>OY728166.1:737204427-739704427 GCA_963277665.1 Viscum album
CCATTATGATACCACACAAAGTAGTTTGGTTGAAAACCATATTTGTTTATGTGGTAGCTGACTTCTTCACGGCTTAACCAAGGTCTTCCAACATAATTGTAACAGGGGTAGTGTATGTGACCACTATCTGAAGCATTGTGAAATGAAAAATCTAAAAATCTCTCCAAATTGTTTTGAAAATCACTTGATATCTGATTAGTTTCATACATCCAACTTCTATCCATTCTGTAAAAAAAATTTTATAAGTCATTTTGTCAAAATCAATTCAATAAGACTGAAGTTCCATCGAAAATATATTTAAGTAAATGAGAATTGTTCATTTTATATGAAACCATAAGTGACACACTACTCTATATGATAATAATAATATAAAAAGAAAAAAAAATACTATATTGATAACAAAATATCTTTGAAGAACTATACATGAGTGTAAAAGATCATGTACACTTGTGGAGGAGAATTATTCAGGAGTTGGAGTAAATTTTAGATCAAAAAATTTTAATATTTTAGTAGATTATTTGAGTGATCACATACACTTCCCAAGGGGGTGGGGGTGTCCAAGGGGGTGGGGATGTCCAGGGGTGGGGGTTATCCCGGGGGGGTGGGGGGTTTTCCACGGGGGTTATGGGTGTCTAGTGGGGTGGGCGGGCTATCTATAGGGGTGGAGGGGCTCTCCACAGGGGTAGTGGGGTTGTCCAGGGGGTAGGGGGTGTCCAGGGGGTGGGCGGGCTATCCACGGGGGTGGGGGGCTGTCCAGAGGGGTATGAAGTTTCCAGGGGGTGGGGGTGTCCAAGGGGGTGGGGGTGTCTGGGGGGTGGGGTGTCCAGGGGGGTGGATGGTCTGTCCACTGGGTTGGGGGTTTTCCAGGGGAGTAGGGGGTGTCCAAGGGGGGGGGGGGGGGTTGTCCACCGGGGTGGCGGGGTTGTCCAGGGGGTACAGGGTGTCCCGGGGGGGGGGGGGGGGTATCCACGGGGGTGGCGGGGCTGTCCGAGGTGGGGGGTGTTCAGGGGGTGGGTGGGTTGTCCACAGGGGGGGGTACATAGTGTCTAGGGGGGTATGGGGTGTCCAAGGGGATGGGGGTGTCTGGGGGTGGGGGTGTCTGGGGGGTGGGGGTGTTTAGGGGGGTGGGTGGGATATCCACGAGGTTGGGGGGGCTATCCAGGGGGGGCGGGGGTGTCCAGGGGGTGGGTGGTCTGTCCATGGTGGTGGCAGAGCTATCCAGGGTGGTACGGGGTGTCGAGGGGGGTGAGCGGGCTGTCCATGGGGGTTGGGGTGTCCAAGGGGGCGGGTTGTCCACGGGGTTGGGGGGATGTCCAGGGGGTAGGGGGTGTATAGGGGGTGGGCGGGCTGTCCATGGGGGTGGAAGGGCTGTCCAGGAGGGTACGGCGTGTACAGGGGGTGGGCGGGCTATCCACGAGGGTGGCAGTGGTGTCCAGGGGGTAGGGGGTGTGTAGGGAGTGGGCGGGCTTTCCACTGGGCTGGGGGCTGTCCAAGGGGGTGGGGGTCCAGGGGGTGGGGGATGTTTAGGGGGTTGGGGGGATATCCAGGGGGTCGGGGTTTCCAGTGGGTGGGGGTGTACGGGGGGTGGGGGTGTTCAGGGGGTGGGGGTGTCTGGGGGGTGTCTGGGGGGTGGGGGTGTCCCAGGGGGTGGGTGGGCTGTCCACGGGGGTGGGGGTTGTCCAGAGGGTACGGGCTGTCCATGGGGGTGGGGGGCTCTCCACGGGGGTGTGACTGAGAGCTATGAGATTTAATTGGGTTGTCATTAATTTATGAAAAACAAACGATGGGTGTTAAGTATTAGAGCAGTATTTTTTAGTGAAAATCCAATTTGGTAAGATTGGTGACTTGATAACATGATGGTATCAAGTTTTCAATTGGAAAATTTTGGGGCACTGGATTATGGTGCAAGGAATATGGGTTAGTGAATATATATAGGTAGTTATTAGGAATGATATGATTTACGGTAATGAGTTTGTAAGTATTTTCATCATCCAGGCATGATGATTAAGGGTGTTTTCCTATATGAAGTTGTATGGATTCCTCGATATTTTTTTCATCATAACATGAATTAAATTTAGTATGTCATTAGAAGGTTATGTCTAGATAGAATCACTATTCTTTTAATACATGGAGAGGTAGGATTATGAATATGGGACGTGCATATGGTAGTAGGTCCCTAGACTAGGTGGATATATATGGAGATTTTCCTCCCCTAGTCTCTATACAAAAGGATTCTAAAAGGGTCCCACCACCTTCCAAGGATATATTATTTCTAGAAAAATGTGTTTTCGGAGAAGGAGTTCATCCTATATAGTTGATGTCACTTTTAGATCATGTGATTCCTTACTCATCAAGATGACTAGAAAAGAACCAAAACCAAAGAGGCCTCAGACATATCCAAATCTCTAGAAGTGATGACTTCCTAGTGCTTATTGGAAAACTATGGAAGTGATGAATTCCCACTTACACATCCCCCCTCCACACCTCACCCCCAGAAACCTCCCCCAACACCCCCCCCAAACACCCCCCTCCCCACCTACACACTGCACATCCCCCCCACCTCCACACCCCCCACCTGTACACCCCCTCCCATCCACCCACTGCACACCCCCCCAACTATACCCCCCCCCCCCACTTGCCCAGCCCACCCTTACCCACCCCCACCTACACAACCCCCCCCCCACCCCCACCTGTACACCCCACCCCCTACCTCACCCCCAACAGACTCCCACCTGCCCAGCTCACCCCCCCAACCTGCACACCCCCCTCCCCCCACCCACTTGCACAACCCCCCCCCCCACTTACACCCCCCACTTTCACAGCCCCCCCTCCCCCCACCCCCACCTGCACAGCCCACCCCCCACCTATACACCCCCACCTCATGCCCAACAAGCTCCCCCCCACTACACACCCCAACCTGCACATCCCCCTTCACCCACTACACATCCCCCACCTGCAAACCCCCTCCCCCCACCCACTGCACCCCCACCTAAACCCCACTTGGATGTATGGTTTAGTATAAGTGTTCATTTGAGTCCATTGGTGTGCTTGGAATCATCCACAGTTTGGCCCATTTTTCTTCCATGTCATCCCTGGCCCTCCAAATTACCTCCACCTATAATTTAATTATCAAAAAAATAAAATTTACCTTTTTAAGATTGATAAAAATAAAATAAATTAATCAAACATGATGTGCAATTTGTTATTAAATTTGGAATTTATGATACAAAATCAATTTAACATAGTGGTAAATAGGTGAAAATGAAATAGTGAATCATGATGTGATAAATTGTCTCACAACATAGATAGTTAGTCTTTCTCTAGATAATGGTGGAGTATAGTAGGATTATTTTCCTTCAGTGGTAGAAAATATTCATTATATATTCCCTAATGATTCCTATATCTTACCGCCCAAGCGAGAGATCGATTTCATGATCGAGTTGGTGTTAGGAGCAGATTCAGTTTTTATCCTACCTTATAGAATAACACCATCATAGCTTTATGAGTTAAAAGTTCAATTGGAAGATATGTAAGCTTAAGGTTTTATATATCCTAGTACATCTCCTTGGTTTTCTTCAGTTCTTTTTTCCAAGAAGGTTGATGGTACCTTATGCTAATGTGTGGATTATTAGAGATTGAACCAGATGACAGTTAAGAACTGGTATCCTCTTTTGTGCATTGATGATCTCTTATATTAGCTGAGAGGTGCTAATATCTTCTCCAATATTGATTTGATATCTGGATACCACTTTTTTAGGCTGATGACATCAGACATACCTCATAATACTTTTAGGATCAAGTATGGCTTGTATAATTTCATGGGGATGATATTTGGTTTGATCAATGCATCAGCAGTATTCATGGACTTGATGAATTAGATATTTAAACCTTTTATATATTAGTTTGTGGTGGTTTTTGTCAATGATGTCTTAGTGTAATCCCTTTCATTAGACGATCATGCCCAAAATCTTGACATTATCCTGAGTATATTGAGAGAGTATTAGCTTTACACCAAGCTAACCAAATGTTGTTTCCATATTGATAAAGTTTACTTCTTGGGTCATTTAATCTCATAGTTTAGAGTATCAATGGACCCAGAGAAAGTAACATCCATGGTATCTTGGTAGAAGCCCAATAATGTCTTCAAAATTTGGAGCTTTTTGGGTTTAACAAGTTATTATCAGCACTTTATCCAAGACTTATCCCATTTTAAGGCACCAATGATAGGGCTAACCAAGAAGGGGGTGAAGTTTATTTGGTTATATTCTTATTAGAGATATTTTTAGGAGATTAAAGGTAGGCTGACCTCAAAACCTGTACTTGCTTTACATGTACTGTGTAAATCATATATTGTGTATTGTGATACATCTGGAGTTATACTGGGAGCAGTTCTAATATAGGAGGATCAAGTGGTTGCTTATGTCTCTAGACAGCTGAGACAACATGAGAGGAATTACCTTACTCAAGATTTGGAGTTATCAATAGTGGTATATTCTCGAAGATGTTGTAAACATTATCTCAAGGGTGAGAGGTTTTTCATATACATGAACCATAAGAGGCTCAAGTATATATTTTCTCAGTGAGACCTAAACCTTAGATAGAGGAGTTGGGTCGAGTATTTGTAGTCTTTTAACTTCAATTTGTCTTATACACTGTTGAGAGGCAACTTCATTATTGGTTTATTGATCTAGAAGATGCAGATATAGGTAGTGTGGGAGTATTGTGATGAGTGTCAGATGATTTTACTCTTTGTAGACATGAATCAATATATTCAAGAGTCTTAGGGATGAGTATATCTTACTTCAAAATCTATTATACCCATTCTTTTGGACCAGATCAAGACTAAACAGTTATATGATCTGGAGGGATTATTTCTAAGAGAAAACTTATATGGTGGGGAGACACCATAAGAATGGTCTCTTAGCAGTAGAAATTATCTTCTTTTCAATGGATGGGTTTGGGTTTATATGGGCTTGCATGAGGATATGATGAGAGAGGTATTCCTACCATTTTGTGAGCATTTTGTTTTGATCAAGAAACACAGGTTAAGTTTGGGATGTCAACAGTAAGTAGTTAGAAGATCTTAGAGTTGATCCATTCTGACATTTAGAGAGAACCGGTTATATCCCTCAGAGAAGCAAGGTAGTTTTTATCATTCATTGATGATTTTTTCAAGAGATTTTATGTGTATCCAATTAAGAGGAAGGACGGTGTTTTTGAAGTTTTCAAAACATTCAAAGTGCAGAAGGAACTTGATTCTATAAAGAAGATCAAGTTCTTGAGGACTGAAAATTGTGGAGAATATACAAGTGAGGAGTTTGATACTTTTTTGTCAACAAGAATAAATCAAGAGATAGTTCATGATGGCGTACACTCCTTAACAGAATGGATTGGTAGAGTGGATGAAGAGAACCCTGTTGGATAGAACAAGGGCGATGTTGAAGACTTCAATAATTGCCAAAACTTTTTGGGTATAAGTAGTGAATACCACCTGTTATGTGATCAACTGATCTCCTTCAATGGTGATTGATCTGAGTACATTGTTGGAGATGTGGAATGGTAACCCAAATGACTATTCCTAGTTACATACTTTTGGAAGCCATGTTTATGCAATGTTTAATGATCAGGAAAGATCAAAGTTAGATTCGAGATCTAGGAAATGTATCTTCTTGGGGTACGCTGATGGTGTGAAGAGGTATCGTTTGTGAGACCCCATTGCCTACAAAATTATCATCAGCAGAGATGTCATTTTTATAGAATACAAGTTGTAAATGAAAATTGACTGATACATGAATAAGGAGAATATATAAACAACAATAGTCGAATTAGAGGACAAATCCAAGGAACAACCAGTTTTCTCCAAGGCATTAAGAGAGCCCGGTGATTAAGTATCAGTTGAGTCTGGACCATGATGGTCATATCGGGAGAAAAGAGAACCACTATGGCACTCATACTATGTCACTGAGAGCAATATTGTGTACTGCTTATTAAAGTAAGATGAAGATCCATCTTCTTTTGTGGAGGTGACTCATAGTCCATATGTATCCTCATGGATGATGACGATACAGGAGGAACTTGAAGCCCTACATAAGAACAAGACTTAGGATCTTGTTCCATTACCTCATAGAAGGATGGATATCGGAAACAAATGGGTATTTAAGAACAAGCAGGATGGAAAAGACCAGGTGGAAAGATATCGTGCAAGACTAGTGGTCAAAGGATATGCTCAGAAGGAAGGTATTGATTTTAATGAAATATTTTCTCCTGTTGTTAGACTGATAGTTGTTCGGATAGTTTTGGTGATGTGTGAAACATATAATTTACATCTAGAGTAGGTAGATGTAAAGACAACTTTTCTCCATGGTGATCTTGACGAAGATATCTATATGATACAACTAGAAGGTTTTTCTAAATAAGGAAAAGAGAACTTGGTTTGTAGGTTGAATAAATCATTGTAAGGTCTCAAACAGGTGCCGAGGTGTTGGTATAAGAGATTTGATTCCTATATTAGAGGCCTTGGATACAACAGACTTCATTCAGATCCTTATGCATATTTTAGGGGTTTGAATGGTAATTATTTCATAATTATTCTGTTATATATGGATGACATGTTGGTTCCAGACCCCAATAATGATCAGATCCAAGAGATGAAGGCAAAGTTGGTTAAGGGGTTTGATATGAAGGACTTGGGATCAACAAACAAGATTCTTGGGATGCAGATTTATCGAGATAGAAATAATGAGAAGATTTGACTATCACAGAATAATTACTTATGAAGAGTCTTGAAATGATTTAATATGAAAGACTGTAATCCAATATCTAACCCACTTCCTATTAATTTAAAGTTATCCTCAACGATGAGTCCTAGTAGTGAAGAATAGAGGATGGAAATTTCTTGAGTACCGTATGCATCAGCAGTGGGTAGTCTGATGTTTTCTATGGTTTGTACTAGACCAGACATTGCAAATAAAGTGGGAGCAGTTAGTCGGTACATAGAGAATCCAAGACAGGAGAATTGGAACATAGTAAATAGGATCTTGAGATACATCAAGAAGACCTCAAATGTTGCATTATGTTATGGAGGATCATATTTCACTATCAGAGGATATGTTGATTTAGATTTTTTAGGTGATTCTAACAAGAGGAAATCCACTACTCATTATGTGTTTACTCTTTTAGGAGGAGTTGTGAGATGGATTTTGAAGTTATATTTAGTTGTGGATTTATCCATGATGGAGGTGGACTACATGGCAGATACACATTCTTTCAAAGAGTCGATTTGGATGAGAAAGTTGTTGGGGGAGCTCAGGCACAGATAGAAGAAGATTTTGTTATTTTATGACAGTCAGAGCACCTTACAAATTATAAGGACTTCATCTTTTCATTCCAGGAAAACAATTGGGGGTATAGTATGAATTTATCTGAGATTTGGTGGAGAAAGAAAGTGTGGACATGTAGAAAATTCACACTAAAGAAGATATGAAAGATTTCCTGATGAAGGAAATTGACTCTGATAAGTTCAGATGGTATAGATCCTTGAGTAGCCTCACAAAGATGTGAGAAGCATGGTTTGGAAGATAGAAATGATGTGTGGAGATATGATTGGTTCATAATCAAATCTCCAAGTGGGAGATGTTTCAGTAGTTTTTTAATTGCAAGATGACACCACCCCTTTCTTTTTCAAGGGAGGTGGGCAAGGTTGGTGAGTCGGTTGTGTGGTGGGTGGCCAATCCCACCAACTCAATAGTGGGAGAGGTGGTAAGAGGGACTAGGAGAAGCCTATAAAAGGTAATATAATCCTTTACTTTTAGCATCTAACATTAGGTTCATCATCTTCTCATCACCAGAAGAGCAGATCCCATATTCAAGCGGTTTTTGTGAGGTGGTTTCCCCGCTTATTCAACAAAGAGTTTATGAGAGTTTTCTCCTTGTAATATTGAGGGAGTGTGTACCCACTTTTACCCATTTTGATCCTTCTATTTTTCCCATGGTTTTTACCCCTTTCATTTTTGGGTTTTTCTATGTTACATTTGGTGTCATTTATTTCTTCATTTTACACTTCATTTTATCTTGTGATTATCACTGCACCGTTGCACCAATCTGTAAAAACCCGATTCTTATTCTTGAGGTACGATTTTCTTCTTTTCCTTTTTCCTTAATTTTTTTTGATAAAATGAGGTAAATGGAGAAAAATCCCAAAATTTGTGGGTACACGCCATGTAATTTTCCACACACCGTGTACTTTCACTACTGGAAATTTAAGGTATACCAGCAGTTGAAAACTATTGGTATAGGGTGGAGAACCGTTGGTATAAATCATACCGACAGTTTTAGAAACCGCAGCCCAGTAAGTCGTGACAATAGACATATACCAACGGTTTGAGAAAAACTGTTGGTATATGTGAAGAAATCTACTCTGTCCCAATGGTTTTATAAAACCGTTGGGATAGAGTTATTATACAACACATATGCCAACGGTTTAAAAACCATTGGAATATATTTTTTAGCCTTCCATTAATCACTATACCAACGGTTTAAACCGTTGGTAAAGGTTTTGTACCAATGGTTCAGAACCATTGGTAAAAAAATACATACAGAACCTATACCACCGGTTTAAAACTGTTGGTATAGGATTTGCTATACAATTCACACAGCATCCTGCTCTGTGTGCTGCTGTGTGAATTGTAAAGAATATATACGATACAATACATAATAAGGATACATGATTAAAAACTGATAATTTGAAGGATACATAATTTAATAATCAATTATGAATACAATACATTAAAAACTGAATACATAATTATATGTGATACAGAATTAAGAATACATACAAAATTGCATTTTTTATAACACATACATGATTGAATTCAGAAATTAGAAGCTAATAACCCAAAATAAGGAAATGAATAAATGAATTCAACCAAACACAAATATAATGTCATGGTTTGGGGTGGGTGTATTTGAACTTAGTGATGATGATAATGGGTGTGTATCAATGAGCTTGTGTGACTTAGGGAATATAGTTGTCCTTGGCATATTAAATGTCATGTTTTTTAGAATAGGGGTAGGATTTCCTCACATGAGAAGTTGATTGTGTGAGTCTTGACCATGGATCGTTGTGCTAAAGTATGAACACAATCCGAATACGTTTGGTCGGTTTTCCGTATGCCAGTTGTTTTTACTTAAAATGATGTTTATTTTAAACAAAAGAGAGACAGTTAGAGTGATACCGACCACACTGTGCCTCGTATTGAGGCGGGGTTGACTTGTACATGTCACATATGACCCATGGATTGTTTTCCTAAAGTATCAATACAATATGAATGGGTTTGGGTTTTTTTCGTATGCTAGTTGTTGTTTTCACTTAAAATGTTGTCCATTTCAAATAAAAGTGAGACACTTTGAGTGGTACTGGCCACACCGGGCCTCATATTGGGGCTTAGTTGACTCGTACATGTCATAAATGACTCATGGATTGTTTTTCTAAAGTATCAACACAATATGAATACGTTTGGTCGGTTTTCCATATGTCAGTTGTTTTTACTTAAAACAATGTCCATTTTAAACAAAAGAGAGACACTTAGAGTGATACCGGCCATATTGTGCCTCGGATTGAGGCGGGGTTGACTCATAAACGTCAAAAATGACCAACGGATCGTTTTCCTAATGTATCAACACAATCCGAATGTGTTTGGTCGGTTTTCCGTATGCCAGTTGTTGTTTTCATTTAAAATGTTGATCATTTCAAATAAAGGTGAGACACTTTGAGTGGTATCGGCCACACCGCGCCTCGGATTGAGGTGAGGTTGACTCGTACACATCAAAAATGACTCATGGATCGTTTTATTAAAGTATCAACAAAATCTGAATACGTTTGGTCTGTTTTCCGTATGTCAGTTGTTGTTTTCACTTAAAATGATGTCCATTTTAAACAAAATAGAGACATTTAGAGTGGTACCGGCCACACCGTACCTCATATTGATGCGACGTTGACTCTTAGATTTCAAAAATGTCCCATGGATCGTTTTCCTAAAGTATCAACACAATCCGAATGTGTTTGGTTGGTTTTTCGTATGCTAGTTGTTGTTTTCACTTAAAATATTGTCCATTTCAAATAAAAGTGAGACACTTTGAGTGGTACCGGCCACACCGCGCCTCAGATTGATGCAGGGTTGAGTCATACACATAACATATGACCAATGGATCGTTTTCATAAAGTATCAACACAATATAAATACATTTGGTTTTCGTATGCCAGTTGTTTTTACTTAAAACAGTGTCCATTTTAAACAAAAGAGAGACACTTTGAGTGATACCGGCCACACCGTGTCTCGGATTGAGGCGGGGTTGACTCTTACATGTCACATATAAATCATGGATCATTTTACTAAATTATCAACACAATACGAATGCGTTTGGTCAGTTTTCCGTATGCTAGTTGTTGTTTTCACTTAAAATGATGTCCATTTTAAACAAAAGAGAGACATTTAGAGCGGTACCGGCCACACCGTGCCTCGGATTGATGCGGATTTGGCTCGTAAATGTCAAAAATGTCCCATGGATTGTTTTCCTAAAGTATCAACGCAATATGAATGCATTTGGTTGGGTTTTCATATGCCAGTTGTTGTTTTCACTTAAAATGATGTCCATTTTAAACAAAAGAGAGACATTTAGAGTGGTACCGGCCACACCGCGCCTCGGATTGATCCGGGGTTGACTCTTACACATCAAAAATTTCCCATGGATCTTTTTCCTAAAGTATCAACACAATACAAATATTTTTGGTTGGTTTTCCATATGTCAGTTGTTTTTACTTAAAACATTGTCCATTTTAAACAAAAGAGAGACACTTAGAGTGGTACCGGACACACCGTGCCTCATATTGATGCGGGGTTGACTCATAAACATCAAAAATTTCCCATGGATCATTTTAATAAAGTATCAACACAATAAAAATGCATTTGGTTGGTTTTTCATATGCCAATTATTTTTTTCACTTAAAATGATGTCCATTTTAAACAAAAGAGAGACATTTAGAGTGGTACCAGCTACACCGTGACTTAGATTGATTCAGGGTTTACTCCTACACATAAAAAATGTCACATGGATCATTATCTTAAATTATCAACACAATATGAATATGTTTGGTCAGTTTTCCATATGCCAGTTGTTTTTACTTAAAACATTGTCCATTTTAAACAAAAGAGAGACATTTAGAGTGGTACCGGCCACACTGTGCCTCAGATTGATGCGGTATTTACTCATACACATCAAAAATGTACCATGTATCTTTTCCCTAAAGTATCAACACAATACAAATGTGTTTGGTTGGTTTTCCGTATGCCAGTTGTTGTTTTCACTTAAAATGTTGTCCATTTCAAATAAAAGTGAGACAATTTGAGTGGTACCGGCCAGACCGTACCTCGGATTGATGCGGTGTTGAGTCGTAGACGTCACATATGACTAATGGATCGTTATCCTAAAGTATAAACACAATCCGAATACATTTGGTTTTCGTATTCTAGTTGTTTTTACTTAAAATAGTGTTCATTTTAAACAAAAGAGAGACAATTAGAGTGATACCAGACACACAGTGCCTCAGATTGAGGCGGGGTTGACTCTTACACATCACATATGACTCATGGATCGTTTTCCTAAAGTATCAACACAATCCGAATACATTTGGTCGGTTTTCTGTATGTCAGTTGTTGTTTTCACTTAAAATGATGTCCATTTTAAACAAAAGAGAGACATTTAGAGTGGTACCGGCCACACTGTGCCTCATATTGATACGATATTGACTCTTACACGTCGAAAATGTCCCATGTATCATTTTCTTAAAGTATCAACACAATCCGAATGTGTTTGACTGGTTTTCCGTATTCTAGTTGTTGTTTTCACTTAAAATGATGTCCATTTTAAACAAAAGAGATACATTTAGAGTGGTACCAGCCACACCGTGCCTCAGATTGATGCGGGGTTGACTCCTACACATCAAAAATGTCCCATGGATCTTTTTACTAAAGTATCAACACAATCCGAATAAGTTTGGTCGGTTTTCCATATGCCAGTTGTTTTTACTTAAAACATTGTCCATTTTAAACCAAAGAGAGACACTTAGAGTGGTACCGGACACACCGTGCCTCGAATTGATGTGGGGTTGACTTTTACATGTCACAAATGTCCCATGGATAATTTTCCTAAAGTATCAACACAATTCGAATGCATTTGGTTGGTTTTCCGTATGCCAGTTGTTGTTTTCACATAAAATGATGTCCATTTTAAACAAAAGAGCGACATTTAGAGTAGTATCGGCCACACCACACCTTGGATTGATGTGGGGTTGACTCCTACACGTCAAAAATGTCCCATGGATCATTTTCCTAAATTATCAACATAATCTGAATACGTTTGGTTGGTTTTATGTATTCCAGATGTTTTTACTTAAAATATTGTCCATTTTAAACAAAAGAGAGACACTTAGAGTGGTACCAGCCACACTATTCCTCAGATTGATGCGGGGTTGACTCTTGAATGTCAAAAATGTATCATGTATCATTTTACAAAAATATCAACACAATCATAATGCTTTTGGTTGGTTTTCTGTATGTCATTTGTTGTTTTCACTTAAAATATTGATCATTTCAAATATAGGTGAGACACTCTGAGTGGTATTGGCCACACCGTGCCTCAGATTGATGCGAGGTTGACTCATATACATCACAAATTTCCCATGTATTTTTGTTCTAAATAATAAATATAATCTGAATACGTTTGGTCCATTTTTCGTATGTCAATTGTTGTTTTCACTTAAAATGTTGTCCATTTCAAATAAAAGTGAGACACTTTGAGTGGTACCGGCCACACCGTGCCTCGGATTGAGGAGGGGTTGAGTCGTACACGTCACATATGACCCATGGATCTTTTTCCTAAAGTATCAACACAATCCAAATATGTTTGGTCGGTTTTCCATTTTCCAGTTTTTTTTACTTAAAAGGGTGTCCATTTTAAACAAAAAAGAGACACTTTTGAGTGATACCGGCCACACCATACCTTATATTGAGGCGGGGTTGACTGTTACACATGACGTATGACTCATGGATCGTTTTCCTAAAGTATCAACACAATCTTAATGCATTTGGTTGGTTTTCCGTATGCCAGTTAGGCAAATCGTGCAACAACTGTGATAATATCTTATACTAAAACTATAGACATTGTGAATGATGTGCATCCCCTGGTGCATGGTTAGAGAAAATCATGCACATTTCTTCTAATATATATCCCTATATGGTTGGTATATACCTTGTGGGATGGACTTAAATCTTTTATTAACCGTGAGGCATAGTGTTTTTCTACGCCGACCGGGGTTCCGAGCTCCGAACAAGCCCCAGAAGCCCCATAAACCATTATAACATCGTTAGGCTTACATATTTGGTCAAAAAATAAAGAGTTATACTGAATTCAAAAATATCCATACCATATTGAAAAATCCAGGTTCAAAAATAAAGAGTTATACTAAATTCAAAAATGTAATGGATCAATCTACCCCTGATCACCATCACTGTCACCACTGTCATCATCAGGCTCATACTTACCGCCATATCTATCCTCGTCATTGTCATTGTCATCATCCCCATGCTCATCCTCGGCCCCATCCTCGCCCTTGGCCTCATCCTCGCCCTTATCCTCATCCTCACCCTCGTCCTCGTCCTCTTCATCATCCTCGTCATCACCAGGAACATCATCATCTCGACCGCCACTAGAACTACCACCTAGTGCATTGTATAATGCACCCATTGACAACATATATGTTTGAAAAACCACACTGGCATCTAGTGGAAGTGATAAAGATAAATCTTTGATCAGTTTCATAAATTCTTTCTCCCTCATTTGAACTTGTTCTTCCAACTCTGTGACCCTTTTATCAGATTTTCTTGCATGCTCCTTGACCTGTTCCAACTCGGTGGTACTAGAATGGATACCTGGGGAAGACCAATACCTCTTCGAGACTATATTCTTACCAGGTCAGCAGCGTACTCGACCAGAGTTCTCATCTCCCAAAACCGGATATAAATGATTATGTGGCCCTAAATTTTCAGGCTCCTGGGCTTCAAGGGCCTCTAAAGCAGCCTGTTAAAAATATTAATAGATTATTAAATTTCAAAATAGATATTAAACTTTGAAATAAACAAATTAAAACTTACAATCTTTTCTTGTGTCGGTTCATTAACTGCGGTTCCATCTTTTTTACTACTACTCGAGCAAAACAATTTTTCTCGAGGGAGACATCCTTCAATATTCAATTTGTGCTTTTGTAATGACATTGAAACAATATAAAGTGAAAGTATAATCATATATTAAATATTCAATAAATCACAAAATTTAAGTAGGAAATAATAAAAAGGGAAAGTCCTAAAGAAAAATTATAAACAACTATATCGTACCAGCTGCCTCTCATGATCTGACATAGTAGTGCACTCTAAAGTGTGGAGGTATTTCTTTGAATCAATGTTTTTTTTTCAGAATATTCCTAAATAATTTTTAATAATAAATAAGATAATATTAATGAAAAATATGAAAACTATCATTTAAATACCTCAAATGGGATTAATACCTTAAATTTGGCAGTCACCCAATGGGTAATCATTTGGCGATATTGATCTATCAGGCAGTCATCCACGATAGGTACTGTCTCCAACTACATGCCCACTCTATCACACCATCTAACATACAATTCATGCTTATAAGCTCTCCAAATCTCTCCTAGATCCTTTAAACGTGTTGGTCATGCACCTTCACCATCAAGGAAGTTAAACTGAAGTTGAGACCCAATAGATTAATTCATATAAATACAAAAAAATACTACATTAAATCCAATAGATTTTTTACCCATATTTGTGCCCATGCATTATCCTTGACTTCGTGTGGCATATGTCTCCAAGAGAGAGGTATGAGCGGAATGATGGCGGAGTATTTGGCTAGCGTCGCCAAAAAACCTTAACATTCCTGCCCAGGTTTATCAATCATCTTTCCATCTTCATTCTATTCAACCATAAACTGTGTCTGGTAGTTCTATACCGCACGCAAGCGAGTAAGCCCCCTCCCCTGCCTCCTATCAGTAGATGAATCTATTATTAAAGAAAAAAAGTATCAGTACAAGTTATAATAAAAATAAATTTTGGTATAAAAATTTGTTAGAGTGATATAAATATACCTGTGGTAGTCGGATCAATGGGCGTCACTTGATGTGCAGAAGCTGAAGGAATATCCTGTATAAGTGGAGTGTCCCTTAGTGTATGCTCCTCAGCCACATACTGTGTCGAAGCAGGAGTCGAAGAAGGTGGAATATAATAACTCAGAGATAATGAACCAGAAGCAAAAGATGATGGCACAAACGTCTGGCCAACTGGTAGTGTAAACATCGGAGGCCTAAATATCTTGTGTGTCCCTAAAGTCACACCAGGATCAAAATGGGGCGTAGAAGATACGAATTTGGTAAGGGCATAGTCTAATCAGGTACGACCAGTGGATCATCTAACTCTCACACCACGAGACCTCGTACCACCGGCCTTAGTACCAGGACCACTAGATGATCGTCTAACTCTAACACCACCCCCCTCCTACCACCAGCATCTGTACTGAGATCAATATCAGGCTCCTCGTCGGATATCTCTCGTCTAGGGATGGATCCTGAAAAAAGTTTAACACAAAAGTAAACACATGATATTATAAGTTATTGAAATATATATATTTGAAATAAAATACTCACAACAGGGATGAGTGGAGGAATGCCCATCTATGTCATGCGATGATTATTTTCTGTCATCTTTTTCCACCGCATCTCTTCAATGGGTTTCATTTCCTGAAATGAAAACAAATATGTAAGTAATTAGAAAAAGATAACTAATGTGTAACCCAAAAAACAAAATATAGAAAAATCATTCTGATAAAAAAATATAAATAAACATAATATTTATGGTGGTTTGAAGGTAAGTACAAGGATACACACTCTGAATGATGTAGGTGAAACATGTATGTGAGAACAAGATAGTATGATTCTATATATTTCCCACCACAACTTCGGGTTCACAATTAACTCTGACAATTGAGCTATTGGAGTCATCAAAAGTAATAAACAGATTGCTTCAAATTATAGTAGGGATAGTGTCAACTTCATCATCACCATCATCAAAAACATGTCTGGGATTTACTTCAAAAATTACACCAAATTTAGGATGACGATTATCTTTGACATAAAAAACTTATTTCACCATTGATGCCAATACATATGGTTCATCGGTGGTAAGAGTGTGAGTCATGTCAATAACTCAAAATCCACAATCATCAATAAAGGTTCCTTGCATCGTCATTGAATCAAAACATTAACATTTCATCATCGTGACTCGACCATGCGAGTAATAATACAAAATTATTATTTTCTCCATGACTCCATAATAATCTACATTTTCATAACGAGGTCTATTATCTGATGAATTTGCATAACAGTCTATTGTGGCAGTTAGCATAACACCATCATGTTATGTTCTCATGTTTCTTGCTCGTTTAGTGATAATAAATTTGTATCCATTTATCACAAGTGATTTACAAGCACGAACCATGGTATTAGGACCAAACACCAAAGCTCTTATTTCCTCAGAAATAGAGTCTTCAGGAAAACTCGATACCTGAAATATAAAAAAATATTAAACTTAATTAAATATTATTTTTATTTAGTTATTACAGAAATATTTTTACCTTCAATTTAAACCAAGCAGAAAACCCTTTGCTATGAAAAGTTTCTTTCCTTCTCAAAGATAAAGAACGATGCTTTCTATATATCAACTCTTTATGTTCCTTGTAGATAAAAATAATAATAGTTTAACAAACATTTAAAATTACAAGAGATAAGATAAGAGATAAATGTACAATTTACTTACTTGATATACCCATCGAACAAATCACAATTGAACAAAACTGTGCGATGTACCATCTCTCGCTCTTCAAGGCTTAATGTAGTCAATGTATATGATCCTGGAATTCCTCCTGTATGAGGAAGTGATGGAAAACTGGGTTCAATTTGATCATACTATTCTTCTTTATTTCTCATTGGTCTGTTTATTATCGTAGTAAGATCATACAAATACATTGAGCAGAAATCCATACATTCTTGAGCCAAGTAATCATTCACAATAGAACCTTTGGGATAATTCCTATTCTGAACATATGATTTCAATGTGTACATGTTTCTTTCAGTTGGATACATCCAACGCAAAGCAACGAGTCCTCCAAGTATTATTTCGGTTGGAAGATGGACAGTAAGATGCAACATGCATGTAAAAAATGATGGAGGAAATATTTTCTCGAACTCACACAAAATTAGTAGTGTCTCTACCAACAGTTTTTTCAAGAAGGATTTGGAAAACTTCTTAGCACAAAGATCTCTAAAAAAATAGAACAACCGAATAACTGAGACTCTTACATTATTGTACAAGAGATAACAGATTGCTTTTGGAATCAACTCTTTCAAAAGGACGTGATAATCATGATTCTTCAAAGATTTAAGCTTCAACTCTTTTCTGTTGAACTGTTTTGATATATTGCTTGAATAGACATCAAGAACTTTAATAGTCTCTAGTACTTCTAGAAATTGATTTTTTTCAGCAGGTGTCATCACATAAGAAGAACATGGAACTTTCCATTTATTTTCACTGATACAGATAGGATGCAATTCTGGTCTGATCCCCCAATCTACCAAGTCACGTCGAGATCGTAAATCATCTTTTGTCTTCCCTTTGACATTTAGAAGAATCGAAAGCAACATTTCACATATATTCTTTTCAATGTGCATTACGTCTAAGCAATGACGTAACAAGTTGGTTGATCAATACGACAACTCAAAGAATATACTCTTCTTCTTCAAATTGTAACAGGTATCATTGGAAACATTTTTCCTCATTCTAGATTTCATTACACCCTTCACAAATGAATAACTTAAATCTTTCAATTCATTAAGCACATCAGTTACAGACATACGTTGAGGTGGATCGTCAGTCTCCATGGTATTGTCAAATATTCGACGATTGTTTCTATATGGATGGTTCATTGGAAAGAATCATCGATGTCCCATAAAACTAAAACTATGACGATATTTCAGTCTTCTCAACCAATTATTCTTCATACAAAAAGGACATGACAATTTTCCTTTTGTGCTCCATCCAGACATCATTGCATAAGAAGGAAAATCCTTGATCATCCACATAAGCGCAACACAGATATGAAATATGTCTTTTGAACATGCATCGTATGTGGGCACACCCACATCCCAAATAAGTTTCAACTCTTTTATTAAAGATTACATGTATACATATATATCATTGTCAGGATTAGAAGGGAAAAATATCAGTATACTCAAGAAAGTGTAAGGCTATTTCATACACAACCATGGGGGAAGGTTATAAATGTGTATGAAAATTGGCCATATGCTGTGCGAAGTAAGAATCATCCCAAATGGATTAAAACCGTCACATAAAAGACCCAGTCTCACATTACGCATGTCGACTGCAAATTCAGGATATCGAGCATCAAATCTCTTCCATGAAAATCCATCTACAGGGTGAACCAACTCTTCATTATTATTTTTTCTCTCGGTGTCATGCCATCACATTTTTACTGATATTTCATCAGACATTAAAAGGTTCTATAATTTGGGGATCAATGGAAAGTACCACATTACTTTTTGTGGCACACGAGATGGTGTTACATCATCTTTTGGCTTCCATCAGGAGGTTCCACATTTGATACAATCATTTCTTTCAGTAGTTTCCTCCCAAAATAAGCTGCAATCATTCGGGAAAACATGATTTTTTTTAGAATACAAGTTCATCAACTAACTTCCATGACATATAGTGGTTTAACGTAATATCTAAATCATCTGGAGGTAAGTCCTTCAAGAAATTAAGAATGTAATCGATTGCAGTATTTGAAATCCCATACAAATATTTCCCATGAAACAATCGGATTAAAAATTCCAACTTTTTCATTTTACCACATTGCCGATATATTGGAGTCTTCGCAGCATCATTCAATTTTTTCACCCTATCAACATCATCATTTTCATTGGATGCATCATGTGTGCTTGAATCGAAATCTTATTGGCTGGACATCCTTTCCTTCTCATGATGCTGAATAAATGGAAACCGATCATATATCAAACTCTCCAATTCAGTCCTATCATTTGGATCATCAACATTTTTAGATTCCATTTTCTCTCCATTTTGATACCACACATAATAGTTTTTTTGGAAACCATATTTGGTTATATGATAGCTAACTGCTTCACGACTCAACTAAGGTCTTCCAACACAATTAGAACATGGGCAGTGTATGTGACCACTATCTAAAGCCTTGTCAAAAGCAAAATCTAAAAATCTGTTCAAATTATTTTTAAAATTGGTTGAAATCCTATCAGTTTTTTACATCCAACTTCTATCCATTCTGTAAAAAAATTGCAATAATTCATTTCAAAGAAATTCAATAATATAAAAGTTCAATAAAAAATATTTATGTAAATGAAAATTGTTTAATTTATATAAAATCATAACTGACACATTACTCTATATGAGAATCATATTAAGAAACACAAAAAAATACAGTGTATAAAAGAAAATAAGATACCGAATTTCTAATGCCCATATTCAAGGATTTCCTAGTAATATATTGGAAGTGGATCAAGGAATACATAATCCTTAAGGGTCTTGTTGGGAGTACATGAGTTTTATACTTTAACTTCTTCAGGGAGATCAGGATGAGGAGTTGGATGATGATCACATCAAAAGTAGTTATGGCCTCATCAAGTTTCACCTTAACCATGGATTAAAGGATCCTAGGTTTGGGGCCATAGATCATAGGTTGGTAGGGTGTATTCATTGAATCATGTCCCAGTTGATTTTGGAGAGGGACCTTTAATAGTTATAGGTATGGATTTTATTAGAAACACCAATAAAAAGGATATCCAAGAATTGTGACATCCCAAACCAGGATGCCACTCATCAATGACCCAAACCCAAATGGCGACATGGACTCAAGCACATCTACCAAAATTCCAAATTTTATTGACTAATAGTGAGAGCCTTTGGTGTGTCTAGGGGTGATTATTCCTTCATTACCTAAGTTTCATAATTTTAATATTATCAGTTAAAAAGTAGAAGAAAGGTAACAATGGAAAAATATTGGAAATGGATGAAAATAACCAAATCAATAATACCAACTAATAACAGAATCATAAACCGAATGATGGTAATGTATGTCATGTATCAAGAAGAAAAACATAGTTACAACTAGTAGGAAGTAGCACTATACAAGAGGCTCAATAAATTCTAAAATTCAACCAAGCTTATTAAGATACAACCCAATAATCTACTACATGATCCATCCTATGTCATGTGAGTAGTCATGCATTTGTAAAATGGCGATTCCTCTTATATAAACATATAATCATGTAGTTTATCTGGGTACCCAATGGCATCTCAAACAATGTGTTAGATAAAATTCATGTAGGTGACCACCGAGAGGTCTATAACTATCCAGTCTATTTATATAAAATTTTAATATAATGATATGATAAATTAAAGTGACAACTAAAAAATCTAAAAGGGTTTTCTATGGTTCTGGAGAAAAAATCTAAAAGGGTTTTCTAGGTTAAATCAAAATAGAAAAAAAAAACAGATAAACATCAAAATCATAACTTAAAACTGAAATATTAGATAGATAATAATAAAAATAAGGTACCACTTAAGAAAATACCTAATTTGGGATGGTTTGGATGAAGATTCAGCATCTTGGATAGGGGAAGCCGAGATTACAACCGTTCGGATGGAGGAATCGAGATGAACCCAAGAGAGGTGTTGTCCGAATGGGGGAGAGGTGCTTGATCATGGGGGAGAGATGCTGTAAAATTAGGGATCTATCCGAATGGGGGAGAGTAGAAGGTCTGCGCGAGGTTATTGGGGACAACCTTTACCAGTGGTTTTTAAAAACCGTTGGTAAAGGTACCCTTTACCAATGGTTTTCAAGAACTGTTGGTAAAGGGTGTCCTGCACCCAATTTTACCAACAGTTTAAGAAAATCGTTGGTAAAACTCTTATATACCAATGGTTTAAGAAAACCGTTGGTATATAAGTGTTGGGGAAAACCCCTATTCCAGTAGTGTTTGGCCGTGTGGGATGAGTTTACAGGGCATGTAGGCCTATCGGTGATGAAGGGTGTAAAAACTGACTACACGCCGTGTACTTAGTATATACACTCCGTGTAATCAGTCGGCATGTGAATAGTAAGATGGTGGGAGTGGCAGCCAGCGGAATGACAGTACACGCCGTGTGCGCAGAAATACACGCCGTATAATCATGTCAACAGATGAACAGTGAGGTGGTGGAAAGTGGCCACCAGAGGAACATTTAAAAAATGAAAAGTACACGCCATGTACTTGAGAGTACACACCATGTAGTTGTGTTTTTTTGTTATAAACTGGCAGTAGCCTCCTCTTTCAATATAGGAAGCTTAGAATGAACCAGGAGCACCGAGAGAGATGGCCAAGGCTTAGAGGAGCTCCTGAACGCTCACTGAGAATCCGATTCTTCTGCCTACAATCTCGTTAGGACCGCACGGGTAAGACCTTCCTTCTCCTTGAGTACTTCCTTCCAATTCTTTTCTGAGGGAAAGTTATTTATGTTTGAGTGGGTGAATATTTATCCCAGATCTACGCCAATCTCGATTGATTCGGGAGGCGTCGTTCGCATATATCGATCAGTGGAGATCGAGGTAGGAGGTCTAGTGTTTAATTCCAACTGTTGAGCGTTTTTGTGTACCGTTGTGCTACACGCCCATGTTTGGGGTGTCGTATGGCTGAGGCCTTAACTGATTAAATACCTAGAATTGTATAGGTAATTTAATAAATATTTATAAACTGCTGTTTGGGATCGCTGCATTGATCCAGGGCCACCCCATGGGTGTGTTTCCCATGTTTAGCCGTTTGGCTAGGATACCTGTGGTTATGCCATGATGATAGCATGTATTGATTTTTCTTGAGAGGAAACATATTTAATTCTTTCTTATGCGTTGGGCTCGGCCTGATTACTTGTTTAGACTGAGGGAAGTGTTTTTCTTAGCCTGAGGGAAATGTTTCATTTAGCCTGAGGGAAAATTTTCTCATGCCTGTGGGTAGTAGCTTATGTGCCTAAGGGTGAAATATCGTATGCCTGAGGGTGATATTCATTATGCTTGTGGGAAGTCACCTATGGGTTTTGATTCTGATTACTTGAGGGTAAGGATTTTAATGTCTGCGGACAACGTTTACTTTGTATATTCACTGTGGTCATTTATTATGTTGTACCTACCATGCTAAAGCACAAGCTTGGAATTAATAAATGATTAATAAAGTGTCAATGTAACTGGTAGAGATATTTACTTTTGAGTACTGCCTATTTTACTTCATTTTATTATTGTACACTGCTGTTGCACATTTTCACTGACAGTTGGGCACGGGCCTTTGGTGGTTTCCTACTGGGATTTATTTCTCACACCCTGTTTGGGTCATGTCTTGGGCCTAAACAGATTATATTGTTGCAGGTGTTGATAATGAAAAGAGTACCTATACAAGTACTTTATTGTTGCATAAAAGTGGGAGAGAATGGGACCGATCTTAGGCTTGCGATTTCGATGAGTTCCTGGTACACTATTTTTGTTTTCTTTGTTGTACTTGTACCTTGTACTGTATTATTCTAGACTGTAGTGTACCTTGTTTTGGATACTTTCCTAGACTTAGGGACATATTAAATAATCATATATATATGAATGTTGTCATCTTTTACTTTTGTATTGTTATCCATTTCAGTTGGGTATTGTTTACTTCTTCCGCCTTTTGGTATATTTATATTTTTTTACTGTGCTAAACTTTGAAAAATGAAGGAATAGTTTCCCCACTATCAGACATAGGCCCTCGCTAATAGTCAGCAGCCTCTGGTGTTTGGGTAAATACGCTTGAGGTCATGTGACCAACAGGGTTTGGGGCACCCGTTGTGTGTCACCCGGATTCGGGACGTTACACAATCATTTTCCAGTCCCAACATCTCCCTACCCCCTCCTGTTGTCCATACGTCGAGCGAATGAACAGATGCCGACATAAACTATGTGATATCTATTTTTTTTGTTTTTGATTGGTTGTTCAAACTTCAATGGATCCATGGTGTACTTTTGTGTCTCTATTAATAATTATGAGAACGTCAAGGGCGAAAGGATGTGGATGGAGGAATGGAGATGGCAGACTCCGAAACGACATCGGTGGCACCCCATTTGGTGTGCATGCCATTCCCTCTATAGAGCCATGTCAAGGTGATGTTGAACCTTTCTAAGCTCCTTCACCACACGGGCTTCCGCATCACCTTCCTCAACACCGACTTTAACCATGCTCGCCTCCTCTAGTCTAGAGTCCCTCACTCCCTGGATGGCCTACCGAACTTTTTCTTCCACTCCATCCCTGATGGTCTCCCTCTCTCCGATCTAGGTTCCATCCAATACACACTGTCTCTGGATGATGCAATTGAAAACAACCTGATCACTCCCTTTCTTCACCTCCTCACTGATGTCATCCCACCGATGGCATGCATCGTTTCCAACATCACCATGACCTTCACCCATGTTGTCGGTAGGGAGATCAAGATCCCGATCATCAGCCTCTGCACCATCGGTGCATGTGCACTTATGGGAGGCCACCAACTTCACTCTCTCATGAAAATGGTATATTCCTTAATAAATGTTAGCAATGCGAACAAATTCGGTATCACTGGTTCTTAATTTTAATTTTAGGTTTGATTAAAAGAGATGGGTTGATTTTTGATTTCTAGTTTTGGATTTCTAATTTCTGATTTCTGATTTCTTCTCATATACCCATAACTTGATTTCGCACCAGAACCCTACTTTTTGGTTGGTACTTACAGATCCTAGAAAAATAAGAGGCTTGGACACCCTCATGGATTGGGTTCCTATCCTTAAGTGTTGGCTATACAAGTCGGGAAAAATAGAAAAAAATGGAAGAGAACACAAAGGAGGTTTCTAGCTTCTATTGCACACATGATTTTCAGACTACAATTTCCAAAAATTTATAGGTATTTACAAAGAAATAAAATTGAAACATTAAACAAATGAAACGGCCAAATTCAATGGAAAAATTTAAAGAAATAAAACAGACACATTAAATAAATGAAACAACTACATTAAACAGGCACATTAAAGAAATGAAATAGTCATATAGGAAATACCCTTTGAATTTCTACTGAATGTATTTTGTTTTCAATTCCAACACTCCCCTTCAAAGAAAAACAGGCTTCATTCCAAGAATTGTTCTTATATTCTTGAATATATTTATCAGTAATTCCTATGTGAAAATATCATCCACCTATTCTGTAGTATGGAAATACTCCAATTTTACCATTTTTTGCTTCACATGATCTCTCAGAAAATGATATCAGGTTACAATGTATTTGCTTCTTCCATGTTGCACCAGATTTTTGGATAGTTCGATTGCCGAATTATTATCCACATATATGATTGTGTATCCATCATGTGGATGTTTCAAATCCTTTATAAGGTTTCTCAACGAAATTCCTTCACAAACAGTGGATGATGCTGCTATGTACTCTACTTCACATGTGTATAGGGAGACCACACTGTGCTTCTTCGAATTCAATGTGAAAGCAGTCTTTCCAAGAAAGAATACATACCAAGTAGTGTTTTTTCTTTCATCTTGGTTACCTCCCCAATCACTTTCTACATATCCATATAGCTTTTCTTTATCATTTTATGGATAGAAAAGACCAAATTCTACTGTTCCTTTGATATACCTGAGGATTATTTTTGTGGTTAGACAATGTGATTCCTTTGGTGCTTCAATGTAACTTCTTAGAAGTCCAACACTACAGACAATATCTGGCCTTGTGATTGTGAGGTGCCTTAGGCTTCTAATTAGACTCTTGAACAAATTCAAGTCAATTCTTCTTCCTTTTCTATCTTTTATCGGTTTTAATACCATTGCTACTGGAGTTTTTATGATATTACAATTGGTCATATTGAACTTTTCAAGCAATGTCTTAGCATACTTCTTATGAGATATATAGATGCTACCATGTTGTTGTTTTACTTCTATGCCCAAAAAAGGACATGATACCTCCATATGTCATCTCCAACTCCTTGAACATGGCCCCTTGGAATTCATCGAACATCTGTCTAATGTTCCTTGTAAACAACAAACCATCAACATACAAGCATGCTATAAGCATATCGCCATGAGAATTCTTCTTGATGTAAAATTCATGCTCATATGAACATTGGGAGAATCCATTATCTTAAATATAGTTGTCGATGCATGCATTCCAAGCATGTGAAACTTGCTTCAACCCATAGATGGATTTCTATAGTCGATACAGCTTGTCTTCCTCCCCTTGTATAACAAAGCCTTCTGGCTGGTCAACGTAGACCTCTTCTTCTATAATTCCATTCAAGAATGAATACTTCACATTTAGTTGGTATATCATCTAACTATGATGGACTGCAAAGGATATAATCATCCTCACAGTTTCAAGGCGAGCAACAGGAGTGAAGACTTCATCATAGTCCACCCCAACATTAAAGAAATGAAACTGAAACATTAAAGAAATGAAATAGACACATTAAAGAAATGAAACAGCCAAATTAAATGGACACATTTAAAGAAATAAAACAACCACATTAAATAGACACATTAAAAAAATGAAACACCCACATTAAACACACATTAAAAAAATGAAACAACCACATAGGAAAGACCCTTTAAATTTCCACCAAATGTATTTGGTTTTCAATTCCAACATGAAGAACATCTTTGTGAGGGACATCCTCACCAATTTCATAGATCATGAACCATATTTTGTTCGACTGTTCAATTTCTCCATAGATGCGGTGGAATTGACTACTTTAAAATCTTCCACCATGATAATCAATGCCATAGAGGATCTGGAGAGAGACACACTGAACAACCTCAGATCCATATATCGTGGCATCTACCTGATCAGACCGATTCACCTTTTTATGAACTAGATCCCTCCAGAATCCTCTTTCCGTTCCATCATCTCCGATCGGTGGAAGGAAGAATTAGAGTGCCTCCCATGGTTGGATTCCCAGTCTCTTGGCTCTATGGTGTACATAAATTTCAGCAGCGTGGCCATCACAACTCCGTAATAGATAACCGAGGTAGCCTGAGAGTTGGCCCATTGCAACTAGAGATTCTTGTGGGTGGTGAGGCCGGATATGATAGTCAGCGGGATTTCTTATCCGTTGCCGCCTGAAATCAGAGACTAAACCAGAAGAAGTGCCTTCATTGTGATATGATTCCCTTAGGATGAGGTGCTTGATCACACATCCATGGGGGAATTCATGATGCACTACGGGTGGATGTAGGGGAGGGAGTCAGTGTTAAATAAGGCAGTGCATGCATCGACGACTCTGAAGGGTTCGTCGGGTATGAATATAGAAAATGTGGTGCATCAAGTGGATTCAAATTTCTGACATAAATAATAAGTATATGCTTCATGACTTCTCTTGTTTGAAAATGATTCATGACTTATCTTGCTCATTAGACTTCATTATCAATCAAGCTCATGCAAGAAGCTGCACTAATATGTACTAACCAAGGAAGTGAAATATTTTAATTGGAATAATGTTACTTGATAATTTCATGTAGATAATCACAAAGATATATTAAACATTAAAAAGAAAACACAAGTACATTTCACATAAAATGATATAATAGATAAAAAAAGAATATTATTAATAATTGGCCAATGAATCACCTGCATGCGTCTTTGAATTCGCATGGGCGGTGGTCAAATTAGAAATTTATAGTCCCAAACTACACTTACTAAAGAATCATAGTAAAGAGGTGGTGCGGGGTTGAACCCACGAGGACTACTGACAGGTCAGCAACCAATCAAACAAAACCCTTGGAAAGTATTCCTATTCAGGATTGGTTTTTAACTAAAGATATATTTTTTAGAGTTTTATTTAAAAAATAATGGAAGGTTTCAGGGTCAATTTCAATGTTCTGGATAGAAGATAATCCTAGATTTAGCTTGGGATAGTCCTACAGCTTAGGCTGCGAAGTGGTGAAAAAGTCACCAATTAGTTTTGGTCAAACCAATTTTATCTTCCCATGGTGTAACTATCCCATGGTCAGGGTATAGCTGACAAAATAGGTGCATTATTCTTGGATTATATGTAGAAAGCGTCATAGGATAATTTCCATAGTCCTACTCAACTCCAATAAGGTTAGGTTTGTTAAATTGCAATTCTCATTGTCAATGTTGTGCAAAAGAATGGGATGAAAAATTATTATTAACCTAATTACTAGCCATAGAATTACCAAGGTTCAATCCATAGATTCATTAGGCTCAAAACACCCCTACTCTCGACCCCTAACCCCAGGTGGATTAGTCGCGCATGGTGGTGATGATCAAAATCAAGGAAATATTAAACATGTTATGCATAATCAAAAAACAGTTGATAAAGAAACAATCTAGGATTAAAATAAGAAAGAATCAACATTAAATAATTGAAATTAATGTAAATATAATCAAAAACTTACTTCTCATGATGAAATAATTAATAATGAGTAATATAGAATAAAAACAAGTAAGAAATAGTCAAAACTCACTGTGAATGAAGAAATGTTGAATAACAACGCGAGTGTTGATTAAGAATGTTGAGCGGTGTTGAAACGGATGTCAGAAATGAAAACAGTATCACAACAGATGAAGAATGGGAGAAGAATGACTAAAACTCAAAAGGATTCAATAAAAAAATGAAATCAATGAATAAAATCAAGTTTAGAATAAAAATGGATGAAAAACTAGAAGAAATTATGTAAGAAAATGAGAGAAAATAAAAGTGGTCGATGTCCTGTATGTGGAGGGCACTCAAAATATTAATAGGCCCGAGAAGTACATGATGTGTAAGTCATGAATGTCATGTCTTGGATTAAGTGAATTTGATCCCAACATATGCACATCAAAAAAATTGTATTCACAACGTTTATTTGAGATCAACATTTCCCATTGAAGAATCGGTTTGTATCTTTGACTGGGTGAGCCTTTGAACTTTGAAGGTTGTGTAATTTCTGCATGCCATGTATGATATTCACTTTTGGTGGGTTTCTGATCTTTGAAATCTACAGGCCGTGTAATGATGTTACATGATGTGTACAATCTTCACATCATGAAATTGCTTCACAGGTTGCTTTGTGGCCTTACAGGTATGTTGTGAATGAGGTCCACCTATTGTGTATAGGATACATGACGTGTAAAGCCCGTTTTTTACAATTTTTAGTATTTCTTCCTTCGAATCCAAATTTCCTAATTCCTATGAAAACTAACCAAAACCTAGTGCATTATCAAATAAATCATGAATAACTCTTAAATAAATGTATCCAAAATATATATATATATATATAATTGTAGCTCATCAAATTCCTTCACACTTGAACAATTCCTTTCCCTTAAGAAAAAATCATCTCAACGTGTATTTCAAAAGAAACAATTTTTAAAACTAGAAACATTCATTATGACCAGGAAAATAAAACTAAGTGTAAGCAGAAAAATTCAGTCCTTTAAAATCAATCTTGTAGAGAAAATCAGTCGTTCCTCATATTTCAGTTCTTTATCCATATTCTTTATTCTTTTAATTACAATTTCATAACTATTTCTTAAATTCTATACCCACTTTTTAATTTACTTCATGATAAATTTTCTCTCATCACTTGGGGTAAAATGTAACTGAAGTTATACTCATGCCCTAAATACATGTCCATAACCCTAGGATTGCATTGAATCTATCATCTCCACTTTGTAATGGAAACTACAAAATAAATCATGAGGGCTTTAACAAAAAGGTTTCAAATGACTCTGATGTTGAGGGAAGGTGGGTGGAAAGTAAAAAATTAATCTCAAAAGGAGGGTAATCTCTAAAGTATAATGCATGATAAATGGAAATAGTGCAATGAAGTGACTCCTCCAAGATCAAATGGGTTCCATGCTCCAAGCAGCTCAAAGTGGATCCATGAATATGACAAGTATAAAAAATGTAGCATGTTCCTTTATTTTTATTTCTTTATTTTAATTTTATTTATTTTTCTAAAGTCATGTTTAGGCCAGATCTCACATCCATCCCCTAACCACATATGATCCATCAGAGGATTCATTGGTATGGAAATGGTAATTTTTGACCTTCCTAATACACAACTCAATATCTTTTTCTTTCTATATATATATATATATATACATATTCAAAGGAACAAGGTAGGAATAGAAAATGCCAAAATTTATCACAGACCACATCATATCAGTATAGTGAAAATGCCATAGTACATCTCCTTAATAATAACACCATATGTCCATTAGTAGTGAAAATTCCTCCACACTTGTTCAATGTATAATCATACATAATACCAAGAGTAGGGTAGGAAGAGATAATCAGCTTGAAAGAGCTCCATCCAAAATAGGTTTTCATGACCCCCTCCCACTAAAGATGACACAATGAAGGGAGAGAGATAATAACCCCTAAGTCTCGTCTCTAGTAGGCCCCGGGTTGGTGGCTAGTATTGAGGGAATAAAAATCTCATAAAATGGGAGACATTACCCTCTATAAATGAATAGGACCAAGAGATAGGATAAAAAATACCAAAAAACTCTAATAGACTATATAAAGGTAAACCAAAAACCATCCCTCAATGCATGAACAAAATAAAATTGATACATATGAAAGTCTCTGTAAATACCAAAAAGACAAGTCTATAACAGAGACTCAACGAAAACTCCAACCCAGCTAATAATGTCCATCTCAGTTCCTAAATTCCTCCAAAAAACTTGAAAATGGTTTATATAAGTAGGTTGAACATAATAGGTATACTTTATAGGGATATAACCAAGGCCTCAAGTGCACATGTTAAATGATCATACTAAAGTGCCAGTGAACAAACAAAAGAACCAACAAGCACCTGAACAAGTCATCTAACCAAACCCATCCTCACCATGGTTCACTCACCAAATCACGCATCTAATATAATAATTTAATATCATGATCATACCAAAGCAAGGTGCCCCGCTGTCTCTTCCCCACTGATTTTATGCTCTCATGCCCCAACATCGAATATTTTATGCTCTCATCCCTTCCACACATGTCACATCACATTCACTACCACAAAACTGGGATTCCACAGTGCCACCCTTTAACAGCGCTAAAAAAAACACTGATAAATGGGATGCCTTTATCAGCGTTGATAAAGGCACCCCCTTTATCAGTGCTTTTTAGGACTATTTAAGGGACCCCCTTTATCAGCGCTTTTTTTAGTAGCGTTAATAAAGGGAGGGTCAGTTCTTTTTTTCCTAGCGCTGATAAAGTGTATATTTCAAAAAAAAATATATTTCAGAAAAAATAATATATTGATATATAAGTATATTTATAATTATATAAATATAATATATATTTTTTAAATATGTTTTAGATCAATTTGATATGTGGCAGACGCAAAACGGACACCCGGAGCAGAAATTATGGTAATTTGGAGGGATTAAGGACCTTTTCGTTCCTTGAAGAATATGAGAAGGTGTTCCAATGGTCACCGGAGTGTAGGTCTAGTCACAATCTTTGATTTGATATGTGTTAGAGGCAAAATGGACACCTGAGCAGAAGTTATGGAAAAACGGACACCCGAAGCCAAACTTATGACCATCTGGAGGGATTTTGGGCCTTTTTGGGCATTGAAGAATGTGAGAAAGGGTTCCAGTGGTCACCAGAGTGTGTATATTTTCACAAGTTTTGATTTCATATTTGGTATAAGAAAAACAGACACCTGAAGTAGAAGTTTTTATCGTTTGAAATTGAGTAACCCTCCTAGCGCTTAAAAACTTAAAAAACCTGCAACTCACTAAAACGGGAATAACTTCTGATCTGGATGTCCGTTTGAGTGCCAAGACCATTCAAATATAAGATCGTGAGATGAGTGAGGATCAAGTCTAATAAAAACCATGATAAGATCAAATAAATGGAAGATATATCAGTTATACCACTCCAAAAAAACTCCAACTTCAAACGGTCATAACTTTCACTCTGAGTGTCTGTTTGGGCTCTACCATATATCAAATCAAAGGCAATGAAGAGATATATGCAGAAGACTAATTGGAACTTAGATCCACTCAAATAACAAACCCTAAACCCCCAAAAGACCATCATAAGGCCTCCAAAACTCTGTTTCTGTGACTGATGCCCTGTCAATTTTTTATTAAAACGGCAATAACTCCCGATCCGTGTGTATTTTTGGCCCCCTCCAACTGTTATATCATATTTAATTACATGATATTCGGTTTGACTGGTCACAGAGATGATATGGACACCTGGATTAGAAGTTATTCCCTTTTCAGTGACTTTGTGGTTTGTTATGTTTTTCAAGCCCCTGTTTCTAGCACTTTTGTCTTGTCTTCTATTTTTTCAAATAGATGTAACTTATGATATGCCTGTCCATTTAGACTCCACCACCTATCATATCAAATATCATTTGATGATATTTTATTTGACTAGTCATGGAGCTGGAACGGAATCTCAAATCATAAGTTTCTTTCGTTACCCTGAGTTTAGGGTTTATTTGACTTTCTGACTGTATTTACAGGTTTTGAGGGTTTCTCTATTTTTTACCTATTTTTCAGGTTTTCAAGGCTTGTTATTAGCAGTGAAAAATGGGTTGCGGGCATGTGGGATAAGCGGGCTTGGGGTGGGTTTGGGGCGGGGTGGGTTTATAAAAAATAACCCACATTTTAAGCAGGCTTATATGGACTGCCTGCACGGACAGCCAACCCGTGCGGGTTTACCCGCACGGATATGGGCTGGCCCGCGGGTTATTTTAATTTTTTTATAATAATTATTATAATATTAAAATTTCAAATATAGTTTTATTTTACGAGGAAGACCCGCATGGAGAGGAAGACTGCATCCTCTTTTTCCCAACATCGCTGACTCCCAATAACGCCTCGAAACAATATTGTTGTGCACGCTGCCTCCTCCTAATATTCTTGTCGTTTTCTTATTTATTCAATACCACCAAAGTTCAAAAACTCTCTACACTACCCTCCTCTGCACTGGTGCACTCACACTACAACTCTTACTGCCAGCCTTTGTTCCTTCTTCAGGTCAGGTCATCCTCCCCATCATGGTTGTTCTCGTCCCCCTCCCAGCGCACCCAGCACTAGGCCACTCATCCCACCCATTCCCAACTCCACCGTCATTTGTCCCCATCCCTGAGTCGCTCGATGCATGTCCCTCATCTCATCCCCCGCCCCTTGCATCTTCCTTCCCGACTCTCTGCCACCCCACCCCGGGCCCGACCTCCTCTGTGAGTCGGTGACCCCCACCCCACCTTCATGCCTCCTCGGCGACCCACTCTATCCTGCCTCAGGCCTGACCTCCTCCACAAGTCTGCGACCCTCGCTCCACCTTCACACCTCCTCCGTGACCCAAGATACCCCCACCTGGCCCCAACCCCTCTCGTGCGCCTCCTCTGCGACTCCGCCATCTCCACTCCACTACCCCCACCCAACCCCGGCCTCCTCTGCCACCCCTGCCTACTTCGCCGCCCTTTCCCGGCCCTAAAGACCCCTCCCTCACCTCCTTCGCCGCACGCAACCCCCGCCTCCGGAGGCTCCTCACATACCCCCGACTTTTCCACCACCCCAGCCTCCATGACCCCCCTCTCCGGTGGCTCCTCGCTGACCCCCGACTTTGCCAGCTCATCCACGATCCATCCCCCGCCATCCTCTGTACAATCGATCTCCCGCCATCCTTCCTTCGTTGGCTCCTCCGCTCTCGAGTACTACAAACAGAACATAGGTATGTTTTGTATGTTATTTCATAAAAGTGTTTTATTTTTTAGTTATAATTTTTAATATTTTCCACATTTTTATTGTGTTTCTCATAATAATTTAATGTAAGTTTAAAAAATAACATATAACATCAATAAATATTATATCACATAATCACACCCTTATTTGTTAATTTAAAATGCAATTATTTTTAGAATATATATATATATATATATTATTTTATTATTTATATAGTTATTAACTCTTAATATTATTTTTTAGTTTTGAAAAATTATTATTTTTTTCATAATTTCATTTAAAATTAAATCATTCATTTTTTAATTTTTAATTTTATAATATTTCATTAGATTATCAGATTTTATCATTTATGTAATTATATTTGAATTATAAAATATTAATTTTTATTGATTAACATTTATGATTGTAAAAATATAATTCTTTTAATTATTAGTGTATTTTTTAAACACCAATAATTGTATTAAAAAAACTTTATATAAATTATTTTTCTAATATAGATATAGTATTTTGTTATTGTAGGTTGTCTTAAACATGTATCAACTTTAAAATGATGTTGAATTGGAAAAAAATCATGGCATTAATGATAGTAACTCAGTGATACATGATGTGGATAACACTTTCCAATTTATTCAAGACATGTATAAAGATGAAAATAAAAATGATGATGTTCAAGTTGTATAAAAAAGATAAAAAAGACCGAATCTGACATTTGGAGTTATTTTGAGAAAATGAGTGTAATTGATGAAAACCCTAGAGTTAAGTGTAAAGGATGTGGATTGATATTGGTGGGAGGTGGAAGGAAATATGGAATATCAAATCTATCTCGGCATATCGAAAAAATCAATGGAATAAAAGTATTAAAATATCGTAGTGTTCCTTCAATGATCTTGGACCATTCAAGAAAGTAGAAAAATAAAAAGTTTGATTCAAAGATGTTTTGAGAAAATATGGAAATGACCATTATAATACATGACCTTCCCTTTAAATTTGTTTAATATGAAGGAGTTAGAGAAGTTTTCAGTTATTTGAATCCAGAAGTGAGGTTTTTTTCTAGAAGTACTGCAAGTTTAGATGTGATGGAAGTATATGATCAACATAAAAAAATTAAAAGATATTTTTTCAAACATTGGTGGTAGGATATGTACTACTTCTGATTTGTGGATTTATTTTACTAGTAAGGGGTATCTTTGTTTGACTGCCCATTATGTTGATTTGGAGTGGCAGTTAAAAAGAAAAATTCTTTTTTTATTGACATGAAACCTCCACATTTTAGTGCTGAATTGAAAAAAAAAGTAAAAGAAATATTATTTTATTGGGGCATAAAAAAGAAAATTTTCTCTCTCACCCTTTACAATGCTTCTACCAATGATACCATGCAACAAAAGATGAAAGATCAATTAAATTTGGAAAAGAATTTACTTTTCATGGGAAAATTTTTTCATGTTCAATGTTGTGCCCATGTTTTAAATATTATTATTCAAGAAGGTCTGAAAGTTATTGATTATTCATGCCAAAAAATTAGAGAAATCATTTATTATGTTAAAGGTTCTGAGGGTAGAATGATATGATTTTAAGATTGTGCAAAAAGAGTTTCGGTTGATAGTGGTGTGCTTTTGAGATGATGTTCCCACCAGGTGGAATTCTACTTATATAATGTTAGAAAGTGCATTAAGGTATAAACATGTCTTCAATAATTTGGATATTTATGATCCAAATTATAAGAACTTCCCTTTAGAAGAAGAATGGAAGATAGGTGAGTTGATTTGAAATTTTTTGAAGCCCTTTTTTTATATGTCAAATTTGATTTCTAGATCTACATATCCTACATCAAATTTATACTTTGGTCAAGTTTGGAAAATTGATAGGTTTTTGTTGCATAATATCAAAAATGATAATGATTTCATTAGAACAATTTCATGCAATATGAAGAAGAAATTTGATAAATATTGGAGTCATTATAGCATACTACTTGAAATGGCGGCTGAGTTTGATCCCCATATCAATTTGACAATGTTGGAATTTATCTATCAAAGTCTTGATTCATGTCATTATCAAGAAAATATTTTTGTGGTGAAAAACAAGTTATATCGGCTTTATGAAGAGTATGCAAAAGATTTTCCTTTTATTTCCTCAATGGGAACTAATCAAATGGGTTCATCTTCTGTTTCTCTTAATTCTTCAACAAGGTAAAATGCTGATGTAATTGATGTAAGTTTAGTTTCTTGTTATTTAAATCATTATCTATGTATTTCATTTCATTTTATTTTATTTAAATTATTTTTTTATATATATTTTTGTAGATGTGGATTGATCTAAAAAATAAAGTTGTTGGCCCAAATGATGCAAAATCTCAATTGGATATTTATTTGGAGATGCCATTGGTGGATATGTTAATTTATAGAAATCTAAATGTGCTCGATTGGTGGAAGGATGAGAGTAAAAGATTTCCTATTTTATCACTCATTGCATGTGATTTGTTAAGCATTCTTATTACCATGGAGGCCTCAGAGTCTTCCTTTAGCATTGGAGTAAGGGTGTTGAATAAATACAAGAGTTGTCTTCTACCAAAAAAATTCAAGCATTAATATGTTCTCGGAGTTAGATTCATGGTTTCGAACCTATTGATAACTTTATCAATATTATCTTCTATCATCTTATATATATAATAATTATATTAACATTGATTTTCTTATAGGATTGGAGGATGAAAAGGTGGAATTTGTCTTGGAGGAAGATTCTAGTTCTGAAAGTATATATGTGGAAAGCACAAGTACTGCTTCGATTTCTTAAATTTATGTCTTTCTAATAATTAATAAAGATACATTACTTTTATTAATATATTTTCATAATATTTTTTATCAAAATCAAATTCGTCAATACTTTTATTTTTTAATATATTTTTTATTTTATATTTGTTTAAAAATCTATTTTTAATTGTGTTTTGAAGTAGGATTTGGAGGAAGCATTAAAGGAGACAAGGGTGCATGGAACATTGAAGAAGCATGTAAAATAGATCGACCTCATTCTATATTTTTTTTAGTGTTATATTATTTGTAACTTTGATTTTGAAACTTTGGACTTTTTATGCTAATCATGGATAATTTTATAATGAGGTGGAATTTTGAATAGTTATTACAATCATTTTTTTAATTATTTTTTTTATATTTTCAAGCTTACATTCTCATTCTCATATACTTTCCAACCATAATTCGACTAATTTTTCATGAGGGATTTTACAAGCCTATTAAAATGTAAAAAATTATAAAAAACAATATTGAATGTGGGTTGCCTGTGGGCTTGCCCGTATCCACTGCGGGGCAAGGCAAGCTTGATAAATCCACTAGTTTTTTTATGCGGGATTTTGTGGGTCTAGCCCACATGGACTCAAGCCTGCGCGGGCTTGGCCCACCCCGCCCCACCCCTCCCGTTTCACATTGCTACTTGTTATCATTTTTCATAATGTACTGTTATTTATAATCAAATATATAACAATATATACATATTTTTTTATATATTCACACATGAAAATTTAATTTTATAAATAAATAATTAAACATATTTACATATAAAATATATTTCTCAATATATAAGCCTTATCTAAATAAAAAACTAATATCCATTTTATTTAAAATACAAATATTTAAATATTTATATACCTATATAATGTGTACGTGTATATATATATATATTTGTGCGTCTGTATTGACAAACTGATATATATTATCTATATATTATAAACATATGTATATACATATTTATATATAATATTTGAAAATATAAATAAATATGTATAATTATACTTACATATACACATAATATATATATTTATATGTGTGTGTGTGTGTGTTGTATATATGTATTTATTTATTTATAAACACACACAAAAAAAGCATATTTTATAAATGTATTTAGAAATGATCTTATAAATATATATTGATAAATGAATAAATATATTAATATATAAATATAACTATATATATATTAATATATGAATATATATATATATTAATATAACTATATATATATATATTAATATAACTATATATATATATTAATATAAATATATATATATATATTAATATAACTATATATATATTAATATAAATATATATATATATATTAATATAAATATATATTAATATACGAGTAAATATAACTAAATATATATATAAATAAATAGATATATTAATAAATGAAGAGCAAAGCAATATGGTGGAGTGGTAAAGGCTTAGGTGTGTAGGCAATAGGTCCTGAGTTCGAATCCAGGGGGAGGCGGGCCGCGCACGCGAGTAGAGAGTAAGGGATAGTGCTATTAAAGGGGGTGGGGGCACTGTTAAAGGCTGGGGGTGACTGGGGCGTGTGGGCTAGGCTGGGGGGTACTGTTAAAGGGGGCTTCAAGCGCGGTTGAATCCCCTCCCCGAATTGAAGAAATGTTTTTTTTTATTTTTTTTATGTTTTTTTAACTTTTATCAGTGCTAAAAAAAGCGCTGATAAAGGACCCATTTATCGGCGCTTTTTTTTAGCACTGATAAAATATTCCTTTTATTGGAATTTTTTTAGCACTTATAAAAGGGGTATTTATCAGTGCTTTTTTTAGCACTGATAAAAGGGAACCCCCTTTATTTTCACTGAGATTAACAGTACTTTTTTAGCAATGTAAATGGTTTTTTCTAGCACAGATAAAGGCTATATTTTCAATAGTGATATCACCCACGCACACCTATTCCATGTTGGAGTTGGTACCCTAGAACCAACTTCTTTTGTATTTTATGATAAATTATATTCATGGTTTTGAATATTAATAAATTCCTTATCACATCATGATTGTTCGTCTACGTAACATTGTATGTGATAATGTCCTAAGAGTAACTGTCGCACTAAAAGGTCATAACAGATCTTGTCTATAATGAGAACTCGAAAGTGATTTGAAATTATTTTTGAATATATGTTCTATAGCCGAATGATATCATTTGAGATAAAATCTCCCTTTTATTAGCATTTTTTTAGCACTGATAAAAGGGGTATTTATCAACGCTTTTTTTAGCACTGATAAAAGGGACCCCCCTTTATTTTCACTGAGATTAACAACACTTTTTTAGCATTGTAAATGGATTTTTCTAGCACCGATAAAGGCCATATTTGCAGTAGTGATATCACCCACACACACCTAGTCCATTTTGGAGTTGGTACCCTAGAACCAACTTATTTTGTATTTTATGATAAATTATAATCATGGTTTTTAATATTAATAAATTCGTTATCACATCATGATTGTTCTTCTACGTAACATTGTATGTGATAATGTCCTAAGAGTAACCGTCACACTAAAACGTCATAACGGGTCTCATCTATAATGAGAACTCTAAAGTGCTATGACATTATTCTTGAATATATGTTCTATAGTCAAATGATATCATTTGAGGTACACAAATGATACAAGCTATCAGGGGTAGAGACTCATAGGACTTTTAGGAACCTTCTCATGATGTACGCCCTTGGTAATGTCCAAGAGGATATTATGAGAACAAGACCCTCTAGTAGGAAATCCACATTTATATGTGTCATTGGATGTTCCTATCTACAGATGTGTTTATTTGTCCTTAGACTTTAAAATTATTATTAATTAGTATTATGAGTTGCTCACTTAGATGTATTGATGAAAACTGTGACGACAAATATTCACAACATGGTGGGATATATTGGGTGCGTCACGATTAATATTGCATTAATGAATAATGTGATAAAGGATTTATCTCTTCTATTCTTTAATGGATGATAATATCTTATGCCCTTTGATGGAAATGATATAAATCCATGGCCATAGTGATCAATAGTCAAGTTCTATTTCCAGAAAGTCAAAAAAATAGATATTGAGCATATAGGTTGATGGCACTAACATATAGCCTACTCGATTAGAGATATTGTAATAAAAGGATTATATTACATGGTAAATGTTCATATGAGATAACATGTCATTACATCATTAACTTATTTCTCTATGGGTGCCTTGGCATGTTACTAGATTCTAACCTTGGACTTTAGGCTGCTCCACCTAAAGCCACTAAGAAAGAGGCCCAGAGGGTCACTCACTAAGTGTATCTAGTATCTTAGATAAATAATTTATTATTTAACAAGTTGAATAAATATTATTCACGATCATGGTTTAATAATTATTCTTGTATGTCTGATCGCATTTATTTCGTCACTAGTTATTCGAAAGAATATATTGTGAGCAGAATAATTAATAAATATTGAGGAGGATTTGTTGACCGAGTTTAATGGTGTAGTGAGAAATAATGAAATTGAATATTATTTGATTAAATAATATTTAATTATAACTCTCAAGCTAAAAGCATGTCAATAAATAATAATATTGTTGTTATTATTTCACATGGAGGTTTCGCTAGGATTAATGAAATAATTAAAAGCACTTGTGAAAATTATTTATTCTTACCCTAGTGAAATAAATGATCAATTATATTATTTCTCTCATTATCCAAGGGAAAGACAAGCGACTCCAGGTGTGTTGTGCACAACATTTGGAGAAAACCTCTCGATCCTAGTGAGTTCTTTCCTCTCCAAGAACACTCTCAATAACGAGAGTGATCCTCCTCTACTAGATCAAGGAGAACGCTTCGGAAGCAGTTCTCAAGGCGATCAAAGGCAGACATTGCAAGTGCAAGGATCTTCCATGCTAGCACCCGGAGACTCCTTCAGCAACATCTATATATATGTGGAACACGTGTGGATCACTGCTATAGGAGACATACCCTTGATCTCTACAACGCAATGATAGTACACCTGCAGATCTGTGGCCAAACTCATCAACAAAGAAATAATCACATTAGTGGTAATTCTTATTTAATTAAATTAATTATAAAAAAATATGTTGATCCTCTCTCTTGGTTTCGATTTTATATTCCTTTGTCCTATTTCTTTGATTCAATTCCATGGATCACGATGTTCATCGTTGCATAGATCCTGGATTGTTCATTGAATATGACAAAAATCAAAGTTGGGCACCATCTAGCCCGTACTTCCACTGTTCCTGGAACCTACAAGTGGCATCATAGAGGGGGGATATTATTATTTATAATTATTTAATAATCGTTGGTGATGTTCACATTTATAATTTAGTTTTTCAATTCAAGTTTAATCATTCCCTTTAATCTGAATGAAGAGATTTGTTTCTTCCTCTATCATTTCTCACAGATCTAATAGAAATGATTAATTTTATGATTAAAATTATATTGAGAATATCATCCGAAGATTCCAAGGATTATGTCTAGGTAACACATCAGTACACACCATGTAATCATAATTACACGTCGTTTAGTTGTGTTCAATGCATAAGGAGTAGTTCGACAATTACTCAAACTGTGTGCATTAAAGACACACGATGTAGTTAATTCTTACACTGCATGCTGACCAGGATAGACCAGTGCACGGTCATCTAGAATACACTCCATATGTCTCATTGGACACGGCATGTAGTCCTGTTCAGGTCAGGGCTAGGTCGTGTATCCCATACACAGCTTAGCCGACCGGTGATCATGTAATGCAGAGTAAACATGGTGTGTGGCCCACTGGACATGTCGTGTACTCCAAGAATTCCAAATTACACCTCACACATTGAGTCCCTAGGCGTGTAATTCATATAGACGGTGAAGGTAGTACACACCATGTAGATCGGATCTACACACTGTGTACTTTTACCAAATTATGCAGAACTAAAACTTTAGTATTTGCGTAATGTTCAGATCTACATGTCATGTATAAGTTGTATTACAATTATTATTCTACAGGCATTAAAACATGAAACATTACTGAAAATTCATGTAATTTTTGTAATCATTCATGAATTTCACGTCATGAAAGTACGTGATAAGTCGTTCATGCTATATGTCACAAAGAATACAGTGTATAAAAGTATAATAAATGTTGAGTAGATTTTTATGGGTATTCATCGGGTTACCTCCAAGGTACATTTATGTACAAGGTTAATTTTAAATGAATTTTAATTTGTTTAAAATTATAATGGATGAGAATTTCAAAGAAATTTAGAAAAGGATTAATATAAAAGGATTGATTAATTAAAGATAATAATTAATCAATTCAAGTGAAATTTATCTTAAATAAGAATGATTAAATAATTGAATGATAGTTTTATTAAATTCTTGATTAGTTTCATGCATGTGGATTATCATGATCGCAGGTGTAGATAAAAGGAAGCATCAATCTTCTGATTCTTAATTCTGAGCATTAGGATGGAGTGTGGGAGCAGAGGACTGAGCTATGCTCGTGATGCAAGTAGAGGAAGTTTTTGGCATTTTTATTTTTTTATAGCATGTGGTATATGCTTGTCTCACCTATATCTCATGTACTACATTTTTTTATGTATATATGACATTATCATCATCATTTTTTTGTCCATTATGTTTTAGCTTCCTTTTGCTTATTTATATTCTATGATTTGTTATTCCACTACTACTTGTATATTACTACTTCTGTTGTTTCCCATTTATTATTTACCGCTATGCTACAGTCTAATTCACGGGGGCATAGTCTCCCCATGCACACACCCTAGGCCCTCACTGCTATTCGGTAGCCTCTGGCATACGAGGAGGCATGCTTGAGCTCATGTACCCAACCGTCTCGGGGCACCGCTTAGTGGCTTCTAGGGTAGGAGGCTATAAATCCGGCCAGTAAGAGGAGCTATCCTAGAAGGATTTTGAGGTGATGTTTCTAAGATTCCTCTATCTAGAGACATTAAGGGATGAGAATACTCATGATTTCATGTATTTGACATGGGAGGGCATGTTAGTAATGGACTATATTGGATTATTCACAGACCTACAACGCTTTGATGCATCCTTGGCAACTAATGAGGTCGTCGGGGCAAGGTGTTTTCAAGATGGGATTTGTTATGAGACATAGTTGTAGGTGAATGTCTTTCTCCTATATAGATTTGTAGATGTGATGAACCAGACTCTCATCATGGAAGGAAATATGAGAGATGCCCCGAGCAGTGGACAAGAAGTTTTAGTGGAGTAATATTGGAGCTCTTCTTCTGGAAGTTGGAAGCATGGCTATAATAGTTTTTTATATAGTTGTAATGGGAAGGGAATCCATGGAAGTGGGAATCCATTTCTAAATTGTGATTTGTTGTAGGGATATCAGTGTGGCAAGGTTGGCCACAAGATCCCTCAATGTTTGTACCCCGTTGTGGAGTGTCATGCTTATGGAAAGTTTGGTTATATTTAGAATTTATTCAGGAATTCATAACAATTAAACAGTGGAAGTGGATTAGGTCAGGCACCTGATTCTGAGCAGGACTCAGCTACCCCTTAGCAGACAAGTAGTTGGAGTTCCACTGGACGTTCAGGATGAGGTAGGGTACATGGAACTCTAGTGTAGAAGATGCAATACCACTTAGAGGAAACAACATAAGGGAGTCAAGCTAGAGCCCATGGTAGAGGGGTGAGTCAGTTTCACATTGTACAGTCTATTGCGAGTAGTTTGGATTTAGGACCTTTTATCGTTAGAATTATGATTCTTGTATCATATACTCTTGGATGCATTTTTTTGATATAGAAGCATCACATTTCTTTCTATATGTGCAATTTTCTTTTGGTTTAGTCTTGGTTGTGGAGAGATTAGATGGAATCATGACCATCGACACACTATTGGGAGTGCGGTCAGAGGATATCAAATGTTGTAAGAAGTGTTCACTTGAAAATGGTGGCTATTGTTTCCTTTGAGAAATTTTTATGATGAAAATGATAGGCTTCAAAGTGATTCTCGGTATGTACTGGATAGTTCTATACTAGGATCATATAGACTATTATTGGAGGAAAGTTTCCTTTCTATCTCTATAAGGGGGAATCTATACACACAAGGGTGAGTGGGATCTTTGGGATGGTTGTGCAGAACCAATTCAATGCAGATTGGATTGTCTCGCAACTTGAATAACAAGGCTTGTTCTAGATGATGGTGAAATGTAGCAGGATACTTTTCCTCTAGTGGTGGACCATTTTCAAGATGTATTTTCTGAATATTGCTTTGGCTTACCACCTGAGTGGGACACCAAGTTCACGATTGAGTTGGTGTTGGGATCGGATCCAGTTTTTATCTAGCCTTATAGGATGACACTAACAGAGCTTCATGAGTTGAAAGTACAGTTGGAAGATTTGGAAGAAAAGGGTTTCATATGAACTAGTACATCTCCATGGTATTATCTAGTTCTTTTCTCCAAGAAATTTAATGGGACATTATGCTTATGTTTGGATTATGGGCAACTGAACCAAATAACAATCAAGAATCAGTATCTCCTTCCACACATCGACGATCTCTTCGATCATCTGAGAGGTTTCATGATCTTATCCAAGATCGATTGGAGATCAGGATACCACCAGTTGAGGGTGAGACCATCGTACATACCTTGGACTGATTTTAGGAGAAAGTATGTCATATATGAGTTCGTAGTGATGTCACTTAGTCTGAGAAATGCACCAGTGGTATTCATGGACTTGATGAATTAGATCTTTAATCCTTTCCTGGATCGGTTTGTGGTATTTTTGTCGATGACTACTTAGTGTACTCACATTCTACAGGAGATCATGCCCAAAATCTTACCATATACTTGAGTACATTGAGTGAGCATCAACTTTACATCAATCTAACTAAATGTAGTTTCTAGATTGATAGAGTGAACTTATTGTGTCATGTTATCTCATAGGTTAGAGTGTTAGTGGATCCAGAGAATGTTGAAGATGTGATATCTTAAGAACGAACCAAGAATATCTTCAAGATTCAAAGCTTTCTAGGATTAGCAGGTGAAAGCCCAGCTGATTGTTGCCTATCGAACAGTCAAATTTTCGATTCTCTAATAATGTGTATAGCAGTACTCAGTCTGAATCCTCAGTGATGATACTTTTTTTAATAGTTGATTGTTTTTTTTTTGATTGGGGGTTTTTTTTGCAGAGCTTATGAAATAATTTATGGATGATGTTTGATTTTAAAAATTGATAAATATTGTTTTGATTTCATTATTATGGATTTAAGCTTGTGATATCCTTGATCTTTACTTTATATTGTATTTAAATTAACACCCACTTCACAAGATAACGTTGATTTAAATTCCTAAGTGTTAAGGCTTTAATCCAAGACTTAACTTATCTTAGGGTTCTAATCTAAATCAGAGCTTTTTGATGGTAGTGTATTTATGGTTCCAATAATCCATGGAAACCACATTTTAAACAAAATATGTCATTAATCCATGACATGTTAAGTCCAACATACACAATGTTAAATTAAAGAATACTCATCGAGAAAATACCTTCAATCAATTAACATTCCTAAATTTTGACTCACCCCAATGGTAGATTTACTCGTCCATTAATATGATTATAAATTTGGTTTATAATGATTATGATTATAAATTAATAAGATAATAAAAATAAAGGGATAAGAAAAGAGTGGTGCGTCGAACACACACACAAACGATGATGATAATTAAAAATAGAATTTTGATTGAATGAGGAAGCAAAAGAAGGGAGGGGGATTCAAATTTATTTAAAATATTTTAAGAACATTAATATTAAACTACATAAGTTGGATTAGAATAAGAGATATTGAAGAAGAAACTTGCATTAAAAAATAATTACAAAAGAAAGACTTACAAGATTACAACAAAGAAGAATACAACAATAAATGAAAACAAAGAGAAGAGGAAAGGTATCTCAAGTGAAAACTTTAGTATGTAAGGTCCTCCCAAGCCTTTTTAAAGGCTTTGGTCATTACAATATGTGATCCTATCTTCTGAAATGACAACTCCTTTGAAGGAGAGGGGGGATATATTTATAGCCCAAGGAAGTGGATTGTTTGCATTCCCAATCTGTCTCTCCACTTTTCTTGACGATTTGGACATCCATATATATGAATATAGAGATATATCCTTCTTCAAAATTGTAGATAATAATGTTTTCCGACTAATCTCAAAATTTGGAGGCATTTGAACTCATGGATCCAAAGTTATTGTGGTTTCAATAAACAATGTTAAACTGTCCATTTCTATCCATGCTTTTTCGATGGCCAAAATGTGAATGGATTTTGGAATATTAATATGCCTTAAAATATGAATTCTTTCTTCAACAAAGTCTTCCTCCTATATCTTCTCTTTCACACTGCAAAATATCAGCTTGATTTGATAACTATATCACGATACATGTCATGAATACTGTGCTGATTTTAATTCTCGTCCAGAATGGTGGGTTGAGTTTAAATGAATCATTTGGGCCCCTTGTATTTGGATTTGGACCTTTAAATTTTTATAAAAAACTCCTTAAATTTTCCCCCTAACTTTGGAGTAGAATAAAGGAATTTGGAAATCCTGATTGATCCCAGCAATTAAATCTTGATGGCTGGTCCAGTTTCTTCACAGATTCTGTAGGCCTTCTTGTGTGGTCCATATGGGCTTTCAAATAGAAGAATTGGCCCATGATACCTTGTAATGAAATGTTTTATGTTGAATTAGTAATCATAAAAAACAATAACCACACAATTTAAATCAGTATGGTTAGAGTTATAAATAAAATAGTAAACTGACTCAATTGGACTAATTCTAAAAATGCTCAAAAATTATACTTAGTATTAAAACATTAATATTTCACAAAAATTATGCACATTTCATATAAAATCAGTAAAGAGAGTATATAATAAGTTGTGAAAATATTAATAACATCAAATCCACCACACTTAGTCTTGTGCATGTCCTCATGTGCAACAAATATAAAAACATAACAAAATCATTTTCACTCACCAACAAATATTAAAATATTGTTTTCCCCAATCAGGGGAGGTTTAGAAAATATCACTCATCCATATTGAATTCCACCACAAGTTGTTACAGAAAAAATATTCCAAAAACAATTCATTTTTTCATGCTCAAATTTAGAAATGGAAAATGGTGGCACACAAAATTTACTCCTCTCAAGATGATAAAATTAATTTATGGAGCTTCACTCATTCACCAACCAAAAGTGAAAATATTAGAGTTTGAAAGAGATATCAGCTTCCACTACCTATACAAAGTGCACAAGAATCAAGAGGTCTTTTTAAGGGATTTTTCTGTGGCTATGGGATGGTAGGAATATAATGTTCGAGAGAGAGAAGAAGAGGGGTAAAACACCAACATGGAAAAAGCAACGCACATTTTTTTGAAATGAGACATGAAAGGAAATGGAAACACATATTTACGAGGTAATGAAAATGTGAAATAAGACACAAAAGTGGAAGAAAATATGAAGGGAATGAGAAGATGGAATATTTACAAAACACAAAACTTCTCCTAATGACATAAGAATATAATGCAAGTGTTATTTTTTTTCTTTTTTTTCTCTTTTTTTTCGAAAGTTGAACTTGAAACAGATCTCACACTCACATCCCAACCCATGATTGATCTCCTCATGACACTAATTGAAATAGTTATAACAAGATCAAAGGCTGAGAAATAGTGATTTTTGACCTACCCAAGACACAACCCTTGTTTTTATTTTTTTTATTAATTTTTTTTGAACACTTGTCATTAAAATTTGAACAATATGTCATAAGAATATATACATTCCCAAACCCCGCTGAAGTAAAACCTATACCCCACAATAAAATGGATGTTTTTCCTTAAGCATATGATAACTAGTTGAAAATCAATAAAAGGGAACTCAAACAATGAAATCCATTCCCCCCACACGTAAATTTCAAAAAAAATATGCAATGAAAATCCATGTTGATATTGGGTGGGATAAGGTATTGGGCTTGTAATGTTTCTATCAAAGAAAAGGTTTTCATAGGCTCGAAGGGGATTTCAAAAGGAGGATTAATGTAAGATAAATGGGAGGCTATTTGGCTATTGTGATTTTCATGTGGTTCATAAAATGCCTCTATCATATTAATGCACACCAAAGTAGGAAATTCAGCTTGAAGGTCCACAAACTTAAGACTCACAAATGGGGGTGAAAACACACATTTTGAATAGATGTCCATAATTGGCCTTGGCATGAAAGCTAATATTGCTTCTCACGGTTGGGAAAAATCACTTTCCAAATAAAAAAAATGAGCATTAAAAATTTATTGGTTTTGACACAATATTCTTTATCCAAATATATGATGAAAGCACAAAATTTTTGAGATGAAACCATGTATTTTGATTCCCCAAAATGGTTGGACAAAATTTGAAAATTGGGAGGTGAGTAAGTATGACTCTTGATTTTTCATATTTTGTTTAAATGGTTTTTTTTTAGTTTTTCTAGTTTTTTTAGTTTTTTTATAAAGACACACCCACACAAAAGAGAAAAAGTAGATAAAAAAGTGTGATGAGGAAAGTGGTAAACAGTGAAAATTAGAGAGGAAGAAAGAGAGATAGATATAGAAGTTAAAGGTAAAGAGGTGCCCCCTAGTTTGGATTTGGTGGGTTGTTATCTCCATCCAGTGGTGGGTAAACTGTAGAAGTTGGGGATTCTATGGAAGTTGATGTGGTTCTAGGATTGTGGGATGTTACTTGAAAAAGAAAAATCATTATTCATCTAACAAAAAACTAAAAAGAAATTAAAATTTCGTAAACGTAAAATAAAACATGGGGTGCCTCCCAAGAAGCGTTTCATTTATTTTTCTACAGCTGGACAGTTGCAGTGGACTACCCATAGTCCGATAGTGGCCATCGTATTTTCTCAAATCTAGTGTGCTTCCAGAAAAACTTTTCCTTTGGGAGGATCGATGATTCATTGGATAATTTCATCTCTTACTTGTTGTTTATCTTGCAATTCAATGGGGTTATAAAGAGAATATGACTATCCTCCCTTTAGTCTTCAATGTGAGGAATGATTTTATCCACAAAGTGATGGTTTTCTATTCTTAGAAATTCAGAAAGATGTCTCAATTATGATGGTTCATTTATGTATGGTTCAGATAACACGAAACCAGAGTATGAGATCCAATTGTTTTCGACTCATTTATTTCATCACTTACCGATGTAGAGTAATGAGGATTAGTAGATTCATAAGAATGAATAATTTTTTCAATATTCTTTATATCAATATAGTTCACCAAAGAATGTTCAATTTCAATATCACCAGTGATCACTTTATTAATTATGGAAAAAATCTCACAACCTTCACTCCCATCGGGACAATATAAACACATTGGTTCAGGTTTCACCTCACATATAACAGAATTTTTAGAATCATGGATAGGAAATGATGAATGTTGGATAATCAGTTTGGAATCAAAAAATGAACATGCTTGTTCGTTTTCCCCATTACCATCTAAGTTGGAGTAGTGTATGTCAGAGGTTAGATGGGATTCCAAAGAGTTTTCAAGATCCTTTAGATCAATGGAGTTTGAATTTGTAATGTCAACCTCGACTTCTCCATTTATGACTTGGTTAATGAGGATGCAATATTCACAAAATCCTCTATTAGTAGAATATTAAGAACATGATGGATTGGGATTCAAGACACTCTCATAGATATTTTTAGAAGAATGGATAGAGAATTCAGATTCATTCTCTGATGGGTATCGCATGGATTGAAAAATATTGAACTTAACCAGTTTGTCACCAAATTCCATGGATAAGATGCCATCATGGACATCAATTTTTTTTTTAGATGTCATAAGGAAAGGTCTTCCTAGAATCATAGGAGATTGGAAAGAATTTGTCTCACCTTCCATGTCAAGGACATAGAAGTCAGTTGGGAAGATAAGATCATTGACTCAGACAAGAACATCCTCAATTATTCCCTCAGGACTAGCAATGCCTCGATTGGATAACTGGATGACAACACTCATTGGGTACAAGGGAACAAGACCAAGGTTGGAGAATATGGATTTAGGCATGACATTAATTGAGTCTCCTAGGTCTATGAGTGCATCGTCAAAGTTGGAACTTCCAATTTGGCATGGAACTGTAAAGGACCCTAGATCTTTTCACTTTATGGGAATAGAATTCTAGGTTGAAACATTTTCTAAGGTCATAAGTTTCCTCTTGTGGGTGAAAAATTCCTTGAGAAACTTGGCATACTTAGGGATTTTTTTATGGCATCTAAGAGGGGGATTTTGACTTCAACACGTCTAAACATGTCAAGCATTTCAGGATCGTGTTCAAATGACTTCTTTAGCTTAGAAATGGCTTGAGGAAAAGTAATTGGGATACTAAGTGTAATTTAAGGAGGTGAGATAATGGTTTCAGATTCCTTTTCATATTTCTTTTTCTTTTAATTTTCTAGGTCAACATTCAAAGGAGGGTTGGAGGACTTATCTTGAGGCATGGAAATTTTATTCCCCGATCTAAGTGAAATTGAACTTACATTACCCTTGGGGTTTGGTAATGGTTGAGCTAGGAGTTGGGAATAATTTGATTGTTGTTGCTGGATTAGGTGGGATGCAAGTTGACCAATTTGGGTTTCAATGTTTTTGAGGCTGGAACGGGTGAATGAGGCATGATCTTCCACTGCACTTTCCCATGGTTACTTGGAAGAAGAGGCTTTTCCAGGATTGGGATTACCTTGATTTTGGTTCTTGGGAAATAGATTGTATTGGTTTTGGAATTGGGAAGGCTCACTAGGATAGTGGAATCCAGGAGGAGGATTGTTCCTTTGTTGTTGAGGAACAAAAGGATAAGGTTATTGGAAGTTACCAACACCTTGACCATATTGAAACTGGTTTGGGTTTTGAGGAGGGAATTGAGGGGGATGAGAGAAGAGATTACCATACCTTAGGCCTTGGTTTTAGGAAGAAGGGAAGGGCTCAGAGTGAGGTTGGTTGAAGTTTCTAATGAACTGACCTAATTGTTTAGGGTCAGGGTTCCGCTGAGCATATGTTGCATTGAGCTCCATTGGTCCAGATGAACCAGATTGATCCTCTTAAAGTTATGGAAATGTGTCAGTTGGATGAGATAGTGAGTTGCATATTTCACAGTTTTTAACAGGTCCAGGAAACATTGATTCTAGAGAAGATGAGGTTGGGGCTTTGGATGCCACAGCTAGTTGTCGCACAAGACCTGTAAGTTCACTCATCCACTCAGTCATCTTGTTCGGCTCTATGGATTGATTGTCTTGGACTTGTTTTACTTGATCATGTGCTTGAGTATGGAATTTTTGTGTGTTTGAAACCATGTTGCTTATGATATCTCTTGCAGCTGCATGAGTTTTATCAACAAGAGCACCGCCACTTGCGGCATCAATGAGAGTTCTCTCCGTATCCAATAACCCCTCATAGAAGTATTGGATCAAGAGTTGGTCAAGGATTTGGTGGTGTGGGTAGGTTGCAATAATATTTTTTAACCTCTCCCAGTATTCATGGAGTGATTCATTTGGGAATTGATGGATACCACTAATTTCATTTCAGATGGAAGCAGTATGGGAAACATGAAATAATTTCTCTAAGAAGAGTCGCTTCATGTCATTGCATGTGGTTATGGAACTAGGAGAAAGGTAGTATAGCCATGACTTAGCAGTGTCAAATAGGGAGAAAGGGAATTCTCGGAGTTTTATTTGTTCCTCATAAACCCCTTGAGGCTTCATGGTAGAGCACACCACTTGGAACTCTTTAAGATGAAGATATGGATCATCACCAGCTAGCCTGTGGAAATGAGGGAGAAGATGAATCAAACCCGATTTGAGTTCGAATTCAGCCTCTATGTTTGGATATTTAATACCAAGAGGTTAGTAATTCATATCAAGGGCAGTGATTTCTTTAAGTTTTAGTTCCTTAAGATTGGCTATATCTAATTCAATTTGTTGTACAAGGACTGGTTCTTGAATTATTTGATTATCCCTAACATTCCTCTTAAGTTGGAGAAGTGTTTGCTCAATTTCAGGGTCAAAAAAATATGAGGGATTTTTTAGAAGGCTATGGAGCATTCATAGAGATGTTGGAAGAAAGAGGAAGACGAGTTTTTCTTTTTTTTTGTTTTCTGTTTATGATTTTTATGAGGAAGGCAGGTTTTTGTTTGTGTTTTTTTTTCAGTTTTTTTTAATTTTGTTTTTTTTGTTTTTTTACAATAACTAGAAACTAAAGACTATTTAATTTCACCATCCCTGGAAATGGTTCTATTTGAAAGCACTAACGGTTATCGCCTATCGACCATTCAAAGTTCCGATGCTCTGCTAATGTGTATAGTAGCACTCGGGACGAATCTTCAGTGATGATACTTTTTTTAATAATCGATTTTTTTTAGTTGATTTTTTTTCTTGATTAGGGGGGTTTGTTTACAGATCTTGTGAAATAATTTATAGATGATGTTTTATTTAACAAATTGATAAATATTTGGGTGATTTCATTATTATAGAGTTAAGCTTGTGATATCCTTGAGCTTTTCTTTATATTGTATTTAAATTAACACCCACTTCACAAGATAACGTTGATTGGAATTCTTAAGTGTTAAGGCTTCAATCCAAGACTTAAATTATCTTAGGGTTATAATATCAATCATAGATTTTTTATGGTAGTGTATTTATGGTTCCAATAATCCATAGAAACCACATATTAAACAAAATATGTCATTAATCCATGACATGTTAAGTCCAACATACACAATGTAAAATTTAAAGAATACTCATCGAGAAAATACTCTCAATCAATTAACATCCCTAAATTTTGACTCACCCCAATGGTATATTTAATCATCCATTAAGATGATTATAAATTTTGTTTATAATTATTATGATGATAAATTAAGAAGATAAGAAAAATAATGGGATAAGAAAAGAGTGGTGCGTCGAACACACACACAAACGATGATGATAATTAAAAATAGAATTTTGATTGAATGAGGAAGAAAAATAAGGGAGGGGGATTCAAATGTATTTAAAATATTTTAAGAACATTAATATTAAACTAAATAATGTGGATGAGAATAAGGGATATTTAATAAGAAACTTTCATTAAAACAGAATTACAAAAGAAAGACTTACAAGATTACAACAAAGAAGAATACAAAAGTAAATGAAAACAAAGAGAGGAGGAAAAGTCTCTCAAGTAAAAACATGATTATGTAAGGTCTTCCCAAGAATTTGAAAAGGCTTTGGTTGTTCCAATATTTTATCCTCTCTTCTGAAATTCCAACTCCTTTGAAGGAGAGGAGGGGGGTGTATTTATAGCCCAAGGAAGTGGACTATTTTCATTCCCAATCTGTCCCTCCACTTGGCTCGATGATTTGGACATCCAGACATCCAAATATCAAGATATATCCTTATTTAAAGTTTTAGATAATAATTTTTTCCTACTACTCTCAAAATTTGGAGGCATTTGGACTTATGGAGCCAAATTTATGGTGGTTTCAATAAACAATGTTAAACTGTCCATTTCTATCCATGCTTTTTCGATGGCCAAAATGCGAATGGATTTTGGAATATTAATATGCCTTAAAATACGAATTCTTTCTTCAACAAAGTATGACTCATATATCTCCTATGTCATACTGCAAAATCTCATCTTGATTTGATGAATATATCAGGAGACATGTCATGAATACTGTACTATTTTTAATTCCCTGCCAGAATGGTGGGCTGAGTTTAAATGAATCATTTGGGCCCCTTTTCTTTAGAGTTTGGCCTTGAAATTTTTATCCAAGACTCCTTAAATTATCCCCAAAACTTTGGAGGATAATAAAGTAATTTGGATTTCCTTATTGAGCCTATAAATTAAATTATCATGGCTGGTCCAGTTTCTTCACAGATTGTGCAGGCCTTATTGTGTGGTCCATATGGGCCTTCAAATGGAATAATTGGCCCATGATCCCTTCTAATTAAATGTTTAATATTGAATTATGAATCCTAAAAAACAATAACCACACAATTTGTATCAGTAGGGTGATAGTTATAAATAAAATAATAAACTGACTCAATTGGACTACTTCTAAAAATGCTCAAAAATTATACTTAGTATTAAAACATTAATATTTCACAAAAATTATGACCATTTCATATAAAATAAGTAAAGGGATTATATAATAAGTCATGAAAATATTAATAACATTATAAGGCTACTATCATCATTTCATTTAGGACTTCTCCCCTCAGGGAACACCGATGTTCGGGATGGCCTAGAAAGGGGTCAAGTTTGTTTGGTCAAATGCTTGTGACAGAGCTTTCCAAGAGCTGAAGGGAAGGCTGGCTTCAACACTGATCCTTACTCTTCTTATGTCAGGCATAGAGTATATCACGTACTTTGACGCATCCAGAGTCGAACTCGGAGCAGTTCTGATGCAGAAGGATCGAGTGGTTTCTTATGGTTCCAAACAACTAAGACCGCATGAGAGGAATTTCCTGACTCCCGATTTGGAGTTAGCTATGGTGGTACATGCCTTGAGAATATGGAGACACTATCTGATAGGTGATAGGTTTTTGGTGTACATGGAGCACATGAGTCTCAAGTGCATCTTTTCTCATCGTGACCTGAACCTCCAGTAAAGGAGGTGGGTTGAGTATCTACAGTCTTTTGACTTGGAGCTAACATACACACCAGGAAAGGGAAATGTAATTGTCCATGCCTTAAACCAGAAGACATAGATAGAGATAGTGCGGGAGTCTTGCGACGATTGGCGGCTGATGACACTCTATAGATATGCATTTTGATGTTCAGGAGTCCGAGGGACGAGTAGCTCTAACTTCAACATATGTGTTACCCGTACTTCTGGACTAGGACAAATCTGAGTAGTCATTTGATCCGGAGGGCATAGCATTGAGGGACAACTCATATGGTGAGGATTCACCATCAGGATGGTCTATCGGCAACAAAAATGTTCTTCTTTTACGTGGTGTGTATGATTTCATATGAGTTTGTCTGAGGAGCTGATGAGAGAGTTTCATGCTTCTAGATGGGTAGTGCATCTGGGTCTGACAAAGATGTATCGTGATCTTATTAGGATATATTGACAACTACATATGAAAAAGGAGATAGCAGGATTTGTGGAGCAATGTTTCACTTGTCTGATGTCACTATAGATTTTGTGACAGGATTACCCAGGACACCCCATAAGAGCGATGCAGTATGGTTGATCATGGATTGATTAACGAAGGTAGTACATTTATTTTCTGTCAGGGAGACCTTCATCATTGATGATATGGGTAGTCTCTACATACGGTAAGTAGTTCGAATTCATTGTGTTCCGAGGAGTATCATTTCAGATCTAGATCATCATTTCACACCGCGGTTATGACAGGGTCTCTATAAGGATTTAGGATCACAAGTTCTTATGAGTAAAACTTATCATCCTCAAACCGATGGTCAATATGAGCGAATGGTTCAGATTTTGAAGGATATGTTGATCTTGCATCTTGGATTTTGGTGATTCTTGAAAGCGAAATATAACACTCGTGGAGTCCGTGTATAATAACAGCTTCCAGGCATTGATCCAAATGAAACATTTTGAGGCCTTGTATGGAAGGTCGTGTCGTTCGCCTCTTTGTTGAATGTAGACAAATGAGTCGGTGTTGGTTGGATCTGGTATTGTGTAGGAGATGTCTGAACAGGTTAAGTTGATCAAGAAGCGATTGGGGACTGCGCAGAGCAGACATAAATCCTATATTGACCATTGGAGATGATCTCTGAAGTTTGAGGTTGGTCATCGTGTTTTCCTTCAGGTGTCGCCTATGCTGGGGCAATGCCATATCAAGAAACAAGGAAAACTAGCAGTCGGTTTTGTTGGGATGTTTGATATTGTGGAAAGGGTTGGTCCAATGGTGTACTGTTGACCCTCCCACATTGTTATATCGCTATGCATAATGTGTTTTACATGTCGCAACTTCGGTGATATCGTCCTGAACCTTCTCACTCTATCCTTTAGACTCTTGTTGTCAGTCGGCAACCACTGATGCACGGGGAGACACGCCTGAGGTCACGTAGCCAATTCGGCTCGGTCATGTGGGGGGGGTATCGGGCTGGGGATGTTAAAATTAATTATTATTTTTAATTACTAATTATATTATTAAATAATAATTATTATTATTATTAATTATATCATTAATTAATAACAATTAACAGTTTCTCTGACTTACTACATGCGCGCGTGTGTAGTTTTGTTGAGTTGTACCCCCTTCCCAGACTCATTGTATATAATAATATAATTTATTATAATAAGTAAAAAATTTGATATAATTACTTATATTATTATTAATTATTAATTATCTCTATATTTAATGATTAATAATATAATTAATAGTATAATTAATATTGGTATTTATTTTTCTAGTTATTGATATAATTAAGTATATTAATCAAATAATTGTTTAAATGTATTGTTAATTATTATATTATAAATCATTTATAATTAATTTTTTATTTTTAAGAAAATATTAATATTCAAATGGTACCAAATGTGGAACAATAATCCCATATTAATTTTTTTTATGGTCAATCCTTAGTCCCTTATAAAAGGTAGGTATGTATATCAGGTTTTAATGTTTCCTTTTATAAAAAAAGTGTCGTCACTCAGCTTCTGGCCATGGTCGTCCACTCAACACCTTCAATTTTTTGATTGCATGCATCCACCCTCACTTTCCATTTGAATATGATATCCGCTACAGGCTTCCGCCTAAAACGACTCAGTGATCTAGAAGATGAGTGGTGGGAGCAGTGGAGGAGTGGAGTAACCCCACGCGGTGTGTGTTCCAGCTCCCTACCAGAGCCACATCAAGGTGATGCTCAACTTCGCCAAGCTCCTCCACCGTCACGGCTGCCTCATCACCTTCATCAACACCGACATCAACCACCATCGCTGCCTCCACTCACGCGGCCCCACCGCCCTCGACGGCCTCTCCGACTTCTGCTTCCTCTTCTTCCCCGATGGCCTCCCCACCTCCACCCCTGATGCCAGCCAAAACATCCCCTCTGTCGTCAAGGCCATCCAGCACGGCTTCCTGGATCCCTTCCTTGATCTCATCACCACCCAGCTCTACCCCAACACTCTGTGGGGGCCACTCCCATTTTGGGAGTCATCTTGGTCGGCACCAACAGCCTAGAGCGGGTCTCTCTCAGTGGGCAGTCGATGGGATTGACATGTAGGCTTTGTTGAAGCAGTCTTCTTTGAATACAGCTGGTAGTGGGAGAAACATCAAGGGTTAATGAACCAACCCTTGACATATTTGTTTTTCATCTTCTTTAAAATAGGATTCAATCCCATGAATTGCAGTCTGTGTATGTGTTTTAATCCTCTGAAGAGATTCGGAGAAGAGATAAATATAGTGATGCCCTCTGGTTTCTCCCGTGGACGTAGGCATACTGTCGAACCACGTTAAATTCTTGTGTTGCTATGTTCTGCTTCCGTTTTGTGTGTTTGAGGTACCACACAACTCCGCTGCGCCCCAACAAGTGGTATCAGAGTTGATTTGGAGCGAGCGGAGTTGAACCAGTGAGGCAACGGCAAATTTTCCGGTGGCCAAAAAATTGAAAGTGGTTGGAAAATTTTTCTGAGGCCAGATTCGTGAAGAGTATAGTGAGACGATTCCAACGGCGCAAGTGGCGATGAAAACAGAGTTGAAACGAGCCCAGTAAGCTCAATCAAAGTTTGGTCAAACCCACGGGTGAACATTAACCCCGTGTCGGAGAAGACGGAACTGTTCACACCACCGGCAACAATTCTGGAGAGATTCCGACAGGAACTTTGGTGTGCCACGTCAGCAGGCGATCTGGACCATTGAGTTTGTTTTGGCGATATCTCAACCAATTGACATCCAATTTCGGTGATCCAGGAGTCGATTCCGACTATTTAGACCATTTTGTACGTATATATATGATTACTTTTTCAAAATTCTCAGTCTATTAGGTGGTTTTAGAAGGGTGCGACATCGACGGTGGTGATCGCATTTTGCGACAACGACAATGGATGGTGGTGGAGCACTACCAAGATTTGAGATCGAGAATTTCGATGATCGAAACAATTTTGGCTTGTGGAAAAACACGGTGAAAGATCTTTTGGTGAATTAGGGAATGATCAGACCATTGATTGGAGAAAATCCTGAGGCAACCAGTAAAGATAATTGGGAAGAGCTCGAGATGCGAGTGGTCAGCACAATTTTACTATGTCTGGAAAATGAGGTAAAGTACTCAGTGTTGGATAAGACCTCACTAAAGGAGATCTGGAAGAAGTTAGAGAAACAATATATGATGAAGTCTCTCACCAACAAATTATTCCTGAAGAAGAAACTGTACCAGTTGCGGATGGACAAGGGAACGAATTTGTTGGATCACACCAATGAATTCAACAAAATCCTGACACAGTTATTAGGGCTCGGTGTGAAGGTCGGAGAGGAAGACAAATCACTTTTTCTTTTGTCATCACTACCAAGATCATTTGATGGGCTTGTGACTGCATTTCTCGTGGGGAAGGATACATTGAAGCTGGACAAGGTGATGGCATCACTTCAAGATTCGGAGGCATTCCGAAGACCCGTGATGCATTCAGGTGAGAAAATCATGGTGATGTGAGATGATCAACATGAGAGGAGCAAACATCGGGAGTCGTGAGGTAAAGAATGGCGGCCAAAATCTAGGGGCGTGATCCTAGCAAAATCACGTGTTTCTAGTGCGATAATAAAGGTCACTATAAAAGTGATTGTGGAGAGCGCAAATGGTACATTGCTGGGAAGAAGAAAGTTGAAGAGTAGGATGCAAACATCATAGAATTATCAGTAGATGATGAAGTTTGTGTGACAATGAGAAGTTTGAACTCAGATGGGAGAGTTGAACGGGGAGAAGTGCAGTATCATTACTGCAAAAGATACGGGCATATGAAGCGGGAATGCTGATTTCTAAAGAGGAAGAACAAGCGTGCTCAAAATCCAAAGGAAGACGAATGGGTTCTGGATTCAGGGATCTCAGCACACATATGTACAATGAGAGGTACATTTGATACTTTTCACCAGGTGCGAGACTCATTGAGACTTTGTGATGGGTCAATATGCAAGGTTTGAGGAGTCGGGATGGTGAAATTTAAGACACTCGATGGAGGAATTTGAAAAATGGATGAAATGAAATTCGTTCTGAAGATGAGGCGGAACTTGATATCATTAAGTAATCTCAATGCAAAAGGGTTCAAGATTTCCATAGCAGGTGGAGTGTTGGAAGTATCACGTGGGGATACAACGATGTTTACTGGGAAGGAGTCTCAAGGGTTATATCATTTGATGGAGACCACAGTCAGCCCGAGATCGATTGAAGATGGTGGAAGTTCCACGTCATCTGGTGTGAAGAAGCATGTTTGATTTGCTGATGAATTTTTCGACACTTGCAAGGAGACTACAGGTCAAGATTCTACACCAAATTGGTTGTGAGGGGGAGATTTGTGGGGGCCACTCCCATTTTGGGAGTCATCTTGGTCGGCACCAACAGCCTGCAGTGGGTCTCTCTTGGTGGGAAACTGACAGGATTGACATGTAGGATTTGTTGAAGCAGCCATCTTTAAATGTAGCTGGCAGCGGGAGAAACGTCAAGGGTTGATGAACCAACCCTTGACATCTTTTTTTTCAGCTTCTTTAAAACGAGATTCAATCCCATGAATTGCAGTGTGTGTATGTGTTGTAATCATCCGATGAGATTCTGGGAAGAGATAAATATAGTGACTCCCTATTATTTCTCTCATGGACATAGGTATACTACTGAACCATGTTAAATTCTTGTGTTGCTCTGTTCTGCTTTTATTTTGTGTGTTTGAGGTACCACGCAACTCCACTGCACCCCAACACACTCTGACCTCCTCTTCCCCTACCGCCATCATCCCGCCGCCCACTTGCATCGTGGCCGATACCTTCATGTCGTTTTCCCACACACCAGGCATGCATCTCGTGATCCCGGTTATGTGCCTCACCACTGTCAGTGCTAGTGCCTTGATGGGAGTTCATCAGTACCATCCACTGAAAGAGAAGGGCTATTCGTCGGTAACCGATACGGAAAGATAAACTATGTGATTTCTAACTTTTTCTATTTTTGATTGGTTGTTCAAACTTCAATGGACTATTCATTTTGTAGCCATGGCGGACTTTCTTGTCTCCATTAATAAGTATAAGAACGTCGAGGGCGAAAGGAGGTGGAGAGAGGAATAGAGATGGCAGGCTCTGAAACGGCATCGGTGGTTCCCCATCTGGTGTGTGTGCCATTCCCTCTACAAAGCCAAGTCAAGGTTATGTTAAACCTTGCAAATATCCTTCACCATAGAGGATTCCACATCACCTTCGTCAACACCCACTTCAACCATGCCCACCTCCTCCAGTCTAGAGGCCCTCGCTCCCTGGATAGCCTGTCGGACTTCTTCTTCCACTCAATTGTAGTATTTTTATTCAAAAAATATTAAAGGAGTGTTTTGATTGGTCAAAACACTCCTCACTTGGATTTATGAGGTGTTTTAAAAGAGGGAATCCCACATTGAAAAGTATAAATAAAATCCCATAGCTCATCTCCTATTTAAGGGAGCTTTGGGATTTGGTCTATTAATAAAAAATATATATGTCAAAATTCTTTTAAAGTATTTTTTAAATATATATTTAGTAAATGTTTTGTTACATATATATATATATATATATATAAAACAAAACAAAACAAAAATAAAATAAAATAAAATATTTTATTAAAATGACTAATGACTTGATTAGTCGTAACCGTAGGGATTCGTTTATTTGAAACCCGAATGGGTGCCTCTCTTATGAAACAGTTAGTAAAAACCGGTGTAACTTCCACCGTTTCATGTTTATAAATTATTGATGCTGAGATCACTTTTTGTTAACTGATTCAATCCAAGAAATTCTCCAGAATTCTCCCAACATCGGTGCAGTGGGGTAATCAGGAATTGGTGTCTAATTTTCCCCGAAACCTTGGTGAAATCCTCGAGAGATACTTCCACTTACAACCCTACACCATCAACATGGGGGTGGATAAAACCCTTTTGGACAGTGAACCCGATTCACACATCAAGGTTCTATCCATCTTCTTTTCTGCCAACTTATTTTTCTAACAATCAAAAGGGTTTGATAATGCAGAACCTTGAAGATGGATTCTGAATCTCTCAAAGTTGTGAACCAAGATATGTTCAAAATTGACCATTTAAATGGAAAAAACCTTTCCCAATGGCAAGACAAGATGAAATTTCTTCTAATAGTGTTGAAGATTTCATACATTCTGGAACTGAATCTTCCTCCCATACCCGATGAGCCCATTTCAAATGCCGACGGTCCACCCGTTGACATGACTCAAGTTGAGCACATTCGAAAAATGAGGAAGAAACGTGAAGATGATGAAGTCTTGTGTCAAGGACACATTCTCAATACTTTTTCAAATCATCTTTATGACTACTTCCGCCAAATGAAGACCGCTTGAGAGATTTGGGATACACTCGAATTCAAGTATAAAGCGGAGGAAGAAGGTACCAATAAATTTCTTATTGCAATGTATCTAAATTATAAGATGGTTGATAACAAGACCATGTTGGAGAAAATTCACGAGCTTCAAGTTATATAAAATAAACTCCTTGCCCTTAAGATCAATATACCAGAAATTTTTCAAGTGCATGAAATTATTGCTAAATTGCCTCCTATGTTGAAAGATTTTGGTAAGTCACTTATTAGGAAAAGTGATGATATTTCCTTGGAGAAATTTCAAAAAATTCATTGTATTGAAGAAGAATCCATGTTGAGAGACATGGGTATGGCTTCACAATCTGATACCAAGGTTAATATTGTTGAGGGAAAGCAACAAAAAAATTCTTCCTTACATGTCAAGAAGAAGAGTCAACAATTTAAGAAGAAAGGAAATCTTTCCAAGAAGAAAGGAGATTGCTTCTTCTGTGGAAAACTAGGGAATTTTGCAAGGGAATGTCGCTATCGAAAGAAAGTTAAAAAACCCACTGCAAATATGTTGACTAAAGAAAATATAGTCTCTATGATATCCGAAGTCAACATGATTTTGATGAAGATGGGATGATGGCTATATTCTGGAGCAATGGTGCATGTGTGCAAAGATCATTCAATGTTCAAAACATTTGACGATTGTACTATCGCGAAGGAATTACGTCTTAGAAACAATAAACACATCAATGTTAATGGATAAGGAAGTGTGGAGATTGAATTTACTTCTGGGAAGAAGTTGACCCTTCTCAATGTGTTGTATGTTCTCGAAATTCAAGCGAACTTAGTTTCAGTTGAACTTTTGTGTAAAAAGGGATTTTGGGTTTCATTCGAATCTGAAAAGGTTATCTTGTCGAAGGGAGGAATGTTTGTGGGGAAATGGTATTGAAATTATGGGATGTATCAATTGTCTATTAATAATATGATTGAATCTTATGCTTATTTGATTGAATCTTCTAATTTGTGGCATGATCATTTAGCACATGTTAATTTTAATTCATTAAAAGTAATGAAGAAGTTAAACATGATTAATTTTGAAAAAGATTTTAATAAATGTGAAACATGTGTAGAATCTAAAATAATTAAGAAGCCTTTTCATAGTTTTGAAAGAAATTCTGATATATTAGATTTAGTGCATTCTGATATTTGTGAATTAAATGGTTTGTTAACTTGTGGAGGGAAAAGATATTTTATTACTTTTGTTGATGACTGCAGTAGATATTTACATATATATCTTCTTAAAACAAAGGATGGAGCCTTTAATGTGTTTAAGAAGTATAAATCAGAAGTTGAAAACCAATTAGACAAAAAGATTAAAATATTACTCTCAGATAGAGGTGGTGAATATTTTATGAATGAGTTTAATGAATACTGTGAAGAAAATGGTATAATTCACCAAAGAACTACTCCTTACACACCTCAGAAAAATGGATTAGCTGAAAGGAAAAATCATACTTTAATAGAAATGGTAAATTGCATGATTAATAAATCTAAGTTACCATTAAATTTATGGGGTGAAGCTTTATTGGCTGCATGTCATATTCATAATAGGATTGCATCTAGAAAATCTAAGTTATCTCCTTATGAATTTTGGAAAGAAAGAAGACCTAATCTTTCTTATTTCAAAGTGTGGGGGTGTTTAGAATTTTATAGAGTTCCTAATCCTAAAAGAACATAAATTGGTCCTAGAGAAATTAAAGGTGTTTTTGTTGGATATGCAGAAAATAGAAAAGCATATAGAATTATGGATTTAAGAGCTAATATAATTGTTGAATCAAGGGATGTAGAGTTTTTTGAAAATAAGTTTTATAAAGATGATGTGGAGGAAGTGATTACTCACTTCCCTATCTCATGTACTCCATCTAGTTCAAATATAATAGTATATAATTATGATGATTCTCGAGTTGAACCTAAATGGAGTACAATATTTAGGAAGGAAAAACATCTACATCCAGATTTTATTTCTCCTGATTCCATAATTTTTATTGTTGAAGGAGATCAAAATAATCAACTTTTGAATAAGTATCCTATGGTTTTGACTATAGAAGATGACCCAAAGACCTATAAAGAGGCCATGTCTTCTATAGATGTTGCTTTTTGGAAGGAAGCAATTAATGATGAAATGTATTCTATTATAGGGAATAATACTTGGGTTATTATGGATTTACCAAGAGGTTCAAAAACTATTGCTAGTAAATGGGTATTCAGAAAGAAATATGATTCCAATGGTAACATTCAAGCTTTTAAATCTAGATTGGTTGTCAAAGGTTTTAGAAAAAAAGAAGGGATTGATTATTTTGATACATATGACACTGTAGCACAGATTACTTCAATAAGGATATTATTTGCTTTAACTTCAATTAATGATTTTTATGTTCATCAAATGGATGTCAAAACTACTTTTTTAAATGGAGAATTAAATGAAAATATTTATATGCAACAACCGGAAGGGTTTGTTTTACAAAGTTATAAAAAAAAGGTATGTAAACTAGTTAAATCTCTTTATGGTCTTAAACAAGCTCCAAAACAATGGCATGAGAAATTCTATTCCATTCTTTTATCTAATGGTTTTTCTCATAATAATATGGATAAATGTGTTTATTCAAAGTTTAAAAAAGAATATAGAGTTATTGTGTGTTTATATGTGGATGATATGTTAATTTTTGGAACCAATATGATTGGTATAATCGAGACAAAGAATTACTTATCTTCTATGTTTAAAATGAAGGATCTTGGAATAGTTGATACTATTCTAGGAATTAAAGTTAGAAAACATATTGTGGTTATTCTTTAAGTTAGTCTCATTACATAGAAAAAATGTTAAATAAATTTTATCATCTTGGTTTCAAGGATTTCAATACTCCATTTGATTCTAGTGTTAAACTTTTAATAAATACGGGTAGAGTTGTAGCACAACTTGAATATTCTAGTGTAATTGGTTCTTTAATGTCTGTGATGCATTGCACTAGACCTGATATTGCTTTTGCGGTATGTAAAATGAGTAGATATACTAGTAATCCTAGTGTGGATCATTGGAGATGTATAACGAGAATTTTTGGATACTTAAAAAAGACCAAAGATTTATGTTTATACTATAATGATTATCCGGCTGTATTAGAAGGATACACTGATGCAAGTTGGATTACCAGTATTGGTGATAACCAATCCAATTATGGATGGTTGTTTACTCTTGGAGGATGTGTAGTTTCTTGGGCGAGCAAGAAACAAACATGTATTTCACATTCGACCATGGAGTCATAGTTTATCGCCTTAGCGGCATGTGGAAAGGAAGCTGAATGGGTTAGGAATCTATTATTGGATATTAGATTGTGGCCTAGTCTGATTCCTTCTATCTCTATCAGTTGTGATAGTGAAGCAACATTATCAAGGGCATATAGTTGCATGTACAATGTAAATTCTAGACATATAATTTTGAGACACGATTATGTGAGACAATTGTTACAAGATGGTACCATAACAATTGTTTATGTGAGATCGTGTAAAAACCTTTCGGATCCATTTACAAAATATCTATCGAGAGAGGTTATTCGTGAAAATAATAAAGAGATTGGTTTAAAGCACATAGAATAAATCATTTCACTAATGGAAACCTGACACTTTCTTTAGGTAGATCCTAATCAATGTGTTTAATGGGTAAAAACAAGTTATGAAGATGATTGTTGATATTGAAAATTATAAATCCCAATTTTTGGTGTCAATATCGTCCATTATGACAAGAGGTTTAGTTTTAAACTCTTAACAAAATATTAAGACTCAATGAGTTATGTGCTATAATAACGGAAGCACATTATAATATTTTGCCTATGTGAACATAGAAGTGGTGCTGCTTCTTACAAGAGTTAAGGGGTTTTCTCCTTAGAGAGTTTCTGAAAAGGATATACGCACATGGCCTTAAGAGTGATAATAAAAAAGATGTTGGATGAAAGTTCATTATATGTATAATTTCTCCAGTTTATCTTAAAGGTTAATAATTTTAATGTTTTGACAACTTATAAATCTGATAAACTTTGAGATATTGATTCTAAGTAGAGGTTTAAATCAAAAGATACATTTATAATCTATAATGAAACACTTGTGATCTGGAGAATTAATATTTATAAATAAAAGTGGGGGATTTTAGTATTTTTATTCAAAAAATATTAAAGGAGTGTTTTGATTGGTCAAAACACTCCTCACTTGGATTGATGAGGTATTTTAAAAGAGGGAATCCCACATTGAAAAGTATAAATAGAATCCCATAGCTCATCTCCTATTTAAGGGAGATTTGGGATTTGGTCTATTAATAAAATATATATTTGTCAAAATGCTTTTAAAGTATTTTTTAAATATATATTTAGTAAATTTTTTGTTATATATAAATATATATATATATAAAAACAAAACAAAAATAAAATAAAATAAAATATTTTATTAAAATGACTAATGACTTGTTTAGTTGTAACCGTAGGGATTCGTTTATTCGAAACCCGAATGGGAACCTCTCTTTTGAAACGACTAGTACGAACCAGTGTAACTTCCACCATTTCGAGTTTATAAATTAGCGATGTCGAGATCGCTTTTTCTTAACTGATTCAATCCAAGAAATTCTCCAGAATTCTCCCAACATCGGTGCAGCGGGGTAATCAGGAATTGGTGTCCAATTTTCCCTAAAACCTTGGTGAAATCCTCGAGGGATACTTCCACCTACAACCCTGCACCATCAACATGGGGGTGGATCAAACCCTTTTGGACAGTGAACCCGATTCACGCATCAAGGTTCTATCTGTCTTTATTTTCTGTCAACTTATTTTTCTAACATCCATCCCTGGTGGTCTGCCTCCCTCCGATCTCAGTGCCATCCAATCAATCGAAAACAACCTATTCACCCCCTTTCTTCACCTCCTCACCAGTGACATCCCTCCGACAGCTTGCATCATTGTCGACATCACCATTCCCTTCACCCATGTCGTCGGCAGGGAGCTCGAGATCCCGGTCATCAGCCTCTACACCATCGGTGCATGTGCGCTGATGGGAGGCCACCAACTTCTCACTCTCATGAAAATGGGTTATTCCTTCATAAATGATAGCAATGTGAACTGATCTGGTATCGCGGGTTCTTAATTTGACTTAAAGAGATGGACTGATTTCTAATTTCTAATTTCTGATTTCTGATTTCTGATTTCTGATTTCTAATTTCTGATTTCTGATTTCTTCTCAAATGCTCATAATTTGATTTCACACAGGAACCCTGCTTTTTGGTTGGTACTTACAGATCCCAGAAATCTAAGAGGCCTGGACACCCTCATGGATTGAGTTCCTGGCTTGAAGAACATCCATTTGAGGGACATCCTCACCAATTTTCGAGATGATGAACCAGATGTCATTCGACTGTTCAATTTCTCCATAGATGCAGTCGAATTAGCTGCTGAAAAATATTCCGCCATCATAATCAACACCATGGAGGATCTGGAGCGAGATTCGCTGAACAGCCTCAGATCCATATATCGTCGCATCTACCCGATCAGACCGATTCACCTGCTTTTGAACCAGATCCCTCTACAATCCCCCGTCCACTCCATCAGCTCTAATCTATGGAAGAAAGAATCGGAGTGCCTCCCATGGCGGGATTCCCAGCCTCCTGGATCCATGGTGTACGTAAATTTTGGCAGTGTGGTCGTCGCGATGCCGCAACAGGTAACTGAGGTAGCCTGGGGGCTAGCCTGTTGCAACCGGGACTTCTTATGGGCGGTGAGGCCAGATCTATGTTGTGATTTGCTGACCACGAAAGGAGATAATAGAGAAATAAAATGGAAGAAAAATGGGCTTTATTTCAACATGAACAAAGCTTAGAAAACAATTCTCTCTACACCTCTCTCACATGGAGCTCTTAAGGCTCTCTTGGCTAGAATAGCTCTCTTTGCTCGGATTGATGATGTGAAGGAAGATCCCTTGGCCCTCCTTAAATATCCATGGTGGAGGAGTCCATGTTTGACACAACTCCTCCACCAATCCCCACCTACCTTCAACAATGGTAGCCTACACATTTTACATGTGCAATAGCCAATGTTGAAGTAGCCATGGTGCTGGTGGGGTTGGTGCACCAGCCACCTACCACGGGCAGCTGGAAATATCTCCATCAATTCTCCCCCTCCAGCTGCAATCTGCTGGAGCATCTACAAAGGTCTAGCTTATCCTGAGCAACGACCTTTGTCAACATATCCGTCAAGTTCTCCTTCGTGTGGATATTCACAAATCGTAGCAGTTGTTGATCCATCACTTCGTGTATCCAATGATAACGAATGTCGATGTGCTTCGTCCTAGAATGGTACATGGAGTTCTTGATCAAGTCCAAAGCACTTTGAATATTGCAATGAACCTTGTACTCCATCGGACTGAAACCAAGCTCCTGGAAAAAACTCTTTAGCCACAACATCTCCTTTCTAGCTTCTGAAGTAGCAATGTACTCTACTTCCGTCGTGGATAAAGTGACGCACTTCTACAACCTTGACTGCCATGATACAGCTCCTCCTACAAAAGTATAGATGTATCTTGATGTAGACTTCCTCCTATCAGGATATCTGGCCATATATGCATCTATATAGCCCTCCAAGATAGGTTCATCTCCCCTATAGCACAAACATAACTTTTAAGTACCTTTAAGATACCTCAAAATTCACTTGACTACATCCCAATGCTGCTTCTCGGGATTGGAGAGAAATCGGCTCATGATTGCCACTTCATGGGAAATGTCAGGTCTCATACTCACCATAGCATACATCAAGCTTCCAACTGCTGAGGAGTATGGTATCATCTCCATTGCCTTAATTTCTTCCTTGGACGACGGGCATGAAATCTTGCTCAACTTCAAATGACTGGGAAGAGGAATGCTCACTGGTTTGGCTTTGTCCATGTTGAAATGTTTCAGAACATGTTCAACATACTTCTCTTGAGATAGCCATAACAATTTCCTCTTTCTGTCACGAATGATCTGCATCCCCAAAATCTATTGAGCTGTTCCCAAGTCTTTCATATCAAAATACTTGGATAATTACTTCTTCAACTGGATAATCTTCGCTACATCCTTCCCAATTATCAACATGTCATCAACATAAAGTAGATGGGCAACAAAGTTACCATCCTAAAATATCTAGATGTATACACACTGGTCTGCCTGTGTCCGCTTGTATCCATGACTCACCATGAATGAGTCAAACTTCTTGTACCACTACCTAGGAGCCTGTTTCAGTCCATACAAGCTCTTATTCAATTTTCAGATGATGTTTTCTTGTCCAGAAACCTCAAATCCTTTAGGCTGATTTATATAGATCTCCTCAGATAGGTCACTGTGAATAAAAGTTGTCTTCACATCCATCTGTTCAAGCTCCAAGTCCAAGATAGCCACCAATTTGAAAATGACTCAGATTGAAGCCATCTTCACCATGGTTGAAAAATCTCATCAAATTCAACTCATTTCTTCTAAAGGAATCCCTTGACAACTAACCTAGATTTGTGCTTGACCTCCCTTTTGTTGTCATCCTTCTTCAACCTAAACACCCATTTGTTTGTCAGTGCCTTCTTACCTTTGGGTAATTCCACCAAATTGCATGTTTGGTTCTTTATCAAAGACTCCATCTCATCCTCCATTGCATGTAGCCACTTGAGTTATTCGGGATGAGACACTTTTTCCTGGTATCCTTCTGGCTCCCCCTCATCAGTAAGTAGTAGGTAATCTGACTCCGAATATTTTATTGATGGAATCCTTCCTCGTGAAGATCTTCGAACCTCTGAAATGTTAGGTTCGGAAGTCATAACATCACCTAGCTCCTGTGATGGTTTTGAAACTTCTCGTGGAGAGGATTGAGTCTCCCCCTGCTCAATATCCTCCTCTACTACCTCCTGGTTCACTGTCGATGAGTCTTCTTGCACCTCCTCCTCTTCAATGACAGGTGGTTCTAGTATAGGTGTTGGATCATGAATTGAGTCCTCAGCACTTTCCCTTTGAGATATTATAGGATTTTTAATATCCTCGATTGTCTGGTTCTCATGGAACACGACATCTCTGCTTCTAATCACTTTATTCTCCTTTGGTTCCAAAGCTTGTATCCAAACTCCTCATCTCCATAGCCGATGAAGATTCATGGAGTAGATCTCTCGTCCAGCTTCTGCCTGATCTCATTGGATACATGTACAAATTCCAAACATCCAAATACTTGTAAATGAGAGTAAGAGGGATTTTTACCAGACCATATCTTCTGTGGAATCTCAAAATTCAGCGAGACTGACGGTGATCGGTTGATGAGGTAGCAGGCAACCTGAACAGCTTCTCCCCAGAATGGATTAGAGAGCTTAGCCAAACTCATCATGCTTCTGACCTTCTCCATGATAGTTCTATTCATCCTTTCTGCAACTCTGTTGTGTTGTGGGGTGCGAGGGACCGTCCTCTCATGTCAGATGCCATGACTCATGCAATAGGCATCAAATTCCCTGGATGTGTACTCTCCTCCATTGTCTGAACGAAGACACTTTAGCTTCTTTCCAGTTTCACGCTCCACCATGGTGTGGAACATTTTGAATTATTCCAGTACTTGGTCCTTCGTTCATAAGAAGAACACCCACACCCTTCTAGATGCATCATCAATAAAGGATAGAAAATATTTGTTACCTCTGAGTGTATCCACCTCCATGGGTCCGCATACATCAGAGTGCACCAGATCCAACAACTTTGATCTTCGTGATGAAGCAGTGTTGAATGAGACTCTATGATGCTTTCCATACAATCAGTATTTACAAGGATCAAGTGATGCATCCTTGTCAATACTGATGTACTTCTTCTTTTTTAGGGTAGATAACCCCTTTTCACTCATGTAATCGAGCCTTCTATGCCACATATTGGATGACGTCTCTCTTTCCACCGTATTGAGGTTGTCTGCACATATCTTCACATGAGTTTTGTACAACATACCACATATGTGTCCTCGAGCGATGATGATGGATCCTTTTTTCATCTTCCATGCTCCATTGTTGAAGATGTTGTCATAGCCTTGTCGATCAAAGACTATACCTGATAACAGGTTGAGCCGAAGGCTTGGAACATGTCAAACATCCTTCAGGGTGATTGTGTATCCAACATTCGTCTTTACTTGGATATCATCCATGCCAAAAATCTCTACCGAACTGGTATTCTCCATCTTGAATATACCAAAGTCACCAGTTTGATAAGTCAAGAAATACTCATGATGTGGCATGACGTGGTACGATGTTGCAGTATCGACCACCCATTCTATGTCTTGGCCTGATGTATGAACGCATGTCTCTTCTTCATCTTTGGAGTAAATAATAACTTCTCTGGTGACGCTCACATGCGCATCTTCATTTCTTCTTTTCTGGTTGCTACTTTGACCCTTTTCTTGTAACAACTTTTAGCAGTTTTTCTTCATGTGTCCCTCCATGCCACAATGGTAGCATTTTTATGTTGTCCTCCTACCATCGATGGACCTTCCTCTATTCTTGCTTCGACCTCTGGTTCATTCCCTATGACCTCCCACTTGTTGTCTCCCTCGCTTCTCCAGAACGAGAGCTTGCGTCTGGTTGAAACTCGCATCCTTATTTCGGGCTTCCTCATTGAATATTGCATCCTTTACCATCACCATGGTAAGTTTTCCTCTAGGTGCCGATTTTTTGAGTGAGACGAAAAGCGTATCCCAGCTATCAGGAAGTGTGCAGAGTAAGTGGTTCACCTGATCTTCATCATTTTGAGTCTTACCGTCAGCCACCAACTGGTTCACAAGACTTTGGAACTCACTGGTGTGTTCGGCTATAGAGTTTCCACTTTGTAGTTGAAGATTCATCAACTGCTTCAACAAGAGGATCTTGTTTCGAGCGGTCTTTGACTGGTACATATTTTCCAACTTTGTCCAAAGTTCATACGCACCAATCTCTTAAGCAACATGGTGGTAAAAGTTGTGATTGATCCATTGGAGGATTTGTCCGATCGTCTTATTGTTGAGCTTCTTCCACTATGTTTCCTTTGTGGCATCGGGTTTGACTCCCTCATTCTCAATGGGGTCAAAAAGATCCTTAGCATTGACAAGATCTTTCATTCAAGACTTCCAAATGGAGTAGTTTGAAGAAGTCAACATGATTATCCCTCCCGTAGATGATCCCTCCATTGGATTTCAATTAAGTTAAAAATTGGTGAAAAATATGAAAAAATAGATTTCACCATTGCGTCCGGAACAGTCAAAAATGGTGGAATCTACTCCTGGATCGTCGAAATCAGATACTGATTGATCAAGTTATGATCAAAACATTATCAACGGCTGAGATCGTCCGATGACGTGGCAATGACGTGGTGATGACGTGGTGATGACGTGGCACGCCGGAGCAGCTGCTGGAAACCTGCCGGAAAATTCATCGGCGCTAGAACCGTACATTCTTCTCCGACAAGGGGTACTGTAACCCAAAGTTTGACCAAACTTTGACCTAGCCTAGAAACCTAGTTTTAGCTCTGTTTTCGATGCCTTTTGCGTCGTTGGAATCTTCTTGACACGGGCTTTCAGAATATTCCTTCAAAACACGATTCCGGGCAACTTGAATTTTCTGATTTTCCGGAAAATTTCCACTACCCACTGGCGTTTCACCGGAACCGCCTCTGATACCAATTTTTGTGGTTCACTGACCACGAAGGGAGATAATAGAGAAAGAAAATGGAAGAAAATGGGCTTTATTTCAACGTGAAAAAAGCTTAGAAAAACTTCTCTCTACACCTCTCTCACATGGACCTCTCAAGGCTCTCTTGGCTAGAAGATCTCTCTTGGATCAGATTGATGATGTGAAGGAAGGTGCTCGATCACGCATCTGTGGGGGCGTTCCTGATGCACTGCGGGTGGATCTCGACTTTGGAGAGCGTGAGAAGCAGGTTTCCGATGATCTGCAGGCCGTTTGTCGGGGACCAGCGGACGAATTGTCGGTACGTGTGCGCGGAGTGGAGGGTAGGGGTGGAGATGGAGGGGGTGATAAAGAGGGAGGATTTGGTGGTGAGGGCGGTGAGGGAAGTGATGGACGGCGAGGAAGGGAAGCAGATACAGGGGGTGGTGGCATTGAAGAAGGAGGCGCATGCAGCGGCGGCTCTAAAGGGTTCGTCGGCCACGAATTTGGAAAAGGTGGTGCGTCAAGCAGTTTCGAATTTCTGACACGACGAATAGGTCAAATGAGGGGGTACGGCGCCCCGAACCGGAGATAGGCCCAAATGGTTTAATCAAGTGTCAGTTGTGATTTTTTTGTGTGCACTTTTTTCACTGTTTAATTTTAAATGTGGGTTGTGCGTGTAATACTTGGAAGTTGTTCATAGTGAATTTCTCGATCCAATGCAATCTAATAATGATTGAAAAAATGTTAATATTTTAATATTTTTAGAAAATAGAGAAAAGATATAGATAGGTTGTGTCATTTCTTTACCAAATCATTCTATACTTTCCAACTATAAAAAATTAGTATTTCCTAGTTAAATTTTAAAAAATAACGTGTTGACTATGAATAATAAAATCAAAAACTAAATAGAAAACGTGGAAAACATGGTATCATCAAGTTTGACATTGAAATTGTTTGTTTAACCAAAAAACTTTTGTGAAGAAAGAATAAAGGGGGATAAAAAACATATATAAATTAAATATGAGGAGATAAAATTAAAACTGCAATTATAGTTAAAAAATGAAACACTAAGAGATGGATAAATAGATAAAAACAAAAAGAATGTAATTAATAAATTAAATATTAATAAATATTAGAATCTTTTAGAGTAGACAACATAGTTGTATCATTTATATCATAAGTTGGTGGGAATGAAATTTTATGGTATTGCGTAACTACATAAAAACTATTTTTATTAGAACGCACGCAAGAAATGAAACTATTTTTATTCCATAACTACATAATCTAGAAGATAAAAAACTAAAACTGCACAATTCTAATGAAATGAAAACAAATTTATACCTTCACAATGTAACAAATAATAGGCATGACCATTTGATATTATATTTATCCACTTGGAGTGTGCATGGTATGTTGTTTGGTGTGGGTGAAGAGATACAAATACTATAAACACATAAATCAAAGCTAATGAATATATAATTTTAAATGAAATGCTAAAAATGAATTGACATACATCTTAAAAATATAACAAACAAATATTTATAAACATGTATAAGTGATGACTCATTTTTACAACATTGATATCCGGACCTATATAATGGTGGGATCGAGACGTTGATATTCTCTATTGTAATCACACTTCATTACAAATATCTTTGTAGTTGGTTTATTTTTGCTATATTTTTGTGGTTCTATCATAAGGGTATGAAAATAATACATGTTAAATGCAATAAAGGTTAGACATTAAATTAAAATTTGGGTTGAAATTGATTGTTTAAGAAAAAAAATTCTAAATAAAGAATAAGTGAGTGGAAAAAGCATATATAAATTTAATACGAGAAGAGAGGAAATTAAAAAAATGATACTTAAAAAATGAAACATTAAATAAAGGAAATAATGTAGAATGAAAATTAGTAAAAACAACCGTAAACTTGAAATTTATAGTAGTTAATGCAATATCAAATGGTTGGAAAATAAAAACATAAAACCATAAGCTTACCAAACTGAAACTATCTCAATGGTTGAAAATGATAAGCAATGGAATCCTAAAATGACATACATGAAATAACATGCAACGAGAAATAGTCAAACCTCTATTAAAAAGATCTTTTATTAAATTATGATATTGAGGGGAATGAGGTGACTTTCACTCGTCTTTCGCTCATTTACAAATGCTTCATGACTCCTCTCGCTCACTTGACTTCATTATCAATCAAGCTCATGCAGGAAGCTGCACTAATATGTACAAACCAAGGAAGTGAAACATTTTAATTGTAATAACGTTACTTGATAATGTCGTGTAGATAATCATAAAGATATATTAAACATTAAAAAGAAAACACAAGTACATTTCACATAAAAGGATATAATAAATAAAAACAAAAGAATATTATTAATAAATTGACCATCGACTCACCCACACACGTCGTTGAATTCGCATGGGCGGTGGTCAAGTTAGAAATTTATAGTCCCAAACTGCACTTAGTACAAAAGCATAGTAAAGAGGAAGTGCGGGGTCAAACCCATGAGGACTACTGACAAATCAACAACCAATCGAACAAAACCCTTGGAAATGATTCCTCTTCAGGTTTGGTTTTTAACTAAATCTAGGTTGTTTGGAGTTTTATTTAAAAAATAAAGGAAGGTTTCATGGTCAATTTCAAGGACCTTGATAGAATATAATCCTAGATTTAGCTTGGGATAGTCCTACGGTTTCGGCTGCGAAGCGGTGAAAAAGTAACCAATTGGTTTTGGTCAAACCAATTGGATATTCCCATGGTCAGGGTATAGCCAAAAACCTAGGTACATTATGCTTGGCTTCTATACAGAAAGCATCATAGGCTAATGTTCATAGTCCTGCTCAAATCCAATAATGTTAGGTTCGTTCAATTGCACTTACCATTGTCAAGGTTGTGCAAAATAATGTGATAAAAAATTATTATTAACCAAATTACTAGCCATAGGATTACCAAGGTTCGATCTATAAAATCATTTGGCTCAGAAACACCCCTACTTTCAACCCTTAACGCTATCTGGATTAGTCACGCATGACAGTGATGGTCAAAAGCAAGGAAATATTAAACATGCTATGCATAATCGAGGAACAGTTGATAAAGAAACAATCTAGGACTAAAACAAGCAAGAATCAACGTTAAACAATTGAAAGTAATGTAAATCTAATGAAAAACTAACTTCACATGATGAAACAATTAAGAACGAGTAATCCAGAATCAAAACAAGTAAGAAACAATAAAAAACTCACTACAAATGAAGAAACGTTGAAGAACGACGCGAGCATTGATGAAGAATGGTGAGTGGTGTTGAAACAGACGTCAGAAATGAAAAAGAAATCACAATGGATGATGAATGAGAGAATAATGATTAACAACTGATAAGGATTCAATAAAGCAATGAAAGGAATGAATGAAATCTAGTTTAGAATGAAAATATATGAAAAACTAGAAGAAATTGTGGAAGAAAAATGAGAGAAAATAAAAGTGGTCGATGTCCTATATGCAGAGGGCACTCAAAATATTAATAGGCTCGAGAAGTACACGACGTGTAAGTCATGCATGTAGTGTCTTGGCTTAAGTGACTTTGGTCCTGACATCTACACATTAGGTAAGTTGTCTGCACGACGTGTGTTTGAGATCAACATTTCTTGCTGAAGAATCAGTTCGTATGTTTGACCGAGTGAGCCTTTGAACTTTGAACGTCGTGTAATTTCTGCACGTCATGTATGAGATTCACTTTTTGTGGGTTTCAGATCATTGAAATCTACAGGCCATGTAATGATGTTACACGATGTGTACCATCTTCACGTCATGAAATTTCTTCACGGGTTGGTTTACGACTTTGCAGGTATGCTGTGAATGAGGTCTACACATCGTGTATAGGATACATGACGTGTAAAGCCCATTTTTTCCAATTTTTAGTATTTCTTCCTTTGAATCCAAATTTCCTAATTCCTGCGAAAATTAACCAAAACCTAGTGCATTATCAAATAAATCATGAATAAACCTTAAATAAATGTATCCCAAATATATATATAATTGAATACTTGAACAATTTCTTGTCCTGGGATTCCAAAAGAAACAATTTTTTAAATCAGAAACATTCATTATGTCCAGGAAAATAAAACTAAGTGTAAGCGGAAAAATTCAGTCCTTTAGAATCAATCATGCAGAGAAAATCAGCCATTCTGCATAGTTAAATTCTTTAACCAAATTCTTTATTCTTTTAATTGTAATTTCATAACTGTTCCTTAAATTCTATATCCACTTTTCAATTTACCTCACAATACATTTTCTCTCATCACTCCAGGTAAAATGTAACTTGCGTTATACTCATACCCTGAATACATGTTCCTAACCCTAGGCTTGCATTGAATCTATCATCTCTACTTTGTAATGGAAAATACAAAATCAATCACGAGTGATTTAGAAAAAAGGTTTCAAATGACTCTGAGGCTAAGGGAATTCACTACTACAAAAACAGGCTTTATTAGTGCTCAAAATAGGCTTTAATAGTGCTAAAAATCATTGTAAAGCTCAGCACTGATAAAGGGGGGGTACCCTTTATCAGTGCTAAAAAGCGCTGATAAAGAGCATATTTATCAGCGCTAAAAAAGCACTGATAAAGGGTTCCTTTATCAGCACTAAAAACGCGCTGATAAAGTTCTCCTTTATCAGCGATAAAAAAACATCGATAAAGGGATCTTTTATCAGCGCTTGTTTAGCGCTGATAAAGGATCCCTTTATTAGCACTTTTTTTTAACACTGATAAATTCCCTACCTGCTGTAACTTGAAATTCTGCAGCAGCACACCCAAACAAAACCTACAAAAAATTCATCATATCAAACAAGCAGTTCACACAGATAAAATATGCAGTGGTTGTCAATTTGGGATCAAAGGATGAGAAAAAATCCATACCTAATGCGATGTACTAATTATTAATTATGATTATCAAAAGGAACCATTAAATACTATCTCCTCCAAATGATATCTTACATTGCCTCAGATAAAATATAGAGAGAGAGTTCAATGTCAGAACCTTAAGAAAAATTTGATTAAGGCATGCATGCGAGTTATTCTTCATGTTTTTTGTGGTTAAGATTCATGTCAAGCTTGGATATGGAATTTGTTTATAGATTTTGAGTTCCTTTTGGGATATGTTGCCTTAGGAATTAGAGAGTTTCCCGTGTAGATTCCTCATGGTAGATGTATTTGGGTGATTCTTGGGACACTTAAGGAAATGTGTTCTTGTGGTTGATGCCTTTATCTTATGGTGTGTTGTCTTCTTTTCACACCATTTATAGGATTTATAAATGGTGGGGAGATATATGCTTATTCTTTTTCTGTCTTAGACTCTTGATTAGTAGTCATGTGGTGCTTTTATTGGGGGACACAATTTAGAATAACCCATGTGGGTACACTTTCATGGGGAAGTTTCCTATTCATTTTGAAATTTTATTGTTTTACATACATAGGAAAAGGATGGGTTGTATGACTCCAAGTTAAAACCATGAAACCTACCTTTTTGAGGGAGTTGTTAGGAACATGAGTTGTTCACGGTTAGGAGAAACCATGTGGTATGGATCTATATTTTAACTAAGACATTTTGAACGATTGGAACACAGTTAGTTAACTGTTTTTCCAAACTGTGCAGAAGAGGGTTTCTTATCCAATGGATCCCAAAAAGTTGGTGAATGGTTTGGAAAATTGCCCAACCAGACCATGAAAGTTGCTGATGATATGGCATAATTTAAGGGATTTCATCCTATTTCCTCTCATACCCTTACTGAAACTTAGTCTAAGAAATTTTATCTTGAAAATTTATCCAATTTAAATCCTCTGTTCTTTTTTCTTTCCCTTTCATTCTTCTCCCTCTCCCTTTCCACTTTGTTTTCATCCCTCACCATGAACTCCAGGGCTAAAGGTTTATATTTAGGGTGTGTGATGAATTATTAATGGGGGTTTATTGTCTAAGGACTACTTAGGACTCTATGAGTCTTTTCTAAGTGTTTTATGTCATAGTTAATGACTTTTGGATTGTTTTCCGTACGTCAGTGGTTGTTTTCACTTAAAAATCATGTCCATTTTAAACAAAAGAGAGACAATTTGAGTGATACCAGCCACAATGTGACTCAGATTGAGGCATGGTTGATTCATACACATCACACATGACCCATGGATCATTGGCCTGAAGTATCAACATAATCTGAATGCATTTGGTCAGTTTTATGTACGTCAGTTGTTGTTTTCACTTAAAAATTATGTCCATTTTAAACAAAAGAGAGATACTTTGAGTGATACCGGCCACACCATGCCTCAAATTGAGGCTAGGTTGACTCATACATGTCACACATGACCCATAGATCATTTTACTAAATTATCAACACAATCCAAATGCTTTTTTTAGTTTTCCATACGTCAGTTGTTGTTTTCCCTTAAAAATTATGTCCATTTTAAACAAAAGAGAGACACTTTGAGTGATACCAGCCACACCGTACCTTGGATTGAGGTGGGTTTGACTCTTAAACGTCACACATTACCCATGGATCATTGTAATAAAGTATCAACATAATCTTAATGCGTTTGGTCGGTAATCTGTACGTCATTTGTTGTTTTCACATAAAAACTATGTCCATTTTAAACAAAAGAGAGACAATTTGACGGATATTTGCCACATAATGCCTCAAATTGAGGCAGGGATGACTCATAAACATCAAAAATGACCCATGTATTGTTATCTTAATGTATCAACACAATTCGAATGCGTTTGGTCGGTTTTTCGTATGTCATTTGTTGTTTTCACTTAAAAATTATGTCCATTTAAAAAAAAGACACTTTGAGTGATAACGGACACATAGTGCCTCATATTGAGAATGTTTTGACTCTTACACATCACACATGACCCATGTATCGTTTTCCTAAATTATCAACACAATACGAATGATTTTGGTCGGTTTTCCGTACGTCAGTTGTTGTTTTCACTTAAAAATTAGGTCCATTTTAAACAAAAGAGAGACACTTTGAGTGATACTGGCCACACCGTGCCTTTTATTGAGGTGGGGTTGAATTTTAAACATAAAAAATGACCCATGTATCGTTCTTCTAAATTATCAACACAATTTGAATGTGTTTGGTCAGTTTTTCGTACATCAGTTGTTGTTTTCACTTAAAAATTATGTCCATTTTAAACAAAAAAGAGACACTCTGAGTGATACCGACCACACTGTGCCTCGTATTGAGGCGGGGTTGACTCTTACATGTTAAAAATTACCCATGGATAGTTTTACTAAAGTATAAACATAATTAGAATGTGTTTGGTCAGTTTTTTGTATGTCAGTTGTTGTTTTCACTTAAAGTTTTGTCCATTTAAAACAAAAGAGAGACACTTTGAGTGATACTGGCCACACCATGCCTTGGATTAAGGTGATATTGACTCTTAAACATAAAAAATTACCCATGGATCATTCTCCTAAATTATAAACACAATCCAAATGTGTTTGGTCATTTTTTCGTATGTCAGTTGTTGTTTTCACTTAAAATTCTGCCCATTTAAAAAAAAGAAAAACACTTTGAGTGATACTGGTCACACCATGCCTCAGATTGAGGTAGGTTTGACTATTACACATCAAATATGACCCATGTAACGTTTTTATAAAGTATCAATACAATAAAAATGCATTTGGTCAGTTTTCCGTACGTCAGTTTTTGATTTTACTTAAAAATTATGTCCATTTTAAACAAAAGAGAGACACTTTGAGTGATAACAGCCACACCGTGACTTTTATTGAGACATTATTAACTCTTAAATGTCAAAAATGACTCATGTATCATTCTACTAATGTATCAACACAATCCTAATGTGTTTGGTCGGTTTTTCGTACGTCATTTGTTGTTTTTACTTAAAAATTATGTCCATTTTAAACAAAAGAGAGACACTCTGAGTGATACAGGCCACACCATGCCTCTTATTGAGACTAAGTTAAATCTTTCACATCATACATTACCCATGGATATTTGGTCTAAATTATCAACACAATCTGAATGTGTTTGGTCATTTTTCCGTATGTCAGTTGTTGTTTTCACTTAAAATTTTGTCCATTTTAAACAAAAGAGAGACACCTTGAGTGATACCGGAAAAACCATGCCTAAGATTGAGGATAAGTTGACTCTTAAACGTTAAAAATTACCCATGGATCATTATCCTAAAGTGTCAACACAATCCGAATGCATTTGGTCATTTTTTCGTATGTCAGTTCTTGTTTTCACTTAAAATTATGTCAATTTTAAACAAAAGAGAGACACTTTTAGTGATACCGGCCACACCATGCCTCGGATTGAGGTGGGGTTGACTCATAAACTTCACAAATAACCCATATATCATTATCCTAAATTATCAACATAATACAAATGCGTTTGGTCAGTTTTCCGTATGTGATCCGAATGGCCCGAAGGCCTTCAATTTTAATGATTTTTGATAACCCCCCTTTCAAGGGATGAGGGGGATCCCTTAAAAGGCCCATAGGCTCAGAGATTACATGGATAATAGGATTATTAGATTACATTACCCTAAGGTATTAGGTAATTCAACCAAACTATCTACAAGGAACTGCCCCTCCCCAGCATTTGTATCATGATAGTAGCTCTTCACCTTCGCATGGTCATCTGGTTAGGCTTTCTGTGCAGGCACAGGCTAGTCCTGATGGAATAGTCATACCCTCTCATTCTAGAAATCCATTTGTCTCTACTCTGGTGAGTTCACCTACTCTAAATCCTCTTTTGGGGCTGCTCCTTTTTTATTATTCTGTCTGGGGAAACTGCATGTGGCCCGAAGGCCTTGAGGTGGCCCGAAGGCCTTAAAGGTGGCCCGAAATCCCTACTGACCTGAAGGCCTGTGTAGAGACCCAAACTGGACGTACATAGAAATTACATTACTCTTACATTAATTTTTAGGAATACTTAATACATAACAAAAACTGACATCCAAGGACTGTAATAGTTTAGTGTCTTTGGAAACTTGGAACATAAACTTCTAATCATGTTGAATGGTCTTCAACATCTCCCATAAAGATCTTACCCTTGTGTTTTCTTACCTAAAACCTTTATTTATATTCTATGGAAATTAAAACATAAAAAGGGTGAGCTCAAATGCTCAGTAAGGGTAAGCATGGAGAAAATAAAACAACCCATATACATTTGAACTTTAAAAAAAATGTGAACGTAAAGTTTAAACATCAAAATCTTGAGCAATAACATTTAACATGGTAGTACGTAAGGCATAGATCATAATGGAACATCAATAATGATAAAATAGAATGGGAATAAAACATGTAATTGTAGAAAACCATTAAACACATGATATTATTTCCATAGTATCCAAGGCATTGCTGCCAAGACCATCATAGTGGATAAAGTCCATTACTGAATTGGGTTTACCTGCCGTTCCGGCCCTGTATTACTGTACCGGATTTACTTGTCGTTACAACCATGTCTATCTCATGAGATATAAATCTTTACCCAATGAATTGTAGGGAGATATAGGTCACACCCACCTCATAATGAAATCATTCTTACGTGTTCCACAACATAAACATAAATCATTAATCATAACCTAGAGAACAAAATGGGTTTCATAAACATCATCCCATCATAACATAATCCATATAAAACAAATGGATGTCATTTCATCATAAGAAAAGTGAAACCATGTAAATCATATAGATATTATACTTGAACATACACATATGAAATAATGTCATCTTAGATGGAAAATGGTTTTAATATAACACTTGAAATGAGTTCTTGAGGAAAATATCCTTTCTTTTCCAAAATATTTTTTTTTTCACAAAATGACATGCAATTTTAAAAAGAAAAGGATTTTTTTGAAAATATTCATGAAATATTGTAGAGTAAGCTACATGAAAATAAGGAATTATGAAACCGTAAAAATCCATTCATGCTGTATAAGTTAAAAAAACATTCTCCTTGTACTTTTGTCGGAAAAGTCAAAAAGTTCCTCGTATGGTAAACAAAAGAAAGATTCCTTCCATACCATGTGGTAAAAGTCAACAAAGGTTAAAAATGAATTTAAAAATACATGTAAGAATAGTAAACATTTTATGGAAACATTTTTAGAAAACATGGACATGGATGATAACTATAACCCCAGAAAATACTTACGAATAAGCAATCTCGGATAAGAACGAGATTGGAATAATTATCCCTTACCTTTTGTCCAATTTCTTCTGTATGTGTCCAAGACTCCTGTATAGTGGGTTTAAACATATCATTATCTTGTAACAGAATCATAATAATATTTATGATATCATATATGATTCACTTATGACTTTATATTAACCATTCATTTGTCAATTCCATGTTAAAGAAGTGTTTTGGATAAAATCATTTCATTTATCGTACGTGTTTGGAATTATTGTTATTGATATTATTATTACTTATACCATGATTTACTTACTTACATAATGTAAATCATTATTTATATATCTTATATATTCAGTATATATATATATATAATAGATAGATAAATTAAATGAAATACACCGTTCATGGAGACGGTAGGTCGTACGTACGCATGAACGTTGTTTTCCTTTCCTTATTGACTTGAATGGAAGTAAGTAGATGACACACACACATATATATATATACATAAATCCAGTAGCTTTATTATGTCATATATTTCATTATTATTCATTATATATACTTTATAATCATTCTTGAATGGTTAACATGGAGAATGAATCTCATCGCATCGTGGAGACGGTAATCCGTGCGTACGCACGAGCGATGATATTGTTCCCATAATTATTGAATGGAATTGGAGTGGATGATATAATATATCAAAATTAGTATCATGTTATAATAATCATATATATTTATTCTTTACACCATTATACCCATTCAATTAAGGTGGTGGTAGAAAAACATAATACACCATGGCATGGAGACGGTATTCCATACGTACGCACGCGCGGTGATTTCGTTTTTCGTAGGATGGATAGAAGGTGAAATAGGGTTGTTTAATATTTATAATAAAATATAATTATATAATTAATACTTATGTTATTACTTTATAATTAAACAACTAAAGAAGAGGAAGTATAAGAAGAAAGAAACTTGAAAGAATCGGTAGAAGAGATTACCTCTTCTTCGACGTGCCTCTTTTAAACTTCTTCTTAGGGAACTAGATTTGGTTTTTGAGAAGACCAGAACCTCTATGATATAACTAGAGAGGTTGATAAGAGAAATTTTCAGGGTTTGGCCGAGCTTGAAGGCTCAAAATTTTGTAAAGAGGATATGGAGGAGGTGCCCTTTTATAAGGGAGAAGAGGGGCACCTTAGGAGAAACTTAAAATATTTTTTTATAATAAATTAATATTCGGTTTATAATGGCTCCAAAGTGACTTATATCGAGGATAGGGTAGGGATGGGTCAAAATACTCTCAAAAAATAGGTTTTAGACAAGTTTAGGTTACCATTTTAACCTTATCATTTAGATTTAACTCTAGGTTAAATAATTTAACTTTTACTGTGTCTTCTTGTATTCTTACACTATATGGTTATTAAACTTACTATAAACTACCAATAGAACCCAAATTGGTTCATTAATGTCATATATATTTTTATATAAGTCTTTTGTCTGAACCTCATATTTTTAGGAATAGAATATCAATTAATAATTTAATATTTGTTTTAAAAACTCTTTTATGTCAATTTTGACACTATTTGGTATTTTGTTTTTTCTAAATTCATAACAGCATTATTACTTAAAACAAAATTCATCTAACCAACCCTAATATGTTAAATTAACCTAGAAAATTATTTTAATTCATAAAAAGTCTCAAATTACATTTATTTGGGTATTTATAATATCAATCATGTCAATATTTCATTAATATGGTAATTACTACATCATCATTGTGTCATAAATAAATTAAATTATTTAATGTCTAAAAACTATAAATAAAATACCATTATATAGGAAATATTTTTATATTTCTAATGAATATTTATAGTTGAATTTATCTTATGTATAACCCTATATTAAAAACGTTTTACTTATTAAACTTTGATTTTAATTATTTTAACTCTTTTTTGAATTAAATAATAATAAATTTCTTAATCTAATCCAAGTGGACCCAAATGGTCATATTTTATTTCTAAGGTTGTTTTGGGTCGAATTACACTTATCAAATATAATTAGGACATGTGTTAGGGTAATAATCATATCACTTTTACCCTTAATTACCATATTTACTTTTAACCGTGGTAAATAAAAGTAAAATGTTACTATTCACCAAAAAATATTTTTATCTTATTGAACCACATTTTACTCCTTTATATTAACCATGTTTCTCATATTTTCGAAATTCAACTCACAGAAGTGGTAAAATTAAGTTTTATGTAAATTTGCAAATTCTCCTAGGAGGTGGGTAAAAGACGGTGAAAAGTTCTATAAAAGTTTTATATATCTAAAATTATTATAAATTGACTCAAATTAATTACATTGAACTTATATAGGTATTATGTGTCTATTTTGATCTAAAATAAATTTAAATAAAATAAATAATTATTTAAATAAAAATTCGGTTTTAAACTATAACTCGGTGTTTTTCACTATTCATCAAAAATTGAAAGTTTTCAGAAAAATACCAAAAAATCACCCTAGGATAATTTCAATATTAAGAATCCAAAAATGAAGTCCATTTTGAAAGATAAAATCTATAAAATTTCAAAAAGTGGGTATTACTATTCATAACGGCTAGTTTATATAATATTTTAATAACATATCGTTGTTTAGTGAAACTCGGTATTGCATACAATGCAAGCTATCGAGGAAGGTTGCTCTTGCGTATAATGCAAGACAAGAATAGTTTTGCGTATACTACAAGCTAATACGGTGTTGCGTATAGCACAAGATAATCTTGGTGTAGCATACAACAAAAGACATCAAAGAAAGAATAATTCTCATAAAATCTCAAGGTGTTACAGCCTGGGTGGCCCGAAATCATTAAGGACTTCAAGCCCAAACCAGTGGCCCAAGGTGAATAGTTCTATCTGCTACAGTACCGAACAGTACCTACTACAGTGCCTGCTACAGTACCCGCACAGTGTGCAATTCTGCTACAGTGCCTACTGTAGTACCTGCTACAGTACTGCTACAGTACCCCCGAAAATATGCCTCTACCTAGTTTTGAACCTGGTTCTTATGGATGGACTTAAGGATACCTCACTAATTGGGTTGAGGCTCATGTGCGGTTTTTCGTATGTCGGTTTTTGTTTTCACTTAAAATTCTTTCCATTTTAAACAAAAGAGAGACACTTTGAGTGATACCGGCCACACCATGCCTCAGATTGAGGCAGGGTTGACTATTATATGTCAAAAATGACCCATGGATAGTTCTCATAAAGTATCAACACAATCCGAATGCATTTGGTCGGGTTTGTGTACGTCAGTGGTTGTTTTCACTTAAAAATTATGTCCATTTTAAACAAAAGAGAGACACTTTGAGTGATACCGGTCACACTGTGCCTCGTATTGTGGTGGGGTTGACTCTTACACGTCAAAAATGACCCATGTATCATTTTCCTAAAGTATAAACACAATCTGAATGTGTTTGGTCATTTTTTCGTATGTGAGTTGTTGTTTTCACTTAAAATTATGTCCATTTTAAACAAAAGAGAGACACTTTGAGTGATACCGGCCACACCGTGCCTCGTATTGAGGCGGAGTTAACTCTTACACATCACACATGACCCATGAATATTTTTCCTAAAGTATCAACACAATATGAATGTGTTCGATCAGTTTTTCATACGTTAGTTGTTGTTTTTACTTAAAAATTATGTCCATTTTAAACAAAAGAGAGACACTTTGAGTGATACCAGCCACACAGTGCCTCATATTGAGGCGGGGTTGAATTATACATGTCAAAAGTGACCCATGTATCATTATCCTTAAGTATCAACACAATCCGAATGCATTTGGTCGGTTTTTCGTATGTCAGTTGTTGTTTTCACTTAAAAATTATGTCCATTTTAAACAAAATAGAGACACTTTGAGTGATACTGTCCACACTGTGCCTCGTATTGAGGCGAGGTTGACTCTTACACATCACACATGACTCATGGATCATTGTCCTAAAGTATCAACACAATATGAATGTGTTTGGTTGGTTTTCCGTACGTCAGTTGTTGTTTTCACTTAAAGATTACGTCCATTTTAAACAAAAGAGAGACACTCTGAGTGATACCGGCCACACCATGCCTCATATTGAGGCGGGTTTTACTTGTACATGTCACACATGACCCATGGATCATTGTCCTAAAGTATCAACACAATCCTAATGTGAGTGGGCATGCATGATATGAAGGTATTTTAGATATTTTACTGGTTTTTCTTATCCAGAGCCCAAAGAAAAGTGGTTCATCATTCTTGCATGTTGCTGGTGCATTTTATCTATTGAAATAGACAAATTACTCTTTTTAGAAAAGATGTTTTATTTAATAACAATTACAATTTTCCTATGAACATTTACATACAACAATGTTTCATCTTTTGATCTTTGTGAACCCCTCTCAAAAATGTCCGCCAATTGTACATGTCCCCAAGTTAGATCTTCATGGTATTTGTGTACAATCTTCCCTCAGGTATGCGGCCCACTCATTTCTAAACAAATATATATCATCTTGTGAATATGAGGCTTTTTGACAGTCATAGTAGTACTGCAAAATATATAAATAAATAATTAATAAACAATTTAAATGAAATAGTAGTTGTTTTTTAAAATACCTCTTTAGGGATGCTAGTTTGTTGATGGAAAACGATCTATCTCATAAATTTACAAACATAATAACCTCAATATTTATCATTTGTTTGTTTTGGACACTGAAAAAACATTGATCATTAGGAGAATAAGTAACTTGTTTTGATATGTGTTTGGATAGTGAAATTTTATTATATATACCCTGATACTTACTTGTCCAGATGTAGTACTTGTTCGCCTCCTTATGCTTAGCCCCTATCCTCATTCATTTTTTAGATGATATTGATACACCTCCCTATCACAACAAAATCCTCAGTGAAAGATAATATAAATTATATAACTTGATGTTTAGACCTAAAACATAGGATGCAATGTCTTACATATTCACAAACTCCATCATGTGTGGTCGGTTTATTGGATATCCTTGCATTGAATCCAGAAAATAAATTTTTGGAGTTTCGAAGTTCACCGCAATTAGCAGTCAATGTTTCCTAAAAACACAAAAAAGTAATAATTAATGAAAGAAGTGAAAATATAATTGAAATGCTTTAATCGTAGAGTTTTACCCCTGCATGGTTGGTATTAGGAAGAGTCTGTCATCTGTAATCTTGCTTTTAAATGTTTTCAGCAATCCTTTCACTATTTCATCTCTTATTTATGGCTCTAATTTTGTTAGTTGTGTAGATGTGGTATGAGGACTAACGAGTCCAAATTTTGGCTCATGGAGAAATACCTTCAACTGTTTTTCATATATACATCTTCCAATAATATAAAATGCATTTAGTCATAATTAGCACATTATATCAGCTATTATAAAATCAATTCATGAAAACATACCTCATATATACATTTACAACTGTAACGCCTAGCCAACCGTATTCAAGGATGTCATTTACATTTTCAGCAGCAACGTAATATGCAATTTACTCTTCGTATATATTCTCTTAAACAATAATTATATGACTACTACTGCTTTTTATCTTCGTATCCACATGATTATTCAATGCTAGTAAATGTGGATAGAGAATAGGTGGTGTAATTGTGATTTTGGTAGATCTTTTGGATCGGTTGGTCGATCCTTTAGATGCTTTTGAGCCCACGTTTCTTTTCACCCCTTCCCTTTCTCCATCTATAATAACATTCATTAGTTCAGACCTTTTTTTATTAATTGTTAAATTTTTAGCTTAAAAAAAATGGAAATAAATACCTCTTTGTCCGCATGTACTCTCACAAGTTGTGACGGCCATGCAATGAATGTACCAATAGCCTTTTGACTGTATTAATATCATTGTCATCAAGTGGAATAGGTAGCTCTCCATTTGGATAATGAGATACAGTAATCGTCACTTTCTGATGATCTGTTGTAAGTGGTCTATTATGCAGCTTGTCCTCTGGGATGTTGAACACCATAGACCTCGCTACAAGGTGATAGGTGGGTGTTGATAGATATAAATCAGAGTCATTATCACCCTGTATAAGATCAGTACAAGAAAAGTATCAGTGTTTTTATGATTCACATTTCATGGGAACAATTATTAGAATATTGATTACCATGGCTAAGACAGCTCTTTGAGGGGAATGACTCACCTCAAAGTTAGTGGGGGTGGGGCGATATCTTCACGTGCTGGTAGTTCCGGAGTTGCGTCTTCTTCTTGCTTCTTACCCATAAAAGTTGCTATCAACTCTCCCTGCCATTGAAATCGTTCTTCAAGAGTTGCTATTATTTCGCTCATTTGTTTCATTTCTTCATTTTTATCATCTGTTTTGTTTTTTTCTCAAAATATACTCAGGGTGTCACCCCAAACCTCACACCTCTGACACGATCATATTGTTCTGGTTGCTTCAAAGCCGTCGATAATAGGTCTACATCCGCTATAGGAGTAGCTTATTCATGTGACTATCAGGTATAGGAAAATAAGTAATTATTATTATGTAATAGAAATTTAAAACAAAACTTTTTATCATGTCATACTTACACATATTTCCCACACTTTTTGTGTGTTTTCATCTATTAGTTTCCCTTCCTTATTCACATGTGCCTCCTTCCATAGCACATGATGTGGGTTGGAAGTGAATTTGGATTTAGACTCATCAATCTACATATAAATATAGAAATATAATTATGATGTTGTTTCTTAGAACATAACAATATTACTGTAAATTTAAAATACGTACCATTTTCTTTTCTAGTGAAGCGTACCCCATCCTTACTTTACGATAGGGGTATGTTGGTTTTGATGTGCATTCCTTATTTTTAGTACTGAGTTGTTGTTTCATAAATGAAATATTGACAATCAAAGTGATGAATACATGTATCCTCAAACAACATATTATTAGCCACAATGTACCTGAAACTTCTCATCCTCGAGGCAGCCAATAAATGCATCTCATGCTTCTTGGAATATCAGGTGAGCATAGAAAAGGGGTGGGTGGAGTTTATTTTACCTTTGGAATCTTTCAGGTGACATTTTGTTAAAATAGTGCAAAAACCTCGATGAATCCTTCCTGTAAGACTTAGTACATAATTCTTGTGTGAATCATCTACTATAAATGTACTCTATACGGTATTGATAAGAGTAAGACACTATTTCATTATTTTATTTACTAGTAAATTAAAGAAATAATATCATAATGTTACCGTAATTTCTTCCCAGATCACAGCCTTCAGCCCGAACACAACATGGTGCCATGAATCTATGTCAATTGGCATGCGTTGTCAAGTGAAAATTCCAATGTAACTACTAAACATAGCCTTGTTGGTATTTGCATGTTGGCCTCGTGCATTCCATCTGACATCAAATTTTATGCCTTTTCTTTTCTCCTTAATAACTTTGGCTAACACCGTCAAACTACGACGCACCTATGTTTTCTATGATGTTGATCCTTCATCCCCGGCCATTTCGTTGATATCAACATCATAAATATGTTCATCTGGAATGGTAGTAACTGCATGTGCTGATGGTTGTTGGACCTCAACACTAAGAGTAACAATAGGTTCAGAGACTTGTTGTTGCTCTGCACTATGAGCAGCAGCAGCAGCAGCTTGAGAGACTTGTTTAGCCTCGAGGTTAGGAGCACCAGAACATGCAGAAGTCATTTTCTGCAAAAGCGGTTGAACAATTAATTTAGATTATATAAATTCAGTAATGATAAGATAATAACATGAGATAACAAGATCTATATTATAAAAAAATATAACCTATTTATTGAACTCTATTTCTTTTTTTCAAAGGCTGAAGGGATTTGACACCTCTATCGATTATCCAAATCCAATCATTGTGGTCTCCTATAACATACAAAATGTCATCTACATAGGGACTGCTACGAAATGATTACAACATACCACTGAAAGGAATATCCTCAATTGAATTTTCATCAAACCCTTCAATAGTTTTGGATGATAACAGAACAATTGACCACTTTTAGTTAGTGGGATCTGGAACATAAAATACTTGTACTGCTTGTGATGCCATTATAAACTATTTGTCTTTGTACCCTTTTTACTAAAATAAACTTTCAAAAATCTCAATTCATTTATTTTAACACCACTATTGTTATCAACCCATTTTCATTGAAAAATCGTCAATTGGAATGTCATATAATCCAATTCCCATATTTGTTTGATAATTAAAAAGTGTGACATGTTTGTGTAAATTAGATTTCTGTCCTTACTACCAGAAACGTGCATCGCTTCATCCACAAGTGTAACTCCAATATTTTTCATGGTACTATCTTCATAATGTTCATCTGTATAGAATTTATATCCATTAATTGCATAACCATTGTAAGATAATACATACACACTTAGTCTGACGGCTAGTCATCGAAGTCGTTCTGAAATTGAATTCGAATTTTCATCTAACTCCTTAAAAATATAGTCCCGAAACCATCCTATAAACTGGTGATTATGTGTATTTGATATCCATTTTTCATCCCTTGATGGATTCAACTACCTAAGAATTTCTTTGTGGGTTTCAATATATAGAGAAATCTCCCAACTGTTATGAAAAACATAAAGGTGGGCCTACTTATGATCTGTAATATTGATTGTCACAACATCTCTTCTAGAAATTCCCTCACCCTCAATGCGTATATTGTGATGAGATCTCAGGAGACCAATTATTTCCACATTAGATAGGTATTTGGTACATAATTCAATGACTTCCTCAACAATATATCGCTCCACAATACAACCCTCTGGCCGACTTGGATTTTTGACATACCCTTTCAAAATATTCATAAATCGTTCAATGGGGTACATCCATCTATAGTACATAGGACCACAAAGTCGAATATCTCTCACCAAGTGAACCATCAAATGAACCATCATATCAAATAATAATGGTGGGAAGAACATTTCTAATTCACATAATATGATGATAATTTCTCTTTCCATAGCTGGCAATTTTGTCGGGTCTAAAACTTTTCTGCATATAGATTTGAAAAAGAAACAAAGTTTGGTTAACGTATGATGATCATTCTTGGGGAAAATGCAACATAAATCTATAGTAATTAAATCTTGCATCAAAACATGGAAGTCATGTGATTTCAAACCTTTTAAATTAAAATCATTCATTGAAACAATGTTCTTGATATTTGATAAATACCCCTCTGGAACCTTTACATCATTGAAAAAGTTTCAAAACAGATATCTCTCCTCCTTTGAAAGATTTTAAGTAGCTGGAGGAATAAATATTCGATTTTCACCCTTCATAGGAGGCAACTCTTCTCGTATTCCCATTTCAACCATGTCCAACCTTGCCTTAATTCCATCCTTTGTTTTTTCAGGGGCATTTAACAATGTTATGATAACACTATCACATACATTTTTTTCCACATGCATCACATCAAGAAAATACCTGACATACAAATAATTCCAGTATGGTAATTCAAAAAAAACTGATCTCTTTTTCCAATTGATTTTCGTAAGGTTTTTCGAAAATGTTTTACCAAAAATAGTGTTCACATATTTTACTTTATCAAACAGTTGATCAGCTGTTAGTGGAGACGGTGTTGTTCGTTGTTCTGAACTTCCATTGAATAATGTCCTCTAAGATCGGTACTTATGCCGACGGGGTATAAATATACGATGTCCTAGAAACACAGATTTTGATGAGTGTTTCAACCTAATTGATTTTGTATCTTCTTCGCACACAGGACACCCTTGAGTTCCTTTAATGCTATAGCCTGAAAAATTTCCATAAGTAGGGAAGTAATTTATAATCTCATACAACATTGCTCTCAACATGAAGTATTCACTTTTATAAGTATCATACAACATAACACCTGGATCTCACAATAACTTCAAATCCTCAATCAGAGGATCCAAATAAACATCAATATCGTTACCTGATTGTTTTGGTCCTGATATAAGCATAGATAACATGATGAATTTTTGTTTCATGCATAACTAGGGTGGCAAGTTATAATTTACCAACATAACAGGCCATGTAATGTGAGAGCTGGTTTGAAAACCAAAAGGACTCACTCCATCTGTAGATAATGCAAGACGAAGGTTTCTCGGCTCATTTCCAAATTCAGGATACTCATGATCAGTTCTCTTCCATTGAGGAGAGTCGGTCAGGTGACGTAATTTCCCATCTTTATTTCTTTTATCTGCATTCCAAGACAATTGTCTTGTAGTTTCTTCACTTTCATATAGACGCCTAAACCTTGGAATGATTGGAAAGTACCATAAAACTTTCTCAATATTGGATTAATCTTTCTTGTATCGAGAAGCACAACACTTTGGGCATTATGTAAGTGATTTGATCTCATTTCGAAACAATATACAGTCTTTCGGGAAGACGTGTATTCTTTTAGAAATCATACCCATCGAGTTTAGCATTCATTTAGCTTCATATGTCCGGCTTGTGAGCTCATTATCTTTCAGGATCATGTCATTCAAGAGAGAAAGTAGTTCTGTAAAACTGACATCACTCCATCTGTTTCTTGCTTTCAATTTATACAACTTCAGTACAGCTAAAAATGCTATATATTTGGTGCAACCAGCATACAATGGCGTCTTTGCACAACTCTTTAACTTCTCAAACAATTTTGGGAAATTACGGAGTTCATCTTCAAATATCCTTGTCATTTACTCAATACGGTCTTCATCATCATTGACATATGTAATCACATCCTCCATACAATCTTCTTCATTATCCATATTTGTAATCGTATCTGATGATCCATAAAACACAATTTTATCCCATCCAGTAGCTACATTCTCTTTTTCTTCGTGTTTATTCCAACATTTATAACTTCGATATATTCTGTGACATATCAAATGTTATTCCAACTCCTCTGGAGTAATTAGTCTATAATAACAACAATTTAAACATGGATAGTAATGCGAAATGGGCGGGGTGGGGCGGGGCGGGCTAAGCCTTCATGGGTTTGAGCCCAAGCAGGTTTGTCCACAAAATCCCGCATATAATGCGAAACAAAAATTTCAAGCCTGCCCCGCCCCACATAAACCTGCGGGTTTCCCGCAGGTTGCCCACAGGCTTACCCACATTTACAAAAAAAATACTATTTATAATCATTTAAATAATGTATTTTTTATCATTATTAAAGGTATTTGTGGGGAGAAGTATGAATTAACAATAACTAGAGTTTTAAAGGATGTGATGGAACATTTTTTTGTGGGTTAATGGTGGCATGTGGTAACGCCGATGTGGTGGCAAACTGTTGCGATAGAAAGTAGGTGAGTGATCGGTGATGAGAGATAAATGATAATGTTGGTTGTGTGGTGATGTGAACAACTAAACCTATGAATGAATGAAGTCTCTCCAGGTAATGATTAGTTTTAGAGGAAGCTATTAAAGTTCTCACGAGGTTCTATCCAATTCTCTTAATAACAAAATAAAATTAAATAATAACAAAATTAAATCTACCTAAAAAATATTATCATTATAATAACTCTTATAGAATTGAAAACATGCACAGGGGTGATGAGTTCCATTTTTTGAAAGATGGGTTGACACACCATGTGAATATGGTTAATAATTACTATGTAAATAATATAATATCGTATTAAAACAATAAATATAGGCCTATTTAAAATTCACATGTGAATAAATGGTGAATTAATATGACCATTACGGTGAGAAATCATATGTCATCATTTAACCATGATTTTTTTTATTAAAAAAACTAAAATGTTAAAGAAACATATATTGTAAAAATAATATATATATTTTAAAATCAAGCCTGTGGGTAAGCCCGCACCCGCACGGGCTCAACCCGCATTGGCCCGTACCCGCACGGGCTCAACCCTTATTGGCGCACACTCTAAACAGTCAAAATTTTTAGGCCCGACCTGCCCCACATCTTCCCCATACCCGCAAAGCCCGCGGGCTACGAGCCCGCTTTGCATCGCTAAACACGGACAAAGGATTTGAGAAGGATCCTTTGCGTGATCCTTTGCAAACTTGATGAACTCTTTCACTCCATTATCATACTCTATTGTCAAACGATTAGAATCCATCCAATCTTTATTCATCTCCATCCTATTTGAATCTAAAATATTATTATTTATGATTTAAATACACAAAAAAAGACTTCCAAATACAGTAGAATAGAACCAATTCCTTATAAAAATAGAGATTAATAGAGACTAACCATTTCCAATAAATATTTTAAAATCAATAGAACCAGGAGAGACCCCCCATCAAAATCAACACACTTTCCATCCCCCTCATTCATAATAAAATAATCACATTAAACAGCCCAAAACTAGTGACCAAACTCAAATAAAATGAAAACAAGGATGCAATTTTGATGAGAAAACTAATATAATATATACATTTCCAAACACAAAGGTGTTCATGGGGGAGAAAAATAACCTAGGTTTATCCAAAATTACTATGGAATATCATAGGTTTTTTTACCCAAATTAACATAAGAAATAGAAAATTGAGGTTAGTAAACATAAATTCTATCAAAACTCCTCTCACTAACTGTTAATACCTTCCATAATATTGAAAAAATTTGTGAAATTAATTTTATAAATAAATTATTTCCCAAAAGCATGACCTTTAGATTAGAAAAATTCCTATCCATTTAGGTAAAATAGAAATATGCTTCCTTTTTTCTTATGAATCATTAAATTTGGACAAACACACTAACCAACTTAATAAAATTCATATTTTCTTAGGAATTTGAAGGTGAAGAGAGATAAATAATTCCATTGAAAATAATTCAACTAAATCTTTTAGTATCAATTGAAATAGGGTATTGGTTAATAAAGGGATGAGGTCAATAACTTACGACATAATCATGCCTAGACTCTCAAACCAAACTCACCACATCCCAAAAATTTATCAACTAAAACATGACCATCCAACTAAATAAAACTACACCTTACTAAAACCAAGAAACACCATGAATCATGGGGAACTCATACTAATGATGCCCCACTGCATCACCATTGAAATAGATCAACTATACAGTTATGGTACACCTTGAGATACTCAATCCTAGGGCATAATCCCCAACCTACATCTAGAAAATTTCATCACTCCCTTATTCCTCATTCCATTAGGACCACAACTCAAGGCACCATCTTTAGCCTTCTAAGAAACTTGAAGAAAACCACTTTTGATAACTTCATCACAATCCCTTATCTACAACCAAAACCTCAAACATAAACTCGAAACCTTTATTAGAATCTATAACCTCAAAGATGACTCAAAATTACATGATTTAATTTATTCATCAACCAAGTGTTCTAAAAACTAGACCATCAATGCACAGATATGAATCCCAAGGGAAAGAAAATTGTATCCAACTTGATTAAATTCCATGATATTCTATATACACTCATACTTCTATATCTAGGGAATAAAAATCTTCCAAAAACCACTTTTGACTGAACATGATTTTCCTTCCATCATTCTCAAGCCACCCGTAAAAGTAATCCCACTACTAAGGAAACCCATAAATGAGCTAGAATATTTTCCAATTCAAAACCCTCCTCAACTTCTTCTAGACAATTCTTAACCTTATGACCCAACACCTAGACAATAAACATCAACACCTCCTACTATTGAAATTTTACAACACTCTATCCCATGTCTCTTTCTACTTTCTGCGCACTTTACCATGATAATGTTTTAACATGTATAAGCATAAAAATTAATAAATTTAATCCAAAAAATTAAATAACTTACCAACACCAAGGGATAATCTTCCACACTAAAAGAATCATATATACCCCAACACTTATAAACTACAAAACCAATTCATGATCCATTGCAAAATATAATACTCCTATGAAATCATCACCATCAGACCCTCCAATAACACAACCACCTCATCACCCCATGCCACCATTCTTAAATCTATCGAAAAATCTAACAACCTCTTTTCTCCTTATCACTACTCACATTTACAATAGAGTGTTTAGAATAATCTTAATCTTGAAAATAACTTAACAAAACCCTATAAGTAATAAACAATTCACTTGGTAAAAATTTAATCACTTCATGCATTTTTTAAAGAATGTGACCTAAAAATGTAGCCCAAACACACAACACAGCCCAAACTAAACCAAACTAAACCACCATAATGAATATTAGAATAAGAACAAAAGGAAACAGATGAGTATGAGTGGATAAATCACCAAAGATCAAAGATGGGAAGCCAAGAATCTAACCTCATTGAAAGGAATCCCAAACACTTGAAGTAGGGTTCGCAGGGAGTAGGGTCCAGTGGGGAGGAGGAGAAGTAGGGTTCGCGAGGAGAAGGATCTGCGAAAGGGGTTTGAGTGGGAGGATAAGGAGTAGCTTTTGTAGTGGCGGAGTAGGGATAGCAGTGGAGTAGGTCTAGCGGTGGTAGAGTAGGGCTAGCGGCAGAGTAGGGATAGCGGCGACGGAGGTCCGACAAAGAGAAGATTAGGGGGAGGGGAGTTGTCGCAGGGGTACAGTCCCGTGAGATCTTGAGGCGGTGTGATAAATAGAGGGCACTATGCACCCCATTTTATAAAATGGGACTATGGTTTTATCAGTGCTAGAAAAGCACTGAAAAATGATCATTTTATCAATACTAAAATTTTAGCGCTGATAAAGATCACCCTTTATCAGTGCTAAAATTTTAGCATTGATAAAGGCTGGCTTTATCAGCACTTTTTTCTTAGTGCTGATAAGAGGTGGCACTTACATTGTCCGTTTTTGTAGTAGTGAAGGTGGGTGGAAAGTAAAAAAATTAAGCTCAACTGGAGGGTAAGCTCTGAAGTATAATGCATGATAAATGTAAATAGTGCAATGAAGTGACTCCTCCAAGATCAAATGGTGTCCATGATCCAAGCAGCTCAAATTGGATCCATGAATATAACAAGTATAAAAAATGTAGCATTTTCCTTTATTTTTCTTTCTTTCTTTTTATTTTATTTATTTTTTGAACGTCATGTTTAGGCCAGATCTCACATCCATCCCCTAACCACATATGATCCATCAGAGGATTCATCAGTATGTAAATGGTGATTTTTAACCTTCATAATACACAACTCGATATATTTTTCTTTCTCTCTCTCTCTCTCTATATATATATATATATATATATTCAATGGAACAAGGTAGGCATAGAAAATTCCAAAAGTAATCATGGACCACATCATATCAGTATAGTGAACAGGAGCAGCCCAAGGAGAGAAGCTCGGGCAAATGAATCCTTTGGATTCTAAATCGTCCATCTATATCTTTAGTTACCTAAATTTGGTGGGGCCATATGATATGAGGGAAGAGATATCAGCTATGTTCCCGATGCGAAATCAATCGAGAACTCCATGTCCCACTTTGGAGGCAAGCCTGAAAAAATCATCTGGGAATACCTCCAGAAACTCATCCATTACATGAGGTAGTCCACCATAAGGATCACGACCATCATCCTCTAGCATGAGTGAAATTAACTAGAAGACAGGATTTCCCAACTCTGGGAGTGGAGGTCCTGTGCGGCCCGACCGAGGATCCCGATCCTCAAGGAAAACCTGACGACTCCCATCAGGTGCTGTGAAACTGACCTGTCACCTATAACAATCGATGTGCACTTGAAAGTGTACTTTCCAATCAATTCTAAGTATCAAGTCAAATAGATCCATATCTAAGACCAGGAGTTCTCACTCCATCTCAACCCCTGACACGGAAAGCGCACACGACAGACACATGAGACCCTGCTCCTTCTTCTTTCCCAGCGGCGTCACCAACTCCATCGCAAAAGACAAAAGCTCGGTTGGAAAATTCATCATGTTCACAAAACAGGAAGAGATGAATGAAACAGAGTCACCAGTATCAAAAATAGTAGCATTTATAGAAGATTCAATCAAAATGGTACCTCGAACTATCGACAGTCCCGCCTCTGATCTCGCTGGTGCCTAATCCACCACATGAAGATGCCTAGCCTCTACCTGAGAATGACTGATAGCATATGGATCTACCCTAAATTGGATCTGTCCAGAAGATGATCTGTCCCTACCACCACGACCACCAAACTGAGATCCCCCCATCCTTGGCGGCTTTGACTACGGTGGCACTGCCCTGGAAGCCACTAATCCCACCCCACTCTGGAGTGGACGTGTCTTCCAGAAAAATCACTGAAAGTTTCCCATACCTACACACTGATAATAGGGATTCATAGAAGATGTGCATGCTGGTCAGATATGCCCTGGCCTTCCACACTGGTGGCACATGACGGACCTCGTATCAGAAGCTATCGAAGAAAACTTTCTGAAAGGTTGGCCTGACCTGCTACCTCCCTTCTTCCCATGCTCCTCTCGCTTCCTTTTCTTCTCAGAAGAACTGCCACTGCCCATTCCTGATACTATCCCAGAGAAACTAGCCCTCCCCTTGTAGTCGATCTCCACCATGCAAGCTCTATTAACCATTTCAACATAGGTTTTCATCTTGAATAGGAAGACCTGGGAATAGATCTCTGACCGCTAACCCCTCTCGAACTTCTGGGCATTCATCTGCTCATTGGAGACCATTTTCAGAGCATATCAGACCAACTCATCAAAACTATTGTCATACTCCATCACTGAAAGATCCTCCTAAAAAGGTTCCATAAACTCTCGAGATCAAGCATATGCCAAAACTTCAGGGCAATACTGGTTGTTGAAGATAACCTTGAAGTCCTTCCAGCTCATCTTCTTGTGCTTCCCAGCTTGAAGCACTGATTCCCACCACTTGAAGTTGGGACCCTCTAATAGGAAAGAGGAACATTTCACCCTGACCTCCCCAGGTGTGTCCAGGAACTCAAACATGCACTTGATCTTTTCGAGCCACTCCTCCGCTTCCTGGGGTTATGTGCTACCTCAGAAAGTAGGAGGATTGTTTTTCAGAAACTATCGGGCTTTGTCCTTCCTAGGACCGATCTCGTCTTCTATAATAGGATATGGAATGGGATGTGGTTCCTTTCCTAGATCTTAGACATCCTAAACCACAACCACTACTATCCTCTGATGAAGCGGTGAGGGAGAACTCTCTTCGGCTTCCTCCCATGGGTGCATGAGAGCTTTCTGGGGAGACATGTTGCTAAAAAGGAAAAAATCACAAGAGAAAAAATCAATACAACAGTTCTAAAAATTTTTATCAATAACATCAAATATATATAATCCAAATGAATTACAATAATAAAATAAAAAACTACTTCACCCCCACCCGATGTCCACGTGCAGTCTGCAGCCCACATGTCTCACCTGGAAGTGAAGTCAAACAAAAAATCCCAACATCACATGGTGACTCGAGGTCTGTAATGAGAGGTGTGGTCCAGAAACCCTACTCACGACCAAAACTCCGAGTACTGATAGTACTAGATCCTTTCTAATCTGACTCATCCCAAAATAATGATATGACCCAAAAACATTGGCCTCCTCTGATACTATTTTGTCATGAACCGAATCTGGTCTCCATCAAAACCAGCACCCAACTTGGTTCGTGGAAATTACCAAAGGGTGTTCACTATCTTCAAAGGCTAGCATAAGTTCTTAGGTATCATAAATATTGGTTTGGGGATGATTTACCCAAGTATGGATACATAAAACAACAAAAAACAATCAATAAACTGAATCTGAAAATTTCATGCCAAACAAGCCTTAAATAAAATTCAAAACTGAATACATGGGTCTAAACATGACAAAATATGTCCAAAGATACATAGAAGTAGCAGAAAACATCCCAAAGAACTCCACACAACAATGGGTCATCACCCACGATCCATCTCCACAACACCGCACTATGAAGGAAACTAACAACACGATCCGCCATCACCCAAGCCCTTACCTTTACCTGCGTCAAACATGATCAAGTCTACTTACACCCAAAGAGTGTATGTAGGGTGTGAGCCTAGGACCAATAGGATACCACCCAAGAGATTCCATATATTAAGCAATACAAGATAAAAAGTATGCAAGTTTTAATAAACAAGAAATGATGACAATAATTTCTAAAGAATGGAACTTTTAAAAGTAAACAGTTTTCAAAGGGAAATTTCAAAGAGTGAACACATTTCAATAAAACATTTATACTGCTGAATTTTCTATCCAAACACACCATAATCCAATAATAAATACCAAGTAGTCAATGAGCACTAATCTTGGGAACACTCATAGGCACTAGTTAGTTTTGAGCCTCATGTACCTCATATCTCGGTGTAAAGTAACCATAACTATATTTTTTCTCGCACATGATCCACTAGTAGGGAACATACCCATAACCTAGTAGTCCCCAATCATCATCATTATAGTTTTTTTAGTGTTGTCAATGTCCAACTAGCTAAGTGAAACAGGGACAAAACCACTTCGGATCACTAGCGTACTAGTACACGTCCGCCCACCTAGATACCAGGGCTTCCACTTTGTGCTAAAACAATTTCCACATGTTACCAAAATCCATTTGCACATAAAAATATCAGTTTTGTCCACACACATTCAAAACAGTAGCTATACATGCTTTTCACCCTTTTATATAACTCAATAAACCACTTAGAATTTCCATAAAACAATTTCAAGGAATGTAACCAAATTTTGCACATAAAATTCATCTAAAAGCCCTCTTTGAAAACCCAATGCCCACCAATATTACCCCAAACCAGAATTGGCACCGACAAAACATTTTAATAAAACCCTTCCATTAATTATAAAACAACCCCAAGTGGTACAACATGGAACACACATGTAAAACACTCATTTTCACACAAAAATGGAATTTAAAATCAATTGTTTAAAAAAATGCCACAAAAAATAATTTTTACAGCAAGAACAATGAAGGAGGAGTATTCTAAAAATAAAAATCAAGCAGGGATAACTCATCTAGTAGTTCTTACACATGGAATCACCTACAATAAGTGTCAAAAACACCAAATCCTTGTGCGAAAGTTCAATCACGCCACCGACATACCACAATGGTGTTAAATCAAACCTAAAACCACAAGATTAGACCAAGAAACCCAAGATCAAACCCTAGGTTCGAAGACCTGCTTGCTGGAAATTAGAATCTTCAAGAAAAATGGAAGAAATCCTAAGAAAATGGGAGGAGGAATGAAGGAAACCCACTTACTTGAGAGATCTTGAAGTTCCACCACCAAAATACACTTCAAAGATGAGTTCCAAGGAGGGTTTGAGGTGCTTGGGAGGCTGTCATGGCTCCTAAGGTTGAGTGGGGTAAGAAAGGGGCGAGTTTGGTTAAATCTCGAAATGGTAGAAATGGAATTAAAAAAGATTTTAATGAGGTGGACTAGGCTGCATAGTTTTCTTGCACAGTTTAGCAAAACGTGCACCCAAACCGTGCACCCCCTTTTGTCCACTTAAATCATGTCCAAATTCAACCAAATTCAAGGGGGGGCTAGGGGAAACCTAGGGGGTGTTAGGCCAAGAATATAAGAGAAAAAAGTACCTTAAATGAAAGACTTGGGTGTGACAATTCTCCCCACCATGAAAACTTTCCATCCCAGAAAGTCAACCTAAAGCTTGATCGGAAAACAGGAACGGGTACTCTTCCTCGACCCATGACTTCTGCTGTCATGTCTCGTGAGTATCGTTCCCATGCTGCCAAAGAACTCGGACCAGTGGAATATACTTTCCCCGAAGCACTTTTTCTTGGAAATCTACTATTCGCACCGACCGCTCAAACACCGATAAATCAGGCTCTATCTCTAGTTCTTTCCAATTCAGCACATGGGACAGATTCGGGTTGTACTTTTTTAACTAGGAGATGTGGAAGACGTCATGAATGAATGTCAACTGAGAAGGAAAAGCGGATCTGTATGACACTTTGCTAATACGCTCGGTGATCTCAAAAGGACTGACATACCGCGGTGTCAGCTTCCCTTTCTTTCCCAAACGATGATGGCCCAGATGAGGGGCCACTTCCAAGAATACCCTTTCACCCACATAAAACTCTAGGTCTCAATGCCTATGGTCAGCATAAGATTTATGGAGACTCTGAGCTGTCAATAAGCGCTGCCTGATCAACTTAACCTTCTCAGACGTCTCTTGAACAAGGCTCGGCCCCAACAGTGAAGTCTCACATACCTCAGCCCAACACAAGGGGGACTGACAAGACCGACCATAGAGCGCCTCAAAAGGAGTCATTCAAATCAAGGATTGGTAACTGTTATTATAGGAAAATTCAACCAATCCCAAATGGCTTTACCAAGAACCTCCAAAGTCTAAAACACATGCCTGGAGCATGTCCTCCAGTATCTGATTCACCCACTTTGTTTGACCATCCGTTTGAGGATGGTATGTCGTGCTAATCTTAATCTACGACCCCAAGGCCTTCTGAAGTCTTTCTCAAAACCAAGAAGTGAAACGAGTCTCTATCTTAGATAAGTGTTGATGACACGCCGTGAAGCCTTACCACCTCCTGAATATACAAACGGCACAACTCATCCACTTAAATTGTATCTTTGATTGGAATGAAGTGGGCTAATTTGGTCAAACGATCAATCACTACCCATATGACATTCTTACCCTAAGGTGTACGAGGCAAGCCAATAATGAAGTCCATGGCGACCTCTTTCCACTTCCAAGTAGGAATGAGTAATGGCTGGAACAAACCGAAGGACCTTTGGTGCTCTGCTTTCACCTGCTGACATATGTAGCATCTCGACACAAAGTCGGCTATGTCTTGTCTCATACCTAGAAGTGCATGAATACCGTATAATTTCACTTTTTTTAGTACTATTCACATTTGAAAAGAACATCTATAAATATATTCATGTTAACCGACCAAGAAATCATGAAATGAATGTTCCCGAAACGACAAAATTGATCTTTATAACTCATTGAAATGATAATAAATGAACTTAATAAAATTATAATAAATAAGATATATGCAGGAGATGTTTTTTTTGGTTTGGTGTAGTTTTGCAATGTGGAATGGGATGACAGAATATGTCATATGTGTTTTCGCTGTGCGCGTGTTTGTGCATATTTTGCATCCCTTTGTTCTGTTTTTAATTTTCATTAATAAAGTTTTCGGGACCATGGGTTTAACCTATGATTCACACCGTTTTTTGTATATTAATCGTATAATTGTAATAATTGTACTTTTAATTAATTATTATATTATACATCATTTATAATTAATTTTGTATTGTTGTTAATAAAATATTAACATTCAAATGATGGGAGATGTGAACAAGAGTCCCATATTAAAAATCTTTATGGACAATCCTTAAAGGTAGGTATGTATGAGGTTTAAATGTTTATTTATTTTATTTTATTTTTTAAAGAGAGGAATTTTTTAGACCATCTCGACGGCCTCCCCGACTTCCGCTTCCTCTCCTTCCCCGACGGCCTCCCCGCCTCCAACCCCGACGTCATCCAAACCGTCCCAGCCATCCTGAAAGTCATCCAGAGCGGCTTCCTCGCTCCCTTCCTCGATCTCGTCACCACTGATTAGTCACTGAAAGTGGCTAATATTCATTGTTAAGTTCTTAATATTAATGTGTTTAAAAGTTTATAAACATCAATTTTAGTCCAATTCAGAAATTGAACTTCATTTCCCATCATTGTGCAATTCATGCTTAAAATGTCAATTTGGGCCCACTCAATAATTTTCTTGTGGAAATTACAATATTCATCATTTTAATTTGAAATTTTGGGATATGATTTATCACTTTGTTTGGAACATTTTATATTTTATGTCCGATGGATGAATCCCAAAGAAAGATGGATAATTTTGCGCCTGAAGGCAGAAACTTGCTAGAAAAAGCATAATGGGCCTAAGGCCCATCAAACAAATGTGGGGCCCAGAAACCAAGCCCAATGAAACTGAAATTTATACAGTAGAAAGATAAAAATATGAGGATCATTTTATTCAACTATGGCCGGAGCTAATTTTGATGTTTTCATGATGATAAAGGGATCTGAAGTTGAGATTTAAATGGTGGACTCGTCATTAATGCACAGAAATCCGTCCCACCATTTCGACCATAACTTCCAAACGGCTGAGCAAATTTCCTGAAATTTTTACATCTCATATAGGACAGATGGATAAAGATATTTCTCTTCTACAGACCCTCCGGATTCGGCCTTCTTCAATTTCGAATTCACACGTCAAAGTGGTGGACGAATCTGGACAGTTTTCCGGGTCAAATTCAAAACATCAATTTCCTTTTGATTATTCACCCTCCATTTGACTCTATTAATTGTTGGGGGGTGAATTAATTGTTGGGGGATGTACCTAAGGCTCCTAATATGCCTATATAAGGAGCTGGTGGTGAAGGGAATGGGGGTGGAAAATTTTCTTATCATCTTGGATGCTTTGTTTCATTGTAATGTTTTGCTTCCAAATTTCCTTTGTAATGTTTTCCATTTCCATGTATGTTTTTTTTTGTATCTTTATGTTCTTAATCAACTTATTCTCTTATATATTTTCCATTTCATTTATTAAAACTTTATAATCACAAAGCACAATGATATCTCTGTGTTTTTGTGAATTAGTTCACACATAGGTGTGAATTTCATTCACACACACGGAGGAGTGCTCGTTATTTCCACGGTTTTAATTTCTTCAATCCAATTCTTGTTAGCCATCTTCCTCCCACCATTGAGAGTATACCATCAATGGAGGGCTAAACCCTTAATGGGTTGATCTTAGGAGGATGCAAAGGCTGGATTGAATGTTATTTTATGAATGAATTGTTGTTAATTGGATAATTAATTTAAGACATCCATTCTTCAGTTATTTCTACTCTTCATCTTTACTGTGTTTGAGCAAAATAAATTCAATTACTAAATGACCATATACCTCGGAGAGATCATGAATTTGGTTCTCTATGTGTATAAGGGATTAGTAATTGTGTTTAGTAAGCACCAAACCAGAAAATGATGAAGGTAGTGTTATTTTTGAAGAATGGATTCATCAAGAATTAATAAAACCAAAATTGTTTAAAGAAGTAAAATTCATTCAATCCACCCCGAGCATAATCCTAGATCAACCCATTTTCATTAAATTGAATTCACGTAGGTTTATTAGTGTTATTTAAACAACTCGATCAACTCGATCAACCATTTTAGATATTCCTTGGATTTTACCAATCATTATAGAAAATATGATTTCATACGAAACAAATTTCAAAAAAACAATCAATCTCAATCTTGTTGAAGTGGAGAAATATGGGTTCATTAAAATTTTGAAAGTTGGAATTGGATAAGTTGGGGGGTTCAAGTCGAGCTAACGACGTTAAACAAAAGCGCTTCATGGGAGGCAACCCATGGTTTTCATGTTTTCTAATTATTTTGAATCATTTTCTTTTTCATATAATAAATTACCATAGACTGTTGACCTGTTCTTCTTTTATGAGTAAGGATGGGTATGAAAGGGGAGCGCCATATTCATCCGTGTCACGTGGCGTGATCTCTGAGTAATTCCTTACCCAGAAAATATAAAGAAGACAATGTATCATCAGTTTATTTTGTTTTGTTTTATTTTTAGGTTTTTATAGGTTTAAAAAAAATAAAAGGACATGTCGTAAACCATAAGGAAAATCCATTCACCATCATCCAAGCCGCTGAGACTCAAATCCAGGATTGAAGGGAGACTATGGCATGCGCTATCATCATCAACCATCAGGTGACTTCATTCCATGATTTTCATTTAAAATTTCTTCTTTGAACTCCTCTCCTACCCCCTTCTAACTTTTCTTTTCTTTAAACACTGGGGACAGTGTTATTCTAAGTTGGGGGGGGATAAAAATTATTTTTTTATTTGAATAAGAACATGAATGAAAAAAAAATTCCATTAACCATAAGCATGATAAATACACATTGCAAACTCTAAAATTGGATATCAAATAAATTTTGCATTCCTTGATTCTGATTTTAATGCAAGTTTAAGTTCATGAGCATAGTTTTTGGAAAGTGCGGTTGTCCGATGTGATTTTTCAAAGTTTACATTTTCATCCTCTTAATAAAAATGCCACAATGCACGTCTACTGGATCGTGGGTGTAAATTTGAGTTCTTGGGTCCCTTTCATTATAGCATAGGGTTCTGGGGTCACTTTTAGTTTAATTTGAGTATCCAAAAAAAAACAAAAAAACAAAACAAAAAAAATTGAAAAAAATAATAATGACCACATAGAGCAATGTTTTGTCCAAATGCGTGGCGTCCGGCACTTGGGGATCGTGACTCCATAGTTGTCTTGCCCAGAGTTAGGCTTTATATCTCTATTGTAGAGCATGAAATTGACAATATGTGTGGCGTCCGGCACTTGGGGATCGTGACTCCATAGTTGTCTTGCCCAGAGTTAGTCCTTTCATATCTATTGTGGATAAAAAAATCATCAAAAAAAATCAAAAAAAAAATGGATACTCATATTAAGGTTTAATGTGATTCCCACCTAGCGCTTCCATTTTTTTCCCCTTGAACAATAAAATGGGCCTCATATCTTTTATGATGCACAACACTTTATCATGCTTAATTGGAATTTGATGAAATGTGGCGATGAATTTGAACAAAGGAATGGGCTTGGGCTTGGGATATGCTTATGGACCTAGCTTGTTTTAAATGATTTTGATGGGTTTTCATAATTTTTTTTGGTATTAGATATTTGGATGAGTAATGTGTATTTAAATGTTTTTGGAAAAGGGGATTTGGATTTCATATTTGTAATTTATTTTGCTCGGGACTAGCAAAACTCAAGTTGGGGGGTGTGATTAGTCACTGAAAGTGGCTAATATTCATTGTTAAGTTCTTAATATTAATGTGTTTAAAAGTTTATAAACATCAATTTTAGTCCAATTCAGAAATTGAACTTCATTTCCCATCATTGTGCAATTCATGCTTAAAATGTCAATTTGGGCCCACTCAATAATTTTCTTGTGGAAATTACAATATTCATCATTTTAATTTGAAATTTTGGGATATGATTGATCACTTTGTTTGGAACATTTTATCTTTTAGGTCCGATGGATGAATCCCAAAGAAAGATGGAGAATTTTGCGTCTGAAGGCAGAAACTTGCTAGAAAAAGCATAATGGGCCTAAGGCCCATCAAACAAATGTGGGGCCCATAAACCAAGCCCAATGAAGCTGAAATTTATACAGTAGAAAGATAAAAATATGAGGATCATTTTATTCAACTATGGTCGGAGCTAATTTTGATGTTTTCATGATGATAAAGGGATCTGAAGTTGAGATTTAAATGGTGGACTCGTCATTAATGCACAGAAATCCGTCCCACCATTTCGACCATAACTTCCAAACGGCTGAGCGAAATTTCCTGAAATTTTTACATCTCATAGAGGACAGATGGATAAAGATATTTCTCTTCTAAAGCCCCTCCGGATTCGGCCTTCTTCAATTTCGAATTCACACGTCAAAGTGGTGGACGAATCTGGACAGTTTTCCGGGTCAAATTCAAAACATCAATTTCCTTTTGATTATTCACCCTCCATTTGACTCTATTAATTGTTGGGGGGTGAATTAATTGTTGGGGGATGTACCTAAGGCTCCTAATATGCCTATATAAGGAGCTGGTGGTGAAGGGAATGGGGGTGGAAAATTTTCTTATCATCTTGGATGCTTTGTTTCATTGTAATGTTTTGCTTCCAAATTTCCTTTGTAATGTTTTCCATTTCCATGTAAGTTTTTTTTGTATCTTTATGTTCTTAATCAACTTCTTCTCTTATATATTTTCCATTTCATTTATTAAAACTTTATAATCACAAAGCACAATGATATCTCTGTGTTTTTGTGAATTAGTTCACGCATAGGTGTGAATTTCATTCACACACACGGAGGAGTGCTCGTTATTTCCACGGTTTTAATTTCTTCAATCCAATTCTTGTTAGCCATCTTCCTCCCACCATTGAGAGTATACCATCAATGGAGGGCTAAACCCTTAATGGGTTGATCTTAGGAGGATGCAAAGGCTGGATTGAATGTTATTTTATGAACGAATTGTTGTTAATTGGATAATTAATTTAAGACATCCATTCTTCAGTTATTTCTACTCTTCATCTTTACTGTGTTTGAGCAAAATAAATTCAATTACTAAATGACCATATACCTCGGAGAGATCATGAATTTGGTTCTCTATGTGTATAAGGGATTAGTAATTGTGTTTAGTAAGCACCAAACCAGAAAATGATGAAGGTAGTGTTATTTTTGAAGAATGGATTCATCAAGAATTAATAAAACCAAAATTGTTTAAAGAAGTAAAATTCATTCAATCCACCCCGAGCATAATCCTAGATCAACCCATTTTCATTAAATTGAATTCACGTAGGTTTATTAGTGTTATTTAAACCATCCAAAATCAAAACCAAAGTTGGCTACTTCATAGCTCATCCTTCACCAAATCATAGCGTCTCAAGGTTACTTCTTTGGTCCCTGTGGACTCGACCCCTACATGTACTACATCGATCGCTTTTACCCGTAGGGTAAATTTGGGCGCAACCAACCACCCAGCTCTACCCCAACACTCCGCCCTCCTCCACCCCCGCCGCCACCATCCCGCCGCCCACTTGCATCGTGGCCGATACCTTCATGTCGTTTGCCCACGCATCAGGCGAGCAGCTCGGGATCCCGGTTATGTGCCTCACCACCGTCAGCGCTAGCGCCTTGATGGGAGTTTATCAGTACCGTCCACTGAAAGATAAGGGATATTCTCCGGTAACCGGTACGGAAATATAAACTCTGTGATGTCTAACTTGTTCTGTTTTTGATTGGTTGTTCAAACTTCAATGGACTGTTCATTTAGTAGCGATGGCGAACTTTCGAGTGTCCATTAATAAGTATAAGAACGTCGAGGGCAAAAGGAGGTGGAGAGAGGAATAGAGATGGCGGGAACGGCATCGGTGGCGCCCCATCTGGTGTGCGTGCCATTCCCTCTGCAAAGCCATGTCAAGGTGATGTTGAACCTTGCAAAGCTCCTTCACCACAGCGGCTTCCGCATCACCTTCGTCAACACCCACTTCAACCATGGCCGCCTCCTCCAGTCCAGAGGCCCTCGCTCCCTGGATGGCCTGCCGGACTTCCGCTTCCACTCCATCCCCGACGGTCTGCCTCCCTCCGATCTCGGCGCCAGCCAGTACACACCGTCTCTGGCCGACGCAATCGAAAACAACCTGTTCTCCCCCTTTCTTCGCCTCCTCGCCAGTGCCGTCCCTCCGGCGGCATGCATCGTTGCCGACATCACCATGACCTTCACCCATGCCGCCGGCAGGGAGCTCGGGATCCCGGTCATCAGCCTCTGCACCATCGGTGCGTGTGCGCTGATGGGAGGCCACCAACTTCGCCCTCTCGTGAAAATGGGCTATTCCTTCGTAAATGATAGCAACACGAACAGATCCGGTATAGCGGGTTCTTAATTCGACTTTCAGAGATGGATTGATTTCTGATTTCTGATTTCTGATTTCTGATTTCTGATTTCTGATTTCTGATTTCTGATTTCTGATTTCTTCTCAAATGCTGATAACTTGATTACCCACCGGAACCCTACTTTTTGGTTGGTACTTACAGATCCCAGAAATTTAAGAGGCCTGGACACCCTCATGGATTGGGTTCCTGGCATGAAGAACATCCGTTTGAGGGACATCCTCACCAATTTCAGAGATGATGAACCAGATGTCGTTCGACTGTTCAATTTCTCCATAGATGCAGTCGAATTAGCTGCTGCAAAAGCTTCCGCCATCATAATCAACACCGTGGAGGATCTGGAGTGAGACGCGCTGAACGGCCTCGGATCCATATATCGCCGCGTCTACCCGATCGGACCGATTCACCTGCTTCTGAACCAGATCCCTCCAAAATCCCCCGTCTGCTCAATCGGCTCCAATCTGTGGAAGGAAGAATCGGAGTGCCTCCCATGGCTGGATTCACAGCTTCCTGGCTCCGTGGTGTACGTAAATTTCGGCAGCGTGGCCGTCGCGACGCCGCAATAGATAACCGAGGTAGCCTGGGGGCTGGCCGGTTGCAACCGGAGCTTCTTGTGGGCGGTGAGGCCGGATCTGCTCGCCGGCGGGATTTCGTCCCCGTTGCCCTTGTTGGAAATGACCATTCGACACGAAAACACAAGGCAGAATGAAAAGAAGGGAAGGGAAAATACTTGAACACAAATGATGTTTTGTACACCACCAATTGGGATGCTTTTCTGAGATGTTTTCATTTCTTTATATAGACAAAAAAAACCAAGACGTATTTACAACGTAATTAATACCACGCGGCAACATTAATGGGGACAAACCGCGTTGACCCATCAATAGGGGGGGAGAAAAAAACGGTGAAATAAATTCCTTAACGAAATTAGTCAACAATCACCCCCCTAATTTCTGTCTCATTCACTGGATCTCAACGACGCCAATCTTCGCGCGCAGCTCCAGAAACCTGACACGCCCAAGTGACTTCGTTAGAATGTCTGCAAGCTGCTCCTCGGTGCGAGTGTGCTCGAGAATGATTTTTCCTCCATCAACGCACTCTCGAATGAAATGGAATCGGGTGTCAATATGCTTGTTTCGATCATGGAAGACGGGGTTCTTGCTTAAGGCAATGGTGGACTTGTTGTCCACTTTGAGCACCGGTGTACTGAGGTCTGAGTGTAGAAATTCCCCTAACAGTCGAGCCAACCAGATGCCCTGGCACGTTGCAGTTGTCGCGGCAATGTACTCTGTTTCGCATGAAGACAACGCCACCACCTTTTGCTTCTGAGATTGCCAAGTTATGGGCTTGTCTCCAAGAGAGAAGAACACCCCAGTAGTGCTCTTGCGGTCATCGACGTCACCGGCCATGTCGTTATCGCTAAAGCCCAACAGGATCGACCGATCGTTTTCCTTCCTTGTGTAGCGGACACCGTAGTTTCGTGTCCCGGCGATGTAGCGCAATAGGTGTTTGACTGCGGCCATGTGATCTTCATGTGGCTCTTCCATGAACCGGCTTACGTAACCTACCGCATAGGCAATGTATGGCCGTGTATGCACTAGGTACCTGAGGCTGCCGATGGTGCTCCGGTACTGAGTGACATCAACCAACGGGCCAGTGCTAGACTTGCTTAGCTTTAGGCGGGCCTCCATCGGCACTTGACAGGGGTTGCAATCTCCCATACCGCTCTTCTCCAACAATTTAGTCGCATAGGCATATTGACGTAGGGAAATTCTGTTGGGTCCTTGGTTCACTTCGATGCCAAGGTAGTAGGAGAGCAATCCCAAGTCACTCATCTGAAAAAGCTTCTTCATCTCCGTCTTGAACATGTTGATGTTGGTCACATCAGTGCCGGTGATGATCAAGTCATCTACGTACACCCCGATGATCAGATGAGAAGTGTTATTTCCACGAGTATACACAGCATGTTCCGAGTCGCTCTTGTGAAACCCAAGCGTCAGAAGGTTGGCATCAAGCTTGGCGTTCCATGCTCTTGGTGCTTGGCGGAGGCCATAGAGTGCTTTCCGGAGTCGGAGCACCTTGTGCTCATGGTCTTTGATGATGAAGCCAGGTGGTTGCTCGACGTAAACCTCCTCTTGGAGGTTGCCATTTAGGAATGCCGATTTGACATCCATGTGATGGACCTCCCACCCTTCTTGCGCTGCCACTGCAATGAGGAGCCGCACTGATTCCATGCGTGCGACTAGGGCAAAGGCCTCCTCATAGTCGATCCCCTGTTGTTGGACATATCCTTTTGCAACAAGCCTCGCCTTGTTCTTTGCTACCGCACCGCGCTCATCGCGCTTCACCTTGAAGACCCACTTGAGCCCAATTGGACGATGGCCAATAGGGAGATCGACGAGCTCCCATGTGTCATTGTCCTCGATCGTCTTCATCTCTTCAAGCATCGCCTTGCGCCAACACTGGTGTTGTTCTGCTTCACCAAAGGAGGTTGGCTCATCAGCCGTAGTGAAATGTAGCTCACCAGGGTCGAGCTCACGTAATGCAAACCCAGGTGGTGTTGTGGCCCCGATGATGTTGTCAATAGTGCGGAACCGAAGTGGGGCGTCGTCGTGCTCGACGTCAAGTGCTTCCGTCATGTTGGATGGTGGTGAGACGAACTCCACTGTGGCTGATGGCATGGGCATCACCTTGACCACATCTGGTGTTGCAACATCTGCAGAGTGTGCGCTAGTGGGTGTGAGTGACGATACTTGTTCTCCGACAGTGTCGTCGGCCTCCGTCGTCCCTGGCATACATTCCGTTGTGTGTTCGACGATGAATGTCTCCTCACTGATCAACACATCTTGTTCATCATGAGCACTCCAATTCCACTATTCTGCCTCGTCGAAGATGACATCACGCGTTACATGCACGCGCTTGCTGACGGGGTCATACACGCGGTATGCCTTGGACCCGGACTCATACCCGACGAAGATCATCGGCGTACTCTGGTCATCCAACTTCTTCAGGTGAGGTTTCACATTCTTGACATGCGCAATACAACCAAAAGTGCGGAAAAAATGCATCGTCGGTCGTTTTCCATGCCAGGCCTCGTATGGCGTCAACCCGTCAAGGCTATGTGTCGGCGCCCGGTTGAGGATGAAGACAGCAGCGGAGACAGCCTCACCCCAGAACATCCCGGGAAGGCCTTTTGCCTTCAATATGCTTCGAGCCATAGCAACCACTGTCTGGTTGCGTCGTTCAACGACCCCATTCTGTTGTGGTGAATAGGGGGCCGTGAGTTGTCGTTGTATGCCACGTTTGGCACAGTATTCACCAAATTCCACTGAAGTGAACTCGCCACCGCGGTCCGTCCGGAGAACCTTCAGCTTGCGCCCTGTCTCCACCTCCACTGTGGCTTGAAAGCATTTGATTGCCGTCAAAGTCTGGTCCTTTCTTCCGAGTAGATTGATCCACATGTAGCGGCTCATGTCATCTACGAGCAGTAGAAAATAACAGCTCCCGCTTGGTGTCGTCGGCGTGATCGGCCCACAGAGGTCACCATGGACAAGGTCGAGGGCTTGTTCCGCACGATGCTTCGCTTGTTCAGGGAAAGACACTCGTCGTTGTTTCCCAATGAGGCAGCCGTCGCAGACTTGATCGACCTGATCAATTTGTGGGAGCCCTCGCACCATATCGCATTGAGTGAGCTTACGCAGGGCCTGGAAATTCAGGTGGTCGTACCTCGCATGCCAACGCCATGCCTTCTCGGAGCCCCTTGAAGAAAGGCATATTGGCTGTGCAATGTCGAGTTTGAGTTTGTACATCCGTCCGGGGAAGCGCTTCACCTTGGCCAGTAGACGCCGCTGCTGGTCTCGGATCCTCAGGATGCCATCTTCGATCAGTATCTGGCAACCGTTCTCATCAAGTTGTCCAATGCTAATGATGTTTGTGGTGAGCCTCGGGATGAAGTACACCCCCGTGAGCATGCGGTGCTCACCGGTTTTGCAAGTGAGAAAGATGGTCCCGCACCCCTCAATGTTGACGACAAAGTCATCTCCAAACTTCACGGTGCCACGGATCCTAGAGTCAAACTCGGAGTAGACAGCGCGAGATCTAGTCATGTGGTTTGTGGCACCGGTGTCGAGGTACCAAAAGTTGTCATCACGCGCCTCCTCCTGATCCAGTTGTGAGAAGACGTTCGTCTCGATCAGCTGTAGAGGGCTGCATTGTGGTTGTAAAGTATTGGTGGTGGCAGATTGCGGTGGTGGGGAATCAGGCACTGCGGTGCATGACCTTGCCATAAGGAGCGCGGGCTCATCGTCATCACCTTGGGTCAGAAGGACCTGAGGCCTTTTCGGTCTGCTATGACAATCTTTGGCCCAATGACCCATTTTGCCGTAATTGTGACATTTGTCCCTTGAGACTTCACGACCACCATCGTATCCCGAGCCATCCCTTCCATTTTCACTATTACCACTACCAGTCTTTTTTCGTGGTCCTCGGCGACGCCGGTTGCCGAACTTGGAGTTGTTGAAAGGTTCCTCCCTCATCTGCCGCTCCTTCATCCGTGCAACCCATTCCTCCTCGGTAAGGAGTATCTTCCCTCCAGTGTTTGCGGTGGGTGACGGCTCAAAACGGTCCTCCACCGCTTTAAGTCTCCCTGTTACCTCCTCCACAGAGAGTGTCGAAATATCGAGAAGCGTTTCAATTGAAAGGGCAATTTGGGAGAACCTGGAGGGGACGACGCGCAAATACTTCTCAACGACCTTGTCTTGAGGCTCTGGATCGCCGAGGATCGTGAGTTGGTTGACCATCCCGGTGAGCCGCATTGCGAAGTCGTCCACCGATTCGCCGTTGTGAAAAACAATGTCTTCGTACTCCTTGCGGAGCTTTTGAGCATTGGCCTTGCAAACGCGATCAATGCCGATGCGCATGGTCTTCACGGTGTCCCACGCTTCCTTGGAAGTTGCCTTGACGGAGAGTATGGAGATCATCTTCAGTGGGACAGCGCGGAGGATGGCCTCCAGCGCCATCCGATCTTCCTGGAGTTCCGCACCGCCAGTGTTGACGGCATCCCAAAGACTGCGTGCTTGAAGCATGACCTTCATCATCAAGGACCAGTCATTGTAGTTTGTCTTCGTGAGGATCGGATAGGTCGCCGATCCCCCGATCTCCTTCACCACTCTATGTACCACCAGAGGGCCGCTACCATTGTCAACGGGGGGTCTGGGACGTGCCGATGATGTCTGGGAGAGTCGGGGCGATGAGGGCTCGGAGTTCGGCATTGTGGATGAAGCCATCCTCACTCTGATACCAAATTTTGGAAATTTCTGACCGTTAGACACGAAAATACAAGCGAGAATGGAAAGAAGATTGAAGGAAAAATACTTGAACACAAATTATGTTTTGTGCACCACCAATTGGGATGCTTTTCTGGAGAGGTTTTCATTTCTTTATATAGACAAAAAAAACCAAGACGTATTTACAACGTAATTAATACCACGCGGCAACATTAATGGGGACAAACCGCGTTGACCCATCAATAGGGGGGAGAAAAAAACAGTGAAATAAATTCCTTAATGAAATTAGTCAACATCCCTCAGGAGGAGGTGCTCGATCACGCATTCGTGGGAGCGTTCCTGACGCACTGCGGGTGGAACTCGACGGTGGAGAGCGCGAGCAGCGGGGTTCCGATGATCTGCAGGCCGTTCGCCGGGGACCAGCGGACGAACTGTCGGTACGTGTGCGCAGAGTGGAGGGTGGGGGTGGAGATGGAGGGGGAGATAAAAGGTAGGATGTAGTGAGGGTGGTGAGGGAAGTGATGGATGGCGAGGAAGGGAAGCGGATGCAGGAGAGGGCGGCAGCGTTGAAGAAGGCGACACATGTAGCGGCGGCTCCCATGGGTTTGTTGGCCATGAATTTGGAAAAGGTGGTGCGTCAAGAGGTTTCGAATTTCCGACGCGACGAATAGGTCAAATGAGGGGGTACGGCACCCCGAACCAGAGACAGGCCCAACCGGTTTAATCAAGTGTCGGTTGTGATGTTTTTTTGTGCACTTTTTTCACTGTTTAATTTTAAATGTTGGTTGTGTGTGTAATAAAGTATCAAAATACTCGGAAGTTTTTCATAGTGAATTTCTCAATCCAATGCAATATAATAATGATTGGAAAGATGTTAATATTTTAATATTTTTAGAAAATGAGAGAAAATATATAGATAGGTTATGTCATTTCTTTACCATATCATTCTATAATTTCCCACTATAAAAAACCAGCATTTCTTAGTTAAATTTTAAAAAATAATGTGTTGACTATTAATAATAAAATCAAAAACTAAATAAAAAATGTGGAAAACATGGTATCATCAAGTTTAACATTGAAATTGTTTGTTTAACCAAAAAAACTATTGTGAAGAAAGAATAAGGGGGGATAAAAACATATATAAATTAAATATGAGGTGATAAAATTAAAACTGCAATTATAGTTAAAAAATGCAACACTAAGGGAGGGATAAATAGATAAAAACAAAATAATGTGATTCATAAATTAAATATTAATAAATATTAGAATCTTTCACAGTTGACAACATAGTTGTATCATTTATATCATAAGTTGGTGGGAATGAAATTTTATGGTATCGCGTAACTACATAAAAACTATTTTTATTAGAACACACGCAAGCAACGAAACTATTTTTATTGCATAACTACATAATCTAGAAGATTAAAAAACTACAACTACATAATTCTAATGAAATGAATACAAATTGAAACCTTCACAATGCAACAAATAATATGCATGACCATTTGATATTATATATATCCACTTGGAGTGTGCATGGTACGTTGTTTGGTGTGGGTGAAGAGATAAAAATACTTGAAACACATAAATCAAAGCTAATGAATATATAGTTTTAAATGAAATGCTAAAAATGAATTGACATACATCTTAACAATATAACAAACAAATATTTATAAACATGTATAAGTGATGACTTGTTTTTACGACATTGATATCTGGACCTGTATAATGGTGGGATCGAGACGTTGATATTCTCTATTGTAATCACGCTTCATTACAACTATCTTTGTAGTTAGTTTATTTTTGCTATATTTTTGAGGTTCTATCATAAGGGTGTGAAAGTAATACATGTTAAATGCAATAAAGGTTAGACATTAAATTAAAAGTAGGGTTGAAATTGATTGTTTAAGAAAAAAAATCTAAATAAAGAATAAGTGAGAGGAAAAAGCATATATAAATTTAATATGAGAAAAGAGGAATTTAAAAAAATTGATACTTAAAAAATGCAACATTAAAGAAAGGAATTTATGCAGAAAAAAAAATTAGTACAAACAACCGTAAACTTGAAATTTATATTAGTTAATGTAATATCAAATGGCTGAAAAATAAAAACATAAAACCATAAGCTTACCAAATTGAAACTATCTCAATGGTTGAAAATGATAAGCAAGGACATCCTAAAATGACATACATGAAATAACATGCAATGAGAAATAGTCAAACCTCCATTAAAAAGATCATTTCTTAAATTATGATATTGAGGGGAATGAGGTGACTTTCACTTGTTTGTCTTTCGCTAATTTGCAAATGCTTCATGACTCCTCTCTCTCACTTGACTTCATTATGAATCAAGCTCATGCAGGAAGCTGCACTAATATGTACAAACCAAGGAAGTGAAACATTTTAATTGGAATAATGTTACTTGATAATGTCATGTAGATAATCACAAAGATATATTAAACATTAAAAAGAAAACACAAGTACATTTCAAATAAAAGCATATAATAGATAAAAACAAAAGAATATTATTAATAAATTGACCATAGACTCGCCCACACACGTCGTTGAATTCACATGGGTGGTGGTCAAATTAGAAATTTATAGTCCCAAACTACACTTACTACAAAAGCATAGTAAAGAGGAAGTGCGGGGTCGAACCCACGAGGACTACTCAAAAATCAATAACCAATCGAACAAAACCCTTGGAAAGGATTCCTCTTCAGGTTTGGTTTTTAACTAAAGCTAGGTTGTTTGGAGTTTGATTTAGAAAATAAAGGAAGGTTTCAGAGACAATTTTAGGGTACTTGACAGAAGATAATCCTAGATTTAGCTTGGGATAGTCCTATGGTTTTGGCTGTGAAGCGGTGCAAAAGTCACCAATTGGTTTCGGTCAAACCAATTGGATCTACCCATGGTGTAACTATCCCATGGTCAAGGTATAGACAACAACCTAGGTGCATTACGCTTGGCTTCTATGCAAAAATCATCATAGGCTAATGGTCATAGTCCTGCTCAACTCCAATAATGTTAGGTTCGTTCAATTTCACTTCCCATTGTCAAGGTTGTGCAAAAGAATGTGATGAACAATTATTATTAACCAAATTACTAGCCATAGGATTACCGAGGTTCAATATATAAATTCATTTGGCTCAGAAACACCCCTACTTTCAACCCTTAACCCTAGGTGGATTAGTCATGCATGGAGGTGATGATCAAAAGCAAGGAAATATTAAACATGCTATGCATAATCATGAAACAATTGATAAAGAAACAATCTAGGATTAAAACAAGCAAGAATCAATGTTAAACAATTGAAAGTAATGTAAATCTAATCAAAAACTAACTTCGCATGATGAAACAATTAAGAACAAGTAATCCAGAATCAAAACAAGTAAGAAACAATCAAAAACTCACTACGAATGAAGAAACATTGAAGAACGACGCGAGCATTGATGAATAAGAATGGGAGAAGAATGATTAACAAATCATAAGGATTCAATAAAGAAATGAAAGGAATGAATGAAATATAGTTTAAAATGAAAATAGATGAAAAAATAGAAGAAATGGTGGAAGAAAAATGAGAGAAAATAAAAGTGGTCAATGTCTTGTATGCAGAGGGCACTCAAAATATTAATAGGCTCGAGAAGTACACGATGTGTAAGTCATGCATGTCGTGTCTTGGCTTAAGTGACTTTGGTCCCGACATCTTCACATTAGGTAAGTTGTCTGCACGACGTGTATTTGAGATCAACATTTCCCGCTGAATAATCAGTTCGTATCTTTGACCGAGTGAGCCTTTGAACTTTGAACGTCGTGTAATTTATGCATGTCGTGTATGAGATTCACTTTTGGTGGGTTTAGGATCTTTGAAATCTACAGGCCGTGTAATGATGTTACACGATGTGTATCGTCTTCACGTCATGAAATTTCTTCACGGGTTGGTCTGTGACCTTGCAGGTATGTTGTGAATGAGGTCTATACGTCGTGTATAGGATACACGATGTGTAAAGCCCATTTTTTCTGATTTTTAGTATTTCTTCCTTTGAATCCAAATTTCATAATTCCTACAAAAATTAACCAAAACCTAGTTCATTTTCAAATTAATCATGAATAAACCTTAAATAAATGTATCCAAAAAATATATATAATTGCAGCTTATAAAATTCCCCCACACTTGAACAATTTCTTGTCCTCGAGCAAAAAAACATCTCAACAGGGATTCCAAAAGAAACAATTTTTTAAACTGGAAAAATTCATTATGGTCAGGAAAATAAAACTAAGTGTAAGCATAAAAATTAAGTCCTTTAGAATCAATCATGTAGAGAAAATCAATCATTCCGCGTAGTTCAATTCTTTAACCATATTCTTTATTCTTTTAATTACAATTTCATAATTGTTCCTTAAATTCTATACCCACTTTTCAATTTACCTCACAATACATTTTCTCTCATCACTCCGGGTAAAATGTAACTGGAGTTATACTCATACCCTGAATACATGTTCTTAACCCTAGGCTTGTATTGAATCTATCATCTCCACTTCTTAATGGAAAATACAAAATCAATCATGAGGGATTTAGCAAAAAGGTTTCAAATGACTCTGAGGCTGAGGGAAGGTGGGTGGAAAGTAAAAAAATTAAGCTCAAAAGGAGGGTAAGCTCTAAAGCATAATGCATGATAAACGTAAATAGTGCAAAGAAGTGACTCCTCCAAGATCAAATGGTGTCCATGATCCAAGCAGCTTAAAGTGGATCCATTAATATAAAAAGTAAGTATAAAAAATGTAGCATGTTCCTTTATTTTTCTTTCTTTCTTTTTATTTTATTTATTTTTTGAACGTCATGTTTAGGCCAGATCTCAAATCCATCCTCTAACCACATATGATCCATCAGAGGATTCATCAGTATGAAAATGGTGATTTTTAACCTTCATAATACACAACTCAATATATTTTTCTTTATATATATATATATATATATATATTCAAAGGAATAAGGTAGGCGTAGAAAATTCCAAAAGTAATCATGGACCACATCATATCAGTATAGTGAACAGGAGCGGTCCAAGGAGAGACGCTCAGGAAAATGAATCCTTTGGATTCTAAATTGTCCAGCTATATCTTTAGTTCCCTAAATTTGGTGGGGCCATATGATACGAGGGAAGAGATATCAGTTGTGTTCCTAGTGCCAAATCAATCGAGAACTCCACGTCCCGCTCCGGAGGCAAGCCTGAAAAAATCATCTGGGAATACCTCCATAAAATCATCCACTACATGAGGTATTCCCTCATCAGGATCACGACCATCGTCCTCTAGCGTGAGTAAAAATAACTGGAAGACAAGATTTCCCAACTCTTGGAGTGGAGGTCCTGCGCGACCAGACCGAGGATCCCAATCCCCAAGGAAAACCTGACGAATCCCATCAGGTACGGTGAAACTGACCTGTCGCCTATAACAATCGATGTGTGCTTGAAAGTGTACAAGCCAATCCATTCCAAGTATCAAGTCAAATAGATCCATATCTAAGACCATGAGTTCCCAATCCATCTCAACCCCTAACACGGAAAGCGTACACGATAGGCACATGATACCCTACTCTTTCTTTCCCAGCGGCGTCACCAACTCCATCGCAAAAGACAAAATCTCGGTTGGAAAATTAATCATGTTCACAAAACAGGAAGTGATGAATGAAATAGAGGCACCAGTATCAAAAAGAGCAGTAGTTATAGAAGATGCAATCAAAACGGTACCTCGAACTATAGATTGTCTCACCTCTGATCCTGCTGGTGCCTAATCCGCAACATCAAGATGACTAACCTCTGCCTGAGAACGACAACTAGCCTATGGATCTACCCTAAACTGGATCTTTACAGAAGATGATCTAGCTCTACCACCATGACCACCAAACTGAGATCCCCCTGTCCTCGACGACTCTGACTGAGCTGACACTCCCCTGGAAGCCACTAATCCTACCCCACTCTGGAGTGGACGTGTCATCCTACAAAAGCACTGAAAGTGTCCCATAACTACACACTGATAACAGGGATTCAAAGGAGATGTGCATGCTAGTTGTATTTTCCCTGGCCTTCCACACTGGTGGAACACGACAGACCTCGTATCAGAAGCTATCGAAGACAACTTCCTGGAAGGTTGGCCTGACCTGCTACCTCCCTTCTTCCCATGCTCCTATCACTTCCTTTTCTTCTCAGAAGAACTTCCACTTCCCATTCCTAATACTATCCCAGAGAAACTATCCCTCCCCTTATAGTCAATCTCCACCATAAAATCTCTATCAACCACTTCAACATAGGTTTTCATCTTGAACAGGAAGACCTAGGAATAGATCTCTAACCGCTAACCCCTCTCGAACTTCTGGACCTTCATCTGCTCATTGGAGACCATTTTTGGAGCATACTGGACCAACTCAGGAAAATTATTGGCATACTTTTTCACTTAAATATCCTCCCAAAAAAGTTCCATAAACTCTCAAGGTCAAACATATGCCAAAACTTCAGGGCAATACTGGTCGTTGAAGATAACCTTGAAGTCCTTCCAGCTCATCTGCTCATGCTTCTCATCTTGAAGCATTGATTCCCACCACTTGCAGCTGGGACCCTCTAACAGGAAAGAGGAACATTTCACCCTGACCTCCTCAGGTGTGTCCAGGAACTCAAACATGTGCTTTATCTTTTCGAGCCACTCCTCCGCTTCCTGGGGTTCCGTGCTACCTCGGAAAGTAGGAGGCTTTTTTTTTTCAGAAACTATCGGGCTTTGTCCTTTCTAGGACTGGTCTCGTATTCTCTAATAGGAGATGGAATAGTATATGGTTCCTGTTATAGATCTTGGAAATCCTGAACCACAACCTCTACTATCCTCTGATCAAACGGTGAGGGAGAACTCTCTCTGGCTTCCTCCCGTGGGTGCATGAGAGCTTTCTGGGGAGACATGTTGCTACAAAAGGCAACAATCACAAGAGAAAAAATCAATACACCAGTTCTGAAAAAAAAATCATCAATAAAATCAAATATAAATAAGCCAAACACATTACAATAATAAAATAAACAACTACTTCACCCCCACCCGATGTCCATGTGCAGTCTACAGCCCACACGTCTCACCTGGAAGTGAAGTCGAACAAACAATCCCAACATCCCATGGTGACTCGAGGTCTATCATGATAGGTGCAGTCCAGACACCCTACTCATGACCAAAACTCCGAGTCCCGATGGTCTTAGCTCCTGTCTAATTTGAATCATCCCAAAATAATGATATGACCCAAAAACATTGGCCTCCTCTGATACCATTTTGTCATGAACTGAATCTGGTCTCCATCAAAACCAGCACCCAACTTGGTCCGTGGAAAGTCTCTAAGGGTGTTCACTATCTCAAAAGTCTAGAATAAGTTCCTAGGTATCATAAATATTGGTTTGGGAATGATTTACCAAAGTATGTATACATAAAAAAACCCAAAACAATCAATAATCTGAATCTAAAAATTTAATGCCAAACAAGCCTTAAATAAAATTCAGAACTGAATACATGAGTCTAAACATGAAAAAAGAGGTCCAAAGATACATAAAAGTTTCATAAAATATCCCAAATAACTTCACATGACAATGGGTCATCACCCACAAGCCATCTCCACAACACCGCACTATGAAGGAAACTAACAACCTGATCCGCCATCACCCAAGGCCTGCGTCAAACATGATCAAGTCTACTTACACCCAAGGGGTGTAAGTAGGGTGTGAGCCACCCAAAAGATTCCATATATTAATCAATACAAGATAAAAATCATGCAAGTTTTAATAAACAAGAAATGGTGGCAACAATTTCTAAAGAATGAAACTTTTAAAAGTAAACAGTTTTCAAAGGGAAATTTCAAAGAGTGAACACGTTTCAATAAAACATGTATGTTGCTGAATTTTTGTAACGTCCCAGATCCGGGTTCCATACAATGGGTACCCTTAACCCAGTTGGTCACATGACCTCAAGCGCATTTCCCCAAACACCAGAGGCTGTTGACTAGCAACGAGGGCCTAGGTCTGATAGTGGGGAAACTATGCCCTCATTTGTCAAAGTGTAGTGCAGCAGAAAAAAAAATAAACATACCAAAAGTGGAAGTAGTAAACAATATGAAGCTGAAATGGACAACGGTACTAAAGTGAAAGATAAACAATAGATATATATATATATGATGATGCAATATGTCCCTAATTCTAAGAAAGAATCCAAAACAGGATACACTGCAATCTAAAACAATACAGCACAAGGTACAAGTACAGCAAGACAAAACAAAACAGTGTAATAGGAACTCAGCAGCATCGCAAGCCTAAGCTCAGTCCCATACTCTCCCACTCCTCTGCAACAATCGTGTACCAGTATAGGGACCCTTTCCCTTATCGACACTTGCAACAATATAATCTGTTTGGGCCCAAGACGTGACCCAAACAGGGCGTGAGAAATAAATGACAGTAGGCAACCACCAAAGGCCCGTGACCAACTTTCAGTAAAAATGTGCAATAGCAGTATGCAATAAAGAAATGAAGTAATCTAGGAAGTACTCAAAAGCAGCTACTACTACCAGTTCCATTACCATTTAATTATTATTTAACAATTCAATATAATTGAATTATGAGTTCTCGAGACTCGGCCTCAATCGATAATCTCCTATACAGTGACACGACAAAAACCACAACTAGATATCTAACATGTAGAAGGTAATAACAATACCAAGTATGTGCTTTAGCTTGACAGGTATAACATAAGAAATCACCACAGTGAATATTCAAGTAAACATTGTCCTCAGACATACAAGTCCTTACCCTCAGGCAAGCTGAAACGAAACCCTCAGTTGACTGCCCTCAGTCATAACGAATATTTCCCTCAGGCATACGGGATATCGCCTTCAGGCACAGAAGCTACTGCCCACAGGCCTAAGAAATATTGCCCTCAGGCTAAACGAAACACTGCCCTCAGGCTAAGAAAAACACTGCCCTCAGGCTAAGAAAGTAACCGGACTGAGCCCAACGCATAAGCAAGAAATTTAAATATGTTTCCTCTCAATAAAACTCAAAACATTCTATCATAATGGCATACCCACGGGTATCCTGGCCAAACGACTAAACAAGGGAAACGCACCCAAGGGGTGGCCCTAGATCAAATCAACGATCCCAAACAACAGTTTATACATGTTCATCAGATTACCTATGCAATTCTAGGTACCTTATCAATTAAGGCCTCAGCCACACGACACCCCGAACATGGGCGTGTGGCACTACGGTGCACAAAAAACAACTCGAAGGTTGGAAATAAACACAAGACCACCTACCTCGATCTCCTATGATCGATATATGTGAACAACACCTCCCAAAACAACCGAGAACGAAGTAGATCTGGAATAAACATTTACCCATTCAAACTCAAATAACTTCCCTTTGGGAAATAATTGGAAGGAAATAATCAAGGAGAGGGAAGGTCTTACCCGCACGGTCCAAATGAGATTGTCGGCGGAAGAATCAGAATCTCGATGAGCGTTCGGGAGATCCTCCAAGCCTCAGCCTCCTCTCTCGGTCTCCTAATGAGTTTTCTGCCTCCTCTGCCAAATGGGGAGGATACTGCCTATTTTTAACGAAAAAAAATAACTACACGGCGTGTACTCTCAAGTACAATTCATGTACTTTCTTTTTAACTATTCACTAGCGGCAACTCTCCACCGCCTTATTGTTCACTTGCCGACTAATTACATGGTGTGTAATACTAAGTACACGACATGTACTATCCTTTTTACTGTTCATCGGGTGGCTACTCTCCACCACCTTATTGTTCACTTGCTGACTGATTACATGGCGTGTATTACTAAGTACACGGCTTGTAGTTAGTTTTTACACCTTGAATCACCGACAAGCCTACACGCCCTGTATTTTCATCCCACACGGACAAAGTACATGGAGTGTGGAAAAGTACACGGCGTGTACCAATAAATTTGAGACCCCCCCCCATTTTCCTTATTTTTTCAAAAACACTAAAGGAAAAAGAAAAGAAGAAACTCATACCTCAAGAATAAGAACCAGGTTCTTACAAACTTCCCCACTTAAAGCAATTCGTCCCCAAATTTCCCTTCCAAGGGTGGTGAAGATAAAGATGAGAATAACTATAGACACTAAGCATGTACGTTGGTCTCTCACTCCCAAGTTTCATCCTGCACTCATCCATGATTCCATATCACCCATACGAGAGGAACTGACCAGCCTCAGAGAACCTTTGTGCTTCTATCAACAATACGAATCGGATGCTCCTCAAAGGATGCATCGACCTAAAGTTCAACCTCCTCAGGCTGAAAAACGTGAGACGGGTCTGAGTGATAACGGTGCAGCTAAGATACGTGGAAGACATCGTGCATGGCCCGATACCTCTGTGGTAACTGCAACCGATATACAACTGGCCTGACTCTCTCCAGAATCTCAAACGACCCTACATACCTCAGTGAAAGTTTACCCTGTCTCCTGATCCACCTGTGTCCCAACCTTGGTGAAACACGCAAGAAAACCTGATCCCCGACCACAAACTCCAAGGGTCGTCTGCGGCGATCAACATAAGATTTCTGACGAGACTGTGTAGTAGCCATCCGCTTCTGAATCAACTGGACCTACTCTGAAGTCTCCTATATGAGACGTGGTCCCAGTAAAGCTACCTCACCTGCCTCCAACCAGCACAAGGGTGATTGGCATGGCCTTCCATATAAAGCCTCGTAAGGTGCAATCTCAATGGTTGCCTGAAAACTATTATTGTAGGAAAACTCGACTAGGGGTGTGTGCTTCTCCCAAGAGCCCCCAAAGTATAGGACGCATGCACACAACATGTCCTCTAGAACCTATATCGTATGCTCTGATTGGCCATCGGTCTGAGGGTGGTAAGTTGTGATTAGAATCACCTGTGTACCCAGTTCCCTCTACAAAATCTACCAGAAACGAGACGTAAAATAGGCATCCCTATCTGAAACAATAGAACGAGGGACCCCATGAAGACGTACCACCTCTCAAATATACAACTTCCCAAGCTCGTCAACACCGAAGGTCTCCTTGATCGGTAAAAAATGAGCTACCTTCGTAAGTCTTTCCACAAAAACCCATACGGTATAATTGCCTCGAGGTGACCTCAGCAACCCGGTCACGAAGTCCATCATGACATCATCCCATTTCTACTCCGGAATGGGTAACTATTGTAACAGTCCGACTGACCTATAATGCTCCACTTTCACCTGCTGGCAGGTGGAACATCTCATAACAAAACCAACCACCTCTCTTTTCATACCCGGCCACCAATACTGACGTCTCAAGTCACGATAAATTTTGGTAACTCCGGGATGCACTGCCCAAGATGAAGCATGAAACTCTCACATCAACTCCTCGCGTATATCCCCTGGAACCCACACCCTTCCATGGATATGTAGTACCTCATCATCGCCTGTCGTACAACCAGGAGGAGCGTCCTCACTTGACACCGACTCCCGTAGAACTAGGCCTTCTGAATCTGATAGTTGTCTCATCCTCACTCTATCTAGGAGGGCAGAAGTCACAGCTAAGGATGAAAGATAGGGTTTCCCCTGACTGTCGTGCACCTCCAAATGCATCTTAGAGAACAAATCCATGAGATACCACTCACCACTGGCCTCCTGCACTACCTGTATCTGAGTCCTCCTACTCAGTGCATCAGCTACTGCGTTACCCTTACCAGGTGTATAGGCAAGCTCAAAGTCAAAGGACTGAAGGTATTCAACCCAGATTCACTATCTCAAATTCAAGTCACACTAGGTAAAGATGTATTTAAGACTTTTGTGGTCTGTAAATACCACAAAATGTTCTCCCAAGAGATAATGTCTCCAACAGCGTAATGCATGTACAACTGCAGCCAACTCGAGATCATGCGTCGGGTAATTCCTCTCATGTAGCCTCAACTATCGAGACTCGTACGCAACTACTCGATCGACCTGCATCAACACTACTTCCAGCCCAATACCTGATACATCACAGTAAAATATATAGCTCTTCCTTTGCTCTGGAAGTATCGGGACTGGTGCTGACGTCAACCTTCCCTTCAGCTCCTGAAAGGATGTCTCGCAAGATTCTGACCAAATTAACTTCATAACCTTCTTATTCAAACTCATGAACAACACTTATAAGCAGGAGAAGTCCTGTATAAAGCACCTGTAGTAACCAGTCAGGCCCAAGAAACTCCGTATTTCAAAAACGTTCCTAGGCTGCTCCCAGGAAACTACTGCTCTCACTTTCTATGGGTCTACGGAAACTCCTACCTCTAAGATAATATGACCTAGGAAGTGTATCTGGTCCATCCAAAAGTGGAATTTTGAGAGCTTAGCATATAACTGATTCTCTCTCAGTGTACTCAGTACGATCTCAAGATGGGTAGCATGGTCATGTCGAGTGTGAGAGTACACCAAGATATCGTCCACGAAGACTACCACAAAAGAATCCAGATATGGATGGAACACACGATTCATGAGAGCCATGAAAACTGATGGCACTTTTGTGAGTCCGAACGGCATAACCAAGTACTCATATAGACCATATATGCTTCGAAAGGATGTAAGTGGTATTTTTAATGTTCTTACGTACAACTCATGATATCTGGATCTCAAGTCAATCTTTGAGAACACTCGTGCTCCTAGAAGTTGATAAAAAAGATCATCAATCCTCGGCAAGGGATATCAGTTCTTGACCATCATCTAGTCCAACTTTTGATAATCCACGTAGAGTCTGAGGGTATCATCCACCTTCTTCACAAACAGGACAGGCGAACCCCAAGGAGAAGTACTGGGTCAGATGAAACCCTTTGCTTGTAACTCCTCTAACTATTTCTTGAGCTCCTACAATTCTGGTGTAGCCATTCTATAAGGAGGAATGGACACTGTTGCTACTCCTGGAATAATCTCAATAGCGAAATCCATCTACCGCTCCGGAGGTAGACCTGAAAAGTCGTCCGGGAAGACATCCCTGAAATGATTAACCACTAGAGGGAAATCCTTCTGACATGTTCCCCAGTCATCCAGATATAAACTTGAAATCTAGGCTGTCACTTCACCTCGCCCACGATGCTCGGGTCCAGCTCGGCTCGCCTAGACATCACATTCGCCCTTGTATAGAAATTCTCCACCCTCTGGTGACGTGAAACTCACCCTGCGATGATAGAAATATATAAAGGCTCGAAAGGGTACCAACCAGTCTATCCCGAGAATGAAGTCATATCCTGTCATCTCTAAGACATAGAGGTCCCACAGAAAGTGACACCCACCAACCTCTAGGGGTCACTCCTTGCACTAACGCACACCTGTCATTCTAATTCCCAACGAAGTGTCTAGTGTCATGATATCAGAAGAAGAAGAAACACTGAGCCCAAGTCTCTTCACAACGGGCACGGATATAAAGCTATGCATAGCACCAGTATCGAAAAGTACTGAAGACAAAACAGAATCAACTAGAATAGTACCTATGACAGTGGAAGGTCCGAGATCCTGGTCATGTTGGGTCGGTTGCACTGCATATGTCTGCCCAGTGTTGAGGACCAGCGACACAGCCTGACTACCCTGAGCTGACCTGCCCTGTTGTCTCTAAGATACTGGTGTTTGGCTACCACGGCCACGACCACCTCCTCGGCCTGAACGTCCTGACGTATTCCAATTCCCTGACTGGTAAGACGTTGATGGCCCTGCTCCTGCACGCAGAGTATGCACATAACCCCTCTCACTAGTCACTGGTGGAAACACCCTGCAAAAACGCTAGAGATAACCCATCCTGCTGCAAGATCGACACTCCACTGGGTCACATGGACACTGAGGTCTCTTGTTCCCCTCTATACCACACCGGTAGCACATTACCTAGCCACCTGAAAAATTCTTCTGGCTAGTACTGCCACCGTGAGAGAAATCCATCTGCCTCTTCCTCTTGCCGGTAGAAATAGTACCAGAAACTGGTAATGAACTGCCCTGACCTACACCACTAGATTCTTGCAGGTTCCGCTCAGTAATCAATGCTTGGTTCACAATAGCATGCACTATAGGAAACCTAAAAGCATTCACTAATGCTCAGATGTCATATCGAAGACCATCCTCAAAGCGTCTAGCCCTCAACGTCTCATCGCCCACCAGAACAGGTGCAAAACATTGTAGCTCGGTGAAGCGGGCAGAATAGTCCATCACTGACATGGTGCCCTGCTACAAATTCATGAACTCACGAGCTCGGTCTTCCCTTAGCGTCTTCAGAAATAAAAATTCATAGAAGACTGCCTGAAAATCATCCCACGCCATGTCTCAGTGATGCTCAGTCTGGGTGGTAACATCTCACCATCTCTTGGCAGAATCACGCATCATGTAAGTAACGAGCTTGGCCCTCCTCCCAGGATGTGTCTTAAGATACTCGAAGATAGTCTGCAATGAATCAATCCATGACTCTGCATCCGGTGGTCTTCCATCCCCTAAAAACATAGTCAGATGCTGCTTCTAGAATATAAGTGTCAGCTCTGCCATATATGTGGAAACCGGCGGTGCTCCCTGGAAGGTCTGCATAAACTGCATGAAGCCTTCACGGAACTGCGCATCAGTGCTTGTGTCTGGTATAACGGCTGGTGCCTCATCTGGCTCTACTGGAGGATCCATCGGTAGCCCATGGCCTACCGTCTCTAGAGTTTAATCGTCACCACTCTCTTGGAAAACAAATCATGGTCTTCTCGGTGGAATGACTCTGCAAGGTCAAACACACACCTTAGATTATGATCATCAAGGTCTAAGAACTGGAAACGTAAGAAGGGATAAGTAGAAAGAAAACATTCTAGTTTTACATAACAAGACTACACGGCATGTATAACAACTACACGGCGTGTTCTTGTAAGTCTTTCACATGGGCATGTACTTATTCCAGAACTAGTCGTGTAACACCCCAAACACATGGCGTGTTGCCCTTAAACACGGTGTGTACTTAAATTTTCTTCCCATGCCTGATTCCTTCTACACGGCTAAGCCACATGGCTCTCCTTAGAATGAGACTACACGGCGTGTATAAGGTCTACACGGCGTGTACCCTTAATCCCTTACATGGTTGTGTTCTGACACTAGCTTGGGTGTGTCTCAACCCTCGGTACACGGTGTGTTACACCTGCACATGGCGTGTACACCACTCCATCTCCCCAACCACACGACCAAGTCCACACGATCTCTCACCGGTCAAGACTACACAGCATGTCCCATAGGTACACGATGTGTACTAGATGAGCTTTGTCGACCCATGTTGTTCGTGACACGGCTGGATACATGGATCACACTACACGGCGTGTTCTAGATGGACACGACGTGTACAAGAAGAGGTGTCACTGGCCCGTGTTGTTAGTTACATGGTCGGATCCCTAGATTAAACTACACGACATGTTTTTCATTGATACGGCGTGTTTAAGATAAGGTTTCTCCATCCGTGTTGTTAGCTACACGGTGGACACAGGGTCAACACAACACGACATGTACAATCGGTACACAGCGTGTGCCCTCAAAAGTTTCACTATCCCGTGTTCCTTCCCACACAGCCTATGACATGGGTAGAAAATACACGGAGTGTACATACGGTACACGGTGTGTACTTAATTTTTTTTTCATTTCTTCCCAAAAAGAAGAGTATATGGCGTGTGTTCATAGAACCACACACCGTGTTGTCTGGGTTTCCAGACAGTAGACCCCAGAAACTACTTCAGAGCCCCTTTTTTTCTTAATTTCAAGCATCGGTATGCCAAATTCCGATCTGTGGGGGGCCATACTCCTCGCGTACCAGAGTTTAGCACCAGACCTTTCCCATTATAGTACAAAACGCAACAAAAGACTGGATCATGATCTGCTAAATTCTGATCCAAGAGAGCCCATACTTCTTAGGAACCAAATTTTAGCGTCTATAAACCCAACCGTAACATGTACCAATACCCTATCAATAGTAGGCATATCTATCAAGGTACCTATCATGACAATATTCATTTTTCTAGCACAACATTGATCACAACAACATGCAATTTCTAATGCACCTACATGGCATAGAAACTATGCATGACATGTGATTCTAACATGTGCCTAAATGATGCATGAGATGGCATACCCTCATCTCATCGGGTTGTAACTAAATAGAACCCAAGTATAAAAATATAAACAACACACCACAAGTGCGTCACCCAACGGTGAAAATCAAATCAACTGTAAAATTGAAAAACCAGAAAAATTGAAACACGAGGTAAATTGGTTTTTTCCTATACACGGGTCAGCTACTCTGGGGCACAGCTTATTACCAAGTACCTATTCCATCCTATCTCTGGATATAGGCTCCAAACAGTAAGTCAAGAAGAAAAGAAATTCCTCTGATACCACTTTTTAACGTCCCAGATCCAGGTGCCATAAAATGGGTGCCCCGAACCCGTTCGGTCACATGACATCAAGCGCATTTCCCCAAATGCCAGAGGCTGCCGACTAGCATCAAGGGCCTAGGTCTGATAGTGGGGAAACTATGCCCTCATTTGTCAAAGTGTAGCGCAGCGGAAAAAAAATAAACAAACCAAAAGCGGAAGCAGTAAACAATGCGAAGCTAAAATGGACAACGGTACTGAAGTGAAAGATAACCAACAGTCATATATATATGATGACACAATATGTACCTAATTCTAAGAAAGCAGCCAAAACAGGATACACTGCAATCTAAAACAATACAATACAAGGTACAAATACAGCAAGACAAAACAAAACAGTGCAATAGGAACTCAGCAGCATCGCAAGCCTAAGCTCAGTCTCATTCTCTCCTACTCCTCTGCAAAAATCATGTACCTGTATAGGGACCCTTTCCCTTATTGACACCTACAACAATATAATCTATTTTGGCCCAAGACATGACTCAAACAGGGTGTGAGAAATAAATCCCAGTAGGAAACCACCAAAGGCCTGTGCTCAACTGTCAGTGAAAATGTGCAACAGAAGTATGCAATAATGTAACAACCCAAGATTCTATGGTACACTTCTCTTTGAATAATACCATAGTGTGTGTTGTACACTACTTTGAGTTCTAACACACGCACCACAACTAATCAAACTAGCCGTTATGAATAGTAATACCCACTTTTTGAAATTTTATAAATTTTATCTTTCAAAATAGACTTTATTTTTGGCTTCGAAATATCGAAATTAGCTTAGGGTGAAATTTTGGTACTTTTCGGATAACTTTTATATTTTGATGAATAGTGAAAATTACTAAATTTTAATTAAAAACAACTTTTTTAATCAAAATAATTAATAGTGATAAATTATGAATTTGAGTGGTTTTAAAGTATATTTAGAATATATTTTTACCATTTAATACAATTTTGTTCATTGGATATAATTTCACATTTAAACCAGACATAAACAAGTGTCAATCTTTTGATAGTTATTATTTTTTAAAAACACGCTTTTTGTTTTGACTGCGAGAATTAATTTTAAATTAATTTCTGTGTTTTGAATTTGGAAAAATGGATTCCATATTTGGAATCAGGATGTCCAAATTGTGTAAATAGGTAACTCTTATTTTTATACATTTTGAATAATTACTTCGGTAAATATTTTATTTACCATGGTTAAAGGGTAAATCTGGTAAATAGGGTAAAAAATAATATTATAATAATATTAATTTACTTTAAAACGTGTCCTAACACTATTGGTTGATACATGTCCGACCATGGACATCTTTGGATCGATTTTGGGACCCCATGGAGCCACTTGTAGGTGATAAGGACACTTTATATTAATTAAGTTAAAGTAAATACAAAAATGACATAAACATATATCTTTTAGCAAAACAAATTTTACATAGGGTTATATATGTTATCTTTTCGACTATAAATATTCATTAGAAAGATAAAAATATTTCCTACATAATGGTATTTTATTTATAATTTTTAGACATTTAAATTTATTTATGACACAATAATGATGCAGTATTTTTCTTATTAATGAAAGAATCAAACAATTGGTATTATAAATGTTAAAATAAATATAATTTGAAAGTTTTTATGACATCCAAGAATTTTATTGGTTAATATGACATGTTATTATTGATTAAATGAATTTTTTTTGAATTAATAAAGTTTTTATGACTTTAACAAAAATCAATTACTGAATAGTGTCAAAATTGACATAAATGAGTTTTTAAAACAAATATTATATTATTAATTGATATTCTATTTCTAAAAATCTAAGGTTCGGCCAAAGGACTTATATCATAATAGGTGTATCATTAATGGATCACTTGGGTGTCGCTTGGATGTATATAGTAAGTTTATTAACTATATAATATAAAAATACAAAGTGACATGGTAAATGTCAAACTAATTAACTAAGGGTTAAAACTAAAAGATAAGGTTAATATAGTGACCCAAACCTGTCTAAAATATATTGGTTGAAAGGATTTATACCTATCCCCACCTTAAACTTTAAATAATCCACTTTTGATCTATTATAAACCAAATGTGAATTTATTATAAATTAATACTTTAAGTTTTTCTTAAAGAGCCCCTCCTCCCCCTTATAAAAGGACACCACTTCTAACCAATTCTTCATACCTTCAAAGAATTTTGGTTCGGAAAACCTCTACTTAAATACCCTCTCAACTATCCTCCCTTAATCCTAGAGACCTTACTTTAGTCAGAAATCCAACCTAAGGAGCTCTTTTGATCAAATCAAAAAGAAGAACCCGAAGAAGAGGTAATGTTTTCACCACCCTCTTTCAAGTTCCTTTCTTCTTCAACTTCTTCTTTATTTGTTACTTCCATTCTAAAATAATAACTCCAGTATCTTCTATATACTGTTATGTTATTATAAATATGGTACAACCATATTCAGTATTCTATCCATCCTGTGAATGATATATCACCATACGTGCGTACGCACGGCTTGCCGTCTCCACGTCGTGGTGTAATTGTTATTCAAAACATTATTATTTGGATGAGTATGATAATGATGTACAATTCATATAAATAATAAATATAACATGATAATTATTCTGTATATATGATACACCACCCAATTAGATATTATTTTAATATCAAAAGAATGATATTGTCACTCGTGCGTACGTACGAACTACCGTCTCCATGAACGCGATGAGATTCATTCCCCATCATATCCATTCAAGAATAATATTAATTTGATGATTAAAAATAATTTTTAATTACTTGATATCATTTTTTATATGAATAAGATACAACCTATCCATAACAAATACTACTTATGTAACAAAACATATAAAAGAAAACGAGTAAGTTAACACCCGAAACGATGATAATACTAAGATATTATTAACAAAGTAATGTTAAAAGATCATATATGATATAATATTAATGTATAAAATTCTTTTATAATTTAATAACAATTATTTTACCATTATACAGGAGGTTAACCTACCCTCAACCAAGGAAAAGTACAAGGTAAGGGTTTATTTCACAATCTCTTCATTATCTGAGGTTGTTTATACGTAATTATCTACTAGGACCTCTTTATCATCCACATCCATGTTTCTTAAAAATTTATTTCAAATCATTCTTACTATTTTTCATACTATGTGTTAAAGTCATTTATACCCTTGTTTTAATTTTTATAAGAAGTTTATAAAGTAATCTTTCTGTCATTTTCAAAACAAGGTCCTTTTTAACCTTTTCGACAAAATTAAGGTAAGAATGTTTTTTTAACTTATACAACGTGTGTGGATATTTTCCACCATTATAAAATCTTCTAAGCTTCCCTTAAAATATTATAAGAATATTTTAAAAGTAAATGTTTTAATTATGTGTCTTTTAAATGATTTCAAAAAATGAGATATTTCTCTCAAATAGTTTTGATTTCATCTATGTCAACATCCTTTGATGGATTTTAAGCTTATTTGAAGTTGATTTATTATGATACAAAACTTCCATATTGTATTGAAGTTTTTGTGATATGTTTGACTGTGGATATGTTATTTCTATACCATTCATGGTTTATGAAGAAAGTATTGACATTTTGTATGCTAGTTTTAATACGAATGTTTATGTTATGTTTAAACCTATTCATATGAGGAATGCATTGGACTTAATAAGTGATGGGTGGATCCTGCTATAGCTCCTTGATGCATCAGTAGGTCTCATGAGACAAACTAGTGTCTTGGCACAAGGCCTTGACAAAATATTATTTGTAGTCTTGGAATAAGGCCTTGACTATGTGGTTATGATAGTCTGGAATTATGCATTCCATCATTATGAAAGTGGTTATTGATATTGCATATGATTATTCGACTAGTAGAATATCCATGTGAATAAGTAAATGAAATTATTTCATTTTATTTCTACCATATTATGCTGAAGTTCAAGTTGAAAAGGCTTTTGTTTTAGTTATACATTGCCTTAAATGTTTATGCTTATTTATGAAAGTTTCCACTATATTGTTATCCTTACTGGGCATTTGATCTTACCCCTTTCTATGTTTTATTTTTCCCAGGATGTGAAGAAGTATTTTATGAATGACCTTCAGGGATAGTATAAGGGGATATGAGTGTGGAGACAAGATGTTGTTGTAGTTTTCACTTTATGATGTAATGTAAACTTTATGAATGTATATAGTGTTTCCAAGGCTACTAAACTAATCGGTCTTTCGAGACTTAATCTTTTGTGATCATGTCAATGTTATGTAATAATGCACCGACTCTGGGTAACTGGGGTCGGGGCATTACAGTTGGTATCAGAGGAAGTTTAGTACAAACCTTGGAAGCTAGATTTAGATAAACTCTGATTAGAGCACATAGCCCTAAGATAGACTTTGAGGATTAGTATAGAAGGACTTCCTTGAATTTTAGTAATGCAGAGATTTTTTGATTTTTCCAAGAAAATACATCCCTGTCTAGATACAATCAGGTAGAGGCGGCTCTGGCACAGATGTACCTAGGGGTAAAACCCGAAAACACCGCTTTGAGCTAGACTCGAACGGGAACTGGTGCATGACAGCAGGCCTTGCTGCACTCTTGGTTATGACACTCCCGGGGGATATGCTTAGGATAATTCTCATTTTCTTTAAAAACCATTATGAAGGGTTTATGAGTATATACCTCCTCAAAGAAAACATTTTTATGATTATGGATTATATCCATAAATTGTTCAATTTATGTTAGGTATTTTACAAGTTTGGAATTATTCATTGCAATTCATAAACTGACCTAGTGTATTCCATTGTTTATAAATGGCGCCCAGTATAACGAATGTGAACTCCAGAAATACATATGATCCAAAGAGTAAGAAGGATCATATATTCCACGGTATTAAGCCAATATTTAGAAGGGAAATAGTCTCTCATGTTTTCTCAACATATGAAGAAATAGTATCATGTGTTAATGAGATAAGTAACTAATTATCTGAGTCCTATGTCTTTGAAGGGAAGCAAGAGAAGAAAAGGATGGAAGAGAGAAAGATAGATAAAGGGAAGAGGGAAAAGAAGAATTTTCCCATATGTGATAAATGTGGGAAGAAACACCCTGGAACTTGCTTGAAGGGAATGTGAGTTTGTTATAAGTGTGGAGAAAAAAGACACCAAGTATGTGACTGCAAGGGAAAGAAAAAGGTTTCAAATGTACAATGCTTCATCTTCAAGGAGTTGGGACACTACGCGAACCAATGTTCAAATCATAAGAGTATACCATAAATGATGTTATTGGATTATAATCAAGTTATGATACTTCCTCAGATGAAGAGGAATGACTAGTATTCTTATGTTTTTATTTCATTTGAGTGTTGTATCAACAGTATACTAGTTACATGAATTATGAAGATAAATAAGGATTGTAATGCAGTACTATTTTATTGAGGATTTGAGATTATATGGTTATAAGAAAAGTGACTTAATAGTGAGCTACACTTTTGGTAAAATACATGGTTGAAGGAAAGGTAATCCTTAATATGGTCCTGATAATGAGGTAGTGATTTTGGAATAAGAGATGGTTGATTTGAATAAATTATATTGGATATTCTTGACTACCTTGAAACTGATTAATGATTTTTCATTGTTAGAGTTTACAACATTTTTGGATAGAAACAATATATCCAGTATTCTATAAGGAATAAGGGATCATGAATGTAATCAATAAGGTTTTATAGTAATTCAGGATATTGTAGTTTTTTAAAAGAATACATGATGAAGGTGTTCACATGTTATTGCGAGGAAAAAAGGATCTTCACTGTGTTTACCTTCCTTATAAATTTTGGACTGTGAGTTTGGACAGAAGTATTTTGGATAATTATAGTTTGAGATTATTTTTGGATTGCCATAAAAGGTCAACTCGGAGGTCGGGCGGCAACCCATCACGTCCGGTAAGGCCGTGAGACTTGAACCCGCAACCGAAGGGCGACAAGGGTGTATCAACTACCATTGTCCCACGTGATGTCCTGGATTGAATAATGTAGTATTTTTTAAAAGTTCTGGTAGATTAATTAGAAATTATTTTTTTGGAACCCTATATGAATAGGATAAATGGAATTTTTTTTAGTTATATTCTCTTTTAGAGTGAATGATGAGTTTGTGGTAGAAATTAGTGAAAGGATGGAACTATACTTGTCAAGTATTTTTTTTTCTTCTCTTATTCTATGAAGAAATTAATTCTTAAACATTTGGTAAGGGATATTAAAACTAAAAATGTGTTATCCTAATACCATATGTTTTGTTGAACCGATGGTATTTTAAATCATCATAAATTGATGAATTTAAGGTCCTCAATTTTACACTTGTTTGTGATTGATGATCTCAATCAATACCTATAAATATTTACGTTTTTCCTCCAATTATATGTCTCTAATTTCTACCAATGTTCTCCTAATCGAGATCATAATTTGGTGGTGACCCTTTCATTTCCCTTTTCCTCTTATTAAGACTAAATTTTATTAACCTAATTTCCGATGTGGGTTTTCCTAAAGGTATTTTCTATTTTAAACCTTTTATTTTTGAAAAATAATTTCAAATTGTGAGGATTCAATTTATTGAAGGAGGGGAGAATGTAACACCCCAAGCTTCCACGGTACGCTTCTCTTTGAATAATACAGTAGCGTGTGTTGTACACAACTTCGAGTTCTAACACACACACCACAACTAATCAAACTAGCAGTTATGAATAGTAATACCCACTTTTTGAAATTTTATAAATTCTATCTTTCAAAATTGACTTCATTTTTGGTTTCGGAATATCGAAATTAGATTAGGGTAAAATTTTGGTACTTTTCAGATAACTTTTATATTTTGATGAATAGTGAAAATTACTAAATTTTAATTAAAAACAACTTTTTTAATCGAAATAATTAATAGTGATAAATTATGAATTTGAGTGGTTTTAAAGTATATTTATAATATATTTTTACCATTTAATACAATTTTGGTCATTGGACATAATTTCACATTTAAACCGAACATAAACAAGTGTCAATCTTTTGATAGTTATTATTTCTTAAAAACATGCTTTTTGTTTTGACAGCGGGAATTAATTTAAAATTAATTTCTGCCACTTCTGTGTTTTGAATTTGGAAAAATGAATTCCATATTTGGAATCAGTATGTCCAAATTATGTAAATAGGTAACCCTTATTTTTATACATTTTGAATAATTACTTCGGTAAATATTTTATTTACCATGGTTAAAGGGTAAATCCGGTAAATAGGGTAAAAAAATAATATTATAATAATATTAATTTACTCTAAAACGTGTCATAATCCTATTGGTTAATACATTTCTGACCATGGGCATCTTTGGGTCGATTTTGGGACCCCATTGAGCCACTTGTAGGTGATAAGGACACTTTATATTAATTAAGTTAAAGTAAATACAAAAATGACATAAGCATATATCTTTTAGCAAAACAATTTTTACATAGGGTTATATATGTTATCTTTTCGACTATAAATATTCATTAGAAATTTAAAATTATTTTCTATATAATGGTATTTTATTTATAATTTTTAGACATTGAATAATTAAATTTATTTATGACACAATAATGATGCAGTATTTTCCTTATTAATGAAAGAATCAAACAATTGGTATTATAAATGTTAAAATAAATATAATTTGAAAGTTTTGATGACATCCAAGAATTTTATTGGTTAATATGACATGTTAGGATTGATTAAATGAATTTGGTTTGAATTAATAAAGTTTTTATGACTTTAACAAAAATCAATTATTGAATAGTGTTAAAATTGACATAAATGAGGTTTTAAAAAAAATATTATATTATTAATTGATATTCTATTCCTAAAAAGCTAAGGTTCGGCCAAAGAACTTATATCATGATAGGTGTATCATTAATGGACCACTTGGGGATCTCTTGGATGTATATAGTAAGTTTATTAACAATATAATATAAAAATACAAAGTGACATGGTAAATGTCAAACTAATTAACTAAGAGTTAATACTAAAAGATAAGGTTAATATAGTGACCCAAACCTGTCTAAAATCTATTGTTTGAAAAGATTTAGACCTATACCCACCTTAACCTTTAAATAATCTACTTTTTATCCATTAGAAACTGAATATGAATTTATTATAAATTAATACTTCAAGTTTTTTCTAAAGAGCCCCTCCTCCCCTTATAAAAGGACACCACTTATAACCAACTCTTCATACCTTAAAAGCCTTTTTTTTCGGCCAAACTCTACCCAAATACCCTATCAACTATCCTACCTTAATCCTAGAGGCCTTTCTTTAGTCAAAAATTCAACCTAAGGAGCCCTTTTGATCAAATCAAAAGGAAGAACCCGAAGAAGAGGTAATGTTCTCACCACCCACTTTCAAGTTCCTTTCTTCTTCAAATTATTCTTTCTTTGTTACTTCCATTATAAAATAATAACTCTGGAATCTTCTATATAATTTGATGTTATAATAAATATTCTACAACCATATTCAGTATTTTATCCATCCTTTGAATGACATGTCACCATACGTGTAACGTACGGCTTACCGTCTCCACGTCGTGGTGTAATTGTTATTCAAAACATTATTATTTGGATGAGTATTATAATGATGTGAAATTCATATAAATAATAAATATAACATGATAATTATTCTATATATATGATACACCACCCAATTAGATATTATTTTAATATCAAAAGAATGATATTGTCACTCGTGCGTACGTACGGACTACCGTCTCCACGAACGCGATGAGATTCATTCCCCATCGTATCCATTCAAGAATAATATTCATTTGATGATTAAAAATAATGTTTAAGGATTTTATATCATTCTTTATATGAATAAGATACAACCTATCCATAAAAAACACTACTTATGTAGCAAAACATATAAAAGAAAATGAGTAAGTTAACACCTGAAACGAAAATAATACTAAGATATTATTAACAAAGCAATGTTAAAAGATAATATACGATATCATATTAATGTATAGGATTCTTTTATAATTTAATAAAAATTATTTAACCATTATACAGTAGGTTAACCTACCTTCAACCAAGGAAAAGTACAAGGTAAGGGTTTATTTCACAATCTCTTCATTATCCGAGGTTGTTTATACGTAATTATCTACTGGGACCTCTTTATCATCCACGTCCATGTTTCTTAAAAATGTATTTCAAATCATTCTTACTATTTTACAGAATATGGGTTAAAGTCATTTATACCCTTGTTTTACTTTTTATAAGAATTTTATAAAGGAATCTTTCTGTCGTTTTCAAAACAAGGTCATTTTTAACCTTTTCAACAAAATTAAGGTAAGAATGTTTTTTTAACTTATACGGTGTGCGTGGCTATTTTCCACCGTTATAAAATCATCAAATCTTCCCTTACAATCTCATAATAATATTTTCAAATTAAATGTTTTAATTATGTGTCTTTTAAATGATTTCAAAAAATGAGATATTTCTCTCAAATACTTTTGATTTCATCTATGTCAACATCCTTTTATGGATTTTAAACTTATTTGAAGTTGATTTATTATGATACAAAACTTCCATATTTTATTGAAGGTTTTGTGATATGTTTGACTGTGGATGTGTTATTTCTATACCATTCATGGTTTATGGAGAAAGTATTGACATTTCATATGCTAGTTTTAATATGAATTTTTATGTTATGTTTAAACCTATTCATATGAGGAATGCATTGGACTTAATAAGTGACGGGTGGAGCCCGCTATAACTCCTCGATACATCGGTAGGTCTCATGAGACAAACTAGTGTCTTGGCACAAGGCCTTGACAAAATATTATTTGTAGTCTTGGCACAAGGCATTGACTATGTGGTTATGATAGTTTGACATTATGCATTCCATAATTATAAAAGTGGTTATTGATATTGCATGTGATTATTCGACTAGTAGAATATCCATGTGAATAAGTAAATGGAATTATTTCATTTTATTTATTCCATATTATGATGAAGTTCAAGTTCAAAATGTTGGACGGAGAGTGATGGCAAGAGGGGGGGTGAATTGCCTTTTAAAAAAGTTTAACAATTTAAGAAAAAGTTAAAGCGCAGCGGAAATAAAAGAGGCAAGACACAAAATTGATAACGGAGTTCGGCTTAAATCCCAAGCCTACGTCTCCGCTCCCAACTCAACCGTTGAGAGATTTATACGACAGTTTTCTTTTTAATGGTTGTAGCAAGAAACCCACTAGACTTTAAGGCAGCCTAGAAACCTATTACAGCTTGCTTTTTATTGGTTGTAGCAAGAAACCCACTAGCCTTCTTACAGGTGAAGGCTAGCTCACCTTTGACTCAAGTATTTTACAGGGAAGACTTGACTAACCTCTTCACACCTTGAAGGTGGTGTGAAAACCCAAACAAAGAGAGGATGAGAGAAAGAGGGGTTTGTATGCACAAACTCTAAATAAAGCTCAAAATGATAAAACGATAAAAACCGTAAAGAGGAGAAGTCTTGGGCGCCAATGGATTGATTGGTGATGATGAAGAGCGCTCCCAAGCTTCTATGGTGGTGCTCCTTGGTTGTGGAAGTGAGTTGGAGCAAGTGGGGATCCTTGAAGGAATGCGCCGGAGGTTCGCCAAATGATTGAAAAATGTTCCCGTGGGCTTACTTGTGTTTCCGGGGCTTCCTAGTCCTTTATTTATAGGAGAGGAACACTTAAATGGCCTTTGGGGGTCTTCGGAGCCGTTGGAGAGGTCTTCGGAGCCGTTGGGAGTCAAAAGTACAGGTCTGGTCAAAGCCCAACGGCTAGTTTGACTGGGCTCACCGGCTGACCGGTGGTGTCTCACTAGCTGGCCGGTGGTCCACCGGCTGACCGGTCCTGAGCCTCCGGCTAGCCGGTCTCTAGACAGAGAGCAAGCTCTCTGCCCAGGTTCCACCGGCTGGCCGGTGGTCAACCACCGGCTGGCTGGTGACAATACCGGCTGGCCGGGGAGCTCACACCGGCTGACCGGTGGCTCTGGACAGAAAGCATTGCTACTGCCAGAGACCACCGGCTGGCCGGTGGGAATTCACTGGTTGGCCGGTAGACTCAGAGAGTCTACTTTCAGTCCTTCTTGGCCCAACTCCTTGGCAACCTTTTTCCTATCAACAAAAACACTTGAAAACAAGTTAGAACAAAAATAAGAGTGATTGTGATCATTGAAATCCAAGAGAGAGGAGTACAACAATCTCCCCCTATTTTGATGATCACAATCACCAAAACAAGCAATGTAAAAGACTGAAATGAAAGGCATGCTTTAAAGGATAAATTGAAAAGTAAAGCAAAGCATGAGAGAAAAATTTCTCCCCCAATCAACCAAGGAAATCTCCCCCTTTGTGATTATCAAAATAGCACGGGGCATAAAATTTGATTGAAGGAAAGGATTGAAAAACAAGATAGAGTTTTTTTAAACCAATTGAAATTTTTGAAATTTGAATTGAAAGTTTTGAAAGAAAAACACAAAAAGGCTTAAACGATCCTAACTCCCCCTAAATAAAAACAACAAATCACCAGGGAGAGGATTTTAGAACCGAGACAAATTTTGGTCCGGAGAGACTCGCTAAAAGGGATTTTTCAATCCAAACTTGTCTTGTGGCGGGTCTTCTCCTATGAAATTCATCGTTAAAGGAAATGGTTTTGGGCCTTCCATACCGGGCATTTTTGCAGTCGCACTCGTAAATTAAGTGCCCGATATTTTTGCAATAGTTGCAAAATTTATATTGGGAGCTCCCCCTTACAAAAATAGTAGGAGCATGGGAAGAGGAAGCTTGCTTGGAATAGCCAAGCCCTTGGGTGGTTCTAGATATGCATTGGGAACCAAGGAGCTTCGAAAGGTTATGTTCACCTTCGGTGAACTTAGCTAGGGATTCCCTTAAATCCTTGATTGTTGATTCCATAGAATCAATATCGGGAAGATTTTGGATCTTGAGGGACAAGTCTTCCTTCTCTTTGAGAAGTTGATCCTTTTCGGAAGAAAGAATTTTGAATTTCTTTTTTAAAGCAATAAATTTGGAAGAAAGTTCGTGAAAACCTTCCTCCAATTGATCTCTCGCATGTTGGAGATCCTCGTACGATAAATGATTGAAAGAATTGGAAGAACAAGAGGAAGAGGAGTCGGAAGAGGTTACCTCATGTAATTCCATTAGACATTTTTTACCGTTGTCTTTTGAGGAGGAGGAGGATGAGGAGCTATCACTCCAAGTGGCCTTGAATGCCTTTTTCTTTTCCTTTTGCTTGGCCCTTGTCTTGTGGAGTGGGCAATCGGGCTTATAATGGCCTTTCTTGCCGCACCCATAGCATATTACCTCGGGCTCAGATTTTTCGTCGAGTTCTTCCTTTCGAGCCTTGCGAGATTTCTTCTTTTTGTTCTTCTTCATGAATTTGTGCATCTTGCGGGCAAGGTTCTCGATTTCTGAATCGCCGCTTGAAGAGGAAGAAGATGAGGAGGAGGAGCTTTCTTCTTTTTGAACTTTGAAGGCGATGTTCTTTGGAGTTTTGATGAGTTGGCCTTCCTTTTCAGCTTGCCTCCTCATGGTGATCTCGTAGGTCATGAGGGATCCGATGAGCTCTTCGACCGGCATTTTCTTGACATCTTTTGCTTCTTGAATTGCCGTGACTTTCGGTGCCCATGAGCTTGGTAAGATCTAAAGGATCTTCTTGACCATCATCTCTGCAGAAACATCATCTCTAAGAGACTTTCTTCCATTGCAAACGTCAGTAAAACGAGTAAACATTTCAGTAATATTTTCAGATGGATGCATGGTAAAAGACTCAAAATCCTGACGGTACATATCCAATAGAGTATCCTTAACTTTGTTGGTCCCCTCATGGGTAACCTCCAAAAGTTTCTAGATTTCATGAGATGAGGTGCATGTGGAAACTCGATTGAATTCATTACGATCAAGGCCGAAATGAAGAGCGTTCATGGCTTTGCCATCAAGCTCGAAATTTTTAATATCGTCTTGAGTCCATTTGGATTCATCGGGAGAAGAGAGAGAGTAACCATGCATGACAATTCTATAAATAGGATAACCTATACTTCTAATAAAAGTAGACATGCGGGTTTTCCAATAGGTATAGTTGGTTCCATCAAAAAAAGGAGCACGACCCAATGAATAACCTTCGGGGGCGAATGAAGATGAAGCCATCACAATGGATCTTGAATTTGAAACCGGTTAAGGTATTACACAAACACTACCTCTGATACCAATTGTTGGACGGAGAGTGATGGCAAGAGGGGGGGGTGAATTGCCTTTTAAAAAAGTTTAACAATTTAAGAAAAAGTTAAAGCGCAGCGGAAATAAAAGAGGCAAGACACAAAATTGATAACGGAGTTTGGATTAAATCCCAAGCCTACGTCTCCACTCCCAACTCAACCGTTGAGAGATTTATACGACAGCTTGCTTTTTAATGGTTGTAGCAAGAAACCCACTAGACTTTAAGGCAGCCTAGAAACCTATTACAGCTTGCTTTTTATTAGTTGTAGCAAGAAACTCACTAGCCTTCTTACAGGTGAAGGCTAGCTCACCTTTGACTCAAGTCTTTTGCAGGGAAGACTTGACTAACCTCTTCACACCTTGAAGGTGGTGTGAAAACCCAAACAAATAGAGGATGAGAGAAAGAGGGTTTTGTATGCACAAACTCTAAATAAAGCTCAAAATGATAAAACGATAAAAACCGTAAAGAGGAGAAGTCTTGGGTTCCAATGGATTGATTGGTGATGATGAAGAGCGCTCCCAAGATTCTATGGTGGTGCTCCTTGGTTGTGGAAGTGAGTTGGAGCAAGTGGGGATCCTTGAAGGAATGCGCCGTAGGTTCGCCAAATGATTGAAAAATGTTCCTGTGGGCTTACTTGTGTTTCTGGGGCTTCCTAGTCCTTTATTTATAGGAGAGGAACACTTAAATGGCCTTTGGGGGTCTTCAGAGCCATTGGAGAGGTCTTAGGAGCCGTTGGGAGTCAAAAGTACAGGTCTGGTCAAAGCCCAACGGCTAGTTTGACTGGGCTCACCGGCTGACCGGTGGTGTCTCACCAGCTGGCCGGTGGTCCACCGGCTGACCGGTCCTGAGCCTCCGGCTGGCCGGTGTCCAGACAGAGAGCAAGCTCTCTGCCCAGGTTCCACCGGCTAGCCGGTGGTCAGCCACCGGCTGGCTGGTGACAATACCGGCTGGCCGGGGAGCTCACACCGGCTAACCGGTGGCTCTGGACAGAAAGCATTGCTACTGCCAGAGACCACCGGCTGGCCGGTGGGAATTCACCGGTTGGTCGGTAGACTCAGAGAGTCTACTTTCAGTCCTTCTTGGCCCAACTCCTTGGCAACCTTTTTCCTATCAACAAAAACACTTGAAAACAAGTTAGAACAAAAATAAGAGTGATTGTGATCATTGAAATCCAAGAGAGAGGAGTACAACACAAAAGGCTTTTGTTTTAGTTATACATTGCCTTAAATGTTTATGCTTCTTTATGAAAGTTTCCGCTATATTGTTATCCTTACTGGGTATTTGAGCTCACCCCTTTCTATGTTTTATTTTTCCCAGGATGTGAAGAAGTATTTTATGAATAACCTGCAGGGATAGTATAAGGGGATATGAGTGTGGAGACAATATGTTGTTGTAGTTTTCACTTTATGATGTAATGTAAACTTTATGAATGTATCCAGTGTTTCCAAGGCTACTAAACTAATCAATCTTTAGAGACTTGATCTTCTATGATCATGCCAATGTTTTGTAATAATGCACTGACTCTGGGTAAATGGGGTCGGGGTGTTACAAATAAAGAAATGCAGTAAGCTAGGAAGTACTCAAAAGCAAGTACTCTTACCAGTTCAATTACCATTTAATTATTATTTATCAATTCAATATAATTGAATCATGAGTTCCCGAGACCCATCCTCAACTGACAATATCCTATATAGTGCCACAACAAAAACCACAATAGGTTATCTAACAAATAGAAGGTAATAACAATACCAAACCTGTGCTTTATCTTGGCAGGTATAACATAAGAAATCACCAAAGTGAATATTCAAGTAAACATTGTCCTCAGACATACAAGTCCTTACCCTCAGGCAAGCTAAAACGAAACCCTCAGGTGACTTCCCTCAATAATAATGAATATTTCCCTCAGGCATACGAGATATCGCCCTCAGGCACAGAAGCTACTGCCTACAGGCATAAGAAATATTGCCCTCAGGCTAAACAAAACACTACCCTCAGGCTAAGAAAAACATTGCCCTCGGGCTAAGCAAGTAACTGGGCCGAGCCCAACGCATAAGCAAGCAATTTAAATATGATTCCTCTCAAGAAAACTCAAAACATGCTATCATCGTGGCATACCCATGGGTATCCTAGACAAATAGCTAAACAAGGGAAACGAACCCATGGGGTGGCCCTGGATCAAAGCAATGATCCCAAAAAACAGTTTATACATGTTCATCAGATTACCTATGCAATTCTAGGTACCTTAGAAATTAAGGCCCCAGCCACACAACACCCCAAACATGGGCGCGTGGTACCATGGTGCACAAAAACAACTCGATAGTTGGAAATAAACACAAGACCACCTACCTCGATCTCCTCTGATCGATATACGTGAACGACGCCTCCCGAAACAACCGAGAATGACGTAGATATGGGATAAAAATTTACCCGTTCAAACTCAAATAATGTCCCTTCGGGAAATAATTGGAAGGAAAGACTCAGGGAGAGGGAAGACCTTACCCATGCGGTCCAAACGAGATTGTCGGCGGAAGAATCGGAATCTCGGTGAGCGTTTGGGAGCTCCTCCAAGCCTCAGCCTCCTCTCCCGGGATCCTAATGAATTTTCTGCCTCCTCTGCTGAATGGAGAGGCTATTGCATGTTTTTAACGAAAAAACATAACTACACGGCATGTACTCTCAAGCACACGACGTGTACATTCTTTTTAACTGTTCACTGGCGGCAACTCCCCACCGCCTTACTGTTCACTTGCTGACTGATTACACGGTGTGTAATACTAAGTACACGGCGTGTACTATCCTTTTTATTGTTCATCTGGTGGCCACTCTCCATCGCCTTACTGTTCACTTTCCGACTGATTACACGGCGTGTATTACTAAGTACACGGCATGTAGTTAGTTTTTACACCCTAAATCGCCGACAAGCCTACACGCCCTGTATTCTCATCCCACACGGCCAAAGTACACGATGTGTGGAAAAGTACACAGCGTGTACCCATAAATTTGGGATTTTCCCCTCATTTTCCTTATTTTCTCAAAAAAACTAAAGGAAAAGGAAAAGAAGAAACCCATACCTCAAGAATAAGAATCGGGTTCTTACAATTTTACATCCAAACACACCATAATCCAATGTTAAATACCAAATAGTCAATGAGCACTAATCTTGGGAACACTCTTAGGCACTAGTTAGTTTTGAGCCTCATGTACCCCGTATCTCGGTGTAAAGTAACCATAACTATATCAGTTCTTGTGCATGAGCCACTAGTATAGAACATACTCATAACCTAGTGGTCCCCAATCATCATCATTATAGTTTTGTTAGTGTTGTCAATGTCCAACTTGCTAAGTGAAATAGGGACAAAACCACTTCGGATCACTAGCGTACTAGTACACGTCCACCCACCTAGATACCAGGGCTTCCCCCTTTGTGCTCAAACAATTTCCACATGTTACCAAAAGCCATTTTCACATAAAAATATCAGTTTTGGTCACACACATTCAAAACAGTAGCTACACATGTTTTTCACCCTTTATATAACTCAATAAACCACTTAGAATTTCTATAAAACAATTTCAAGGAATGTAACCAAATTTTGCACATAAAATTCATCTAAAAGCCCTCTTTGAAAACCCAATGCCCACCAATATTACCCCAAATCAGAATTGGCAGCAGCAAAACATTTTAATAAAACCCTTCCATTAATTATAAAACATCCCCAAGTGGTACAACATGGAACACACATGTAAAACACCCATTTTCACACAAAAATGGAATTTAAAAATCAATTGTTTAAAAAATGCCACCGAAAATAATTTTTGTAGCAAGCACAATAAAGGAGGAGTATGCTAAAAAATAAAAATCAAGCAAGAATAACTCATCTAGTAGTGCTTACACATGGAATCACCTACCATAAGTGTCAAAAACACCAAATCTTTGTGCGAAAGTTCAATCGCACCACCGCCGTACCACAAGGGTTTTAAATCAAACCTAAAACCACAAGATTAGACCAAGAAACCCAAGATCAAACCCTAGGTTCGAAGCCCTACTTGCTGGAAATTAAGAACTTCAAGAAAAATGGAAGAAACCCTAAGCAAATGGGAGGAGGAAGGAAGGAAACTCACTTACTTGAGAGATCTTGAAGTTCCACCACCAAAATCCACTTCAAAGATGAGTTCCAAGGAGGGTTTGAGGTGCTTGGGAGGCTGCCATGGCTCCTAGGGTCGAGTGGGGGAAAAAAGAGGAAAGTTTGGTTAAATCCTGAAATGGTAGAAATGGAATTAAAAAAGAGTTTAATGAGGTGGACTAGGCTGCATGGTTTGCTTGCACGGTTTAGCAAACCGTGCACCCCTTTTTTTCCACTCAAATGAACCAAATTCAAGGGGGCCTAGGGGAAACCTAGGGGGTGTTAGGCCAAGAATAGAAGAGAAAAAGGTACCTTAAATGAAAGACTTGGGTGTGACAATTTTCCCCACCATGAAAACTTTCCATCCCAAAAAATCAACCTGAAGCTTGATCGGAAAACAGGAACGGGTACTCTTCCTCAACTCATGACTTCCACTCTCATGTCTCATGTGTGTCGTTCCCATGCTGCCAAAGAACTCAGACCAGTGGAATAGATTTTCCCCAAAGAACTTTTTCTTAGAAATCTACTATTCGCATCGGCCGCTCAAACACCGATAAATCAGGATCTATCTCCAGTTCTTCTCAATTCAGCACATGGGACAGATTCAGGTTGTACTTTTTCAACTGGGAGACGTGGAAGATGTCATGAATGGATGTCAACTGAGAAGGCAAAGCGGATATGTATGTCACTTTGCCAATATGCTCGGTGATCTCAAAAGGACTGACATATTGCGGTGTCAGCTTCCCTTGCTTTCCCAAACGATGACAACCCAGATGAGGGGCCACTTTCAAGAATACCCTTTCACCCACAGAAAACTCTAGGTCTCAACGCCTATGGTCAGCATAAGATTTATGGTGACTCTAAGCTATCAATAAGCACTGCCTAATCAACTTGACCTTCTCAGACGTCTCTTGAACAAGGCTCAGCCCCAACAGTGAAGTCTCACCTATCTCAACCCAACACAGGGGGGACTAACAAGGCCGACCATAGAGCGCCTCAAAAGGAGTCATTCGAATCCAGGATTGGTAACTGTTATTATAGGCAAATTCAACCAATCCCAAATGGCTATACCAAGAACCTCCAAAGTCCAAAACACATGCACGAAGCATGTCCTCCAGTATCTAATTCGCCCGCTTTGTTTGACCATCTGTTTGAAGATGGTATGTTGTGCTCATCTTAATCTGTGACTCCAATGCCTTCTGAAGGCCTTCCTAAAACCAAGAAGTGAAATGATGGTCTCTATCTAAGACAACTGTTGATGACACACCATGAAGCCTTGCCACCACATGAAGATACAAACAACCCAACTCATCCACTTTAGTTGTATCTTTGATTGGAATGAAGTGGGCTAATTTGGCCAGACGATCAATCACTACCCATATGACATTCTTATCCTGAGGTGTACGAGGCAAGCCAATAATGAAGTCCATGACGACCACTTCCCACTTTCAAGTGGGAATGGGTAATGGCTGAAACAAATTGGAGGACCTTTGGTGCTGCGCTTTCACCTGCTGACATATGTAGCATCTCGACACGAAGTCAGCTGTGTCTCATCTCATACCTGGAAGTGCATCATTACCATATAATTTCACTTTTTGAGTACTATTCACATTTGGAAAGAACATCTATAAATATATTCATGTCAACCGACCATGAAACCATGAAACGGATGTTCCTGGAACGATGGAATTAATCTTTGTAACTCATTGAAATGATAATAAATGAACTTAATAAAATTGTAATAAATAAGATATATGCAAAAGACATTATTTTTTTTTTGTGGTTTTACAGTGTGGAATGGGACGACATAATATGTCATTTGTGTTTTGGTGGTGCGCGTGTTTGCGCTTACGTTGCATCCCTTTGTTCTGTTTTTAATTTTCATTAATAAAGTTTTTGGGACCATGGGTTTAACCTATGGTTCACACCGTTTTTTGTATATTAATAGTATAATTGTAATAATTGTACTGTTATTTAATTATTATATTATACATCATTTATAATTAATTTTGTATTGTTGTTAATAAAATATTAACATTCAAATGATGGGAGATGTGAACAAGAGTCCCATATTAAAAATCTTTATGGACAATCCTTAAGTCTTTTATAAAAGGTAGGTATGTATCAGTTTTAAATGTTTATTTATTTTATTTTATTTTTTAAAGAGAGGACCTGTTTAGACCATTTTGATAAATAATTTTAAGCCTAACCCATTTTAAGATTTTTTTTAAAACCCAAAAACAATTATCCAAGAAATAACCATCACTCAGCTTCCGGCCACCCAACGCCTTCCGTTTTTGATTGCATGCCTCCACCCTCACTTTCTATTTTAATATGATATCACCTCTTCCGCCTGAAACGACGGACAGAACGAGAAGATGAGTAGTGGGAGTAGTGGAGGAGGGGCGGGGAAACCCCACGCGGTGTGCGTTCCAGTCCCCTACCAGAGCCACATCAAGGTGATGCTCACCTTCGCCAAGCTCCTCCACCGCCGCGGCTTCCACGTCACCTTCGTCAACACCGACTTCAACCACCGTCGCCTCCTCCGCTCCCGCGGCCCCGCCGCCCTCGACGGCCTCCCCGACTTCCGCTTCCTCTCCTTCCCCGACGGCCTCCCCGCCTCCAACCCCGACGCCAGCCAAACCGTCCCAGCCGTCCTGAGAGCCGTCCAGAGCGGCTTCCTCGCTCCCTTCCTCGATCTCGTCACCACCCAGCTCTACCCCAACACTCCGCCCTCCTCCGCCCCCGCCGCCACCGTCCCGCCGCCCACTTGCATCGTGGCCGATACCTTCATGTCGTTCGCCCACGCAGCAGGCGAGCAGCTCGGGATCCCGGTTATGTGCCTCACCACCGTCAGCGCTAGCGCCTTGATGGGAGTTCATCAGTACCGTCCACTGAAAGAGAAGGGCTATTCGCCGGTAACCGGTACGGAAAGATAAACTCTGTGATGTCTAACTTGTTTTGTTTTTGATTGGTTGTTCAAACTTCAATGGACTGTTCATTTAGTAGCCATGGCGAACTTTCGTGTCTCCATTAATAAGTATTAGAACGTCGAGGGCGAAAGGAGGTGGAGAGAGGAATAGAGATGGCGGGCTCTGAAACGGCATCGGTGGCGCCCCATCTGGTTTGCGTGCCATTCCCTCTGCAAAGCCATGTCACGGTGATGTTGAACCTTGCAACTCCTTCACCACAGAGGCTTCCGCATCACCTTCGTCAACACCCACTTCAACCATGCCCGCCTCCTCCAGTCCAGAGGCCCTCGCTCCCTGGATGGACTGCCGGACTTCCCCTTCCACTACATCCCCGACGGTCTGCCTTCCTCCGATCTCGGCGCCAGCCAGTACACACCGTCTCTGGCCGACGCAAACGAAAACAACCTGTTCGCCCCCTTTCTTCACCTCCTCGCCCGTGCCGTCCCTCCGGCGGCATGCATCGTTGCCGACATCACCATGCCCTTCACCCATGCACCAGTGCATGGGCGCTGATGGGAGGCCACCAACTTCGCCCTCTCATGAAAATGGGCTGTTCCTTCGTAAATGATAGCAACACGAACAGATCCGGTATCGCGGGTTCTTAATACGACTTTCAGAGATGGATTGATTTCTGATTTCTGATTTCTGATTTCTGATTTCTGATTTCTTCTCAACTCATAACTTGATTTGGCACCGGAACCCTGCTTTTTGGTTGGTACTTACAGATCCCAGAAATCTCAGAGGCCTGGACACCCTCATGGATTGGGTTCCTGGCATGAAGAACATCCGTTTGAGGGACATTCTCACCAATTTCAGAGATGATGAACCAGATGCCGTTCGACTGTTCAATTTCTCCATTGATGCAGTCGAATTAGCTGCTGCAAAAGCTTCCGCCATCATAATCAACACCGTGGAGGATCTGGAGCGAGACGCGCTGAACGGCCTCGGATCCATATATCGCCGCGTCTACCCGATCGGACCGATTCACCTGCTTCTGAACCAGATCCCTCCACAATCCCCCGTCCGCTCCATCGGCTCCAATCTGTGGAAAGAAGAATCGGAGTGCCTCCCGTGGCTGGATTCCCAGCCTCCTGGCTCCGTGGTGTACGTAAATTTCGGCAGCGTCGCCGTCGCGACGCCGCAACAGATAACCGAGGTAGCCTGGGGGCTGGCCGGTTGCAACCGGAGCTTCTTGTGGGCGGTGAGGCCGGATCTGCTCTCCGGCGGGATTTCGTCCCCGTTGCCGCCTGAAATCAGGGACCGAACCGGAGAAAGTGCCTTCATTACGAGCTGGTGCCCTCAGGAGGAGGTGCTCGATCACGCATCCGTGGGGGCGTTCCTGACGCACTGTGGGTGGAACTCGACGCTGGAGAGCGCGAGCAGCGGGGTTCCGATGATCTGCAGGCCGTTCGCCGGGGACCAGCGGACGAACTGTCGGTACGTGTGCGCGGAGTGGAGGGTGGGGGTGGAGATGGAGGGGGAGATAAAGAGGGAGGATGTGGTGAGGGCGGTGAGGGAAGTGATGGACGGCGAGGAAGGGAAGCGGGTGCAGGGGAGGGCGGCGGCGTTGAAGAAGGCGGCGCATGCAGCGGCGGCTCCGAAGGGTTCGTCCGCCATGAATTTGGAAAAGGTGGTCCGCCAAGCAGTTTCGAATTTCCGACGCGAGGAATAGGTCAAATGATGGGGTACGGCACCCCGAACCGGAGACAGGCCCAACCGGTTTAATCAAGTGTCAGTTTTTTGTGCACTTTTTTTCACTGTTTAATTTTAAATGTTGGCGGTGCGTGTAATAAAGTATCAAAATACTGGGAAGTTGTTGATAGTGAATTTCTGGATCCAATGCAATCTAATAATGATTGGAAAAATGTTAATATTTTAATATTTGTATAAAAGTAGATAAAAGATTAGGTTGTGTCATTTCTTTACCATATTATTCTATACTTTCCAACTATAAAAAATTAGTATTTCCTAGTTAAATTTTAAAAAATAAGGTGTTGACTATGAATAATAAAATCAAAAACTAAATAGAAAATATAGAAAACATGGTATCATCAAGTTTGACATTGAAATTGTTTGTTTAACCAAAAAAATTGTGAAGAATAAGGGGGATGAAAAACATATATAAATTAAATATGAGGAGATAAAATTAAAACTGCAATTATAGTTAAAAAATGCAACACTAAGAGAGGGATAAATAGATAAAAACAAAAAGAATGTGATTAATAAATTAAATATTAATAAATATTAGAATCTTTAAGAGTAGACAACATAGTTGTATCATTTATATCATAAGCTGGTGAGAATGAAATTTTACGGTATTGCGTAACTACATAAAAACTATTTTTATTAGAACGCATGCAAGCAACAAAACTATTTTTATTGCATAACTACATAATCTAGAAGATAAAAAACTACAACTGCATAATTATAATGAAATGAATACAAATTGATACCTTCACAATGCAACAAATAATATGCATGACCATTTGATATTATATTTATCCACTTGGAGTGTGCATGGTACGTTGTTTGGTGTGGGTGAAGAGATACAAATACTTGAAACACATAAATCAAAGCTAATGGATATATAGTTTTAAATGAAATGCTAAAAATGAATTGACATACATCTTAACAATATAACAAACAAATATTTATAAACATGTATAAGTGATGACTCGTTTTTACGACATTGATATCCGGACCTGTATAATGGTGGGATCCATACATTGATATTCTATATTGTAATCAAGCTTCATTACAACTATCTTTGTAGTTGGTTTATTTTTGCTATATTTTTGTGGTTCTATCATAAGGGTGTGAAAATAATACATGTTAAATGCAATAAAGGTTAGACATTAAATTAAAAGTAGGGTTGAAATTGATTGTTTAAGAAAAAAAAAATTTAAAGAAAGAATAAGTGAGCGGAAAAGGCATATATAAATTTAATATAAGAAGAGAGGAAATTAAAAAAAAAATGATACTTAAAAAATGCAACATTAAAGAAAGGAATTTATGTAGAAAGAAAATTAGTACAAACAACTGTAAACTTGAAATTTATAGTAGCTAATGCAATATCAAATGACTGGAAAATAAAAACATAAAACCATAAGCTTACCAAACTGAAACTATCTCCATGGTTGAAAATGATAAGCAAAGGCATCCTAAAATGACATACATGAAATAACATGCAATGAGAAATAATCAAACCTCTATTAAAAAGATCCTTAAATTATGATATTGAGGGGAATGAGGTGACTTATACTCGTATGTCTTTTCGCTCATTTGCAAATGTTTCATGACTCCTCTTGCTCACTTGACTTCATTATCAATCAAGCTCATGCAGGAATCTGCACTAATATGTTACTTGATAATGTCATTTTAATTAAAAGGATATAATAGATAAAAACAAAAGAATATTATTAATAAATTGACCATTGACTCGCCCACACACGTCGTTGAATTCGCATGGGTGGTGGTCAAATTACAAATTTATAGTCCCAAACTACACTTACTACAAAAGCATAGTAAAGAGGAAGTGTGGGGTCGAACACACAAGGACTACAGACAAATCAACAATCAATCGAACAAAACCCTTGGAAAGGATTCCTCTTCAGGTTTGGTTTTTAACTAAAGCTAGGTTGTTTGGAGTTTGATTTAGAAAATAAAGGAAGGTTTCAGGGACAATTTTAGGGTCCTTGACAGAAGATAATCCTAGATTTAGCTTGGGATAGTCCTACAGTTTCGGCTGCGAAGCGGTGCAAAAGTCACCAATTGGTTTTGGTCAAACCAATTGGATCTGCCCATGGTGTAACTATCCCATGGTCAGGGTATAGCCAACAACCTAGGTGCATTACGCTTGACTTATATGCAGAAAGCATCATAGGCTAATGGTCATAGTCCTGCTCAACTCCAATAATGTTAGGTTCGTTCAATTGCACTTCCCATTGTCAAGGTTGTGCAAAAGAATGTGATGAACAATTATTATTAACCAAATTACTAGCCATAGGATTACCAAGGTTCAATCCATAAATCCATTTGGCTCAGAAACACCCCTACTTTCAACCCTTAACCCTAGGTGGATTAGTCACGCATGGCGGTGATGATCAAAAGCAAGGAAATATTAAACATGCTATGCATAATCGTGAAACGATTGATAAAGAAACAATCCAGGATTAAAACAAGCAAGAATCAATGTTAAACAATTGAAAGTAATGTAAATCTAATCAAAAACTAACTTCGCATGATGAAACAATTAAGATCGACTAATCCATAATCAAAACAAGTAAGAAACAATCAAAAACTCACTACGAATGAAGAAACGTTGAAGAACGACACGAGCGTTGATGAAGAATGGTGAGCGGTGTTGAAACAGGCGTCAGAAATGAAAACGACATCACAACAGATGAGGAATGGAAGAAGAATGATCAACAACTCATAAGGATTCAATAAAGCAATGAAAGGAATGAATGAAATCTAGTTTAGAATGAAAATAGATGAAAAACTAGAAGAAATAGCGGAAGAAAAACGAGAGAAAATAAAAGTGGTCGATGTCCTGTATGTAGAGGGAACTCAAAATATTAATAGGCTCGAGAAGTACATGACGTGTAAGTCTTGCATGTCGTTTCTTGGCTTAAGTGACTTTGGTCCCGACATCTGCACATTAGGTAAGTTGTCTGCACGACGTGTATTTGAGATCAACATTTCCTGCTGAAGAATCAGTTTGTATCTTTGACCGAGTGAGCCTTTGAACTTTGAACGTAGTGTAATTTCTGCACGTCGTGTATGAGATTCACTTTTGGCGGGTTTCAGATCTTTGAAATCTACAGGCCGTTTAATGATGTTACACGATGTGTACCATCTTCACGTCATGAAATTTCTTCACGGGTTGGTCTGCGACCTTGCAGGTATGTTGTTATAAGAATCTGGATCTTCTTTTCAGGTATCTTTTTCTCGTTTCCGGTGTTTTTGGGAAAAAGAGTAATTTCTGGAAATTTTTGAAGTACACACCGTGTACATATATGTACACGCCGTGTACTCTTTTGCTGCATTTAGCTGTGTGCTGGCCGTGTAACGGCTGAGCACACAACCGTGTGTGGTGACCTGGAGACCGCCTAATGCGGGGGCCAGTAAGGGCAAGTACACGCTGTGTACTTCCAAAATACACGCCGTGTACTTTCTTTTTTCATTAAACGGACCGGGGTCGCGTCTAATCAATAGGAACACCTCCTTCTTCGCCCGACTCGACCGAGAGCGTCCGTATGGTGCCGATCTTTCCCCAAGCCCCCGATTGAGCATTCGTTCTCCGATTCGACCGCCGTCAGTTGTGTTGGAATCGCATCGGTAAGCTATTCCTTCTTCTTGAACCTCATTTCCTGATTTCTCTTCTCTCGTGAGTTATCCTCGATTGAGAGTTTTTAGCGTTTTGTAGATCTACGATGTTCTTGGGCGATTCAAGGCTTGACGTTCACGTATAACGATCCTACAACACCGAGGTAGGTGGTTTGTGCCTTTCCGTAGAAAGTATTTGAGTTATATGTGCAAAAGTGCCAATACCCTTGAACGGGGTATTGTGTGTTTACAGTTTTAGCCCTGTTAATTGTCTTCTATGCTTGTATGCTTGAATAGAGGTTAATTGAATGTGAATAGAGTTAATTTCTATGATTTGGAAGTGTTTTTCCATGCATGTTTTGTTTATGACCATTTGGTCCTGCTTAGCCTGTTAGGGTGCCTTGTTTGTTTCCCATGCCTAGTGTTGTAGGATGGAGTGTTTATTATCTGACATGCTGCTATGCTGTAGACTGTTTAGTCAAGTAGTTATTGAGGTTTACTTTGGCTTCTATTCATTTCTGTACTTGTTCGACTTATACAGGGCCGTGAGAACCTGGTGTAGTAGACCATAGAAAGAATGGACATGAGAGATTCTTCAGAGGGTCTGTTTTTACTATTACGATTTGAGACCATAGGGGGAATTGACGTAAGTGCTTCATCAGAGTGTCTGTAGTTCCTCGACGCGGGCCATAGGGGGAATGAGATGTAAGTGCTTCCCCAGAGCGCCTTTTAGTCCGATATGAGACTATATGGGGAATTGACGATGAGTGCTTCCTCGGAGAGTCTATTCTAAAGCTGAACCAGAGAGGTTAGACTGTGTGTACTTCCCAGAGGGTTGCTTGTGTTTTCTAGGTAGGACCAGAGGGGATTAGGCTGTGAGTACATCCCAGAGGGTTACCTATTTGTGATTATCTGCTTACTTGATATGTGGTGTTTGAATGCTTTGAAACTGTAGGAATGTTTACCGTTGAGTACTTCCTTGTTTATTGCTGCTTTTGCTTATTGCCTGCCATATATATTCACTGACTGTTAGGAACAGATCTCTTGGTGGTTGCCTATTGGGATTTAGTCTTACACCCTATTTGGGTCATGCTTTTGGGACCAAAAAGATTATATTGATGTAGGTATAGATCAAGAAAAGCGCCCTTCTACTTCAGGTACTTGACTGCTTTGGTGCGGGAGAGCATGAGACCAAGCTGAGGCTTGCGATGCTAATGAGTTGTTTACTATTTTCTTTCGTACTTTGGTTCAACATTGTATTTCAGCATTGTGATGTGTTTGACTGCTTTCCTAGACATATGTATCATGCATCATTATATATGTGCTCTAGCTACTTATTACTTTCAGTCTTCCGCTGTTAACTGTTGTATGATATTATTACTGCTTCCACTATTGCTATCTATTTTACTTCTGCTGTGTTACTCTGCCAATGAGGGCATAGTTTCCCCACTATCACACCCAAGTCCCTCGCTACTAGTCGGTAGCCTCTCGCGTTTAGGGAAATGCGCTTGAGGCCATGTGACCAACCGGGTACGGGGCACCTTTGGGCGGCTTCCAGAACCGGGACGTTACAAAGTGGTATCAAAGGAATTCTTTTCTTCTTGACTTACTGTTTGGAGCCTATAGTCAGGGAGAGGATGGAATAGGTACTTGGTAATAAGCTGTCCCTGGGAGTAGCTAACCCGTGTATAAGAAAAAGCCAATTTACCTCATTTATTGCGATTTTTCTGGTTTTGCAATTTTACAGTTGATTTGATTTTCACTGTTGGGTGATTCACATGTGTTGTATTGTTATTGCTGATGTTATTGAGGTTCTAATTCTATTGCAACCCGATGAAATGAGGGTATGTCATCTCATGCATCATATAGGCACTTGCTAGGAATCACATGTCATGCATTCTTGCCATGCCATTTAGGGTGCATTAGTGATTGCATGTTGTTGTGATAGGTGTTGTGCTAGATATGCATGTTGTTGTGATAGATTCCTTGATAATAATACTTGTTGTTTAATAGGGTATTGATTTGTGTAAGGTTTTCTTTGAATGAACACCAAACTTTGGTTCTTGAGGTGTTATGGGCCCTCATGGACTAGAATTTCACTACTGGAAATACAATATATACCAATGGTTTGAAACTGTTGGTATAGGCATCAAAACCGTTGGTATACTATATACCAATGGTTTTGAAAACCGTTGGTTAGTAAGCCATTATGAAAGGCTTATACCAACGGTTCTTCTCTAACTGTTGGTATATGGCAGTCTAATCTTCAGTATGCCAACGGATTTCTTGAAACTATTGGTATATATTTGTACCAACGGTTTATTAACTATTGGGATATATAGTTTACATGCAGTTTACCAATGGTTTAGAAACCTTTGGTATATATTATTACCAACAGTTTTAATGAACCGTTGGTACAAATATTCTGGAAATACAATTACCAACGGTTCAAAACCATTGGTATAGTGTTTTACCAACGGTTTGAACAAACCGTTGGTAAAATAGTTCTCAAAATAAACTTTGCCAACAGTTTAAAACTATTGGTATAGTCTATTTTCAGAAATCAGAATAGCATCCTGCACAGAAACCACCCATCCCCTCCATTGCATACACTTGCAAACACACCTCCAAACAACACTTATAATAGAACAAAAAACCACCTACAATAGCACATAAAAACACCACATTCTTTCAACCATGACATGTACCACAACATAGTTTTCCCCATTTCAATCTTCACAACATACACCATTAACAGAATTAACACATAATTCATAAGGTAATTACATCAAGTATACACATACAACAAGTATACTCATACAACAAGTATACCCATACACTATTAACACATAATTCATAAGTTAATTAAATAAATAAAGAATTAAATTCACAATTCAGGGGTTGAGGGGCTGTCCAGGGGTTTGGGGTGGCTGTCCAAGGGGGGTAAGGGATGTCCGGGGGTGGGGGGTGGGGGTGTCTAGGGGGATGAGGGTGTCTGGGGGGATGGGGGTGTCTAGGGGTGGTGGTGGTGGGGGTGGGGGGGGGGGGGGGGGGGGTTTCCACGGGGGTGTCCAGGGGGGTGGGGGTTGTCCAAGGGGTGGGGTGGTGTCTAGGGGGTTGGGGGCTGTTCAAGGGGGGTGGGGTGGTGTCCAGGGGGGTTGGGGGGGGGGGGCTGTCCAAGGGGGGGGGGGGTGGGGTGGCTTTCCATGGGGGTGGGGGTGTCCAAGGGCGTGGGGGTTTCCAGGTGGTGGAGTGGTGTCTAGGAGGGGTGGGAGCCATCTAGGGGGTTTGAGGGGTGTCCAGGGGGGTGGTGTAACACCCCAAGATTTCATAGTGTGTTATTTCTTCAAAATAATTCAATAACTTGCACTACACGCAACACTGAGTTCAATCACACCATGAATTACAAAAAAAAAGCCATTCAAAAGAGGTTATGAATAGTATTATCTAAATTTTAAACTTTATATAATCCTTATAATTTTAGAATCCATATTATGAGTTTCTTAGATATAATGCAAGAACAAATTCATTTTCAGTATTGCACTTTTATCAACTTTTAATAGTGAACCCTTTTTAAATACAATATTTTAAACTTTTTGACTAAATGGGGACATCAAAAATTTAAAATGAAACATCCCAAGCTTCCACGGTACACTTTCTTTGAATAATACAGTAGCGTGTGTTGTACGCAACCTTGAGTTTTAACACACACCACAACCAATCAAACTAGCCGTTATGAATAGTAATACCTACTTTTTAAAATTATATATATTTTATATTTTAAAATGGACTTCATCTTTGGATTCGGAATATCGAATTTATCCTAAGGTGAAATTTTGGTACATTTCGGATAACTTTCATATTTTGATGAATAGTGAAAATTACTAAATTTTAATTAAAAACAACTTTTTTAATCAAAATAATTAATAGTGATAAATTATGAATTTTAGTGGTTTTAAAGTATATTTAGAATATATTTTTACCATTTAATATAATGTTGTTCATTGGACATAATTTTACAATTAAACCGAACATAAACAAGTGTCAATCTTTTGATAGTTATTATCTCTTAAAAACACGCTTTTTGTTTTGACAGCGGGAATTAATTTTAAATTAATTTCTGCCACTTCTGTGTTTTGAATTTAGAAAAATGGATTCCATATTTGGAATCAGGATGTTCAAATTGTGTAAATATGTAACTTTTATTTTTAGACATTTTGAATAATTACTGCGGTAAATATTTTATTTACCATGGTTAAGAGTAAATCCGGTAAATAAGGGTTAAAAAAATAATATTATAATAATACTAAATTACCCTAAAATATGTCTTAACCCTATTGGTTGATACATGGTCGACCATGGGAATCTTTGGGTCTATTTTGGGACCCCATGGATCCACTTGTAAGTGATAATGACACTTTATTTTAATTAAGTTAAAATGAATACAAAAATGACACAAGCATATATCTTTTAGAAAAACAATTGTTACATAGGGTTATATATGTTGGATTTTAGATTATAAATATTCATTAGAAAGATAAAAAGATTTCCTACATAATGATATTTTATTTATAATTTTTAGACATTAAATAATTTATTTTATTTATGACACAATGATGATGCAGTAATTACTATAATAGTGAAAAATTAAAATAATTGATATTATAAATACACAAATAAATATAATATGAAACTTTTAATGAATTAAAATAATTTTCTAGGATAATATGATATATTAGGATTTATTTAATTGACTTTTTTAGAAGTAATCAATCTGTTATGAGTTTCACAAAAATCAACTATTGAATAGTGTCAAAATTGACATAAAAGAGTTCTTAAAACAAATATTATATTATTAATTGATATTAAATTCCTAAAAATCTAAGGTTCTGCGAAGAGACTTATATCATGATAGGTTAATCATTAATGTACCACTTGGGGGTCGCTTGGATGTATATAGTAAGTTTATTAACCATATTATATAAAAATACAAAGAGACATTGTAAAAGTGAAACTAATTAACTTAGAGTTAATACTTAAAGATAAGGTTAATATAAGTACCCAAACCTGTCTAAATTCTATTGGTTGAGTGGTTTTCGACCTATCCCCACATTAACCTTTGAATAATAAGCTTTGGAGCCATTAGAAACCGAATATGAATTTATTATAAATTAATATTTCTAGCTTTTCCAAAGGTGCCCCTCACCCCTCTTATAAAAGGGCACTCCTCCTTCTCATTTCTTCACACCTTCAAAGCATTTTGGTTCGGCCAAACTCTGCCCAAATACTCTCCCAACATCCCTCACTACAACCTAGAGGCCTTAGTTTGATCAGAAATCCAACCTAAGGAGCCCTTTTGATCAAATCAAAAGGAAGAACCCGAAGAAGAGGTAATGATTTCACCACCCTTCTCCAAGTTCATTTCTTCTTCCACTTCTTATTCCTTTGTTCTTACCATTATAAAATAATAACTCCAGTATCTCAAATATACTGTGATGTTATTATAAATATGGTACAACCATATTCATTATTCTATCCACCCTTTGAATAACATGTCACCATACGTGCGTACGTACGGACTACCGTCTCCACGTCGTGGTGTAATTGTTATTCAATATAATATTATTTGGATGGGTATAATAATGATGTGTAACTCATGTAAATAATAAATATAACATGTTAATGATTCTGTATATATGATATACCATTCATTTATATATTATTTTAATATCAAAATAATGATATTGTCGCTCGTGCGTACGTACGGACTACCGTCTCCACGAACGCGATGAGATTCATTCTCCATCGTATCCATTCAAGTATAATTATCATTTGATGATTTAAAAATGATGTTTAAGGACTAGATATCATTCTGGATATGAATAAGATACAACAACCATGGCTTATGTAACAAAACATATAAAAGAAAATGAGTAAGTTATCTCCCGAAACGACGATAATTCTAAGATATTATTAACAAATCAATGTTAAAAGATCATATATGATATCATATTATTATATATGATTATTGTATAATTTAATAACAACTATTTCACCATTATACAGGAGGTTAACCTACCCCAACCAAGGAAAAGTACAAGGTAAGGGTTATTTCACAATCTCTTCATTATCCGAGGTTGTTTATACGTAATAATCTACTGGGATTTCTTTATCATCCACATCCATGTTTCTTCGAAATGTATTTCAAAACATATTTATTATTTACAAGAATATGGGTTAAATTCATTTATACCCTTGTTTTACTTTTTATAAGAGGTTTATAAAGGAATCTTTCCGTCGTTTTCAAAACAAGGTCATTTTTAACCTTTTCGACAGAATTAAGGTAAGAATGTTTTTTTTAACTTATACGGCGGGTGCGGCTAATTTCCGCCATTATAAAATCTTCAAAACTTCCCTTACAAGCTTATAAGAATATTTTCAAAGAAAATGTTTTATTTTATATGGATCTTAAATGATTTCAAAATAAAAAGAGATATTTCTTTAAAAAGAATTTTGATTTCATCTATGTCAACATCCTTTGATGGATTTTACGATTATTTGAATTTGATCTATTGTGATACAAAACTTATATATTGTATTGAAGGTTTTGTGATATGTTTGACTGTGGATGTGCTATTTTTATACCATTCATAGTTTATGGTGAAATTATTGACATTTCGTATGCTAGTTTTAATACGAATGTTTATGTTATGTTTAAACCTTTTCATATGGGAATGCATTGGACTTAATAAGTGATGGGTGGAGCCCGCTATAGATCCTCGATGCATCGGTAGGTCTCATGAGACAAACTAGTGTCTTGGCACAAGGCCTTGACAAAATCTTATTTGTAGTCTTGGCACGAGGCCTTGGCTATGTGGTTATGATAGTCTGACATTATGCATTCCAACATTATGAAAGTGGTTATTGATTTTTGCATGTGATTATTCGATTAATAGAATATCCATGTGAATAAGTAAATGGCATTATTTCATTTTATTTATGCCATACCATGTTGAAAGTTCATATTTAAAAGGCTTTTTTTTAGTTATACATTGCCTTAAATGTTTATTCTTATTTATGAAAGTTTCCACTATATTGTTATCCTTATTGGGCATTTGAGCTCACCCCTTTTCTATGTTTTATTTTTCCCAGGAAGTGAAGAAGTAAATTATGAATGACCTGCAGGGATATTATGTGGGGATATGAGTGTGGATTATGGAGACATTATGTTGTTGTAGTAGTTTTTCATTTTATGATGTAATGTAAAACTTATGAATATATCTAGTGTTTCCAAGGCTACTAAACCAATCGGTCTTTCGAGATTTGATCTTTCTTGTGATCATTCCAATGTTATGTAATAATGCACCGACTCTGGGTAACTGGGGTCGGGGCGTTACAGTTGGTATCAGAGGAAGTTTAGTACAAACCTTGGAAGCTAGATTTAGATAAACTCTGATTAGAGCACGTAGACCTAAGATGAACTTTGAGGATTAGTATAGAATAACTTCCTAGAATTTTGGTATTGTAGAGATTTTGTGAGTTTTCCGAGCAATACATCCCTGTCTGGATACGAGCAGGTAGAGGCGGCTCTGGCACAGATGTACCTAGGGGTAAAACCTGAAAACACCGCTTTGAGCTAGACTCGAACGGGAACTGGTGCACGACAACGGGCCTTGCTGCACTCTTGGTTACGACACTCCCAGGGGATATGCTTAGGATAACTCTCATTTTCTTTACAAATCATTATGAAGGGTTTATGAGTATATAATTCCTCAAAGAAAACATTTTTATGATTATGGATTATATCCATAAATAGTTCAATTTATGTTAAGTGTTTTATAAGTATGGGATTATGTATTTTGATTCATAAACTGATCTAGTTTATGCCATTGTTTAGAAATGGCGCCCAGTAGAAGGAATGAGAACTCCAGAAATACACATGATTCAAAGAGAAGGAAGGATCATATCTTTCATGGTCTTAAGCTAGAATTTATAAGAGAAATAGTCTCCCATGTATTATCATCATATGAAGAAATAATATCATGTGTTGATAAGATATGTAAAGAGTTTACTGAGTCCTATGGCTTTGAAGGGAAGCAAGAGAAGAAAAGGATAGAAGAGAGAAAGATGGATAAAGGGAAGAGGGAAAAGAAGAATTTTCCCATATGTGGTAACTGTGGAAAGAAACACCCTGGAACTTGCCTGAAAGAAATGGGAGTTTGTTATAAGTGTGGAGGAAAAGGGCACAAAGTACATGAATACAAGGGTAAGAAAATGGTTTCAAATGTACAATGCTTCATTTGCAAGGAGTTTGGACACTACGCGAACCTATGCCCCAGTCATCAGACTATGCCGCAAATGATGCTATTGGATAATAATCAAGTTATGATACTACCACAGATGAAGAGGAATGATTAGAGTTCTTATGTTGATTATATCAATTGAGTGTTGTATCAACAATGTACTTGTTATAATAATTATGGAGTATATAAGGATTGTACTGCAGTACTATTTCATTAAGGACTTGAGATGGTGTGGAACAAAGAAAAGTGACTCAGTAGCAGGTTAAATGTTTGGAAAATATATGGTTGAGAGAATGATAAACCATAATATGGTTCAGATACCGAGGTGGTGATTTTAGAATAATACATGATTGATTTGGATAAATTATATTGGATATTATTGATTACCTTGAAGCTGATTAATGATTTGTATATTCCATCATTGTTGGGGTTTAAAACATTTTTGGATTAATGAAGTATATCCAGCTTTCTATATGGAATAAGGGAGCATGAATGTAATCAATAAGGAATATGGTAATTCAGGATGTTTCGGTGTATTAAAAGAATACATGATGAAGGTATTCATATGCTATTACGGGGTAAAAAGGTTCTACATTATGTTTACCTTACTTATAAATGTTGGACTGTGAGTTTGGATAGAAGTATTTTGGATAGTTCTAGTTTGGATTATTTTGGATTTCCATAAAAGGACAACCCGGAGGTCGGGCGGCAACCCGTCGCGTCCGGCAAGGCTGCGAGACTTGAACCCGCAACCGAAGGGCGACAAGGGTGTATCACCTACCACTGGCCCACGAGATGTCCTGGATTAAATAATGTAGTTTTTATTAAATGATCTTTTAGATGAATTATAAATTCGTTTATTTTGGAACCCTATACGAATAGTGTAAATAGAATTTTTTTTACATTCTATTATCTTCTAGAGTGAAAGATGAGTTTGTGGTAGAAATTTATTAATGGATAAAACTCTAATTATAAAGTTAGTATATCTCCATATGATCTTTGCCAATCTCATAAAAAAATTCCTCAATATTAAGAAAAGAAAATTAGAACAAAAATGTTTTCCTAGATGGTACCTTAAATCATCACTAATTTATGGCTTTGGGATTGTTAGCCTTTTCATAGCCATGTTCTCTACCACTCTCCATCAGATAATTGATGGTTAGATTTTTCTTCCATATCCATATTTTACTACATGGAACCCTAGTATGTGTTCTTTTCGGTAATCTTCATACTTTCCACTCTTTATTTTAAATAGAGGCCTCGTTAATTCATTTTTCGATGTGGGATTTCAACTAAGATATTTTGAAACGTCAAAAATGTGTTATCCCAATACCCTATATTTTGTTGAACCGATGGTACTTCAAATCATAATAGATTGATGAGTTTAAGGACCTCAATTTTATACTTTTTGTGATTGATGACCTCAATCACTACCTATAAATATTTACGTTTTTCCTCCAATTATATGTCTCTAATTGCCACCAATGTTCTCCTAATCAAGATCATAATTTGGTGGTGACCCTTTCATTTCTCTTTTCCTCATATTAAGACTAAATTTTAGTAACCCAATTTCCGATGTGGGTTTTCCCACAAATATATTTTCTATTTTCAACCTTTTATTTTCTAAGAACAATTTCAAATTGCGAGGACGCAATTTATTGAAGGAGGGGAGAATGTAACACCCCAAGATTTCATAGTGTGTTATTTCTTCAAAATAATTCAATAACTTGCACTACACGCAACACTGAGTTCAATCACACCATGACTTACAAAAAAAAAAGCCATTCAAAAGAGGTTATGAATAGTATTATCTAAATTTTAAACTTTATATAATCCTTATAATTTTAGAATCCATATTATGAGTTTCTTAGATATAATGCAAGAACAAATTCATTTTCAGTATTGCACTTTTATCAACTTTTAATAGTGAACCCTTTTTAAATACAATATTTTAAACTTTTTGACTAAATGGGGACATCAAAAATTTAAAATGAAACATCCCAAGCTTCCACGGTACACTTTCTTTGAATAATACAGTAGCGTGTGTTGTACGCAACCTTGAGTTTTAACACACACCACAACCAATCAAACTAGCCGTTATGAATAGTAATACCTACTTTTTAAAATTATATATATTTTATATTTTAAAATGGATTTCATCTTTGGATTCGGAATATCGAATTTATCCTAAGGTGAAATTTTGGTACATTTCGGATAACTTTCATATTTTGATGAATAGTGAAAATTACTAAATTTTAATTAAAAACAACTTTTTTAATCAAAATAATTAATAGTGATAAATTATGAATTTTAGTGGTTTTAAAGTATATTTAGAATATATTTTTACCATTTAATATAATGTTGTTCATTGGACATAATTTTACAATTAAACCGAACATAAACAAGTGTCAATCTTTTGATAGTTATTATCTCTTAAAAACACGCTTTTTGTTTTGACAGCGGGAATTAATTTTAAATTAATTTCTGCCACTTCTGTGTTTTGAATTTAGAAAAATGGATTCCATATTTGGAATCAGGATGTTCAAATTGTGTAAATATGTAACTTTTATTTTTAGACATTTTGAATAATTACTGCGGTAAATATTTTATTTACCATGGTTAAGGGTAAATCCGGTAAATAAGGGTTAAAAAAATAATATTATAATAATACTAAATTACCCTAAAACGTGTCTTAACCCTATTGGTTGATACATGGTCGACCATGGGAATCTTTGGGTCTATTTTGGGACCCCATGGATCCACTTGTAAGTGATAATGACACTTTATTTTAATTAAGTTAAAATGAATACAAAAATGACACAAGCATATATCTTTTAGAAAAACAATTGTTACATAGGGTTATATATGTTGTATTTTAGATTATAAATATTCATTAGAAAGATAAAAAGATTTCCTACATAATGATATTTTATTTATAATTTTTAGACATTAAATAATTTATTTTATTTATGACACAATGATGATGCAGTAATTACTATAATAGTGAAAAATTAAAATAATTGATATTATAAATACACAAATAAATATAATATGAAACTTTTAATGAATTAAAATAATTTTCTAGGATAATATGATATATTAGGATTTATTTAATTGACTTTTTTAGAAGTAATCAATCTGTTATGAGTTTCACAAAAATCAACTATTGAATAGTGTCAAAATTGACATAAAAGAGTTCTTAAAACAAATATTATATTATTAATTGATATTAAATTCCTAAAAATCTAAGGTTCGTCCAAGAGACTTATATCATGATAGGTTCATCATTAATGTACCACTTGGGGGTCGCTTGGATGTATATAGTAAGTTTATTAACCATATTATATAAAAATACAAAGAGACATTGTAAAAGTGAAACTAATTAACTTAGAGTTAATACTTAAAGATAAGGTTAATATAAGTACCCAAACCTGTCTAAATTCTATTGGTTGAGTGGTTTTCGACCTATCCCCACCTTAACCTTTGAATAATAAGCTTTGGAGCCATTAGAAACCGAATATGAATTTATTATAAATTAATATTTCTAGCTTTTCCAAAGGTGCCCCTCACCCCTCTTATAAAAGGGCACTCCTCCTTCTCATTTCTTCACACCTTCAAAGCATTTTGGTTCGGCCAAACTCTGCCCAAATACTCTCCCAACATCCCTCACTACAACCTAGAGGCCTTAGTTTGATTAGAAAGCCAACCTAAGGAGCCCTTTTGATCAAATCAAAAGGAAGAACCCGAAGAAGAGGTAATGATTTCACCACCCTTCTCCAAGTTCATTTCTTCTTCCACTTATTCTTCCTTTGTTCTTACCATTATAAAATAATAACTCCAGTATCTCAAATATACTGTGATGTTATTATAAATATGGTACAACCATATTCATTATTCTATCCACCCTTTGAATAACATGTCACCATACGTGCGTACGTACGGACTACCGTCTCCACGTCGTGGTGTAATTGTTATTCAATATAATATTATTTGGATGGGTATAATAATGATGTGTAACTCATGTAAATAATAAATATAACATGTTAATGATTCTGTATATATGATATACCATTCATTTATATATTATTTTAATATCAAAAGAATGATATTGTCGCTCGTGCGTACGTACGGACTACCGTCTCCACGAACGCGATGAGATTCATTCTCTATCGCATCCATTCAAGTATAATTATCATTTGATGATTTAAAAATGACGTTTAAGGACTAGATATCATTCTGGATATGAATAAGATACAACAACCATGGCTTATGTAACAAAACATATAAAAGAAAATGAGTAAGTTATCTCCCGAAACGACGATAATTCTAAGATATTATTAACAAATCAATGTTAAAAGATCATATATGATATCATATTATTATATATGATTATTGTATAATTTAATAACAACTATTTCACCATTATACAGGAGGTTAACCTACCCCAACCAAGGAAAAGTACAAGGTAAGGGTTATTTCACAATCTCTTCATTATCCGAGGTTGTTTATACGTAATAATCTACTGGGATTTCTTTATCATCCACATCCATGTTTCTTCGAAATGTATTTCAAAACATATTTATTATTTACAAGAATATGGGTTAAAGTCATTTATACCCTTGTTTGACTTTTTATAAGAGGTTTATAAAGGAATCTTTCCGTCGTTTTCAAAACAAGGTCATTTTTAACCTTTTCGACAGAATTAAGGTAAGAATGTTTTTTTTAACTTATACGGCGGGTGCGGCTAATTTCCGCCATTATAAAATCTTCAAAACTTCCCTTACAAGCTTATAAGAATATTTTCAAAGAAAATGTTTTATTTTATATGGATCTTAAATGATTTCAAAATAAAAAGAGATATTTCTTTAAAAAGAATTTTGATTTCATCTATGTCAACATCCTTTGATGGATTTTACGCTTATTTGAATTTGATCTATTGTGATACAAAACTTATATATTGTATTGAAGGTTTTGTGATATGTTTGACTGTGGATGTGCTATTTTTATACCATTCATAGTTTATGGTGAAATTATTGACATTTCGTATGCTAGTTTTAATACGAATGTTTATGTTATGTTTAAACCTTTTCATATGGGAATGCATTGGACTTAATAAGTGACGGGTGGAGCCCGCTATAGCTCCTCGATGCATCGGTAGGTCTCATGAGACAAACTAGTGTCTTGGCACAAGGCCTTGACAAAATCTTATTTGTAGTCTTGGCACGAGGCCTTGGCTATGTGGTTATGATAGTCTGGCATTATGCATTCCAACATTATGAAAGTGGTTATTGATTTTTGCATGTGATTATTCGATTAATAGAATATCCATGTGAATAAGTAAATGGCATTATTTCATTTTATTTATGCCATACCATGTTGAAAGTTCATATTTAAAAGGCTTTTTTTTAGTTATACATTGCCTTAAATGTTTATTCTTATTTATGAAAGTTTCCACTATATTGTTATCCTTATTGGGCATTTGAGCTCACCCCTTTTCTATGTTTTATTTTTCCTAGGAAGTGAAGAAGTAAATTATGAATGACCTGCAGGGATATTATGTGGGGATATGAGTGTGGATTATGGAGACATTATGTTGTTGTAGTAGTTTTTCATTTTATGATGTAATGTAAAACTTATGAATATATCTAGTGTTTCCAAGGCTACTAAACCAATCGGTCTTTCGAGATTTGATCTTTCTTGTGATCATGCCAATGTTATGTAATAATGCACCGACTCTGGGTAACTGGGGTCGGGGCGTTACAGGTGGGGAGGCTGTCCAGGGTGGTGGGGGGTGTTCAGGGGGGTGGGGTGGTGTTCAGGGTGTTGGGGGGGCTTTCTAGGGGATGAGGGTGTCCGGGGGGGGGGGGGGTCCGGGGGTGGGGTTGTGTCCCGGGGTTGGGGCGGTCCAGGGGGTTGGGGGGCTATCCAAGGGGGGTGGGGTGGTGTCCAGGGAGGTGGGGGTAGTTGTCCATGGGGGTGGGGGTGTTCAGGGGGTGGGGGTGTCTAGGTGGTGGGGTGGTGTCTAAGAGTGGCCGTAAATTTCGGAAGTGTGGCCGTCGCGACGCCGCAATAGACAACCGAGGTAGCATGGGGGCTGGTCGGTTGCAACCGGAGCTTCTTATGGGTGGTGAGGCCGGATCTGCTCGCCGACGGGATTTCGTCCCCGTTGCTGCCTGAAATCAGGGACCAAACCAGAGAAAGTGGCTTCATTATGAGCTGGTGCCCCCAGGAGGAGGTGCTCGATCACGCATCCGTCGGGGCGTTCCTGACGCACTGAGGGTGGAACTCGATGCTAGAGAGTGTGGGCAGCAGGGTTCTGATAATCTGCAGGCCGTTCGCCGGGGACCAGCGGATGAACTATTGGTACGTTTGCGCGGAGTAGAGGGTTGGGGTGGAGATGGAGGGGGAGGTAAAGAGGGAGGATGTGGTGAGGGCGGTGAGGTAAGTGATGGACGACGAGGAAGGGAAGTGGGTGCAGGGGAGGGAGGAAGCGTTGAAGAAGGCGGCACATGCAGCGACGGCTCCGAAGGGTTCGTCGGCCATGAATTTGGAAAAGTTCGTGCACCAAAACAGTTTCAAATTTCCGACGCGAGGAATAGGTCAAATGAGGGGGTAAGACACCCCAGACTAGAGCCTGGCTCCAGGGGTACAGCTCCCCAATGCGAGGAATAGGTTGGTTTTTTTTGTGCACTTTTTTTTGTTCATGGTTGTTATGAAACATTATTAATGAATGCCATAATTATGACAATAATAACTTCTCAATTCCCAATTAATTTCCCTTTTAATAACCAACCTTACATATTCTCAAACCATTGGTATTCTAGACATTGGATTAAATATTATAGGTATTAATCTCAACCGTTGGATCAAATCTCATGTACTCTATAAATATGGCGTTATGTTAATGAAATGAGATGGACTTTTAGCTCTATATTGTGTTCCCTACTTCTTGTATTTCTTTTGTGTTTGTATTTCCATTTGTTATTATCATAGTCATATGCAAATTCGACATTCGATTTCTCAACTATGCGCTTTGCCTACAATTGATCTTACATTTCTGGTTTCTAAATGTTTAGCGGTTTCAATCAGCATTTGATTAATTTTACAACACGTTATCAGCACAATCGTCTTCTCCGCATTGCGCATCGTGACGTCGCTATCTTCATCCCCATCATCGGCATAAGAAAAATATCATAGGAAAAAATTATGTCACATGTTTTTATAAACATTCTTATGTTGACATACTCTTTCGCATGCGCATCGACTCCACTCATTCGAGGAGCTACGTCAAAAGGTGAGCCTTATTTTATATTTAAGATATTGTTACATTTATTTCCCCCTCTTGATAAATATGAAAATAATATATGATTTTATTAATCTTTTGTTGCGGGAAAAATAATGAAAATACACCTATGTGTTCTTCCACCCTTTTGGAGAAAAAAGCCAAATACCTGTTAAGTACCCTAATAATAAACAAACCATATAAAATTATCATGAAAATAAATAAAGGGAATGTCTTACCCTTAATAAGGCAATGTTCTTGTATGTATAATATATTTATTCTATATATAGGGTCTATATTTATAATTCATAGAAAGGAGTATAGTACATCTAATAATACTGTAATGAATGAGTTTTGGGAAGTTTTTTTAGGGAATTGGAAGCTAAAATCATAGATAAAGAATATAGAAGTAGGTATGATGAAAATGTTATGATATTATTGAATGAGTACAATAAGGATAAAGAAATAATTAATAATACTCTTGTTATATCGGAAAATGAATTATAGATGTTACAGACTAAAATGGAAGATATGACTAGTCAATTCGATAAATATAGTATATTTAATGAGACTCCAAATCTAATTAAACTATTGATAGGAAAGGATATTATAAGCGCTAGATCTTATTTATATAAATACCTACCTCAAGATATTTATTATAGTACTATAGCTCAGTTTAGTGAATATACGCTGGAGGCTATCATTATATATGTCCTAGGGGTGTTGTATAACAGTATTCAAGAGTCCTCGGTTGTGAGGGTATCTACATTGTTGGATAAGCTAGATAGCACTGTTCGAACACAGGTTAATATAATCAATAAAAATAAGACAGTAAGTAGTACAACAACAAGTACTCGAGTTGATAATAGTAAGGATGGTGATATCAAGCAGAAAAAAAGTAATAAATATGAAATTGGTAAAATATTGCCCGAGTTCATGATTGAAAGAAAATTGATCCATATTGAGACCTTTTCAACAGATGATCATACAGCTGTAGTTAAAGAGAAAGGAAAGGGTTATTTAAAATCCTATTTATTCGCTGTATGTGATTTTGACTTAAGTCTTATCCTGTTGAAACTCAATATTACAATGGTTTTCAAGCCATTAGATTGGGAGAACATATCAGAAAAACAATTATTTTTTGAGTTTGAGTTAAGTAAGCCTTTTAGGTTATCTGAAATGAGAGACAGTTACTTAAGTAGTCCTACTCTTGATATATATAATAGTTTTAGTAATAGATCCTCCGTAGATAATAGGTTTAGTCTTATATCATCCAACAACTTAAACAATTTCAATATAGAATTAGACGATGATAGGTATAAGGACATGTGCAACATATTGAATGGGCTTCAGAAACAAGGATTTCAGATCAATAAAAATATATTGGGGTTTATTAAGAATAATCGTGCTACTTTAGAAAAAGCAGGTCTTCTTATGCCTGGAATACTAGCACACGTGAATCTGAAAGAAGCATACAATATTATGAGGAAATATTGTTACCTTAATAATGAAATACATAATGTTTCTAGCCTTAGTGTTCTCTTAAAGGAATTAGCTAAGAGGGTGTAGACAGCTAGGTATGGAGATTTCATAATCAGGCTAGCGTCTGCATACGAGGATTATGTCTTTTATCTTCCTTCCTTCCTTGACTTTCGTGGTAGAATCTACCGCTCGGGTATCTTTCATTTTCATGAGCGTGATTTAGCTAGAATTTTAATAGTATTTACCTACAATCATCAAGAAGAAAGCAACCAGTCGACAACGGATATAGTAGCCACTTCAGTTGCCTTTAAGTATCAGAAATTATATCTTTATGATGAGGCTCTTAAATGGTATAAGGAAAAACTGCGTGAGATCTATGATACTGATGATATTGATAAGAATTTAATAAAATTTTATAAGAAGGCTAGTGATCCATTTTAGTGCATAGCAAAGGTACTGTGTAATGAAAAAAGTTCCAGGATCTAATAGGATGCCAATAACTCAAGATGTTGCTGCTAGTGATTATCAGATCATGAGTTATTTCTTGCTTAACGAAGAAATGGCTAGGAGAACGAATCTTATTCCTGATCCTGATGGAAAAATACAAGATGTATATATGTATTTGCTTCATGATTATAAGGAATTTTTGCATCATCAAATCAATGATAAATTGAAGATGGAAATCATTGAATCTAAGTTAGATAGAAATCTCATCAAAAGTCTATTCATGCCTTTGATCTATGGGAAGATAATGATCAGTATGGAACATGATATTAGGCTAAAATATAGTGAATTTATAAGTCTAAAGGATAGCTATAACCTCTCTAAACTTAGAATAGAATTTTGGAACCATAAATATCCAGACATAGTCTATTTTATGAAGTTGATTACTATCATTAGTTGGTTTTGTTCTGCAATGGATAGAGCTATTATATATAGTTTACCATATTTCACTACCAAACAGGATTATATGTCTTTCGTAAAAGAAGAGATAATGGTTTATGAAAGGACTACAAAAAAGAAACGACGGATTAATATAAGTGTACCTACTATGACGAGGGATAAGCGAAAGACTCAATCTTCATCATGTGCTAACTTTATTCATCATAAGGATGCATACATTTCCATGAAAGCAGTAGAATCATTATTGAAACAAGGAGCACCTATATATACCGTACATGATAATTTTATAATGACAACGCCTTATGTAAGAATTGTACCTGATATATATATATCAAGGTCTTTATTAATATGGGTCATCCACTTCAAATTATTAATGAATTGATTAGGATCAATCTTATTCAACCTAGCTACGCTAATCGAGATATTCATATCCCATTACCCTTAAAATGTTACTATAATATAAATCCTATGACATATGATTATCTTACTAATTATTTGAATTCACTTTACCCCCTATCATCAATGAAAGATAAAAATAAATGGGATAAAAAGGTATCTTACTTTGTTAAGTCTTACAACTACTATGTAGATGCAATGTGCTGTAATCTAAATCAAGTTAATGATACAGAGTCTTCACTTTATCAAGAGAAGTGGAATCAATTTAAGAAAATTATAGAGAACAGAAGTCATAATTACATCATACATTACTAATTCATACTAATTAATTATTACCTTACATAAGAAATGAAACGGACCAACCTATAGATATTCTACCTGGTAGGATATGATATTCTAAGGGAGAGGTCCCTTTCCAACTTATTCATCAGTTTTTGGTTTATAATCCTCCTTACCTTCCATATTATCCTTCAATGTCGCTGCCTTGGTATTGTAGAGAGTTGGTTTGGACTTTTTACCTTATGTCTTAGCCTTCAATGTCGCCACCTTGGTATTGTAGAGAGTTGGTTTGGTCTTTTTACCTTCTGTAGGGGACTTACTGACTTCTTCTTCTTTTGTCTTTTTATCATTATCCTTTTCTTCATTTTTCCTCAATTGTTCAAATAGGTAAATAGTGATTTCATCTTTACTCCCTAAGTCTATTACTTCTATTAGTCGTATGTCTATCCAGACATTATTTGAATCATAGACATTCTCTCTTTTCGTACTGTGTGGTAGTCCAAGATTTATTATCAATTCCTTTTTGAAAATCTTGAATTATTTCCAATCTATTATGAAGTTAGCTGAAGTTGATATCTGATCCATTAAAGAGAGATCTTCTAATTTCCTTTTAAACCATTCATATGTTACTAAATCTTTAGCAGGACCCTTGTGTTTAATAATATGTCTATCATCTTCTATGTCTAATATATAACTTTTAGGTGCTAAGAATATTCCTCTCTTGACATGGCATTCGAGTTTAAACTTACCCAATTCAATGGAAGAGATCATATCATCAGGAAGAGGACTTCCTAGAACTATTGAGTCAGTATCAGTATAGTAATAGTCAGGTCTGGAAATGTGTGGATACATATGAATACGAGAACAAGCAGTTATAGCTGTAGACAAATGAACTTCCGACATCTTAGGAGCTTTCCAGTCATCGTCGTCAGCAAAGATACTATTGGTAATGTAATTGACAATATAATAATGACTAGTAAGCTTCTCCACTAATTGAAAACTATCCTTCTTCATCAATTCTTCATATTTATTTTGATTACAGATCTCTATTACTGTACTTTTAGGATTCATACTAAATCTACCATAGAGAGAGTTCATTAGAATCTTATAAATAAATGTCATAGCTTCATCACCTAATTTCATGGATTCTAGTCTACTTTCATAGAGGTGTGAGACAAAGCCTTTGAAAGGACTGGCCTTCTTATCAAACAAATAACCCCTAATAAGAATTATATGATAACCTAAATGATGCGCAAACTTTAACTCTTCGCTATAAAATACTCCAACGAATTTTCTTGTAGGAAAGACTAAAGTACCAGTTTTATCCTTATAATGTAAGAATGAACGTGATATATTAGTAGGATATACTACATAGGCCTCAATAATTCCAAACAAGATATCTAATTTGACGCTCTCCAAATTATTCTTCCATACAGGTATACCACAAGGCATTAGATATTCTTTCATAATATAAGGATATAAAGAGTTCACATCATAATAGTATAGATTCTAACCATAGGGATTATAGACATCAGTAGGACCACCATAATAGACACGCCTAATAAAGGTGTCTTGGTTTCTTGTAGGTATATGAATATGAAAGGACTCATCATCCAAATAATTCTGATGAAAGATTTTAAGGGAAATTGATGACATTGTCATCACATCCTCGATATCAATATTATACTTTTCCCAATTCATATCTTGCACCTTCAACATCACACCACCTAAGATAATGATATCTTGTCTAAGATAGCTTATCAAATCCTCACTATGACCCTAAAGATTAGACACTTCCAATTCAGAATGCGGGATAGAACCTTTGGTACTTAATTCAGGACATAATGTCTTCCCCAATGATTCAAGACTGTTAGGGAGAAATGTGCCTGAATCTCTGAAATGTAATAAGAGATTACCACCAATATATACTTTCAACTTGTAAAGTTTATGATTACTCATCAATGTTTTAATTCTATATGGATTAGCACGATCAACATAATACCTAAGAATTAAAATTCCATCAAATCAGGAAAAATTATGGAAATAAACTGTTCGAACACGAGGATATTTTTTCACATAGACCTCCAAATTAGAGATAAATTCAAATAACATTCTTTTACTCCTATATTCAAAGTTTGGATTTAAATGGATTTGATTCTCACTGAAAAAGGTTTTGATCGAATATTCAGGTATGGATGTAAGATCATCACCAGGATTTACCACTAAGTAACCAGCTGCGTAAGGTACATGAACACTATTTACTATTATAGTCTCTATATCGACTACAATGAAAGAACGACATTCTGTTCCCCTACCTTTGATTGCCTTTATTTTAATGGGAATACAACTATCTTTATACTTCAGTGATTGAACTTCTCATAGTTCACAACTTTCTATTTCTAACTCCATTACATTGTGAATATTAGTAAGAATAGCTGATGATATCTCATTAGGAAATTCTATTAATTTATGTGAATCCTTTTGTTCATAATAGATATGAATAAAGGAACCTTTAATCACTGAATCCTAATATTGTTCATCATATAACTTAACTAGTTGATAAATCATATCATATATCTTCTTCTTTGGTACACGATTACCAAATTTATCACACAATGGTATAGCCTTACCTAAAGTAAATGAAAAATCACTAGATGGAGGTAATTGCATTCTATATCCTATAGTAAATTTCAAATATGTAGTATCAATATTGTAAGCATACTGCTCGATTAATTGTATGAATGCTAATGTTATAACCTAAAAATCAATAGCTCTAGGGTATGAGTATATAAAACCCATAGAATCATAGATAGAACCAGGATATAGATCTTTCCATCCAACAGAATCAATGCTACTTATTAAACATTTCCAATATCCATAAAAATTTGAGGAGATAGATGAATAAAACCCATTTCTAATATCTCTCATTATATATTTTGTCCGGCTAATTATATCTTTTCTCCGCGTAGTATAGGCCCTAGAATAAGTGCTAACCTAGGACATAACATAGTAGTACAAACACCTTGCCTTATTAAGGGTAAGACATTCCCTTTATTTATTTTCATGATCATTTTATATGGATTTTTTATTATTACAGTACTTAATATCTATTTGGATTTTTTCCCCTAAAGGGTGGAAGAACACATAGGTGTATTTTGAGAGTGCCTTCAGGACTATTAGAGTAGATTCAGGTACTCTGTCTATATAGTCACCCCAGGAGCAGGAGATGGGGATTCAAATGATGGACTTGGATATGGAGTAGAGAGACCAGAGTGAGGTTCTTCCCTTTTTGGCTTAGCAGGGTCTGAAAGAAGAATCACTTTGATGGGCTTGAGGCATAATGACTAGTTGCTCCGGAGGTTCAGGCATTGGATCAGAATAAGAAGAAAGGAATTGCTTCTAAGTAGAGGCATTAGATCAATTGTCCAAATATAGATCTTCATATTCATCTAATAAGGCACAAGTGGGCTCCGAAGGCCCTGAGAGCGAAAATAGAGGAACCTATCCATCCCTACCGCCAGTTACTTATCCCTATCAGTGAGGAGTGAGATTTATTTGAAGCATTGGATCCCACTAAAAAGCAATCTCTCTCTCAGCTACTTCACCCTATTCGGTTTGGTTGATAAAGGTGCTACTTATATATCAAGGGTTTAGAACCTTATCCCTATCAGTAACCGAAGATAGGCAATCTGACTACTACTGAATGTGAATGGCTGACTTGGTATTCGTATTCATTCAGTTGAGAGACCCTCGAAGGTAGGTGAGTTCTTTATCCCTATCAGTCTGGTACTGATAGGGATAAGGAACTGAAATTCAGTCTGTGGTTGTAGATAACTAATAGAGTAGAGTACTGAAGCCTCAGGGAGAAAAAAAGTAGAAAGGAGAAGCGACAGTGTCGGTCAATCCACAAGTCCTAATTGTAGCACATAGGCCGTTGAGGTCGGTGGAAATCATTTATCATTTGTTTCTTATAGTAGAGTATTTATACCCCTCGTTCCTACTACTTGATTGAGTCGGCTAGTCCCGTCTCGGGCATCATATCCTAAAGGTACGAATTCAAAAATGTCTTCTCAGTTCTCTTCTAATAGTGTGATGCATGGGGCTCTCAATAATGGGGAATCAAGACTCAGAGTGGTTCTCTATCTGTTCCCCTTTTTCCAGATTTTCTTGAAGCACATGCTTTAAGCCTGATCCTTTTTCAGGATAAAGACTATTGGGAGAGTCCAGGGTGGTCCGACGACCTCTAATACCTATATTATACTGATTTTGGATTTTATATTTTCTACTTTTAGGGTTCCTGAAACTTTTAGAAAAGGTCAGGTCTTTGAACCTCACCCTTTACTTTAGAAAGGGTCAGATCTTTGAACCTCACCCTTTACTTTAGAAAGGGTCAGATCTTTGAACCTCACCCTTTAGAAAGGGTCAGATCTAAAAGAACCTTACATACATATAGAGGAATCGAGGAGATTTGTATACGCCTAGAAGCTCGCAAGACCCACCCTTGCTACAATAACGAGTGACTAGTTCGTTCGATATGTAGTGGATACCCGTCGACTTCGCTTCACCAAGAAGACACCACGTACTTTCATTTTCCGTCTGCTACTGACCCTTCTTGACCCCTACTTGTTGACTATTTACGATCAGTAGTCGTTTAACGCTTGATCGAAGTGGGAAGAAGGACTCAAAAATCCAAATGTGATAGGATGGATGAGGCGGTAGCACTTGGCGTGAGTGCGCTAATAAACCAACCCGAGTGTACGCTTTCGGTTAAGTGAAGGTCACTCACGAAATCCTTTATTATGAAAGAATATAACAATGAGGATGAGAGCAAGGCATTGGTGGTGAAACTGGGAAGGAAAGGCCAGATCAACTCAGGTGGCAATGGGGGATATGGAATAGCAGGACCATAAGGTTGAAGTACCGACTTATGAAATGGATTCAGACTATTAGAGTAGAGTACTGACCTGTGCTCGAAGTGAGTAGAGTCGGTATAATATAGGTAGTAGGCCAACTCTATCTCTTGATCTGGACCGGGAGGTACCTCGCCACCTTAGTATCATTTCTATACTATATATAAGAGTACCTAGCTTGACTCAACGTTTTTTGATATGCGAGGAAAGTGAAAGGTAGGCGGCCAAGCGGTAGGAACCTTCATTCATCTTCTTTGGTAAGAGATAGTCAGTATTCCAACATATAAAGTCTTCAGACTTTTCTATTCTATATATCTCTAATTATAGTTAGAACTAGTTATTGACTTTTATACTATCCTTGCCCTTGCCCGCCACAAAGAAACTTTAGTACTTTATTCTATATAGTCCGCTCTCCTTGGCCTTGCCTTTTCTCATGTGCGCTGGTGATAAAGAATAGTCCTTCCCACATTGAATCTCAACTGGGCTACTACCTATATTATACGGATAGTACCTTCGCCTCTACCTTTTTGTTTGTTTTGAGATGAGGTCGGACTATCTTTGAGTCATATCGGGATGGGAGAGTCTTTCAATTACCTTAGGGGAAATACAAATACAAATATCATTCAGAAAGAGTACAAGATAAAAGGGAGAAATACAATCTAATTGAGCTATCCTTTCTGAGACCTGAGTGAGAAGAAAGAAAGTCAATCAGCCTTAAGGCCATTTGTCTTGTTTAGTTGACCATCCAAAGGACACGTCACCTCTCTACCACTGAGCTACTGAGGTTTTGAAGATTGGATCTCATAGATTGAATTCCCGTTCTCAACCCAACCCATATGACATCCTTCTTCACTCCCGGAAGTTTTTTTCATGACCATGCTCATGATTTCATGAGGTCACTCAAATAAGAAAGTGTCAAGTTTGTCAACCCTAATATATTCTAATAGTTGAGAAAACCACCTATTCTAATCGGCCGAACACACCCTATTCATCAGCATATGCTCGACTTGATCATCCCACCACCAATGCATCATGAACTCATCCACTCCACTCACCCAAACCCATTGCTTCCAGACCCATCTAGAGAATCAAGCATGGCCACCATCATTTCAACTCCAATCATCCCTTCTAGATTTTGAACAAATCGACTGTCTCCTCGAAGCATCCACGAGTAGACCTACCTGAATCATCAAGATAAACGGTAGTGTCATGATTCTCCCAGTGCTTGAACCCATCAACGCATATCTATCACTCATTGGATTGGTTTGTATCACCACGTAAGTCGTAGTCGTCGTCCAGCTACTGTATCTAATCTCTGGGAACAATGGTAAACAAGCCCGGTAGCCTATTTGATGATTCACACACCACGCTATCAAGACACCGCTACTGCTCCTGACACTTCCGTTTGGCAATGAGTTGGTTGATTGCATTGGCGAACCGAAGGCAGAATAGTAGATCGATTTCCACCCAATTGAATGATCCTAGGTACCATTGCATGAATACTGCCCTCTCACACAACAACGATGGTTCTCCCAAGCGAGTTCGGAACCCAACTGTAGAACCACAAGGCACTCGAGCTGCTGTTTGTTCAGTTCAACCCCTAATCCAGTCCATCAGATGTCTTCCATTGGTTTGGCTCAGCACCCCAAAACTGTACATGATCCCACCGGCAGATCATACAGCTCCATTGGCTCGGTAGGTAGGCAAGCAAGTCATATGAATGCTATCTGCAACTGCACTTATCCATTCCAAGATGCCAGCACCCAAACAGCTTGTTGTTGACCGTCTTGATCATCTCACTCCAATTGCCCCGAGAACTCAACCGCAACATCTCATAGCCTGATACTGATATATATTGCCTTCTTGTTTGAATGCACACACCAGCTACCGAGCACACCGCACTAGCCCAAGTTGGAATTTCGAGCCGACGAACATATCAAGTTGGATTGAGCTCGACCCATGGTGAATGGTCCTGGAAGGAGACCAGTGCCACTGTTTCCTAGCATCTGCAATTAGACCTCTCAGTACTCTATCTAATAGTACTACTACCTATATATACCCGATATTCATGGCCGATGTTGTCGACTGGTCTGAATAGCATGTCCCGCTTCCCGAGGCTTGTAGTCATTGCCATATCGAGCCAAGAGCACCTGAACCAGCCGAATTCAATTGTCTGTTCTTGCCACTGAAAAAAAGGAAGCCATGGCATTGGAAAACCAGGTTGATCGATCATGACCATCCACTCCCGAGGGAAACTGGATCCACTCACAGTGGTAGCTAAAATCTGAACTCGAACTGTTCCCATAGGTTCAATAGCCAGTCCAGATTGAAATTCCATCTCAAAACACCGGAGGATTGGCTTGGGCCATAGGTGGGAGCCAAAAAAACCGGCTCGAAACGACAACAAAACACCCAACATTGAAATCACGAATCCCAAATGATTCATGGGAGCTTGGAAAACTGCCTTCAGAATCGGTCTGGCCAACTCAACTCCAAACTGCACCGTTCGATCTTGGTCCCACAGATCAACGTCTATGCTCTCAGTTGACATGATGGTTGGATGGATAACCCGTGATTGAAACGTTGTTCTTTTTCCCATATCAAGGAACGACCAAATTCCCTCTTGCTGCTCGCTGGGAACCTGAATAGGTAGGCATGGAGCTTGGAAAATCAATTGTACTATTGCAGTGAGATCCATGGAACATTGGAACTCGAGCACACCGCACACCGAAGAGAGAATGGAGCAGTAAAATCATAGCACGAACCATTGGCAATGAGCAATGACGAGAACTACGATCAGCCCAACGGCCAAAGGAGGACGCGTCGTGGGTTGGAATGTCATAGGCCGATATATATAAGTACCAGCTCAGAGTGGAAAGAGGTATCTAGTGGCACCAGCTACTAGGATCATGGCCATGGCCTTAATATATATAAGTACCACCATATATATATCAGTACCGCCTTCGATGAAAAGGAAACGAGTGTGTCTTATTGGAAATGATGCTCGAACGAGGAGGTCTACTGAGCGATTGGGGCTGCGAGACAGGTAGGTGCATAATGAGAGAAAGGATGGTATTGGAATTGGAACAACGGAACCATTGGAGAGGGTTGAACCACTTAGAACATCTCTACGGACAAGCCATTGCACTAGTACGGGTGCTGTCGTGCCACTAGAAATCGAAAGGGACGAAATGAGAAGTAAACACAACTGGAGTTGGACCATCTGACCTTAGATATATGTGCATCACGACTAGCAACTGAACAACAATGGACACCACTAGCTTGAGCCATTCCACTCGCTACCATCCACTCCAATATGCCTTCATTGTGCCCTCGGTCACTCCATCCCATACCCCACTTTGCGCCCCTGGTCATTTCTAGGTACTCACTGGGATACTTCATGTATCACTGGGATACATGATTCATGTATCCCAGTAAATGACCAGGACATACCAGGGTAGCTAGGTATCATCCTATATCGGTGCTGGCAACCACACCATCCAATGATGTGATTAAGTGGGCGGTGGGCCCGTGCTAAAAGATATCAACCTCCCTCTCGATCCCTGATCAAGGAGGGAGTGAATACATTAAAGCACAGACCAGAGCCAATGACGTCATGAGAGACCGAAATAGGTACTCTGTCTATATAGTTTGTTGAATTGATGCCTCAGTGGAAGACTTCAAGTCAACAGAATCAAATGTCCCTGTCAGCCGCCCTTTCAACCCCGTCCATTAGGATATGTGACAAAACACGCATGAGCCAATCATGGTCAGGTCGTAGTCTACTACCTATATTATACACTGATAAGGTGCTACTTAATATATAAGGGTATAGTTTCCTATAGAAAACACTCTAGCTTTCCCTTCTCTAGTGGTATCAACCCCTTCATCACAATCGATACGCTTATCTTCACCTTTCATAGATATCCAACGGTTCCCCTCATATATGGAAACCAAAAAGAACCAAAGTTGTGTGTGGGCACATTCATCACATTTTCAGCTTGACAGTGAGATAGAAACACGGAAAACAAGACTGTTTACTCTACTACTTGAGACCTGATTTATTATAGTATAGAAGAGTCCCACCAATTTCTTCAACACTTCTGTTTTGAACTGTGTCCACGATGAGGTTGGAACATTGGTACTTATATATATTTCCTGATAAACAATAGGCCTCTTTGATACAATTCATATCACGATCAAAGAGATGCAAAGTCCATTGGCACATCCCGTCCAATTTGAGTGGATCAAGCTTAGTATTTGCAGTGACCGTATCATGAAGTGACTGAATAGATGACCTTAGATACTTTTGACATTCACGTCATCATTTGACTAACCAGAACGAATGAAAGATCCACATGAACCACCCTACCAGACACAGTTTCACGTCGTCGGATCACCGCTCTATGAAAAGACAGTATCATCCTCGGTGGTAGTAGAGTTAAGGAAACAAAAGTCAGCATAGTGAGAGGCTGAAATGGATTCTATGACACTCAAACAAGGGGAACTACAACTACACTACCAACACCAGTGTATTGGCCATCAAACTGACATGAGAAAGGGGGAACAATACCGAGACCGTGAGTACACCAATGAGAGAAACGTGTGTCGGTGCATCAGTAGTGGCATTCCCCAGTGCCCAAGCCATTTGAGTTCATGCCACACTGGTGATTCGTTATGGAACCTCTCCCACCGGCCGACCCATTGCTGTTATTGTACCGGAGAACTGTCTTGCCCGGTTGGTCAAGTCGCTCCGCTGTGGTTTTCCAATGGGTCCACGCCATCTAGCCACTGCCTTCCGGGAGTTTCTGGAACAGTTCAGGTGCAGGGGAATGCTAGGGGGTCTAGACTATGGTCATTAGACATCCAATCGAGAACTCGGGAAATGCCATCTTGAACGTACCACCTATCGAGACTATTAGAGTAGAGTACTGAGCCAAGGAGCTTCCCAGGTCTTCACTGGGATACCTGATTCAGGAATCCCAGTGAAGACCTGGGAGGACCAGGACATGATACTATCTAGATTATATGTCGGTATAATCTATAAAGGTACTCTTCTATATAGTCTATAGGCATGTATTATCATAATATAGTTCGGTAGCCTACTATCTAGATTATACCCAGAAGATACGTGATTCAAGTATCCCAGTGAGTGCCTGGAATACATGAAGTATCCCTGAGAATGACTAGGGGCAAGAGGGTGAACCAGGTTGAAACACAGATGAGAGAAAAAACGCCACCATTGAGGAAAACGAGGCTATAGCTTCGGTCAGAGCAAACCCCAAAATCACATACCCAAATGACTGTTTTGCCATTGATGGATTACACTCCACAGATTGAATCAACGCATTGAACACATTTCTAATTCCGACTATCGCTCCAGCTAAAGCAATAGTAGTAGCACCAGTACCCATTGATTTTGCACCGTCCACCATCTCGTTCCTTGAAACACTCAACTCACCCTGATACCGTCTTTTCATAGAATTGAACCTTGAAATTGGATTAGGCCTATCTCACCCCGCCTCTACTACCTATATTATACCGATCAGAGCAATAGTTGAGTTTGGGTTGATGCCCTTCGGCCTGCTATATGGGTTTTCATTGGTATTGGTGGTTGATCTGTTTCCTTTCACACCATGGGAGCACCTACGAGTTACTATATAGAGTAGAGTACTTGATTTCGATTCATATACTGTATTCGACCACCAAGCCGGTGACTGGAAGATCCATACTATATAGAGTAGAGTACTTGATCTAGGCATCTTATATTACTCCTGGAAACACCACCTGGTCCAAGTACTCCATTTCACAGTGTGTTCACTCACTAGGTCTAGAGGTGGTAGTTGACCTGGTCCAAGTACTCCATTTCACAGTGTGCTCACTCACTAGGTCCTCACTGGGATACATGAAGTATCCTCAGGTATCCCAGTGAAGACCTGGGAGGACCAGAACAGGCTACTATCTAGATTATATGTCGGTATAATCTAGCCAGGTACTCTTCTATATAGTCTATAGGCATGTATTCTCATAATATAGTCTGGTAGCCTACTATCTATATTATACCTAGAGGATACGTGATTCATGTATCCCTCGGGTAATCTAGATAGACTATATAGAAGAGTACCTAGTAATATTATACCGAGGGTTACACTGGAGTGGTAATGGGGAGCTCAGGTAGGCATCTCAAGGAAAAGATCCGATGTTGATCTATTGGGCCAATGGTGCCTCGTGCCCACTATTGATATTATATAGAGCAATGGGTTGGCGTTGGTGGTGTCAATTCAGTATAATATAGGTAGTAGAGTTTGACCCCTGACCCCATGCCTATATAGCCAGTGGTGTGTATCGTACTAGACTAGAAACAGCCTGTACCGAAGTTCAACTATGCTGCCCGGTACTCGAGTCGAACAATTAGCTCTAATCGATGACTATCCCATGTCCCCAGGTTTCCTATCTCATCAGGAGATGCTATACCCCCAACACAATGCCTCTAAATGAAAAACCCATCTCTTGCCACACTATTAGAGTAGACTATATAGAATAAAGTACTGAACTTGACTCTATATAGTTCAATGCATCCACGCTTGAGTGAACCCAAGTACTCTAGTCTATATATTATGGTCATCCAGACCTCTTTCTGAACCACCTCATTGCGTATGAGCATCATAGTATTCCAGATCTGATCCCCCAGACCTCGTAGTAAACCTATCACTTTGCTTTTTGCACTTTCTGTACCATTTCAACCAATTGATTGGAGTGTTTTCAAGCGTACCACTACTATTATAGTAGAGTAGTGACTTGGGTGGATGGAAAAAAAGAGATGGCCATAGTCAATATATATCAGTATTGTCTCATCAGGAGTATTGGTATTGAGATGGTGCGGTGAATTGGATCAATCGTTGCCCCATTGGCCAGCAGTGCTCGCGGGCTCACTTCCATTCCATCTTGGTATCATCTCTATCGGTCTTGCTAATTTTGGTATACAATGGACAGTCTACTACCTATATTATACCGAATGCTCATTTCAGGTTGATAAGTTGAGCCTAGAGTTCATCGACTATATATCATATATGACACAGTCCACCCCAATTCCTCTGACCGAAACAGTTTTCCTACCTCTACCACAACCCCCAAGACCCGCTTTCTCCCATTGGCATGACTGCTGGAACACCATTGATGCACGACTACAGGAATGACCACCTCCTGTGCGATAGGAAACCTGTGGCCATCTATTCGACCACCATTTCCTGGTACTTATATATATTTCGGTAGAAGAAAAGTACCCTTGAGTTCAGTTTTTTCCACTTCCCGTGTTGCAGTGTGAGATGAGTTGTTCCCGCTCTCATGACAATCATTGACCAGTTTCCTTTTTGGATTTGAAATAGTCTTGGTGGTCTTGCTCGTTCCCCTGAATCGGTGTGGTGTCGTTTGCCTCGCTCCCATAGTACCGTCTACAAAAAGAGTCGTCCTGGTGGAACTTGGTCTAGTTGATGACCAGGCGACACTATTAGAGTAGAGTACTGGCACAAAACACCACTTACTATTGGAATCATTACAGTATGGCATACCGAGTAGCCACACACAACTTTTCCTTGGCGCAAGGTGGAAACTAGTAGGAAAGGGCCTTTCCGAGCGCACCCATGAGCACCTATCGACCAATGACAATGCCTTGTGCTACAGGGGCCATTGGATCATCTCATCTCCCAAACCAATGACAATGCTACGCTGTGAAGTTCCCAGTCAGGATCCAAGTATCACTGAGAGGGGGAGGGGGTGAATCAGTGATATATTTTTCTTTTTAAGTTTCCCCTTTTTGAAACAACCTTCGCCTCCTGTTAAAGAGTTTCTTCCCTGCTGAACACACACAACCACAGGAACACAAAATTTACAAGGTTCACTACTCAACAAGAGTAGCCATGTCCTTGGTATGGTACAGAAACAATCCAGTACCACACAATCCACTAGAAAACAATCCTTTGATGTGGAATACAATGAGTAGGATATACCCTTACACTCATGTAGCACTTTGAAAACAATCCAATAGTGCGTGTGCTACCTCTTAGCACAAATAGGGTGACACAATGTTTCAGTGCTTCTTTACAATTGAACAGATGTATTCTCTGAAGTACAAATCTTCACTTTCTTACCCAGAATTTGGTAAGAACTATCTTATGCACTAATGAATACGTGCAAAGACCCCAAATATTTCGCGCAGCCTTTAGGGTGCCTTGCACGCAATTCAAATGGCTTGCGCGTAAAAATTCCCTTTTGGCGCAGAAAACATTTTCGTGCAACTTCCCTTTTTCGCGTAAAGTTTTACTTTTCGCCCAGCTTCCCAATTTTTCGCGCAAATTTCTTTATTTCGTGAAAACCTCTTTCTTTTCGTGCAACTCACTTAGCATAAGATTTTACGTGCACCAGAGCTCGGAATTTCTTCTAAGTGTCGAGCATTGACAAATGAGTAGGGTTAGCCTCATATTTATAGGCATTTTTGACCCCGTGCGAAAAACACTAATCCGCGCGTAAAACCTCCTTTATGCCCGTAAAAACTCTTTTATGCAACTTCATATTTCGCACCATGCTTCAATATTTCATGCACCTCATGCCTTTGCCATTTTTCATCCTTCTAAGCATGAAGCACAAATTACGCGCAAAATTCCACACCGCATTCCATATTGCGTGCAAACCCATCCTTTCACGCGACATCGTATTTCGCGCAATGATCCAATTTTCCGCGCAGCTCATGCCTTCAAAAATTTTTGATCTTCTGATCTCGAAACAAATTTTGCGCAAAAAACATCATTTCTCTATTTAGTGCATCCCGCAGATTTTTTGCGCAACTTGCTACGATTTTGCGCACCACTTTATTTTTTCGCGCAACCTGCCTAAATTTCCACGCACTCCATGCCTTTGTCATTTTTCGATGTTCTGACCTTGAATCATGCCTTGCATGAAAAAATCTAAACCATCTTAAATCTTTCATGCTCCATCCATTCCCAAACACATTTCTTCATCTCCCGATTTTTAGGCCCTAAAATTTGGAAAACACTGGAAAACAACGCCACCTTAAACTATGATTTTATGCCATCCCCAGATTGTCTATTACTTTGTCATTTTCTCTCTTCACTGATTCCCATAACCATTCTTCTTATCTTATCACGAATCCCACTATCGTGATATTTATCCTTTGATAGATCAGCTTTAGCATCGTCAGAGTTGCAATGGGAACTGAAACTTCCCTATCCTCCAGTAGCATCATTCCTTCCAATCAAAACTTTATATGACTGGCATCATAATTTCTCCCCCTTTCCTTCATAAGGCTTTCATCAAAAGTTCTCCTAACTCATGATATGTGTGAAATACATACCAGCAATGCATCGTCTGATTTTTGATCCTTCTACAAAGTGAATTGATTTATCTTCTTTGACAACAAAATACAACACTCTGCAAAGGCTAACTCTTCAAACTTACTTCTCCATGCAACTTGGTCCCAACACGCTGTGGGAATGCAATACCACCAATCACATGCGATTTATGCACGATGTCATAGTAATAGCAGTAGGTGCAGACCGACTACCCATGGTGTGACCTGCTACCTTATTCCAGTACTATATAGACAGAGTACCCGACTCTACTCTAATAGTGACCCACCTTCGATATCAGACCTCGCGACCTTCGGCGGGTTCATGGGCCAATAGTACACTATCTATATTATACTGATGGTTCTGGGCATTGGGTTTAGTCATGCAGCTGGTACCTTGCTCCAGTTGATCATTACTCTACTCTAATAGTACTATATAGACAGAGTACCTGACTCTACTCTAATAGTCGTTTCTGCCATGTATGCGGTGGTTGATGGCATACGTGCTTCACCATGAAATCATATTGGCCAGCTCCCGAGGCTCCTACCTTGTTTCATAGGAATACAGTTGTAATACATTTTTCCACACTAGATAGCTACGAGCATCCCCTATATCATGAATGTGGTGGTGACAGAAGCAATTGAGTAGGCGATTGGTTTTTCCAAGTGCTACTAGCACTCGGCGGTCTTGAGCCACTATGGTCCATTCAGTACTCTTACGGTACTCTTATATATAGTTATAGAGATGATACCAAGCTTCTGCAGTGGTGTTTGATGGCCGATCCCCTTCGTCCTACCGGCTGGTTGAGCTACGACTCTATAGTGGCTGGGTGAGCGCTGGGAAGTCAACGATCGAAATGGAAGAGGTACCTGGGGTGAAACGCGGAACCAATCAACGTCAAATCATTCCTGCTTGACCCCTATTCACTTGCCTTTGGTTCAGGGAATGCGCTGGGAGCCTGCCTGCTAGCCCGAAAACTGCTCGTAGAAAATCATCACTCTACTCTATATAGTGTGGTGGCCATATAAAACACTCGAATGCCATCATCCACCAATCGGATCCATGGCGTGGTGTGGGATATGAGCTGGCGTTCCATCCACGATACTCCTATGGGGACTACCGAGCCACCAGGTACTCTTCTATATAGTATATTTATATTATACCGAACCACTCGAGCGTACTAGTGCACCAGAAGGATGGATTGGCCCCTATCTACACAAGACACTCGTCGAATGGGGGTTGGGTATATCAGGAGTTGAACCTGCGACAATCGGGTTAAAATCCCAATGCTCTACCGGTTGAGCTATACACCCACCTCACCTCGGGGAACTGGGTGTCTAGGTAGAATGGATCAGGTCTACTACCTATATTATAATGATGAACACCTATTATTATTCTACGATACTCTTAGATATGGTTATAGAAGAGTACCTGATCCCATATGGACCCTTGGGAGTGTACTGGCATATATGGGATGACCTCGAATAATTGAGTAGAGTACTGATGGCACCACTCGGACCGTTTCCAGTTCAAAACCGCTTGTTGTATCGATCAATCGTATCAATCGTTGTAGACCGACAGTACGAAAACAGGACGATTCCGCTGGCTATTCGGTATTACCAGATGGCAGCCATGGTCCCTTCAAACGTAGTGGCATTTTTTACTATCCCAATAGACCTCTTTTCAAACCACCTTGATCCTCAGTACTATACTCTATGGTACTCTTATATATAGTCCCATTCATCAATGCTCACTACGTGGTACGATGATCTGGATTCCCCATTCTCATAGCTGCAACTCACTGTCCCCAGGTCTCAATGACATCGTTTCCGTTGCGTGGGCTCGAGCCAATTGATCAGACTCCATCCCAGCCACTCCACCCATACTAAAATTCCCCCATAGGTCAGTAGCAGTTTAAATGGAATTATCTCGTATGACAACAACCATCGCTCGGAGCCCCATCTTGTTCTTCATTGATACGGGAGAAAAGTCGACCCACTTGTTCGTTCCAGTCACCCAATCAGAGCAGTCAATGGTTCAGAAACATCTCAGTACTATACTCTAATAGTATACACTAGATGGGACAACTTTAGAATAATAATAGTCCCGAGTGAACTACCGGAGAAACCACCATCAGTGCCATAGGGAAGAGGCGCCCTCTGATACCATTGATGTCCAATCGCTTTGATCGTCAGGATCGGATCAACGATCTCGTCCAATGAGTATAATAGAGAAAAGGAAGGGATAGAAATGAAAATCGATATGATACTAGGAAAGATGGTCAGAAGTAGCTCGAGATTAGTTCCATGAACGATCTATTTGTTCGGTATTCCCCTGGGAAAGGGGAACAACCATAACGCTCGAACCAACATCCGTGAAACGAACCCCAAGATCAGAAATAGGAAGTGACATATATCGTTATGTAACTCAATGATCCCCTGCATGATCGGTGTGGCTCTCTCTTATGATCCTAATTGCCATGGCTAAGATGCATCACAAACAATATCTAGTTTGGTGACATCGATGTTCATTTCTTTTTTTTATAGTGTAAACAGAGAAAGGGTGCCTATCACTGCTGGTTCATTGCACTTAGACACCTCAAATCGTACTGTTCCACTGCCGGTATTGGGGTTGATATTGCCTCAGGTATTCTTTTAATATAGTTCCCTGATTCAAGAACCTATATTATAAGAATATATTAATTTGAGGTGTACACAGTAGGAGGAGTCGATTCTTCCAGCTTATCGTTCCATTGTCCGAAGACCTGGTCTGACCTTTCCTGGTCATACAAGGCAGGCTACTCTAGATTATAAGAGGTGCTCCAGGATACTCTAGATTATAAGAGGGAAAGGTCTACTCCATATATTATACCGAGGAGGACCTGGGATACGTGAAGTATCCTATCCCAGTGAGTACCTGGGATACATGATTCATGTATTGTATCCCGGACACTAGTCTGTATTTCTTTCTGACAGTTGCAGTTCTTGTTGTCTCTGGGAGGTCCACTATAATAGGAAGTCAGATTTGATAGCACATCCTTCCATTTTCTCGCTCGATACTACTTTCAAATCAGTCAATTTTTATTCTTTCTTCTCAACCACAGATAGATTCATCAACACTATTAGAAGAGTACTGAACATGTGACACAATACAACGACAAGACTCATCTCACGGGTAGGTACTTAACTAGACGCTAGCCTATTTTTTTGGGAAAGTCTACTGAAGCATATGTAGGTGTAGGATAGATTCATTTCACCGTCATAAGAGACTTGAGGTTTCTACCCTAAATCTCATCACCGCCTTGCGATTGAGCCACCGATTCTAGTACCTCTTAGCACTTTTCTCATCTCTGATTCCCTCCACTTGTTGATGTCTAGGTCTCTGAAAGCTTCCCTCTTGGAGCTAGATGAAGGTAATTGGAGATGCTTGAGGAATTTCATATACTCGGTGACTTGATGATTGTGTAAAATCCTCCGAAAGGATATGATAGGAACATATCAGAGTAGGATCTTCAGTATCCTACTGCGTGCATGGTACATGAAGGGACCTAGCACTGACCTTCCTTATGGTATGGGCTCATATACCAGATAGGATTCCAGTCGACCGAGTGCCCAAAGCTATTTCTCGAGCAAGCACATGATAGTCTACTACCTATATTATACCGAGATAGTCTACTACCTATATTATACCGATTTTCATCCTCCCCCAAAGTCGGTACTCTACTCTAATAGACCACTATAGGTAAAGAACCGCACTGGCAAGGGCACTCAATGGACATCATACCAAAGTCAAAGCGCTTCGACTCAACTCTCTATCAGCATGAGCATCACTAACAAGACCTCCATCTTTCATTTCCTACTCTCGATTCAATTCGTCAAAGGTTCCTCTTGATGGAATACAAAATGGATGAATTGTGGAGCAAAATATCCTATTGAGCAGTTGATGAACATATGTGTTTATACACCCTCTTTCCGTTGCTCATGAACTGTTCCTTCATCCTCAAGTACTCTACTCTAATAGTACTATATAGACAAAGTACCCGACCCATTTTCCAATGCTCTGCACTTGGGGATGCCTGACCAGAACGTGATGCATCATATACCATCAAAGAGGAAATGCCCATATTGTGCCTTGTCGCTCTCTTCAATCCAACAAAAACCTCTCTCGGTATAATATAGGTAGTTTAGTATACCCACTCAAACAGAATTCAATGGGTGAACTATATAGCGTCAAGTACCGTAGATCTGACCCTTTATAACCCTTAGATATAAAGTATCCGAGGAAGATAGTGAACCGACTTGTAGGTGAAGTCATCCCACGTGCTACTTTGCTCAGTTGCGACATCACCCAAAATTTGAGAGTCAGGCTACATTCTCACCCCTAGTGCTGGTGTATGAGTCTATCCCTCTAACCTCGTTGTAGTAGGAGAACCAGTCCACTCTCTAACCCTCATCTAATGACGTCGTTGTCCTTCTAACCCTTCGGCTGTACTGCTACCTATATTATACCGAGTGTTTCTATCCCGCTAGAAAGGAAGAAACAAACTCATATCCTCAACTATTAGAATATAATGGCTCATCCATACAAGCCTCCCAAGATAGCAGGTCACCCAGGTGATTCAAAGTCAGCTAGAGAAATCTATCATGTAAGTCTACTACCTGTATTATACCGAGTTCCCCCAATACCAGATGAAATGACAACGACTATCCACTATCTATATTATACAAAAAGACCACCATATCCAAGTCGTACGAGTGGTCCCAGTGGATGATAGGCTGAAGGGTTGAGCTACCTGCCGATTGCATTCCAACAAGCTGTCCCCCCCGAATGGAAAAAGAAGCCATATGGAACCTTCAATGGAGATTAACTGACAATATATATCAGTACCAGACCTGTGTCAAGATGGGAAAGTTTCGGACATCAAGCTCGATATGCTCCCAAGGGCGGTATGGAAGCACCCCCCAGGTGTGAGTGGAGATGGTCGGAAGAGAGATGGTCAACGTCCTCCGTCACGAGGCCGGAGGCACTCCTTTGGAGTTGAGTGAAGGAGGCTTCAGTGCACCCTCAATCCCATTCCCCAATAGGTGTATTTGGGGCTACAATGGAAGTCAGATAAGTGGTTAAACTATACTTGAAAGTATGGATCTCAATAGAGTCATAAGTCCAATCGTACCACCTTGAACTGATGACTATTAGATTAGAGTATTGGATCACATGTCCGCTCCATCCAAAACTGCTCATGCCACCTGACTATTAGATTAGAGTATTGGATCACATGTCCACCCTCCATACTTGATACTTCACCCTATTCAGTCACTATTCCAGACCACCACGTCGTAGCCTTGAACCGAAGGCGGGAGAAAGAACCCGAAGTCTAATCAACTACCTATATTATTTATACTGAAAGGCTTCAGATGAGGTTCCCGGGTACTTGTGTGTGCGGTTGCGATACTATATAGGAAGAGTACCGCTGATACCTATATATATTGAGCGAGTGGATTTGGCCCCAACCCGAGTCACGAGTCCTAGAAACCAGCCACTTCAATGACCTATCCATTCGTCGATGCCACCTTCCGTTTGATTCGCATCTCAAATCAATCCCAACAACAACACGCTAAGCAAAATCATCCAAAAAACATCTTTGAGTTAGAGCACCATGAACAATCGCAAATAGCCCAAGAGAAACATGTGGTGAAACGAGGCCATAAAATGATCTTCCAACATCTTTGACATCCCCAACCAATAGTGAAAAATCAAGAGTTTGAGTCCTAGAACCGTTGAATCGACCTTGTTTATAAAAACCACCACTTACATTTTCTCTATTGACCCAGTGTATTTGAGCAGATCACCTCAATGCTCCAATTCCAAAAACCAACTATGGATAGTACTCTACTACTATAGTTTCCGAACGGTGTATTTTAGTAGTTCTGATTACCCCTGACATCCCCACCAATATACTGAGACAAAGAGGATGACCTGAACAACGTCTAAAAAATTCCAGTACCATGCTGCCATTTCAAATCTAACACGATGCGCCCTGCCGAAATTCCCTATCGATTGGCGATAACAACAGATGCTCGAGTATAGCGTACCAATGATCACATGCAACCCATGACACCTAGTTGCTAAGGAAAACGTTGAACCATATATACTATCAGAAAATGAGAAGTAGCTGTGTTCATATTCCAACCCTTACAACCCAGTGAAAACGAGAGCCAGTGCAACGGTAGTGAGTAAAGCGAAAACAAATCGATGATACCTGCCGTTCAGTAGATCATGATGATCCCAAGTTATTGATGCTACATACGTTGGGGGAATTAGGGTATTCAGCATTGGAAGCTCCTGAGGATCGAAATGAAAGATGCCTTGGGGTGGACAGATCAATATGACCTCTACCGCTGGCTCCAAAGAAGAATGATAAGATGCCCAAAAGAGGGAAAGAAGGAACATCACCTCTGAGACGATGAACAACAAAGAGCCATATCTCGGTCCATTTTGTACTAATGGGGTATGCTGCCCTGCCTTCACTTCATGTATCACATCGTTCCACCAAAGGAACAAGGGGTATAGGATCACCACTATCCCCATAATACCAACTGTGGAACACCCACAACTTGGATGCATGTACAAAAGACCACAAACTATACTGGCCCCAGGGCCGATAGCTCCCAACATTGGCCATGGACTTGGATACACCAAATGATAGGAATGCCTCGGTGAATCAAGCATTCCTTACTAGACCGAGAGGTTTCATGAACCATCCATGATGCCCCATCCGCTCCAAGGTAGTAGGTTGGTAGTGGTATACGTAGTGTTCGATCTGATCATGCCCCGTCACTAGCTATTTGTTTTCCTTCCACACCTGCCCTAAGTACTCTACTCTAAACTATATAGGAAGAGTACCCGTTAATGTACTCACGACCGTTCCTTAACACCCCCTCGTCGGTTGCTTCATCCGATCCCCCATGAATACCTCATCTCTCTCATCATATATAGTCTATAGTCATCATACGGCTTGATATGCTGCTGGAAATGGTACTCCAATAGCCCAGTTGAGTTGCAGCAACTCGGTATCTTGCTCTGCCATCGCCCTGAAAAACCTCATGCGATGATAGAGAACCACCGAGGTCGAACCACCTTATCCACTCGGCCAATCCTTTCTTTCCACCCCACCCCATGTTGTTCCAATGTCAATATACCTCGACAACCTAATGTACAATGCCAGTACAGTGCCTTGAGTGCCTTCCGCTGCATAACGCCACCACAACACCACCTCAACCACCACTGATAGGGATAAGGAACTGGTCCAATACTGATAGGGAAAAGGAACTGAAGCCAATAGGAATAGAAAAGTGGAAGTAACTGATAGGGATAAACTATATAGGGTCAAGTACCGTAGATCTAACCTGAAAGAAAGGGTCAGGAACTAAGGGTGTGGAAATGGCGGTCGATCAGTTTCATACTATTCAATAGTATGCAATTACTAACGATTATTAAAATAAATGGCAACTCAACTCAGAACAAGTGGTCCACTCCAACTGATGTCCTTTGTTCTGCCAGGAAAGGTAGGAGCATGGGGGGTTCAAAAGTCACATCATGAGCCAATTCAATACCACCAAGATAGAAGGTACAACATCTCAACCCCTTAGTTTCTTATCCCTATCAGAGAGTGGATGGTTTTGTGTTGACATTGACCTCCCCTGAGCATCACACCCTTCCAAAACTGGTACTTATATATAGAGGAACTACCTTCAAACCCCGTTATAGAGATACTATCTGACCTCTGCCAAACCCATACTGCAAGAGATCCACCGTGCACATATATACTATCATGACCCTACTCCGACCTACTAGCCCCTAGGCCATAGGGTATGCGTAGGAGGCCGAAGGAGTGCAGGAAGCTACTACCTATATTATACTGAGATGGTGAAACTCAAGTATACCCTCCATTCCCCATTGCCACATATACCGACACCATCCAACCCCCCAACTGCGCGTTTTGCGACCCAGTACGTAGCAGTGTATCATGGCACTATATAGAGTCAAGTTCAGTACTTTATTCTATATAGTATACTCTAATAGTCTACCATCCCCCCTTGTCTCCCAACGGGTACTCTGTCTATATAGTACTATATAGAGTAGAGTACTGATGACTCCATTACACCTTGTGTTCCTTATCCCTATCATAACTATATAGGGAGAGTACTGAACCTCCCATTTTGATCTGGCCACCTTGAATGGTGTCCCTGTGCGCGCTTCCTAGTTGTTTGCCTTCCACTTATGCTGATCTTGAATGGTCTTGAATGGAAGGTATACTTGACCTTGCTCCACTCGTTTGAACCACCTTTAGAATCAACCAGAACATCATTTCTATATCATAACAAGAGATATTGGGCAAGCCAGCCCATTTTATAACCATCATTGGGGGATCATGACTAGCGCAACCATCCCCAACTCTTAGTTACTTATCCCTATCAGTGGGTACCACATACCATACTGAGCAGCCTAGCTCCAAGACTTGTAGTTGAGCCTATGACTCACCTTTCCTAGCCTATGGGGAATAAAAGGTCACAATCAAATAGCTATGAATGAAATAATCAAGATAGTTTAGAGTTGACCGTAGCTACCTGGCATTGTAGAGAGGCTCACTCAATGCTTGAGAAATACATACAATGGGATACTTCATGTATCCTAAGTATAATATAGGTAGTAGGCACTGGGATAATTCACATATCCCAGGCCAAGAAATAACCAGGTCAGACTTGGCAATGACCTAGTGAGTCTTTTGTCCAGGGACATCCTGGTCATTTACTGGGATACATAAATCATGTATCCCAGGTCTTCCCTAGAATACGTGAAGTATCCCAGACCAGGCCCTCCCTAGGATATGTGAAGTATCCCAGTGAGTACCTGGTCATTTCCTGGGATACATGAAGTATCTGACTATCTAGATTATATGGATAGAGGACCTCTTATAATCTAGAGTAGCTTGCCTTGTCTGACTAAACCTGGGAGGACCTGGAATACATGAAGTATACCAGACCTGGGAGGACCTGGAATACATGAAGTATCCCAGACCTGGGAGGACCTGGAATACATGAAGTATCCCAGACCTGTGAGGACCTGGAATACATGAAGTATCCCAGACCTGGGAGGACCTAGAATAAATTAAGTATCCTAGACCTGGGAGGACCTGGTGCTCCAGGCTACTATATATTATAGGAGGTAAGGGAGCACCTAGGAGGACCAGGTGCTCACTGACCAGGGAGTGCCTGGGATACCTGAATCGGGTATCCCAGTGAAGACCTGGGGGCCAACGACCTGACAGGATGCTCGCCCTATAAGCATGTGGGCCTGGTACTGATATATATTGAGCTTCTATCTTGGGTGGCTTGTGATGCAGATAGTTGATACTATTAGAGTAGAGTACTGAGGAAACCTCCAGCTTGATGAACGCCATACCCGCTAGATGGAAGATGGGTGCACAGTCACCTCTCACTTCCAGCACCAGTAGCATTAAAGTGACCCTAACCCCCCGTCCCCATTTTTTCCCCAGCCAGCAGCTAACTAGACCCCCCAATGGTGCAATATTTCTTGAAGGTCAGGTATTCTAGCATATAAAGTCCGGTCAAAGGGAAAGACTATTAGAGTAGAGTACTGACTCACTCATGGATGACCAACCGGGTTCATGGGGTTTTCGAGGTGTTGTGTCCCCATTGACGCATTGGAAGCCATTCCAATACCACGTGAATGGAACACGGTGCCTGATCTGGTGCCACCTGAAAGCCGAAACAGAGATTTCCTTTTTGCAATGACTTTTGATGCTATTTTGAACCGTTATGCCAACTCAACTGCAGCTACGTTCGTGTTGCTTCCTGCCTCACCGTGGAGTTTCACCGCACCTATCCCGATCTTGTTGTGATTGAGTGGATGTTTGGTATTGAGATTGAGTGAGACCTTTAAGAAAAAGTACACAGGGCTCACCCTATGTGGTCAACCTGATTCCCCATGCTGCCCAAAGGTGAGACCTTTCAGACAAAGGTTGGAAGAATGACTGATATAAGTCAGTTTGAATTGGACTGATCATAGCCAGTATAGATCGAGTACAGGATGAAGTGGCGTCTGGACCAGTACTCTACTCTAATAGTATCGGAAAAAAGGCACGAACTACTACACAACTGGTATTGGAGGATCAAGGTGGCGGCTTTGGCAATCACATAGATCAACCCCCATTTCCACTTCAAGAGTTGGGGATCATGGTGGTCATCTTGGCAAGTGGCACCACCACCTATCGGTTCCACTGGTACTGATATATATTTAAGGGCCAATCAAACCATATGGTCCCATGTTCCAATAGACTATATCTACTAAGTCATCTTTTTCTCAGTACTCTACTCTAATAGTGGCGCACACCGGGCACCTTTTGATGCTGGTACTTATATGGTTGTTTGACGAAGGCTGGTCATGTTGGAATGGTCAGAGACCAGTCAATATATATCAGTACCAGTCTCTGAAGACCGTCAATAGCCAATGGGATCAATCATGGATGGATGAGTCACCAGTACTCTAATCTAATAGTCCTATCGACCACACCACACCTTGAAAGATCCACCTCCAAAAGGAGTCGTTGGGGTACCCATTGTGTGCTACTACTCTTATTGATTGGGATGATGAACCGTATGATCCAAACAATATATATAAGTACCGTGTCTGAAGGTGGCTGCTGGAATGGAGTGGAACCATGTGAGGATAGTAGTAATGTTCGATGAAACCCCCATCTCTTCCAAACAACCACACCATGATGCATCACAGGAATTCCAAAAATCACCTCGTCTTCTTGCAGCAGTTGGGAAAGGCCCATGAACCCCCACCGCAGCACTATACTAGACTAGTAGTAGACAATAGGGAATACAAGTCAACAACCTTTCACATAGTTCCCTATTTTCTACTACTATTTTGGAGTTGAAGGAGATTTTGAGCCCTGGTTAGTGAGTACTTGGCCAAATCAGTACTATCTCATCATATCATCATATACCATAAATCTATGAATGCACCTCAGGAACAACACTAGCAGGAGGCCCAGAGGTTGAAGGCCTCTATTTTGGAGGTAAGGTATCTTTTTGGAGGTGATGTGGTTGACCATACTTAGAAGAATAAGGAAGCCGATGGTACCCAACTACTGGAAGCTAGAACTACTCCGTCTATTGAAGAATAAAGGCTCATCAACTCAGTTTTTTGACATAGTAAAAAACTCTAAACGTGATGCCTCGTTCGACTTAAATCAACACCTCGAGAACCATCAATGGGTTAGACCTCGATATAATATAGGTAGTAGACATGACAAAGAGGACCGAACAACCAAGAGAGATGAGGTATTCTTGTGAGGAGGTAGCTATATGAGGAGGTCTTGGTGGTTTGATGGGGGTTCATCGATTCATCCCTTTCGATATGCATTTTCCGAGTCTCAGTACTCTACTATAAAAGTCTTGCCCAAGGTGGTCACTACTCTTGTTGATGAACACCTCTACCTTGATGTGGGTATTATTCCATTTTAGTTCCGATTCTTGGGGTTGTGGGTTTCCCGAGTGACCTGGGTTATCCTCCAATTTAGTGTAGCGACATTGAATATCACCATCAGGATACCTTTGAATGGGACGACATATTGGATTGCTTGAATGTTGGACATCTGTCATTGGGTATCGTCCATTGGTGGATTTGGGGGGATCCAACTCGAAGGGTACAACACGCGATCAGCATCTCTAATTCAAGATAGTCCCAAGGGCTGCCATCGAGGCCAAGGTGGTGTCTGCTCATGCCTTGCTGATGCCATCAGTACTCTACTCTAATATTATCAATACTGAAGCCAAATTGTACTATCCCATGGGTGATCGATGTCTGGTCCGTATGCAGCCAAAGAGCAATCGATCTCACCAACGAGTCCAGTAAGGTATGGGTGATTGAAATGCACAAGAAATACAATGGGGTCATTTGTCCTATAGGCACATACGGGTACTCGACAGGTTGACATCTGATCCATCCGAGCAGTAAGAGATCTGAAAATAGAAACCAAAACAGTCCTTGGGCTACAGGACGAAAACTGGAACTACGTACATCCATGGGACAAAAAGCGAGCGAAAACAGAGAGAGAAACACAAGTGCAATTGCGGCCACACCACCATCTTTGGAAGGGATACTACACAGCAGGGCATAAAGTGGTAGGAAATACCATTCTGGAACAATATGGGTTAGGGTCGGCATTAGATTAGCGGTGATAGAATTTTCAGGATGCAATAATAAATGGGGGTCAAAAAACACAACCAGCGTAAGCCCAAGGGAACAAGAAACCAATCCTACCAGATCCTTCACATAGAAATAGGGAAAAGATACTATTTTATCCATCTCCGAATAAACACCCAAGGGATTATTGGAGCCAAATTGATGCAATGAGGCCAGATGAATTAGAGTGGATCCCACTATCAGAAATGGCAGTACAAGATGCAAACTATAAAAACACGTTAAGGTTGGATTGTCAATGGAGAACCCACCCCATAGCCAAGAGACTATGGTGTTTCCCACAACTGGTATGGCACTCACGATGCTGTTCATGAAATTTGCTCCCCAAAAGCTCATCTACCCCCACCAAGGAAGAACGTATCCCGGAAACGTTGTCCCAATCAATAAGAGTAGTAGCAGCACACCGAAACCCCAAACCCATTCCCGAGGACTGCCAAAACTAGCATGATAGAGACCATAAAAGATATATAGGTTAACAAACAAGAGAAACATACTCGCCTCATTCGAATGCAGATATCAGGGAAACCAACCCCCAAAAACATCTCTCATTAAGGTTTCCATGCAGGAGAACGCGAGATCGACATTCGGTGTGTGATGCATCGATAATAAAATTCCAGAGACCAGCTGCAGTACTAAAAAAAACCATCTAAAGGCCCGAGTCCCCGAGAATACGATATATTGATCGAGGTTGGATAAGAAATCAAGTGCTGATGGAGTGTTGAGACGATAGGTTGTTTCAGCATCGAGAATCATTGGCGCATCGTTCAATCGTTGACGTTTTTGCTCGGCCAAAGATCTCAATTGTGATCCACTGCTCCCACCCCCCTTCTATATGCCTGAACACCCAAGAAAAACTTCCTGGATGTGTAATAGTGTACCAAGCTTTTATATGTGTGAATAACGGGTTTCACAGTCAAGAAAAGTATTACTGAGATAGTAGATAGCCTTCTCCTTCTTGCCTATATCATCATGACGAGCGAGGACTGCCCCTAACGTCGTTTTAGTGGTTGAAACGTAGAGGAGTATATGCCTTCCTGGTACTGGTGGAGATAATACTGGGGCATTCATGAGATACATCTTAAGTTTCTTGAAAGATTCTTGGGGTCCACTCGAACGTCAGCGTTCTTCTGAAGAAGCTGATTCATGGACTCACATCTCGTGCTGGCTTGAGATATGAATCGTCGAAGAGGTTGCAACTGACCGTTGAAGACTTTTTAACTCCTTAATGTTGTGAGGTGGAGGCATGTTGATGCCTTATATTATAAGAATATCTGAGATCGTCGGCTGGATTTGCCTCGATTCCTCTCTTGCTGACGATGAATCCCAGAAGTGTCTTCTTTTGAACCATCTTACCGAGAACATAATTTACTTATTTACTTCAAACCAACGGGAATTCCCCAACTGGAACTGGGGGATTACAGGGAATTTCTTGAAGATAAAGTGGTCTAAGTTCTAAAAACCCACCTTTTCTTTTTGAGCAAGGACATCCCCCCCAATTCACATACCTGGAAGGAATTGGGGCAGGAAGTGGTCAATCAAATCGGAGAAGGTGTTGAACCCTCTTTTGTCTATGACACCTTAATGGATCCGAACAGTCTACATTTTGTGTATTATTTGTTGATTGAGAAAAATATTTTCATAGAATGGACTGGATCATAAAATCATGATGTAGCCTCTCTTGGCGCAGTTGAATTTTCAATCGTACAATTAGGACAAGAATTGAGGCAATTCTTCTGGGTAGCACTTCAATGACAATTTTGAAGACGCTAAGTGTGAGACCAGCCTTGGGCTAAGAAAAAAAGGTCCTGGCTTTAGTAAGGTTAAGGTTACGAATCGAATCCAATTTTCAGGCTGAACCTTGGGAAAAACTTTCTTCCTAGAATCTCAGTCCCTCCGCTCTGAGAAGGATTTCTAGCTAGTCTGCCTTATGCACTGGGGAAAGGACTTAAAGAATCTATTTATTCACATTAAACTATGGAAATTATTTTTAAGAGTTGAAATCAAGAGTTCAGAGTGCCCAAGAAGAATCAAAGTTTATTAAATCAATCATTCCTCATAGGATCCATTCCTTAGCAAATTAATCTTTCTACGAGATTCTAATAAAAGATATTCTCTTGGATATGATATATTTCTATTTTATTATAAGGAAAGGACGTTAGGACGAGGGCGAGCTCATCAGTCTTGGGGAATGGGAGAAAAAGGATAAGAGTGAGATTCTACTTGCTGCTAAATCCCTCGACTGGCACAAGACAGGCCAATAGAGATGGCAGCTCAACCGGAAACCCTTACGGTGAGGAAGAGACAGACATCTATCTCGATTCCTCTGTTTGACCATTCCCATCTTACTTTTGAGACCGATCACTAAACCTCTCAAGCATTTTAGTTTCATCACATATTAAATAAGTGCCGACCCGCACAAGTGAACGAGGAAGCTTACCATTCCACCGTCGGCCAGTTATTCAGCTAGGCAAGGTATCAATGGTCTAACTACGAAATCTTGATTGCAACGCCTGGAATTTCATACCACACTATTTATTCTTTCATTTCAAGACCTAATAATATAATAATAAGGGAAGATTTAGCTTAATTCTAAATATTTTCAAAATAAGGCAGACCCGATAACATTAGAGTTGATAAAGCACGTGCCACACTATGACATCCAATAGCAGAGACAGAAATCAATCTTGCATCTCCGTCTTGGTGCTACGATCCTTCTTATCTTTATCCTATAATCCAATCGTGCAATCTAGCTCTACTTTACTACTATAATATGGTTTTGAAAGATCACAAACAGTCCAACCATCTACCTTTTGAGAGATACTCAATCCGTTACCATGACTGATAGGATGATCAAGAAAGGATGAAAAGCTACATGTTCCGCTTCTCCTGTTAGTTAGAGAGGAGCAGAGACCACCCTATCTTGTTGGTTATTTTTCTTCGCTAAATCCCTTAACCATGAAATTCAGTCAATGTTGGATTCATTGATTACATAGTTGACCACACACATTCAATGGTAGGGAGTAACGCCTTCTATTTACAATTTAGAACGTGCATTGCAGAGATACTCATCGAGTGGACCATACCAAGGTGCATAGAGAACTTCTTTGATTTTCTGATCTCATTATGGACATGTAGAGATAGGCACCTTATCTATGCAATAACGGTCTCACTCTTCAAGATAGATTCATGAAAGGTCAATTTCGAGGGCTTTAGCGATGGAGTTTTTCCAGCGAGATCAAACAATTTTAGATATAAAGATCTTCCTTAAGTAAATAAGTAAAATAGGGAAAGTAAATTTTACAAATGGGTAGCACGAAAAGTCTCATGATTGGAATGATCGGTCACGTAGGGAGGAGCTCCCTCACTCTGATCGATCCATGGAAGTTGTGGGTCGAGGTGAATGAAAGAGACAAAATACAGGACCAAGCTATTGGGATGTTTCAACCCGTATTGCTTGAAGCTTTGCTCCATATCTAGGTAGGAGAAAGAAACAATACATTACATTGATTTTCTGTTCCAGGTCGATCAATGGTTTTGCTTGACTCTGTATCAGGCAACAAGAGGAACGAGTATGATGGAAATCTTGCTGGAAGCTTTGTTCCTAGAACCAAACAAGACAAATTGAACCTTATCGAGAGGGAGGAGAAGAGAGATATAGGGATTGAGGACGCAAATCAGAATGCTATTTTTCTGTTTGTGGATCAATTGGGCCAGCTAGTCAACAAGGAGAAGGGATTTAGCGCAAGTGCGGGATGTTCCAATCGATACTTGTTTGAAGCCTTTGTCTGTCAAACATAAGAGAGATATTTGATTACCATGGAAGGTTGCACTCGAAAGCCCTATTCCACCTATCTCAAATTGCTTCATTAATGAAAATTTTCTTCTTCTGTCTATCTAACGCCCATGCTATCCCCTCTGGAAAGGTTCTTCCCCTTTCTACAAAGCCTACTTCGTTGCATTCCCTTTCCACTATCTAGTTTTAATTTTCCTTCACCCCATGGTTCTCCCATTTTGGGCATAGGGTCCCTCGGGTATGTTCACCCTCTTCAACTTGCAACTTGAACACTTTCTTTAAGCGGTACTGCCACTGAGACTTTCAATTTCATTTTCTTCTTTTTTTGTTTGTATAGCGAAGATAAAGATACAAAGGTGGATTGGTGCATTTTCATGATTAGGTGTATGTCGTTATCGGTGTTCTCAATTCATATTGAGAGGAAGGTAAGTCCTGATCTAATATATGAAATTTTTAGTAATATGAGTTTGACTTCCACCCATCAAGACGAGGAAAAATTCTCTAAGGTGACTTTAAACTTTAAGGGTTTGCTCATGAAAAACCAGATTAGAGGAAATGCGAGTTGCTACTTAATTATCAAAGAATATTCTCATAGGATGAGAGACCTCAACTCCAAGCTCACTTAGTAAGGTTTGAAGCCAAATATGCTCACAAGCCATTGCTCTATACTCTTCTTCTGCATTCGACCGTGCTTCAACTGTTTGATTATTACTCTTCCCCGTCACAAGATTTCCACCTAAAATCAAATGTGCAGTATCCAGTCGTAGACCTCCTATCTGTCTGTCGGTGAGCCAGCCCAATCCGCATATTCATAGGCAGAAAAAAGAGGATGTAAAAGGTATATCAAATACCTTTTCTTTCCAGGAGACACTTAAGATACTGAATCATTTCTTCGAGATGTGGGTGTAGCATAAAAATCCAAAGGCCCGGAGAGAAAAAGAAGCTAGTGGAGCACCATGTAGGATTTCATAAGGGAGACCTGTGATTTAAAAGTAGTGTAGGTTAGTTATTGATAACAAATAATAACACCGTATGAAAAGATTCTTTTCCAAAGATACATGGGAACCACAGAATGAAAAATCATAGAAATGACCATCCCTCCTTTATTCTAGTCCAGTTGGAGAGGGAAAAGTCCCATACATTTCTGAATTCACAAATAAATGGAAGGATTAAATACCAAATGGAGGCATGATCTACTAAAAAATGGGTAAGCCCGGTGGTTCAAGTAGAGCCTTGCCAACAAAGAACATCAGCTTCTAGGGATAATAGGAGCTCCAGTTTCTCCAACCATTATAGTGAACCGGTCGAGGCCAGCAGCTATGAATACCCTGTGCTGGTTGTGCAAAGGCAGTGGATCGGGATCGAAGAGGAGTTTTTTAGCATAGGTATGAGCCTGACATCCCATTATCCTCTTTTTTGGAGTCTAGCATCCGATCCTTTATTGGAAAGACCTCACTAATCCATCATCTAGATAACTGAACCAGATAACTTTTCAGCTTAACATTCAACTTAGCTAAATCAAGATATTTTAGGGTGACCTCTCTCTACTATACTTGGCTCTGGATGGAAAACGAACTAATCCCCCCTAAACCCCCTCCACCGAAACTTAACACACCGCCTGTGTATGGGCTTCTATTCTAACCTGAAATGACCACAACTACACCACTCTGCTAAAATTACACTATCATCATACGAACGCCTGAAAGAGGGCTGCTGGAAAAGAGTAGTTTTTTCAAATCAAAGAACATGAACCCACCAAGCAATGGAACATTGTGCGGTAGGTAGAGGCAGAAGTCAATAAGATCATAAAAGTATTCTCAATTTCAAGGATACTAAAAAGATATAAAATTCCGCCCGGAACAAAGTGAGTTCTGAAAGAGGCTTCTTTAACTTCAACTGAACAATATGGATTTATTCCACTGTATGGTTTTATCCCATTTGATCAAGCCCAGCTAATAACCACATTCTCCCCCTATCATAAGAGAAGAAACTCTATCAAAGACAGTCATATCCATGAAGACCACAATCATCGTTTGCTCGCAAAAAAAGAGCTGGAAAAAATGCTTTATAGGCCAATACTAAAAAAGAATCATCTTATTGGATCAAGGGTAATTTTCTTAAGCCATCCATCTTAAGCACGCAACAAGAAATCTCAATCTCTCCTGTAGGGGGAAAGGGTTGGGACTCAAGTGGGGTTGGAGAGCTGCTGCCCTGACATTCTCTAGTTAGTAATTTGAATATACCAAGGGTTTAGGGGGAAATAGTTTTTTGAAAGTGGTGCATGTAATGTACTAGTACTAGTTACTAAATGAAATGGATATCAATTGCAGTGACCCATCATATAGAAGACAAAGAATTACAGTATGTGTCATTCTTTGTCTGTTCTAAAAACAGGTGGAAGACCTCCCCTTCCAAGATGTTTTCACCGATGGAGGGGCATTGCATCCATTTTCTTCAGAGATGCCACAAGTGCCACAACTCCTTATGATTCAATTGCAAGTGGTGGATAGATTAATATTAAAAAAAGAGGAAGGAATCCAGAGAACACCAATAGTATTTCTTGGTGTGATCGAATGAGCTATTTTTCTTTCAAATAGGTTCGTTGAAGTCAGTTAATCTGACCAGGTCTTCTTTGCAATCATAGGATCTGGGATAGATGACTTTACTTTTTGGTGAGTTCATTGCTGGTGTTACAGATAAAGTAACTATAAAATCATCCCTTGTTGTCAAAGTAAGCCATGCTAGTTCTATTATAGAAGGGCTTGATAAATAAGAATCAGTTGTCCTATAATCTGGTGCTTGAGAATCAGCTGTTAAAGAATCTGACTCCCTCATTCATCTTCCTCGATAAATTACTTTTGAATCGACATCAGATATATATTTTCAAACAACTCCTATATCTCCTCAATAGGTACTGAACAGAACAGTGAAGGGGTGATCCAAGAGTGGAGTGGGCTCGGGCGGAACAACGTAGCCTAAGAGGGAGAACCAATAGCGAACCAGGAATCAAATATTTGAAGGAGGTTTTTCGGTTCTTCCACGATTCTCCGCCATCGGTAAATCGATGCTTAGGGCTAAGGGGTACCATCCGAGTCCAGTTCTTTTTGGGTTCGGAGGAGCTGGAGGAGCCGATGCATCTTTCTAGAAATCCCTCAATCGAGACCTTGCCTTCTCTTCCCGCATTCATTCCCTTTCCGTTCGGTGCAATGGTTTGGAATTTAAAACCACCGAAATGGGGCATGAGCTGACCAAACCATGGTGCTTGGTGTCCCCAGAGCCACCTCCAAATGAGAAGACAAACTAGACTCTGTATAGCAGCTGATAGAAACTGTAGAACGAAGCTTTCTTGGTTGATCAATAAGACAATAGAGAAGCTAGAACATGCTAAGCTCGTGCCGCAAGAACCCCACCGCACACACCAATGAGTTCATCTTCTCGGTCTAATGCTAATGTTGACCTTTCATAACGATACTACTAAGAGTCTCTAAGTAAGTGGGTGTTAAGCACGGTTCGTTAATTCTTTTTTACATTTTGGTGTGTGTATAGTAGGACTTGGGATGAGCACTTAGAGCACTTGGAAATGTATTTATTGGAGGTCTTGCAGTAATAAAGTGTCTATGCTAAGAAATCGTTGTGTGAGTTTGGCATGAGCGAAAATCTTTATATTGGTCGACTAGTGTTTAATGGTTCAGTCTTGATTATGATGATCAAGATTAAGGCGATGTGTCAGTGTCCCGTTCCACAGACCCCCTTACACTATTTTGGGATTTTATGGGCTTATACAGCTATTTCTGGACTAAAGATTCATCAGAGGTTTGTTGGCCCGATCTCACAAAGGGGATTTTACATGGCCTCATCTCAGTGGGCAACAGACATTTGATAAGTTAAAACAGGTGATGACTTCGGAATAGGTTTTGAATTTTATAGAAAAGTATATTCTTTTGATTGAGTGTGCAACATCAGGGATAGGGGTTGGTGCAGTCCTTATGCCGAGAGGGAGACCTTTAGCATTGGAGAGTCGCAAACTGGAGGGAAATATGGAGATCTTAATACCAACCGCATGCTAAGTAATTTCCTTCTCTTCTAATTGATATCACATTTAAGGAAATGCCATATATAACCTTAAAGTTTCTGGAGAAAGCATTCCATAAAGGGTGAGAAGAATGCGCAGTTAGAAAGGTAACTATCATCTCAGATTCGAATAGGGGAAGGGAAATTTCTCTTATTTCAACAGAATCCGATTCGAGAGCGGATAGAGAAACTGTCCAATTTTGATCGCGGGTAAATGATGGGATCTTAATGGGCAATCCCCTATTATCTTTACTGTTTCTTGAGAATCTGCAAAAGGGCTTAGATGAGACCTAGCATCTCTCAGCTCAGATTCGGCATATCCAGTCTTAGCAGCAAATCCTTCCTCTGAAGATGGACAACATCCTCTCTTTGACACATCGTATCCCGTAATGGGCATGGTATCCCAATAGTCAAAGTAGAGAGAAAAAGAAGAGTTAGAACTAGAAGGATTGGTTAGAACTACCCCGAATCCATATACATAGTAAAATAATAGGGTAGACAGAGGTGCAACCTTATTGGCTTAAGCATCCGATTTTTTCCATGAGGAGGAATAATACCGGGTTATCGAATCCCCTGCATGTGAGGGTAGGCTTGATTCCAAAAAGAATCCCAAGGACAAAAGTAAATCAGAATAGGCTTTGAGGGATTCATAAGGAAGCCCTCCATAAATCCAAGCCAAATATAAAATGGTAAGGGTATTTTACCACTAGGAGAGTAGGCCAAAATAACATGACTATACCATTCCTAGTGGAATTAGAAATGGGAAAGAAGTTCCTTCCTCCCCTTCCTCAGGCATTAAGCCTAGGCCAATCAGTCTTACCGAAATTCCTTCCTCCAATAAGCTCTTTCAAGTCATTGTCTTTGATTTAAGCCTTCCTGCTTTTCTTTCTTCTGTGCCGTCATCTTTTAGCCATCTTTACCTACGTGGGTCATGTGGGTACTCTTCATGTTCCCTCTGTAGCTCCTATCTCTCCGATAGGAGAGGAGGCTTAGACCGAACGAGAGTACCACTAGTATTCTTTTTTTGCCTTAAAGTTTCAGATGAGCGGCAAGATCGAGGAATTTCATCTCCGTAATCTACCACTTGGAACAGATAGAAGCTACAATATTCCCTCTATTTGATATCTTACAAGTGGATGGCGATGCTGCTCATTTAGCTCAGCTCATTGTGATGACCAAAGGGAATCTAGAAGGTAAAAGTCTGATACATCAATAGCTCAACTGGGAAAATAGTACTCTCAGAGCTATAGAAACTTGGGGTCCAGACCCATGTGACGATGTCTCTTAGCAGAAGGCTGTTAAAGTTCCACACCATCGTAATAAATAGACCAATTGAGATCGATAGTGATCTCGACAAGCCTGATGGAATGGAATCCAATCTAAGGAAGACTGAGTCAAATGGAAAAGCTAACTTGAAGTTCCAGGAATCATCCATCCCTATCCTTTTCAGAGGCCCTCTGACCAGAAGCCGGAATCGTCTTCTGCTACAACAAGACAGGGTGACATGGTAATTGAGATAAGGGATGAAGAAGCTTTCTCGCTCCTACCACCCCCCGGGAAATAGAGAAGAATCAGGAAACTAGCCATTGGGAATGATAGTGGAAATGTGTAGCAAGCATATTAATCGTCATCAGATTCCAATAAATCATAGTACTCAGATAGTACGGGAAGTGACGAAGAGAGCTTGGAATCAACTACTGTCACCGAGTCAGAAGAAAATTTCCAACACGGATGATGGAGGAAACAAAGCCATCAATTCTCTTAGAAAATTTGCAAGAGCTGCACCAATGAACCTCTCATTCATATGAAGACAAGTAATTATTTCCTTCGGGGTTCTCTCATCGGATGATCTATCCATGGTCATTGGATGGATTGAATCAGTAGCGGATTTACAAGATGCTGATGTTTATGATGACTGCCTATAATGCGTACATCGTGGGAGGACAGAGTCATACGTACTGATTACACCGGGATTCAATGGATCTTGATCTTATCGAGTTAGTTCCTCCCCTGGAAGGGGTGATAGGGTAATGGCATATAAGCTATTCATATCCTAATAAAGGTCTTAATCTCCAAATTCCGCATTCTTCCTGTATCATTATCACAATTGCTTTCGCAGCTGCTGGAAGCCAAGTTGGTTTCACCCATACCTCCCAGAACAGTATCAGATCCACCTCCCAGGAATCATAATCCTAATACCAGGCATGAATATCACATGGGAGGAGCAGGACATTAGACTTCCGACTGCTACGAAATTAAGAATAAGATTCAAGATCTCATTGATCAGAATCTTTGGAACCCATCCAAGGATGTAATCAGCACCCCACAGAGAGAATTCACTCCATGGTACCCCATCACACCTACTAGTGCCAGGATCCACTTTCAATTGAAGAACGAAGAAGATTTACCAGAAGTAGCAATGATAACCATTGGTAGGTAGAGTCCAGTAAAGCAGAAAGTTCCTCTGGAGATTAAACCGGATCGACCTACTCTACTGTGACATCATTAGCTCCTCAAATCGACCTAGAATTTTTATTACCTGCTGCAGATTTAGAATTCAATATCATTGTCTACTAGCACAAATGGGGCCCTTTTTTATCAATCCTTAGTCAAAGAGTGAGTGCTCGACGTGTGGTAAAGGGGAAGGGGCCTAGAAGTGCCTACTACTAGACTAATCTATGACTTGAAGGCAGCTATGAATGATATTAGATATCTTGAACTGTTACCCACATTGGGAACATCCTAGTTACGACTTGAAGCAACTGTTTGAACTGTCCTATTTGAGACGGGGCCTTAGCTTGGATCCATTCAATATGGTCTGGTATTTCGGTAAGGGGAGAGTTAGAGCTCAAAGTGCCTCACTCACTAATATTGTATCTTCTGCTCTGCTTCCCCACTAATTGACTTTGCAGGTGCTACTTTGCTGCCTGAATTCCCAGATAGCTGAGCTGTTGAAGTAGTCTTCAACATGGTCTGCAAGATCGTATGCTACTCTTTCTGCTGAGTCAAATGCCCTAGTAAAAATGCTTAATTAAGATTTCTCACCTGCAAATGAGTCTCCCATACTTATTTATTTCCCCAAAAGGGTTACACTTTAAGGTGTAGTGTTGTTTTCCCATCCCCTGCAAAGAGAAAACCTCCCCCACTTTAGCATTCCCTCCTAAAGGTTTTTTCCCATACATGTTCTTTCATTGTCCCTCCCTGTGTCCCCCGGGGGTGCTTCCATAATTCCAGAGTGAGTGGAGGTAAGTTCAATCAAGTGATATTTGAGACAGAAGCAAGAAATTGGTCCAACCAGTCCTAGCTGACCTTCAAAGAGGCTTCGGTGCAACCTTCTTACTGAAAGAAGTGGGGGGGGGGGGGATAAGACTACAAAATAACCAACCCCACTCCAATCCGAGAGGCAAACTTCCACTGCGGAAACTTACTTTACGAAGCGATCATTCAAAGAAAGCATTTCCTTCTCCCTCAACATGAATTTGAGGCATAGAGATGGAATGGAATCTGGGTCAGCCAACAACTCCGGCCCAGAAGTACGCTTGTCTTAAGTTTCATCCTTAGTCATGTTCTACCTCTGCCTATTGGTCTGTAGAGCCAACTTCCATCCTTGAACCCTCCTTTCATAACTACATTCAGCAAGCATAGGATTCGGGATTAGACAAGAGCACCCGCTAAGACAGAGTTCCCTGCTCCACATGAAAGACCGAATTGAGCAGCCAACCAACCACTTGAGTGACCCGCTATGGTAGTTACCCTCCCGGTATTCCCTCTCTGATCTTATAAAAGGAAATTCCCCAGAAAGAAAGCCAAAAGATGAGCAAACCTTCTTTTTCTATTGGATGGAAAGATACATTTCCCTAATTCCACCAACTAGTTTGATACTTTGACTCTCGGAGGGGTGATATACGCTCTTGAGGTGAACAATAAAGGCAATATGGTTGTACCATGTGCAGAAATAGAAAGAAACTAGCACCTCTCAGCATACCATGGCCTAATAGGAAGGCAACATGGGCAGAAAGAGGCCTTGTTGCGATCCTAAAGACTCTTTCTTCTTTTCCTTTGAGATTGTCTCATCGGAAGGAATTATCCCCATACACCCAGGTGACCCAGTCGCATATGCAGTAGCTCCAGACCTATACCCCTCCCTTCCCCTTCCTTTGTTTGGGATAGTGGGTAGGCATGCATTTTCTCAATTGAGAATTCAATTAAGGAGACTAACTCGCATTAACGTAGTCATATCCTGTCCTTCCTATTACTATGAGTTGGGTTTCATAGATTGAAAGGTTGGGAATAAATAGAACCTCTAGACCAAGTATAACAACGGGCTTTTACCCTTTAAATGAAAGTCTTCCCGTTGGCAGACGCTTATTTTGCTTGAAATCCTAAAGCTGATTCAATCTCATAGCAGCTATTGATTTTGATTGTCTTGTAGCTGATGAAGCTTGAATTTAAAGCCTAGAGCCGTGGAGTGGTGTGTGGGACTCGTGTAGTAGTATCTATACTCCACGTGCTAGCAAATCTCCTCTCCCATGTGTAAACCAATATCTCGTGGTAGACTTAAGCTCTTCTAGGTCTCCTGCTTTCATTTTTTCAAAAAAGTTTGGTAGGGGCTTCCAAGCTTGACTAATCTAATAGGGGTATCCGCATAAGGAGAATGCCTGTCATGTGACACCTTGGTATCACAAAAAAATGTCCTGTGTACCAGCTATGTATGAATCATAGTCAATAAATTTACTAACTTTCTTAGTTGCAAGGGTACTTTGATTTAAAGTTTTTTCTTACAGTATATTAGAAAGTAAAAGTCTTCTTAGTATTACAATAGTTGACTATGAATATTACTACCCTTGTAGTTATAATAACTTAATTATTCAGAGTCTTAGTCTACTAAAATCATAGGAACAATCAACTCTTATATTGCAAGGTTCCACCCCAACTAGTAATAATCACTAAACTGAACTCTATAAGGATAGACTAGGTGATTACTCACTCACTAACATAATCGATAGGTGTTTAGGATATGAAAACATCCTTCCCTTTGTGCCTGACCCATTGAGTAAATAGAACTATAATTGTAAAAAAATTATATTAGGACACGTGGCGGTATATTTTAGTGCACCCATTAACTCCTTGTTAATACCCGACTAACTAAATAGAATTGAATCTCCTTCTTCTAGGAAACCGGGTCTAAGTCTCTATTCCTTGTCTGAGTGTTAGTAGTTTCATTAGAGTAAGCTCATTAGTGTTAGGGTTTTTATTTTCTTTATTACCTTGTTTTTAGGTGGGAAAGGAGACAGTTTCATAGTATAATTCCCAACCCAGTGAGTTGATAGAGACAACCCTTCCAACCAATAGTCCGTGGCCAGTTCCAAAGCATAGGAATAGGTAGAGTAGATTACTCACTTTTATTTAAACACAAACAAGTAAGCCAGGCAAAGAAAGCAAGCAATTTTGGAGCAGTCTTAAAATTAAATAATAGTAGGTAGAGTATTCAAAAACAAGAATAGGAATTTGTGCTTACGAGTAATAAGTAAGAAACCTCACTTAAGAAGAAGGACATGGGGAGATTAACCAATACAAACAAAACAAATGGAGGATTTGAAATAGATAGAAAGGAGTTCAATCTAAGCAACCATAGTGGAGGGAGAAACAATCCTAAAAGTAAGAAAGTAGTTGAAAGTGAGGAATTAGTCCCTGCTCTGCTAGTATTGGTTGGTGTTACTTTATCATACAAATGATTGTGGCAAGCAAGAGAAACTAAAGTGAGTTTTAGGGTGCAGCGTGAAGGCCCCCTCGAATGTACCTTGAGTTGACGTCACTGGGACATCTATCGTGGGGATCTGCTTCAGCAAGTCTTCTCCCAAAGGTTCTTTTTCATTAACTCCTTTCTATTCTATTTTGTATATGGTTCCTCTTGCTATCGCAGGCTCAGGTGAACTTCTGTTTTTTCATGAACCAACAAGTTCAGTCGTGTTGCGTCACGAGTCTACAAGCCTGCGCAGGTCCTCTCTAATCAACTCGTGAGGCCTCTATAGCAGCCTATTGAGATCTGTCGTGGATTTCCTTGTTGCTAATAGTGGCTCCCATCGTGATACCCACAAGCTTATTTCTTCTCAGATCTAACGTGATGCCACAATAAAATGGGCCAAGTTGCTAGTCTCATGGATTGCCTCAATGAAAAAATGTTAAAGATAAAAAAGAGAATGATCTCAACCAACCTATTTAAAAGATAAAAAGTAGATGTGCAAACCCCTCTGTTTGGTCAAATACTGGCCATATGGAGCGGAGGGGTAGAAGCACTCATTTCATTCTAGTGGGACCTAGAGGAGCTTAAAAGGTATGAAGTGTCTTTCTTCCTTTCCTTATTATTTATTCTTTTTCTGCTTGACTGACTTTTTTATGTTCTTACTTTCTTGATTACCTTGCTTTATGCCTTTCTAACATTCTAGTAGTAGTAGGAGTTGTAGTATGCCTGACTTTTCTACCTAGGAAGAAATACCTCTTTCTTCTTCCTCCCCTACCCTAGTCTTATAGCTAGGAACTGGGAAAGAGTAAGCGATATCCCTACTACTCCTAGTGATTGGATACTTGACTACACTATTCAAAGCATTGAAGATAGTGTTATACAAGCACACTCTCTCTAGGCCATATCTCCTTTCTGTGTTGTAGCATGGATTTTCTTTCTGAAGAGATGTGCGTGATCGTCTTTGTTTGAGGAATAGGAATAAGTGCCATTCTATGAAATAGTGTAAGCAAAGGGAAAGGCCTACCATTAGTGGAAAGAGAAGAAGGCAGAGTGAACTAAGACGAGAGAAGTTGGAACTAGTGAAAGTGAGGGAATCCGCTCTACTAGGTCGAAGCAAAGAAGTAAGAAAGATTATTCCACTCTAAAGGTAGCTCCTTCCTCGAGGCAATGAAATTTAGGAGTGACAAGATGGATACTATGTAGGCGCTCGTAGATAAAAGCAATCTTTGCAGCTAGTTTCTTACTCAGAAGATAGAGTCCTTCCTTTACGATTACAATATACTTTTTTTAATATAAAAGACTTAATAAAGGATCCATAACATCCATAAGGTCAGATGCCCAACCCCTTTCCCTGAATGGAGAAGGAGATGATAGTGAAGGGGAAGAGGATACCGATTCTTCAGCATAAGGCTGAACCTCCCGATTCTCATTCTCCTCTTCTCCAGCCGCAAAGGCTATTATTGGAAAACCTAAAAGAGATAAGAATAAGCAAATAAGAATTTGAAAAGCATAAGAAAGACATTCTAGTTGAAAATGGATTCCTTTCGAACTATGAAACCAAGTGTGAAACTTGGCGAAGATAGAAGAACACAACTATTGCAAAAACCAGGATTTTAGTAGTAGCTACACCCCCTAGATCCCTCATAATGAGGCAACAATATTCTTCTCGAAATATTCTAGGGGGACATCCTCAAAGGAAGCACTAAAAGCAGGTATGCCCGGGTTGGAATGAATCCAGAACGGAACTGAACTAGGAAAGAACAGAACTTCAAACACCTCAAGTGGAACCCTCAGGCTTTCTAAGTCTGTCCATCATCGTACTTGTGTTGTGAAGCCGGTTCTAAACCTCAAGAGTTAGGAAAGAAAAATTGCACAAAAAACTACACCTCAAGCTGAACCTTCACTCTGAGCTGGGGAAGACAATCAAGTAAGTTAAGGAAGGTCTTTAAGTCAAGCCAGAAAGAAGGGAGCTAGCAAGGAAAGGAAGGTAAGGAAGCTAGCAGGATCCAGAATCAGACCTACAAGCCAGACTAGTTTACTAAGGAAATCCAATATTTTGAATCTGACTTGAAGTAAATTACCACAAACATGCCTACCCACACCTGAACCAGTACCAGAACCAGAACTGAAATCTAGTGAAGGGCATATGACTTGTAAAGCTGATGGGGTTTCATAACACGTGCAGATTCCAATCCAGTCTGTTTATGAATTGATAAAATCCCGCCCTTATCCCATACCAGAACCTATACTTGAACCAGTACCAGTACCAGAACTTCCAGTTTTTGAAGCCCACTAGAAATCCAGAATCATACTTGAAGGTAAATCCCTCACTCACTGCTACTATCTACCCCTAAGAAAGACATAAAAATGGAAACAAGAAGGGGAAAGCATAAGAACTTCACCTTAACTGAACCTCAACCTGAAGTTGAACCTTCGCCTCCTAGGCAGGGAACCAGCACTATAATCTCGTGAAGAGCAAGCCAGTTTATGAATCCAGTAACAACCGTAACTGAAAGCAGAATGTAATAGCTCGACCTTAAGGGGGGAATAACTCGACTTAAAAGGATAGGAGGAGCAGAACAAGGGACACCGAAACTAAAATCTCAGGCTCGGGAAGTCAATAATACTGTAGAAGGAACTTGTCTAGCTTGTGAAGCCAACTATAAAGAATTAGGACCTTATTTCATGAATTCATTTAGTAGCATCCATAAATTCACCCCGTACTGTTGATCATGTTGCTTAAAGCTAGGGAACTGACAAGGAAGGGAATTATTCCCCTCCTCATATCTATCTCTCCCCACTGAAAACATGGTCACACCATGGGCACCAAGATAAAGAGAACCCTCAGTCAATCAAAGTGTGTCTAAGAATGTCATGAACAGAGTTCCGAGTCTCTAAGACCCTCCATACTCTAATGAATCTAATGCTCCTTCACATCTTCTTCTTAAAGGGATCTATTTATGGAACTAAAAAATCTAGGTACTTGACCCTATATAGTTTTGCCCCGGGTGTGGGAGATCCCATCTACCGTTCCTCCAAGAGTGATTATGCCGATTCTTGCAAAATCCATTATCTTCCCTACCTTTATTTATCCTCTTTCTTCACTCTCCCTTCTGTATTTCTTCAAGAGACAGATAAGAAAGGGCTTACTTAGCCTACCAGCTAATAAGGATTTTTTCACTCGGAGTTCTTTCTTCAAGACCCTGAGGCGGTGAAAGAAATGGAATGTCCACAGATTTGGCTTAGTGAAAATAGCCCTAGTTTGATCTTCTTCCATATAAGACTTTGTAATTCAATCGATTCCTAATAGGATTGGAAATGGGCTTAGTAATCCTCCTTCATTTCATCTTCTCAGTGAAGGAAGTCTGTGTTCACATCTGATCCTTCATGGGATTTGAACAGAAAACTGGTACTTATATATATATTGGGCATTCGAACTTGAGATATGCCTTCTTCACTGGCTAGTCATAGTGGTTTGGTCCCTGATTTCCTCATAAGAGAGGGTGAGGTTAAAGGAATTTTTTTTTCTCTTTAGAACCTAGAACTATAGATATTAAGTACCTGATCCCTCTAAGTTGGAAGTCTAGTGCTTTCAGAGGGATTTCCTGATGCCGATCTATATAGGTAGAGTAATTAGGTCTTTGGCCTGAACATCATAGGAACTGATATTATATCTAGTAGGGTACTATCCAAGACAAGTTATGTTCCTTTCTCTGCCTTCCTTTTCTCACTAGGACATAAAGGGGTTCACTTTCTCTTTCTTATCCTTTTACTTTTCTTTGTCTGGAAGTAGCTATCATTTCCTTATTTCTTCTTTTTGCCATAGAGTCCGGGTACTCTTATATATAGTTTCAGCTCAGTAAAATCTCTTTATAGTTGGAGACGAGTCCCTTTTTGGGTCTATCGCTTTGCCTGAACCAAATTCAAGGAATGGTTGTCTTCCAGACCCACTTTGTCTTTCCTATACTTATTTTCTTTTTCTTTTGTTGGCAGTGCAGATCCCGCTCATTGGGATTCTCACCTTCTACTGTTAAGATTCAACGTTTTTGCAGAGTTTCTTGTGTCACTTTCTTGTAATCAATTACGTCATCTCGACTTTCTAAAGCATATGTGGAAATCAATCTTGATCTGTCTAGTTCCTCAGAAGGCAGGAACGTCAGGCATCCTCCAACTCTGAACACACACTTCTTTTCCTCATGCATTTGTATCTTCCTCTTTCATAGAATTCATCTATTATCCCCTGTATTCGTCTTATCCATTCACCTTATTTCTAATTCGGTATATATAATATAGTAAACCATACCCAACAATCTAAAGAGCCTGTCCCGCGATACAGCTCTAAGGTCAATAGGTATTTTCACTTCTGATCGAAAAAAGTAGCTCGACTGGTAAGGAAATGTACCCGAAGGAGTGTACTCGGACTCCCATTTTTTCTTGACCTGAAGCTTGAGAGATAGACCAACTTCTCATAAACCTGGTGCACGAGAAACATAAAAAAACTAAGAATCACTAGGGACTATATCTTTTTGAGCTTCAACCTGTAATTTCAACATCAATCGCACCCTTATACACCTATTCTATCACAACTATCAATAACCTTTTCTGGGGGCAGGTTCTGACCACATGATGTACCAAGAATACATCACCTAGAGACTTATTCGTCTCCTTTTATGGGTATAGAGGCATTCACGAAAAATCATTCCTTATGTTAATTCTATATGTAAACAAATGCAATCCAAAACCACTCACCCCTAGGGATTTCCAATTCTTATTCATCATAGAATTCATCACCAGTTTCATCCCTTTCCCTTTCTCAGATTTCCTAAGATCTCTCCTTTTGCTAGGAAATGGCTCTAAGCATTTTTCGAGGCTTTCACCCGCACTAGCACCTGTATATGGACTCGAAAGCCCGAACACAAGAAAGCTGACCTTATTATTATGAAAAGGGGAAAGGGGCTAAAACCAAAGCTAAGGCTGCGAGACTAAGAGAATAGGAAAGACTTGGTATATAATATGTGCCTTTGTTCCGGCTATAGTCTATTAGCAAGAGAGTAGGGGACCATGATTTTTCTGTGGGAAAAGTATCTCTATGTTTATTTCATGTTTCATAGACTTCATTAGGTTTATGTTGGCATGGAATCTTGATTGCTTCTTGCTTTGCTGGAAACATAGTATGATTAGAGTACTAGTGCTCTATGGTTGAGCGGCTGGACACTCCTTTCATTTCCCATCCATTAAACTGAACTCCAGACTGTTGAAGACATGAGGAGATGTAGCTTCTGTTCAAACTTCCTCTCTTTTTTTATTCCCCACTTCAATGTGCTATGCTGGAAAAAGGGCTATCAGAAACCAAGGAGAGTTCATGCGTTAAGTTTCTTTGTTGAATGAAGGTGAGTTCAAGGATCGGGATGGGTATTATTCCTATATAGTCACTTATTTTTTTGTCGTTAACCCCCTGAGTTCAAGATGTCCCTTTCCGCTTCTCTTTCAGCAACTTCCCTCATTGGGATTGGTCAAGCTCCTTCACTTATTTCTCAATCAGACTGCACCTTTTCTTTCTATTAGTAGGTCTTCTTTCCCATTCAGTTGTAGTCTATTTGTAGTTTTGATCAAGATTCCGAATCCAATATTAGATCTTTCCTCACTAGTTATGAAATGCCCTAGCTACTCATTATGAGTGACCTAGTCTTAACCTACTATCCATCTAGTCTTTCCAGAATTGGTTAAAGCAAGAATCCCTATTTCTTCTGTCTTAGTCGATCAACCTTTCTCAACCCGGTAGAGGGTGACCCCATTTCCACAAATCCTGATTCCTTCTGATTCTCTCTATTCTCTTTCTGATGCCTCTGTTGCTCAGATTTCTTTGAAGCTTTTATCCACTCATCATATCATACTTTCCAGCTTCTAAATAGCCATTGGTCGAGTTGCTTCACCCCTATCCCTATTAGATTAGTGGATCATCTTGTCCCCTTATTCTCCCCTGCTTTGGTTGAGGTCGATCTAAAAATTCCCTCTTCGTTCGACCCGAGATATGGCACCTCACCCTATATTCTCGGATTCGTCTCTCTCCCTTTAGTAGAGTAAGGGTTCCCCCCTTCTTTGAAGGTCACCTCAAACATTTCTTATAAGAAAATTATTCTTCTGCCTTTGGGCCTATCTTAGAAGAAAAGAAGGCAGTTTCTTTCTTACCTGAGTGGTCTAATGGAATATATAGAAAGTGTACCGTCTTGGAGATGGATTTGTTTCCACCTCGAAAGTATCTCTTCTACACTATATATATAGAATATCGAATGTTAGAGGTTTGATGAGAATTTCATAGGGGGTTGTGAACTCATACCTATTCTTCAGGAAATCAAATATCCTCTTTGTTAGTAGATAGAGTTCCTTTCTGGAATTCATAGCCTTGAGTGAGAAAATCCCCTTTTGTTTCCAAACCTTCCTAGTCTCGCTGGTCCCTGCTCCCCCTATTTTATTAGGAAATAAAGTACCAATACAAAAAAATCCTTTAGGCGGTCGAGTAGCTTCCTCTTATTCATTAGATTAGTCAAGGAACTATCAGCTCTCTCCTGCTCCTACACAGGTAGCCGAGTACCTTTCGTTCCTAAGCTATCATTTCACTCCTCCCCCCTCTACTCTAAAAGAAGGAGGTGTCCAACCTTGACAACATTGGCACCTTTCTTTCAAGTAGATCTTCCGCCTAAAGGGTACTAGGTTTTTGGTACCTACTCTCCTCTATTCGATTCGAGGAGTGATGTGTGCCCATGATTCTGCTACAACTACGAAGAATTCAAGATTTTATTCTGAAACTCTTTCCACTGCTGGTACTTGAAAGGTCAGAACTTTCTTTTGTTCTATGAATTCTACCTCTGCCTGACGGTTAGAGATTCTCTCCCTTTAGTCTCGCTCGAGCATCTATGATTGACTATCCCATAACTTCACTCATAAACTCTGATCCTAGCTAATCTAAGCGCTAAGATCTTGTTATTACAACCCCTATATCATAGTCTAGATAACTTTATTTTCTCACCCACTGTTAGAAAATATAGGTTCCAGTGAAATAATGAAATACATAAAGTAAAAGTAGAAGACTTTCCTATCCCCCTCCTATCATTGAGCTTGTCCCTCTTTTCCTTGGGTTCACTCCTCCCTCCTTTATTATTATTAGTAGGACTTCTGAACTTCTAAGCGTTGATCTCCACTAAAAAGGAGAGAGTTCCTTTAGTTTAGTTAGGAAATAGGTTCAACGTGGGATTCTAGGTAGGTGCCTTCGTAGTTGTCTTACTGTTAGGTTAGGCAGGTGCCTTCCGGGCTTGACTCCCCTTCCTATCTTGCATCTATTAGGTAAAAGAGAGCCCTTTAAACTTTCCTGCATTTGTAGTAAGGGTGGTAGGATTAAGATTAGGAGATTGATTGAGTGAAGGTGAAATATGAAAAAGAAGTAGGAAATACTTTTTAAATTTAAATATTCCAGAACTCATAGCCTTGTTGAACCTCTTTCTTTCCCCTAAGAAGAAGGTATCGATAGGTACTCTTATATAACTATATATATAGAGTACATGTATTACTCTGAAAGAATAGGAATTATTATATGACTGGACTCCTTGTTAGGAAGAGATAGACATGTCTTCTCTCTTTCGCCTTCTCGATGCATTGCTTGGGTCTTCATTGGGCACTAGTTGCACACTAGCTCTTTGGTGTGAATAAGAAAGTGTCAAGTGATTGAGTCTTTCGAAGGTGTGGCGGTCAGCTGTAAACTCTTGTTCGGGTTAATGAATTGAATAGGCCAAAGGTGAAAGAACACACACGAACAAAGGACCTCACTACTTCTTGACTTTAGCCTATCCATACCAAGAAGAAAATCAATAAGAACACACCTTGTCCTTTGTTCTCTGTCTTGGAGCCGAGGGTTCATCTTTAGGTTGTGTTTTCATAACCTTTCGAAGGAGGTCTTGCAGGTGATCTTCTTTGTCTCGGCTCTTAACTGCAAGGTTTTCCACAAAACATTTGACCGTGCAACATGTCCTTGAAGATCTTGGTCATGGCCCTCCGTCCCTATCATGTAAGGCGCACCAGCATGGGGTATTCCATTATGGAAGCGTTCGAGAGTAATTGAATGACTTGTGCAACTGTTGAGCGTTTCTGTCCTATAGCTACATAGACACAATAGAGCTTGTCCTGTTCCCGAGCGGTGGTGTTCACTTGATTTTGGGAAATCATGATATCGACCCCAATGCTGGTTTTTCCCGTTTTTCAGTCCCCAATGATGAGTTCACATTGCCCACGACTGATAGGCATCAGGCTATCCACCGCTTTGAGACCAGTCTGCAATGGCTCGTGAACCGGTTGACATTCGATAATGCCCAGACCTTTCAGTTCAAAACGTCTAGTCTCGGATTCCCAGTGTACGGTTGAGGTATTGTCAATTGGAACACCCAAATCGTCGAAAACATGACCCAGTTGGTACATCCCTGAGGGCACATCCATGACCGAACCGGTGCGCGTGGCCTGATCTTCTTTTTTCACGATGGTATCCAACCCCAACACCACTATACGGACAAGCTCGGGCTCCAGATTCAACGCTATGCCTTTCACGCCGCTAGAAAACTGGACCATTTCACCACATTTAAATTGATGCAACCCAGATACACGTGAAATTCCATCCCCATATCCCAAGACTAGCCCGTTTGTTTCCACCGTTTGGGTACTCGTTATGTCCAGTAGGTGCATTTGAGTCTAATATGCTTGTCAGTTCAGCATAATGGGTTGGTTTGACTCCCATGGAACATTACGAAGATATATGACCCTTCCCTTTGAGTGATTGGTCCTTATATGACAATAAATGAAGCTCCACATGTTCTATCTGAGGGGTCGAGGCCGAAAGTGCGAGTCGAGTCAATGGATAACAAATATCGTGCAAGGTCGGGAATGACTCGAATCAAGCATGACATGTCCACAATTCGAAAACTGACAGGGGTGAACTATATAGGGTCAAGTACCATAGATCTGAACCTTTCTCAACCAAACCGAATAGGGTGAAGTATCCGAGTTCTAAACCCTTGATATATAAGTAACACCTTTAGAAACCGAATAGGTTGAAGTAGTCGAGTTCTAAACCCTTGATATATAAGTAGCACCTTTCTTTATTAATAGACCACTATTAATAGAATACTGTTAGAACCTTTTTCAGAGACAACAGAGACAAGGGATTTAGGCTAGGTGAACTCTCTCATGGCCTATAACGATCACTATATACAGATATTTTCTACTATTATCCCGATTCGAAGCTAGGTGGTGCTATTATGGTGGGGGAAGGGTCGACTGAGAAATTCTATTGCATCCACTTTTTAAGGTAGGAATAACTAGGTATGACAGTAACAAACTAGAAAAAAAAGAAAAGAGGGGTATTGTCTTGTTAGAAGGTGGAGGAGGACTCTTTCAATGAATGCAAATTTCTGGTTCTGAAGGAATAAGAGGAAGAGAAACAACCTCTAGATTAAGCAGGAATTCCCGTAGAGACAATGATTGATCCTTCTCCTGATTATGTTGTTTCAACTTCTGGTTTTCTTCCCGTGGCTCACTCAACTGATGACTGGTACTTATATATATTGACTGAACACCAACAAAATATTGATTTCAAAAAGAAGCTTGATTCACTACTATATAGACAGAGTACCTGTGCTTGACCTACATCAACTGCTACAGAAGCTTTAGGTTCACCCGGAGCTATAGATTCAACTAGAGAAGCCGAAGTAGATGTAGAAACAGTAGATTCACCCCGAACAGATGAATTCAAGTGATAACAACATCTTGATAAAAACAAGAGTTTCGGCAGGGTCCCTGAGGTGAGTGCGGTATCTTGGAAACCTGGCCAAAGTCGTAACATCATTGTGTTAGGCCAACCATTGACCGGCCCACATCTACTACCTATATTATACCGATTGGGTGGTGGCTGACTTGCATAGTGACCTTTTGAAATCTAGACGCGGGCACTGCTAGATGATAGATATTTCAAAGACTTTTGTATAGTCGGTTCGTCGATCTACAGTAAATAGATCAATTCTACCTTCTGCGAGTACTGAGCTTACCGAGACTGGAGGTGCTTTCCGATCCATGATTTATGGTGTGTTTCAGAGAGTTCCTGATTCAAAGTCGGTAAAGTCAGTGTTTCCGATCCAATGTGGGTCGAAGCTAGGGGTTTTGGTCCTCTCTCTCTGATTGAATGTCTTACCCCGGTCTCAGAAAGCATAGGAGTTCCTAGCTGGTCTATTGAATAAAATCAAGGGTCTTTCTCTGTTGATAATGTTTTATGACTATATATAAGAGTACCTATCGATAGTTCCATCTTTTGTAGCATGAAGAGGTTAGGAACTTTTTTTAAAAATCTATCATAGTCTTTGTTTGAATGAGACTGAGCTTTTGGAAAAGGTAAGAGTATTGGGTTTCGCCCCGGTTCACATTCAGGGTTGAGGTTGAAGAGATCAGTTCTTTAGGGATGTGGGTTCAGAGTAGGTTTCGGCTTCTGGCACAAGGCCTGGCTTTAGGTCAATTCTCTTTTCTTGTTATACGCCGGTTAGCGGGGAAATACCAGAGTCTACACATCTCTCTCTTTCAATGCTAGGGGAAATGCACTAGCAGGGGTTTTGGTAATTACTCAGAAGTGTGACTCTCCACCTCTTTCATTGTGAGCTTACTCCCCCTCTGCGATAACATATTATAAGAGGGAGTTCCCGGGGAACACGCAATGTCGACTATGTGATTCTAAATAATGACCATACAACTACTCTAATGCTAGCGGTGGTGCGGAACCCTACTTCGGAACTGGCATCGACACCATCACAAGGGGCTACAAGGTTTTCTTGGCGTTTGTTTTATTATCATAGAAGGTTGAACAATCCTCCGGCTACGGTTGCTTTGGGTTTCCAAGATTACATTCCAATAGCGTATCGGGAATGACACCGGTCTCAAATAACCACCTCCTTGAAACCAGTTCCATCTCATCCACCACCATGCCAATCCACCCATGGGAAGTTGGGCACACCTAGGTTGGGAAAAAATGGAAATGGTGCTGGAATATCACACCAAATCGTATATGTGGTGTTGGGGACACTATTATAAGAGTACTTGTGGCCTGGTGGTTGATCAGTACTCTTCTAATAGTGTCACAAACCTCAATTCCAAGTCCTTGAACGTGGTACCACCCCAATGGCCTTGTGACACCAATACCACCTCTACTACCTATATTATACACTAATAAGGATAAATAACTACCAATATTCAAATATAGTACCCATCATGGGGTTTAATGGTGTGTGTGGGGGTGAAAGGTGGAATAACTACTATGTGGACTTTATATGCTAAATGCCAATAAAGTCCTGGGGGTTGTCGGATGATTTGGTTCAAGGACCACCAAGATTGGGTCAGTTCAATCACCACAATATAATATAGGTATTAGAAGGTATAATATAGGTATACCATTGATTGACTCCTTTTGGGCATTGTGGACGCTGGTGAACCGAGAAAAACCATGGCGGTCAGTGTCGACGAGGTTGCTCGCCAGCACTCTTAGTTCAGTATTGGTAGAACATGGGTCTCCAAAACCCAAAGGTCATAGGTTCAATTCCTATAGCGCGTGGGTGCATATTGGAATGGAGATGGGGGTGTTCGATGAGTCGAGGGTGGGGGACGCTAGTTGATTGGATCGGGACATCCAGGTATACTATGAAACGAGAACGGTCACCACTGGCCTATGCGAAGGGGGCAGAAAGGGGGGCCAAATGGCCAATGCACTGAGATGGAGTCATGGACTCGGGAGACCATGGGAGAATTCACAAGTCGGTATGCGGTGTCAATGGAACGACAGGTCAGCCACTGCACTACGACAATGGTGTCCTTGGGCCTTGGGCGAGTAGATGTGGGTAGGCTCGGGGCTTGAGAAAGGTAGGTGGTGGGAGTTGAGTTGAAATGGAGGACTATTAGAGTAGATTACTAAATGGGGGTCATCAAAGCATAGGACTAACGGTACTAGAATGGTGTCGTACTCTACTCTAAAAGTTGGCCAATTCACTTTTGTTGGCGTTTCGTGAACCTGGTACTGATATATATTGTCAATCGGCCCACTATAGTGGTACCTATAGTGGTTCCTATGGACTATATAGAAGATTACCTAGCTAGATTATACCGAATGGATGGTTTTTGGATCCCGTGACACCCCTACACCATAATGTCCAATGGAAACCGATGAAACAACCATAGGTATCAAAAAAGAGGTACCAACTGAGGTTTGTCAGAACTGGTAGAGGGGGCTACGGTGGCGATGGAGACCCGGGAATGCAGTCAACCCCCTACCACGGTACCGATATATATTGTTATAGTCACGGGTACTGATATATATTGTTATAGCTAGGATTGAGCCAAGGGTATCCTACGAGTGTGAGTCGAGCGACGAGTACGCCCGATCGTTACTCTTCCCTATATAGTTCAGTACTCTACTCTAATAGACTCAGTATAATATAGGTAGTAGAGGCTTTGGTCCTTCCCCAACCTGAGGTGGTAGTAGAGGAATCGACCGATGGGCAATGTAGAGGGGGGGGGGTGATACGCCACTACCTATATTATACTGATAGTGGGGTGCGAGAAAGTGGTCCAACCATAGGTGGTACCGTATGTAGCGCGGGAAGGTTTGGTCTGGGAACTCGGAACGAATGGCCATGGGGGTACACGGTGTCAGGAATCTCGATGAGTACTAGCGAGTCAGGTACTCTTCTATAACTATTTATAAGAGTACCGTGGATTAGAGTACTTGACACTATTAGAAGAGTACTTGAGCGCGGTTCTGCGTGTTGGGAATGGGGTGAGGAGCGGAGGTGGTTGGGTGGGCATATCGACTACGGTGACTATTAGATTAGAGTATTGTGGGGAAGGAACCGAGAGGTCATCATCCCAATTCGACTCTGTGAAAGAACCTCGAAACCAGAGCTCTATGACCTTTACCGAGGTTGGGAGTTGTCGGTCTCACCACATAGCTATATCTGAGATTGTCATGATGGGCGGAACATGTGGGATGAGAAGAGCAGAAGCATTAATGGGTGGTGTTCGCAGGTACTCATGGGATCAGAACCGGACAACTCGACTCAGACTCGTGGGGTTCGGGAGGTGGAATGATGAGACCGATCGGAAGGGTTTGGTTGTTCGACTATTGTATACTGGCTACGTCATGGGTGGTTGGACAGAATGAAATGGATGGACTAGCACAGGGCTAGCTACTGCACCTAGCGCGATACGGGTACTTGTGTGTGCGGTGTGGAACATAGAAGCAAGTACGTATGAATCTGGCGATACCACTAGCTCAGCATGTATGAGTGTTCACTACCTGCCGCTCTACTCCGAAATCGTCTTGGTATCATATCTATACGATTTCTGGCTTATCGATGATACTCTTTCACCCAGGCATACCTCCGCCTTGGTATCATCTCTATAACTATATATAAGAGTACCGTAGAATAGTACTGGGATCGAAGCGGGAACTGCCGGGAACGAGTCCGAAGGTTAGTACTCTTATATATAGTTAGAGAGATGATACCAAGTGTTGCTGGGAGAGAGAGAGCCACAGGTGCGATGATGGGCATACCGTACCTGCACAACCATCTGACATTAGTTCACGTGTAGACTACCGGTGCATGGCCTTCAGGTCGCTTCCACCCCTTGCACTCCGGAGCCTGAAAAAAAGGTTGCCATGTTCACTCGCTGTATTGACGCCCGTGGATGTGCATCTGCCGATAGTCATCAAGGTTTTGGATCAATCCATAAAGAATCAAAATGGTTCACAACTTTCAACATTTGATGAACAAAGTCTGAACCAGTGATACTGATTCTACTGTGATGAACTGTAAAGACCCGAAAATTTCAAGGAAATTTTTTTCTTAATTCCTTTGGAATTTTACAAGACTGTGGCTTCTGACGACACCTGATTCCAAGGCCCGGTGTGCCCGGAATCAAGTTTCGAAGTTTAGCTCGGGTACGTTCAGTGAACGAACGAGCGGGTTTTTCTAACTTTTGAACCGGTGTTCGGAATCGAAATCCGAGGGCACCGATGAAACCGCAGTGCCGGTAATTGCTTAGGAACACCTTTTCTGATGGTGTGTTTTATCGGAAGGAGTTGGTTAATTTTTGAGATTAAATAGTGAAGTAAATAAAATTTGTGGAACAAATTTTACTTCTAACCATGTGTGGAAGTTGAGGAACTAACCAAGTGAGAATAAAGGTGAGGTGGGGCCCACACGAGCCCCAACCATTCACATTCCCTAACCCCTTAACTCTTCCCCTTTAATCTTGTTAAACCCCTTGTATTTAATTGGGTAAATCCCCACCCTCCAACTTTAATACATGACTACACACACTAAATTAATTGATTAAACCTCTTTAATTAATTTAGCTAAGTGTTTTGAATTTTAAAGTTTGAAATGAATGGAAAAATAATAAAATAAGGAGGGGCCTTATTTTATTTGGTTAGTTTTGTTGTGTGAGGAATTTTGGGGAGAGAGTTCTATTCTCTTTTGAAGAACTTCATCTTCAATGAAGAATGCCAACCCTCCGATGAAGAACGTCGACCCGACGGCCCGAATTCTTCTTCCTTTTCCTCCTCCGCGGCAAGGAAGGAAACAACGACGCGGGAATTCGCCAACGACATCACACTTTGTCCTCACCATGATAAAAAGAGGATACGCCGCTTCCTCCTCGGATGCTCTCCATCAACGTCTACGAAACCTCACCCCACGACGCCATTTTCGCGTCGCCGGCAAATGACACCGTTTATCAAGGTAGTGGGATTATATTTGATTTTCCCTTTTTATCATTTGATAAAAGGACGACGAGCGCGGATCAATCTCTGCCGGTTGATCCGCGGATCGCTCTCTCATGCGGAATGGTTGCGGGGTGAATATCCAGGATTGGTTGTGTTTGTTATTGTTTTTAAAACCCCTAACGCGGAGGGCACGGGCTAACGAACAAAGCCCGGACCCTCCGCAGTTTGTTGTAGAAGTGCGGATCGACGGGCGATGATGAGGTGGGCCGCAAAGGCATTTTGAACCCTTCGTAGTAATCTACGGCTCCTGGGAGGACCACCGGCACAGACAGAATTGAAAATGGACATCCGGAGCAACTCCGGTGGTCCGCGGAAGAGCCTGCCGGCGCGCCGCCAGGAAGGTCCGCCGCGGCTGAAGCCGCGGCGACAGGCGGCGGTCCCGCGGCCGCGCGGGACCGAGGGAGACGCAGCGGCCAGCGCCGCGTCGCTGGCAGGGAGCGTCCCCCCACGCGGGGGTCGCGACTTCAATCAGGGGGGCGCGCACCTCCCCCCTGTTCCGCTCAGCTCGGCCAGCCGAGTAGGCCACGCGGGTCACGCCAGCGCGGCAGGCCAACCGGCCGCCGGTCCCCGCCAGCCGGGCTGGGCAGCACCCTAGTAGGCTGTACCCGGACCTGGGTCGGGTCGACCCGGTTCGGGCCGACCCAGGGGGTCTCGGGCCGGGTCGGATCGGGCCCGAACCCCCTATTTTCGGGAAATTTTTGTTCAAATGTCCATATCTTGGGCTACAGACCTCCGATAGACGTACCGTCAGTTGCGATGCGATCCTTGGATTGAGACGGTCGTTTCGGTATATTACACTCAAGGTTTTGGAGAACTTTGGGTATGGCCGAGTTGGTTTGAACATGAAACAACCGTGCCCTCGGAGCGGAAACGCTTATATCTTGAGCTCAGGACGTCTGATAAACGTACCGTCGACTTTGTTGGATTCCTCTTGATGAGAAGAAACTTTTGGCATACTTCTACTAAGTTTTGGACGCAGATGGATAGTGGCCGGGTTGGATTGAACCCGAAATCCAATCGGGCCCCTAGAACGGAAAAGCTGATAACCTTCAGAACAGACGTCTGTTTGACGAACCGTCAATAGCGTTGGTGATCACGTTGAAAAATGGTCCCTATGAGTATAACCTATGGGATTTCAGGGTACAATTTAGATACGGCCGGGTTGGTTCGCACACGAAACCAACCAGGCCCCTGGGACGAAAAGGCTAATAACTCACAGGCCGGGCGTCCGATTGACGTGCCGTCTATTGCGTTGAGACCCCTATGATGAGGCAGTCCTTGAGATACTTATTCATGGGACTTTGAGATACTTGGAGTATCGACCAGTAGCTCATGGAGAGGACCCTCCTGGAGACGAGCATACGGAGTACGGAGACCGTGTAGCCGACTGAGACCTGACGACTGCTTGACCGACTCGACTTGGAGTGAGTCGACTAGCTCAGTGGACGGAGCACTACTTTGTTTGGGTGCAGACCCATGGCGGACGAAGCACTACTTTGTTTGGGTGCAGACCCGCGATACTCATTCGGAGAGTACCTCTGCAGGCTATTAGGGGGTGTGCACTACTGTGTTTGGGTGGAATACCTTGGTGGGAATCACTACTGTGTGTAGGTGGCTGACCCGTGGTACTCGACAGGAGGAGTACCTCAGCAGTCTTTGGTTAGTGAGTAGTACCTTGGAGTCGTGACAGGATCACTGTACACTCCAGAGACGGGGCTCTTCAGCAGTTACAGTTTCGATAATGAAAATCCTGGTTTGAGCTGAGTCTATGACCTTTGTGTTTACCTCATGATTGATATGGGTCACTTGATAACTTAGGTATATGTATGGGCATATACCCAGGTAGTGGTTATCCGTTGATTTCATAACCTTTGTGTTTCCTCATGATTGAGATGGGTTACTTGATAACTTAGGTATAAGTATGGGCTTATACCTAAGTAAGGGTTATCTGTTGAGATCCTACTTTGTGGTTATCCTTGTTGGATTTAGTGATACCTTGAGGGTCTCGGGGTCCCTACTGAGTATCGTATACTCACCCCTGCACGGGCTATGCCCGCACCTCGTTGTGTTGGTTGCAGACATCGGGTAGCGCTGACAGAGGCCGAGTGTTCGAGGACTGGACGGTACTCGGAGGTGGACCTCTCAACGAGTCAGTATCCGGAGGTGGGCTTCATGACGAGACGACACTCAGAGGAGGTTGACGGGTGAGAGCGTTGTGGAGGCTATCTGTACCTACCCTTCAGGTAGGATCTGTGGTGGACGATCCATGAGTTGTGCTATCTGTACCTACCCTTTAGGTAGGATCCGAGGAGGAGGACCCAGGAGATGCTTCCGTTCTTACAACTATTTTTCTTTTTCTGTTTTACTTTCATTCAGTTGTAGCTGTATTTTCAGTTGGGTTTGTATTCTGGCCCACTTACTTTTCAGAACTTTCTTTTGTTCTTAGTGTATTACTTCGGCTTGTACTCTGTGATGTTTTGTTTACTTTTATAAAGGCAATGTCTTCCCAGTTATCAGGTTTTACGCCTTTGGTGCTAGTTTCCAGCCCCTGGCCTATGGAAGGCGGGCTTGGGGTAGTCATGACACGGGTCTCGAGGACGGGTCGTGACATGAACCCATTCGGAACTCAACTAGTAGTACGACGAGTCATGAGATGGATGCATCTACTAAGACGATTCACAATGATCGTCTTCAATTTCTTCTGGTATTGTTGAGGATCATCCCTCCAGTCTTCACCCATCTAGTGAACGGATCGTGGAGATTCCATCTGATATACACAAAAAATTGGGAGAGTTGATGGGTAACAAGAGTTCCCAAGATGTTCTGGAAGCGGCCCATGGAGAAATCCATGATATCCCTTTTCTTGAGCACCTGATTGATGATTTGAACATCAACGGCAGCGGAGTCGGAGGTGAATCCTTTCAAGATGCTATTGTTCGAGTGGGGATCATTCTCAGCCCATTGGAGCAATTTTCCATTCGCCCGTCAATTCCTTTGAGTTTCGGAAACTTGTATCTCTCATTCACAAATCCAACCCTGTTTTTGCTGCTATCGCTTTCGGCAGTCGTACTGGTTCTTTCCTTAGTCACTCGAAAGGGGGGAACCTAAGTACATAATGTGGTGCAATCGTTTTCAGAGCTGTTTTATGATTTAGTTCCCACGCTAGTCAACTATAATAAAGGATGAAGGAGCGTCAATGTGCAACAACGTTTTTCCCCTCGCATATCGGTCACTTTTACTTTCTTGTTATTTCGTAATTCCCTAAGTCTGGTATCATTTAGCTTCACTGTCACTAGTCACCTACTCTGTACGTGGTCGCTATCATTTTTATGTTCATTGGCATCACACTATTGGGAGTTGAGAGATATGGGATGCATTTTTTAAGCGTCTACTTACCCGAAGGCGTGCCCCTAACGTTAGCACCGATACTCGTACTACTCGAGCTCATCCCTCATTGTTTTCACGCATTGAGCTCGGGCATCCATTTATTTTCCAATATGATGGTCGAGTATAGTTCATTCAAGATCTTGAGTGGTTTCACGTGGATGATGCTCCTACTGCAAGATCAATTCTATTTGATTGGCGATCTGGGAACTCTGTTGCTGGTGCTATCGTTAACTCGGTTGGAACTCAGGGTAGCGATCTTACACGCTCATGTTTTTACTATTTTAATTTGCATCTACTTGAATGATGCTCCAAATATCCATCAATTATGATCAATAATCTACTCTAATAGTCAGTAATCTACTCTAATAGTTCTGGTCGACTGCCCAAGCCGCCCTACGGTGATACGCAGATCAAGGTATATTGGTGGTGGCTCGGTATAATATAGATAGTGGAGTCATTGAGTGGGGGAATAGGAAAATCATTGTGATTAAATGGGAGGTTGGGGATGGTGGTAGTATGATCATGGATATGCGTTGCCAAGTATAAAGTCTTTACTGTTATTTAACAACGGGGGATGGTTTTCCACCTTCAAGTCCATCAGTACTCTTCTAATAGTGTCTATCTAGTAACGGTGTCAGTACTCTACTCTAATAGTCTCAACTATCGGCATCCTTCCAGTGGTCCAACCTGTGTTTTCTTGGCATCACGTACCGTAGTATCAAGTAGTGGGATGTGTTGGTAATGATTGCTATGATACAGAGATGGCAATGGGTCGAGTGCGGAGCATGGGGTTCGAATGCACTATTCCACTGTGGTCATATGGCATTGTCGAATACATCATCTGAGTGAGAACTTTAAGACAAAGTACTATGATTCGAGGGGAGGGTGGAAAGCGAGCTCTGAGTAGGGGTAGCGCGTAAGGAATGAACTAGCAGGGTCTTGGGAATGGCCAAAATATCCACTATGAACTCCATGATTGATGGCCCATATTCATACATATAAAAGCTCAATACACTATTACACATCCTGGCGGTTTTTCTTGGGTGTTCAATCGTATGGAAGGGGGGCGGGAGCGGTGGATCACAATTGAGATCTTGGAAAGAGCAGAAACGTCAACGATTGAATGATTTGAAAATACTATTTTTGTTTTTTATTATATTTATCCTTTTATTTATCTTTATCCTTTGGAGACTTGATAAGTATCTAGTGGAGCCCTGGCAGAAAAACATTGTTGCACGTGATGTTATTATTGAACATAAAAAATCGCTTGGTTGTCCAATGGAATTCGAGTCTACTTGGAGGGGGAGCAAGGCGAGTACATTGCATCCCCATCCTTCTCTTACTGATTCGGAAAGAGTAAGCTCCTCCACCCATGGGACAACCCCTTCCATCCAACCACCTGATGTTACCCCCAGCCCCAAGATGATCACCAGCCCCCTTGAGCAATTTGAAATTCTCCCATTGATTCCTATTCATATAGGGGACTTGTATTTCTCATTCACGAATCCATATTTGTTTATACTGTTAACTCTTAGTTTGGTCCTACTATTTATCTTATATACCATATTCGTATGGTGGCGCGATGTTCCAAGTGAAAAATAACAAGTTTCAGCTTTAGTGGGCCTTCATGACTAACGAGGGGTGAGAGTCAAAGGGGATCAAAATGTCCCATCAATAAAGTGAGGGAGAGATATCTTTCTCTCGTTATGTCCTGGTATACTTGTTGCGGGCTGTCTCCACCCCGACGGACATGGGGGGGCTCTATTTGAGGATCTACCTTATCTTGCTTATTTAAGCAAAAGACGATCCACTGTCGGTTGTAGTATTCTTGATCTATAAAGTCAAGAGGGCAAGGCCCCCTTGTCTTATCTTAGGATGAGGGGGGCGAAGAAGTGGGAATGTGGGTCTTCGCGTCTATTGAGCTAACTGGTAAATGAGAGCCTTTGATACGTGCTCGCTACTGCAACAGCTATAGAAGTACGGATTTAGACATGGAAGCATTAGGAAGATTCTTTCTAGCTTATGTGATTCACCTTTGAATCATGTGAGTCACTCCTTAACTAAGTAAAGAAGAGTTATTTATCAACCACCCGGGATCACCTTAAAAGAGTTGAAAAGGCAATGGGTAAGCCGAGAAGAGCTATCTTACCCCTTTCTTGTTCACAAGGATTATCTACAAAAAAATGGGAGTTAGCGCTCCAGTAGGGAAGGGGGACCTTCTGAATAAGTCATAATTTCATAACCTATATCCGCAATAAACCAATGGAGACAGAACTCCTTAAGAAGACGGGGGTAGACCACACAGTAGAAGAAGTCATCGAAGAAGTAATAATGGGGAAGGAGGGGCGGGGAAGTACCCTATTTTGGGAACGAATGACTAAGAATTTGGGTCTTTGAAGCATCTACTTGTTCTCTTTTCCCTTGAATTCATCTATTTGCTTATAGATATTGTTTGTGCTCCATGAAGGGATGGACCAATCCAATATTCATACTTTCTTTCTTGGGATTAGGATCTTTGTAGAAAGGTAGGAATTTCATTATCATTATAAAAGGGCATCCCATTAGAAATAATTGAATTATCTAAGTCAGTAAGAATGACTCTGTTGGCCCCAGACAAGGCAAAAATACGTTATGATATTCTACATTAGCGGTCAAAGCATTGATTCTAATCCAGTCGAGTCTATTAGCAAAGAGCGATTCTTTAATCCCAAAGGCTAGCGAATCTGACTGACTTCGACTTTTTTTCTTTCTTTTTTTAGTTCTTCCCCGATGAGATCTTCCCGGGGAAAATTCTTAATCAAAGCAGGTAAAGGGGGGATTTCCTCTTAAATTAATTAATTTTTCGATGGGAACCTTTAATCTTAATAGAGTGGAAAAACCAATCCAAGATTCATCGCCCAAAAGCACGGGATGAGACTTGACTTCTCAGATGCGGATTGATTTCATGTTGATGGATAGTGATCATATCTTCCATTCTTTTTGATGACTCTGGTCCTATAGAAGAAGATGGTATTGGAACGCTTTCCCTGGCTAAAGTAAAGGGGATCGATCCGGGCGAAAGAGGCCAGATCAAATTCCTCCTCCCACATAAGATAAGAAAAGAAAAAAAAAAGAAATGCGGATGAAATTGATCCAAAGTCAGTAGCCATTACTTCTGATCCTAGTGGCTATGGATCAGGAGCAAGATAACAAAAAGTAAGGATTCAACTAGCTTTGAGCTCTCACGTAGTTCAATTTGAATCAGGAATAAGTGGGCGATCTCTTGAAGAAGGGCCTAATTAGTCCAAGTAAGAGTCCATGGTCCAGTGCTGAAAAATATGTCAATAACAGAAATGATCAAGAAAGGGGAATTCCAAGGTTAGTGATCAACTAGAAAACCCTTTCATAGTCCCTCCAGTGGATTAGGTATCACGTACCTAATCGAAAAACACTTTTTCGTTCGTAAGCACTGAGTGAGCCGCCTTGTCTATGAAGCTTCGCTGCTTCTACTTCTTGGTGTTCTGAGGAGTTCTGGGCTAAGTATAAGTATTAAGCGAGTAATTTTTCCAACCTTATTTTTTCTTTGGAAAGGCCTTCCTTTCACCAGGTTTTATCCCTCGCTTGCTTATTCATATGATGTTGTATTTGCAATGGAAAATAAAGCCTCATCAGCAGCTTCATCTTCAAGTTCTAAACCCTCTGCCCTTAAAAACCGACATTTTGGACCCCGAGACCTAAGATTTTCTAAAGCCGTGAAAAGGAGTGGACAGTTGTATTTTGGCCTAGTTGGGATGGTTCGCCTAATTGAAGAGACCCTACCCCCATATCAAAAGAGTCCAAACCTTACTTATTCACCGTACAAGACCTCCATATCATATGTGTAAAGATCCCACCTTGGATACGAAAGAAGGACATGAGTAGTTACACTAGCCGATGCTTAAGCGTCAGCCCTTGCCTCCTCTTCCCCATAAGCCTCATCTTCACCTGAAGAAGATTATTCTTTTAACGAATCTACATCTTCCGAAGCCTAAAAATGTTCAATATTTAGTTCCATCCGGAATGAATTTCCCACCTACCTAGGGATAAGCGGTTTCCGGAAGCTTGAAGCTGACTTTAATGGGAAACACTTCCTCGTAGGGCCACCAAAGTAGGCTCCTTTAGCTGCATCGATTGTTAGAGCTCACTTCACACCAATAGAATCATAATCTTTCTTCTCCTCCTTAGTCAAGACTGCCTTTCTACATCAATATTTGTCCCTTTCGATCTTCTATGTCATCTGATCTTTCTTCTTTAATTGAATTTCCCGCTACGCCCCTTCTTTACTTTTGCTCCGCACCTTTAGAAAGTCGTTTTCAAGCCGCTAAGTGCACTAGTAGACGTCCCCTATGAGATTGACCCTGCTCAGATCACTGAATCTTCTTCCATATCATCCCATTGCTTCATGCCTTCGACTGAGACCTATCTGCTTGATTCCCGAGTATCACTTCACTTGGACACAGCCAAAGAGGAACAAAGGGGAGAGGGCATTACTTCAATTATAAGAAGAAACTCTTCCTTATAATAGAAAAACCTCTCTTATGAATCAGTCCTCCTATGAGTGAATTGGTCCAAGGTCAGTGCTTTCGACTTCCCTTGAAAGTAAAATTGACTTTATTGCGTACTTCTTTCCATCCTAAGAAGGAGATCCTTTGTAATTTCCTAGAAACTCTTCTTCATATGCTTATTCTCTGACCAGAACATCGTACCATGCAACAAGAGTTCCAACCTATTCTTTCTAACTAAGAGCATTTTCACCGCAACAAGCTTATTTAATGTTTAATGTCAAACCCTACTGACTGAATGGCTTCCCCTCCCTCTTCCAGGATTTATTGACACTATCTTGAATGTAACCCAAAAAAATCCGAATCAAATCCAGATTCCAATCTAGAGAGTTCGATCTCTGTAGTCAAGTCTAAGACAGTTGATTCAGTATCTAATAAAAATCTTATAGAAAGTGCTAGGCATGCTTATCAAGTCATTCAATGCTTGGCTTACTTCATTTAAGACTTCATAGGATTCAAGTACTAGGTGAACTATATTCGACTAGCTAATAAAGGAGAATCTATTCTAACACCCGATATTACGTAAAAGAAGAGAGCAAATGAACTCGCCAAGCTGACTCTGATTCCCTACTTGAATGAATAGATTAGGAAGTATAGATTGACTTTACTGGATTCCGCCTTGACTTACAAACATCTCAATTGAATAAATACCATGCATTTCCCACTCTGAAGAACCTTTCTTCAGAAATGAATTCCCCATGACTCAAGTATTCGTTTGTAGCGGATTTGGAAAATGTTCGGAAGATGGAAGTGAGAGTTCGATTCCAAAGCCCCTTCTTTAGATGCCCTTGGCTCTACCCCGCTTCTTAGGACCAGTGAAAGAGCCCTGCTTGGATTAGATAGATAAGGCCTTATATATCGAGTGGGGGAAGATACTCTGAAATAAGTCTTCCATCTCCAGATGTTACATAACCATATTCCAGGAGTAGTGGAAAGCTAGGGCCGGGGAAGCATCAAAAGGTTATGGAGGACTTTTCTCGGTCAATCTACACAAAAATCCAAAGGGTGAACTATGACTCAGAGGAAATAACTAATAATTATACCCCAGGAAGCAGTGCCTAAGAAGCTATGGGGAAGATAGGTGGGACCAGAGGCCATTGGTACAAAAATATGACACGGGGCAGTCATAAAGCTTCTTTTTCTCCTAATGTTGTCAAAAGGTCATACTATGGCGTGGGACCCTTCATGTACAAGTGAATACATTTTTAGATATCACTCAGCATCAGTGAGGCATATCTAAGGGCCAAGACGTACAATAGGTGGGTACCATACTATGAATTTCATCCACGAGAAGGTTCGAAAGACTTTCTTGGGTGCGCACAGGAACTACTATACTTTAGGATTCCTCAGAAGGAGAGAGTAGGAGGTCTCAGAGCAGGGTTTGATTTAATTATAGAAGGAATACCTTCATTTTAATTAGATAGCAGCAATCCATCCGATGTTTAGGAATCTTCCAGGTAGGACAGAGAGCAGCTATAGCACCAGCCTTTGCCGGTCATCTTTCTCGCAAACGTTCTACTATCCCTTGTAGGAAGGAATGGGCATGAGAGTTCCGATCCACATTGCTACCAGCAACTTCCATCCTATGTATGCACGTGTCTCCCAGATGAAACCTCTCTTATCGAAGGGTAAACCATTTACCATGGGCTCTTCAAGAATCCACCCATAAGCAGACTTGGACCGAACTACTACTGTGTCATATGAGGATTGAAAGTATGAGCTACCTCGAAAGCCTTACCCGGAGCAAGAGTCAACGACCTTGACAAGGTCTCTTTTAGGAAAGGCCAAGGATCGGCTCTGCGGCTTTCTTCGACTCTCTACCAAGGGAGTCTCAAGGTCCTTCGAGTCTTTGACTCTTGGGAGCCGTCTTCAACTCTTTCTTTCATATGTATTTCTTGGACCATTGTAGAAACAGAAAGGATATGGGAAACATGGGGAAATGGTGTGTGCCTTATGATGACCGAGATTGCCCTCTCTCAATGTTCGATGTCCTTTACACAGGACCATGGAAGGATATCATTGAGCCAGCCCTTATGCGAAGTGTCCTTGGAGGTCTTGGGACCAATGTCGTCGCGTGTATTTATCCTTAGGTCATTCACCGGCCTTCAAATCATGAATACGAAGAGTGGGCTGAATAATTTACCACAAGGGCTTGTCCTTTAGCAAAAGGGTTTTCTTACTCGATCGAGACTAGAGCGTATTCAATACATCGGCAGAGTTCTCTAGTCGAGAAATTATCCCAAAGGGCGAGTTCTTAATAAGTGCAATGTTTGACCTCAGAATCAGAGGCTTTAAAATCCCCCGAATGAGCGTAAAGTGAAGGCCAGATGGACATAAAGAGGTCGATGACTTGGGTCGGAGTGGGCCTTAGTTAGTATGCTGATGAGAAAGTCATTGGCGTATTGAGCATACCGAACCCCTTCCTCCGCCTCAAGAAAGGCCTTGATCCTGGATTAGAATAGATGTTCATGAGAATTGGCGAGAGAGGGATTCCCTATGGAACTCCAATCATCTGAGAAGCATAGTTAAAGTCTTGTATATCTAAGATGTCGGTCATAAGCTATAAATAAGGATGCATTTCCTTGACTATGAGGATGGAATGGTCTATGTGAGCATACAATGATGTCTGCAAAGATTCTCTAGAGAGAAGTTGACAAGCTTTTAGAAGCAAAGTACATTAGATAATTCTCCCGATTGGGAAGCGGACGTAGAACAGAATGTGTGGACTTCACCGACCTGAATAAAGCCTACCCTAAGAACTATAGTCTAACTCAAAGAAAAGTAAGAGTCAAGGGCCACACATGAACCTTCTGCATCTATCCAGAAAAGGTGATGGCATAAAGCAGTGAGAAAGAGCTAAGGCTATCATATTCAATTTAATAATAAGATAAGAACAGGCATAAGAGGAAGAAAAACAAATATTAGGATTCTGTAGGCCAGGTAATATTTATTTCTTTTATTTCTTATGCCCGGAGAATAGGTTTAGTTTAATAAGAACTTCCTATTAATTCCACTGTAGGAGTAGTAATAAGCATCTCTTATCTTTTATTCCTGAAGTTAATAGGCCATTACTTAACCTCTCTTATTCTTCTCTTCAGTAACTTTAAGCCAAAATAAGGTTAATAACCTATTCATTGAATAGCTTGCACCTCTTGGCTCTGTTTCTGATCCAAGAAGGCTGAAAAATGATAAATCAGGTAGAGATGGGAATGATACTGGTCAAACTAAATGGATGTGTCAGATTCTTTCATTGGATGTTTACAAGTTTGTATCCCCTTTTCTTTCTCTTAACTGAACAAGGTTGTACAGCTAAAAAGTATGACCTGAAAAACTACTGAAGATAAGTAATTATTCAATGAACATTCTTTGTTGAGAAGAATCAACCCAAGGCATGCAAGCCCTAGTGGAGATCCTGGCACAAAACCTGTGAATGTGATGTAAGGGGAGTGCGCCTAAGAAAGCCTTTCTATTATGCCCTTTTACTTTTGACATTTTATCCTGCTATTTTTACGACCAGGTTATATCACAAAAGTTGATTATTCTAGAGGATCAATAGAGACTAGGCCCTTATCCCCATCAGGGATAAGAAAATAAAGAGTTCCAGCTTCTAGATTTGCTACTATTCCTTATTCCTATCCACTTTTGCTGGATCAAAGGGGTCTACGCTTGGTTGAACGCTTCTTTGAATTTTTCATTCTGTATTTTCATCTTGATATATGATTAGAGCTTTAGTTCTTCTGTAATATCCACTAAGATTCTTTCTCTGAGGGCATCATGCGCCAGCCCAAACTGATCTGGTGATGGTAACAAGACTGACTCCATCTGTCTCTGAGATCTGAGAATAACGTATTCCATAGATATCCGAAAATGTTCATCGATTTACGAGAATATTAACGTAAGACCTTTTGACCTTTGAAAGGGGGTTTCCACGAATATTAATGATTTAAAATCTCTTCCGGAAAGAGACTCCCTTGGCTATGCTTACAAGTTGACTAGCGGTTTCCGAGTCAAATAGCTGGACTGCCATAAAAGAACCTTGATTTATTCCCATTGTACTCACCTACTATACTAAAACTCTTGGATCTGTAAATGGATCCAATCAATCTAACGAATCTATAAGAATATGCTAAAGGGTATCTCTTTTTCTGATTGAAGAAGGATCTGACAAGACCTTTCACTTGGTAAGCAAGTTGGGTCAATATTCTTATCTGAGCATCCCCCTCGTATTTTTACTGAGGCACACTCGATCTATTTCAAGTAATTATCACTTCACTTGTCCCTCGGACGGGAAGAGGTGAAGAAAAGAAATAATAGAAGTTGTTGTAAGTTAAAAGGTCTTTTAGAATGGGGTTGTTGTTAGCCGTGGGTAGTTTGATGTACTAGTTTTGGGTGCTGGGTGGTGATGGAATCCTTCTTCTGCTCACCGGGATTTAAGGCTCCATCCGAATCAAGGAGAAGAAACGGTCTAAGAAACCAAGGTATAATGTAATTATGTACACAGATTCAACACCTCTACCAATAAGGAATCAAGTAAAATAATCGGTTGAACGTGTTCTAGGTAGAAGTATTCCTATTCCTGCGTTGTGCTGGAAGTCTTTAAGACTTTCTTGATGCTAGGGAAGAGAGTAGCTATTGAATATAATCAAGTTCAGCAGTCCAGGCGGGAGGATTCAATCTTAAATTCTCGTAGTTCCATAGGCAGGAATCACATCAACGAGTTTCCGTATCTCGGAAGTAGGGACCGAACTTCAAGCAATAGGGATCAGTGTTCAAGGCTAGGATCTATGTAATATGAATAGTCAGTTGCGCACCCGTCAACCAGTTCTCACTCCAAGTAGGACTCTTTTATGGATTAGTGGGAAGGCGCAGGATAAGAGAAGATTCGTCTATCTAAGTTGCTGAAGAGCCAGTACTGTTTGTGGGCAAGAAAAGTTTCAACTCGCAATCCATTTCTACAGAATGGATAAAGGTTATGCGGGCAGGTGTTCATTTGTAGTTGCTGGTGAGGGCCATGGGGATGGAAATAAAGATGAAGAGTTCGGTTGGCCTTGGCCGGAGATGGAGACACATGTGGGTAGGTATAGAATACCTAGAGAAAACTCTCTATAAGCCCCAGGGGAAGCTCGATATGGGTCTTTTCCTAGACTTCTCCTCTGCTATGACTCCGGTTGATGTGCCTTCTCCAGTTTCAATGAATACAAACTCGTTTAGGGGAATGAATTCGTCTAGGAGGAAGCTCATTACTTGTGCTCAAGTAAATTAATTAAACAAATAAGATTCAAAGAAGGAGATGAAAGAGCGGGAATTTCTTATTGACCAAGGAAGAGGGATTTCCCAGCAGAGAGGGTAGTGACATATAAAGAATATTCTGGTTTAACACACCGCCTTTAGTTCATGGACTGACGCTTATGAGGAGAAAAGGCTCTGGAAAGTGTTTCAAAAGAAATACCGGGCCATGGACTGGATGAGGGAAGAGGGGATATGACTTGGAAGCTGCCTTTTCTTGTCATCCCAATGAAGATGGCATGAATAGTTGGAGTTGGTGCTTCTCCGTTCGAAAGTCAAAACAACTTCCATCTAACCACTTTCACGCTTCCTGAATCCAGCTGGTGAATCTAATATGAATAGTTTGCCAGGGGGAATTTTATCTTCAGGTAAGGTGCGTATTGTATTGGATAAAAGGATCTGAATAGGCCTCCTCTCCACCCAGGTGAAAGATAAGGCTAGAGGAGAGCGCTGGAAATATAGGACTTTCCAAACAAGCCTAAATATTGAATGAGACACCAGACATCTATCTTCTTTTCTTTCACATTTCCCAAAACTCATTCGATTGCTCGTGACGGTATTAAGAAATATGGGGTAAGGACTCTTGGTGTAAGGTAATATGCTAGTGGTCTAACTCGGGTAAACAGATGATCTGGTTATAGTAGGTAGGATTCTATCTGATAGGGTTTTATGGCTGATATCGAATAGGAAGAGAGAGATGACATTTCTAGTGAACCCATGAAAGGAATGTAATCGAAGAGGCCAGCATAAAAGCATATAAAGGGAAGAAACTTTTCCACAAGCTTGATGTTTAAATAGTGGTATTTTTTCCTAGTAGATAGTTTTTAGTTTCCCTAGTTCAGCTACTCGAGAGCAAATCAATGTTCATATGGCATAGAGAGATTTTAGGCGAGAAAGATTCTCAAGTAAGGTTTTAAATCTGATCTGTGGGATGGTTCTAGTTCATAAGTGAAGGAAGAAAGCCAAAAGAAAAATAAATAATCCCACCTGTTCACGAATTAGTCAAGCAATTTGAATAGGGATTATGAACAGGCCCTTACACTCTATCTTTGGTAAGAATCTCTGGTGAGGTTAGTTAGTGATTGATGACCTTCCTTCGTGCTCCATACCCATGGATTACATCAGTCAGTGGATCCCTCCATAGAGTATGGTAAATATTAGTGTACTTTTACATCTGTTATTCCAGACTTAGAGATAGTTGTTCCCAAGTATGATATGAAATAGGAAGGAATATAGTAATGGATTTTCCTTCCTTTTCTTTTGTTCTCTATCACTTATGAAGAAGGTGTCGAAAAGAGTACAAATCCTTTTACTTCATATTGCAAAAGTCATCTATGTTATTATTCTATCAAAGGTCACATTTTCACTGGGGTATGTCTTTATGGAAGACCTTAGTCATGTTGTTTCTCAATTCTACCCCTCTTCATCAGGAGGAATGTCTGGGGGGTCCAGTACACCCCCGAGACCCTCTGGGGATTCTTTTTTTGCCTTTTTCTTCACCCCACCTCAATGAGACTGGGGTAAAGGCCAAGGCCTCATGACACACTGTAGCCCACCCTACTACATCTACTGTGGAAAATCCTATTCAAAGGTATGCACGATTTCTTCAGGATCACGCCGCAATAGTCGATCTGTTGCAATAGATTCACCGCGATCTGCGCACAACCGTTCCGGGTGGGTTCCAAGCCGAGCGTCTCACAGAAATGTTGGAGGAAGACCATGGTACTCTCCAAATGACCCAAATCTATTAGAGTCTTAAAATTCATAGGGATCAAAGTCCCTACTTTAGGGAAATCCAAGTGCTTTTTCGAACTCTAAAGAATTCGGGCAGGACAGAGATGTAACTCCGTAGGGAGTGGCAAGTTCGTGCATAAGTTTAGGAGTAAAAGGATCCATCTGCATCCGCAGTAAGAAAACGTATGCGCTAACGCGCAATGGCTTTCGCTAACGCACGCTCAATTCGTTTCTTGTTGGGTAAGGGGGGCTGAGGAAGAAGTAATTTGGATGGGTGAGGATTGATCCCCCGGCTGGCATCCGATTATTCCCGCAGACTAGGACATATAGAATGATTGGCAGAACCGCATTAGAAAAAATCACGAGAAAGGGAGTTCCCTTCTTTACTGAGTAGGGGTCCCAGAGGTCTTGTTTCGAATCCAAGCCGTGGCGATGGAGAGGGTTGGTATTCTCATCAAGGTTTATCCGGCCGATTGACATTAATATTTTTCAGTATAGCCACCCATATCTTTGAAGAGTAGGGGAAGTTTAAGAATATGTGATTATGGCTTTCCTCCCTATTACAGAAGGCACAACATTCATTCTTCCTGTTTGATGCCAAAAAGAACCAGCCTATCCTCTGTACTGAGCCTTTAGCTGATACCAACTCCTAACTACCTTCGCTACTAGATACCAGAGCTTCCTTAGAGGCTAGATACCTTGTTGTCTTGGTTACTTGCTCCAGCCCCTACTTAGGCATTTCATTTAGCAGCTTCACCACAGGGGAGTGAAAGACGGTACAACCAGTGACGTAATGATGCTTTGAGGGGAACCCCATTAATGATGTCTCTTTAAATTAAAGAGGACTTCAAAAGGGTATTAAAGGAAAAGCTCCTACCAACCCTAGATACTAGAGAAAACCACTTACAGATCTTAGCCCAAACTCATAGATACCATAGCTACTGGACTGATAGCTACTCTAGATAACAGAGTAAATACCTAAAGGGTAAAAGCTACAACAACACTAATAGATCTCTTACCGGCTAGCTAGAGATTTACTAGGATCTCCCAGCTAACCTAAAAGAACACACTAGAGCTTAGAGCTTATAGATCATAGCTCTTAAAACCTAGCCCAACAACTTCCAGCTCATAGCTTCCAACAATTCCAAGTAATAGCTAAATATCTTACTATCTTCCTAAGCTAATAGCAAACAGTTCAGAGATCGGAGCTAACATAGATTCCATAGATACCTAATCTCTTGCCGTAGATACCAACTCGGTACTTGAAAAATAAATTCAGCTACTAAAGACTCCTAGATTCTTACTTGATATAGACCTTCAAATTGAAACAGAGGTCTAACAACTACTTACTTGTTCGAAACCTAGGTGCTTATACTATACCTTCGGCATGAAATAACTCTTACTATGGGGAAGCTAACTCAAGACTTGATTGAACGGAATTCGCTTGAGCAATAGATACAAACGAGTTTCTACTTGACCCGGATCCTAACCCTTCAAACTGAAGCATCATCACTCAACAAGAAACGAATTGAGCATGCGTTAACGCATCCTCTTACCGGGGAGCTTCTTTTTTTATGTCAGTCACATTAAATGGGCAGGTCTCTGGGTGGTGGCTTGTGTATTGATCTGGCAGGAGCTCTTTCAGCCTCCTCATGATTATTCAATGAATGAATGCCTCCTTGATAAAGAGCATAGCGAACAGGGGCTTCCTGACCCACTTTCGACCTTCCCCATCTCTTCTCACGCACGGATTCTGCCACTTATAATCTTTATGGCCACCGTCTGGATTCTTTCTACTTTAATGCATGCTGAGGCTGACATTACTTGCATTACCACTTTCAATTGATGCTTCATCTATTCAATATCAGTAGCTAGCTCTTTTGTGGTGGGCCTGTTTGTTGGAATTCCTGAAGAGATCATGGCAACTTCTGTGAAATCATGCTCATGAACTAGCTTTTGAGTTATTTCCTGCCCTTCACGATCCTGTTGCTGAAGCCAGGTGTTTAAGGAAATGGTTTTCTGTGGAGGATTAGAGTGACATTTCCTCTTGCTTAGTGTCCCCTTACCTCCCCAAGATGGGAGCGGATGATTTTCCCTTTGAGCATGTGACAGATATGGCTGGGGACTGAGCATTCCAGGTCTCTTTTTCAATGGAAAGTGCTTCTCTATCTCTTGAGGAGTTGAAGGGCCATGTTTAACAATGTTTTCCACTGGAACCCATTCCCGTGGTTTTTTTTTGCCTTCGGCTTTGCTGAGGTTATCATGGAGATTTAAGGAAAATATTATCCCTCCTTAATCTTTAGCTGAACATGAGTTCGCGGAGGTGTAATGAGTTGGGATGGATTGAACTTTCCTTTCCTACTTCGGGATCTGTTACCATAGGATGTCGCTTCATCATCTTTGCGCTCATGTGAAATGATGAAATCCCGATAGTATTCCCTTCTATACTTCATGAATTTCCTCTCTATATACTCTTGCATTTCGATCATGCGGTAGCTTTGGTTAGGGTCTTCTGGAGGTGATTCTTCCACTGACTTGCAAGGTATAGAGTTGAATACTGAAGTTGTGGTAACTTCTGTTAGTAGACGCATCACGGCCCCCGGCCCAGTGGGAGGGTCAGTGGACCACTGTGGATGAGGTATCATTGGAGGTGGAGATAGAGACCCCATGTTTCTTCTCGGGTAAAGGACAAGATAATCAAAATTTCCTGAGGGGTCTCTGAGAAGCAAGGCTTCAGCATCATCAAGTTGATCCATTTCCTGTAATGTCTGCAGAGTGATTTCCTCCCCTTTTCTTGGCTTGGTATTGAAATCTCATGCCTTTTCTAACTAGAGATCATTTTAAGTTTCCTTAGGTTGCACTTGAAATTCCTATTCTATCTTGAGGTGTGAATAGTAAGCTGGCTGATCATATAGCATTCCGGCTTGTCATCTCCCTCCTGAAAGGGAAAGTGAACTGAAGTGCTCGGTGGGCTGAGAAGGGCCGCATCCTGCGTGAGGACTCTGGTATAGTGTAACTAAATACTGAGTTTTTTCCTTTTCTTCTTTAGGATCCCCTTTCCTTTGCCTTCTGAGAGAGGTACATGCTTTCTTTCTTTGTGGGTTTGTGTTGGTTTTCAGCCTTTTCATTTGGTTTTTCTCGGTGCTTTCTCCTCTCCTATGGCCTCATGGCCTAAATCAAGTCTTTGTTGTCAACTTTTTAGGTCTTTGGCCCTGTTTATATAGCTGCAGGGTCCTTGTCTATCATGTTTTCGAAGTAATATGATATAGTAGCGAGGCGGTAGATCTTATCTAGAGCTCAAAGGCTAAGTAAGGAGTCGGTTATGGAAGAATTGAAGTCTCTATTCCCTACCCCATATGTTCTATTTAGAGTGGTATTGACACTATTCCTATTCTTCTCTTCTAATCATAAGCATAAGTACAATAGTGTGCCTACCAATCTGCTCTAAAGCTTAAGAAATATGAAATCAATAGGTCATCCCAACTAATACAATATGTTTTAGGTAGTGCGGCTATAGAAAAGATTCAGTGGGAAGGTTAAATTGAACTAAAGTGCCAGGGAGCGGGCCAGCTACTCACTTCAGGATCTAGATTAGGCTCCCCTCATATCCCATGTCCTTCTAATAGTTAGTACCAATCTTCTTGATTCAACCATCATATCAGACTCTTCAATCAATCCAACCATTGGCCGAGTTCACCACAAATGAAGGGTCTAATTTTTGATTGATACTGACCTTTGATTGATCTTTCTTCTCTTACGAGTATGTATAGAAAGAGTCAATAAAGTATGCATTCAACGAATTCAAAATGCTGATGGAGAAAAGAAAAGGGGTCCAAAGCACCAAAACTAGAGGTCAGATTTGGTAGTCTTCAAATTGACTAAAATCGTGAATCGAATGTGGAGTGATCCCATCACCATGGAAAAAGTATCCATGCAGAGTAGTTTTCTGTATTCAATCATAGGGCGCCTGTAGTCAATCAGAGAAGTGAACCTGTATGTCACTCAGAGTTGTCCCTTACCATATGTGAAGAATGTATCCAAAGTCCATCAATTAGAATATGTGAGAAGTGCTCCTGAAGTCAATAATTTAGTTGGAATCCTGCTGAATTGAGTGGGTTTAGTTGGGATCTCGCTTGGTGGTTCTTATGAACCAAAAGTCTAGTGAATCAAAGGGCCAGACTAGGCGAAGAGAACAGAGATAGGGAAGGCAAGAGATGAGAAGATCAGATGAAAATAAAGGACTTACCCCGAGCTTAGGCATCGATCAACACAAAGTGTTCCAACCCTACAACTTAGCTGAGTATGATATGTTGGGAATAGACCTGGCAGAGGCTTAGTGAGATCCAGCGGGGGTCAAACCACCAAGCCAGACCTGGTAATTATCACTACTTTCTTCTTTTCATGATGTTGGCATCGTAGTTCCTTCCATCGTCGGGGGTAAAGTAGTTGATCCAGCATTCACTTATAATAAGGAATTTTTTCTTCTCAACCCTATCTCTACATCTCCCAAGTCAGACTTTTCTTCACAAACCTGGTGAAGGCAGATAAAAAAGAGGTCTTTTATCCCACCTTGATTGGCCACTTCATCCTCTACTACCGCTGCCACAACTAGAATGGGGATAGACCACGACACGAAGGTAGGAACAAAACTCACTACCCTTTGCTTAACATGAATGCTAATCGATCCGCTTGATTGACGTCTATCATGAGGTTTTTAAGGTCTCAAGCTATGCACCCCTACACCTCTAAAAAGAAAAGGCTGGGTTGTATCAACCATAATTAGATGAATCACTCTTACCGAAACTTAGGAATACATCTCTATCGACCAGCTGTTACCTTAGTAGAGGAGTGGTTTTGCTTTCATTTCAGTATTTATGATTAGTAAAGCCTTCTTTGGAATGATATACGTATAATAATTCCAGGTGAGTTGCGAGATCTTCCCAAACATTTAGAAAATAGTATAGGTGCTCAGGTTGGATTGAGACATTGTTCCAAGTACCTCTTATAGCTCTTTTGATCAAACTAAGATCTGCCTTTACTTTCCCTTTCTGGTTTGGTCATGCAGTGGTAAACCCAAGGGAATCACTTTTACTTTTAACTACACTATGGGTGTGGTAGAACACACTAGCCCCATTAAAAAAAGTTCATTTGATAAGCTTTTCAGGCTTATCTTCTTTCCTCTCTATCTTCTGACCGAGGAAGAACAGATGATGATTTCGCTTCTTTGATTCATGCCTTGGTTGGGTGAACAATAGAGACAAAGAAACTATTTACTTTTTCTCTCAAAGCAGCCCTTTAACAGTTCTCAATCAAGGGTCTCGCTTCTGCATGGGTGCAAAAATCCTTCTAGGGATGATTCAATTACAAATCTTCTCTCGATCTAAGATTTCAATAAAGACTTTATTTCATCTTAAAGTTATCATCATCGGCGGTCTCTCTTTCACTAATAGAAAGCCTTCTCCTTTTGCCTTGTTGGAGGTGGTTATCCGCTCCAAAACGACTACCGAGCGAAAACTGCCTTACAACCTTCTTCTCATTCGAATTCTTTACTAAAATCACTGACCAGTGCCTCTAAAGGCGTCTTGGTATTGGATCCGCTTCAAGTATTTTTTGTTTTAAATGTATTTACCTTTACATTGGTAAGAATTTTAATCCCGATCCCGATAAGGAAAGGGGGTAATTTATAACAAAGTTTTCATTTCCTAGGCGTAGTGCTTTTTCCCCTATGCCGCCTATTGGTACTAGTGGAGTAGAGTTGGCCTACAATAAATAATCCATAGGTGTAACCTTTCTCTCAATACTAAAATCGACAATTGAAGAATCTAAGGCTGTATTAATCAGGAATACACGACAGAAGGAATTAGTTTATTTACAAACCTTATCTCTGCCCTTTAACTGAAACAAATTATCAACCAGGGCTGAATCCTCAAATAAGGAAGGAAGAAGGAGAATTTTGAAAAGAAGGACATTAATGCTTTATGAAAGCAATCTGTACAAGGCCTTACTTTATAAGAATCAGGAGAATCCACTGATACAGGTAGGTGATTTGGTATATAACCAAAGGAAGAGCAGAGGGTCTTTTCCAAAGACTCTTTGAATCAGAATTGTCTTCTTCTGAATTAGGGGAAACCCTTTAGACTTTTTTTCATTCGAGAGAACAGAGTGAATCATAAAATGGTTCAATCATCCTTTATTTCCATACACAAGCCATGGAGGGACATATACTGTACTACCAGATCTCCATAAGAAGAAGATCCCCTTTCATTCCCATTCCATTGAACCGCTTAGGTGGTATAAGACTAGACTAAGAATCTTGATCTTGAGTGAGAACTTCAATCTTCTTATAGACACGGTAGTCCTTGTCGTCTGATTGATCTCTTTCCAGAACAGCTTTTAGAAGACATGAAGTGAAGGTAGGGTGTTGAGGGTTCTACCAACGCCATGCATCTTAAGAGTTAAGGTACTATGCCTAAGTACTCGGGTTATATGAGTCTAGGTCAGACCCTGTGTTTAGTCTCAAATTAAAATCTAAACATTCTACTCACTTCCAGGTCGAAGAAGAAAGTAGAGACAGACCTTGTTACCTGATTGGTAACGTGCTAGTCCTTATTATCTTTCCTATATTAGAGAGATCCCACTTCTTCCTATAGCTTTAACAAGCTATAATTCGATCTTGTTTACTCACTACTTGATCTCTTTTTTCATATAATGTAATATTACATAAAAAATAGCTTCTCGTAGATGCATCTTAGTTAGCTAGGAATCTATTAGAAGCATAAGTTGTCCGTTCAATCTAAAATACTAAAATAATGAAATAATAAGAAATAGGTATGAGTAGTGGGAGAGAAGCTAGATGAGAATCCAGAATGAGCATTTGATCTGATCTTACCTGCATGTAAAGGATAGATGGGAAGATGAAGCGAGAGAGTGAAAGACCATCGGATGGATCTCTATGGGGATTGTGAAAGATTTTATAGGAAGTATATCTTTTCGGGAAGCTGGCCTTATGAAACAAGATGGGATGTTCTAGAGAATACAGGAAGCTTATGTGGAGGTAAGTGAAATACCTGGTTTTCGAGTCATTCAGTGAATGTATGATTCCTAGTTTGATCCAAAAGGTAGAAATTCCTTAGAAATGACTGGGATCTCTAGCTCATTTCTATTTCCAGGGGACTCTCAAGAAAGAGAAAGGATCAAGATCAAAAATTCCTATGAGCAGCCAGCGGAGATCGGGAAAATGGGGGAAGAATGACTTTGTGACATTATAATCTTTTTCTGCCAGATAGCCTTGACCTAGCTTCCCAGAAGAATCTCCAGATCTTAGAAGCACTCTTTAAGACTCTGACTGCCCTTATGAGAAGGAGTCAAGTGAACTGATCCAAACAATGGACTACGCTACCAGGAATTCCCAAGAGATTATTCTTTTATTAGTGGTCGGGATGGGACGATGCAACTTCAATGGGAAGCTTTGAGGAAGAGTAAAAAACCCTCCAAATATTTGATATGTGTTTCTGAATTCCGATGCCATGAGTCTTCTTGTCGGACATGATATCCCTCCGAGTCGATCACGAATAATGGGATCTCTTTGACTGCTTCACCGTAGGACCAATAACTCATTTATCCATCTTTGGGTCTCTTTGGCGGTCTTGGGCTCTTATTTAACCTTCGATGATTGACTACCATATAGAAAAGATATGACCTAGAAAATGGTGAAAAGTTTATTGGGCCATTTTTAATCTCATTTTTATTTACAAGTAGTGGTGGAAATAAGAGCTAGAGATTGGTGAACGAATGCCCAACAAGGAAGAGAGAATGCATGGCCCATGTGAAAAAGGTCTTTTCACTCAATAAGCTGTACATCATCGATTCTACAGAATGGAACCGCCTAACAGCTTGAAGGTCACCCCACATCTTCTTTTTAGCGGGTCCCCAAACAACAATTTTTTTAATCTCAGGAGATTGGGGCTCTGTGTGTTATTTTTTAATCATTCGGCCATTTCAATCGCTTTTCCTATGACCCATGAATTTACTGAGCTTTTTTTAGAACCAAATTAAATCAATAATTTGGGGATAGTTGGTGTAGCTACTCTTCCTCTGTAATTGATGGAACTCCGCTGCCTCTAGCTGGAAGTCCGGTTGTAAGGAACTACCAGCTGCACCTCCCTGTTTCAATCCAGATCTCGTAAAACATCCAAATACCTCTGTAAGTCATGAAGCCTTTGATTGTCGCACTCTGACCGATGAAGGTCGATTTGGTTCTATTGATACACACTTCCCATTATTGATTGGTGTCCTAGAGTTGGTCTATGTCGTTTTGATCTATTGGTATCTCCTGCCTATATTCTCGTCCGTTAAACTACCAAAGAAAAAAGGAAGTCAGTTAGACCTGAAGATTGAGGGTTGGCTTACAATGAATCATAGATGGATCGCCCGGACGACTTTGCCTATAGTACGTGCATATACCATAAAGATGGTATGCATGAACGATAAAAGGTTTTTCTGCCCACGACATTATTTAACGGACCAGAGATACAACAAGACCTCACCAATGATATCCTCCCAATCAGGTTCTTTACGTTCGGCTCCTCCTGCCTTGACAGAAGAAGTAGTGTAGTAAGCATCTTCGGGTGCTATCCAAAGTGAAAAATCAGGGGCCTGTTCGATGAATTTGATCCGACCTTTGGCTGTGGATGGTCGAATAATGTACTTCCAAGCGAGCGGGCGGGCCCTGGGAAAGATAAATGGCATCGTCTGAGCGGGGTGAGGAGTGTTTCCAGGTCTCCACAGTTTGACCATTTGCAGCGGTGGTCGCCGCTTGAACCACCATTATGTTCTTAAATAACACCTTCTTTTTCAGTGAATAGTGTAACAATTGTGCACCGATCTAAGACGCATGAATGAATATTACCGAATGGAAAGGAAGGCATGAAATCCACACTACTACGATCAAAATATCAAGTGATTTAGTGTGATATAATAGCACGTTACCTCCTCACCTGGGATAAGAATTAGATTACCTTTATATGTCGAGAGATGTATTTGGAGTATGAGGTGGAAGGGATAAAAGACCTTGTCAGCCGGCCAATTTACATTGTAATGTAATGGCAAGACCAAACCGTATGATAATGGATGTTAGACTATATCTCGAGAAGAAAGCATCTATTCTGAAGGCCGTAAGGAGATATGAAGTGATATGAGCCTATAGTAATATAGTGATTTCTTGGATTGGGAGGTAGAAACCCTGGCCAAAGACCAGTACACAAGGATCTGAAGGAAACCTATGATACCCACTCTTCTTTAAATCCTTACGGATGAGACTACGAAACAACAAAGAGAGGACGGAATGGAATGACCGTCATCGAGAGACTTTAATAACTATAGCATACCAGAAATGGAGAGATGAGGTGGTTAGACCTATACTCTGAAATGTTCCCAGCATAGGGGCCTATGGTTCCATTATTGTTGTTATTGGAGGGGGTGAGGCCCTCTTCTCGGTGTGGAGCAATATATGAGAAATAGGTGCTCAGCCTGCAATGTCCGATAACGGCGCTAAAGTAGTGAATCTATCGGTACCATAACAATGGCATACAATTTTGGGCCTAACGGCCGGCCTAGTAACCTTTGAAAATGGGGGATCCCCGTTGGTGGGGGGGAGTTCCCGCAGTATCATGTTATGACCAGTGAGTTCGGATAGGAAAGCAAGCCGCTACGGTGCCCCTGCCACTTCCGATCTTCCTAGTCCTACTGGATATGTCTTCAAATGAGAAAGAGGCATACGACACAAATATGAATGATGCAGTATTCCCAGGTGTTCTATTGAATCTGAAGCGGCCATATCGTTTGGACCAGATGAATAAAGGAAAGGAGAACTGTGCCTATTGTCCTAGCGAGCCATTGGAGAACTCTCTAGCGAGGTATCGTTTTGCGCATCTCTTTGTTCGCTGGAGGAATAAACTGCTAAACCGTAGGTGAACCATGATCAACAAAGAAGGGGAATACATAGGTCACATATCTTGGTTCACTAAGTTTGAAAGAAAACAGACCTTTTTCGATCATTCTATGATTGGGAAATTCTATTCATCAATTGGATAGTTTACTCTTTTTGTTCAATTTTTCTAACATTTCTATTATCATATAGGGGACCCAAATCCGAGCGCGTTTGGTGAATCAATATTGAATTCTAACCTATGTCATGTGCGGGGGAAGTGTGATATGGGTGTTGGCTGGTGGAAACAAAACATATGACGCATCAGAATCTCCGTAAGTGGATAGAGCTCCGGTGAGAGAGTTATTTGGTGATTTTGATAGGTCTCATCTATAGTTCAACTAGTTTGAAAGCTCTCGAATCAGATTTTGGGATCTAGGGAATTCTTACATCTACTCATCCTTCAACAGTGGAAATGGGGAACCATATCTGAATGCGAATAGCTATGGTGGAAACAAAACAACAAATTTTATGTAATTGCGAAATAAAATTTGAAAGCATGGGAAACTGAACAGAAAAGATGAGCCACAGTTGTTGCTCCCAGATTTAGTACTTGCGGGAAAGGAGAAGTGGTAGCAGCTGGTAAACAAGAAGAAGGCAAAGACTACCGGGGCTTTTACACCTATAGTCAAGCGATAGCTCCAGGGATGGAAAAATTCCATAACTACTACGGAGGAAACAAGTCATCATGATTTCTACCGTATTGGGAGTCTGAGCTCAATTACCCAAATTATAATTGTTTTGTTCCCTAAGCGTTGAAGGTATTTAAATTATGTAAGCATTCCCGAAGATCCGACTTTGATTCCTCCCTTTTTGGAGTTGCTTATCCATCCCTATAATTATTGGTTGGGAGCTTTTTCAAGTATTCGTGTTGGCACCAATGAGACGTACTTTTTTATATTTCATTTGTTCAACTGGTGGTGTGATCTACTTAAACGAGTGATGTCGGCCAAAGGAACGGTCTAAGAGATCTAAGATCTCAAGTCATGTGAAGTGTGACCTAACAGCAGGAAAGGTCCCATTCTTAGAACGGAAGGGAAGTGATCATGCATGGTTATGGTTCTAGATCGAACAAGCTTTAGCTTTCATCATCATATACAGAACGAGAATAAAGCTTCTGGTATTATATGTTCGGTTGGTCACTGTGGGTGGGTGAGACCTAGCGGCTTGGCCCGGAAGTGCTGTAGCGACTACATTGGGGCGCCTGGCCTCTCATACCCGGTATTGGTGGAGGGGTGATTGCGTACTGAAAGGAAGATTGGAGTGCATCCGGTAGGAATTGAACCTATGAATTTTCCAATTATGAGTTGGGTACTTTAACCATTCATCCATGGATGCTTATCGGGGCAATTGAGATTGGTAGATGATGGTCACCTAAAGGATCATGGTGTTAACTATGCTCAATCCCCTATCGGTATTTTTTTTATATTACTGGGAATTCACGAATGATGTTCTCTCCCCGCAACCTCCGAAACGTATTCATCTATTGGGCGCTCGTTAGCATCGGCGTGCATATGATGTGCAATTGAATGTGGTTATGTTGCCATGGTAATCAATCCATTACTATTATTTGTATTAGTGTTTCAATTGAACAACATGCTTACGGAATAGATCACATATCCTTCTCTTTTTAATTATTTTAGAAGTAGCCCGCCTTCTTCCTCGCTGGACCCGTCAGCACAAAAGTTGCCCCTTTTTCATGGGTCCATCATAGAGTTGCACAGAGTAGCAGAACAAACTTCATATATCCCTTTTCTACTCAATCCAGAAACAAGATCAGACGTTATTCTGGTTCGTCTCCATTTTTGTGAAACTATTCCTCAAGCAAGGCAGCTGATAAGTCATCGAAGGGTTTGTGTGAATAATGGAATGGTAAGTATTACTCATTTTAAAGTGTCCCACGGTGATATAATATCTTTTCAATCAAATGAAGGTGGCTTCTAATGAGTGAAATTATGAATCAAAAAAATCTAATTCGGTGGGCAGTTCCAACAATATCTCTAAGTAAGTGATGCTCGATCCCTTTCACTCGACTTCTTAGAAAATACAAAGATTGATAAGTTAGCACCAAGATATTAGCTTATACCTATTCTCAATCCAATATCTTTAGATACTATTCCACCGGCATAGGTGCTACCACTATAGATTTCAGTCACCGCTTGAACGAAGTCCACTTTGTTTTATTTTGTGTACAACAACCTTAACCGCACAAGCCTGGGCTAGGACTATCTCCATCCCTAAAGGATCTGTATGAGTCGGAAGCTCCACGTATGGTTTTAAAGCCGAGCCTTTCCAGCAATGGGTCTTAGGGACCGATATGATGATTTGTTTAGGTAGGGCAGCCAGCCTACTATGGGCACCTGTAGTGATTAGTGCATGAGACCGCGATCCACAAACTGATGTATGGGACTCACCCTTGACTTAGGAATGAAGAGGGGAAACATAGCATGTCACAAGAGCATGGCGAGGTTAGGAACCTATTTACTATAAAAGGAGAGGGATTCCTCATGAGCCGGGATTCTAGAGATGAGTCCTTTTGGCCAATCCAAGTAAATTTCGGGGCACCAAACCCTAAAACTGATGAGAAGGCCAATTGGTTGATCTTATATAATCTCCCTGCCTTCCAAAGGTTCCTAGAGGATGGTCCAAACGCAGCAGAGCGACGACCTGGGAGCGGATCCCCACCGGTAGGGGGACAGGAGACGACCATCTTGAGGCACATCACGACCTACAAGAAACACTGGCGAGACCTGAGAAGGCAACCCGATTGGGAGTCAGAGGGTCCATAGTTCCTTCAGCCTCTCGGTTCATCATTTTTTAAAGCGGGGGGAAGGGATCGATTTTCTGCAACGGAAAAAAACGGAGTAGCGGAACAAACTAACGATACATCCAATACCCATGATTTGTTCCTAGAACGCATTGCTAGATCTCTTCTCTATAAAGCTATATAGGAAACAACGAACACGACGATCTGTAATACTTCTGGAATTGACTCCTACTTTTCATACTTTTGGAGAACTTCCAGCTATCAAAGAGACGAAAAGGCATAGATAAAATACTACTAATTATCAGGTGACGTGGCACGAGCGCACTCTGTTGGCCTGGTATCGGGGGTTCACTATTGCTCAGTGTTGACCACACTGAGAGATGCGAAAGCGCAGGTAACGCTAGTTGGTGAAGTGGCTTACAGCATCCAATAAGGTACGAAAATATAGGTCATGATGATATCATCTACGTTTGTACCGCTCCTTGTGGAGTAGATCCCACATCCAACCAAGTCTTTATCCAGGTGTTAATCCTCTAAGAAGATATGCGCAAGATGTTAGTCAAAGACCCATCGATATCGTACTGGAAAAACTGAGCTAAAGCTGGGTAGTCAGCAGTTATGTTACAACTTGCAGCGCCTTCGAGTTGGTCACAGAACAGTTGTAGTACGACTTACGTTGAGTTCCCATCCTGATGTATTCGTATGCCTGATCTCTCGATCATTGCTACCGGATATCATATTTATTTGATTCATGGGGCCTTACTCTGTTTGGGATTTGGGGTTCATCAAAAGCCTACTAATTTCCTTCCTCCCTACATCGTGATGATTCGGCCCTTCTCAAGATACCGCCAACATCTTCCCTCCACTTCGCTACTGTTGTTTTCCTCTTATTTGTGTTACCCATTATTTAATCAAGAATTTTTCTTTAATAAGCTCATAAGTTGTGGCAGGATGGGAAAAAGAATTATAACAAAACATTCCCTTTTTCTTCGCTCTTCCGGAACCGGTACAGAAATGGGTACTTTTTCTACGTTGTTTACCTTAGTTACTGGGGGGGGGGGGGGGTTTGGTGAAGACCTATGTGGGGAACCTTTTGGGTGTGGGATGCTCGTTTAACCTCTGTATTCATCTCGTTCCTTATTTACCTAGGTGCACTACATTTTCAAAAGCTTCATGTCAAACCGGATCCTATTTCAATCCGTGTTGGACCAATCGATATACCAATAATAAAGTCTTCAGTCAACTGGTGGCTGTAGGGTTTCATAGAAAATACCAATGCTTATTTCTTATTCTTCTTGCATCCCGAGCCCCATTCTTAGAATGGAAGGGAATGGAAAGAGAATGAAGTAAGAGGGAAGGTCTGGAAGAATGTGATGTACCCAGATAAATGTGTTGGAGGTTCGGGTATCAGGCATTGTCGAAACGATTTCTTACTATACTCGCATCTCGGTCACTTTTACTTTTTCATTATTTCTTAATCCCCAGGGTATGATACCTTATAGCTTCACAGTGACAAGTCATTTTATCATTACTTTGTCTCTCTCATTTTCTATTTTTATTGTCTAGACGTGGCCCGAGCATGCTGCCTCTATTCTAATAGGTGGTCCGCATAAACTCATATAACTAATCATCATGTTCGGTTTATGATGGGTTGACTATTTGCATCATCTCTTCCCCATTTTCTTATTGTTGGCAATGGTAGCTGGCCAAAAAGAAAAAAAGAGATTACCATAGCGAAAGAGAGTCTTCATAGGGTGGAGTAGTAGACCCTTCGTTCGGAGCTAATCTCCTTCCTTTCGTATGATTCCAATATTTTTTGCAACTAATAGGAGGTTCCAATTTCAATTGAAGTGTAATCGTCTTGCTTATCCCCACCCCGACCGGATCAGAGTAAACAAAAATGTCGAACCCTGATTTGAAATAATTCACACGCAGCCGCCGACTTTCCCAAAATAAGGGAATATCTGCTGCCAACTCCAACTCAAGAAGAAGAAGGAATCATACGGATGAACCTAAAGCTCATATTGGAAGGGAAACAACCACTCATATTTAATTTCAGAATATGGGGATTAGCGGCCCTATGAGTCAATGAAATGATGGTAGGAGGGACTCAATAGAGGGATCAAAAAACTACAGGAAGTCTACTCGGGGGGAAGGGTGTCGATCCATCCTTCTATAGAGCACTGGGAATTGGGCTCAGATCTGTGCTGGTATCCATTTCAGTGTACTCTGCTTGAGGTTATTCTTTACTATAATTGACTCGTGGAGATGTTGGAACATGACCAATCATGGAGAATTATCTTTCAATCTGATAGTGGGGAACCCATAGTGGAGCAGACAGGTAAAACAGCTAATCGGGACTAGACTCATTAGTTTCCGATAGGTTGTTGGCCTTGGTCTGTGCGAAGTAATCCAGCTAAAAATAAAAGGTGAAGGATTTAACCAGGATGGAGAGGGGAAGCTTAGATATAACATAGAATAAACACTGGTAAACTATTCGAAAGTAGCTAGGACAAGAGTCATCAAAGAATAATAGTCAAAAGTGGTCTGGGCCCATGCGGGGAGAATTTAAGCAAAACGAAAAATATTTTCTCACTTGTGGTAAATATTTGCCAATGCCATATGATGATCCCTCCTTGGAAGGGTTCCATACTGAACTTGGGATCTGGTGTTAGTGGGAGGTCCCATGCGAATTGGTCTTCAATAGGGGATGTCCTTTCTTTGGTTACATTCAGCCTGGGAATTCGTCATCAAATATGATGACCCGAAAAAGGTTCACCTTGCTATGAACGCTCAGGCCCGACTGCATTGATGATGAAAAGTGGACACAATGAGCAGTCATTCATCCGGTCATCCTCAGTCAACAACGCTTGCTGTCATTCCTCCTCCCGGCGCCGCTTACCGACTAATGGTGGAGATCATTCTCTGTGCAGTAGCTATTCTGTGGTCGTGGTTATTGGAAACATCTTTAGCGGTGTCTCCTTACATAATCTAAGCCAGTTCCTATAGCTCTTATCAAATACCGATGAACTATTTTATAAGGAAAAGGATCTTAGGCCGATGGCCTTGCATTCTTGGGGCGGGGGGATCCTCAGCAGCATGTTTATAAAGATCTTGAGGAAACTATCTCAGTAAAAACCATAAAAATGGGATGGAAGCCTCAGAAGGATCGCCTTATTCCCTGGATCTGCCTCTCCCAGTTCCATTGTTCCTGTACCTTCACCCGAATCTGCATGCTCCTATGATCTTACTGTAGTTTTGTTTGCTTTTTCGTGGTTTCGTTCATCTCATGTTCATGATAACGCGCGTTACGGGACCGGAGGGACTGGGGTTGTGTGCGAAGAAAAGTGGACATGGGGACTCAGGTCGGGGCGCAACGTAACTAAGTCCATTTAGAGCGAGATTCCCCAAAAACAGATCTCATACAGATACACTTTTTTATTGCTTATACCAATGGGCTATGAGGGGGGCTCAATCGAAGGAAAAAATTAGTCGAGCCTTTGACGGCTTATGTGGCAAAAAACGCCATTTGATGGACCCGCCCCAACCAGTAGCTGCTGGGTTTCCCCATCTCTCCTAAACTTCCCCCGGTCTTTGGCCCGAGTTGTATGAGGTAGAAAAAAGTATCACGTATAGGCAGACTAGCTAAAGGAGAGACTTTACCTTTACTTAGAGAGGGGGTTCATATCTTATCTTTCTTTGCTAAGTCAAAAGCATGTAGTGAGATTTCTAGCGGAAAGGAAGACTTGAAACTGACTTCAGCCAATATATATCAGTACCAGGCTCTGGAGGGATCTTCCTGAGTCATACCAACTCGGCCACCGAATCGTCTGAATGGACTGTATTTATTAGGAAAGCAGATCTATATAGAGTGAGTACTGACACTAAAAGAGCTCAACAAAGTCACTCCTTGAACAGAGGCTCGAGCCCTTTAAGGATGGATCAAATAGGTGTTTTGTGGACACTATTAGAAGAGTACTAAATTAGCCCTTGCTTTTTAATTTAAATAAATAGTTGTAGACCCATACTAAAGATAAGAAATAGATAATCAACAATAAAATAAAATAAAAAAGTTCCATAGATATATAGAATCAGTAAAGGCCTGACTCTATTCCTTGTCAGGAATAGCGGCCTTAGAGGCGTTATCTTATCTTTAAAACATCCTTAAAGGAATGACCTGGTGAGTCTTCTGGCCAGGGTTCTATAAAGAGTTTTAATGAGAGTTTAAAAAAAATAAAGGAGGGTCCCAAACCTTCAATATATATCAGTACCAGAGTCGAAATCTGTGAGGCGTCAAATCAAAAAGGATGGTTTGTAGACCTATAACCTTGGATCTGTTGGTGGGTATGGTTCACTCGCAGATGAAATCCCTTATAGAATGCATCTCTTTCACTACGGTTTTAGTGACTGGTACTGATATATATTGGAGGTGCTTTTTATTATACAGAATTTGATCGAGGAGAGGATGTAGCGACTCGGTAACGGGGAAGATCAGGAGAGAGTGACTTGTGTGATGCATCTATATCTGGGTAGAACTCTCGGTATAATTATGATAGTCGATGGTTCGGGGAAGGATCGATTGGGTGTCTGGGGTGCAATAAAGATAGGGGACGATATGCTTCATCGTGCCAGATATGAGGCTATATTCTCATTGAGTCGAGTGATTGGGTGGGTCGGAAAACCAACATCGGCATTTTTGAAATAGATTCACTTTGACCTTGTCTAAAAATATTTGGGAAGAATCGGGTCAGTTCTCTCTACACTATCCCAGAAGGACATAGGCTCGGCGCATTTTGTAGCTATCATCGTGGAATCCATCAAATTCAGGCGGGTGGCAGCTTTTCGGTACACTGCCTTGCGTTGTCGTCAGCTGTACATCATTGAACATGTCATCTATGAATGATCTGATGAAACTAGAAATAGAATAAAATCTAGGTTTTATTCACGTGAATTAGCATCCATGAGGTCGCCTTCCTTGCTTGACAGTATAGCCTGCGGGTGAAATACTGGATGTCGGATTTGGGAATGATAATGGTGAGGCCATTGAATGAGAAATAATAACCTTCATTCTGTAGATATAGTGTCAACTTGACGCACTGAACAACTATGATCAGAATCCTTTCGGCATTTATATTTCCACTAATTGGATCGGACAGGGCTCAGGCTTAGTACCATGAGGTTGCAATCGGGCCACCAAGTCCATTATGTAGTCTGGGCGGCCTCAAGGAGTGGACGGGGCATAGAGTATCTTTGTTTTCCGATCATCGAATTGGAAGCGAGATCAGATGTGAGGAGTCAACTCGATCAATCAGATGTGGGGAACAGGGTTGGTAATGAACTTGAGTGGGTGAGGGAAAGGTGTTGAAATATGATCGACCATCGATCCGGGAGGAGGGGGACAGACCTGGGGGAGTTCCCTTCATCAGAATAAAGAAGTTAAGAGCATAGAAAATAGCGCAAACAAGCATACATGCAGCCGTGTGAGACTAGTGCTTCTATCAAGTGTGAAGCAAATCGGTTCACTCCACAGGAATCAGTCTGAAGGGGGAACCGGGTCGGATGGAAATCCCCCCCTCTCTTTCTCTGGATAGAGCCTTTCACTAAAGAGAAGGTTCCCAAGCTTGGCCTCCAGGAAGTAGCACTGCTTTGGCGATTGGAAAGACATATCCGAGTAGCGCTGCTTGAACGAAGTGTGGGCGTAAAGCATCAAGTGGAGGCGCTGAATCCTTGCAAGAGGGGGGGCAGACCGGTCAAAGCCAAGTCCAGACGATCTTTCCAAAATTCATAGGTCCATGGCTCATAAAAAAATCACTTATTGTCATAAGGTGGTTGTAATAGACTAACATCAAGGGAAAGTGCACTTTATCTCGATTCCTCTCTTTCTACAACTCTTTCTTTCCAACCCACTGCTCAACCCCCTCCAAACTATGGCATCAAGGTCGGAAACCCCAAGGGTCGGGCCTCAACCTGATAAGGTAAGGGGCTGGCACTGACATATATTGACTAAAGAAATAGTTCTATCCTATAAATACGGGCTATAGTCAACGCCAAGCGCTGGCCCATTAGTGGCATAAGGATGAAGAAAGTTTCCCTATTAAGAAAGACTCTTATTTGTAGAAAAGTTGTGCCTTTCCACTTCTATGGTTCTTCACTGATAGGGATAAGGAACTTGTTCATTAGTGGGGTTTGGCTTTTAGAGTCTCTGTTTGATCAATACTCTTCTAATAGTTACTTGACTATTAGAGTAGAGTACTCAGCGCATGAGCCCTTTATTTCCTTCTCATCAAGATGAGGTGTTCAGGAACTCTAGCCTTGGAAACTATGAAATCCCTCCTAGAAGCCTCACTTAAATAATTATATGCTACCTTTTTGGGCACAAGATCTCATTCTGAACTGTGCAAACCATCGGCTGATTCATCATCGGGCGCAAGCTCTGAAGCCAGCGTCAATCAACGGCCTCTGATTCCCCAGCTTCAACCCCCCTACTCTTCGAAGACAACAACTCAATGGTCGATTAGGAATCCAGGTTATAAATATAATGATGAAGTTCGTGACTCCTTTGTTGAGACCCAACTCCAAATTGAAAAGCATATCGAGGTCACCGATGGATATTCTTGTCAGTCTGTCCTTACCCTAAGGTGTAAGATCTTTTAGAACCTTGGAAAAATCAATCAGATACGAGCATATTTATTTTATCCGGGAGGAAAGGTGCTTTCAGAATCAGCTTATCTAAACCATATCAAAGAGATTTAGGAGAATGGAATGCAGCAAAGTGTTCCATATCGTCATATTATGTCCACTACTATTAGAGTAGAAAGTTATGAGTGATTTTTAGAAAAAAACTGAATATATATGGAACGTCTCCTAGTCTTTTGCGATAGTTCAGGTTGACTTATTTTGTTAGGTCTCGAATTCTTCGCTATGATCTTCCCAGTAGTTCATATAAGAGCTATATCCATTTCATTCATATTCTTTGTAATGATCTTGTTCCATATCTCGTTTGTGAATTTGACTAATCGAACTAGAGGAGCTTGCCAGGATGGCTTGGTAAGCAAGCAACCACTTATGTAGGTGCCAACTCCCAGTTCTTTCTCTTCTTTCTTTTTGAAAGTCAAGATCAGAATAAAAGGTAGTTCACTGGATATTCCTTTTGATCCCAGAACCTTTATAGATGAATACCCGAGAGTCCAGCTCGTGACAAGTTCTTTTTGGTCATATCTCTCGGTCTTGATTCTTATTGTTATATTCAGTTCCTTTTTCCAGTTCACTTCTTTCTTCTTACCTGGTTAGTCCTTTTTCTCTTTGAATTTGAGGATTCCCCTCACCAACTATTATGAAGAGATCAAGGGTCGAACCTGATTCCCTATGGAGACTACTGGTCCTCTTCAGTGGAGGCTTTTTCACCGGGCAGGACTACTGGAAAGAGAGAACCAGTATCGAATTACTAAATAGTCCGTCCGTCCAATCACAAAAAGAACCTTCCCATCCCCTAACCCTTTAGAAACCTTAGATATAAGTAGAAAATACTGATATATAAGGGTTTAGAACCTCCCCCGATTATAACTTCTTCCTTCTTATCTGTCTTCCTCTTTTCCTTTTTCCCATCTTCTATTTTATTCTATTCTAATAGTCAATAGTAATAGAATCTTCTTATCCTAGAAAGAAGTGCTAGTGGTTGATTCTATTACTATTGACTATTAGTATTATAAGGGTTCAACTCAATTAAAAGTAGCAGAAGGAGTGGAAAGTCAGTACTCTACCCTAATAGGACCTTACATTCTCTTTTATAAGCATGGGAACTTGGCTGCCCCAAGCTTCCTACGTACCCTTTTTCGGGGATCAATACATTTCGTAGTTCTTGTGCACTTTGCCGAAATATTTCCACTTTGTGACCTAATCTTCTTCCAATCCTTCTATGAAGAGTTCCACATCAACTGAATTAGCGTTGTTGTTATTTAATAATATTGTATGAATATCACTTCCTTCAGCTTCTTTTTTGATTCTAGCCACTCCCCATTGTGCTTTCTCTCTGTATCTCTAAATATATATAAGTACCATCTCTTCTATATTATTTCTCTGATAAAGCTTAATGGCTAGCGTTTGGACTCATCCTCGATTCTGAATGCTTCTAATGGTTATTGGCCAAGGTTTCTTTTTTAGTGCATTTCTGTCCCCCGAAGAGGGACGTACACTTATTCTATGCATAAACATTTTCATCCCGCATTGGGTGATCTCAAGCTCTCCACTTTGTTATATAATTCACATTCTATGTTCAAATATCCCACTCAACTTTCAGTACTCTTCTAATAGTGTCATTTCATTTATTACGACTGCTCTAGTATGCTTAAGCGGTGTGATCTCTCTATCTCCTTCCGCGCCAATGACACTACTAAATGCGGGTGATCCAGGTCCCCCTTCCCTACGTTCAACCAGGTTCCAAGGTTGAATCTGAATCCAAAGTTGAGTTTAAGGATAAAGTGGGTGGGAGAGCAGATGGACTAACGCATGGAAGAACACACATGTGCACTTGGCTTTGACTCCAAATGAGAAAGCCGACCATAAGTGATTGGAAGTAGCTTAGGCTGACGAGACCATTCGACTGATAGGGAGATGTACCTGGGGAGAGGAAGCAGGTCCACCTATTGATTAGAAGAACCAGAAGGATGGGAAACTCCTTCCAAAAACATAATTACATAAAATAGGTATAGAATAAATAGTTCTAAAACAGAGTAGCTCCTTATTTAATCAAATGAAATCACCCTTGGTCTGTATCCTGGATCTTACACCTTGTAAGATCCATATCCACAACCATCTGATCTAGGATCTTCCATCGGCACCCTCGAATGGTATCTTCAATAACTAGTAGGTCTAGTAGGTTCATAACTTGATATCCTGGAATTGGGATTCAGTCTAGAACCCCTGAACTTCCTTGGTAGGCTGGTACTGATATATATTGAAGGTTGTTTTCCTCTCTGCATTGAGCTTTCCCACCTGTCTGTTAGTTATGGCTCACTGGGTGGTTGAACAACCCTATTCTAGTAGTTCCAGATGAAGGCACATCACATGATTCCTATCCTTCTTGGTTGTTGGCCTGTTCTTTTGAATCATCAGAATAGTATTCATCCATAGTCGTGGAAATCTGAAAATAGTTCTGTGTCGAATCGGAATGAAGATCAGAGGCTAGGGCAGGTCCAAGATCCTGATTGAAAGCAATATATTTCACTGATAAGGATGAAGGACATAGCGAATCTAACCTTTAGCCCCCGTAGGACAACTTCTTGAACCCATAGTTATTCTAACCTTTTAGCTCAAGCGGACAGAGACTAGAATGACTCACTTCGCTTCCCTCGGCATGAAGGGCGGATACCAATTAAGCTTATTACTAATTCCCTCCATTCTCTTCGGTTCACTCGGCCATTTTTCCTTTCTCTTATGAACCTATGACTGCTTAGAAGAGAAATCATACTCAGAAGATGAGGAAGCGGAGCTAAGGAAGAAAAAAACGTCGCCTTGCTTTGCAAGGGGGATAATCGTGCACTGTACTCAATGCCCCGTTGGTCTAGTACTATCATATAACTGGGGACAGGTATCAATATTGGACCTAGCCTGACTGATAGGATTATGGCCTTCAATATATATCAGTACGAGTCTTTGTATTCGTAATTACATTTCTCCGGGTGTGGATCATCCCCCAGCTCTTCGGGATGGCTTCATTGCATTGATTTGGCAAACAGACCCTTGGAAAGGAGACAGCGTAATGGAAGGGGCGTTGGCCTGTTTATATCAATTAAGAATGAAGCCCATCTTTATGATTTTTTCATGAAATCTCCCACTCTTATGCATACAGGGTAGGCTACTTTTTCACTTCGGAAGGAGGAAAACAAAAGTGGGCTCAACTATTAAGGTCTGTATTTCGTACGTTCGGCAGCAACAAGGCACTGAAAGTGATTCCCACCTTCCCCAACTAGGGATTTGACCACCCTAATTTCTGAATCAGATGGGGCCTATTATATTCTAATAGTTGATTCAGATGAGTCATCTTTGGAAGATATGTATGTCAGCTGGTGTAGTGGTTTAGACAGCAGAACCAAAGGTGTAGGGGCCTGGAAGAGAGACTCGCAGAACCGTTTACGATTCCTAGATCGACGACGACTTGGACTCAAAAGAATAGAGGACGAGACGAGGGATCCTCGCTTTGGATAAATCCAATTATATAGAAAATAAAGTGATTGGGATTTAGACTCAGAAGTCGAGGTAGGAAGTGATCCATTGGACTCTTAGCAGGAGGGAGAATGTATATCTTTTCTGGACAGAAGCATACTAGTCGGAGTGGTTCCATCCCCCTTTCTCCTAGCCTTTCCCCTTCTTCTATCTTATCTAGAAACCCTTTTAGTGTGATACAAAGAAGAAAGGATTCTCTCATCATTCATAGATAGGAGGGGCCGAATCTAGCATCGGTAGCTCACAGACAAAGCTCATACATTTCCTTCTGTATTTGGGAATATTAGAAGGATTACCATGTCTTATCGCTCTTTCCCGGGAAAGACTCGGCATTCAGGTGGTGGTGTGGTATGGTGGCGCGAGGTTGCGAGAGCTTGTGTAGGACTCATCACATCCTGGGGTTGGAAAAACCATGGAATAGGGGACTTTCCTGCTTTCTCGGACAAGACGATACTCTCACTTTTTTATTTGTTTGGTCAAACAGGTAGAGCACTCAAAGCAGGATTGTGACAGCTTTTATAGGATATGAAATTGGACTCTTGAAAGTGGACTTCACGGTGACAGGACTTGAAAGAATGTACCAGCTTGAATTCACTTAAGGAGCACTATATATAAAGAGTACCTATCTGACCTTCCATTTCACTGGATTCAGAACCAGCCTATAAAGGGGAAAACTTGGAGTCACCCCTCTCGTCAGGGGCTTATGCACTCCACGTTGAATCAAACAGATCCTCTGGATAGACTAGTTTTCAAGATTATGGTTGATTCTTTTGATCTAAAGTCGGCCATGACCCCTCTTAGTTCTTCAAGATATAACCAGACTTTATAGGTATTCTAGCATATAAAGTCATGTCGATGATGGTTTTTCTTCTGGGGATATGGAAACTTCCCTTGCCAGCACCATGTTTGAGGTCCCTTTTATTAAATAAAAAGAATGGGTCTCATTCATGGCTGGTAAACCTCTCGGATACTATTCATCATGGCCTCTCTTCGCTCTATCTCACCACGTCGGGGTGTGGTATTGAGCCGAGAAAGTTCACCCTGGTGTTTTATTCAATGGTTATGCCATTCTAGGCGATGATGAAATCATCACTGATGAGAAGGTGGAAAACGTCTATTCTGACATTTTTTCAAACTTAGGGGTCACTATATCAACCCAAAAGTCGTTGATCTCTAAGACTGGGGCCAGGGAGTTCACAAAGAGTTTCTAGGTTCAAGGGATATCGGTGGACCTAAGTCCTGTGTCTGATCTACTAAGGATCTCAAGAATTTATATAACCCCTATGTCTTGATAGTTATTGCTAAGAAGTAATCTATTCAGAGATTCTCTACAATATGTCGGGTCGGAGGGGTCGGTGAAAAGGTACTCTCTAGGTTAGACCATTATAGGTAAAAACACTACGAAAGAGTTAGGTAGATGCATCTTGCTTCCCAATTCCCAAATATAGAATTTTGGTTAGGGAGGGGAAGACCATTGAATCCCTATCTTCGAGGTTGAAGATGGTCATGAAACCCAAGGAGTGAGTCTTGACCCCAGAGGAATTCCTCATGACGGAGTCATCAAAAGACTTCCAGGAGTGGACCCTTCTTTGGGTTTGGGTTAAGCAGTGGTGAGTTTATACACATTGGTACCGAAAGGTAGCTATGTAACCTGAGGTGACCCTAAAAATATTCTTTGAAGCACTTGTCCTTCAAACAAGCTGGAAAGATCGATGAAGAATTGGTCTGATTTGGTTACCGGTGGATAAGAGGTGGCATATGCTTCTAGTAGTGCTGCAGAAGGCTGGACCATCGAGAGAACTGGCAAGTCAACTGTTAGCTCAACCCTTGATTGTTCTAGGACCAGCAATGTGACAAAGTTTCCCGGTGGGTATATCACTCGGGGAGGTCGTGGTAGGCGAGATGTTCATTAGGGATCCATCTGTGGAATGAACCCTGCCATGGCCATTGTTGGTTCATCGGCGGTGAAGTTCTCAACGTCCCAGATTTTGGTGATCTTGATGTGGGGGTCATCCAACGTGCCTTCTGACCAAGAATGTATGGCTAAAAGGATTCCCAGTCTAGTCTGCTTGTCAACCTTGGGATAATACCCCGGATTTTCTTAGACGACAATCATATCCTTGATTCGGGAACTGGAGCTAGTGGAGATTATTCCAATCATGAATGGGTGGATCCATGGTGAGATTTTGGATTTGAGAAGTCTGATCTTCATACTGATCTTTAGGAAGCTGGAATCATTCTTCTTCTGCAAACTCATCACCCCATCCAATGACTGGGTAGGAAATTCCCAGTATGGCTATGAAGCGCCCTCCTTTCGAAAGTATCCGTTCATTGATAAGTGAAAGGGTTGAGACCTCCAAAATTCTTCTTCATCCCAGGGCTTACATTGATACCCTATGAAAAACCGGCAGTCATTTCTGTGAGCTTCGACTGGCTCATAAATTCCCTGTTGTTGCTTTCCCAAACCGGTTGAATTCCATGTTTCTCATGTATTTCCTCACAAGAGGGATTCACCAGATTTCCGACCTCGGTCCAGACTTGCTTTCCCTCTTGGTCCACTGTGACTGCTACTACTATGCCAGTAGGTCCAATGAAAGGTCTGGGGTCTTGAACTTCCTCATCATCCGACAGGACATTCACCGCTCTGTGATCTGGGGTTTGTAACATTTGGTTGTCCTGGTGGTGTCACCACTTCCTTCCCAACTCTTTGATAATCCAGAAAGTCCTGACATGAACTTCAAAGAGTACCTAGCTTGAGTTCAAAACAAGATTCAATGTAATGTTCTGGTTATCTGGAATGATACGTACACCATTGATCATGATTGAAATTTCTAGATGGTGGGTTTTGAATAGGCAGTGCTGGAACTGGCGCAATCTTTCCCGCTTCTAGCAAATGTTTGTAAGCTTGTGCCATAGTAATGGCCAAAGCAGTGAAGACTCGATTCCTTCTGAAATTATGTCTCTGCTGATTGATTTGATCCATTTTAGGCGGTGCAGGAGCATTTTCCACAGGCTGTGCTGGCTGTATTGGAGCTTGCTGAACAGGCGTTTGATTGTACAACAATGTGGGAAGGATGCAACCTGCGAATCATTTTTTTCAGGCTTCTTTGCTACTGGATTTTTGGCGTAGGATGATGATTCCCCTATGATTTGGATGATGTTTCATGATATGCGACCTTTCTTGACAGCAGTCTCGACCCTGTTGGATGAGTTGGGAAAAATTTCTAATGACACTGGCACACATTTTATCAAAGTATACCCCCATGAGAGTTTGAATGAACAATTGGGGATATTCTGATGGGTGGATGTACTTGAATTTCATAATCTTTCCATCAGAGAGCGCATTCCTGGAATGATTCCTCGGGCTTACAACTCATTCCCAGGAGGACATAGCGATCCATAGTTAGTTCACAATTATGTCGATATTGTTCAAGAAACGCCCTAGATAATTCTGGCCAGGTGCAGATTTTCTGAATATTCAGACGGGCAAACCATTGCAAAGCTCATCCTTTGAGACTCCACTGAAAGAGTTGCGTTGCATGCAGAGCTTGCTGTCAGTAGCATGTCCACAAAGTGCCCCAGCATAAAGCCGGAGATGCACAACTGGGTGACCCGTACCGTCGAATTGTGCAAATTCAGGGATTTTTCATTTTGATAGAAAGATAATTGCATGAAATTCATCATACATTGAGAGCCCTTGCATGTTTTGAATAGGTATTTGAATGGTTGTGGGCCAAATCATTCTCTTTTTGTTTAGAGGATGTGACATGCTCCCGCCTTTCCTACACATTCGATCAAGTTTGACACAGTTCTTCCCATTCTCATTCCCACTCCTGTTCTGTGCTTTCCTGATATAGTTCTCTGCCCTCTGAATTCCAATCCACCACTCTCCTTTCCGTAGGAGAGAGAATTACTTCCTTTTTGGATGTCTTTTAGCTTGAGGATCAAATTATACCAACTGTATATCCATCCTTTCAAGAGAATGAGTATACGAACAATAGAGAAGAATCTGAGTGATCAAATGACTATGAAAGATGGGGGAAAAGCATGAATGCAACAATCGAGATTAGAGAGATTCTCCATTGTTTAATGGGAACTACGTGGGAGAGTGGTACGCGCAAGGTCACACTCTTCTTTCTAGGTTTTCAAAGTCCTATTTTTTAGGGTATGCAAAGCTCAATATCTAGAGTCTGGGGCCTTTCCAATCAAATCTTATCTGTGGGGCCGATAGTAGTACTTTTTCTCTTATTCTTTATCTTTCCAGCTTTCCTCCCTTATCACACTAAAAGGCACCCCTCAATATATATATGTACCAGTTCCTTTTGAACAGTAATTTCAATCTTTTTCTTCTAAGTTATCAGTCCATCCGGAACTACACCTAGCAAAACTAGGCTCAGAACAAGCCGCCCGACTAAAATACATAATAAGACATGGAGTCAGCTTTCTAGAAGCAAACTACTATGATTAGAATCTTTCAGTCTGCAAGATCTGATCTTCCCTTAAGCCGAGCAGACGATCAGACCAACACTAACATTTAGTTTGCTTCATCATCTTTGAGTCTTATCTAGTCTTTTAGTCTTCATTGACCTTGTCATCTAGGCACAACCTGAATATGACCTTCATGCCTGGCCCTCTTTCCCTCTTTCATTCCTTTTCTGCTTTCTAGTTAAGAGAAAGCTTCAGCTCGAGATCGATTTGACTTCAAGTATGAATTCTCCGCTTACCCCTTCAAACAGGAGCATTAACTAGCATCTTAAGCGAGCGGATAAGACTACCCGCCTTTACGCCCTTCTTTCAAGTAGTCTTGAATTCCCTATGGATTGCCTTCTTCCCACATCCAATATTCCTACAAGCGTTCCTTCTCCCATGTTAGCTAGGTCTAGTTCAGCTTGAAGTGTCTAGACTATTCAAATATCAATAACAATATATATAAGTACCAGAACTAGCATCATAGATAAAGGAATAGTCTCTCTCTTGGTTTTGGGGTGGCTCTTAGCAGGCACTTTTTTCCCTACTGCTCTAGATGGAGTTATAGGCTTAATAAATATTAATCGTTCTTTTCCTTCCCTCTTTCAAGTGTGAGGGATCATATTGTCAAATGAGAAGTCCAATATAGCAGCAAGAATCATACTTGATCTTTGATTCCCCATTGATTATTTCATGTAGTGTAGTGACTGGGATGAGGGCATCGATCGTACGAAGGGAGGAGAGGCATTGGTATCATCTCTATATGGTGCCTTTGCCTTGTTCACTGCTTTCTATTGGAATTTCACTGCCTACCTACCTACCACGGTACTCTTCTAATAGTGATGGCTGTGCTAACACGCAACGGTGGTCGTAGATCAGGTAGGGTGCTCATCTGTTGGCTGCTTGTTTGGTCCCCTTTCACCGCACTATATAGGAAAAGTACTGTTGGAATTGAGGGAAGACGGTACAGAATGGGGGGCTGTTGAGGCATGGTCCAGGGATGGAACTAGCATTTTTAGTCCTTTATCTTAAAGTTCCCATAGTATAGTAGTCGATTGTATCTGTTGCAATGCCTATTCAACTTCATTAAGTGACTTCGGAGGAGACCGCATTCTGTTAGGTGTAGAGGAGCAAGGCAAGAAAACCGAGGTGCCAGAACAGAACTATAAAACGGAGGCTCGGGTGCCCAAGATGTTGGAAAAGAGAAGGTTGGAAGGTCATTCTACTACCTATATTATACCGATATCGATTTTCAAATAGAACTACGGATGCTGGGCCACACCCCTTCATCAACCACTCGAACCAGATCAACAGATAAAGAAGTATGCTACATGTCAGACCAATCCAATCCAGATTTAACTTGGTATTTAGCATATAAAGTCATAGGATGCTGATGTAGAGGGTGCCGAAGAAGACACTTCTTAGGGGTAGTGGAGTCATGATCTTGCCTCCGTGACTATTAGAGTAGAGTACTGCTCTCCCCTTTCTTTTAAGAGGCTTGCTTCCATCCCTTTTCATGCCCAGGCGTGGCAATACCATATTCAGTGGAACCGGGGTTAGAGGAAGCTGATGTATCGTACTACATTTGTGTTTCCTAGATGGCTCAGTAAGACTGGTGAGGCCTATTTGAGAGCTTAAGGCAGATAGCGGTTCCGTATAGGGATACTTTTGACTAGTGGCCCCAGTCAGGCGACTTTTTAGGCCCGGATAGCGAAGATAGATTCAGTGAATATTAGATTAGAGTACTCATTATTAGAAGAGTACTTGATGCTCACGTAGTTTGATCCGTAGTTAAAGATCAAGGAATGTGGTCTTGTAATACCTCTTCCTTCAGGTCTTGTCCTTCGGCAAACAGAATCTTTCGCACCCGGACTCAAGGAAGCACATCTCTGTTTATAGATTACTTTTGATATTGGATGGTTGGGAGGGAAGGGAAGGAGATTAGGAAAGGCTAATATGTGATGCAAGCTAGGGCGAGGGCACTCTGGCTTTCACTGTCAGCTAAGCGGCACTAGTCAAGTAGGGATTTCTTCAAAAATAGTCATTTGATTACTATAGGATCATATGAATTGAATGAAATAGTACCAGGCCTTGAAAAGGTAGGAAGCAACTCCTCCAGAGGGAACTTGATGTAATTAAAGGAAGGATACGATTCACCTGGTTCTATACAGGAAGGGCCTAAGTTTCTGGAAAAGAGATGGGGCTATCAAATTTGCTTTCAGCTTGAGCTTGGGAAACAGACTAGGAACTTGATTCAAAAAGAGCTTAAAGGGACCTAACATACAAGGTCCTCTCTCACTTCTCTTTCTACTGGTCAATCGGAGGCCCTGGGAACTGAGGCCAAGCAAACAAGCTACTACCTGTATTATACCGAAACTATGGAGCAGTCATAGCAAGCAAGACAGACGGCTCAGCATTCGCAGGCACTTTCCACATCGAGATCAGGCTTGGTGAACCGGGCCTAAGGTGATGCTTCCTGAATGACTAAGTGAGAGGCACAAAGAGCAGGGATCCTCCTTGAAAGCAGCCTGAAAAGATAGATCGAGCTAACAGAAGGTTCTAAACCCTTGATATATATATATATATATATTCAGTAGCACCTTTTTAAAGGGTGAGGTTAAAAGATCTGATCCTTTATAAAGTAAAGGGCCAGGAAGCAATGCATTAAGAAAAGAGAGTGAATCTAGACTTGCATCTTCGAGTCTTATTAAAAGGAAGAGATGCTTTTAGGTTATAAAGATCCCAAGATCAGCTTTGCTTTTATCGGCATATCCACTAGTTCAATCACCCTAGAGCTAGAGGAGAGATAAATATATAGGGTCAAGTACCATAGATCTGACCCTCCCTTTTAGGGAGGGTCAGGAAATGAGACTCTTCTTTTAATCCCCATCAATACTACTTGGTAGGGGGTATGTAATACCCTAACTCACTGATGCTCTGTTTTATCAAAGGAGCAGACAATCAGACAAGAAGAAAATTATCGGAAGATCGTCTTATCAGATTATTGTCTTGTATAGTCTTTATAGATGCAGACAATAAGACAATAAATAATATATCGTCTAATAGTGACATAAACCCAAGTGATCGACCATTAGTTTCCTTCATCCACATAACTTCTGGCCGAATTGCATAAATGTTGTGGGGTGTATTTATCATATAAAGTCCACCCCCATCTTTTTGTCCTCAAGATAGATTCCACTCCTAGTAGTTCAATATAAAGTGTTCACATTTAGGAAACCCCGTCTTTTTGTCCTCAACTACTAAGAGATGGGAGAGAAAGATTTAATTATCTATGGACACATCATGTCCACTATATATATAAGTACCCGACACTCCTTGCTGCTTTAAAAGCTACACTTCCTTCCTTCTTTCATAAGCTAATAAGAGATTCTATTATTCTAAACTGTAATATGATTGTATTGCTTGTCTTTCTTCTCCTAGTTAGTTCTCTACCAGTTATGTCTGAGATGTTTGCTAAGCTCTTTATGAACGAAGTGAGACTATTACAGTCAGGTAGAAGCACTAACTTCCTATCTATTGTCATGTTGAGGAGGTTAACGACTATAATGAGTGAGTATCCCCCGCTAGGAGGAGAATCAGAGCTGCTTGGCATCCCTCGTGGTTGAATTATTGAATTCGTGCTTTCATGCCTGATTGGAGATCATTGGCTCAGCAGGAGGAGGATCGAGAAGCTTAACTTACACAGAATTGTTGAAGAGCAAGCGGAGTAAACTATTAGAATATAATATCTATCTCTCTACATTTAGTCGTGATCCTTAGGATTATACTTTACTCATTAAGTTTGTGTTCTGGGGCAGGTAGAAAGACTTATCTTAGGTGCGTCAAGCTCATTGCATCTGAGAACAGTGCTGACTTTCCTGAAATCTTAGTAAGAAGATTCACCCTTTACCATGTATTGAAATTCATTTGTCTTTTGATCTTAGTTACTGCCCCGTGGGTCCTTCAAAGCAGGCTATCTCCAACAAATCTGATCTGATGATCCCAGATCACACAAGGTGCGAAGCCTTGACTAATTCTGTAACATTGAGGCGTAGCGGATTGACTATCGGGATAAATTTCAGGGCTAAGACGATTGCAAAGGGTTACTACAAGTGTTGTGATGAGATCTGTATTTCGGCTTGGTCAATCAAAGAGTAAGAGTTAGCTCTCCTCTGTCTCTAGTAGACTAAGCCTCATCATACTTTGTGGGTGCAGCAGGTCTCGGACTATATAGAAGAGTACCTGTTTTTTGTCTGAGGGAACGTGGTAGCCGCTAAAACTTTAGATCTAATTCTATCTCATTCTGATCTCATTATGAGGGAAATAGGTGAGGCGAGGCTAAGACAACATATGGGACTTCCCGCGCTAAGTTGTTCCAATCTATGTACTAAGTAACTGAACTCGGAAATGCTGTTATGAGCTAGATTTGCACGTACAAGGGTAACGAAGCGAACAGGGCTACCTTTCCGCTGGAAATTCTATACCTGAGTGCTATTTGATCAGAGTGAGTTGTAATTGATCTTGATTTAGTTGCTCTCGTATTGAAATGATTTTTTTAAGTATGTGGGTGACTCATCATCGTGAGATCGGTTAGTACCCTCCATAAAGAAGTTTGGTTAGGAGTATCACAGGTGCGGAATGTCAAAGGTCAGTTTCAATCTTGTATTGTGGGTGGAAAGAAAGTGAAAAAGAAAAAACGGAATAACTTCAGCAAACAATCAGACAAGAAGACGATTATCGGAACATCGTCTGATCATCTGATTATCTTGTATAGTCTTTATAGAGAAGAGATCTAGCATTCTAGGCACACTATATTAGAAGAGTACCTGGGCTTGACCATGTGACTATTCATAGAATGGAATCTGTTAGGGGTGATCTCTCTCTATCTTAAGTCAGTCATTTCTACCGGCTCCAGGTAACTTTCTTTAGGAAGGAAAGAAAGTCTCATCGATTGAGCTATTGATGGAATTAATGGAATAAAATTACTATGGAATGAGTACCCGATTTAAAACCTGAAAGAGGTCCACTATTAGGGTAGATTACTAAGAATCGGGCTAGGAGCAGCTATTGAATTTGTTGATGGGGGTGTGATAATTCCAGTCAATGATGGGTGGAATATGCCTCTAGATGATGGTATTTTTGATCTTCAAACCCATCGGTTGATTCACTGTAATGGGTTTGGTCATCTAGTATGTATTAATGGAATTGAAGGAGGGTCTAGGTATCTCTGCGATAGAGAAATCATGGATCTTTGGGATCAAATCTGCACAAATCTCCAGACCTGGTAATGAAAATCCCTAAATGAATTCTTTTTTTAAGATATTTCAGGTTGAGGATGTGTCAAAAAAGTCCACATGGGAATGATACTCAGGTTGCTTCCTGGGGTTGTGTACGGGAATCTGTGGTTCAGTAGATGGGGGTACAGATTCGGCCATGGAAGCTTTGGAGTGACCAAAAACAATTACGACAGAGCAATCAACATTCTTACAATATATATAAGTACCAGTGAACTTGATAAGATCATCCAAGATTTCAGTAACACGATCCAATGTCAACCAATTCATTCATTATTACGAGTGAGACCCAATTGATCACAATCAGAGATCTTCTCAGAGTCATGATGACTCTCAAATCCCCAGCTCTTGTGTTGATCATGGCTACCTCTCTTTTCTACTTCTTCAAGACTTTCAACCCCTGAAAAACAAGAAAGAGAAAAATATGTGAAAAAAATGCACTACTACTATCGCGATAACAGATGAACTGTAAGAAGATTAGAATATGCAGCACAAAAATTGAAAGAAAAGCACCAATATATATCAGTACCATCCCCTCTCGACAAGTTTAGGATGAGTCAGTAGGAAGTGCAATAGGCTGCACATTGGTGATACAGGACTATAAGGTTGAAGTACTGAGTGTTGAAATCAATGAACAATGTCATCGTTGGAAGTCACATTGTCTATACCATAAGGTTGAAGTACCGACCGGGGAATACATGATTCATGATCTTGGTAATTGCCTAGTGACTGGTACTGATATATATTGACCGCAATGAACCGAAACCTGAAATAGTTCCTGATCCACTTCCAGTACCTGCTCTAGTGCCTGGGGCTGATGTTTATAGTGATGTTGTCTACTTGTATACAAATTAACTATTGGGTATGGGAGGGAAGTGGGACTGGTACTGATATATATTAACGTTCAGCATGATAAGCAGTACGTGATGCTAGGGATCAGGCACCACCGCCGATATATATCAGTAACAGACCACATATTGTTTGTGCACACCATGGGAAGGTCCTGGTACAAATATATATTGTAAAAATTAGCTAGTCAAGTAGAAGGTTGATGAAGAATCGCTTATGTATAGATGGAAGCTAGTGGTTGCTGAAACACTCTGAGAAGTTGAGGTACATTGTTGTGTGGAAAGAGCGTAGACAAGATTTTTTTCAAGTCACTTTTCCATCACATTGAGTCTTCATAGGCGTAAGACATGGCTGGCATGATATGGATTATCAGTCGTACAGTACATTGGAAGGTCCACGGTGCCATCAGCCTGAGTTTAAAGGGTCGGTACTTCAACCGGTGGCAGTGGGAAGCTAGTCAAGAACAGTATGGGGGCTGGTACTGATATTTATTGCCGATGTGACTGAAACAAGTATTTGATCCAGGTTGTTCCAACTATATAGGAAGAGTACCCGAACTCTACTCTAATAGTGTGTATAGAGCTTGAAAGGTGCAAACATGACCATAAGTTTTAAGTAACGATTGAGTAGTGGAGCATGATCTCAAAGCAATCATAACCTAGAAACACACCAGTCGGCATTATAGAGTCAAGGAAACAAGTACTCTTCAATATAGAGGTACATTTGGAACCTGTCCAAACATTTAGTCTAGTTTCAAAAGGGAAGGTATGGGGTCGTGCCAATACAAACCAGTAGGCAGGGGGTAGCCGCAAGTGAACAACAAGGGCAAAGTTCGGATCAGCAACAGTGGGATCGATCATGGAAATGGCCAACTATATAGAGTAGAGGTTCATCAATCGATATCTGAAAGCGTGGTACAGGGACCACTCAAGCACAGGTTCTCTATTGGAATTGTTATGGGGGGTTTGGCAGGTGTCATCAATAAAAAAGTGAAGAGTACTAGGGTGTCTGAAATTGGTGCCCGAATGATCTGCATCATGATGAGAGCGTTTGAGAAATTGTTCATTATCAACCGAGTTGGGTTGGTGGGGCTATTCGACTTGAGCACCTTACCTGTACCACTGAGATTGCCTGAAAAACGAGTCAGATATACACTGTTACGATCGCCTTTTATCGATAAGAGGTCCAGACAACATTTTGACCTCTAAGTGCATACCGAAGCGCTGGAATACACTCCAAGAAAAGGGGCACATGAATTGATCCAGGTAGTATGGGGGTTCAAATGTCTTTCGACTCATTGACATCCATCAAACCGTATACTGTTGATTAGCTCAGTACTTTATTATATATAGTCAGCTATTAGAAGAGGTTTTGTTACGCGATACGACTCAGTACTCTACTCTAATAGTCAGTACTCTACTATAAACTATATAGGAAAAGTACCCGGCTCTACTCTAATAGTCTCGGACCAGGGTCAATCCCGCGTGAACTGTATGATAGAACATATTGGTGGCATTGAGGGATTGGATGATCTTATGCGATGTTGGAAACTAGGCAAGGCTGATTTGATTTGGGTGCAGGGAATGCTGAAACTGTTATTGGGAACCATGTGGTGACGCTGCATGATCCGATCAAAAAGAGTCGAGTAGAGTGGAATAGACATGTTTTGGAGTTGAGGCCCAAGATTGTTTTGCTGTTGCACCGGAGGATATACATTAAACTGCTGCTCATTTGGCATCTCCTAAGAACTAGAACAAGGAACCCAGATTCCCACTATTGGATGCACTGACGTTCCGCATCGAGGATTGACGATCCAATCCGCAGTCGGTATAATATAGGTAGTAGAGTCGTCTGGAAACTCCACACCATCAGTTCTTGGTATAATATAGGTAGTAGAGCCGGGTGGACATACCTCTACTAATTAAACTATATTTTACTGAACTCTATCTCTATATAGTAGGGTGATGGTAGGTGTACGTAGCGACATCATGCCTCAGGGTTCCATGGTGGCTTACTAGTGGTTTCAATTAAACTGGTACTAGTAGCGTGACTTGGATTGGTGGTTTAGCCGTGGAATGAAAGCGAGATCAGAGTGAATAGTTGGGGTATCGCTGATGTTATTAATATTTTCATGAATTATTATATACTCCCTTTACTTATTTTATATGAAATGTGCATAATTTGTGTGAAATATTAATGTTTTAATATTAAGTATAATTTTTGAGCATTTTTTTAGAAGTAGTCCACTTGAGTTAGTTTAATGTTTTAATAATAACTATCACTATACTGATCCAAATTGTGTGATTATTATTTTTTAGTATTCTCCTTTCAATATAAAACATTTCATTAGAAGGTACCATGAGCCAATTCTGCCATTTAAAGGGTCATATGGTCCTCACAAACAAGACCAAAGAATCTGTGAACAAACTGGACCAGACTTGAAGATTTATTTACTAGGATCAATCCAGAAGTCCAAAAACATTAACTCTCAACAATAATTCTGGGGAAACTACATTTAATCTTGGATAAAAATTTCAAGGCCCAAATCTAAGTACAAGGGGCCCAAATGAAGCTTTTAAGTCCATCCCAACATTCTTGCCGAGAAATAAAATCAGTATAGTATTAATGACATAGCTCATTATGTAAGCATAAAATCGAGCTGATATTTTTCAGTGTGAAATAGGAGATATAGTCGACCGACTTTGTTGAAGAAACCATTCGGATTTGAAGACATCTTCCTGTTCAAAAATCCATTCACATTATGGACATCGAAAAAGCATGGATAAAAATGGACAGTTTACCTTTGTTTAATAAAACCACCATAACTTTGGCTTAATTTGTCCAAATTCCTCCAAATGTTTACAGTAGTCGGAAACTTTATTATCTACAGCTTTGAAGAAGGATATATTTGGATATTCGGCTGTTTGAATATCCAAATTGGCGATGCAATTGGAGGGACAGATTGGGAATGCAAACAGTCCACTCCTTGGGCTATAAATACTCCCCCCTTCTCTCCTTGAGAGGGGTTGGCATTTCAGAAGAGAGGAGATTATATTTGCATGACCAAAAACTTGAAAAAGGATTGGGAGGACCTTACATACTCAAGTTTTTACTTGAGAGACCTTTCCTCCTCTCTTTGTTTTCACTTAATTTCGTGTTCTTCATTTTTGTAATTTTGTAAGTCTCTTTCTTTGTAATTCTATTTTAATGCAAGTTACTTCTTAAATATCTCTTATTCACATCCACCTTATGCAGTTTAATATTTATGTTCTTAAAATAGTTTAAATTCAGTTCAATTCCCTTCCCTTCTTTAGCTTCCTCATTCAATTGAAAGTTCATTTTTAATTATCATCATTGTTCGTGTGTGTGTGTCGACGTACCACTCTTTTCTTATCCCTTTCTTTTTCTTCTCTTATTAATTTATAATCATAATCATTATAACCATATTATTAAACACCCAAATGGCTGATTAAATATCTCATTGGGGTGAGTTATAATTTAGGTATGTTAAGTGATTGAGAGCTTCTGCTCGATTAATATTCTTTGAATTAACATTGTGTATGTTGGACTTAACATGTCATGGATTAATGAATTGTTTTGTTTAACATGTGGTTTCCATGGATTATTGGAACCATAAATACACCACCATAAATAAGATCTGATTGAGATTATAACCTTAAGTTAAGTTAAGGCTTGGTTTAAAGCCTTAACACTTAGGAATTCTAATCAACATCATCTTGTGACATGGGTGTTAATTTAAATGCAATATAAATCAAAGCTCAAGGATATCACAAACTTAACTAACCTAATGATGAAATCACCCCAATCATTATAAATTTGTTAAATCAATCATAATAAATTAGTCATTTCAATTAAGATCTGCAAACAACCCCTACCAATTAGAATACAATTAACTAAAAACAATCGACTATTACGAAGTACCATCGCCGAGGATTCGACCCGAGTGCTGATATACACATTAGCAGAGTACCGGAACCTTGACCGGTCGATAGGCGACAATCGGCCACGCGTTTCAAATGGTTCCATTTCCAGGGATGGTGCTTTATGTAGTCATTAGTTTCTGGTTATTGTAAAAAACCCAAAAAATAACAAAATTTAAAAAAAAACTGAAAAAAACACAAAGAAAAACCCATCTTCCTCTTTCTTCAAAAATCTCTCTGAATGCCCCGTAGCCTACCAAAAAATCCCTCAGATTTGTTTGACCCTGAAATTGAGCGAACACTTCGCCAACTTAGGAGGAACATAAGAGATACTCAAATAATTCAAGAACCAGTCCTCATCCAACCAGTTGAAATTGAAATGGCCAATCCTAGGGAACAAACCCTAAAAGAACTTACAGCCCCTGATATGAATTACCAACCTCTTGGTATTCAATATCCACACATAGAATCTGACTTAGAACTCAAATCGGGTTTGATTCATCTTCTCCCTCATTTTCACGGGCTAGCCGGTGAGGATCCACATCTTCACCTTAAAGAGTTCCAAGTAGTATGCTCTACCATGAAGCCTCAAGGGGTTTCTGAAGAACAAATCAAACTCCAAGCATTCCCTTTTTCCCTAGCTGACACTGCTAATTCATGGCTCTACTACCTACCTCCTAGTTCCATAACCACATGGAATGACATGAAGCGGCTTTTTTTAGAAAAAATCTTTCATGCTTCTTGTACTGCTTCTATCCGAAAGGAAATAAGTGGTATTCATCAGTTCCCAAGTGAATCACTCCATGAGTACTGGGAGAGGTTCAAAAATCTTGTTGCAACCTGCCCACATCATCAAATCCCTGACCAAATCTTGATCCAATACTTCTATGAGGGGTTATTGGCTATGGAGAGAACTCTCATAGATGCCTCAAGTGGCGGTGCTCTTGTTGATAAAACTCCTACAGCTCCAAGAGATATCATAAGTAACATGGCTGCAAACACACAACAATTCCGTACTTTAGCACATGCTCAAGTCAAACAAGCCCAAGATAATCAATCAATTGAGCCGAACAAAATGACCAAGTGGATGAGTGAACTTACAGGTCTTGTGCAATAGCTAGCTGTGGCCACCAAATCCCCAACCTCGTCTTATCCACAATCAATGTTTCCTGGACCTGTCAAAAACTGTGGAATCTGCAACTCTCCATCTCATCCAACTGACACATGTCCACAACTTCAAGAGGATCAATCTGATTCATTTGGACCAATGGATCTCAATGCATCATATGCTCAACAGAACACCAACCCTCAACTATCAGGTCAGTTTGTTAGAAACTTCAACCAACCTCACTCTGATCCCTTCTCTTCTTCCTATAACCAAGGACTTAGGTATGGTAATCCCATATCTCATCCCCCTCAATTCCCTCCTCAAAACCCAAACCAGTTTCAATATGGTCAAGGTGTTGGTAACTTCTATCAACCTTATCCTTTTGTTCCTCAACCTCAAAGGAACAATCCTCCTCCTGGATTCCATCATCCTAGTGAGCCTTCCCAATTCCAAAACCAATAGAATCGATTTCCCAAGAACCAAAATCAAGGAAATCCCAATCTGGGAGCCTCTTCTTCCAAGCAACCATGGGAAAGTGCAGTGGAAGTTCTTGCCTCCTTCACCCGTTCTAGCCTTAAAAACATTGAAACTCAAATAGGTCAACTTGCATCCCACCTGATCAAGTAACAACAATCAAATTCTTCCCAACTCCCAGCTCAACCATTACCCAACCCCAAGGGTAATGTAAGTGCAATTACACTTAGATCAGGAAAGCAACTTGCTATGCCTCAAGATAAATCCTCAAACCCTACTTTGAATGTTGACTTAGAAAACTAAAATAAAAAGAAACTTGAAAAGGAAACTGAATCCATTCCCTCACCTCCTTCCATTCCACTTAGGAATCCAATTCCTTTTCCTCAAGCTGTTTCTAAACCAAGGATATCCTTTGAACCTGATCCTGAAATGCTTGACATGTTTAGACGTGTTGAAGTCAACATTCCCCTCTTAGATGACATAAAAAAAATTCCTAAGTATGCCAAGTTTCTCAAGGAGTTGTGTACCCACAAGAGGCAAATTAGGACCTTTGAAAATGTTTCCACCCAACAGTCCATACCCATTAAGTGCAAAGATCTAGGTACCTTTACGGTTCCATGCCAAATTGGAAGTTCCAACTTTGATGATGCACTCATAGACCTAGGAGCCTCAATTAATTTCATGCCCAAATCCATATTCTCTAACCTTGGTCTAGGTCCCTTTCACCCAACAGGTGTTGTCATTCAGTTAGCCAATCGAAGCACAGCCAGTCCTGAGGGAATAATTGAGGATGTCTTTGTCCGAGTCAATGATCTTATCTTCCCTGCTGATTTCTATGTCCTTGACATGGAATGTGAGACGAACTCTTCTTGATCTCCCCTAATTCTAGGAATACCATTCCTCATGACTGCGAGGACCAAGATTGATGTCCATTCAGGCATCCTATCCATGAAATTCAGTGACCAACTGGTCAAGTTCAACATTTTCCAAGCCATGTGATACCCATCTGAGGATCACTCTGCATTCTCAATCCATGCTTCTGAGGACACTTCTAAGAGTCAATTGAACCCCATTCTATCATGTTCATCCTGTTATGAAGAGATAAGATCTTGTGAAATCTTCACTAGGATTAACCAAGTCATAAATGGTGAAGTTGATGTGGACCTTTCATTCATAGACTCCATCAATTTAGAGGATCTTGAAAACTCTCTTGAATCCCATCTCAACTCTGATATCTACTGCTCCACCTTGGACATTATTAAGGAGAATGAATATGAAGCAACTGAACTCCCTTCATCCATTCCTAAGATGTCTAACCCACAAATAAAAGATGAGACTGATCTGAAACCTCTTCCTAAAAACCTGAAATATGCATTCCTTTTCCATGATCACTCTTATCCTGTCATTATCTCTTCTTCACTTACCGAAACTGAGGAGTCCAAACTTGTTCAAGTGTTAGAGGAAAACAAAAAGGCCTTAGGGTGGACCCTAGATGACATACCAGGAATCAACCCTGCCCTTTTCATGCATCACATCCATCTTTAGGAGTCATCCAAACCAATTAGACAACCAAAAAGAAGACTCAATCCACTCATCCTTGAGGTAGTTAGGGAAGAGATCACCAAGATTCTTCAAGCTGGTATTATCTACCCAATTTCTGATAGTGAATGGGTTAGTCCAATTCAGTTTGTACCAAAGAAGGGTGGGATAACTGTTGTCACAAATGAACATGGGGAGGTAGTCACAACTCGAGTGAAGAACAAATGGCGTGTGTGCATCGATTATCGAAAATTGAATGCTGAAACACGAAAAGATCACTACCCTCTTCCATTCCTTGATCAAATGCTAGAAATATTAGTCGGAAAGTCACACTATTGATTTCTTGATGGATACACCGGCTATTTTCAAATCCCAATCTCACCTCAGGACCAAGAAAAGACTACTTTCACATGCCCCTTTGGAACATATGAATATAGAAGAATGCCTTTTGTCCTTTGCAATGCTCCTGCAACATTCCAGAGGTGTATGATGAGTATCTTTTCTAAATTCATTGAACACTTCATGGAAGTCTTCATGGATGACTTCACCATTTTTGGTGAGTCATTTGAATTTTTTTTGAATTCACTCTCTCTTGTCATCCAAAAGTGTGTCAAGTGCAACCTTGTGTTAAATTTTGAAAAATGTCACTTCATGGTTTCAAATGGGATTGTTCTAGGGCACATAGTTTCAAAAGATGGTATTGAAGTCGATCCTGCCAAAATTGAAGTGATCCAATCACTTCCTCCACCCACTTCTATTTGATACATCCGTTCATTCCTCGGTCATGCCGGTTTCTATCGGAGATTCATCCATAACTTCAGTAGGATTTCCCTCCCACTCACTCGGTTGCTCCAAAATGATGTCACCTTCCATTTTTATGAGGTTTGCAAGAGATCCTTCATTGAACTCAAAACTGCTCTTACATCTGCCCTGATAATCCAACCCCCATATTGGTCCTTACCCTTTGAGTTAATGTGTGATGCTTTTGATAGAGCTGTTGGGTCTGTTCTTGGTCAAAGAAGAGAAAATATTCCTCATGTCATCTATTATGCCTCAAAAACATTGGATGAAACTCAATCTCACAACACTGTGACTGAAAAGGAACTTCTAGCAGTGGTTTTTTCCTTAGATAAATTCTGGTCCTATCTCTTAGGTGCCAAAATTATCATCTTCACAGACCATTCTGCTATTAAGTTCTTACTCAAGAAAAGTGATTCCAAACGGAGGCTAATAAGATGGATCCTAATGCTCCAAGAGTTTGACCTTGAAATCAAAGATAGACCTGGAAAAGAAAACCCTGTGGCTGATCACTTGAGTAGAATTTCTAATTCTTCTCATTCAGAAATCATCGATCCTAAATTCCCTACTGAGCACCTTTCATCCATCACTCCAAAAATACCATGGTATGCCCCAATTGTAAATTACTTGGTTTCTGGTGTTTTTCCTGAAAATTTTTCAAAATAACAAAAAATGAAGTTGAAAAGTGATTAAAAATATTATTTTTGGGAAGAAAATAAACTTTGGAAAACTGGGGTAGACATGGTAATTAGGAGATGTGTTGATGAAAATGAGCATTCTTCCATCTTAGAATTCTGTCACTCACTTCCCGGAGGTGGCCACTTTGGACCACAAAGGACCTCCCGAAAGGTCCTAGACTCTGGATTCTTCTGGCCTTCACTCTTCAAGGACTCACATGAGTTTTTTCAATCATGTCCCACTTGCCAAAAGTTTGTCACAATTTCAAAGAGAAATGAAATGCCCCAAAAGCCTTTAATTTTCTGTGAGATCTTCGATGTTTGGGGTATCGATTTCATGGGACCATTTCCCCCTTCCAATGGATTCTCATACAGTCTTCTTATAGTAGATTATGTTTCAAGGTGGGTTGAGGCCAAACCCACTAGGAAGGATGATGCTCATACTGTTAGTGAGTTCCTAAAGACCCACATCTTCCAAATATTTGGCACACCACGTGCCTTGATCAGTGACTTAGGAACCCATTTTTGTAATAGAACCATGGAAGCTCTTCTGAAAAAGAACGGGGTTGTACATAAAACTTAAACTGCATATCACCCTCAAACAAATGGAATGGCTAAACTCTCTAATAGAGAAGTGAAAAGGGTACTTGAGAGAATTTTAAAACCCACTATAAAAGATTGGCCTGAGAGACTTGGTGAAGCCCTTTGGGCTTATCGAACTGCCTATAAAACACCCATTGGGATGTCTCCTTTTAGGCTAGTTTTTGGTAAAGCATGTCACTTACCAGTTGAAATCCAACATAAGTCTTTTTGGGCTGTGAAAACCTGTAATTTTTATTGTGAAAAATCTGGTGAAGAAATATTGTTGCAATTGGATGAACTGGAGGAGCTTCAACTTGAATCCTATGAGAATTCCAATCTGTACAAAGAGAAGGCTAAGGTAATCTATGACAGACACATCCTGAGAAAGGTATTTCATGAAGGTGAAAAGGTAATGATCTTCAATTCTCGATTTCGTCTTCATCCAGGTAAGCTTAATTCTCGTTGGTAATGTCCTTTTGTTATTACTAACGTTTACCCATTTGGTGCAGTGCAAGTCTAAGACCCCTATTCCAAAAGGACATTCACGGTTAATGGACACCGGTTAAAGCATCACCATGAGAGGACATGCAATCCTGGAACAACATCAACTTCCACTGGATCCCCAACTTCTCTAGACGACCCACCACTGGATGGAGATGGAAACCCACCAAATCCAAACCAGGGGGCACCTCTTTCCCTTTAACTCTCTCTCTATCTCTTCCTCTCTCTAACTCTTTCTACTTCTTCCTCTCTCTTTAATTTTTTTACCACTTTCTTTATCAAAACCTTTCTTTTAACTTTTTATTTTGTGTGGGTGTATCTTTATAAAAACACAAAAACAAATAAAAACCTAAAAAAAACAAAAAAAAACAAAAAAAATGATCACTTAAAACAAATAAAAAAACTCAAGAGTCATGATTACTCACTTTCCAATTTTCAAATTTTGTCCAACCATTTTGGGGAGTTAACAGACATGTTTTCATCTCAAAAATTTTGTATTTTCATCATGACTTTGGATAAAGAATTTTGTGTCAAAATTAACAAATTTTGAATGCTCACTTTTTGATTTGGAAAATGATTTTCCCGAACCGTGAGGAACAACATTTGCTTTCATGCCAAGGCCACCTATGGCCATCTTTTCAAAATGTGTGTTTTCACCCCCATCTTTTGAGTCTTGATTTTGTGGAACTTCGAGCTGAATTTCCTACTTTAGTGTGAATTAATATGATAGAGGCATTTTCTGAACCACATGAGAATCACAATAGCCAAATAGCCTCCCATTTCCCTTACATTAATCCTCATTTTGAAAGCCCCTTCGAGCCTATGAAAACCTTTTCCTTGATAGCCACATTACAATCCCAATACCTTATCCCACCCAATATCAACATGGATTTTCATTGCATAAGTTTTTGAAATTTAAGTGTGGGGGGGAATGGATTTCGTTTTTGGGTATCATTTCCTTAATTTCCGGTGTGTTATCATATGCTTTAGGGCAAGCATCCATTTTAGTGTGGGGGGTAGGTTGTCATTCATTTGGATTTGGGAATTTATTTTACAAATGATATTGAAAAGTGTTAAAAAAAATTCAAAAAAAATCGAAAAAAAAAAGAAAAAAAATGAAAAAATGGGTTGTGTCTTGGGTAGGTCAAAAATAACTCTCCATAAACCTTTTATCTTGTAATAACTATTACAATTAGTGTCGTGAGGAGATCAAACATGGGTTGGGATATGAGTGTGAGATCTGTTTCAAGGTCAACTTTCGAAAAAACATAGAAAAAAAAAGAACACTTGAATTATATTCTTATTGGGAGAAGTTTTTTGATTTGTAAATATTCCATATTCTCATTACATTTATATTTTCTTCCTCTATTGTGTCTTTCTTCACACAATCATTCCCTTGTAAATATGTGTTTTCATTTCCTTCCATGTTTCATTTCAAAAAAATGTGCATTGTTTTTTCTATGTTGGTATTTTAACCCTATTCTTCTCTCTCTTGGACATTATATTCCTACCATCCCATAGCCATAGAAAAACCCATTATAAATACCTCTTGATTCTTGTTCACTTTGTATAGGGATTGAAATATGAGAGCTCTTTTCAAACTCTAAGATTTTCACTTTTGGTTGGTGAAAGAGTGAACCTCCACAAATGAATTTTATCATCTTGAGAGGTGTAAGTTTTGAGTGTCCACATTTTCCATTTCTAAATTTGAGCATGAAAAAATGAATTAGTTTTGTAACATTGGTTCTGTAACAACTTGTGGTGGAATTCAAAATGGATGAGTGAAATAGTCTAAACCTCCCCTGATTGGAGAAAACAAAATTTTAATATCTGTTGGTGAGTAAAAATGATTTTGTCATGTTTTTATATTTTTTGCACATGAGGACATGCACAAAACTATGTGTGTGGAGTTGATGTTATTAATATTTTCATGACTTATTATATACTCCCTTTACTTATTTTATATGAAATGTGCATAATTTGTGTGAAATATTAATGTTTTAATATTAAGTATAATTTTTGAGCATTTTTTAGAAGTAGTCCACTTGAGTCAGTTTAATGTTTTAATAATAACTATCACTATAATGATCCAAATTGTGTGGTTATTGTTTTCTAGGATTATCCTTTCAATATAAAACACTTCATTATAAGGTACCATGAGCCAATTATTCCATTTGAAGGGTCATATGGTCCTCACAAACAAGACCAAAGAATCTGTGAACAAACTGGACCAGACTTGAAGATTTATTTACTGGGATCAATCCAGAAGTCCAAAAACATTAAATCTCAACAATAATTCTGGGGACACTACATGTCATCTTGGATAAAAATTTCAAGGCCCAAATCTAAGTACAAGGGGCCCAAATGAATCTTTGAAGTCCATCCCACCATTCTGGACGAGAAATAAAATTAGTATAGTATTCATGACATAGCTCATGATGTAAGCATAAAATCGAGCTGAGATTTTTTAGTGTGAAAGAAGAGATATATTAGGACGACTTTGTTGAATAAACCATTCAGATTTGAAGGCATATTACTGTTCCAAAATCCATTCACATTGTGGCCATCAAAACATCATGGATAGAAATGGACAGTTTACCTTTGTTTAATAAAACCACCATAACTTTGGCTCCACTTATCCAAATGCCTCCAAATTTTGACATTAGTCGGAAAAATTTATTATCTACAACTTTGAAGAAGGAGATATTTGGAGATTCGGCTGTTTGAATAGCCAAATTGGAGATGCAAGTGGAGGGACAAATTGGGAATGCAAACAGTCCACTCCTTGGGCTATAAATACTCTCCCCTTCTCTCCTTGAGAGGGGTTGGCATTTCAGAAAAGAGGATATTATATTAGCACTACCAAAGCCTTTAAAAAGTCTTGGGAGGACCTTCCATACTCAAGTTTTTACTTTAGATACCTTTACTCCTCTCTTTGTTTTCACTTAATTTCGTGTTCTTCATTTTTGTAATTTTGTAAGTATCTTTCTTTGTAATTAAGTTTTAATGCAAGTTACTTCCTCAATATCTCTTATTCTCACCCACCTTCTGTAGTTTAATATTTATGTTCTTAAAATAGTTTAAATTCAGTTCAATCCCCTTACCTTATTTAGCTTCCTCATTCAATCGAAAGTTCATTTTTAATTATCATCATTCTTCGTGTGTGTGTGTCGACGTACCACTCTTTTCTTATCCCTTTCTTTTTCTTCTCTTATTAATTTATAATCATAATCATTATAACCAGATTATTAAACACCCAAATGGCTGAGTAAATCTCTCATTTCGGTGAGTTATAATTTAGGTATGTTAAGTGATTGAGAGCTTTTGCTCGATTAATATTCTTTGAATTAACATTGTGTATGTTGGACTTAACATGTCATGGATTAATGAATTGTTTTGTTTAACATGTGGTTTACCATGGATTATTGGAACCATAAATACACCACCATAAATAATATCTGATTGAGATTATAACCTTAAGTTAAGTTAAGTCTTGGTTTAAAGCCTTAACACTTAGGAATTCTAATCAACATCATCTTGTGACATGGGTGTTAATTTAAATGCAATATAAAGCAAAGCTCAAGGATATCACAAGATTAACTAACCTAATTATGAACTCACCCCAATCATTATAAATTTGTTAAATAAATCATAATAAATTACTCATTTCAATTAAGCTCTGCAAAAAAAACCCCCAATCAGAATACAATTAACTAAAAACAATCGACTATTACGAAGTACCATCGCCGAGGATTCGACCCGAGTGCTGATATACACATTAGCAGAGCACCGGAACCTTGACCGGTCGATAGGCGACAATCGGCCACGCGTTTCAATCGCGCAGCTCAATGGGGCATACTCTACTACCTATATTATACCGAAAATATATATCAGTACCTTAGGCCACCTAGAAACGATCAATGTGAACGGGAGAAAGGAAAGATGAATTGCCCCTATAGCCCCTTGCGGATGAAAGGCACGTTTGGTTATTCGGATTCCTACGAACCAACCATCTACCCCCAACCATAGGTAGCCACAACGTATTCTTTAGAGATCAATCCATTGTCCGATGTTAATTCAAGACTAGTTTCAGACGAGTCGATTCAGATATTGCTCCTCTCGGTTGATTCAGCAAGAGCTCTGAAACAAAAGAGTGAATTGAAAGATATTTTCATAATATAAGGCCCTAGGTTCGCAGTCGATTCGGTCACAGTAAAATAAAATACTACCGTGAGTGACCCATAGAATTCGTAGATAGGCTACTATTCTATCACAATCAGACATTCCTCTCTTCTATCTATTCTTCTTTCAGTACTCTTCTAATAGTGTCATTACTCTACTCTAATAGTGGGATCTTCCTAAACAGGATTGAACTAGATGATGTTCGATATAATATAGGTAGTAGACCCTGCCCCCTGATCAACCCAGTTGAAATCCATCCCGCCCTTTCCATTTGGATTTGTGAAAACAGTTGTTGTTTATATATATTGACGGAATACTCACTATTAGAGTAGAGTACTGACTATTAGAGTAGAGTACTGAGCATCTTCTCTCCCCTTCCTTTTGAGCGCTACGTGAGAAATAGAAAAACGAGGTCCTCCCTCCTCTTCCTATTGAGCCGAGTGTGGGTATGACCCTTATAACAGGTCCTTATAATAGGCCCTTATAAAATGAATACCTATTATAAGGGCCTGTGTCCGAAACCCCGCGAAAGAGAAAGTCAGTACTCTACTCTAATATCTAATAGTTTTGATACCGCTCCTGACCCTAAAGGTTATACTTATATATCAAGGGTTTAGAACCTGACTTCTGACTCAATTGAGTTACTAAAGATAGCGATAGGAAAAGATAGCTCACTATTAGAAGAGTAATGACTTCAAAGTAGAACTAGTGCGCATAACTCCACTCACGTCAGACTTTACTTATTCTGTCTGAATCCTTCCAAGTCAAAGACACCATTTTTTACTTGAATTATTTTCTCAAATACTTCTCAAGAAAGTGAATGTTGGGATAGATCAGTGAAGCGAATAGGCTGACTATATAAGGGGGCCTAAGACCGCCTTCAAGTTCAAGAGAGAAAGAGAACTATATGGGGTCAAGTACCATATATCTGACCTGAAAGAAAGGGTGAGGTCCTCTGTCCGTATAATCTAGATAGTCAGATACTTCCTGTATCCTAGGTTTTAAACCCTTATATATTCATATTAAATAGCACCTTCCTTACCCTTCCTTACCCTTTCTTTAGAAAGGGTCAGATCTAAACGAACCTTTAGAAAGGGTCAGATCTAAACAAACCTTTAGAAACTAAATAGGGCGAAGTAGCCGAGTTCTAAAAGATCTGACCCTCCCTAAAAGGGAGGGTCAGGAAAGAAAGATAAAAAGTAGTAGGAAAGGTCTCTAGAGGAGACTTCCTTTCACTCCTACTCTCTTCATACAAGAGATTATACAGAGCTAGTGAAGAAAGCTAAGATCAGACAGAGGCAGCTGCAATGCATAATAGCAGAATCGGTTGCAGCTCTTTATCGCTCTTTGTCTAGAAGCACTATTCGATTAGGAGCTACATGACTCAGGGTTATACATCCAGAAATTCCAGTGGCTACATCTAGCTATCTGAAGCTAAATTTTCCTTATACCACTAGAATAGATAAAGTAAGGAAGTTTTCAACACTACAGGTAATATATTAAATATTACCCTTGCACCTAGCAACGGGTAGATCTATCCCTACGGGCCTTAAATTAGTGCACTAGCAGGGAAATAGATAGGTTCATGATCCCCACCTAGGAAGCACTCACTACACTACGTAGACTTCTTTATTGATAGTGCCTGGTAACTCATACTATTTACTAGATCTTCTCTGACTTTCACCCCCTATCATGTTATAACCCTAAAGGCAAGCTAGCTACTCAAAACCATCTAGCTAATAGGACAACGGAAACATTCCATTGGGCTTAGAGTCCTTATGCAACTACCAGTCAGTTAAGCAAGTGAAGCTACCATCCTAAACCTAAGAGAGATAATTTCTATCATTCTGTAGCCCCATCTAGCTCTAGAAAATCAAGAAAGAAGAATATTAGAGTCCCTTATTCAACTCCAAGTACATTAAGGAAGGGAAGCTACATCAACGGATGTTAATTCTATAATGGATGTTACATATTTCATCTGCCTCATCCGGTCTATAACTCTATAACAACCTAGCTACTAGGAAAGAAGAGAGATACAACTTTCTACTAGCTACTCGGACTAGATGGTTTAGGAGGATCTACCTTCCTTCAAGAACTGAAAGGGAGGGAAGGAAGTCATAAGAATCAGAGAGATTCTTTCTCTCCTCAACTCATCGATAGCCCCCAAATTCCATTAGCTACTTCCCTAAGGTAGTTGATTACAGAACCAAACGTAGTCACGTCTAGCTCTCAAAATAAGAAAGCTACCATCATATGCTTTCATAGACATGCGGAATAGCATATGAGAGATAACAACGGATGAGAAAGGTATAGTCCGATTAGTATTAAAAAATAAATTTATTGTAACATAGGTACTCTTATATATAGTTTCTCTGCTCTTTTATTCTTTTTCTCTTTGGGAGGACGTACCCCCTTCTATGCATAGGACGCCCCCCTCTAACCAAGTATTTCATTTCTTCCTAAAGAGAGTCCATTTCCCGTTCTGTCGATCTTTCTTTCCTGGGTGGGACTAATCGCTTCCCTGTGCTTCCAGCTTCCTAAGTGAGTTTGCTTCTCTCTCCTAGGATCGAGAGACCGGGTCGCTCCTCTTGCCTAACCTCCTAAAGGCATAAATTCATAAATATAGTCATAAATAGAGGCATTCCTCTTCTACTCTTCTAATGTATCCAATGTACTCATCCTAAGAATAATAGTATATGTAGAAGAATAAGACTTTCTCTTCCCCCTGGTTGAGGGGATTCTTCTCCTTCGTTGCCTCTTAGTTTAATTAAGGGTTCTTTATCTTTTCCTTTGGGCTAGTGTTAAATGAAATCCTGATTATAGATGATACCAAATCATTCTTCAACCTTCTTCCAGGTGCCTAACTCGAGTGATTCCTCTTCTATTAGCTAGTACAAGATCAGGTGATGCGGCAGATAGACGTATAGGATGAGTACGCAAGTCTGGAATTCCTTCCTAATCATAGGCATCAGATGATCCGATCCAGATGTTATATCTCTTTCGTATTCATCGTATGTATGGTCTGATATGTATGGTAAAATGGAGTTCTGGAGCTTCTACTATTAACTATAGTATCATCTGGCATATAGGATCTTGGCTTTTTCGTCCTTGATGCTCGATTTACTCTAAGTCGAGATAAGGGGTTTCACCCCAAGGTTTCTAAAATTCAATTATAAGGAAGTACCCCGATAGGTCTAGCTCCATAACTGAAGGATTATCTTTTAGAGAAGCCATCCTACAATTGTTATCTCCGACCGCAAGGTTTAGCTGGAGCTAATTTCTTTGTTTCTGGTTAAAAAACAAGGGTGATCCCTTAAGAATATTAGAGTAGAGTACGCTCGATAAGGTAGGCTGCTTCCCCATCCCTCATCTTTGGATCTCTCTCATTACTTCAATCACATCTTTGAAGAACCTAATATCTCTACCCTCACTAAGGATTTGATTATATAAGTTAAAAATTTGATGCCAATTCTGACCATCATTCTGAGACACGTCCCGTACCAACCGCTGCGGACTTTCGTAGGGCATATAGGACCACTGTAGGTAAAGAACCGCATCCACCAGGTCCATTATTCTCTTTATAAGAGAGCGTCTGATCTCATCACAGAGAAGAGTATCATCATCTTTTTTTTACCATTATCACTAGTATTAGTACCACTGGAGCTCGCGGCAGGGAGGGGGGAGGGTTTCCGCCTGGTTTTCAAATTTTTTTCTGTCAAATTTAAAATACAGAAAGACCTATAAGACAAAATTGAAATAAAGTGATTTGTACATCAAGTAGCATTTGAGTGAAGTGATTTGATTATTATGAGTAATTCAAAGGAGAAATATAAATATTTGAGCTGATACTTATTTATATTGGAAGACAAAAAAACAAATAGGATTCGTTGTCTAACATAACATTCCAAGAGACTGACTCTCTTTCTATTTACTTACAAAATCTCTTTAAAGGTAGAAGAGTGACTACTGATTTCTGATCGTACTTCCTCTCTAAAAGCTGCTTTTTCTTCTTTTGATTGACTCCCAAATGGGTCAAAGTAAGACAAGAAAATATGCGGACTTGCTCGATTTAGTGTGCCTCGCCTGTTCTATTACAAATTGGTGGACTCGAAAGGCTTTCAAGACGCAAACTAAGAGAAAGTGGGCAAGACACCAAGCAACAAACTTCTAGCATGACCTTGTTGGAGTTTAACCCTCCAGGTTAGCCATCAAACTCAATCCCATGGAAGAAGTCAAACCCAGTGCGAATTCCAGGATTCGAATCAGTTCGCGACGTTTATATTTAAAGCATTTCAGTGTGATAACGGTTCTTCTCATCATCATCTGAAAATAAGAAATCATAGAAAGATAGTTCAAAGAATAATATGAAAACCAAGAAATCATATCATATAAATAAGGGGTTTTGAGACAATCTGATCTCGCCAGTCTTGGATTCCTTGCCCAAGTGAGAACTGTGCCCCACGCTTCTCTCTCAATAAGGGAGATGCTTTCACGTCCTTCTTGCCCGATTTCTTTGATTTTTGGGTTCTCAAAAACACCACTATTAATAGAGTACTGAGCCTATAAAATACACCTATGTGTTCTTCCACCCTTTAGGGGAAAAAATCCAAATAGCTGTTAAGTACCCTAATAATAAACAAACCATATAAAATGATCATGAAAATAAATAAAGGGAATGTCTTACCCTTAATAAGGCAAGGTGCTTGTACTACTATGTTATGTTCTAGGTTAGAAATTATTCTAGGGCCTATACTACGCAGAAAAAAGATATGATTATCCGGAAAAAATATATAATGATCGATATTAGAAATAGGTTTTATTCATCTATCTCCTCAAATTTTTATGGATATTGGAAACATTTAATAAGTAGCATTGATTCTGTTGGATGGAAAGATCTTTATCCTGGTTCTATCTATGCTTCTATGGGTTTTATATACCCATACCCTAGAGCTATTGATTTTGAGGTTATAATATTAGCATTCATACAATTAATCGAGTAGTATGTTTACAATATTGATACTTCATATTTGAAATTTACTATAGGATATAGAATGAAATTACCTTCATCTAGTGATTTTTCATTTACTTTAGGTAAGGCTATACCATTGTGTGATAAATTTAGTAATCGTGTACCAAAGAAGAAGATATATGATATGATTTATAAACTAGTTAAGTTATATGGTGAACAATATCAGGATGAAGTGATTAAAGGTGTCTTTATTCGTATCTATTATGAACAAAAGGATTCACATAAATTAATAGACTTTCCTAATGAGATATCATCAGCTATTCTTACTAATATTCACAATGTAATGAAGTCGGAAATAGGAAGTTGTGAACTACCAGAAGTTCAATCACTAAAGTATAAAGATAGTTGTATTCCCACTAAAATAAAGGAAATCAAAGGTAGGGGAACAAAATTTCGTTCTTTCATTTTAGCCGATATAGAGACTATAATAGTAAATAGTGTTCATGTACCTTACGTAGCTGGTTACTTAGTGGTAAATCTTGGTGATGATCTTACATCCCTACCTAAATATTCGATCAAAACCTTTTTTAGTGAGAATCAAATCCATTTCAATACTCACTTTGAAGATAGGAGTAAAAGAATGTTATTTGAATTTATCTCTAATTTTTAGGTCTATGTGAAAAAATATCCTCGTGTTCGAACAGTTTATTTCCATAATTTTTCTCGATTTGATGGAATTTTAATTCTTAGGTATTGTGCTGATCATGGTAATCCATATAGAATTAAAACATTAACGAGGAATCATAAACTTTACGAGTTTAAAGTATATATTGGTGGTAAGCTCTTATTATGTTTCAGAGATTCATGCACATTGCTCCCTAACAGTCTTGAATCATTGGGGAAGACATTATATCCTGAATTAGGTACCAAAGGTTCTATCCCACATTCTGAATTGGAAGTGTCTAATCTTTAGGGTCATAGTGAGGATTTGATAAACTATCTTCGACAAGATATCATTATCTTAGGTGTTTTGATGTTGAAGGTACAAGAGATGAATTGGGAAAAGTGTAATATTGATATCGAGGAAGTGATGACATTTTCATCGTTTTCCCTTAAAATCTTTCATCAGAATTATTTAGATGATGAGTCCTTTCATATTCATATACCTACAAGAAACCAAGACACCTTTATTAGGCGTGGATATTATGGTGGTCATGCTGATGTCTATAAGCCCTATGGTGAGAATCTATACTATTATGATGTGAACTCTTTATATCCTTATATTATGAAAGAATATCTGATGCCTTGTGGTATACCTGTATGGAAGAATAATTTGGAGAGAGTTGAATTAGATAGCTTGTTTGGATTTATTTAGGCCTATGTAGTATGTCCTACTAATATATCGCGTCCATTCTTACCTTATAAAGATAAAACTGGTACTTTAGTCTTTCCTACAGGAAAATTCATTGGAGTATTTTATAGCGAAGAGTTGAAGTTTGCGCGTCATTTAGGTTATCATATAATTCTTATTTGGGGTTATTTGTTTGATAAGAAGGCCAGTTCTTTCAAAGGCTTTGTCTCACACCTCTATGAAAGAAGACTAGAATCCAAGAAATCAGGTGATGAAGCTATGACATTTATTTATAAGATTCTAATGAACTCTCTCTATGGTAGATTTAGTATGAATCTTGAAAGTATAGTAATAGAGATCTTCAATCAAAAGAAATATGAAGAATTGATGAAGAATGATAGTTTTCAATCAGCGGAGAAGCTTACCGATCATTATTATATTGTCAATTACATTACCAATAGTAGATTTGTTGATGAAGATGAATGGAAGGCTAATAAGATATCGGTAGTTCATTTGTCTGCAGATATAACTGCTTGTTCTCGTATTCATATGTATCCACACATTTCCAGACCTGACTGTTACTATACTAATACTGAATCAATAGTTCTAGGAAGTACTCTTCCTGACGATATGATCTCTTCCATTGAGTTGGGTAAGTTTAAACTCGAATTCCATGTCAAGAGAGGAATATTCTTAGCACCTAAAAGTTATATGTTAGACATAGAAGATGATAGACATATTATTAAACACAAGGGTCCTGCTAAAGATTTAGTAAGATCTGAATGGTTTAAAAGGAAATTGGAGGATATCTCTTTAATGGATCAGATATCAACTTCAGCTAACTTCGGAATAGATTGGAAATAATTCAAGATTGTCAAAAAGGAATTGATAATAAACCTCAGACTACCACATAGTATGAAAAGAGAGAATGTCTATGATTCAAATAATGTCTGGATAGACACATGACCAATAGAAGTAATAGACTTAGGGAGTAAAGATGAAACCACTATTTACCTATTTGAACAATTGAGGAAAAATGAAGAAAAGGATAGTGATAAAAAGACAAAAGAAGAAGAAGTCAGTAAGTCCCCTACGAATGGTAAAAATACCAAACCAACTCTCTACAAAACCAAGGCAGCGGCATTGAAGGCTAAGACAGAAGGTAAAAATACCAAACCAACTCTCTACAATACCAAGGCGGCGACATTGAAGGCTAAGACAGAAGGTAAGAAGGATTATAAACCAAAACCTGATGAATAAGTTGGAAAGGGCCCTCTCCCTTAGAATATCATATCCTACTAGGTAGAATATCTACGGGCAGGTCCGTTTCATTTCTTATGTACGACAGTAATTAGTTAGTATGAATTATTAATGTACGCTTTAATTATGACTTCTGTTCTCTAGCAGTTTCTTAAATTGATTCCACTTCTCTTGATAAAGTGAAGACTCCGCATCATTAACTTGATTTGGATTACAACACACTGCATCGACATAGTAGTTGTAAGACTTAACAAAGTCAGATACATTTTTATCCCATTTATTTTTATCTTTCATTGATGATAGGGGGTAAAGTGAATTCAAATAATCAGTAATATAATCAAATGGCATAGGATTTATATTATAGTAACATGTTAAGGGTAATGGGATATGAATATCTTGATTAGAGTAGTTAGGTTGAATAAGATTGATCCTAATAAATTCATTAATAATTTGAAGTGGAGGACCCATATTAATAAAGAACTTGATATATATATCAGGTACAATTCTTATGTAAGGCGGTGTCATTATAAAATTATCATTTATAGTATATATAGGTGCTCCTTGTTTCAATAATTATTCTACTAATTTCATGGCAATGTATGCATCCTTCTGATGAATAAAGTTAGCGCATGATGAAGATTGAGTCTTTCGCTTATCCCTCATCATAGTTGGTACACTTATATTAATTCGTCATTTCTTTTTTGTAGTCCTTTCATAAACCATTATATCTTCTTTTACGAAAGACATATAATCTTGTTTAGTATTGAAATATGGTATACTATATACAACAACTCTATCCATTGCAGAACAAAACCAACTAATGATAGTAATCAACTTCATAAAATTGACTATGTATGGATATTTATGGTTCCAAAATTCTATTCTAGGTTTAGCGAGGTTATAGCTATCCTTTAGACTTAGAAATTCACCATAATTTAGCCTAATATCATGTTCCATACTGATCATTGTCTTCCCATAGATCAAAGGCATGAATAGACTTTTGATGGGCTTTCTGTCTAACTTAGATTCAATGATTTCCATCTTCAATTTATCATTGATTCGATGATGAAAAAACTCCTTATAATCATGAAGCAAATACATATATACATCTTGTATTTTTCCATTAGGATCGGGAATAAGATTCATTCTCCTAGCCATTTCTTCGTTAAGCAAGAAATAACTCATGATCTGATAAGCACTAGCGGCAGCATCTTGAGTTATTGGCATCCTATTAGATCCTGGAACTTTTTCGTTACATAGTACCTTTGCTATGAAATGAAATGGATCACTAGCCTTCTTATAAAATGTTATTAAATTCTTATCAATATCATCAGTATCATAGATCTCACACAATTTTTCCTTATACTATTTAAGATCCTAATCATAAAGATAGAATTTATGATACTTAAAGGCAGCTGAAGTGGCTACTATATCCTTTGCCGACTGGTTGCTTTCTTCTTGATGATTGTTGGAAAATACTATTAAACTCTTAGCTAAACCATGCTTATGAAAATGCAAGATACCTGAGCGGTAGATTCTGCCACGGAAGTCAAGGAAGGAAGGCAGATAAAAGACATAATCCTCGTTTACAGACGCTAGCCTGATTATGAAATCTTCATACCTAGCTGTCGGCACCCTCTTAGATAATTCCTTTAAGATAACACTAAGTCTAGAAACATTATTTATTTCATTATTCAGGTAATAATATTTCCTCATAAGATCATATGCTTCTTTCTGATTCACGTGTGCTAGTATTCCAGGCATAAGAAGACCTTCTTTTTCTAAAGTAGCACAATTATTCTTAATGAACCCCAATATATTTTTATTGATCTTAAATCCTTGTTTCTAAATCCCATTCAATATGTTTCACATGTACTTATACCTATCATCATCTAATTCTATATTGAAATTGTTTAAGTTGTTGGATGATATAAGACTAAACCTATTATCTACAGAGGATCTATTACTAAAACTATTATATATATCAAAAGTAGGACTAATTAAGTAACCGCCTCTCATTTCAGATAACCTAAAAGGTTTACTTAACTAAAACTCAAAAACGAATTTTTTTTCGATATGTTCTCCCAATCTAATGGCTTGCAAACCATTGGAATATTGAGTTTCAACGGGATAAGACTTAAGTCAAAATCACATACAGCGAATAAATAGGATTTTAAATAACCCTTTCCTTTCTCTTTAACTACAGCTGTATGATCATATATTGAAAGGGTCTCAATATGGATCAATTTTCCTTCAATCATGAACTTGATAAATCTTTGAGAAATTTCATATTTCTTACTTTTTTTCTGCTTGATATCACCATCCTTACTACTATCAACTCGAGTACTTGTTTCTGTACTACTTACTGTCTTATTTTTATTGATTATATTATCCTATGTTTGAACAATGCTATCTAGATTATCTAACAATGTAGATACCCTCACAACCTAGGACTCTTGAATACTGTTATACAACACCCCTAGGACATATATAATGATATCCTCTGGCGTACATTCACCAAGATGAGCTATAGTACTATAATAAATATCTTGAGGTAGTTATTTATATAAATAAGATCTAGCTCTTATAATATTCTTTCTTATCAATAGTTTAATTAGATTTGGAGTCTCATTAAATATACTATATTCATAAAATTGACTAGTCATATCTTCCATTTTAGTCTGTAACATATGTAATTCATTTTTCGATATAACAAGAGTATTATTAATGATTTCTTTATCCTTCTTGTACTCATTCAATAATATCATAATATTTTCATCATAACTACTTCTATATTCTTTATCTATGATTTTATATTCCAATTACCTAAAAAATCTTTCCAAAACTCATTCATTACAGTATTATTAGATATACTATACTCCTTTCTATGAATTATAAATCTAGACCCTCTATATAGAATAAACATATTATACGTACAAGAACCTTGCCTTATTAAGGGTAAGACATTCCCTTTATTTATTTTCATGATCATTTTATATGGTTTGTTTATTATTAGGGTACTTAACAGCTATTTGGCTTTTCCCCCCTAAAGGGTGGAAGAAAAAATAGGTGTATTTTCCTGAAGAAATGTAATGACTCACGGTTGAAAAATTTCACTTCATTCCCTGGAGAGAATGTGTTTGATTAATAACTGATGTGGTCTATGTAGAGACAAACATCATTCATCAAATGAATAAATAATTGCACCACCAGAAGTGGTTGAATGATGAACATCGCATACTCGTTTTACGTCAAGCCAAAGTTTCATGAACATCGCATACCCGTCATAGGTTGAGCCGAATTTTGATGAACATCACGTACCCGTCGTACGTTAAGCCGAAGTTTGATGAACATCGCGTACCCTTCGTATGTCGAGCTGAAGTTTGATGAACATCGCGTACCTATTGTACATCAAGATGAAGTTTGATGAAAATCGTGTACCTGTCGTACATCTATCCTAAGTTTGTTGATCATTGCGTACATGTCGTACGTCGAGCCAAAGTTTGATGAACATCACGTACCCATCGTACATCGAGCCGAAGTTTGTTGATCATCGCCTACCTATCATACGATGATCTGAAGTTCGCTAATCATTCCATGAACCATGAAATTTCATCTCACTTGTTTGTTTGTTTTTTCCTGAAGGTGACAAGTTTGATTATGATATATAAAGGCTCATAATGAAGATGATATTTACTTTGAATATTTTTAGATATTTGTTTTATTTATTTTTTCTTTATTTTTTATTTCTTTTCTCTTTATTTTATTTCTTATAAAATGTTTTTGAGAAATTAAATATTCTTGATGAACAAGCATAAATATTATATATATATATATATATATTAATCCCCTGAAATGGATGAAATTGATGAAATTGTTGAATTGAATATTCATGCAATTGTCTTGAAGACACTATAAAACTCGAACAAATAATTGTATCCTGTTCCCTGGAGTGATTGAGAATATTTATTGAAAATGATTTATTTCATTCCTTTAAGTGAATGAAAATATACCTGGTTTTATTATAAATCAAGTTCTAGGTGAATATGATTTTGTTCGAATGATCATTGCGTTGTATTTGTTTGTAACAAATAATAAAAATATAACCACCAAAAGTGGTTTGATGATAGTAAATATTTACAAAGAACAATTAATTTTATTAATATTTATAAAATAATTCATCCCTGAAGGGTGATATGAAAATAATTTCCTTTGACATTATATTGAAGAATATCTTTATTTATCATTTATTGTTCATGCATCAACAATATCAAGGGAAACATTATTATTTATCATATTCTTATGGATTATCAATATCATCTCATGTAATTCATCTATCCCCTGAAGTGGATGTTATTGTTTATATAATTAATAAATGAAATTATTGAATTACATAGTTTTGATAATCTAGTATATATATATATATTATAAAAATAATTTTACCACTTGAAGTGGTTAAAAAAGTGATCATCATAATCAATAAAATTTATATTTTATGCAAGATGATCATTATTGATAAATAATAAATTATCATTCATGGATTATGAAATCCGATGAATGAATTCTGTAAGAACCCGGATCTTCTTTTCAGGTATGTTTTTCTTTTTCTGGTGTTTTTGAGAAAAAGAGGAGTTTCTGGAAATTTCTTAAGCATACGTCGTGTACTCGGTTACCGCGGGTAGCCGTGTGCTGGCCGTGTAATGGCCGTGCACACGGCCGTGTGTGGTGACCTGGAGACCACATAATGTGGGGACTGGTAAAGTCAAGTACACGCCATGTACTTCTAAAGTACACGCCATGTACTTTTTTTTTATTTCATTAAATGGACCGGGGGTTCCATCTAATTGGCAGAAGTTTCTTCTTCTTCGCCTTCTTCGTCCGAGAGCAACCGTACGGCACGGATCTTCACTGAGCCCCTGATCGAGTGTTCGTTCTCTAAATCGATCTCTGTCTATTGCGTTGGAATCGCATCGGTGAGTTCTCTCTTCTTTTTGAACCTCATCTCCTGATTTCTCCTCTCTCACAAGATATCATCGGTTGAGCATTTTTATCTTTTTTGTAGATCTACGGTGTTCTTGGTCGATTCAAGGCTTGAGGTTGACGTATAACGATCCTACAACATTGAGTTAGGTGTTTTGTGCCTTTCCGTAGATAGTCTTTGAGTTATATGTGCAAAAGTTCCCAATACCCATGAACGGGGTATTGCATTTTTATGGTTTTAGCCCTTTTATTTGTCTGTTATGCCTAGTTTGATTGGATAGAGGTTGATTGTTGAGATTAGGGTTGTTTTTTATAAGATATGGATGTTATTCCCATGTTTAATTGTTTTGACCGTTTGGTCTAGTTCTGCCGGTTAGGCTGCTGTTTTCTTTCCATGCCTAGTATTGTTAGGATGGAGTGATTATTATCTGACATGCTATGTTATGTTGTAGATTATTTAGCCAAGTAGTTCTTGAGGTTTAGTTTGGATTTCATGTATCGTTTGTGCACGATTGACTTACACAGAGCCGTGAGAACCTGGTGTAGTAGACCATAGGGAGAATGGAAGTTGAGGGCTTCTCTAGAGTGTCTGTGTTACTGTTATGTTGCGAGACCATAGGGGGGGTGGATGGGAGTTCTCTCTCAGAGTGTCTGTAGTTCCTCAATGCGGGCCATAGGGGGAATTGGACGTCGAGTGATTCCCCATAGCGTCTTTTAGTTACCGATACGATACTAAAGGGGGAATTGATGGTGAGTGCTTCCTCAGAGAGTTTGTGCTAAAGCTGAACCAGAGGGGTTAGACTGTGAGTATTTCCCAGAGGGTTGCTTGTGTTTGTTTGGTTGAACCAGAGGGGTTAGGCCATGAGTACTTCCTAGAGGGTTACTTGATTTTGATTAGTTTCTTGCTTGATATATGAAATTTAATTCATTGAAACTATAGGACAATTTATTTTTGAGTACTTCCTTGTTTACTAGTTCCTTTTTACATATTACCTTCCATATATATTCACTGACTATTAGGCACAAATCTTTGGGTGGTTGCCTACTGGGATTAGTCTCACACCCTGTTTGGGTCATGCTTTTGGGCCCAAACAGATTATATTGTTGCAGGTCTAGATAAGGTCAAGCGCCCTTCTACTTCAGGTACTTGATTGTCATGGATCTGGAGAGCATGGGACCAAGCTGAGGCTTGCGAAGCTGCTGGAGCTTTTCTGTTTTCTTTTGTACTTTGGTTTATTACTGTTTTCCAACATTGTGCTTTGTTTGGATTCTTTCCTAGACATATTTATCATGAATCATTTATATATGTGCTCCAGTTGTTTCTTACTTTTAGTCTTCCGTTGTTCACTATTGTATGGTATTATTACTACTTTTGCTATTGTTATCTATTTTACTTCTGATGTGTTGCTCTGTCAATGAGGGCATAGTTTCCCCATTATCACACTCAAGGCCCTTGTTGCTAGTCAGCAGCCTCTGGCATTCGGGGAAATACGCTTGAGGCCATGTGACCAATCGGTTATGGGGCGCCTCTAGGTGGATTTCGGAACCGGGACATTACAAAGTGGTATTAGAGGAATTCTTTTCTTCTTGACTTACTGTTTGGAGCCTATATCTAGGGATAAGAAGGAATAGGTACTTGGTAATGAGATGTGCCCGAGAGTAGCTAACCCATGTACAGGGAAAAGCCAATCTACCTTGTTATTGCAATTTTTTTGGTTTTTCAATTTTACAGTTGATTTGATTTCACCATTGGGTGATTCATATGTTTTATGTTGTTATTGTTAATATTATTGAGGTTCTGTTTCTGTTACAACCCAACGAGATATGGGTATTCCATCTCATGCATCATATAGGCACTTTCTAGAAATCACATGTCATGCATTCTTGCCATGCCATTTAGGGTGCATTAGCGATTTCATGTTGTTGTGATAGATGTTGTGTTAGATATGCATACTTTTGTGATAGATGCTTTGATAGAATACCTTCTTTTGATATGGGTATTGGTTTGTGTAAAGTTTTATTTGAATGAATGCCAAACTTTGGTTCTTGAGGTGTTATGGGCCCTCATGGGCAGGAATTTGGGGGATCAATGCACTTTTATCCATGTTTATGACATGTATGAGATGCCAAGATTTGATTCGCTGGGGTTATGGCCCATCACGGATCAGAATTTGGCACTCTAATGTTTGTTTCTGTGTTTTATGGGCATCTATAGTAGTTTATGAGGCTTAGTGTCCAGAAAAACCCAGAATACAAGGCGTGTAATGATGAATACATGTCGTGTGTCCTTCTATTCAGAGGGGAACTATTTTTCTTAATTACATGCCATATCTTGTAGGTACACGTCGTGTAGTCTCTAACCGTGTCACAGGATGTGTGGGCAGAGACACAGGATTGGGAAATATTAGTAGAACACGTCGTGTGCCGTATGTACATGTCGTGTTATGTTGACCATGTGTTCACCCATGTGACCAACGACACAGAGGGATAAAACTTAGGTTATACATGCCATGTTAAGATGAAACAAGCTGTGTAGTGTAACCCATGAATCTGGATGTGTAGCGAACAACATGGGTCGGTAAAATCCTTCTTGTACACACCATGTCTATAATAAACACGCCTTGTATAGTCATCCGTGTGTTCACCCATACGACTAACAACACAGGTAGTTGCAACCTAAGCAGTGCACACTGTGTCCATCAGGAACACACCGTGTAGAGTGATCCGTGTAACCGGCCGTGTGACCAACAACACGGGTTGGTGAAGTTCGTTTAGTACACGTCGTGTCTGGCACTAACACACCATGTACTTTTGTTCTAGGAGAACTGTGTGATTTAGCTATGTAAGAGAACTCAGGCGGGGGAAAAGGATTCAATTACACATTGCGTGTTAGGACAACACACCATGTGTTTGGGGTGTTATGCGACCTGGGTTTTCAGGAGTACACGCCCATGTGAAGGCTTAAGGGAACACACTGTGTAGGAATTATACACGCCGTGTATCCATGTTTTGAAAAGCTCGAATGATTTCTTTATCCTGTTCCCTTCTTACACTACTAGTTTTCAGTCCTTAATAAACTTGATCTAAGGTTTTTGTTTGACCTTGCAGAGTCATACCACTAAGACGTCCTCCGGTTTTACACCAGTTACAGGGTAGTGATCAGACATCAGACATGGATGATCTGGTACTACCAGCAGATCCTCCAGTTGTGCTAGTCTTGGCACCATCCTTCGTTTTAGACACAGGTGTTGACACACAGTTCTGAGAGGGCTTTATGAGGTTCATGCATACCTTTCGAGGAGTATCGCATCCTGCCCCTTCTATGGCAGAGTTGACATGGGTTTTCCAGAAGCAGCATCCTCCCACTTTCACAGGGGAAGGAGGACCTTAGGCTTTAGAGTCATGGTTAGAAGCCATACTATCTATCTTCAACCACATGTAGATGCATCCAAATAGGAGGGTTAAGCTCACTACGTATATGCTTTCAGACTACACCAAGAGATGGTGGGATGTGATCTCACAGACGAGACGCCAGCAAGTTATGGCTTGGGATGAGTTCCAATGTGCCTTCTATAACTACTTCTATCTAGAGACTTCGAGGGCCGATCGAGCCTGAGAGTTCATGAGTCTGGAGCAGGGTACTCTTTCTGTTATAGAGTATTCATCTCTCTTTACTGAGTTGCAGTGATTTACGCCCATCCCAAGAGGTGATGAGTTATTCCTGGCAAGGAAGTTTGAGGACGGTCTTAGGAATGACATCCAATCTTAGGTGAACATCTTTAGGTTGACTTCCATCACCTCTATAGTTAACCAGACACTGATCACGGATCATAATATGATGGATTTTGGAGTTGTGATCCAGGGAGGCTCGACATCAGGAGTTGGTATCCCTCCTACTGATAGCAGTAAGCACCACAAGGAGTCTTCGCATGGAGATCTGAGGAGGTGAGAGACATATTATGGTATCCAGGTGGTATGCTACCAGTGCGGGAAGATCATGCATACGAGGCCACATTGCCCGAGAGACCCAGTGGAGTGCCAATCTTGCAGCAAGATAGGTCATCTTCAACGCTTCTATCAGATCTTCTAACCAGTAGCTGGTGACAAGGGTTCTTCTATGACTCCTCTTTTAGGAGAAACACCACCAGTTTCTCACCAGTCTGGGAACTGGAGTTCTTCCAGCTGTTCAGGCCGAGGTGGAGGTCGTGGTCATGGTAGTCAGTCGCCAGGCTTTCAGCAACAATAGGGTGGATCAGCTTAGAGTGGTCAGGAAGGGTCATAGGGCTGTGTTATAGTCCATACTTTTACAGTGGAGTAGAACCAGCAAGAGAAGGATCCCATACCCTCTACAGTTCTAGGTACCATTCTAGTTTCCTTGGTTTTACCTTCTTCTCTTTTCGATATAGGGGATTCCCATAGCTTTATATCTGTTGTTGTTGTGAAGAGCCTTGGGTTCTGTATCTTTTCTTATGATGATATCTTGATGCTAGACACTTAGTTGGGGACTAGAACGGTTAGTGTACGAAAATGTAAGAATTTTCCTCTAGAGGTTGGTGGGTGTCACTTCTTATGGGACCTCTATGTTTTAGAGATGACAGGTTATGACGTCATTCTCGGAATTGACTGGTTAGTTCCCTTCCAGGCTTTTGTCGATTTCTATCGTTGTAGGGTGAGTTTCACATCACCAGAAGGCAGATCATTTCTTTATAAGGGTGAATGGGATGTCCAGGAGAGCAGAGCGGGACCTGAGCATCATGGGTTGGGAGGAGTTATAGCCCAGATTGTGAGTCTATATCTAGATGACTAGGGGACTTCACAAATGTACTTTCCTCCAGTGGTGGATCGCTTCAGGGATGTCTTTCCAGAGGAATTTTTAGGTTTTCCTCTGGAGCAAGAGGTAGACTTTTCTATTGATCTTGTTCCAGGAGCAGAACTGGTGTCTATTCCTCCTTATAGGATGGTTACACCAGAGCTGCATGAGCTCAAGAAGAAGTTGGAGGAGTTGCAGGCAAAGGTTCTCATTTGACCTAGTACTTCTCCTTAGGGTTCACCTATCCTGTTTGCGAAGAAGGAAGATGGTACCCTCAGACTTTGTGTGTATTATCGGAAGTTGAACCAGTTGACGGTCAAGAACCGATATCCCTTGCCGAGGATTGATGATCTCTTTGATCAGCTTCAAGGATCCCGGGTATTTCCAAAGATTGACTTGAGATCCGGTTACCATCAGTTGCAAGTTAGACTATCTGATATACCTTTTACAGCCTTCAGGAGTAGGTATGGTCTATATGAGTATGTGGTTATGCCTTTCGGCCTCACGAATGCGCCTGTAGTTTTTATGGAACTGATGAACCGAGTGTTCCATACGTACTTGGATTCCTTTGTGGTAGTCTTCGTGGATGATATCTTGGTGTACTCTCACACTCAACACGACCATGCCACACATCTTGATATTATTTTTAGTATACTGAGAGAGAATAAGTTTTATGCTAAACTCTCAAAATTCCACTTTTGGATGGACCAGATTCACTTCTTGGGTCATGTTACCTCATAGACAAGAGTATCATTAGACCCAGAGAAAGTGAGATCAGTTGTTTCCAGGGATCATCTGAAGAACGTCTTTGAGGTGCGGAGTTTTCTAGGGCTAGGTGGATACTACAAATGTTTCATAAATGAATTTTCACACTTACCAGCACCACTGACGAGTCTGACTAAGAAGGGTGCGAAATAATTGTGGTCGGATTCTTGTGAGTCAGCCTTTCAGAAGCTGAAATGGAGGTTGAATTTAGCACCAATACTAGTATTTTCAGAGCTGAGAAAGAGCTATATTGTGTACTATGATGCTTCAAGTATCGGTTTGGGAGCTTTGCTTATGTAGGGAGAAGGAGTCATTGTGTACGGGTATCAGCAGTTGAGGCCACATGAGAGGAACTAGCCGACACACGATCTCGAGTTGGATGTGGTTGTTCATGATTTACGCTATTGGATACATTATCTTCTGGGAGATTTTTTTTTGGTTTTCACCGACCACATGAGTCTCAAGTATATATTTACTCAGTGCGATTTGAATCTGATACAATGAAGGTGGGTTAAGTACCTTCAGTCCTTTGATTTTGAACTTTCCAATATGCCTGGGAAAGACAACGTAGTAGCTAATGCGTTGAGCAGGAGGACTCATATACATGCAGTTCAGGAGGCCAGTAGTGAGGGGAATCTTATGGATCTGTTCTCTGAGATGCATTTGGAGGTGCACTATAGACATGGGTAGAATTTTATTTCTTATGAGGCTGTTACCTCTACTTTGCTTGATTGAGTGCGAATGAGGCAGCTATCAGATTCTGAAGGCCTAGTCCTATGGGAGAGTGTGTCAGGAGAGAACCCTATTCCTAGATGGACTATAGGAAAGGATGAAATCTTGTGTTTTCATGGGTGCATATGGGTGTCAGCAGACATATGCGGGGAGCTGATGCAGGATTTTCATTCCTCATTTTGGGAAATTTATCCTGGTGTCACCAAGATGTATCGTGATCTACACCGTTAGTATTGGTGTCCAGGTATGAAGAGGGATGTTGCTAGTTTCATCATGAGGTGTTCCACCCATCAGTAATTGAAGGCATAGAATCAGCGACCAACAGGGATTTTTCAGTAGTTACTCATTCCAGAGTGGAAGTGTAATGAGGTCGTGATGGATTTCGTGACAGGTTTGTCGAGGTCGCCTCGAGGGAATGATGTTGTATGGGTTGTCATTGACAGACTCACGAAGGCTACAGAATTCTTTCTGATCAAGGATACCTTCAGTGTTGAGGATCCGGGAAGGTTGTACATCTAAGAGATTGTGCATTTACATGGAGTTCTATACTCCAGTGTTTCATATAGGGACACCCGTTTTACTTCTCAGGTCTGGCGGGAGATTTATAAGGCCTTGGGTACACAGGTGCTTTTGAGTACAGCTTACCATCCCCAGATATATGGCCAGTATGAGCGTATGATTCAGGTTCTTGAGGACATGCTTCGAGCATACATCCTGGATTTTGGAGGTTCTTGGGAGAATCACATGCCTCTTGTGGAGTTTTCCTACAATAATAGTTTTCAAGAAACTATTCAGATGGCACCTTATGAGGCTTTGTACGGTAGGCCATGCCGATTACCCTTATCTTTTCTAGAGTCAGGAGAGTCAGCTATGCTGGAACCTCGTCTTGTCCAGGAGACTACAAAATAGATAGAGTTGATTCGGAAGAGGATGACTACTATGCAGTCTCGACAGAAGTCTTATGTTGACTGACGGAGATGACCTCTGAAGTTCGAGGTTAGAAATAAATTTTTCTTGTGTGTCACACCAAGGTTGGGACACAGGAGGATTAAGAGACAGGGTAAGCTTTCACCGAGGTACATCAGGCCATTTGAGGTGTTGGAGAGGGTTGGGCCGGTTTCTTATCGGTTTCAGTTACCTCAGAGGTACCGGGCTATGCATGACATCTTCCATGTTTCTAAGCTTCGACGTTACTTCTCAGACTCATCTCATGTTTTTCAACCTGAGGAGGTTGAGCTCGAGGAGGACGCATCATTCAAGGAGAATCCTATCCAGATTATTGATCGGAGTACGAATGTTCTGTGTGGCCGGTCTGTTCCTCTGGTACAAGTGATATGGCAGCACGGGCAAGTATAGGATGAGACTTGGGAGAGGGAGTTCGATATGCGATCGCAGTGGCCAGAGCTGTTTGAGGATTCTTCTTCTACTTTTCCTTACTAGGGAAATTCGGGAATGAATTTCTTTAATGGGGGAAGTTTTTAAGAACCCAGATCTTCTTTTCAGGTATGTTTTTCTTTTTTTGGTGTTATTGAGAAAAAGAGGAGTTTCTTGAAATTTTATAAGTACATGACCTGTACTTTATAAGTACACGCCATGTACTCGGCTACCGCGGGTAGTCGTGTGCTATCTATGTAATGGTCATGCACATGGCCGTGTGTGGTGACCTAGAGACCGCCTAATGCGGGGGCCGGTAAAGGCAAGTACACGCCATGAACTTCTAAAGTACACATCATGTACTTTCTTTTTATTTCATTAAATGGACCGAGGTCACGTCTAATTGGAATAAGTGTCTTCTTCTTCACCTTCTTCATCCAAGAGAATATGTACGGTGCAGATCTTCACTGAGCCCCCAATCAAGAGTTCGTTCTCCAAATCAAACTCCGTCGATTGCATTGGAATTGCTTCGGTGAGTTCTCTCTTCTTCTTAAACCTCATCTCCTGATTTCTCCTCTCTCATGAGATATCCCTGGTTGAGTGTTTTTAGTATTTTTGTAGATCTACGATGTTCTTGGGTGATTCAAGGCTTGATGTTCGCGTATAACGATCCTATAAAACCAAGGTAGGTGTTTTGTGCCTTTCCGTAGATAGTCTTTGAGTTATATGTGCAAAAGTTCCCAATACCCATGAACTGAGTATTGCGTGTTTATGGTTTTAGCCCTTTTATTTTCATGTTATTCCTAGTTTTATTGGATATAGGTTGATTTTTGAGATTAGGGTTGTTTTTTATAAGCTATGGATGTTATTCCCATGTTTTCTTGTTTTGACTGTTTGGTCTAGTTCTGCCTGTTAGGCTGCTGTTTTCTTTCCATGACTAGTATTGTTAGGATGGAGTGATTATTATATGACATGATATGTTATGTTGTAGATTTTTTAGCCAAGTAGTTCTTGAGGTTTAATTTGGATTCCATGTATTGTTTGTGCATGATTGACTTACACAGGGACGTGAGAACCTAGTGTAGTAGACCATAGGGAGAATGGACGTTGAGGGCTTCTCCAGAATGTCTGTGTTACTGTTATGTTGCGAGACCATAGGGGGGATGGACGTGAGTGCTCCCTCAGAGTGTCTGTAGTTCCTCGATATGGGCCACATGGGGAATTAGACGTTGAGTGCTTCCCCAGAGAGCCTTTTAGTTAGCGATACGAGACTATAGGGGGAATTGACGGTGAGTGCTTCCTCAGAGAGTCTGTGCTAAAGCTAAACCAGAGGGGTTAGACTGTGAGTACTTCTCAGAGGGTTGCTTGTGTATGTTTGGTTAAACCAGAGGGGTTAGGCTGTGAGTACTTTTCAGAGGGTTACCTACTTTTGATTAGCTGCTTGCTTGATATATGAAATTTAATGCATTGAAATTGTAGGACGGATTACTTTTGATCACTTCCTTGTTTACTACTTCCTTTTTTCATATTACCTACCATATATATTCACTAACTGTTAGGCATAGATCTTTGGGTATTTTCATACTGGGATTAGTCTCACACCCTGTTTGGGTCATGCTTTTTGGCCCAAACAGATTATATTGTTGCAGGTCTAGATAAGGGCAAGAGCCCTTCTACTTTAGGTACTTAATTTTCGTGGAGATGGAGAGCATGGGACCAAAATGAGGCTTGCGATGCTGCTGAATTTTTTCTATTTTCTTTTGTAGTTTGGTTTATTACTGTTTTCCAACATTGTGAATTGTTTGACTACTTTCCTAGACATATGTATCATGCATCATTTATATATGTGCTCCAGTTGTTTCTTACTTTTAGTCTTCCATTGTTCATTGTTGTATGGTATTATTACTGCTTACATTATTTTTATCTGTTTTACTTCCACTATGTTACTCTTCCAATGAGGGCATAGTTTCCCCATTATCATACGCAAGGCCCTCGCTACTTGTCAGTAGCCTCTAGCGTTCAGGGAAATGCGCTTGAGGCCATGTGACCAACCGGGTATGGGGCGCCTCTAGGTGGTTTCCGGAACCGGGACATTACAAATTCATTCCCTAATGTGAATTTAGTTTTAATTACTACATCTCATTCCTTGAAATAAATGAAATTATTCATGAAAAAATTGATATAATTTGTGATATAATGAATATTTGAGAGTTGATGAGGTTTGATCAAATGATTTCTCCTTCATTTGATAAAATGAATGTTGTTTGTGAATTATAATTTTGGATGGTGATAAGGCGTGTGTTGTGAATCCAAAAGATTCTTCCACATTAGTTCTCGCTTCCACATTAGTTTTCGCTACCACATTAACTAGATTCAAAAGACGTGGGGGATTCTATCCCAGGTAGATGTTTTGTAAAATAATATTTGGGCCCGATGTTCCAAAATATTTTGGACAGAATTTCTAAAATTATGAAATAATCCTCTTGGTGATGGTTCTAACACGTTATGATTATATTATAAATTTATCAACCACCATAAGTGGGAATTATAATGACAAATATGAGTTTACACAATGAAATATCTTGGAGATCTTATAGGCGTCAATATTGAAGCAAAATATTTATAAATATTATTTTGATTAAATGATTTAAAATAACTCATATATGTGTTAGTATATGCTCATATAAGTACGTTTACCAGTAGATAAAATTTATTAATGACTCCAGAAGAGAGAATATATTCCTACCTGGTATTAAAAATTCTTAATTCTTTGTTATATCTGAAGTCTCAATGAGATATATGAATGGTATTCTTGAAAATGAATATCATACGGAGACATTTTATAAAATAGGTACCTCAATATGTAACAAGCATTCATAAAAGTGATTATAAAGAATTGGTTATGTAAAATTGAATCAATAATGGTAAACCAGAAGTTTACCAATCCTAGAAATTCAAATATATAACATGATGATTTAGGCCACCTGGGATCAATTATAATGAAAGATATTGATTCATGTATACATGAGAATCGATTTTTTGATAACATAGTAGACATCCATCAGGGGGAGAATGATGAATTTATTTAATGGATGCATGTCTACTAAATTATCAATGAATTCATTCTCATTATGTTATTATGAATTCCCATTGTATAATAATTTACCATGAGGTACCCATTTTTGAGGTAAATTATTTATATAATTAGAATCTATTATGGAAATAAATTTCTCATATACTTATGAAGAAGTATATATGGGAACGCCCACCTACCATGTGAAATATTCTTCCACTAAATGATTACATGTGTTATTTTCTGTGGTGAGTATACATTGCATTCTATGCATGTTGATTAAAAGAAATACTAAGTATCATATATTATATGGTTCTGTAGAACCATTTACAAGATTCTCACAACACTTACATGAATGTAAAGTGTTGGAAATAAATAGTCTGATTATACACACCTGAAGTGTGGTTGAACTGATTATATAAAATCATTGTTTATCATGAGTATAAAGTAATAAATATATTTTCCCTTGAAGAGTAAAATGAATACATCAGAAACATTATATCTTTTTAGATATTGTCCCTGAAGTGACACTGGTACAAGAAAAATTATGAGATCTCAATCAAATGTTTTTGATGATATATTTTCTATGAATTATTTTAAAACTCATTAATGACAATGGATTTTGATAAATGTCGATATCATAATAATTGACCAAAATTATTAAAGGAACTTACGAAATGTTCAACATATAAAGTTCTGAATTGATTATCCAAACTATCAAGACTATTGAATATTGATGATCTTATTATAAGAAATATTCTTCCTTGTATATTTTGATATTTATATATGAATCCCAGAAGGGTTTGAAATGCCTGAAGTATTTTCAAAATTATGAAAGTTTCACCCAATCTGATAAATTATGGGGTGAACTAAATAAGATGTTTCCATATTAAGTTAAGGAAGAATGTAAATTTAATATATCATCCCATGGTTTGTATGAATCATTGTATTCATCATTTTATTAAGGTGTTTTGAAAAACATCTAAACTCTTAAAGAGTTTACTAAAATAAATGAATTATTTGTTCATGAAATTACATTAGAATGTCCTTGTATTTTGAATTAATCATCCTGAAGATGAAATATTAAATTTTTGGAATGGTTTTACCCTTAATGAATAATTAAATCTCTTGTTTCCAAGAGTGATATATTTCATACATAAGGGGTTGATGAAGAACATACTTATCCCACAAGGATTAAATATAAATGCACATTTTATTTATCCCTGAAGGATATACTTGTACATATGCATATGTACCTTTCAAATAACAATAAATCATGCAAGGTAATGTTCTTCCCTATTCATTGAAATCCAAAGGGTATAAGTTATTATTATTCCAAAATTCAAAACTGAATGTTTTGGTTATGAATTGATCATGGACATTCTATGAGTTAAATTCTGATCATTATGAATGGGAGATGTAACTGTTGTACTCTTTTTTTCCTTAGATAAGTTTTTCCCAATGGGTTTTCTTGATAAGGTTTTTAACAAGGCAACACTCTGGGGACTTGATGTTACTGTACTCTTTTTCCCTAATCAAGTGTTTTCCCCTGAAGGGTTTTTCCTTGATGAGGTTTTTAATGAGGCAATCATACATCATAATAGATATCCAAGAGAATGTTATAAATTATTATGGATATCTATAATTAATGGAAATTGTTGGTCTTCCCCATGAGTTGTAATTTTCAATGAGACCATTCATTATTACTTTTGGTCTTCCTCCCATGTCCTGGATACATAATTAAATAATAATATTAATCGATGTCCAGAAGACACAATTAAATGATATAATCAGGGGGAGTTGGGAACGTTGTACTCTTTTTCCCTTCATCGGATTTTTTCTACTGGGTTTTCCTGATAAGGTTTTTAATGAGGCATCATGACATGGAATTATTTTATTTTGGATTCACTTATTTTTCCCAAAGGGTTTTTTTAAGTGAATATTAAATAATGTTCCATGGAATTATGACATCAAAGGGGGGTGTTATGAAACATTATTAATGGATGTAATAATTATAACAATAATGATGAATTCTCAATTACAAATTAATTTCCCTCTTAATTACCAACCTTACATATTCTCAAACCATTGGTATTATAGCCATTGGATTAAATATTATAGGGATTAATCTCAACCGTTGGATCAGATCTCATGTACTCTATAAATATGGTGATATGTTAATGAAATGAGATGGACTTTTGGATCTACATTGTGTTCTCTACTTCTTGTATTTATTTTTCATTTGTATTTCCATTTTTTATTATCATCATCATACACAAATTTGACATTCGATTTCTCAACGATGTGCTTCGCCTACGATCTATCTTACATTTCTGGTTTCGAAATGCTTCACAGTTTCAATCGGCATTCGATCAATTTCACAACAATGGTGAATTTGTCAATAAAATGAAAACTAATAATGATTTTAAAAATGTTGATATTTTAATATTTGTATAAAAGGATAAAAAATATATATATAGGATGTGTCATTTCTTTATCATATCATTTCATACTTTCCAACTAGGAAACATATATGATGTTTTGGAGATCATTTTGTAGCCTTGAGGTACCATTCAACAACTACGATCACCTATGTCAGAGAAATAATGTATAATTTAGAAAATAAGACTCATGATAATAATATTTTATGGAAAATTATGATTTACAATAAATAATGAACATTTATAACATTTTTGTTGTTGCATGTTTCATGATATCTCATTTAGATTTTAATTTAAATATGTATTATGGTCTTGATAATATCCATTTGACAGGATACATATGGTGTTCAACTATTGGATGCAAAAGGCTCATAAGACATTGAGAATACTTCTTATGAAGTTCGCATTTAGTGATTTTCAAGAAGAAAAACTATAATGACAGATACATTAATAGAAATTACACATGTTCTATGTGTCATTTGATATTTCTAACTAAAAACATGTGTATTGGTCTTTATACTTGATATTATTATTAATGAATACCATGAATCACATAATTTGATGTATAGATGAAAACTGTGACAACGTATGATCGCATCAAGGTAGCATACGTTGAGTTTTTTTAATAGGTTTTCGTAATTTTTTTTAAAAAACAGCATAGGTTAAAAATATTTTTAAAAATACGCCATAAAGGCGGCATTGCCGATGCCGCCTTTTCACTAAAACAATATTTTTTTCTATTTTAATTATTATTATTTATATATTTAAAATTTTAAAATTTTATTATTATTTTGTTATGTTTTTATATATATATATATATAACAAAATGTTTCAGCATGATTTATCTCTTATTCAAGTACGTGACTTTGCTAGCCTATAAAATATAAACTATAAGACCAATATGAATGAAATTTTAAACATTAATTAAACATATAATAATTAGTCAAAATAAAAATAATTTCTTAAAAAATTTTGATGAAAAATAATTTATAAGATTTTTAATCCACCTACTTGAAACTTAAAAATGTTTCAAGTACGTGACTTTTCTAGCCTATAAAATATAAACTCTAAGATCAATATGAATGAAATTTTAAAAATTGATTAAAAATATAAAAATTAGTCTAAAATAAAAATAATTTCCTAAAAAATGTTGATGAAAAATAATTTATAATTTTTCTAATCCACCTACTTGAAACTTAGAAATGTTTTAAGTACGTTACTTTGCTAGCCTATAAAATATAAACTGTTAGACCAATATGAATGAAATTCTAGACATTTATTAAAAATATAACATGTAATCAGAAATAAAAATAATTTCTTAAAAAATGTTGATGAAAAATAATTTATAAGCTTTATAATCCACCTACTTTAAAATTAAAAAAATTTCAAGTATATAACTTTGCTAGACTATAAAATATAAACTATAAGACCAATATGAATGAAATTTTAAACATTGATTAAATATATAAAAATTAGTCTAAACTAAAAATAATTTCTTAAAAAATGTTGATGAAAAATAATTTATAAGCTTTCTAATACACCTACTTGAAACTTAAAAATGTTTCAAGTACGTGACTTTTATAGCCTATAAAATATAAACTATAAGACAAATATGAATGAAATTTTAAACATTGATTAAACATATAAAAAGTAGTCAAATTTTTAATTTTTATTTATATGGGTCTTATAGTTTATATTTTATAGGCTTTCAAAGTCAAGTAGGTGTCTTAGGATTCTCCTCGACATTCCTTATTTTCGCTCTCACTTTCGAGTTACTTTTCATACATTCCTTTCATTTTCATTTAGTTATTTTATTTATGAAACTCTTTATTTTCAAAAACTTTTTAGATGTTTAGGTTATATTTTAAATTTTATTTACATTGTTTTTATACTGTATATTTTATAATCTTTTAAAGTTATCTACTTGAAATTTAATAATTATTCCTATGTTTCAAGTAGTCGAATTTGAGAGCTGTCAAATATAAATTATGCCTAAAATATAAATGAAAACTGAAATACTGGATAAACATATAAAAAGGTCTGATGTTAATAATATTATTTTCATTTCAATAGACATAAAACATATAAATGAACATGTACAATCAATGTTTATGTCTATGACGAGAAGATTTTATCCCACATGGCGGTTTGTGAATAGGACGTCCGCGTCGAGTTCGCTGTGGAGTCTGATGACTTGGAGAGGGCTGATCCTTGGGCACTGGAAAGTCGACTGTCGCATCCTCCACCTGTGTGTTAGTGGGAGGAGTTGTCAACTACATCTTGTACTACCCTCCTGATCCTTCTCCCACTAGGGTGGTAGAAGGACCTGTCATCATCGCAGTGGGGAATCATGGCTACGATGGAGCTAAACCCCAAGGCTGCGATGGATCTGGACCCCAAGGCTGCGATGGATCTAGATCTCAAGGTTGGACCCCAAGATGGAGAGAACTGCAGATATCCTGTCAAGAAAGACGGATCTCATGACACCTGAGGCACATCTTGAATTGGCTGAGGCTGGACTACTAAAGGGCCGACCTCTGCCTGTGGAATAGGTGGGGCCTCACGTGCGACACGACACTGTCTGCGTCGTCGTGGTTGTGAATCCTCATCACCAGAAGCTACTGCAAGATGTTCCTCTGTGGCAGGAACCTCCACTCTCTGGTCTAGATGCTCAAAGATTCTCTTGAAAAGCACATGATAAGCTGCCCTCAGCACCAGCGCTTCAGCATGGACGGCTGCCCGGCTAAAGACCCCCTCCTCCTCTTCATCACTTATGTGAGAAAGATTCTCTGAGTGACTGCCCTGTAAATATATTCAAAATGAATTAGAAAATAGTTCAATAAACAAACTAATAGAAATTTATTAACTTACCATAATATTCATCTTTTTTCCGTGTCGGGTAAGATACAGTATAGACTTCAGTCTATATCATGTCTCATACTCAACCTGCTCTGAAAGAAAGAGTCGATTCGTAAGTATACCCTGAATACTAAACTCTCCACATCTACGTCAGCAGTTAAGAAAGTGAGAATTTACTCGGCCCTATTACTCATATTTACTCTCTATCAACTTCATCCCATGAAGTTGCTCTGTTTGTCTCGGTGGCAATGAAATCGGCTGAGCACAGCAAAACTCACACATGAATCTATTAGGCTGATTCCAATAAATAATATGAAAGTGAATGAGGGGTACTACAACCATTACATCCTCAATCCCAACAGTGCATTATGGTGGCAACTGGTCCATGATAGTCCAGAATGGAAGCCATGAAATCTGAAATGACATGTGACCTTTATCAAAAAAAGCTCCCAACTAATAATAAAAAATGATGTTATTATTAAATTTGTTAGACAGTGATAGATTGTATATACATACCTGGTCAGGTAAGAGACAGTCCAACTGGAGTCGATATACACCCAAATGATGTCTCAGAACCGCATCGAAATTGTGTAGCTGACACCACCTGTAAAATACAACATTGATAGTGACAAATAATGAAAAATTAAATTAACTCTTAGTAGCATTAGAAACCAATAGAAATGAGTGATCATACCAGCGTCCACACAGAGCATCATGAAACACCTCCATCTCGATCGGCGGACCAGCAATATCAGAGCGGAATGTGAGGATGTGCTCCCATGCCCACATCTGAATAAAGATGATGCATCCCCCGAGAGTTGTACAGTCCCTATGGGATAGAATATATAATTCTCTATACATGTATGCCAAGTAGGCTGATCCCCAGTTGTACGTATCGGCCCAATCAAAGTTCTATAGTAGGAGTAGATACATCATGTGCACGTGCATCCCTGAGTGACCAGTAAACATGGTCCCTCCAATGAGCCATAATATATATGCATGTTCATAACACATGACAGTCTGTTCATCAGCATCATCGGGTAAATGTGGAATCTGCGCCTCCAACCAAGGCATAGATATTGACGCTCTATTGGCATCCCTATGCTCAGACAAAATGTCTACGCTTAACAAGAACTGATAAAGGTCGGTCCAAGATGCATGAGTGGGTTCAATAATATCTCTCCCCTGGATAGGAAGACCGAGAAGCATTGCCACATCCTGGAGGGTGATGGTCATCTCTCCCTCAGGTAGGTGGAATGTGTGTGTCTCCGGTCTCCACCTCTCTACAAGGGCAGCAAACAGGTGATGGTTTACAAATGTGAAATATTATACGATAATTCCATAGAAGCCAGCATGGCGCAAGTATGGTCTAATGGCATGTGGAGGCTCCCTGTGATGAAAATGGAACGTTCGACGCACCCTGATCAATCGATCCTCACCACCCTCTAACACGACCTGGGAAATATGGGTATGTTGTTGAGTGAGTAGTGTGGTATCATCCATCTGCATATAAACAAATGAAATGAATCGTATGTGTAAAATGTAAATATAACATTACGTTCATAAGAATGTTATGAATTGTATAATGCAAGACATTCTATGTTTATTCACATTGTTTTATGAAGTTATTTTTACCAAAAGAATGAGGCATGTCTTCATGTTTTTCAAAGCATATTACTAACATGTTGTTAAGATATACTTTTACCTAGAAAATGGTGTTTTGTAAGATATGGTTTATATATTTTTATATATAAACATTTTGTCTTTGTTAAGTAGATTTTTATTAGAAAATGGTGTTCTTTGTAATTTATGTATGACTATCCACATGATGGTATGTTTTATGATTATTTTGTCACATGTAAAGTTGATTTTGTAACACTAACTGAACTTCAAGAAAGAATTTATGGGAAATGAACCAAGACGCAGGGGGAACGGTGACAATGACGATGCTGATGATGTAAAATCCTGAGGATAATATCTTAATCATGACTTCATTGATTACTTATGGGATTTTGGGATCCTATCCCAACTCACTCCTCCTTATACGCCCTAGTGGAATGGTGTAAGCGAAAGGAGTAACCATACCTTGTTGGACATGGTAAGATCAATGATGAGTCATGAAAGTATTCCATTATTCTTTTGTGGATATGTATTACAAACAGTTACACACATACTAAACCAAGTACCAACTAAATCGATAGATGGTATCACATACAAGCTTTGGACTGGAAGAAAAGAAATGTTATTGAATTTACATGTGTGGGGAAGATAAGTGTTAGTTAAGGCCTATTCTAGTAAAAAACTCACACCCTGAGGCACAAAGTGTACCTTTATAAGATACCCCAAGGAAACAAGAGGAAGTTACCTATACGACCCTCATGAAAAAAGGTTATAGTAGTAAGACACGACATATTCCTTGAGAGGAAGAACACCTCCAAAAGAGATAGTGTTAGGGAGATAGAATTCGATGAATTCGAGGCTCAAGGTACACAAGAGTTGGTACAGGAGAAGATTCCACAAAGCCCCATGGAAGAAAGATCCGTTCTAGAGAAACAAGTACTGTGTAGGAGTACAAGAGAGGTTATAGTACCAGAATGGTACAGTTTTCTAATTACCAAGTATGATGACTCATTATTAGTTGATAATAATGATCCTCTAACCTACAAGGAAGCAATAGGTTTCCTAGAAGTTTCCAAGTGGAAGGAATCTATGAATTCTGAAATGGATTCCATGTATCAAAACCAAGTCTAGATTTTGGTAGATCCTCTAGTATATGTAAAGCCGGTTGGTTGCAAATGGGTATTCAAGAAGAAATTGGACATGGAAGGAAAATTTAGTACCTATAAGTAACAAATGGTTGCAAAAGGTTTTAAACAATGTCAAGGAATTGACTACGATGAAACCTTTTCACCAGTTTCAATGATGAAATCCATCAGAATTATACTATTCATTTCCACTTACCATGACTATGAGATTTGGAAAATGGATGTCAAAATAGCCTTCCTTAATGGGAACCTTTAAGAATATTTCTATATGAAAAATTATGGAATGGTTTGTTTTTCACATAAAACCCATTCAAAACCCATTTTCCAAGGCCAAAATCAAACCATTTTTGCTTGAAATGGTGTGTTTTTATTGTGCAACTCTTGTGGTATAATTTGGGGTCATTTTATAACATATGAAAATGGTTTATTAAATGTGTCTTGGGCTTCCAAATCTGGTTTGGTAGGGTTTTGGTGTGCTTTTGACCTTGAAAAAGGTTTTTTGAATGGGTTTTATGTGCAAAACATTGTTATACTTCTTGGAAGTGTTTTATAAAAATTGTAAATGGTTTATTGAGTTATACAAAGTGTGAAAAGGATGTTTATGTACTGTTTTGGTGGGAATATGCTATTAAAACGGGGTTTTGAAAGATAAAATGATGATTAGTGGTGTAAAAATGTTTTGAGAACCTTTTATGAATTGTTGAAATGTTTTATTAAATTGTAAGAAGGGTGTGAAACATGTTTACGGGATATTTTGTGTGAGTATGATGTTAAAATGAATTTGAATGTGAATGGAGTGTTATGTGACATGATTATGGGATGTTTAGTGTGTGTGTGTTTTGGAAATATAATATTCATGTGCAAATGGTATTTTATGATATGTGGAATTTGATTGAGTACAAAGAGGGAAACCCAGGTATCTGGGTGGGCAGATGTGTACTGGTATACTAGTGATCCAGAGTGGTTTAATCCCTATTTCATATAGCAAGTTTGACGATGACAATAATAAATAAACTATTATGATGATGTTGGAGACCACTAGGTTATGGGTATGTTCCTTACCATTGGCCCGTACACGAGGACATATATTTATTATGGTTACTTTTCACCGAGATACGAGGAACCTAGGGCCTATAACTAGCTAGTGCCTAGGGGTGTTCTCGTGGATAGTGCTCATTGAATATATGATACTTATCGTCATTATACGGTGTATTTTCCTGGAAAATTCAGTATCCTGTGCATTTTTTTAAAAATTGTTCATTCTTTAAAATATCCCCCTTGAAAACCGTTTTCATTTAAAGTTTCATCCTTTAGAAAATTATTGCTACCTTTTCTTGTTTATGAAAACTTGAAAGATTTTTATCTTATGATGTTTATCACATTGAATCTTTTGGGTATAATCCTATTGGTATTAGTTTCACACACTACTTACACCCTTGGGTGTAAGTAGACTTGGTAATCTTTGTTGTAGGTATGGACAAATATTTTAGTGCCGGTGGTTCGGGTTGTTAGCCTTCATTCTTGGTGCGGTGTTGTGGAGAAGGCTTGGGGATGATGGAACCTTACCGTGTGGTGGACCTTGAGTTATTTTTTATGCTAATTTTGAGTTGTTTCCCTATTAGTCTTTGTCTAAAACCATGTATTTCAGTTTTGAATTTTATTAAAGGCTTGTTTGGATTAAATTTTCAGAATTAGTTTATTTATTATTTTTGGTTGTTTAATGCTTTTAAATTCAGTTAAATCATTTCCAAACACTTTTTTTATGATACCTGGGAACTTTTTCTAGCCCGTGGGGATTGGTAATGCCCCTAGGTCCTTTCCACACACTGGGTCAAGCGTCGGTTTTGATGGAGACCAAATCTGGTTCGTGACAACCTGTGAGATGATAGGCATCACTGATGGACTTACTCTTGTAACTATTGGTTACTAATCTTATTGGGCCGATATGTGATATGTAGATCCCCTTACTCTCTCATTTTATATTCTTTGATTGAGCATATATATATATATCATTATCATGTACCCAATCCTTGGGTTTGGTTACTCTCATTCTAGGAGAGGTGAAGATGCACGAGGTATACCACATGCTTTCCATATCTAGATTCTCATGGTTGGATGAGTCTACTCTCTTGATATAGGTGGAAAAATCTTTAAGGGCAGTTCATCTACTCACCATGTCTACCCCTTATGCTCATACAATCTTACTTTCAATCTTTATTGGGTTTAATTGTACTCTTTCGTTGTACCTTGTGTATCTACTGTCTTTATTTCCTCTTATATATCTTACTACACCCCTTCACCATTCAGGGTGTTCTACTGGGTATTTATATATTCACCCCTTCATGGTATTTTCCCGCACGTTTCGTGTCTTATGCAGGCGACAAACAGGTTGATTGTGACTTTAGAGGATCTTAGGGATATTGGGTGCTTGGACCGCGTACAGTGGTCATATCTTGGGATTCAGGAGCGAGGTTCTCATTCAACTATTTTATTTTCTGGTTTTGTCAAGTTGAGACATATTCTAGTTGTGTGTGTATTTTTTCCCTTTGCTTTTAGTTTACACTACCGTACTCTTGTATTGTCTAGAGTTTTATGCATGCTTGGTTTATTTTATAGCAGTGTTGCATCTTTTATTATTTCCCTCTTCACTTTTTCATTGAGCTGGTTATGTGTGTGTGTACATGTTCTTAGGAAAAGACATCCCCGAGTTAGTATAAGAGTATGGTAGTGTAAACTAAAAGAAAAGGGGTTTTATGTGGATTTTGATTGTTAATCTGTGTTTTGGATTTCAAATGATCTCATATAATAGTGTTAAGGTCTTGAGTTGCTGTTTGATTTGGTTTCCTATTTATTTACGACTTTTGGAGATTTATCTTATTGAATCTCTTGGTTTTAATGAGTGGATTAATACATATTCTATATTGCTCTCTTTGGAACTTCCAATGGATGTTGATATATATATATATATATATATATACATGTAAATTCTGCTAAATCTGGTTTGGTTTGGAGATTTCCAACTACTTTGTTTTTTGTTTGGATGTTTTGGGGAAGCAGATTTTGCAGCTATATTTAATTTGTGAAAAGTGATATATAGCAGTAGTTTAAACCACCACTATATATGTCAAATTAATGTTTATAGGTGGTTTAAACTACTACTATATTAGGTCAGAATTTATTTAGCAGTAGTTTTTTGGGTTTTAGCGATGGTTTCTGCTCCCAAAAACCGATGAGGTGATAGCGGTGGTTTGAACCATCTCTATACTCTCGACATTTTCTGGGAACAGAAATCGCCGTTAAAAAAAATTTGTGACGGTTTCTAGAAACCACCATTAAATGGCTGGAAGTGCCTCGATTTGGATTCTGACTCCAATTTTAGATGAGGTTTTTGGAAACCATTGCAGAACCATATGGTGATGGTTTAAACCACCACTATCTGTTGATTTTTTTGTAGTGCAAGGTAATGGTTTCATCTCAATTTCCATTCATTAAGGTATGTTTTCATATTATGCACTTATTCTTATTTTATATGGTGTAATTACTACCCCATTTGGATCTTATTATTATTATTATTAAATTTTATTTCATGGTATTTTTAATCCTTTTCATGAATCCCACCTTTATATTATTTTGATTCAATTATTATTAAATTTGAAAGGGTTTTCTCATCTCAATTTCATTTCTTTGATATTTATGTCATTTTCAACACTTATTTTCTTTTTCGTGGTGTATATACTAACATATGGATGTATTTTATCATAATTTTCCTAAAATTCAAGTGGTTTACAAATTTATTTCAAGTTCTCTCTTTCAATATTGTTTGATTCAAAGGTCACCAAAACCATACAGGTTTTTCAGAACTCAATTTCATTTCCATGAATTATCATGTTTATTCTTGATCTTTGTTATTTTAAGTTTTTTTTCATACACCCTATGATTTTATTATATTATATTTCCATTTTATTTTCTATGGATTTACAATTCTTTCTCATGAACTCCTTTATGAAGGGTTATTACTTTAAATATTATGATATATGTAAGGGTTTTGTTGACTCAACCACATTTTCATTGAGTCGTAATTTTTATCCATTGACTGTTTTTATAAGTTTATTATATTACACTATTTCATTATTTCTTATGGTACTTTCACTTTTTTATCTAGGTAAAATTATATTCTTAATTTAATTCTTCTTCTTTGTTTGATTTCTTACCTCAAAAAAATACAATGTTATTAAGAATAATTCTAATCCTCTCCAATAAGCTCTTTTTATTCCATGTTTGTATTATTTGTTTCTATAAATATTTTAATTTATTATTTTGAAACCCAAATATATATTATCTCATACGATCTTCATTTTTATCCTTACCCCTTTTGAAATTAATTTTATTACCCTTTTTATAATTTGAGTTTCAATAAAGGAAATTTAAAATATTTAAAAAGTTTCTCCTTTCACAATCATATATTTTATCTTTCACTCATTATTTCCTGTAGACAACCTTTATGTATTTTTAAAGGCTCCACTATTAGGATTTATTTCTAAATAATGTTTGAAAAAAGTTCTTCATGTCAACTTCTCAAAAATAACTTTTGAATGTAACTCATATTTTTTTCTTTTTACGACAATGTTAATAAATGATTTTTGAAAACTCTTTCTACGTTTCACTTCCAATTTCCTATTTATCTCCAAAATATCTATCTCTTATAGAGTTATGTTTCATGAAACACCCTATAAATTCCATTTTTAAATACTCCTTTTGGGTGATTGGATTTTGGTATCATGTGATCAAATTCTTGATGTCGTGTTATGTGATACAATTTGAAATGATATGAAACCTATTTTCTTTCCATGGGTTCTCTATGATATTATGTATGAATGATTTCATGTGGCATACATATGTATGGATGTGATGTGTGGTGTCTTATATATCCCTGTAATGCATTGGTTAAAGTTTAATGTCTTGTGAGATGATGATGTTATGCATGGGCATTATTATCATGTTCACAATATGATGTGTGGACATTATTTTTATGTTATCAACATGATGTGTGGGCATTATTATTATGTTCAAAACTATGTTCATGGACTTAATTAAACCTAACTTTTCCCATAATGTTATGATCTCCTAGGATTATTTATTTTCCACACTCTTAAGCCAAATGTCTATGTTATGCGACAAGCTTAAGATATACGCCATGAATCATGTCTATTGTCTCATATTTTCACACTCTTATGTTATGGTATATGTATTATCATTTGAGATAACATATTCTTTTATCATGACTTATATAAAAATATTATTGTTCCATGTTCTTTTAATCATATATTTCTCTCATGATCGTGTCTTCTCATATGCTTATGTTCAAATCCTTTATGACTCGTTGATAAGTTTTTTACTTTCTGGGCATTTGAGATCACCCCATCTTTTTTTTCTCATTTTCCCAAGAAAATATGTGCATAATTATGTGTAGAATGGGGTCTTATGTAGATATGTTATGAGATATTTTGAAGAAATTAAGTAAAATAAGATTTTTATTTAGTTAATCTCCAAAGACACCAAACCTTTGGGTTCTGGGGATGTGCGAGTATTTATGAGATGTGTATTTAAATTATGGAATTATTATAAAATATATACTTGTTAGTTTGGGTCATCTCACTTGGTATCAAAGCTAGTATATAAAGTATTTTTTTAGCACTCGACCCGAGAGTGCCGGTCTAGGGTATCTCATACTTAGGTACACAACACAAACTTTTGTAGCAGTACACGAACAACTTGCCCGATTAGTCCCGCATGTTGTGTGCCCTCTAATACATGACGTGTATATGGATTCCATGCAAACTGGGTTGTGGAATCATGTGACAGCCTACTATCGAGGTCAACATGTCATGAACTCCAGAGTACATGTCATATACTAGATAGATTTTTGTATTCTTCATGATGTCTTGTCTGAGTCAGTTTTGGATGCATGAGTAATCCATTATGAGTGTTTTTCTATATAATATTTGGTGGTGCATATTTTTTCACCTATTGGGGTTTTTCAAGTTAAATTGAGCGATTTCTTTCCTTTAGCTTGTAAAGGTGATGACATGGAACGTTGATGAGACGGTTGGAGTAGACACGGGGTCAAAACCCTATGGCGACTCATCGAATCTAGAGTGTGAGTCCTCTATATGTTTGTGGAGTAATTAACCCCCTCATCTAATGCACATTTCACTCAATGATGTGTGGGTCCTAAATTTGGGCATCAGGACGTACTCCTATGATCCCAATGAAGAGAAATTCCCCCATACTATAGGCGAGCTCGGTACTCCCCTACATGATGGTGCATGGGTCCTCCATCATTAGTGATGTATGAGCCCCCTATTATGGTTACAGTGAGGCAACATGATATACATGTGTTCTAGGATGATACAGTGATGTGTGATACAGATGTTGTGAGCTACGAGATGCATCGACCTTTGTAGCTACTCTCTAGACACGCCTACACCTAGATTGTTGAGTTTGGGGTTTTACGAGCCATACAATGTTATGAGAATCTTTGGTTGTTGGAAAGATACAATCCTTCATGGAGCTGAGTTATGAATAATGGGAATCTTCATTCCCATAGTTGACTTGACCTTTGAGCATATATGTTTTCCTTGAGGTTCTTTTCCCTGTATTCCCACAAACTTGGCTTTTGAGTTGGCATGTTGTTTTATCATTGTCTTTAGGTTTTTGGGGGCATCTTGTCATGTATATTTATACTCACTCCAGCATTGATTCTATGCCCACAGGTGTTGTGTATGTGCAGACATTTCTCAATTTAGAGATGACCTTGGTGGATGTTGTGTTAGTGGAGTTTGTGGGGTTTACCCAGGGTGGTACATTATGGGAGACGATTGGTGATGAAGTTACTATGAGGAGATCACATAGCGAGGTGTATTCCCTTTTTCCTAGAGTCAGTTGTACATAGTGGGTTTTTTCTATTGCATTTGTATTTCATTTTTTAGGTTAGCCTATGTGGTGTTGTACTTGTTGTTTGATGTCCCATATATGCATTATACACAATACAATTGATTATATTTATACTACAGATGTTGGTTATTATCGTGCATTAGAGATGCATTTTTATTATAGGTTGCTAAAAGCTAAGGCCTTACATGTAGGTTATGTTTTCTTGGTACTAGTCACCAAACCATGGCTTTTTGTAGGTGAGCTTGAGGTGACACACTTGGGTTCACTACTACAAAAACGAGCAAGGGATGCGCTTCACTTTTAGTGAGAATGGCTTCAAAATATATTAAAAAATATTATTAATTAATCATTTTCTAATTATTATTGATTAAAAATCATTTCATAACAATTTGAGGACACCAAAAATCAAAACAATTAATAAAAGATCTAAAATATGTTGAAAATGTAACTCAAACTTCAAACGGCCATAACTTTTGATCCGGGTGTCCGTTTGAGCTCTACAACATATCAAATCGAAGCCTGCGACGAGCTCTATGCGCTGGTGACCCAGGAAAAGCATTTGTCACATTTTTAGAGCCCAAAAAAGTCCCATAAAGCCTCCAAAATTGAGTTTTTATTCGGGATACCCTGATTTTTTAACATTCAAACAAGTATAACTTCTGATTCGGATGTTTGTTAGGCCTCTACCACATATCATATCGAATATTGTTTCATTTTATTCGATTTGACTGGTTGTGGCGTTGAAACAGAATTCTAGATTATAATTTATGGTCGTTTTAACATTTTATGGATTTTCAAATACACATATATATGTATTTATTTGTAAATATATATGTGTCTGTGTGTGTGGGTGTCTATGTGTGTGTTGGCACCGAAAAACGCGTCCCCAAAAAGTTTCCAAATGCTTCCATACACGATCCAAGATTATAGTCTGTTTCGCAAGCTTCGATTTGGTAGGTCGTAGGGCCCGAACGGAGCTATGGATTAGGAGTTATGGACATTTGAAGTTGGGCTGGAAAACTGGTTCGCAAAGCCCATTCGCGAAGCCCCCCTCCGTGATCGCGGAGCGCCGCCGCAAAGCAATGAGGCAGGATGCTCCGTGAACCCGGATGACATTCGCGACGTGCCGCAAAGACCCGCCGCGAAGCACAGGAGGCGGTAACTCTCCGCGAAGGCCCTGACGTTCGTAAACCCGCCGTGAAGCAGTGAAGGCGGTACCGCTCCGCGAATCTGGTTGACGTTCGCGACCCGCCGCGAAGCAACTGAATTCCCCCTTCGCGCCGCGTGAGCTTTTCTTCGCGGCGCCCCTTGCCTATAAATACCCAGCTCGCCCCCCTTCTCTGGACGGCCATTTTTCCTCCCCTTGGGCGGCCGATCTCCCGGCCCGCGGAGCTCCGCTTTGCGGCTCCGCGAGGCCATGCTCCACGACCAGCTTCCTTCGCGTTGCTGCTCCGCGAGCCGATGCTCTGAGAGTCCATGCTCCGTGAGTACTCCGTGAGCCGCCCTTGCTCTGCAAGAGGCCCATGCTCTGCAAGATCCCTCTGCTCTGCGAGACCTTTGCTCCGCGAAGCTACTTCGTGAGACCTTTGCTCTGCAAAGATACTTCGCAAAGACCTATCCTTTGCGAGGATCCTACCTTCGCACCCACCGGTCCATACCGCGGGGGCTGCGCCCCGCACCCCCACAATGGACAGTCGCACCGTGAACTTTTCGGGCCAGGATTTCGGGATTTTCCATTGCGCACCCACCTTCAACCTATGGAAAACCGTGATTTGAGATACTCCTCCACACACCATGAAACACCCACTACTGGAAAACTAACCTATACCAACGGTTTGGAATCGTTGGTATAGGCCTCCAAACCGTTGGTATATCCTATACCAACGGTTTGGAGAATCATAGGCAAATAAGCCATTGGGATAGGTCTATGCCAACGGTTTTTGGATAATCGTTGGTATAGACCTATACCAACGGTTTTGAAAACCATTGGTATAAGTAGTATAAAAATCTATACCAATGGTTCCATAAAACCGTTGGTATATGTATTTCCAAAAAAAAATTGCTAGGATTTGATCCCAAGACCTCTAGTTTATCATCGAATGACCTAACCACTAACCTAACATGACTTTTGTGAACATAATTTCATAAATATATATATTTATTATCATAATTATTTTAAATTTTGATTTATAGAATGTTCTGGTCAAGAGGATCTGCTAAAAAATCAAAGGACCCATACCAACGGTTGTCAAAACCGTTGGTATAGACCTATACCAACGGTTTTGACAACCGTTGGTATAGGTTCCTGGATACTTGGGAGGGATGTTGATATTTTGGCCACTTTTCCCAACGGTTTGGCCAAACCGTTGGGAAAGTCTACCATTTCCCAACGGTTTGGCCAAACCGTTGGGAAAGTCTACCATTTCCCAACGGTTTTGGCAAACCATTGGGAAAAGTGGCCACAAAGTGGGCTTTCCCAACGGTTTGGCCAAACCGTTGGGAAAGGGGGTATATAAGTGTTGGGAAAGGTCACATTTCCAGTAGTGACCTTGAGTCGACATATTCCTCTTGGTTTTATTCCCATGTCGTGAGTTGAGTTTCTCATCATCAATTCCCCGAGTACCTTGAGTCGAACCATTCCTCAGGCAACTCTTCCAAACCCTATCACTTGGCTCTTACGCCAGGGGGAACGAGAAAGGGCCGCCCTCGCGTAAGTCCCAACACCATCCATTACCAGGCGCCTTATGACCAAGAGTCCTATCTACATGACTTTAAATTGTAGTAATTCCCTATGTCCCAATCATAGGATGCCTCTTGCCCTATACAAGAGATGCCTCATACTCCTAGCATGAGATGCTAACAGTCCTATCTACATGACTATAAACTGTAATACTCCCTATCTAACCAATGATAGGAAGCCTCTTGCTCCGAACAAGAGATGCCTTATGCTCCAAGCATAAGACGCCTAACAGTCCTATCTACATGACTATAAACTGTAGTACTCCCTATCTAACCAATGATAGGATGCCTCTTGCTCCGAACAAGAGATGCCTTATGCTCCAAGCATAAGACGCCTAACAGTCCTATCTACATGACTATAAACTGTAGTACTCCATATCTAACCAATGATAGGATGCTTCTTGCTCCGAACAAGAGATGCCTTATGCTCCAAGCATAAGGCGCCTAACAGTCCTATCTACATGACTATAAACTGTAGTAGTCCCTATCTAACAAACAAATATAGGATGCCACTTGCCCTATATGAGAGATGCCTTATGCTCCTAGCATGAGATGCCAACAGTCCTTTCTACATGACTCTAAACTGTAGTAATCCCTATGTTCCAAACATAGGATGCCTCTTGCTCCAAATAAGAGGTGTCTTATGCTCCAAGCATAAGATGCCTAATGTCATGATTACAGTGGCATAATTCCAACACCCCTTGGCATTCTCCCTCTTGTGCACCAGTGCATAAGTGAAGGCCTCAACTCACCAGTGAGTTGGGATGCCCTCATGGCCTGACATGAGGAAGACATTACGGGCAGCTTCATAGCATAAGCCCCATTCACCATTGCCGCTCCATAGAGGCACCCGGGCAGCATCCTAGCGTAAGCCCCATTCACCATTGCCGCTCCATAGCGGCACCCGGGCAACATCCTAGCGTAAGCCCCACTCACCATTGGCGTTCCATAGCGGCACCTGGGCAGCTTCCTAGCGTAAGCCCCATTCACCATTGCCGCTCCATAGCGGCACCCGGGCAGCATCCCTGCGTAAGCCCCATTCACCATTGTCGCTCCATAGCGGCACCCGGGCATCATCCTTGCGTAATCCCCATTCACCATTGCCACTCAATAGCGGCACCCGGGCACCATCTTTGCGTAAGCCCCATTCACCATTGCCGCTCCATAGCGGCACCCGGGCACCATCCTTGCGTAAACCCCATTCACCATTGCCGCTCCATAGCGGCACCCGGACAACATCCTTGCGTAAGCCTCATTCACCATTGTCGTTCTATAGCGGCACCTGAGTAGCATCCTTGCGTAAGCCCCATTCACCATTGCCGCTCCATAGCGGCACCCAGGCAGCATCATTGCATAAGCCCCATTCACCATTGTCACTCCATAGCGGCACCCAGGCAACATCCTTGCGTAAGCCCCATTCACCATTGTCGTTCCATAGCAGCACCCGGGCAGCTTCCTAGCGTAAGCCCCATTCACCATTGCCGCTCCATAGCGGCACCCGGGCAGCATCCTTGCGTAAGCCCCATTCACCATTGCTGCTCCATAGTGGCACCCGGGCAGCATCCTAGCGTAAGCCCCAGTCACCATTGTCGCTCCATAGTGGCACCCGGGTAGCATCCTAGCGTAAGCCCCACTCACCATTGTCATTCCATAGCGGCACCTGGGCAGCTTCCGAGCATAAGCCGCATTCACCATTGCCGCTCCATAGCGGCACCCGGGCAGCATCCCTGCGTAAGCCCCATTCACCATTGCCGCTCGATAGCGGCACCCGGGCAGCATCCTTGCGTAAGCCCCATTCACCATTGCCGCTCCATAGCGGCACCTGGGCAGCATCCTTGCGTAAGCCCCATTTACCATTGTCGCTCCATAGCGGCACCCGGGCAGCATCCTTGCGTAAGCCCCATTCACCATTGTCGTTCCATAGCGGCACCTGGGCAGCTTCCTAGCGTATGCCCCATTCACCATTGTCGCTCCATAGCGGCACCCGGGAAACATCCTTGCGTAAGCCCATTCACCATTGCCGCTCCATAGCGGCACCCGGGCAACTTCCTAGCGTAAGCCCCATTCACCATTGTCGCTCCATAGCGGCACCCGGGCAGCATCCTTGCCTAAGCCCCAATCACCATTACCGCTCCATAGCGGCACCCGGGCAGCATCCCAGCGTAAGCCCCACTCACCATTGCCGCTCCATAGCGGCACTCGGGCAGCATCCCAGCGTAAGCCCCACTCACCATTGCCGCTCCATAGCGGCACCCGGGCAGCATCCGCTGAGCCCCACTCACCATTGCCGCTCCATAGCGGCACCGGGGTAGCTTCCCAGCGTAAGCCCCATTCACCATTATCGCTCCAGAGCGGCACCCGGGCAACATCCCTGCGTAAGCCCCATTCACCATTGTCGCTCCACAGCGGCACCCGGGCAGCATCCCTGCGTAAGCCCCATTCACCATTGCCGCACCATAGCAGCACCCGGGCAGCATCCCTGTGTAAGCCCTATTCACCATTGTCGCTCCATAGCGGCACCCGAGCAACATCATTGCGTAAGCCCCAGTCACCATTGCCGCTCCATAGCGACACACGGACAACATCCTAGCGTAAGCCCCACTCACCATTGGCGTTCCATAGCGGCACCTGGGCAGCTTCCTAGCGTAAGCCCCATTCACCATTGCCGCTCCATAGCGGCACCCGGGAAGCATTCTTGGGTAAGCCCCATTCACCATTGCCGCTCCATAGCAGCACCCGGGCAGCATCCTTGCGTAAGCCCCATTCACCATTGCCGCTCCATAGCGACACCCGGGAAGCATCCTTGCGTAAGCCCCATTCACCATTGCTGCTCCATAGCGGCACCCGGGAAACATCCTTGCGTAAGCCCCATTCACCATTGCCGCTCCATAACGGCACCTGGGCAGCATCCTAGCGTAAGCCCCATTCACCATTGTCGCTCCATAGCGGCACCTAGGCAACATCCTAGCGTAAGCCCCATTCACCGTTGTCCCTCCGTAGCGGCACCAGGGCAGCATCCTAGCGTAAGCCCCATTCACCTTTGTCGCCCCATAGCGGCACCCAGGCAGCATCCTTGCGTAACCCCCCATTCACCTTTGTCGCCCCATAGCGGCACCCGGGCAGCATCCTTGCGTAAGCCCCCATTCACCATTGTCGCTCCTTAGTGGCACATGGGCAGTATCCTAGCGTAAGCCCCATCCACTATTGCAATCTTATTCAGCGGTAAGCCGTTGACACCCAATCGAGCGGTAAGCCGTTGCGATCCTATTCAGCGGTAAGCTATTGACACCCAATCCAGCGGTAAGCCGTTGCGATCCTATTCAGCGGTAAGCCGCTAACGCCCAATCCAGCGGTAAGCCGTTGCTATCCTATTCAGCGGTAAGCCGTTGACACCCAATCCAGCGGTAAGCCGTTGCGATCCTATTCAGCGGTAAGTCGTTGACACCCAATCCAGCGGTAAGCCGTTGCGACCCCATTTAGCGGTAAGCCGTTCACATCCTTAGAAGAACTACGTGAACTTTGATTCCCTGCCACGGGGATACGTAGGAAGCCTCTTCAAGGCTCAATCCCGAAACTATCGTCATCCTTCTCCTCGGGCCTCCATCCTGGAGTAAGTCCCAGCACCATGGGCCACCCAACGTGTAAGCCCCTCTTCATTTCTCATGGACGCACCCTTCGCGAAGTGATCGTCAGGTCTCTTCTGCCTCTTGTTTCTCACACCGAGCACGACTCACGTGGGATTAGAGTAAGCATTGGCCATGACAACACCTCATCCAGCATGACGTTAAACTGTATACCCCCGTCCAGCATGACGTTAAACTGTATGCCCCCGTCCGGCATGACGTTAAACTGCACATCCATTTGAACTACGAGGTCTTTGATCCATGTAAAGGCATGGTACGTAGGAAGCCTCCATGAGGTTCAAGCCCACCACCCGTCATTTCTTCACGTCAGGTTCCACCCTCGTCCAGCATGACGTTAAACTGCATTCCAGTCCGACGGCAAGCCATTGTGACCAACCCGAACTACGAGGACTTTGATCCATGTCAAGGCACGGTACGTAGGAAGCCTCCCTGAGGTTCAAGCCCATCTCCCATCGGACCAAGGTCCCTTCTTCACGTCGGTTCGCCGACACCCACCACCAGTGGACCCTCGGGTTCACCTTCACGTCGGTTCGCCGACGAAGCCCCTTTGAACTACGAGGTCTTTGATCCATGTCAAGGCATGGTACGTAGGAAGCCTCACAGAGGTTCAAGCCTACCACCTGTTGGTCACTCCGACCTTCTTCACGTCAGGTCACCAGCACCTGGGCAACCTAGTGTGTAAGCCCCGCACCATCCGGACCAAGGTCCTCACTCGTGTCGGCTCGCCGACACACCATTATGAACTACGTGGTCTTTGATCCATGTCAAGGCATGGTACGTAGGAAGCCTCCATAAGGTTCAAGCCCATCACCCGGTCGTTCTGACCTCCTTCACGTCGGTTCGCTGACAAAACCCATCGGACCAAGGTCCACATTCACGTCGGTTCGCTGACGACACCCATCGGACCAAGGTCCACATTCACGTCAGTTCCCTGACAACACCCATCGGACCAAGGTCCACATTCACGTCGGTTCGCTGACGACACACCGGCACCCTCCCGAACTACGCGGACTTTGATTCCCTGCCACGGGGATACGTAGGTCTCTTCGAGGCTCAAGCCCAACTTCACTGTCGCCCATGCGATGGTCCCATTTCATTCCCCCTCCACTTCATTCATTCATCCATCACCCATCCTGATTCTCACCCGGGCCACCACATCCCGGTGGGATCATGCCATCCACCTCCTCGCTGCTCCTAGCGGTGCATGGGCCGCTTTCCACGTGTAAGCCCCAACATATCTCCGGGTCGTTGTCCTCTGTGTACACCCCGATTCATCACCCTTTCGAACTACGTGGGTTTTGATCCATGTCCTCTACACAAGGTAGGTAGGAAACCTCCAAGAGGTTCAATCCCAACCGATGGTAATCCATGGTGTCCCCCATCCTGGGGCGCACTTCCCCTAATCCGCCCTCAGTGGTGTTCAGATCAGCCATTACGGTGTGACATCCCCCCTCCTAGGAGCACACCACCTCGGATCCATCCTCATTGGGCGTCCTAATCTATCCATCTTCTAGGTATTCCCCCCTTGGGATGTACCAATCTGATCCGTCTCTATGGGACGTTCTGATCACCCTCATTTAGTCTCCGCAAGACGTTAAGCTCGCGGCCTACCTCGTGATAAACACGAGTTGCCTGAGGAAAACCTCGGATGACACGCCTTTGGCGTAACCGTTTCCGCAAGATGTTAAACTGGCGGCATACCCTGTGTTAAACACGGGAAGTTGAGGAAAACCTCATATACATGCCTATGGCATATGATTCCCTGCATTCGACGCGGGATGCCTCGGGTTATGCACCCTTGAGATGCCCTCTCATGAGGAACAATACAGGTTCCCCAATGTCCATGCACCCAGAGATGCCTTGACATGCCCGATGTTGTCATCTACTCCGACCGAAGGTCGCTACCATGTCAAGATGCCATGGAATGTCTTGACAGAAGTAGTGTAATTAACCGGTGTCCATGAAGATATGGCACCGGGAATGAGATTCACGAACAACGCATTAAATCTATGAGGGAGACCCGGACTAGGTGACGAGTTCTGAGGAGGAATCCACAGAAGGAAGAACCGACATCTCATCATCCCGATTTCGATCAAGGAGCAAACGTCTCTGAACAAGGAACGGATGCCGCCCGCCTTTGGAAAGCGGGAATGCGGGACAACAGTTGCGCGTCCTCCACAGACGGATGCGCGCGCCCCGACGAAAGCGTCGGAAACAGTGTGTGTCTGTGTGTTGTATATATGTATGTATTTATTTATTTACTTATAAACACACATCAAAAACATATTTTTTCATAAATATATTTAAAACTAATCTTTATAAGTACATTCTATGGCTTTTCAAATACACATATATATGTATTTATTCGTAAATTTATATGTGTTTGTGTGTGTGTGTCTCTCTGTGCGTGTCTGTGTGTTATCTATATCTATGTATGTATGTATATATGTATTTATTTATTTATTTATAAACACACATAAAAAACATATTTTTTCATAAATGTATTTAAAACTAATCTTATAAGTATATATTAATATACAAATAAATATACGTATAAAAAATTATAACTAAATATAAATATATTAATATATTAATATACGAATTAATATATATATACCAATATATGAATAAATATATTTATATTAATATGAATCTATATCAATATATGAATAAATATAACTATTTATATATATATATATATATATATATATATATCATTAAATAGAGAACAAAACGAAATGACATAGTGGTAAAGGTGCAACCGCGAAAGAGGGGAGGTCTCGGGTTCGAGTTCGGGTGGAAGCGAATGGGGTGCACGCGTATGAGGATGCGCGGGAAGGGCAGGGTCTCGGGTTCGAGTTCGGGTGGAAGCGAATGGGGTGCACGCGTATGATGATGCGCGGGAAGGGCAGCGCGCGGGAGACCTTCTAGCGCTAATAAAGGGGGTGTGAAGCGCTGATAAAAAAGCACTCCCCCCGTATTATTTTAAATTATTTTATTTTTTTTAATTTTTTTTTGACCTTTATCAGCGCTAAAAAAAAGCGCTGATAAAGGGGTCTTTTAGCAGCGTTTTTTTTTAGCGCTGATAAAAGCGGCCTTTATCATTGCTTTTCAGAGCGCTGATAAAAGGGACCCCTATATGACCACTGTTAAAACCCTTTTTTAGCGCTGATATAGGCCGTTTTTGTAGTAATGGTTACTGTGGGCCTATAGGACTGGGTGGGGTTCGGGTGGATTAGGTTATGTCACCCCTGATATGTGGAGTTTAGTTAACATGTAGACACGATTCGTAGTAGCGTAGGTAATAGAAAAGCTTCATTCATCATCAAGTGACATGGCATAGACACATTGGTGATATGATGGGGGAGTTTGTGACTCGAAGATTGAGCTCTTTATTTCATGGTGGCATGTGTCTCCTTTGTTTTCATTAAATGTTGGGTTTTTGTGAACAAATGGTTTTTGATAATGAAATTTATTTTGACTGGTTTTTATTCAAGTGGGCGGGTGCCAAATTCCATTAAAAAAATGGAAATTGGGGCGGCAGAGGCGGCACCCCGTTCCTGATAGGGAAGATAAATTATGTGCCATCTAACTTGTCCTGTTTTCCATGGACCGGTCATTCAGCTGCCATGGTGGATTTTCGGGACTCAGAAGTATAAGAGAGAGCCGAGGTCGAGAGAGGAGTTCGGAGGGGAATAGAGATGACGAGCTCTGAAACTGCAGTTGGGCCGCCCCATGCAGTCTGCGTACCATTCCCCCTGCAAAGCCACATCAAGGCGATGCTCAACCTTGCAAAGCTCCTTCACCACAGAGGCTTCCGCATCACCTTCCTCAACTCCCACTTCAACCATGCCCGCCTCCTCCAGTCCAGAGGCCCCCACTCCCTGGATGGCCTGCCGGACTTCCGCTTCCACTCCATCCCCGACGATCTCCCTCCCTCCGACCCCGGCGCCAGTCAATACAGGCCGTCTCTTGCCGATGCAATCGACAACAACATGCTGGCACCCTTTCTTGTTCTCCTCGCCGGTGCCATTCCGCCAGCGTCATGCATCTTTGCCGATATCTGCATGCCCTTCACCCATGCCGCCGGCGAGGAGCTCGGGATCCCGGTCATCAGCCTCTGCACCATCGGTGCTTGTCCCCTGATGGGACTCCACCAACTTCGCCCTCTCGTGCGAATGGGCTATTCCTTGGTAAATGGTAGCAACACGAACAAATCCGGTATTGCTTGTTCTGAATTCAATTTTTAGGGTAGATTATTGATTTCTGAATTCTTCCCAGATGCTGGAAACCCAATTTTTTTGTTCCGTGCTTACAGATCCCAGAAATTTAAGAGATCTGGACACCCTCATGGATTGGGTTCCTGGCATGAAGAACATCCGTTTGAGGGACGTCCTCGCCAGTTTCAGAGATGATGAACCAGATGCCGTTCGGCTGTTCAATTTCTCCATAGATTCAGTGGAATTAGCTGCTGGGAAAGCTTCCGCCGTCATAATCAACACCGTGGAGGATCTGGAGCGAGACGCGCTGAACGGCCTGGGATCCATATATCGCCGCGTCTACCCGATCGGACCGATTCACCGGTTTCTGAACCAGATCTCTCCACAATCCCCTGTCACCTCCATCGGCTCCAATCTGTGGAAGGAAGAATCAGAGTGCCTCCGGTGGCTGGATTCCCAGACTCCTAGCTCCGTGGTGTACGTAAATTTCGGCAGCGTCGCCGTCGCAACGCCGGAAGACATAACCGAGCTAGCCTGGGGGCTGGCCGGCTGCAACCGGAGCTTCTTGTGGGCGGTGAGGCCGGATCTACTCGCCGACGGGATTTCGTCCCCGTTGCCGCCTGAAATCAGGGACCGAACCAGAGGGAGAGCCTTCGTCGCGAGCTGGTGCCCTCAGGAGGAGGTGCTCGATCACCCGTCCGTGGGGGTCTTCCTGACGCACTGCGGGTGGAACTCGACGCTAGAGAGCGCGTGCAGCGGGGTGCCGATGATCTGCAGGCCGTTCGACGGGGACCAGCGGACGAACAGTCGGTACGTCTGCGCGGAGTGGAAGGTGGGGGTGGAGATGGAGGGGGAGATGAAGAGGGAGGATGTGGTGAGGGCGGTGAGGGAGGTGATGGACGGCGAGGAAGGGAAGCGGATGAAGGGGAGGGCGGCGGCGTTGAAGAAGGCGGCGCATGCCGCTGCGGATCCGAAGGGTTCGTCGGCGATGAATTTGGAGAAGGTGCTGCGTCAAGTGATCTCTCATTCCCGGTCTGAAGCCTAACACAGTCTCAGGTCCGCGCGTGGATCTGACCGTCTTGTACACAGTGGGATGACCACCACCTGGAAAAACATGATCTGATGTGTGTGTGCGTGTTTTTTTTGGATTAAAAGGTTTTTTAAAAAATAATTGTAAAATGTTAAATAAAATCGGTTATTATAAAACATAAATAAAAATATTAAATAATAATAATAAATAAAGTAAATATGCACTCCAAGTTTTCAATGCAAATTTACATTATTTATTTATGTGTCAATATATTCATAATGAAAATTTAAACAAGTATTTATTTTAAATTGTAATATTTTTTTACATTTTTTCAAAAAAATAATTTTAAAAATACGAACAGATTAAAAATATTTTTTTTACATCCCAAAGGCGGCACACCATGTGCCGCCTTTGGAGCATTTCAGCGCTGAAGAAAGGCGGCACCTGGTGTGCCGCCTTTGCCCTTAATTAAAGAATAAAGGCGGCACACCAGGTGCTGCCTTTGGACAAAAAAAAAAATTAGTAAAATTTTTAATTTTAACTTAGTCCTTCTAACTTTGTCATAGCATTCAGATGCATTCCAGCAATGAAAACCTCAACCAGCTTCTGTGCTTTACACACAATAGAAACTTCTTTGCAATTTTGTTATGCCCTTGAGTATAAATCAACCTCAAAAGCTCTAGATAATTTTTCTTGGTAAGGTGAGATGAGAAGGGGGGTATTATACCATCAGAAAGAGAGATTCTAGAAATGTGCAATGCTATGACAAACCTTTAGATGAAATGTGTCAGTTCCCCACTAGATGTGCATGTTCCTCCAAAATTTTCAGGCTGGAGATAATCCACCTTAAGTTCCACATAGCCTTATGTCTTCCATGGATTAATGTCAAACACTTCATCCCATTTGTTTACTTTATGGGGAAGTAAAACCTCATTCCTGTGAATATGCACACTACCATAGACATATACAATCAACATTTTGCAAGAAAAACTACTAATCTCATGTTCACTGAAATACCCCTTAACGTAAGAATGATACAAATAGTGTAAGTGCCCAATAGCAAGCTTCCAATCCATTTTGACTGAGCTATGTGGAATCGTTGGTGTTTTCATCTGATTAATAATTTAAAAGGTTTCAAAAGCACCTTTCTGAAACTCAAAAATGTTTAAGTAAGTGACTTTGAAAGCCTATAAAATATAAACTATAAGATCTATTGAAATGAAACTTAAAACACGTATTAAACATATAATAAGTAATTGAAAATAAAAACCATTTCTTAAAAATTGTTGATGAAATACAATTATAAGCTTTCAAAAACACTTCTTGCAACTCAAAAATATTTCAGATATGAGACTTTGAAAGCCTATAAAATATAAACTTAAAGACTCATATAAATGAAACTTAGAACATAGATTAAACATATAAGAAGTAATAGAAAAGTAATTAGTTAATTCTGGTGAGGGTGAAAACTGTTAGACCCTGGAATTGAAGGATAATGAGGATGACAAGGAAACATCAACCCCCACGCCCACCCCTTCCACCCATTCAACCAACTTCGGTAACTCATATAGAAGCAGCTTTTCAAAAAAATGAAATGTCACACCACCACAGCTTCCTACATCCATATTAACCCCCCAATTCAGTTTCATTAAATTTGGACAGCCCCCATTTTTACCAAAGTCAAAGATGCACTATTAAACCACCACTTTCAACCCCCGCCTCAAAAATACAAAATGCTTTGAGGGATGAGAAATGATTCGGCGCATTTTAAATCATTGGGTGCCTTTCAAAAACGAGCTCCTCATAACATTGGGTGCCTTTCAACCCCCAATTCAGTTTAATTGAGGAGCTCCTTATTGAAAGATTTTCAATGTTCTAAAATGCGCCGAATCATTTCTCATCCCTCAAAGCATTTTGTATTATTGAGGCGGGGGTTGAAAAGTGATGATTTAATAGTGCATCTTTGACTTTGGTAAAAATGGGGGCTGTCCAAATTTAATGAAACTGAATTGGGGGGTTAATATGGATGTAGGAAGATGTGGTGGTGTGACATTTCATTTTTTTGAAAAGCTACTTCTATATGAGTTACCGAAGTTGGTTGAATGGGTGGAAGGGGTGGGCGTGGGGGTTGATGTTTCCTTATCATCCTCATTATCCTTCAATTCCAGGGTCTAACAGTTTGCCCCCTCACCAGAATTAACTAATTACTTTTCTACTACTTCTTATATGTTTAATCTATGTTCTAAGTTTCATTTATATGAATCTTTAAGTTTATATTTTATAGGCTTTCAAAGTCTCATATCTGAAATATTTTTGAGTTGCAAGAAGTGTTTTTGAAAGCTTATAATTGTATTTCATCAACAATTTTTAAGAAATGGTTTTTATTTTCAATTACTTATTATATGTTTAATCCATGTTTTAAGTTTCATTTCAATAGATCTTATACTTTATATTTTATAGGCTTTCAAAGTCACTTACTTGAAACATTTTTGAGTTTCAGAAAGGTGCTTTTGAAACCTTTTAAATTATTAATCAGATGAAAACACCAATGATTCCACATAGCCCAGTCAAAATGGATTGGAAGCTTGCTATTGGGTACTTACACTATTTGTATCATTCTTACGTTAAGGGGTATTTCAGTGAACATGAGATTAGTAGTTTTTCTTGCAAAATGCTGATTGTATATGTCCATGGTAATGTGCATATTCAAAGGAATGATGTTTTACTTCCCGATAAAGTAAACAAATGGGATGAAGTGTTTGACATTAATCCATGGAAGGCATAAGGCTATGTGGAACTTAAGGTAGATTATCTCCAGTCTGAAAATTTTGGAGGAACATGCACATCTAGTGGGGAACTAACACATTTCATCTAAAGGTTTGTCATAGCATTGCACATTCAAAGTCACTTACTTGAAACATTTTTGAGTTTCAGGAAGGTGGTTTTGAAACCTTTTAAATTATTTATCATCGACATTTCTTAATAAATTCATTTTTTTTTCAACTATCTCCTCTATGTTTAATTCATATTTTAATTTTCATTCATATCGGTCTTATAGTTTATATTTTATAAGCTTTCAAAGTCACGTACTTGAACCATTATGAAGTTTCACATAGGTATTTTTGAAAGCTTGTAAATTATGTGTCATCAATAATTTTTACGAAATTCTTTTAGAGTAAAAGTAATGCACTCTTTTTAATAAATAGAAAACATTTACATGAAGAAGTAATGTCAGTGTCTATGGTGAGGCTCTGTCCCACAAGGTGGTGTGCGAATGGTACATCCATATCGAGAGCGACGTGTTCCATGCTGGGATGGAGTATGATGACCTGGAGAGGGATGATCTTCAGGAACTGGAACATCAATCACAGGATCCTCTGTCATAGTCTGCATGGAAGGAGGTGTCGGAGGGATGTCATCGTGTGCAAGAGATCCTTCTCCCACTACGTAAGTAGAAGGGGCTGTCATCATACCCTCGGGAAACCATATAGGCTGTGAAGGATCCAGTATGAAAGATGGCGGCATGGGAGATGACCCCTGATAAATCCCTGGAAAATAAATATCTGGCGAATACTGTGGATATCCGGTCAAAAAAGATGGATCCCATGCTGCATCCTGCTGCACAAACCCAGACAGGTCAGGCTGGACTGATAGAGCACCGACCTGTGCCTCTGGAACAGGTGAGGGCTCACGTGCAGCAGGACGCGGTCTCCGTCGCCGTTGTCGTCACTGGGGAACAACACCAGCTGCTACTGCAGGTTCCTGAGTAGGACCCTCATCTCCTGGGATAGGAACATCATGTTCCTGAGCAGGAACATCATGTATCTGGGGTCTAGGATGGATGATACTATCATGAATAGATTGAAAAATCGGCATCGTCACCTCCAAAGAAGCATGGATCACATATAAACTAGCAACCTCCTCCTCCTCTGGATCAGTCATGCGACATAGTCGCCGTAGTCTGGTATGCTGTACAGAGATTCAAAATGAATTATAAAATAGCGTAATAAATATATTATGTGAAATTTATTGACTTACCAGATCCCGAATCCCTCTCCCGTGATGAGTCAGAAACAATATAGACTTCATTCTATACCATGGATCATACTCTACCTGATCTGATAGGTAGAATCACATCGTGCGTACACCTGTGATACGATGCTCTGCTCGATTGTCCCAGATGGCGACATACTGGGCATGTCGTTGCCGCCAATTGACATGTTGTCTCCCCGTGAGCTTCAAGCCATGAAGCGCTGGTAACTGTCGTGGTGCAGGTGGAATCAGCTGAACACAGAAAAACTGACGCATAACTCTATCGGGCTGGTTCCACTCAATAATATGAAAGTGAATGAGTGGCACTACAGCCATAACCTCATGAAGTCCAGCAGTACAGTATGTAGGTAAGTCCTGAACCAGACTCCAGTATGGCATCTAATGAATCTGTAATGACATGTGACATTTCATCAGAGAAATTTGTTAACAAAAAACGAAATGATGATATATACTTACGCTGTCAGGTAGTAAATTGTCCAACATGATACGATATGCAACCAAATTGTGGGTCGGAGAATCGACGAAGCGATGTGGCTGACTCCACCTATCAAATACAACATTTAAAGTGATAAATAATCAGAAATTAAATATAATAAATCATAATACAATCAGAAACAAATAAATATGATGGATCATACCATCGTCCACGTGGAGTATCCTGTAGCACATCTATAGGAAGCCTCTGACCAACAGTAACAGGGGCGAGGACAGGGATGCGCTCCCATGCCCACAACTATATAAGGAAGACACATCCTCCGAGATCTGTGTGATCTAAGCGGCATGTCGTACATAATGCTCTATAAGTGTAGGCCAAAAATGCAGATCCCCAACTGTATCTCCTGATCCGATCAATGTCCTCCAGTAAACTAAGATACATCATGTGCACATGCACACCCGAGTGATCTGAACACAATGTACCTCCAATAAGTCGTAAGATATATGCCCGAGCATAACACATGATGGTCTGCTCATCAGCATCAGCAGGTAAATGTGCAAACTGCAAAGCAAGCCAAAGCATAAATATGGACCCACCATCTGTAGCAGTATGATCAGCCAAAATATCGACACCTAATAATCTCTGTGCTAGCTCAGCCCAATCCCCACTGGTGGGTCCAATAACTGCATCTCCCTGAATAGGAATACCGAGTAGCACTGCCACATCCTCTAAGGTGATAGTCATCTCTCCCTCTGGCAAGTGGAATGTGTGAGTCTCTGGTCTCCATCTCTCGACCAAGGCAGCAAGAAGGGGATGATCAGTGTAAGTGAAATCAGAAACGACAATGCCATAGAAGCCAGCACGATGTAAGTATGGTATAATAGCAGCTGGAGGCGCCATGTGTCGAAAATGGTGTGCTTGCCGCACCCTAATCCGTCGAACATCCCGACCCTCTATCATATCACGAGAAACATGCCTACGCTGCTCGGTGAGGAGTGGAATATCATCCATCTGGAAGCCAGAAAAGGAAATTAGTCTTCACTATAAAATGTAAATATAAAGTTAAATTTAATAGAATGTTATGATTGGTATAATGAAAGATATGTGATGTTTTTTTAGAAAAAGTTAAGGGAATGTCGTCATATTTTGGAGAACATTTATCTATCGTGTCTTTAGATATGTTTTTACCATGAAAATTATGTTTTTTAAGATATGGTGTCATACATTTATATATAAACATTTTATCCCAGTTAAGTATGATTTCTGAAGATCCTTTATGATAACTGTTTTAATAATTTTTTGTCTTCGGTGAAAAATAACCTTTTTTTAATAATGTTTTTGTTTTCTAAGATTACATTCAGAGTAGTGGATTTAAAAGTATTGAATACAGAGGTTCGTTATTGGAAGGAGAGAAGTTGCTTATTGGAAATGTGAAACAATTCTTAAAAATTTCATCTTTGATATTAACAACATATAACTGACTACATGAAAATATCATGTTGGATACAACACATCATTATGGATGAGTGTGTGAACTTGATCCAGCAATGTTAGGACATCGTTTCCGGTTATGCCCTTCTTGATGACATAGACGACATCTCAACATTTTCCCTTGTTCTTGAGGCCAATCCATCTCATTTCGTATCCTGTTGGTCTTTGGTCTTCCCCGTGGTCGTAATCTACTGATGTCAGGAATCAGTATGGGCTGGTCTTCAGGCATTGGAAAATATCAAAACTCCCCAACATGCGTCCATGGCGCAGCATAACAGTTAGTAATGGCCTCCAATTGGTATACTGGATCAACATAAGATTCCCATGATACATTCACATATGCACATGCTGCGATAGAATGTGCGCATGGAAACCTTAATGCCTAAAACTTTCCACACTAACATTGTTTTGCTTCTAGAAGTACCACTACTTTTTCACCGCTGTTACCTGTGATGGGGTTACAATACTCTTGAACTTCAAATGCCGAGTCTTCCTGACGGAATAGACACACTCGATAACCGGAAGCTTCTTCAATGTTCTTGTCAATATCTCTTTGAAAGTTTTTTCCAAATCTTAGCCCCTGTTGAATCCCATATGAGGCTAGTTTTTGTTTATCAACAAAGTACTTTACACAACGATAAAATGTCTCCTGAACTAGGGCAGTAATTGGTAACTTGCGAAGCCCCTTGAAGATGCCATTTATAAACTCCACAATGTTTGTGGTCATGTGTCTGTACCTCTTCCCCCATCATAGTTCAGTGTCCATTTCTCTTTTAGAATCTTCATCATATAATCATGCACTTCTTGGTTAGCCTTGCAGATTTCTTCGTAACACGCCTCAAACCTTCATTGATCTGGATCATATGCTACATAAATATGATCACAGTTCATAGAAATTATATTTTTATTTACATTAAAATAGTAAACATCAATGATGACATTGCTTACCAAGCCTCGTGATTGCATTCTTCATAGCCTCATTATGGAAGGTTTTGTCCACATTACTAGAAATGTGTCTGATGCAGTATCGATGATGTGCATTTGGGGGCCTCCATGAATTAGGATCCACATTGATTGCCTCATTGATTTCCCTATGTCGATCAAATATCAAACAGAAACCTCGAATGCGTGTGAAATGGTTGCTGATGCATGCCAAAAACCATCTCCAAGATTCATAGTTTTCCTTCTCCACTATTGCAAATGCAAGCGGAAGTGGTGAATGGTTCCCATATTGGGTTGCCGTAATCAACAATACGCCCTTATACTTTCCAGATAGAAATGTTCCATCAATTTTTATGAACTGTTTACTGAAACAAAATATGGAAATACATGGGAGGAATGCCCAGAATAACCGATGAAATTGAACACGAGATTGATTCAGTCGATTATCTTCAAAAACATGTTCCTTCGTATTTATGTGGTAGAAAACTTGGTTGTTGTGACTCAGCATGGATAATAATTGCGGAAACACCCGATACGAGTCATCCCAATCACCATAGACCTTCACAATTGCCTTCTGTTTCGCTATCCATGCCTTGTTATAAGAAATCTTATAACCGAAAGTTTGAAGTATCCTCTCTTGCACAAGGGCTATAGGAACATCTTGACAGGTCCTAATCATCTCGACGATAACAGTTGACACAAATTCGGCATCCAAAGCAGTGTGATCTTGTGTCAATTTTGGATGAACACAAGAATGAGCTGCCTCAATCTTTGAAATTCTCCATCCACAAAATGCAATGTCTGGAATCGCCCTCAACCGAAATCTACAGTCTTCATCAAATTTATCACACCGTATGACGTATTTTTTTCGACATGATGCCTCAACTACATATCTACAATGCCTCTCAATATGAAATATTTTTAAGAAGCTCTTCAACGCATCCTTACTTGGAAAATCCCTTCCATTATATAATGTTTTGTCCAACTCACTAAACCTGTCCACTATAACTCTAGGAAACTCTTTTGCAGGTGTCAGAACATTGTTGTCGAATTCAGGTACACGTTCCATTGCTTTGGACCAAGATTCAAAGGGTGGTGGATGATTTATTGTTGGCCGAGAATGTTCTTGAACTACTCTATTTCGATAAACTACTACCCTGTCTTCTCCAGCTCCCTCCCCATCTCCAACTCCCTCCCCATCATCATTGTATTCTCCGTCTGTTCCATCATTATTAAATTCCTCATCTGAAGAATGATTTATATATAAATCTGGCAGATCATCTAAGTTGTCCTCCTCCGCAACAGGGCGAACATCCTCAATTTCTTGGGATGAAGCTTCTTCAACAACTATTTGTGCATGTCTACGACTTCGAACATTTTGATGTTGTTGGACATTAGAAACTTCAACATATAACTCCATCATTGCACCATCAGACCGTTGGGAAAATAAAGTTCCCGCTTGGACCCAGTGCTCATTAGCAGCCAATGAACAAGCAAGATGCCATAACATGGTAGGGAATTGCAAATTTCTATAACTAATAGACTTTATCTCTTGATGAGGACCGATATTTAAGAAACCACAAATTCTATCTTGAAGATCAGTTATGGTTACACAATCATATGTGTTAACCATAGATGTTGGCTGTATACTATAAGAAGATCCTTGCTCGGTTTGAATAACCTTTCCATAGTAGTAAACACAAGAAAACATGTCTCTCTACATGAAAAATGTTTACTGATCACTGACTATGTCAATAATGTTTTGTTACGCATTAAATAACATTTTTTATCTTCTTAAAGGTATTTTAGTACTTCATGATGTAAATATCAATCATCTAAAGCATATCCCCCAGGAGTGTCAAACCAGGAGTGCAGCAAGGCCCATTGTCATGTACCAGGATACCCCAGGTCAGGCCCGAAACTCCTTGTCGGGGCTTTCACCCCTAGGTACAGCTCTGCCAGAGCCACATCCACTTGTAGTATCCAGACAGAGATTTAATTGCTTAGATAACGACATAAACTTTCATGACACCAAAATTTTAAAACCTTCCAAAATTAAACCACTACTGTTTTATAGAACAATTTTTAACTTTCCTAAAGATATGTTCAATGATCTCTAAAAAATAAGATTCATTACAGTGCTGGTTAATCACTACTTAAGTGTCGGTCACTACTTAAGTGCTGGTTCATCACTACTCAAGTGCTGGTTAATCAGTTAGGAGTTGGTCATTCACCACTTAATCATCCCTTAATCTTTACTTAATGACCCCTTAATCATCCCTTAATCGTTAGTTAATGACCCCCTAATCGTTAGTTAATGAACCCTTAATCACCCCTTAATCATCCCCTAATCATCCCTAGTTAATCACCCCTTAATCACCCATTAATCGTTAGTTAATCACCCCTTAATCACCCATTAATCATTAGTTAATCACCCCTTAAACATTCATTAATTACCCCTTAATCATCCCCTAATCATTCCTTAATCATTAGTTAATCACCCCTTAAACATTCCTTAATTACCCCTTAATCATCACTTAAACATTCCTTAATTACCCCTTAACCATCCCCTAATCATTCCTTAATCATTAGTTAATGACCCCTTAATCACCCCTTAATCGTTAGTTAATCACCCCTTAATTGTTCGTTAATCACCCCTTAAACATTCCTTAATTACCCCTTAATTATCACTTAATCATTCCTTAATTACCCCTTAATCATCCCCTTAACCCCTTAATCACTCCTTAATTACCCATTCATTCCTTAATTACCCCTTAATTAGTTAATGACCCCTTAATCACCCCCTTAATCGTTAGTTAATCACCCCTTAAACATTCCTTAATTACCCCTTAATCACCCCTTAAACATTCCTTAATTACCCCTTAATCATCACTTAATCATTCCTTAATTACCCCTTAATCATCCCCTTAACCCCTTAATCACTCCTTAATTACCCCTTCATTCCTTAATTACCCCTTAATTAGTTAATGACCCCTTAATCACCCCCTTAATCGTTAGTTAATCACCCCTTAAACATTCCTTAATTACCCCTTAATCACCCCTTAAACATTCCTTAATTACCCCTTAACCATCCCCTAATCATTCCTTAATCATTAGTTAATGACCCCTTAATCACCCCATAATCGTTAGTTAATCACCCCCTAATCACTCCTTAATTACCCCTTAATCATCACTTAATCATTCCTTAATTACCTTAATGACCCCTTAATCATCCCTTAATCATCACTTAATCACCCCTTAAACATTCCTTAATTAACCATCCATGGTTAATTACCCCTTTAATCATGACTTAATTATTCCTTAATCATCATTTAATTATTCTATAATTATCTCTAAAATATTAATAAATTATTATTATCCCTAATTATCATTCATTAATAATATTATATTATACATACTTTAATCTAACATTAAATAAATTATCCCTAATCATCATTCATTAATAATATTAAATTACATATACCTTAATCTAACATTAAATATTAACTAATTAAAACATTAATAATATAACTATTTATTTCTTTTCTTTAAATAACTACTACTACATACTTAAATATTTAAAATTAACTAATTACAATTAAATAAATAAATAACTTTAAAATTAAAAAAATACCTCTAAATGAAGCTTTACACAAAAATCTTGTACTCCTTGCATTTCCGGAAGCACCACGAAGGAAAACTCAACTTAGAGAGAGGAGCTCTCAAAATTTTAGAGATAAGAGAGATTTGTGAGTGAGGGAGGATGGGTGGGGCGGCTCCCTTTTATATGGATTTTTTTGGCGAAGGTGGCATCTGGGCAGCCGCCTTCGGCCATTTGAAACACGAAAGGCGGCTCTTCCAAAGCCGCCTTTCGTAGAAAAAAATTCTAAAGGCGGGCACTGGTGTGCCGCCTTTCATTTCCCCAAAGGCGCAAGGCAGTTTCTAGAGAACCGCCTTTAGCCCAGCGGAAACTGAACCAAAGGCCTCACATGGTGTGCCGCCTTTGGGATGTAAAAAAAAATATTTTTAACCTGGTCGTATTTTTAAATTTTTTTTTTGAAAAAATGTAAAAAAAACTCTACACAGTGGGATGACCACCACCTGGAAAAACATGATCTGATGTGTGTGTGTGTTTTTTTGGATTAAAAGGTTTTTTAAAAAATAATTGTAAAATGTTAAATAAAAGTGGTTATTATAAAACATAAATAAAAATATTAAATAATAATAATAAATAAAGTAAATATGCACTCCAAGTTTTCAATGAAAATTTACATTATTTATTTATGTGTCAATATATTCATAATGGAAATTTAAACAGGCATTTATTTTAAATTTTTAATAATCAGATTTATAGTGCAAATTTATAGTATAAAATTTCAGTGAAAATTTAAAATTTATGTATGTTTATATAACTATACATGTATATGATTATACTCTTTTAATTAAGTTTTCACTGGAAAATTTCATTTGAATTGTTAGAGTTTTCATTGAAAATTAAATTTCAAGTATAAATTTATATTGATAACAGAAAATTTTCACAATGAGTTCAGTGAAAATTTCAATAGAAATTGTGGAAATTTTCATTAGAAATTTTCACTATGAATTTTCATTGAAAATTTAAATGAAAAATTGCATGTATGTATATAAGTATGATTGAAATTTTTCGATGGAAATTCACACTTAAAATTTATAAGATATATTCATAAAAAAATCGCAATGAAAATTTTTAGTGAAAATTTACATTACGTATGTTTGCACTGAAAATTTCTGGTGTAAATTTATATTAGAAAATTACATTGTAAATTTAAATTTATCCATATACATTAGTGTTTTTTTACAACATTCATTCAAATATGCACTGAAACTATCACTTGAAATTTCCAATGTAGATTTCAACTGTAAATTTCCATTATATATGTATTGGAAATGTACAATATAATATTATGGTGTATATTAATACAGTGTGTGCACGCGTGTGTGATTTTCAGTACAAATTTCTATGGTTTATACTGTGTAGTAAATATATATTGGAAATTAACTCAAAATTTTAAGTATAAATTTTCAATGGAAATTCCCATTGAAAAATTGCATGGAAAATTCTCAACGTAATTTTTCTCTCTAAATTTTCAATATAAATTTGTGAATGTATGTATTTATATACTTATGTTACTATAATATATTGAAGGGAAAATAATCATTTAAGAAGATGATAGACGATTAGAAAACATAATAGAGTTCAACCATAAATCAAGTAACTAGACAAATGATTTGCTTGAAAGAGCATGGGTCACCAAACGGTGAGGCGCCTCATTACCTTCTCTTTTGATGAACAAGAAAGAGAAAAATGTGAAAAGATGGTACAATGAGTGGATCTTCCCCACCAATAGACCAAAAGGTTGTAGGCCAATCTCTAGGATAAAATTGCATTGAGAACCATCAAACAGTCCGACTCCATGATGATGGAGCTCCATCCTCTATCCAAATCAAATTCCATATCAGTAATGATCGTTTGAGCTTCATCAACGGGTGGAATCATCCTTGTATAGAAATACATGTGATAAGCAATGATGGTTGAACTAGAAGAGCTAAGAGCGATCACTCCCACACCTAAGAAGGGTCCTTCAGTGACTGATGCATCAATATTAACCATCCTCATTGTTGGCTATACAAGCCAAGGAAAAAAATAGAGGAATATAAAAATAGGACAATAAAACACAACAAAGGATTTCAAGCTTTTTGTATTGCACACACTCTATATCAATGGATTACATATGCACCCATATTTATAGGGTATGAAAATACACTAAAATAGACAACCCATGCATTTAATAAAAGGAACAAAAAACAAGGAAATTAAATGCTTCCATTGTAATTAAACAAATGTATGGATAAATGAAGAGCCACATGGGAAAGTGGCGGGATGCTTGGGAAGAGAAATGGACGCCATTCATGGCTTGTATTTCCAACACTCCCCTTCAAACCAAAATTGGCTTCATCCCGAGCATTGTTCTTAGCCTTTTGAATACATATGTCGGTAACGACTTTGTGAAAATATCTGCCACCTGTTCGGTAGTATGACTATATTCCAATTTTATCGTATTCTGTCTCACATGATCCCTGAGAAAATGAAAACGAGTGTCAATGTGTTTGCTTCTCCCATGCTGCACCAGATTTTTGGCTAGTTCAATAGCCGACTTGTTATCCACATATATCACCATGGATCTGCCCTGTGGATGTTTCATCTCCTTCAACAAATTTCTCAACCATATTCCCTCACAAACAGTAGAGGATACTGCCACGTACTCTGCTTCACATGTGGATAAAGAGACCACACTTTGTTTCCTTGAATTCCACATGAAAACAGTAGATCCAAGAAAAAATACATACCCAGTGGTGCTTTTCCTTTCATTTTGGTCACCTCCCCAATCACTATCCGAGTATCCATACAACTTTTATTCTTTATTGTAGGGATAAAACAAACCAAAATCCAATGTTCCTTTGACATACCTGAGGATTCGTTTTTCTGCTAGCCAGTGTGACTCTTTAGGTGCCTCCATATACCTGCTTAGAAGTCTAACACTATAGACAATATCAGGTCTTGTGATTGTGAGATACCTCAGGCTTCCAATTAGACTCTTGAACAGAGTCGAGTCAACACTTCTTCCTTCTCCATCTTTTTTCAGTTTCAAGCTCGTTGCAACCGGTGTGTTTACAACATTACAATCTGCCATTTTGAATTTTTCAAGCAACTCCTTAGCATACCACTTCTGAGATATATAGATGTCGCCATGTTGTTGCTTCACTTCAATGCCCAGAAAGAAGGACATGAGACCTCCATCGGTCATCTCAAACTCCTTGAACATGGCCCCCTTGAATTCATCAAACATATGTCGACTGTTCCCTGTAAACAAGAAATCATCAACATAAAAGCATGCAATAAGTATATCGCCACGATCATTCTGCTTGATGTAAACCGCGTGCTCATATGGACATTGGGAGAATCCATTCTATCGGAGATAACTGTCGATGCGTTCATTCCATGCGCGCAGATCCTGCTTCAACCCATAAATAGCTTTCTTCAGTCGATACACTTTGTCTTGCTCCCCTTGCATAACAAAGCCTTCAGGCTGGTCAACATAGACCTCTTCTTCCAAAATTCCATTTAGGAATGCAGAATTCACATCCAGTTGGTAGATCATCCAACTATGATAGATAACAAGGTATATAATCATTCTTACAGTGTCAAGGTGAGCAATAGGAGCAAATACTTCTTCGTAGTCCACCCCAAACTTTTGTTTGTACCCCTTTGCTACAAGCCTTGCTTTGTGTCGATCGATCTCTCCATCAGCATTTCGCTTGATCTTATACACCCATTTGACGCTAATGCTCTTCTGGATTTTTGGGAGTTTAGTCAAATCCCATGTTTCATTTATCTCTATGGCACGAATTTCTTCTTCCATAGCCATTCTACAGCTTTCTTCCCTCATGGCTTCCAGAAAGGCTAGAGGCTCATGATCTGCATACAGGCAAAAAAATTTTACCTCTTTGGTCTGCTCATAAATGTCACTCAAAATTTTCATCTTCATAGGATCCATAGGAGAGAATGAGATGTCCACATTTTGATTTGCTGGAGTGCTTTCAGGAGTGATGAAATGTACTCTTGTAATTCTTCCAACTGATGATGTGCCCGAGGAAGGTGTTGCAGGTGTTTTCTCTTGATAATCATGCCTTTCTTCAGGAACCTCTGTCTTGACTGGAACATCCTTGTTTGATTCTTCATCACCCCATTTCCATGCTTCTTCCTCACTAAAAACCACATCTCTACTCACCACTAATTTATTTGTTAGTGGATTGTAAAGCTTGTAGGATTTAGAGGCTTCACAGTAGCCGATGAAGATGCACTTCTCACCACGATCATCAAGTTTCCTTCTTCTCACTTCTGTGACTTGAGCATAGGCGACACAACCGAAGATTATTAGGTGCACCACGCTCGGTTTGTAGCCGCTCCACGCCTCTTCTGGTGTCAAGTTCCTGATGCTCTTCGTTGGACACCGATTGAGAAAGTAGGAAGTACATGCCACTGCTTCCGCCCAAAAACTCTTTAGCAGCCCTTTCTCCTTCAGCATGGTCCTCGTCATGTCGAGGATAGTGTGGTTCTTCCTTTCCACAATTCCATTCTTTTGTGGCGTATAAGCTGCAGTGTATTTTTGTTTTATGCCATATTCCCTACAGAAGTCTTGGAATGCATTTGAGGTGTATTCTCCACCTCTATCATATCTGAGTACTTTGATTCTGTGGCCACATTCAGTTTCAACACGAGCTTTGAATGTTTTAAAGATAGTGAAAGCAGATGATTTTTCTTTGATGCAATACACCCCCAACTTTCTGCTTAAATCATCAATAAAGGTAATAAAATACCTATTATCTCCAAGTGATGGTGTTTCCAGTGGTCCACAGATATCAGTGTGAACCAGCTGAAGTGGTTACATTGCTCTTCTAGAAACTCCACTTGGAAATGAGTTCCTTTGTTGTTTGCCGAGTGTACATGCCTCACACACATGATTTGTTGATTCAATCGTCGGCAAGCCACACACCATTCTTGATGAGGATAGAAGTTTAAGCCTGCTAAAATGAAGATGCCCAAAACGCAAATGCCATCTCCAGGAATCATTCTTCATGATCCCAAATAGACATTGCTCAGCCTTCGTGTTGATATGCAGTGGAAACATGCAATTCTTCGCCATTTGAACTTGATCAATCAACCTCCTGTGAGCATCTCTTACTGACAAAGAAGAATTCTCCAAGTGTATAACATACCCCTTCTCAAGGAGTTGGCCGAGACTGATGATATTATTTTTCATACTTGGTATGTAATACACATTGGAAATATAATCTGACTCACCATTCTTTAGAAAGATTTTTATTTTACCTTTTCCAAGAACGGGCACCTTTGATGAGTCACCAAAACTCACGTCACCACGAACTTCTTCGGTGAGTTCCTCGAATAGCTCTTTATTACCACTCATGTGGTTACTTGCTCCCATGTCTAGATACCATACATCGGGGCGTTTACATGCTTTTTCTTGTGCGAGGAGGAGTGTCGTACCTTCTTCTTCATGGCGTGGTGCTTCAGCATAGTTGGATCGTTCATCATGATCCACCTTGCTCTAGTAATCAGAGGCGTAATGGCCGAATTTATTACAGTTTTGGCATTGAACATTCCTTTCATTTCCACGACCATGCGTGAATCGGCCTCCACAATTTCCTCTTTCACGAAATTTGGTAAAGTTCTGTTGCTTTTTTTGATGGCTTGGATGGTATCCATGACCTCTGCCTCTTGCATGATAACCGCCTCGTTGTTCTTGACCATTCTTTGGTTCTTGCAGAGTCAACTTGGACTCTAGGGCATGCTCTATTGTTGAACCTGCATTTTTCTACATTCACTGCTCATGTACTTGCAATAACCCCATCAACTCTTCAATAGATAATTTTTCCAAATCTTTCGATTCTTCGATTGCCACAACCACATGCTCGAACTTGGTTGTGAGCGATCGAAGTGCTTTCTCAATAACTCGAATATCCTCCATTTTTTCACCATTTATTTTCAAATTGTTAATAATGAGAATTTGGCGTGAGAAGTAATCCAAGATACTCTCACCTTCCTTCATTCACGCCGCTTCGAACTCCGCTCGTAATGTTTGAATACGGACCCACTTCACACGATCAACTCCTTTGAAAATGGTGGCAAGTGTATCCCAAGCTTGCTTGCTTGATGTTGCTTCGACAATTTTTTCGAACGTCGATTCATCCAACCCTTGATAGAGAAGGAACAACGCCTTGTTGTCTTTGTTCCTTTGATTTTTGACGGCCGTCTTTTCTTCATTCGTGAAGGTAGATTCTTCCTCCATAGTGGGTACGATATACCCGTCGTTGACGATCTCCCATAATTCTTTTGACCTAAACAATGCCTTCATTTGAATGCACCACCTCTCATAGTTGTCTTTGGACAACGTCGGAACTTGCGGCTGGATCACGGTGGCCATCTTCGGAAATTGGAGGATGCTTTGGTACTATGCTCTGATACCAATTTGTTGGCTATACAAGCCAAGGGAAAAATATCGAGAAATATAAAAATAGGACAATAAAACACAACAAAGGCTTTCAAGCTTTTTGTATTGCACACACTCTATCTCAATAGATTACATATGAACCCATATTTATAGGGTATGAAAAGACACTAAAATGGATAGCCCATGCATTTAATAAAAGGAACAAAAAATAAGGCAATTAAATTATTCCATTGGAATTAAACAAATGCATGGATAAATGAAGAGCCATGTGGAAAAGTGGCGGGATGCTTGGGAAGAGCAATGGATGCCATTTATGGTTTGTATTTCCAACACTCATCTCGATCAGAGGGTGGCTGCCAAGAAGAAGATCCAGAATTCATTACAAGCTGGTGCCCTCAGGAGGAGGTGCTCGATCACGCATCTGTGGGGATGTTCCTGACGCACTGCGGGTGGAACTCGACGGTGGAGAGCACGAGCAGCGGGGTTCCGATGATCTGCAGGCCGTTCGCCAAGGACCAGCGGGCGAACTGTCGGTACGTGTGCGCGGAGTGGAGGGTGGGGGTGGATATGGAGGGGGAGATAAAGAGGGAGGATGTGGTGAGGGCGGTGAGGGAAGTGATGGATGGCGAGGAAGGGAAGCAGATGTAGGGGAGGGCGGCGGCATTGAAGAAGGCGGCGCATGCAGCGGCGGCTCCGAAGGGTTCGTCGGCCATGAATTTGGAAAAGGTGGTGCATCAAGCAGTTTCGAATTTACATTATGAAGAATAGGTCAAATGAGGGGGTACGGCACCCCAAACCGGAGACAGGCCCAACCGGTTTAATCAAGTGTCAGTTGTGATTTTTTTGTGCACTTTTTTTCACTGTTTAATTTTAAATGTGGGCTGTGCATGTAATAAAGTATCAAAATACTCAGAAGTTGTTCATAGTGAATTTATCAATCCAATGCAATCTAATAATGATTGGAAAAATGTTAATATTTTAATATTTTTAGAAAATGAGAGAAAAGATATAGATAGGTTGTGTCACGTCTTTACCATATCATTCTATACATTCCAACTATAAAAAACTAGTATTTTTAAAAAAATAACGTGTTGACTATGAATAATAAAATCAAAAACTAAATAGAAAATGTGGAAAACATGGTATCATCAAGTTTGACATTGAAATTGTTTTTTTAACCAAAAAAATTTTGTGAAGAAAGAATAAGGGGGGATAAAAAACATATATAAATTAAATATGAGGAGATAAAATTAAAACTGCAATTATAGTTAAAAATGAAACACTAAGGGAGGGATAAATAGATAAAAACAAAAGAATGTGATTGATAAATTAAATATTAATAAATATTATAATCTTTCAGATTTGACAACATAGTTGTGTCATTTTTAACAAAAGTTGGTGGGAATTAAATTTTATGGTATTGCGTATTACATAAAAACTATTTTTATTAGAACGCACAAAAGCAACGAAACTATTTTTATTGCATAACTACATAATCTAGAAGATAAAAAACTACAACTGAATAATTCTAATGAAATGAATACAAATTTATACCTTCACAATGCAACAAATAATATGCATGACCATTTGATATTATATATATCCACGTGGAGTGTGCAAGGTACGTTGTTTGGTGTGGGTGAAGAGATACAAATACTTGAAACACATAAATCAAAGCTAATGAATATATATTTTTAAATGAAATGATAAAAATGAATTGACATACATCTTAACAATATAACAAACAAATATTTATAAACATGTGATGACTCGTTTTTACGACATTGATATCCGGACCTGTATAATGTTGGGATCGAGACGTTGATATTCTCTATTGTAATCACGCTTCATTACAACTATCTTTGTAGTTGGTTTATTTTTGCTATATTTTTGTGGTTCTATCATAAGGGTGTGAAAGTAATACATGTTAAATGCAATAAAGGTTAGAAATTAAATTAAAAGTAGATTTGAAATTGATTGTTTAAGAAAAAAAATTTCTAAAGAAAGAATAAGTGAGCGGAAAAAGCATATATAAATTTAATATGAGAAGAGAGGAAATTAAAAAAATGATACTTAAAAAATGCACCATTAAAGAAAGGAATTTATTTAGAAAGAAAATTAGTACAAACAACCGTAAACTTGAAATTTATAGTAGTTAATGCAATATCAAATGGCTGGAAAAAAAAACATAAAACCATAAGCTTACCAAACTGAAACTATCTCAATGGTTGAAAATGATAAGCAAGGGCATCCTAAAATGACATACATGAAATATCATGAAATGAGAAATAGTCAAACCTCTATTAAAAATATCCTTTCTTAAATTATGATATTTAGGGGAATGAGGTGACTTTAAATAGTCTGTCTTTCGCTCATTTGCAAATGCTTCATGACTCCTCTTGCTCACTTGACTTCATTATCAATCAAGCTCATGCAGGAAGCTGCACTAATATGTACAAACCATGGAAGTGAAACATTTTAATTGGAATAATGTTACTTGATAATTTCATGTATATAATCACAAAGATATATTAAACATTAAAAAGAAAACACAAATACATTTCACATAAAAGGATATAATAGATAAAAACAAAAGAATATTATTAATAAATTGACCATCTACTAGCCCACACACGTCGTTGAATTCGCATGGGTGGTGGTCAAATTAGAAATTTATAGTCCCAAACCAAAATTAATAAAAAATCATAGTAAATAGGAAGTGAGGGGTTGAACCCACGAGGACTACTGACAAATCAACAACCAATCGAACAAAACCCTTGGAAAGGATTCCTCTTCAGGTTTGGTTTTTAACTAAAGCTAGGTTGTTTTGAGTTTGATTCAGAAAATAAAGGAAGGTTTCAGGGAAAATTTTAAGGTCCTTGACAGAATATAATCCTAGATTTATCTTGGGATAGTCCTACGGTTTCGGCTGTGAAGCGGTGAAAAAGTCACCAATTGGTTTTCGTTAAACCAATTGGATCTGCCCATGGTGTAACTATCCCACGGTCAGGGTATAGCCAAAAACCTAGGTGAATTATTCTTGGTGATAGAGAAAATATTTTCAATTAATTTATATTGAATATAATTGTTTTAAACCCACAAAAGTGTTTCTTTAAGATTAATTGTTTCATTTTTATGATATTGGTGTTATTTTGAGCTGAATAGTAAAAATGGGCCATTTCGGGTTTTTAACTATTTTAAATTATTTCTTTATTTTGGCCATAACATATGATAAAATAATCCAAATTGAATAATTATTTCGTTTTCATATCCTAGACATCCATGGCTTCATTTCATCTCTTTAGACCAATATATGAATCGACCATATGGAAGCTCCAAAGAATATTACAAGTTGGCTCAAGAAAACTGTTTTTAGTTATGCCTAGTTTTGGTGTGGGTTCCATAACTCATCCATGGTGGGGAAAAATGTTGAGATTTTAGGTGGGTGGACGCTAAAGGAGTTTTGGAACATCTTTAATGAAGGAAGGGCCGTGTGAATTTTCCGTTTAATGTGTCATTAAATCACCCTAATCCGGAGGATTGCGTTTTGGAGAGTCTGACTGGACAGAATAAATACTCAGCGTAAAACGGCCATAACTCTCGGAATACATGTCCAAATACGATGAGATTTTGAGGGGACACGTCCAAGATAATTATAAAAAACATTAAAGAAGAGATAAATGCGTGAAGATTTCATTTAATGGGGATACAATGCGTCAACATCCGGGGGACAAATTCTGGCTATAAAAGGAGGAGAGCTCCACCCTCTCAAAGCATCTCATTCTCCATCCCATTCCTTCCAGGACACCAAGAAGAAGAACTTTTCGGCTTTATCTTTTATTTATTTTCTTTTTCATAGTTTTTAAATTCATTCTTCTTCCCCATTCATCTCTATTACCCTTACCATGGTGGGGTAAACATTTGGAGTGATTGGGGAAGGGTTGGTTTTCTACATTGTAATGCTTGAGTTCTTGGACGCAATTGAATAAATTTCTTTCTTCTTAAAAGTTGTTTTCAATTTATTATAGAAGATTTTATTATCAAGTGCTATCGTTCTTGAATATTAATTCTGTTATTGATTTTTTCCTTGGTAAAATAATCATAATCTCCATCCACTGATTTTTGGTTTATATATGATGGAATAGACCAGGGATTAGTGGTGAAGTACTCGACGATCGTCAGTACATGTAAAAGGTGTAGTGAATGTTCTTGATTGTTTGGGATAAAAAAAACCCGATTGTTCATTTCCCATTTCAATTAAGTATATTCAATACAACTATTTTACACATGGAAGGAGAGTTGACCAAACTGAGATCTTGGTAAGGTTTTCTCTCACCATCATAATTTCACCAAGGAAGTGAGAGGAAACGATTGTGGAAACTCACTTTAATCAACAAAGAAAAAGAGGTTTGAATTAAATTGAACAAGGATAACATTAATATTAGGAAACCAGCCCTGACCCAATCACCCTTTTTAATATCATAGTTTTTTAATCATTTTAATTTCAAATTTCATTTCAAAAACACAACATGTTTACCCTCGTTTTAAAGTGACAACCCGTTTTGTGTGCACTCCTTTTAAAGAGACATCCTAGGTCAACCACATTACTACATTTTAACTTAGGAAACAATTGTTTTGCCATGCCCTACGACATGCATGCGTCAAACTTGACGCTGTTTCCGGGGAGGTAGTGCATCAAAAACCTTTAAAAAACATTTTTTTACTTATTTCTTTTGAATGACCCGTAGTTCAAACAACAATTTAATTGAATTTGATCCCGAAATTGAGAAAAAAATAACCCAATTGAGAAATAAAAATTTGCAATTATATTTTGAAGAAATTCAACTTACAGATTCAAGTGACACATCCGGTGATCACTCTGAACCTCCAATGGATGACAATCCCAACCAAACATTGCGCGATCTTTGCGCCCCACAATTCGCTAACCAGCGAAATCAACTAGCTATTCCTGCATTAGAAAATGATTTTGAATTGCACATTAACATGATTCAAATTCTTCCTAAATTCCATGGTCTTGCAGGTGAAGACCCCAACAGGCATATACAGGAATTTACAAATGTGTGCTCTAGCTGGAGACCCCGAGGTGTTGCAGAAGAACAGGTAAAGTGGAGGGCATTTCCCTTCTCAGTCGAGGGAGCAACAAAGGAATGGTTGTATAGTTTACAACCAGAAGAAGTCCAAGACTGGGAAGATTTTCAAAGATGCTTCATGCAAAGGTTTTTTACCGCATCCAGGAGCACAACTATCCGAAAAGAGATCTATGCCATTAGCCAATCAACCGGTGAAACACTTTACAAGTACTGGGAACGATTCAAGAAGCTCAATGCCAATTGTCCACACCAGAATGTGGAAGAACACCATTTCATTGTTTTCTTCTATCAAGGATTGCTTGACAATGATCGGAACTTTCTAGATGCATCATCTGGAGGATCCTTGATTGACAAGTCACCAACGGATGCCATAGGATTGATTGAAAAGATTACACAAAACTCACAGTAGTTTGGCACTAGAGGTACAATCACCAGAGGAATCCATGAGGTAAGAACATCTGATTCAGTAGATTTAATTAGGAACAAAATGGGTGAACTCACCAGATTGGTGTGACAAATAGCTGTGAACCATGTGAAGGAACAACAAGGGCCGAATCAGGTATGTGGTTTATGCTCTTCTAATTCTCATTACACTGATCAATGTTCAGAAGTGCAGGGGACAGAAAGTTGTGTTGTAGCCTATCAATAAAGGCAATACCAACCACAAGCCCAACCAGGGTATGAGTTTCAATAGAACCAAGCCAGAGTACCTTTTCAGCAGCAATATCAGAACCTGATAGCATTCCAACAACCTTATAAGCAGCCCTTCCAACAACAGAAAACTTTCCAACCACCACCTTTCCAGCAGAAGAATTATGAGAAACTATCCACAAGTGCACTGAAAAATGAATATCAACAGCTGAAGACAATATTTGTGGGATTAGAAGATAAAATGGACAAGCTAGCTGATCAATTTACAAGAATTATGGATTCTCTCACCAAGAACCAAGGTAAACTTCCCTCACAAACAATTCCCAATCCAAAGGAGAATGTTAGTGCAATCACCACCTGAAGCGGGAAGGATCTCACACCACTAGAAAAAAATGAGGAGGATGATTCTAGGGAATCTTCTGAAGCTCGTCATGTCCAACCAAAAGATGGAGTTGACAAAAAAGGAGAAAGAACAAGGTTTATGAAGGAAAGAACAAAAAAACCTCTTCAAAAACAAAAAAGGGAGAAAAAGGATATCCTAGCACCATTCCCATTAGAATTGGTTGAGTCAAAGAAGGGTGAAGAAGAATGACTTCAACAGGTAATTCAAGAAACATGCCGAAAATTTGAGATTAACATCCCACTACTGGATGCAATCAGAAAAATCCCTAAATATGCAAAATTTATGAAGGAGCTGTGTACTAAAAAAAAGAGGCTTGATGGAAATGAAAGAATCAACTTAGGAAGAAGCGTCTCAACATTGATCACACCACCGATACTGCAAAAATGTCAAGATCCAGGGACTTTCTCTATTCCCTGCACTATCGATTCTTTAAATTTTACTGATGCATTATGTGATCTTAGAGCTTCAATAAATATGATGCCTCACTTAGTGTTTTCATCTTTGCAGATCGGAGAACTAAAACCAACTCAGGTGGTGGTACAATTAGAAAGAAGATCCACCGTTTTCCCACCTGGAGTCGTTGAAGATGTACCTGTAGGAGTGAGAGGATTAATCTTTCCAGGAGAATTTTATGTCCTTTCCATGGGGGAAGACCGAGAACCAGACCAATCTCCCATCATCCTAGGGAGACCATTCCTGAAAACAACAAGGACGATCATCAACGTGCATGAAGTGACACTCACCATGGAGTTTGGAGAGAGCACGATTCACTTCAATATTTTTGAATCCATGAGGCACCCATCAGATGATCACTCCCTCTTTTCACTCTCCCATGAAGTTGGTGTAGAACCAATTGAATAATCAGGTATGTTCTATGAATTCTTAGACTTAGGAGAGACTTCTTCCCTTGGAAATATCATTGAACATGTGGATGCTGAAGATGTTAGAGATTCTGACTTCATGTGGGAGGAAGAGGTAAAATATGATTTCTTTGATGATTTGTTAAATTATGAGGAAGATGATATAGTTTCTTATGTGCAGGAGGTCCAAAATTTGGAAGTGGGAAACGTCAATTTAGTCTCATCCCTTGAGCATCCCCCTGATCTGGAACTCAAACCACTCCCTACTAATTTTAAATATGTATACCTTAGAGAGGGAGAAAAACTACCAGTGATAATTGCTAATAATCTCTCTAAAATCCAAGAAAAATCATTGATTGAGCTTTTGAGAGAGAATGTCCAGGCAATAGGATGGAGCTTAGGTGATATCCTAGGAATAAACCTAAAAATATGCTCACATAGAATTTTTATTGAGGGAGATTCCAAACCTATTAGACAGCCCCAAAGGAGACTGAATCCCACCTTGATGGAAGTTGTGAAGAAGGAGATCAAGAAGCTTTTAGAATCTGGGATCATCTATCCCATTTCAGATTCGCAGTGGTTCAGCCCTATTCATGTCGTTCCAAAAAAAACTAGCCTGACCACTGTGAGGAATGAAAAGAATGAGTTAATCCCTATGAGAATTCAAAACAGCTGGAGAGTGTGCATTGATTTTAGGGAATTGAACCAGGTCACTCGAAAAGATCATTTCCCCATCCCCTTCATTGACAAGATGTTGGAAATATTGGCAGGGAGAACTCATTATTTCTTTTTGGATGGATTTTCAGGTTACTTTCAGGTACCCATTGCTCCTGAGGATCAAGAGAAGACGACATTTACATGCCCTTTTGGTAATTTTTCATATAAAAGAATTCCATTTGGATTATGTAATTCTCCAGGTACATTTCAGAGGTGCATGGTGAGTATATTTTCTGATCACATTGAAAACTTCTTGGAAGTTTTCTTAGATGATTTCATAGTTTTTGGAGATTCTTTTGATCATTGTTTGAAAAATCTGGAAAAAGTTTTGAAAAACTGCATTGAAAAAAATCTTGTTTTAAATTTTGAAAAGTGTCATTTCATGGTTAAAAGAGGAATTGTACTTGGTCATGTCATTTCCAAAAATGGAATTGAAGTGGATAAATAAAAAATTGAAGTGATAAATTCATTGCCTTACCCTACTTGTGTGAAACATGTTAGATCATTTTTAGGACATGCAGGATTCTACAGGAGGTTTATCAAAGATTTCAGTAAGATTTATCTCCCTCTCTCTAGATTACTTTTGAAAGATAATGATTTTGATTTCAATGGTGCATGTAGGGAATCCTTTGATGAGTTGAAGAAGAGATTGATTTCACCACCCGTGATGCAGCCTCCAAATTGGGAAGAACCATTTGAACTACTTTGTGATGCCTCCAACCAAGCAGTTGGAGCAGTCCTTTCTCAGAAAATTGAGGGACGACCACAAGTCATTTCATATGCCTCAAGAACTTTAGATGTGGCCCAATTCAATTACACAACCACAGAAAAAGAGTTCTTTGCAATTGTTTTTTCTTTAGAAAGATTTAGATCATATCTTCTTGGAACTAAAATCACTGTGTTTTCTAATCATGCAGCTTTGAGGTACTTGATGAAGAAAGCTGATGATAAACCAAGGTTAGTGAGATTGATGATACTGCTACATGAGTTCAATATCGAAATCAAGGATAAGAAGGGATCTGAGAACCAAGTGGCTGATCACTTAAGTAGACTGCCAAACACTGCTGAAATTGAAGTTCTAGAAAGAGACACACTGAATGATCAAATTCCAAGAGAGCAGTTGTACTTGATTGAAGGAGAAGTGCCTTGGTATGCTGACATAGTCAATTTTTTGGTAACATCTCAGGTCCCATCTCATTTCAATTCTCACCAAATTCAAAAACTGAAAGCTGAATCTAGATATTACATTTGGGATGATCCATTCCTTTGGAAGATTTGCAATGATCAAGTAATAAGAAGATGTTTACCTGAAATTGAAGTTAAATTTTTCTTTGATTTTTGTCACACTTTAGCTTGTGGATTCCACTTTGGACCTCAAAGGACAGCAAGGAAGGTTTTAGAATCTAGAATTTATTGGCCCACCATTTTTAAAGATGCTCATGAATTTTGAAAAATATGTGAAAAATGTCAGTTTTCAAGAAATATTTCAAAGAGACAAGAAATGCCCCAAAATACATTTATTTTTTGTGAAATTTTTGAAGTTTGGGGAATAGATTTTATGAGACCTTTCCCGATGTCATTTGGAAATTCTTATATATTGCTTGCAGTTGATTATGTTTCCAAATGGGTGGAAGCAAAAGCCACAAGGACTGATGATGCTAATGTTGTTTGTGATTTTGTCAGGTCTAACATATTTTGTAGGTTTGGAGTGCCCAGAGCAATCATCAGTGATCAGGGGACTCACTTCTAAAATTGGAGAATGAAGACTTTACTGAAGAAGTATGGGGTGCATCATAAAACATCAACTCCCTATCATCCACAAACTAATGGGAAAGCTAAATTTTTCAACAGAGAAATCAATGGAATTTTGGAAAAGACTGTTAATCCAAACAGGAAGGATTGTAGCCAAAGATTGGAAGATAATTTATGGTCTTATAGGACAGCCTACAAGACCTCGATTGGAATGAGTCCATATAGGCTGATTTATGGGAAAAGTTGTCACCTACCTGTGGAACTAGAGCATAAGGCATGTTGGGATGTGAGGAAGATGAATCTGGATCTTGGAAGTGCTGGGAAAGAGAGAAGGTTGAAGTTACAGGAGCTGGAGGAAATTAGAAGAGAAGCATTTGAAAATTCCATGATTTACAAAGAGATAATAAGAGTGGCTCATGACAAGCTGATCCAACTGAAAGAATTCAATCCTGGAGATAAAGTGTTGCTATTCAATTCCAGACTCAAGCTGATGCCAGGTAAACTTCGTTCCATATGGGAGGGTGCATTTATAGTTACTAATTTATATAATTTCGGCGCTGTTCAGATTGCGAAGGATGGAGAACAGGATCCATTCACTGTGAATGAGCATAGGTTGAAGAAATTTCTTAGGACCCTACCATCAGAGCCAGTGGAGGAGATCCCGCTCCTCCAACCTGTCTATCAATAAGAGCCATCAGGTTGTACCTATCCTTCACACTTGCTTGATGTTGTGATTTATTTGAAAATTGGATTACATGTTAAATCCACTTGAATGCATTGAGGACACTACATCACTTAAGTGTGGGGGAGGGAACCTTTGTAGTATAGGATTTTTATTTGATGTTTTTTTTCACAAAAAAATAAAAAAATTGTGTGTTTTCAAATTTTTGTGTGTTTTTTTTCAATTTTTGGTGTGTTTCTGAAACTTTTGAGCTGAAATGATTATCAATACCAATTTTCAAACCCATTTCAATGAGTCAACCAATCTATTTCATGAAACTGAGCTTAAATGAATGTTGAAATTACTTTTGTTTCAAGTTCAAATATTTTGGAATTTCATGAAAAGTACACTGATTTTTGAAACCCATGCCATATTTCATTGTCTATATCTTTGAAATCACTTTACTGTGAGGCTTCTGAACCATTTTTGTTATATTATTTTCATTCACCTCATTTCTTGAGAGAACCAGACCATACTTGATTTAACTAGAATTTGATTTATTCTTTTCAAAACTTGAGGGTTTGGGGTATGTGTGTTTTAAATTATTGAGGTATTTATTTGGTTTGAAGACCCCTTTTCAAAATAATCATTTTCATTATGGCCCACCTTTACATTTATCCTTCATTGTAGCCCCTAGCAGCCATGAATTGTCTGTTAGGTTAGCCACATTACAAGCCAATTTTCCCTATCCTACCTGCTCTTGAAGTGAAATTGCATGATCTATTTGAACTTAAGTGTGGGGGAAGATGTCTTGTGGTGTACTACCTCATTTGGTGATACTTTTGGTGGAATATAAAATGTTGAAGAGTTGATGTTCCTACTAAATATTTCATTTTGTTAAAATCTATGCCTTTCTGGAGCTTTCATGATAAGAGAACTTGTGCCTTTCTGGAGCTTCCGATGTAAAAAAAAGAAAGTTGTGCCTATTTGGAGCTTTCAAGAAAAATCATGTTTGAAAAGATTGAAATTTTTTCTACTGAAATCCTGAGCTGATTGAATGATGATGGAGCTGAGTTTCTACAAAGGGGAAGATAAGGAGACCATACTTGAGTGAAAATTAGAATCTTGTAATTTTTCTTCAAAAAGAGCCAAGCCCTCCTTTTTCGGACTCATAATTTTTAACATCTAAATCCTACCAACCGGAAGCCACAAAACAACCCTGAAAAGTCCTCATGAGAAACACATGTCCTTGACTCACATCGGGTGGAGAAGTAGAAATTTATCAAGCCTATGGTGACTCTTGTGTGAGTTTGGATGAGAAAAGACTTGTTGAGAATTTACATTTCTGAGATGAGAGAAAATTAATGTGAGTTAGGTGTTTTGTGTCCATGGGATAATAAATGAAGTAGAAATATTTTAAATAATCTAAAATTGAGAACTTTAAATAATTTTTTTATGAGGCATGATATCTTTTTGTTTCTTGGAATTGATTTGGTAGATCTCATTGATACGTGTTTTGGATTTGATTTGATTTGACTTTTACTTGTCCAGGAGTCCAAGTGCTAAGTGTGGGGGAATTGATAGAGCAAATATTTTCAATTAATTTATATTTAATATCATTGTTTTAAACCCACAAAAGTGTTTCTTTAAGATTAATTGTTTCATTTTTATGATATTGGTGTTATTTTGAGCTAAATAGTAAAAATGGGTCATTTCGGGTTTTTAACTGTTTTAAATTATTTATTTATTTTGGATATAACATATGATACACTAATCCAAATTTAAAAATTCTTTCTTTTACAGATCCTACACATCTATGTATTCATTTCATCTCTTTAGAACAATGGCTGAATCGACCATATGGAAACTCCAAAGAAGCTCACAAGTTGGCTCAAGAAAACTGTTTGCAGTTCTGCCTAGTTTTGGTGTGGGCTCCATAACTCATCCATGGTGAGACAAAATGTTGTGATATTAGGTGTGTGGATGCACAAGGAGTTTTTTAGAATCTTTAATTAAGGAAGGGTCATGTGAAGTTTCCGTTTAAGGGGTCATTAAATCACCCTAATCCGGAGGATTGCGTTTTGGAGAGTCTAATTGGTCAGAATAAATTCTCAGAGTAAAACGGCCATAACTCTCGGAATACATGTCCAAATCCGATGATATTTTTAGGGGACACGGAAAAGAGAATTATAAAAAACATTAAATAAGGGTTCAATGCGCTAAGATGTCATTTAATTGGGATACAACGTGTCAACATATGGGGGACAAATTCTGGCTATAAAAGGAGGAGAGCTCCACCCTCTCAAAGCATCCCATTCTCCATCCCATTCCTTCCAGGACACCAAGAAGGAGAACTTTTCAGATTTCTATTTTATTTATTTTCTTTTTCATAGTTTTTAAATGCCTTATTCTTCCCCATTCATCTCTATTATTCTTACCATGGTGGGGTAAACATTTTGAGTGATTGGGGAAGGGTTTGTTTTCTACATTGTAATGCTTGAGTTCTTGGACACAATTGAATAAATTTCTTTCTTCTTCAAAGTTGTTTTCAATTTCTTATAACGGATTTTATTACCAAGTGTGATAATTCTTGAATATTAATTCCGTTATTGATTTTTTCCTTGGTAAAATAATCATAATCTCCCTCTACTAATTTCTGGTTTATATACGATGGAATAGACCAGGGATTAGTGGTGAAGTACTCGATGATTGTCAGTACGTGTAAAAGGTATAGTGAATGTTCTTGATTTTTTAGGATAAAAAAAACCTGATCGGGTATTTCCCATTTCAATTAAGTATATTCAATAAAACTATTTTACACATGGAAGGAGAGTTGACCAAACCAAGATCTTGGTAAGGTTTTCTCTCACCATCATAGTTTCACCAAGGAAGTGAGAGAAAATGATTGTGGAAACTCACTTTAATCAACAAAGAAGAAGAGGTTTGAATTAAATTGAACAAGGATAGCATTAAAATTAGAAAACCAACCCCGACCTAATCACCCTTTTTAATATCATAGTTTTTCAATCATTTTAATTTCAAATTTCATTTAAAAAACACAACATTTTTACCCTCGTTTTAAAGTGACAACCCTTTTTGTGTGCACTCCTCTTTGGGAGACATCCTAGGTCAACCACATTACTACATTTTAACTTAGGAAATAATTGTTTTTCCATGCCCTATGACAGGCGTGCGTCACTTGGCTTCTATTCAGAAAGCATCATAGGCTAATGGTCATAGTCCTACTCAACTCCAATAATGTTAGGTTCGTTCAATTGCACTTCCCATTATCAAGGTTGTGAAAAATAATGTGATGAAAAATTATTATTAACCAAATTACTATCCATAGGATTACCAAGGTTCAATCTATAAATTCATTTGGCTCATAAACACCCCTACTTTCGACCCTTAACACTAGGTGGATTAGTCACGCATGGCGATGATGATCAAAAGCAAGGAAATATTAAACATACTATGCATAATCGTGAAACAGTTGATAAAGAAACAATCCAGGATTAAAACAAGCAAGAATCAATGTTAAACAATTGAAGGTAATTTAAATCTAATCAAAAACTAACTTCGCATGATGAAACAATTAAGATCGAGTAATCTAGAATAAAAACAAGTAAGAAACAATAAAAAACTCACTATGAATGAAGAAACATTGAAGAACGACGTGAGCGTTGATGAAGAATGGTGAGCGGTTTTTAAATAAGCATCAGAAATGAAAACAACATCACAAAAGATGAAGAATGGAAGAAGAATGATTAACAACTCATAAGGATTCAATAAAGAAATGAAAGGAATGAATGAAATATAGTTTAGAATGAAAATAGATGAAAAACTAGAAGAAATGGCAGAAGAAAAACGAGAGAACATAAAAGTGGTCGATGTCCTATATGAAGAGGGTGATCAAAATATTAATAGGCTCGAGAAGTAAACGACATGTAAGTCTTGCATGTTGTGTCTTGGATTAAGTGACTTTGGTCCCGACATCTGCACATTAGGTAAGTTGTCTGCACGACGTGTATTTGAGATCAACATTTCTCACTGAAGAATCAGTTTGTATCTTTGACCGAGTGAGCCTTTGAACTTTGAACGTAGTGTACTTTCTGCATGTCGTGTATGAGATTCACTTTTGGTGGGTTTCAGATCATTGAAATCTACAGGCCATGTAATGATGTTACATGATGTGTACCATCTTCACGGTATGAAATTTATTCATGGGTTGGTCTGCGACCTTGAAGGTATGTTGTTGTAAGAACCTGGATCTTCTTTTCATGTATCTTTTTCTCTTTTCTGATGTTTTTGAGAAAAATAGGAGTTTTTGGAAATTTTTGAAGTACACGTCGTGTACTCTTTTTCCGCATGTAGCCATGTATTGGTCGTGTAACGGCCGAGGACACAGCCGTATGTGGTGACCTGGAGACCGCCTAATGCGGGGGCCAGTAAGGGAAATTACACACTGTGTACTTCCAAAATACATGTCGTGTACTTTTTTTCATTAAACAGATCAGGGTCGCGTTTAATCAACAGAAACACCTCCTTCTTCGTCTGACTCAACCAAGAGCATCCATACAATGCTGATCTTCTCCAATCCCCCGATCGAGCATCTGTTCTACGATTTGACCGCCATTGGTTGCGTTGGAATCGCATCGGTAAGCTCTTCCTTATTTTTGAACCTCGTTTCCTGCTTTCTCTTCTCTAGTGAGTTATACTCGGTTGAGCTTTTTTAGAGTTTTTGTTGATCTACAGTGTTTTTGGCTGATTCAAGGCTTGAGGTTCACATATAACGATCCTACAACACCAAGGTAGGTGGTTTGTGCCTTTCCGTAGAAAGTCTTTGAGTTATTTGTGCAAAAGTGCCAATACCCTTGAATGGGGTATTGCGTGTTTACGGTTTTAGCCCTGTTAATTGCCTTATATTCTTGTATGCTTGAATAGAGGTTAATTGAATGTGAATAGGGTTAATTGCTATGCTTTGAAAGTGTTTTCCCATGCATGTTTTTTTTATGACCATTTGGTCCTGCTTAGCCTGTTAGGATGCCTTGTTTGTTTCCCATGCCTAGTGTTGTAGGATGGAGTGTTTATTATCTGACATATTGTTGTTCTGTTGACTGTTTGGACAAGTAGTTATTGAGGTTTACTTTGGACGCTATGCATTGCTGTGCTTTTTTGACTTATACAGGGCCATGAGAACCTGGTGTAGTAGACCATAGGGAGAATGGATGTGAGGGATTCTCCAGAGGGTCTGTTTTTACTATTACGATGCGAGAATATAGAGGGGAATTGACGTAAGTGCTTCCTCAGAGTGTCTATAGTTCCTTGACACGGGCCACAGGGGGAATGAGACGTAAGTGCTTCTCTAGAGTGCCTTTTAGTTACCGATATGAGACTATAGGGGGAATTGATGGTGAGTTCTTCCTCAGAGAGTCTATGCTAAAGCTGAACCAGAGGGGTTAGACTGTGTATACTTCCCAGAGGGTTTCTTGTGTTTTCTAGGTAGGACCAGAGGGAATTAGGCTATGAGTACATCCCAGAGGGTTACCTGTTTGTGATTATATGCTTACTTGATATGTGGTGTTTTAATGATTTGAAACTGTAGGAATGTTTACTGTTGAGTACTTCCTTATTTATTGCTTCTTTTGCTTATTTCCTTCCATATATATTCACTGACTATTAGGAACAAATCTCTTGGTGGTTGTCTACTAGGATTTAGTCTTACACCCTATTTGAGTCATGCTTTTGGGCCCAAAAAGATTATATTGTTGCAGGTATAGATAAAGGAAAGCGCCCTTCTACTTCGGGTACTTGACTGCTTTGGTGCGGGAGAGCATGGGAACAAGCTCGTGACGTCCCGGACCCAGCTGCCCCTCAACCCGAGCCCCGAGCACGGTTGGCCACATGAACCCTGGCTTGTCTCCCCATAGGCCAGGGGCTGCCGACTAGCAGCGGGGGTGTAATGGTAAGTAAGTGGGGAGACTGTACCCCCATGTCAGAGTACACAGTGATATAGCAGCAAAGCAATAAAAATAGAGGAAGCACAACCAATGGTAAACAGGAGAAAAAGGGAAACATAAAAACCAAACAACAGACGTAAGAAAACCCTCATAGATATAAAAAATCCACATAGGTAGTGTCTAATAAAAAATAGATGTATGTCATGCTGATAAAGTAATACAAAAAGAGAATAAAAGTAGTCCACAAGAATCTCTATCCAAGATCAGTCCTCTACTCTAGATCTCCAGCTAGAACATACATGTATCAACAACCTGAAGCCTGGACTTTTCCCCTACTAGTACCTATAGCAGTAAAGTCTACACGGGTGCCAAGGAGGCCGCCCAGGTAGGGTGTGAGACAACACTACTGGAAATTTGGGCTATATCCATGGTTCTAAACCGTGGCTATATGCCCCAAAACCGTGGCTATAAGTTATAGCCATGGTTTCATGAACCGTGGCTATAGTCCCAACCCGATAGATGTAGTAAAAGCCACGGTCACCGTGGTTATAACCCTATATCCACGGTTCCAAACTGTGGCTATATCCCTCTAGCCATGGTTCAAACTGTGGCTACAGGGCTTTCCACTACATAAAAAAATCCAGCACAGTGAACCGTGCTGGCTGTTAGGAGGACTGCCCCAGAACCCCCCCACCCCCTGCTCTTGCACACCTCCATGCCCCCTCCCCTGCCCTCCCACCTTCACACCCCCTCCCCCTGCCCCCCCACCTTCACCCCACCCACCTGCACACACCCCTCCCCCTGTCCCAGCATACCCCCCTGCCCCCCACCTGCACACCCCCTGCCCCCTCTCCCTGCCCCCTGCCCCCCACCTGTACACCCCCCCTACCCCAGCACACCCCCTGCTCCCTCTCCCTGCCCCATTCCCCCCACCTGCACACCCCCCCTGCCCCCTCTCCCTGCCCCCTGCCCCCCACCTGCACACCCCTCCCCCTGCCCCAACACACCCCCTAATACATCTATAAAAAACCATTTAGATGAGGTTACTAAATTCATGTTAGATTTAGACAATATTAATGTTTATATAGATGATGAGAATCCAGAAATGATCATATTAATCACTCTTGAAAATAGAATAGAACACTTGTTACGACCATGATGTATGGTTGAGTCTATTTAACATTAGAAGATATCAAATCAGCCCATCTGTCTAAGGAATTGCATTCTAGAACAAAAATAAAAGATGAGGATAAGAGTTTTTCACAAGTGGGATACCTTAAACTAAAGGTAAGAAAAAACAATTCAGTAGGGACAAAAATAAGATTAATAAATAACCCAAATCTAGGACAATCTCTATGGATAGAAAAGTAATATTTTTTCACTATGGTAAACCTGGGCACATTAAGCCCGATCGTAGGAAACTCATGCGTGATTTGGAATCCAAACATCCCACTAACCTATATTTTCTGGTTGATTCAGGCTATGACATTTGTTTAAATCTTGAATGTGTCCATTTATACACTCAATCAAGAGTGGTTCCTAGACTCTAGTTGTTCTTTTCATATTTTCCAATAGAGAGAGTCATTTTTAGAGCTGGTCAAAAAGAGAGAATTAGATGTATTCTTAGGAAAAAATAATAGGTGCAAGTTTGAGGGAATATGATCCATTATTATTGAGTTAGATAATCAATCCATCATCAGATTACTTAATGTATGGTGGGTCCCCATACTTTAATGAAACATAATCTCCTTAGCGGTCCCCACTCCCCTTGCAGCCCCCCTCCCCCCTGCATCCCCCACCCCCTGTAAAGCCCCCCTGGACAGCCCCCCCCACTCCCCTTGCAGTAGACAACCCCCCCTTCAAAGCCCCCCCTGGACAGCCCCCTCCCCCCTATAAAGCCCTTTCTGGACAACCCCCCTTCCTGGACAGCCCCCCTCCCCCCCAAAAAATAGCCCCCACCCTCTCCCCTACACAACCCACCCCCCCTGCAGCCCCCTCCCCCCTGCAAAGCCTCCCCTTGACAGCACCCCTCCCCCCCTGTTGGGTTGAGAGGGAACTAGATGTTTGTTTTTGGGATTTGGGTGAGGGTTCTGGTTGTTGGACTTGCGGGTTTTGTTGAGGTGATGTTGGATGGGGTTGGGATACTCTTGTTAGTGCAGGGTTTGGATGTGTGTACATGGAGTGTCTTGGATATGGTGAAGTATGATGTTGTGCCTTTCATTTTTATGTCTTTGGTTTCTGGACTCGTGAGGTCGTTGGCTATTATTTCATGTGGTTGGAGTTGGTTGCGGGTGGATTTGTGGTACTTGCAGGTGTGGTTTCATGTGATGTGGGACTCTCTTCTTATCAGGCCTTAAGCCATTTATAGGTAGCCTTGATTTTGTGGTGTTGGGGTATCTGGACGGAGCTATTGGTGTTGCTAGTAATGGGTATTCTGCAGGGTAGAGGGGATGTGTTGGCGGTGCATCTATTGTGATGTTTGGGCTGGTTTCTGGCTTCTGTTGTTATTGGTTGTCTTTCCTTCCACTGTTTTCTCATCGAGGCGTGGAGCATGCTAGTTTTGGAGCATCTTGAAGTGGATTTGATGGTTTTTGTGGGTTTTTATGTTTTGTTTTTCTGGTGTTGGTCTCAGATATCTTTGGTTGGGTTCTCATTATAGGCTGTGTCTGGTGCATCTTAGTGTGGCCGACCCATAGAGGTGTGTTCTTCTAGTTTGGCAGGGGATATTGTGGATGAATTCTTTCTCCTTGGTTGTTGTTTTCTTCTTGCAGGTCTTATGGCTGCCCTTGTGTTGGATGCAGGCTCGGTTGGAGTGGGATTCCCTTGAATGGTATTTGGTTTAGGCATCTTGTTGTGAGTCTTGGTCTCTTTTCATGGTTGTTCATTGGGTAGGCTATAGTATTTTGCAATGTTTCTTGTCTGGATATTTTTTGATGGTTTCTGAGTTGATGGTTTGGATGGGTTTCTCGGTGCAGGTGGTTTCTTGATGGGGCATGTGGATGGTGTGTGTCTCTTGGTTAGTGAGGTTGCATGTTGTCTTTTTTTAGAGTAGGTTTCTAGGAGAATTTGGGTTGTGGCTTGCTTCTAGTGTGCTCGTGGATTGGTGGGGTGAAGGGAATAGCGCGCCTACTCTCCTAGGTTTTCTATAGGTTCTTGGGGATTCCCTGGTCATTTATTGGTGGTCGTGCTAGGGCTGGTGTGGGATAAGGTTTCCAGTGGTGCTTGGGTGTTGATGGGTGGAGGAGTGGAGTTGTCTGGTTTGAGGTGTATATTAGGACGGTTTGGGAGTAGTTTGGTTAGAAGTCTATTGGGTGGGAGTCAACTGGTTTGTAGGTTGCTTTGCATGGGGCTGGTCTTTGCTGGGTTCAGTGGTCAGGTGTCATGGGTGTGCTAGAGTTGTTCTTTTTTGTCACATGGTGAAAGTTTTTATCGGTTATTTTTTTGTTTGGTGCGGTGCAGGATCATATGGACTGGTGTGTGGGAGTGGTTTCTTATAGGTGGTTAGGGGCTGGTCGTTGATTGGGGGGGATTCCAGTTTTTTTTCTTGTTTCTACTTTATTTGGATTCGAGTGGAGCTTTCTTGGGTGGTGTTTCATGAGTGAGTGTGTGCGTTTGTGTGTGTGTGAGTGAGTGGATTGGGTAGTGTCAGTGGTTGGTGGTGTGTTAGAGTGTGCGTTTATCGGTTTGGTTGATATAGATTCTGAGTTTGGCTTGCAGTTTGGTTGGCTTGTTCCTTTTGGGAATCTTATTTTCACTTGTAGGTCTTTCTTGCTGGGTTCATGGGTTTTTCTGTCGCTACTTTCTATGAGTTCATAGGTGATGTCTCTATAGTGCTTGAGTGCCACTGGATGGGAGGGGGATCCACCCTGTCTCCTGTTAGTTTTGTGTGTGCCCATCTCCTAATGGATGCAATTAATAGTGATGCTAGTTGCCTCTATTGGAGTATGGAAGGGCTTGGGGCGGCTCTTAGATGTTCCCTTATTCCCTAGTTTCTATTAATGGTGCTTGCAGTCTATGACTTCTTGGTTATTTCTTCATGATGTCATGGTTTTGTTACTATTTTTTTTGCTGCATTCGTGGATGTTGCTTTGCCAGTTTGGAAGCAAACCTCACCATCTGGTTTCTATTTGGTTGGACATCGTAGGGTCTTGTGTTCACTTATTTTATTGGTTTCTTGGTGTTTAATGGGCACTTTTCTTGGTTCCCATATCTTGATATGGTTGAGCTATGAATTTGGGTTCTTGGGTCAACTGTCGTTTCACCTTTGATTGATCTGTTGCAATTCATCTTTTCATTGATATTTATAGTACTATTTTTTCCTTGCAAAAAAACAAAAAAAACTTAAAACTTCTAAAAACCCTAAAAAAAATCTAAAAACCATAAAACACCTTAAATTGAAGGTGGAAGGGGGGTTGTGTGGGATGGATGTGGCTGGAGCAGAGCCAAATCAAGGTATTACCGCGGAGTGACTGTGGCGTGACCGCGGCGTGACCGCGGCGTGACCGCGGCGTGACCACGGCGTGTTGGCCCGGTCCAGCGACATCCACAGGGCATCATCTTCCGGCCAGGAGCGAAGGGAGCGGGAGGAGGCTGGAATGCTGGTGGAAGGGGGCTAGTTGCAGGTGTTGCGGGGATGGTGTGGGCTGATTCGAAGGTGGTAGGGGGGGCTGTTGCGGGCTAGAATATTGGTGGAAGCGGGCTGAAATGAAGGTGGAAGGGGGGTGGTGTGGGCTGGATGTGGCTGGAGCAGGGCCAAATCACAACATTACCACGGCGTGACCGCGGCATGACCGCAACGTGTTGACCCGGTCCAGCGACATCCGGAGGGCAGCATCTTCCGGCCAGGAGCGAAGGGCGCGGGAGGAGGCGGGGCAATTTAATTGTGAAAACCAAAAATATGCTAATATATGGTATTATACAAAAAATTCTAGTCAAATTAACTACACTAATCAAAAACATACTAATATGACTAGAACTAAATCAAACATCATCAAGCCAATTTGAGTAAAGTGGAACCAAACCAAATGGTTTTGAAAAAGATAAAACTGAACCAAACTGAAAACAATGTAACCAAACTGACTCAAACCAATCAAAACTGACTTCAATAAAGCATAATTGAGCATGCAAAAAATGAAACTAATGAAACATACCTGATTGGATCTAAAATTAATTTAATTGAACCGAATAGCCCCAAATCGAACAAAATGAAACTGTTAAAATTGACATAAACAAAAAAAATGAACCCAATAAAAAATAACTTAGAAAACCTAACCTAGACCAAACTGAACCAAGGAGCCGGGCCTTGTGATGAACTTTTAGAAGGCCTCATGCCCGCAGGTTGAGAGGATATCCCAGTCATGTGGTGCTTCACTGTCCTCAACAAGATCCAAAATGCACTGCAAAAAGATAGGGAACCCAAAAATCACAAAAACCCAAATTAAAATTGAGACAAAGAACAAAAATGGAAGAATCCTTACCTGAATTTGATATTGAACTCACTGCCTTTTATGGTGGTGGGTAGAATCGACCTCATCATAAGTAACCACCTGTAAGTAAATAATAGGAAAATGAGTGAGATATAACAACTTCAGATTGATATGTGATCAATGTGTCAACTGTACGTGATAAATGATACATAACTCCATAATCAAAAATGAACAAAGAATATTCAGATTGATATATAAATCCCAATACTAAATAATGAAAATCAAGAAAATACACAAGCCCCCCCTGCACACACCCCTCCCCCTACCCCCTGCCCCCCACCTGCACACCCCCTTCCCCCTCCCCTGCCCTCCCACCTGCACACCCCCCTCCCCCTGCCCCCCACCTGCACACCCCCTGCCCCCTCTCCCTGCCCCCTGCCCCCCACCTGCCTCCCCCCCACCTGCACACACCCCTCCCCCTGCCCCAGCACACCCCCCTGCCCCCCACCTACACCCCCCTGCCCCCTCTCCCTGCCCCCTTCCCCCCACCTGCACACCCCCCTGCCCCCTCCCCTGCCCTCCCACCTGCACACCCCCTCCCCCTTCCCCCCCACCTGCCCCCCCCCCACCTGCACACACCCCCCCTGCCTCCCACCTGCACACCCCCCCTCTCCCTGCCCCCTTCCCCCACCTTCCCCCCCACCTGCACACACCCCTCCCCCTGCCCCAGCACACCCCCCTGCCCCCTCTCCCTGCCCCCTGCCCCCCACCTGCACACAACCCTGCCCCCTCCCCTACCCTCCCACCTGCACACCCCCTCCCCCTGCCCCCCCACCTGCCCCCCACCTGCACAAAGTCCTAGAGAATCACACAACCTAAATCTGTAGCCCAAAGGTTCACCCAAAAATGCTCATACGATATCAAATTCCCCATAGCATCCCATTACAATGCAATTTAAACCAATACGCCACAATAATGAAAATCAAGACAATACACAAGGTACGATCATAATGAAAAGCAACCAATGGATCAAGTTATCACTTAAGAAGGATTACAGTTAGTATGCAATGTATTGGATATATTATAAACTTCAATATAACACTAGTGGCATTGTAACATGGTACTACACCACTAACTGAGCACTATATGTGAGGTCTTCCAACAAAGTAAGCTTGCAAAGATGTAAACGATAAGACCCTCTAGCTAAGATAAGATTGAAAGTATACAAGTTATCATGGATAATTAGCTAAATCAATTGGATCCAGTAAAGCAACAACATTTCAAAAACACAAAAAAGCAGAAAAACATGCAGTTATGATGAAATGGAGATAGCAGAAGTTGTTCAGGGATTTAGAAGACATAGACGGTGCTCTGACCGTCAATTACAATTAGCAAAATAGTCATTCTCTAACACTTCACATCGCTACTCATAACTAGTACGAAACATAATACTGAGAAACACAAAAATAAACAAAGGGTATGCCATGCATTTCCTCTCTCCCAACAGCTACTCCTTGCCCTCCTGGAAAACAGAGATTTAAATAAATGCAAGACACCATGAAACACACATAGCTCAGGTTATCACAAACCTCTTCGCTGACCTCTTCTTCGTCTTCATCTTCATCATGGACCTCTGATTTTGACTTGTCTGAATCTTCATCCTCGCCCTTTCTTGCTCCCTGTCCCTTGCTTGCTTAGGTTAATGTGTTTACTGAATTTGGAGGTTTCATTTATAGAATTGAAATATGTAATCTATTGTTGCACTTTCAGATACTGAATTTGAATACATGGATTTAACTGAGGTAGTTAAAGAAACTTATCGATTAAGAAGTCATGACGGTAGGGATATATCTAATACTAGACATAGTTAGCTTAAGTTAGATCTACAGGTTAGTATTTATTCTCATTCCCAATAAGATATGGTAAATATTAATGATATTGATCAAAAAATCAGTGTAATCAGATGCATGGAACTCATCATACATTACCAATCCAAAAATACAATTTACATCAAAAGTGAGTCTCAATATCAGTATCATCAGAATCATGATAACCCTGATCCACACCTCCTATAGAAACACCATCACCACCTCTCACACCACCAACATCATCATCAGCATCTGCATCCGAACCGACACCAACATCGGGTCCAGCACTAGGTCCAGCTCCGGCTCTGACAGAAGAATCTACATTAGCAGAACGCATCGATATAAAAAAGGCATCAACCGTTGCAACTGATTCTGGTGGAAGTGTAGAAGAAAGGGCATACATAAATTTCATCATATTTGCAGTTATCGCCTGTTCTGATTTTTGACTTGCTTCTTTGATTGAGGAATTCATTTTTTCCACTATGACAAAACCAAAACTGGTACTTGAAGAAACGTTAGTAGACCAGTATCGAGATGGTACAATCTTCTTCCCAGGTCGACAACGCACTCTACCCTGATGCTTATCTCCTAATACCTGATGTAGATGATCGTTTGGGCCCAAATTGTCAGGATCTTTTTCTTCCAATGCCTCTAAAGCATTTTGTTGATTGATATATAACATAAATTAAAATGATAAAATAATATAAGGAATTAAATTCAGTAAAAATCAAAGAAATTGAAATATACTTACAATTGCCTTCTTGGTGTCGGGATTTGGCACAGTACCATCTTTCTTTTTCCGGCTTGTACAAAACAAAGTTGAGAGAGGAACGTGACCCTTGATATTCGATGCCTTTTTCTGAAAAAAAAAATAAATAAATCAAAATTGGAAGTTAAAAAAATTACACTAAACAAAGATAAATATTTTAAATGTTAAATTACCTACGTCTGCTCATGATCTGGTAATGAAGTGTGTCCGCGAGTATAAATGTGTTTCATTTCACTCTTGTTTGTTTTATTTCTGTTTGATTTCTCCTATAAACAAATAATTATATAAATTCATTAACATAAATAAAACAATTAATTTAAAATCGTTTTCAAATAAATAAATGAATATATATATATATAAATTTAACAAACACCTTAAACGATGGACTCTTCCAATAGCTGATCATCTCTTTATATTGTGATATTGGGAAATATTGAATCACCGATACTTCTTCAAGCTCTGTACCAACTCTCTTTTTCCAACCAAGATATAAATCATACTTGTAGGCTCCCCACATTTCACCTAAATCCATTATCCTTGCAGCCTTTTCATTTTGTCCATTAGGAAAATTATATCGAAGCTGCAATGGACATAATATTTGTTAAGAAAATATTATAAATTTATATATATATAAAAGGTGATTAACATTACTTACCCAAATCTCTTCCCAGGCTTTGTCCTTTATTTGTTGTCCAACTGCCTTCCAACTTATCAGTTGAACTAGAATGATATTGTTGTGTCTAGAAAGTGTTCCCATAAAACTTTTACATTCCATGCCATTTTTATTAATTATAGAATTGTCCTCATTGTAATCAACTATGATTTGTGTGTTCCGATTCCAAACCTCGCGCATTTTTGTGCGGCCTCATCATCTAGTAGAGGCTAGAGCTAATCATGAATCCAAAAATAAAAGAAAATAATATATATGAATTTATCATTAATCAGTAACAGTAATGTTTAAACAAATACCAGTAGATGGGGGATCTGCTGACCCCTGAAGTGCTGTGTCTAGAGGGGGGGTAGCCTCCATGGTAGGTGAGATATCTACAGGATTACTATGTATAGTAGCTTCAAAGTGTACTTATGGTGGCAGAAAACCCGATGGATAACCCTGTACAGATGAGGGTGGATATGTATATGGATATGGCGGTGGGATATATGGGGGCACAGTACCCTGTACAGTGGATGGTGGGAATGGAAAATGAGGGATGGGAGTCTGAGAACTACTATCCGATGTGGGTGCAGGCAAAAAGGGATATGGAAAAGGTGGGTATGGATAATATGGAGGTGGCATAATGGGAGGATGGCCTCCTGGTGTCTCAAGCGGCGTAGTAGTAGGCTGACCTGTAGAATCAGTACCCCCCGCCACAATATCATCCTTAGTGGAATAATCCAAGCGTCTCCTCGATGATGCAACCTAAAATAACATAGATGATAAAATAAAACGAATGATAACAAGATAAATAATATGAAAGACCATAATATTCAAACATAATTTGTACTTACATTGTTTCCAGGAGGAGACCTACGTTGTTCATTTCTTGGTATTCTTCTACTCCTTCTAGTATCATCATAATCAGACATTTTGACCTGGAAATTTAAAATAATATTTTCAAATAAATAGAAATAATGTAAAATGTTAAATAATACAATTGTATCATAAAACAATGAGATAAATTTTCATGTGTGATATTTATATTGATAAAATATCAAGACTTTTCTATGTTCAAGATTTACTAGAGAAGTGGTTAAACATAAATTAGTGAGGCTATTAACAGTTTTATATTCGATAATGGTATAAAATATACTAGTTATTTTGATATCATGTATGGAAGTTAAAAAAAACACATACAATATTGCGATAATATTAGGTAAATGTGTCAATGCTATGTGGGGTCTGTGACAATTTCTGGTTCACAGTCTGTTCTAACAATTTCATCATCTGTATCATCAAATGAAACATTAGAATAAATAAAGACAGTTTCATCCACAACATCATTGTCATCCATGCATTAGTCAAAAATATGTCTAGGAATAACATCAACAATAACACCAAATTGTGGTTGTAACGGGTCACTTACATAAAACACTTGTTTAGCTTGTGATGCAAGAATATAAGGTTCATCGGTACGAAGCTGGCGGTTCATATCAATCACTATAAATCCACAGTTATCAATATGCATTCCTTGTCATGTCATTGAATCAAACCACTTGAATTTCATCATTGTGACACGACCATGTGCATAGTAATCTAATAAAATGATTCTTTCAACAACACCGTAATATGATATATTTTTTGATCGAGTCTGCCTGTCCGATGCACTCGCATAACAATCTGTTGTGGTGCTTATCGTGACACCGGCATGCTGTGTTGCCATTTTTTTTGCGCAACTATTTATAAAAAATTTAAATCCATTGACAACCATTGACTTACAATCACGTACCACATCGTTTGGACCAAAGGACAATGCTTTTATTTCATCTGATACTTCAATCATTGGTAGAGTTAAATCCTAAAAGATACCAACACAGAATATTAAACAGAGACATGTGATTATGTTATGAGAAGAAGAAAAGTAAATCTATTACCTTTGACTTTAACCAGGAAGCAAATTCTTTACTGTGAAACATTTCCTTCCTCTTAATAGATAGAGAGCGATGTCTCTTTTTTATTATTTCTAAATGTTCTCTACAGATATGAAAGCATTAAAATGTTAGAAGATATAAAGAAATCACACAATGAAAAAAATACATATTTATTAGTTTACTTACTTGATATAATCATCAAGCACACCACAGTTGAATAATACTGTGCGATGTGCCATTTCCCACTCTTCCCTGCTTAAAGTACACAACGAGTACGATCCAGATATCCCCCCTGTTTGGGGAAGTGAAGGACATGCAGGCTCAATGGGATCATATTGCTCATCTTTAGTTCTCATTAGTCGATTAGACCTCGTAGTGATGTTATCCAAGTACGATGAAAAGAAATCCATGCATTCTTGTGCTAAATAGCATTTCACAATAGAGCCTTCAGGATGATATTTATTTCTCACATAATATTTCAATGTAAACATCATTCTTTCGGTAGGATACATCCACCGACTCGAAACAGGACCACCAAAGATAACTTCCATGGGAAGATGCACAGTCAAATGTAACATAGATGTGAAAAAAGACGGTGGAAAAATTTTCTCCAAGTCGCAAAGAATAATCGGTGCATCTCTCTGCAATTTATGAACAATAATTCTGCTCAATCTTTTGGCACAAAGATCTCGATAAAATTGACATAAATTAATCACCGCAACTCTAACATTATGTGAAAGTAAATGGTGAATGGAAATGGGAATCAACTCATGTAACAAGACATGGTAATCATGGGTTTTAAGAGATTTGAGTTTCACATCTTGTGTATTTACCCTTTTTGAAATATTACTTGAATAACCATTCGGAACCTTCAAACTTTCCAAGACCTAAAGAAATTGTTTTTTCTCCACATTTGTCATCGAATAACAGGCAACATGGACTTTCCACTTATTTTGACCAATTGACTCAGGATGAAGCCTTGCTCTTATACCCCAATCCATCAAATCACGACGACACCACAAATTGTCTTTTGTTTTTCCTTTGACATTTAAAATAGTAGCAAGTAACATCTCACAAATGTTTTTCTCGATATGCATTACATCCAAACAATGACGTAATAAATTCGATGACCAATACAGAAACTCAAAGAATATGCTTTTCTTTCTCCAATTGCTATTGGAATTCGAATTAGCATGCTTTCGCTTTCTGATATTTGATTGACTTTTGCCAAGAACATAGTTCAAATCATAAAGTTCTTTAACAATATTAGTCCCTGAAATTCGTTGAGGTGTCTCATCTGTCTCGAGGGAATTATCGAACTGTCTCCGATTTTTCCTGTATGGATGATCCATTGGTAGAAAACGTCGATGCCCAATGAAGCTGAAAGTTCGCCGAAACTTTAATATTCAGAAACATGTATTTTTCATACAAATAGGACATGATAATTTAACTTTAGTACTCCAACTAGACATCATTCCATAGGTAGGGAAATCATTTATCGTCCATAATAAATCTGCACGAAACATAAAGTACTCCTTTCTGAATGCATCATATGCTTGTGCACCAACAATACAAAGCTCTTTTAACTCCTCTATTAATGGCTGCAAGTATATATCAATATAATTTCCAAGATCACTGGGTCTAGATATCAATATACTCATGATAGTGAACGGCTTCTTCATACACATCCATGAAGGAAATTTATAAATGTGAATGAAAACAGGCCAAGTACTGTGTGCAGTATGCATTTGGAGAAATGGGTTGAAACCATCACATGATAATCCCAATCTAACATTTCATGGGTCGGATGCAAAATCAGGATGTAACCTATCAAATTTCTTCCAAGCAAACCCATCTGCATGATGTACTATTTCATCGTTATCCTTATTTCTTTCATCTGCATGCCATCTCATATTCTTTTCCATTTGTTCTGACATTAAATTTTTTTGAAGCCTGGGAATTAAAGGGAAGTGCCACATCACTTTCTGTGGTATGAAAGATTGAGATCTGTCTTTATTAGTCTTCCACCTTGATGTGCCACACTGTTTTCACTGACTCAAGTCTGCATTCTCCTTCCAGAACAAACAACAGTCTTTGAGACAAGAATGAATCTTACTAGATGAAAATCCAAATTTGTCAACCAATTTTGATTCCATGTAATCATTTTCTGGAATACATGCATCATTAGGAAGTAAATCCTTAATAAATGTAAGGAGATAGTCGACTGTAGTATTACTAAATCCATACATTGTTTTCCCATGATATAATCGCATTAAAAACTCAAGTTTGCTCATTTTTTCACATGCTTGATATACTGGGGTATTTGCATCTTCCATCAGATTTCTAACACTCTCAACGTCATCATCCGGATTAATAGATGAGAACTGTGTTCCAGTATTCATTTCCTCTTGCACTGGTCTACATGAGGATATAGCTTCAGAAACAAAAGGAAACCGATCATAAATCAGATTTTTCATACCAATCTTTTCCGCTGAATTGATTTCATTCAACACTTGAGATTTTTCTCCATTGTGATACCACACATGATAATTTTTTTGGAAACCACTTTTAGTGATATAGTAACTCACTTCCTCATGAGATAACCAAGGTCTTCCAACACAATCAAAACACGGGCATCGAATCAATCCGCCATATGAATCATTAGTGAATGAAAAGTCCAAAAAATATTGTAACTCCTTCTGAAATTCATCAGTGATCCAATCAATGTTTTACATCCAGTATCTATCCATTCTGAAATAGATAAACATACATTAATTAAATAATATAAAAAATGACTTAACATTATATGTATTGTTTCATAAGATATTCAGTAATCATCAATAAAAAGTTAATAAAAAAATCATAACAAATATATTAAAATTATGGTTTAGGGAATTCATAAATGTTTTAAATTATAAAAATTCACGAATAGTCATACATAAGTTCCAAGAATGAGGATTGATTATAGTAAAAAGAGTTTATATGAAATCTAATAGATAATAATAATCAATTCCCAAAAGTTTTTGGGTTAATTCATAACGAGTTGTGATGTTTTGTATTAAATCTACAAAGATTTATTGAAATTTAGAGACATTTTGAAAATATAAACCACATCATATACCAAGAATTAATATTAAATAATTGGCTGAGAATTAAAATGTTAAGAAGATGAGAATAATAACTAATGTCTGAATCTATACTTTAATGATGGTGGTTTCCTTAGAAAAGGGATATCCCATCAACTTGGTTGTTCCCACCCTTGCTCGTATCTATGAACTGTTGGGTCAAATACAAGAATGAAGATCCCCACATCACCTCAGTGGTCCATATCAATTATTTTATGGATGATTGGTGAAGTGATATCAATGTTATGAGTACCGGTATACCGCAATAGCCCCCCACTCTAACTTTCATCCTACCCTACTCTACATTGTTGTCATTCTACTAAAATCCTTGGGAATTTCTAGTGTGGTTGAGTTGTTTAGTGATTTTTCTCAGTTTTCTTTTATTCCTTCCCCCTGCACCCCCATGGATGGATTCTCATTATTTAATCACACCCATATTTGTACAGAATTTGTTTTTAAACCATGGGTAATAGATAAATATGCATGAGTAACAACAGATTTAAGATAGATATTGTATTTTAATTGAGTGTGGTCACTAGAATGGAGCATTCTCATCTAAGAATGTGTTAAAAACAAATGGATAATGAAGACCACCAATGATGAAAAATGGAAAAAAACTTCCTTTGGAAAATTTTAAAAAAATGAAGTTAGAAACACTATTCCCAAGAAGTTTTTAAAGAAGGAAGATCATACATCCTTGGGTAATAAACCTAATAAGTCTAATCCAAGTTCTAAATATAAAAGGATCAGTTCTTCTATCATGGAATAAGGAGAAAAACTTAGATTCATGCCAAAAAGACTTGCTTGTATGTGAAAATAGAGGCAAGAAATAGCATAATGGAATATTTTTCCAAGGAGAATACAAATGTAGGTGGAAGGGGGCTGGTGTGGGATAGTGTGGGATGGATGTGGCTGAAGCAGGGCCAAATCATGGCATTACCACGGCATGACTGCGGCGTGACCGTGGCGTGACCGCGGCGTGACCGCGGCGTGACCGCGGTATGTAGGCCCGGTCCAACGACATCCACAGGGCAGCATCTTCCGGCCAGAAGCAAAGGGAGTGGGAGGAGGCTAGAATGCTGGTGGAAGGGGGATGGTTGCAAGTGTTGGGGGGATGGTGCGGACTGATTTGAAGGTGTCAGGGGGGATGTTGCGGGCTGGAATGCTGGTGACAGCGGGCTGAAATAAAGGTGGAAGGGGGCTGGTGTGGGCTGGATGTGGCCAGAGTAGGGCCAAATCACATCATTACCACGGCGTGACCGCGGCGTGACTGCGGCGTGACCGCGACATGTTGGAGTTTTACCAATGGGGGGAAGGTCATGATAAGTTGATATAATAAGATTAGATAGAGGGAAGAGATAGATATTATAGGTAGGCGCTGTTGAGGACAATAAGTTATGGGAATATTGTTAGATGATCCATGTACCAAACGTAACTAAGGGATTTCAGCTTTAACACATGTATTTAGGGGCCCCAATGATCCAAAGAAAACACATTCATGTATAATTGGACAACTAAGTGAAGTGATACTAGTTTCAGAGTATAAATATGAGAGAGGATACATAATCATTATTCAATTCATACGCGTTTTAAAATGGGTAGGCCATGAGATTAGGTGTAACTGTAATATTATAATAATAATAATAATAAACCATGAATATTCTAAATTATAGGTTTATGAGTCTATATTCCTTTAATATTTTTTAGTTATATACCCAGTATGATATTAAAATTAGCATCATGGTGTAGATGATATGTTTTTTGAGTCATAATACCAGCATAGAGTTGATTCAAATGATGGTTAGAATTAGAAGACAATGTTAAAAAAAATAACACCAGAGTACCAATGTATGGGTGCTTGATTTTATATGCATTGAAAAATGAATTTTCAGAGGAGGTTAACATATCATTCAGTTTCACTTCTGATAAAAAGGAGAACTAGGATTCATTTGTGGTGAAAATTTTGTTTGGAAAATATTGGAAATGGTTGTTCTTGTTCTTTAGATATTGTGAGGATTGGATTGTTTCGTTGTAGAAATATTGGGATAGTTTGGTGAAAATTTTATTTCTTCAACCGTGATGGCAGGTAGTTTCTAAAAGTTTCCTACCCTTCAATTTTTAAGCATCAGTAAGTGAGAGTTTTAGATATATTTCATTACCCAACATCAAAATTACTCAAATCTATATTCTTGATGAGGAGGCTCTGGAGGGTAATTTATAGGGTGTATTTTTTTAAATCTAGGAACATGTCACACTATTTATGTTTCTACTGTATGTTGATCAGATAGAAACAACATAGGTCATGGGAGGTCATAACTTATGACCAGATTATCATGAGTTTGTACTCATCATGATTTTCTACATTAAAGATCTACTATCATTAGTTCCCAGCTGTTTGGAAAAAATTGTAGTCAATCATTCTGGAGTATGTCTCATCCATTGCTATCTATTTAATCTAGTGGGGTTTTCCCATTGGATCCTACTAAAGAAATTTTTATCTTTTCTTGTATAGTATATATTCATCAATAGTTAACATTTACAAATATTTTTTATTATGGAGTTTGTGTTCAGTTTTATGCTCTAGGATCCACTATTTTAGATGATTCAATTGATGTAGTAGAATCATGATGTCTTTCTATTGTATTTTTTGTGTCACCTACTTAATGTGAAATTTTTTATAAAGATACTAATAGTTGAATTAATGAACTCTATGACTTCATATTAGATGATTCCTTTTAATTTGATGTAAATTCAGGTATAAATTGATGGTCTATTGAAGTTTGGTTTTGTTCTTCCAAGTTTGTCCCCTTGGAAAGCATCAGTTCAATTTATAATATAGTGTAAATGATGTATGTGTTTGTCTATAAATTATCCTCACCTGAATCATGGGATTATAAATAATGACTTCCCTCTATTATATATTGATGAATTATTTAATTAACCTATCCACAGATGCACCCCTCCACCCTCCCCCCTGCCCCCTGCCCCCCTCCAACCTGCCCCCGTGCCCCCCTGCACCCCTCCACCCTGCCCACTGCCCCCTGCCCCCTACCCCCCCAACCCTGCCCCCTGCCCCTTGCCCCCCTCCACCCATCCCCCTAGCCTGCATAGCCCACCCTGCACCCTGCACCCCCTGCCCCCTCCCCCTGCCCCTGCCCCCCTCTACCCAGCCCCCTAGCCTGCACAGCCCCCCTGCCCCCTCCATCCATTCTCAGTTGCTAAATAATGTTTTTGTATTATGTACAAGTGTTTTATGAACCAAATTTTCCTGTGATACTAAACATTTAGATCCTTGAATGTATTATTATGCCAAAGGAACCTTGGTATCCAATGACTCACTAGCTAGAGAAGCATAAAACACATGTTCCCCATTAAGATGAGTGCTATATTAAGCCTTGAATAAACCTTTGGACCGAGACTCTAGTAGTTCAATATGGAATTGCCTCTGTTTCCTAGACAATGTGTTGTTTAACTTTGAACTGTTTTTCAGCAGAGAACCAAATAAACTCTAACAGCACTATGGAATTGCCTCTGTTTCCTAGACAATGTGTTGCTTAAATATCACATCCTATGTGACATAGTCACACAACATGGGACCCATCTTAAAAGTCTAACGGCACTTAAAGAGTGTCTTGGTTCAAACAACTGTTTTAATAAAAAGAGGGAAACCCCCTACAGGGATATAAAAATGGTCAAGTATGATGTGTCACTCAAAATTCAAAAAGTTCTCCTCTATTTTCAAAACACCTCATGAATTTCATCATAAGACCAAAAAATTTCCTAAAATCCAATTTTTTTTTAAATCATTTCCCAAATTATATAATGAAGCCCCCTTCCCCCCTGCACAGAACCCTGGACAGCCCCTCGTGCACCTTCGGACAGCCCCCCCTGCATCCCCAGACAGCCCCCGTGCACCCCCAGACAGCCCCCACATGCACCCCCGGGCAGACCCCATTGTATGAAACTTCATAGGGGTATCTATCGATTCCATAATTATTCATTTGTTCAATTGCTATTTCATTTTTATGAGATTTATTTTCCCACAACACTCCCCATCACCCCCTTCACACCCCCTCATACTCTTTGAATCTCTGTCAAATTGTGGCCAATGAGTGGGCTTAGAAAGGCTAAGTGAAATTGAACTAAACATGTAAATCCAAAAGACATGGGTGGTGCAATGGTAATATTTCGGCATGACTCATCCATACATCGGATGTCCATGTCGAAGGAAAATAAAACAAAAACAAAACAAAAACAACATAGTATAAAGACAAAAAAAATGAAACACACAAATTAATCTCTCCACTACCCTGATCTCCCTCCCCTGCAAAGAAAACCGCGTAGCCACCTCCAGTGCCCTTTTGGCCCCCTTCTCAGAATATAACTACCCTCCATCCGTAGAAAGCAGTAAAAGCCTAAGTGGCCAATGCGATAAAGAAAATAAAATAAAAATTAAACAACAACATACCTGTTTCCAGTGAATAATTATATCTCTAGTTTATTGCATTTTTCTATAGAAACTTAATGCTCTTGTGGTAACCCACTTTGATTGCTGCAAGTTAGGATAAATATTGACAACAATTAATACCTTTCAAAGTAAAACCACATGTAATTGGCCAGGGACTGATGACTATCACTGAGTAGGCATATTAAATATATGGGAGAACTTAAACTAATGAACCTATATATTTGTACATATATTTCCAAGCAAATTAGAGTAATTTGTAAGAGTAAAAACTGAAATTTTTAAATGCATGAAAAACCTATAACATCACACAACAAAGTATAAAGCACTTAATCAATGTAAAGAGGAAAAAATATAGGCCCAATAACTAGTAGGTAGGTCTAATCTAACCAAAATAGATAATACAGTCTAATCATGAGGCCTCCATTCTAAAAACAGTCTAAACACCACATCCACCAAGCACCAATACACACCATATACCCTATGTGTGCCTAAATCTCCATAAAAAACAACCATTTTCATAATACATTATATGTTCAAGATGAACCCACGTAAGGGTGAGTATAAATATAACCAGTAGCACCCCCCAAAATAAAGAATTAAAGCACCAATAAGTAGTTATATTGAAACAAAATAATAGAGGGTAAAGAATGGTCGATGGGGATGAAGACATGGGATTACCACTGGTTGTGGGGGAGAACTGTCAGGAATGGAGGAGGAGGGGAGGCATCTCGGATCAGCTTTGCTAGAGGAGGGTCGGGGTGAGGAAGGTCATGACGAGGAGGGGTTAAGGGTTTTCAGGGTTGCTGGGGGTGTCAACCTCGGCGTCAGAAGAGAGGCGTCGGGGGAGGAGGCGTCGGGGAGGATGGTCGCAGCAAGGAGGAGGGTCGCGGCGAGGAGGCTTCGGGGAGGAGGGTCGCGGCGAGGAGGCTTTGGAAGAGCAGCGTCGACGAGGAGGGTCACGGTGAGGAGGCGTTGGGGAGGAGGGTCGCAGAAATGAGGAGGGCGTGGCGAGGAGGCGTTAGGGAGGAGGGTTGCGGCGAGGAGGAGGGTGCAGCGAGGAGGCGTCGGGGAGGAGGGTCGCGGCGAGGAGGAGGGTGCGGCGAGGAGGAGATCACAGGGGAGAGAAATGGAGAGGGCAGGAGGGTCGGGGAGGAACCCGATGGATTTTGGGAGAAAAAGGGCACGACTGATTTTAGGAACAGTTTCTTAATTAAACTGTGGCTATAAATTGGCTATAGCCACTAACCTATATAACCGTGGGTATAGGTCCGTGTCTATAGCCTTATTTTGTAGTAGTGCAAGTCTCAATAGGCCACCACCAACGGGGTCTACGTGTAATCCAAATAGGTGTTCGCAAAATAAACAGTGTGTAGTAAACTGAAAGTAAGTAAAGAAAAGTCATAAACAACCCTTCCGCTTAGGTTCCGGAAGGACACCTGGCGGGTCTACCTGCTTCAGCTCATGGCTGGTATTTTGAACAATCACCAGGGGTATAAGTATATAGATATAGGTTATCACTGGCATGAGGTAAGCATGCCTCTCATCCATAAGCACTGTAGCTGGCGTGGGGAATAATGCCTCCCACCCATAGAGGTCATATAAGCACGAGGTATAAATGCCTCCCATCCCATTACACAAAGATTCAGCTGGAATGGGGTAAGAATGCCTCCCGCCCACACATGGAGATTCATCTGGCAAGAGGTAAGAATGCCTCCCACCCACACACGGAGATTCATCTAGCACGAGGTAAGAATGCCTCCCACCCACATACAGAGATTCATCTAGCATGGGGTAAGAATGCTTCCGTCCCACACATGGAGATTCATCTGGAACGGGGTAAGAATGCTTCCCGCCCACACATGGAGATTCATCATAGGCATGTCAACACAGTAAGTCATAACCATTCACATCACAATATATAAGGAAATCCATCTTATATCATATCACATTAACAAAGCATCGCATTTCTCAATCACATTATAAGGAATACATACATCTCAATTCATTAATGGGTTCAGGCTATCTCATCCTAGCCAACCTCTAACCAAACCATATCATTTTCCTAACATGGCAAATCCCGTTCAAGACATAGCATTAAGGTCCAAAGGTAAAAAGGGGCCAAATCTCAAGGCATATAACCTATGGTTGACCACTCCCGGTCCACACCAAATCTAAACACCCTAACAAGGTTAGATTCATCAATCTCATACTAGACGGGTCATTTAGATATGAAGCAGTCATTACAAATAATGGGTTTGGCGAAAGACAAACCATGACATGATAATAATAACTCAAAAAGGCGAAAATCCGAAATGGAAACCACGTGACCACCTACCTTAGAGCTGTAGGCATAGGCTCGCTTGATATCGACCTCAGATTCACAGTAGGTTGGAAGAGATCTGAGTTCTAGTCCAATGCCCTGAAAATTGGGCATATGAGCCTGCATAAAAATAACAAGACAGAAGGAAAGATTCACCGAGGAAAGAAGGGTGCATGAGGTAAGCCTTACTGAGGGTGATCCAACGCCTTCGACGGATCGAAGAACAGTCACCGGATGAAGAATTCACAAGAGAAAGAGTGAGGGAGAGATTTTTGGCTCAAAGGAGGGATCCTCCTCTGGTTCTATCCGTGGGAAAGAAGAAATAAAAGCTTAAGGCTTTTAAAACAAAGTAAGGGAAAAATGGTAATTTCACCCAGAACAGGGTCGCACGGTTTAGGTGCATGGTTTACCCAAACCGTGCGCAAAACATGCACACCTCACTGCCTCCCAGACAAAAGCTGCATGGCCATGCGGCCTGGTCCGCATGGCTGTGCGCCCCTGTAGGTGCCCCTGTCGGCAGCCGCACTGTTTACCCCAAATCGTGTGCAGACCATGCGTAGGCCGTACGCCACTGCCTGTGAGCCAATTTCTCAAACTCTCAGGCTCCGAACCAACCCTGGAAACTTCCCGGACCTTCCTTAGGATGTTACACACATTATACAAGCTTAAAGGAAAGATTTGAAAGAAAAACCAACGATATGTACCTTTGCCAAAGAGTCGGGTCGTTACAACCTTCCCTCCTTAAAGAATCTCGTCCCCGAGTTGGCCTTACGAGGGTACTAAGGTGTCATCAACGAAATGCTCTGGCCATTGAGAATGTATATCAGCCTCTTGCTCCCAGGTCTCATCCTGTACCTGGCCGTGCTACCATAAAACCCATATAAGAGGAACAAACCTGCCACTGAGTGTCTTCACACTCCGGTCAACAATTCACATCGGATACTCCTCGAAGGAAGCATCCATATCCAGTTCAACCTCATCTGGATGAAAAACATGAGTCGGATCTGAAAAGTAACGGCGTAGCTGAGATACATGAAAAACATCATGCATGGCCTGATATCTCTGTGGAAGTGCAAGTTGGTAAGCTACTGGTCCGATCCACTTCATCACCTCAAAGGTTCCTAAGAACCTTGGTGAAATCTTACCCTGCTTCTGTATACATCTTTTCCCCAACCTGGGTGATACCTTCAAGAAAATCCGGTTCCCAACCTCGAACTCAAGAGGTCACCGGTGCTTGTTAGCATAGGAATGCTGTCCAGACTGAGCTGTCTGCATACGCTTCCTAATAAGTTGTATCTGCTCTATAGTCTCCTGTACAAGACGTGGTCCTAGAACAGATGCCTCCCCAGCTTCAAGCCAACACAAAGGTGAGCGACAAGGCCTGCCATATAAGGCTTCGTAGGGAGCCATCTCAATGGTAGCCTTAAAGCTATTGTTATAACTGAACTCGACAAGAGGAATGTGTTTCTCCCATGAACCTCCAAAATAGAGAACACAGGCACGTAACATATCCTCTATTACCTGTATAGTTCACTCGGTATGTCCGTCAGTCTGCGGGTGATAGGCCGTGCTCAAAAGTACCTGCGTACCCAAGGCCTTCTATAAACCCTTCCAGAACCAAGATGTAAAATAAGGATCTCTGTCTGAGACAACAGAATGAGGTTCTCCATGAAGGTGAACTATTTAATTGACATACAGTCTTCCCAAGTCATCAACCGTGAAGGTCTCCCGCACAGGTAAGAAATGCGCGACCTTCATCAGACGGTCGACGATAACCCATACTGCATCATTGCCACGAGGTGACCTGGGTAAACTAGTTACGAATTCCATAGAAACATCATCCCATTTCCACTCCGGAATGGACAACGGCTGCAAAATACATTCCGGATGATGATGTTCCGCCTTCACCTGCTGACAGGTGGAACAACGTGTGATAAAACCGACTATCTCGTCCTTCATGTTAGGCCACCAGTACTATCGTCGCAAATCACGATACATTTTGGTAATTCCTGGGTGAACTGCCCATGATGAGGCATGGAAATCCCTCATCATCTCCTCTCTAATGTCTGATGGGGCCCATACATGACCACAGAACAATAAAGTATCACCTTCATCCACAGTCCAATATGTAGATGCATCATTAGCGACACTTTCTCGTAGAACAAGGCCCTCCAGATTTGATAACTGTCTTGCCCTGACCCGTTCCAAAAGAGTAGACATCACCGCTAAGGCTGAGAGGACAGTTTGACCCTGAACCTCTTGGACCTCAACATGCATCTCTGAAAATAGGGCCATCAGCTTCCAATCCTCATTAGATTCCTGAACCACTTGTGACTGAGTTTTCTGACTCAGCGCATTGGCTACTAAAATTCCTTTCTTAGGAGTGTAGGCCAGTTCGAAATAAAAGGATTGCAAGTACTCAAACCACCTACGTTTCCTAAGATTTAGATCCCGCTGAGTGAAGATATATTTGAGGATTTTGTGGTCAGTGAATACCACAAAATGATCTCCCAAAAAATAGTGTCTCGAACAGCGTAAGGCATGAACAACCACTGCGAGCTCGAGGTCGTGCGTCGGATAATTCCATTCATGAGCATTTAACTGAAGAGAACCATACACAACGACTCGATTGTCCTGCATCAAGAGAGCTCCAAGCCCAATACCTGATGTGTCACAAAAGACCGTATAAGCTCTGCCTGGCTCCGACAAGATCAGTATCGGTTCTGAAGTTAGTCTGCCCTTCAGTTCTTGGAAAGATACTTCACAAGGTTCTGACCAATCGAATCTCACCCCCTTTTGGTCAAAGCTGTAAGCGGTGCTGCTAGGCATGAAAAGACCTGAATGAACCCCCTATAATATCCACCAATCCCCAAGAAACTTCTGATATCAAATAAATTCTTGGGATGCTCTCAAGAAATTACAACACTCACCTTCTCAGGGTCAACTGAAACTCTATACTCAGAAATAATGTGACCCAGGAAGTGAACCTTATTTATCCAAAAGTGGAATTTACTGAGATTAGCATAAAGTTGATGCTCTCTTAGTGTATTCAGCACGATCTCAAGATGGGTTGCATGGTCGTGTCTCGAGCGTGAATAGACTAAGATATAGTCCACAAATACAACCACAAAAGAATCAAGGTAAGGGTGAAAAAACCGATTCATGAGAGCCATAAACACTACAGGTGCATTCGTAAGCCCAAATGGCATGACTAGGTACTCATAGTGTAAGAACCTGGTTTTTGCTGTGAAAGAATTTGGAATATTCTTGATGATATTCTAGAGCAGCACCTTCAGACGGCGTGCGATTCCGAGCCCCAGAGTGGCCGGAATTAAATTTTCAGTGCATTCACACTGGGAACGCCAAATAAATGGGATAACTCCTAAACAGAGTTCCGGATCAGGGATACAAGTGTACGTATGGGTCCGGAATGGGGTGTTTACCCTAGTAACGACATAAAACTTGTCGGCGCGGGATGTTTGGACCCCTCTCCTGCTTCTGGAATGTTAAACAGATTAATTAATTAATTAATTAATTCGTTTAGTGTAGAAACTCCAGTATCTTTTAAATGGTGGCTCAGATTGGAAAACCAAGGGCACCATTGAGTTCGGAGCGTTTCTTTTACCCTAGGATGGGTATAAGTTTTGCGGGCGCGACCCGTTTGTGAAAAATGGCCCCAGGGGCGTTTTCGTAATTTGGCGGCTTCGGACGCTAAGTGTAATAACTTTTGAACGGGGTCTCGGATTAAAAATTCGAGACCACCGTTGCGCTCAGACCTTCATGTTTACTCCAGGGGCGACCTTCTTTTTGTCCGCATCGGGAGCGGAGTCGGGGCGTGCTGGGCGGATGGTTTAAGTATTTTCTACTTAAACATCCCCCCCTTCATCATCATCATCTTCTTCTTCTTAGCCTGGGCATCCCCTTCCCTCTCCTCCTCCACTCCGGTGAGGCACCTCCGGCGAGGCAACTCCGTCAAGGCGACGGCGCGGCGGCGGATCGCCCGTGAAGCTTCGGGCAACGCCCCTGCTGGTAGGAGGTTTTCCTTTGTTGCGTTTTTATTCCCGACCCTCCTTTGAATCCAAATTTTAGTGTCGAATTGCTGTTGGATTTTCGAACGAACCACATGAATGCGTAGTCGAGTTTTTCCTATTTCCATCGCTTGTTTCGGTTCGTAAATCTGAGTTGCGAGGAGGATGCAGCAGCCCGGTGAAGATTGCGGTAATTTTGGGTTGTTCCGGCCGGTTTTGGGTACTCCGGCGGTCCGAGGCGTGGCGGCGCGGGCGAAGGGCGGCGGTGGCTTCTCCTCGGCAGGCAGCGGGTTCCTCGGTGTCGGCCGAGGCTCGCGGAGGGAGAGCGGCGTCCGGCGGTGGTGCCAGGAGGAGGCGCTCCACGGCGGAGCAGAGGCACCGGCCGGCTGCGCCGACCGATTGACGCGGGGCCCAGGGTCGCGGTGCGCGACCCCGCTCGGGAGGTAGAGACCCGCTGAACGCGGGTCTCCGCATGGAGAAGCGATCGGCCTCGCAGCTGGTCGGATTGGAGGCGCGCGGTCCGCGCGGGTGAACCGCGGCCACGGCGGTTCGGCCGGCAGAGCCGCGGACCGACCGGCTTGAGCCGGTCCAGGGGGTGTGGACCGGCCGGACCGGTCCAGACTACCCCCACCTGCGTCCGACGGCATTAAACTGTCGTAACTCTCAAACCGTGGCTCGAAACTTCATGACGTCTACGGCGACACGACCTTTAAATAGAGAAGAACTTTTTGAGATGGTTTTGGGAATTTTTAATTCCCGAAACGAGGGGCCGCGGAGGCACGACATGTCTTTAAGTGGACGAGCGTTTCACCCAAGATTCTTGTTTTGAGCGGAGCGGACGCATCCGACGTCCATTTTGAGTGCCGTCAGCAGCGTTGGAACCCTGGCATCAAGGCGGAGCTTTCCAGGGTGGTTTCAGTCATTGAGTCCAAAGTTGAGGCGCGGGCCCCACGACCCGTCTTTTGAGCTACGTGCATCTTTTAGCGACTTTTTCCTCGGACGTTCGTTCGGGGCGTGTGAGCAGTCGATGTTGGGTGTTTTTCCGAGGGCATCGCGTTGGCGCTGTCCTCCCGCTGTAATTCCGCACGATGGTGCGGGCCCCGCGAGAGCCGTTTCGGGAGTTGACGGTGATTTCCAGCTTTATCACCGGGCGACCGTTTTGGAAAAGTGAATAGTCCATTTCGTGTACTTTTTCAAGAGGATCGCAACGGTGCGATCCGTTCGTTGAGTTTCGGGACCGGGATGTGGGTCCCATGTGGCCCCGCTCGTGTGCGGTGCGCCGGGATGCATCTTTGTCTCTGGATATCCGTTGCACTCATGTGGATAGTGCTTTTGACGTGTTTTCCCGAGGGTATCACAATGGTACGATGCGCCCGACTATTTTCGGGGCCGAGGCTTGGGATCACGGAACGCCGTTCGGGCGTGAGGCGGTGTTGGTGACTTTTCTGTTGGATATCCGTTTGAGGCGAGTGAGTAGTCTATCTCGTGTGTTTTTTCATGAGGATTACAACGGTGTGCTCCGTTTGGTTGTGCGGAGCCTCTTGAACAATCTTATTAAATGTTGAAATGTGGAGGTGCCCCGGTGGCGGTCCTTCTACCGTGTTTGTAGCGGACCTTTGGCGAGTGATCGCATGCACTCCCGTGTGAGTGATGTAAATGCTTGAAGTGATGTGGTTGTCCGTGCCTGGACCTTTGAGGTGGAGTTGTTACGTCATGCTTTTGTGTTGACATTGGGTTCCGTGTGCACGATATCCCTTGGGATGGAGACGTGGTATACCCTGGGAGTATATGAGAGCGCTTGGAGGTACGTGTGGTTTGTACCTGAGACGTTCATGCACTTGGTTGGGGTTGACTTGGGGCCACACATCGTGTGGGCCACATGTGCGTGCCGTGTTCTGCTTTGCGTACTTTGACCTCTCGCGATGCAGAGGGTCCCTCGATGTGTTTGTTTGACCAGCATGGTGGAGTATCCCTGGCTCTGTGCTCGTTTGTTGACCAGTAGGGTTAAGTGGTCTCCCCCTGGTTTCGTTCTCGATGGATTGGCCGGTAGTGGTGCTAGTGGCACCCCGTGATGGAACAGGCGCTGAACCTCTTTTGGGAGAGTTGTTCTGGAGTTGGGTGGTTGCGTGATACCCACTCAGTGTTCGGGTGGCCAGTGTTATACCCTCCAGTAGAGATGGCCAGAGCAGTTCTGAGTTTTACCCTCCAGCGGGGCTGGCAGTGGGTTACTCATCGACTTCTTCGGGTTTACCCTCCAGCGGGGCTGGGTAGTGGGTTACTCGCTGACTTCTAGGGTTTACCCTCCAGCAGAGACTGGGCAGTGGGTCACCTGACGCTCTTAGGGTCTACCCTCCAGCAGAGACTGGGCAGTGGGTCGCCCGATGCACTTATGGTTTACCCTCCAGCAGAGACTGGGCAATGGGTCACCCGACGACCTCTTAGGGTCTACCCTCCAGTAGGGCTGGGCAGTGGGTCGCCCGTCGTCTAGTTCCAGGTCTACCCTCCAGCAAGGCTAGGCAGTGGGTTGCCTGTCAACTTATTCCAGGTCTACCCTCCAGCGGGGCTGGGTAGTGGGTCGCCATATGATGTGTTGTGGTCTACCCTCCAGCGGGGCTGGGCAGTGGGTCGCTTGATGATGTGTTGGGGTTTACCCTCCAGCAGGGCTGGGTAGTGGGTCACCCGATATCTGGTTATGAACTACCCTCCAGCGGGGCTGGGCAGTGGGTCATCCATCGGCATTTCCGGACTCAGTCCTTCCTACTAGGCTGGTCTGTGGCTTTCCTCCGTGGTTACCGGAGTGGGACCCTTGGTTGTACGGGTCGGTGTTGGAATGGCTTTGACTTTGAGGAGACCTCTCGACTGCAGGGCAGTGACGAGGTGTGGTTTGACTTTCCCTAGAACTCTCAAGTTCCAGGGGCACTTTCCCCACCGAGACGCGTTCTTGTGACGCGATCTAAAACCGTGCGGGCGAGTCAGTGCCGCCCAAAGTGGATAGTGTCAAGGTGCGGTGATTGATCCCCTTGGCTTGCGGTTCAGGGCAGACGTGCGGGATGCTGGGCATCGATGATGGGGTTATGTCTGGGACTGTTGGCTACTTTTTCTTGGGCTGAGCTATGGGACGGAGATCCCCTTACGAGCTTTTTTGGGCTTCTTGGCAGAGCATATATATGTATATACCTCGTATGAGTACCCACTCCTTGGGTTTTGGCTACTCTCCTCCCAGGAGAGGCGAAGACGCACGAGGTATGCCACGTGCTTTCCGTGTCTAGCTTCTCGTGGTTGGATGAGTCTACTCTCCTGCTATAGGTAGCGAAGACTCGACGAGAAGTTCATCTTCTCACCATTTCCAGCTCCTTGTGTCTGGACGAGTCTACCTTCTTTCCTTTTGTTGGGTTGAGCTGGACTCTCTGCTGTGTTGTTACTCTTTACTGCACCCTCGGTTGGAATCCTTTACTTTTCCTGTTTTCTCTACTGCTCACCCTTCGGTACCTCCTTTGTTGCTCCCTAGAGCCTTCGGGGTATCCTACTGAGTATTCTTATACTCACCTCTTCTTGGGATTTGCCCGCACTTGGTGTGCCCTTGCAGACGACGGACAGGTGGAGCGTGACTTCCGTGGAGCGTAGGAGCTTGGGAGCTTGGACCGCGTGCGGTGGTCGTGGCCGGGTTCCAGGTGGGAGACCCGTCAGCTGGTTTCTTTTTTTTACCTGTTGCTGGGATGTGGCACCTTTTCTGGTTGGGCACATGTTTTTCCCCTTTTTCCTTTTCATCACTTTACTTGTACTGTTTAGAGGTCGATGCACTCTTGTGGTTTATTTATAACAGTTTCCCTTTGCTTGTTCTTTTTACTCTGCACCTTTGCATTTAGTGTGCTACGTGTGGGTGTGTACAAGTGCTTAGGCAAAGGCCTCCCCGAGTTGTTGTGCCTTCGGCGCTGGTCGCCAGCCCCTGGCCTATGGAGGCAGGCTTGGGGTAGTTGCGGCTCGAGCCTGGGTAGGGTCGGGTCATGACAAAGTGGTATCAGAGCTGGTTCGTTCCTTGGGACGTTGTGCGGATGTCCCTAAAATAGGAATTGGTTGGGATATAGGGCAACAGTGTTAATGTGTCTCGAGAGCGACTCTCAGGCCAGGGAGTCCAGTGATGGTGCGGCGGCCGACGTATCCATTCAGCAGGATCCTGATAACCCGCTTGTCAACTCGGCATGCTGAGACACTTGTTGCAGGGAAAATTGGTTTGTGCATCACATAGGATTGAGTCTTTGACTGTCCTTCTTGAGTCGGATCCCCATTGTTGATATTGGTATATACATATATGCTCATCTGACCGCGGCACTCCTTGATAATGATCAGGTTGTCTCCGCGAAGACAGCCAGCCCAGATACCACCTTTGGTGCGTGACGACGAACCTATGAGCTATGAGGCCACAATCCAGGACCCATCATGCGAGCCCCTTTCTCCGGGTGGGCCGGTAGCAGCACCCCCACCGTTGAGCAGCAGGTAGTTTCAGCAGAGCAGGCTGAGCTTGAGCGCAGGTTGAGCACGCTCCGTGAGTTCCAGCGGTAGAGACCGCTGAGGTTCAGTGGTGAGCCAGACCCTCGGGCAGCAAAGGGTTGGCTAGAGACAGTGGTTCGCCTTTTCAGGCTTGTGTAGACGCCAACCGATCAGAGAGTGGCTTTGGCAGTCAAACTTTTCTGTGGATCAGCTTGGCGTTGGTGGAGTCTGGTGACTCGATTTCTTGATGAGTCGTCGCTTTCGTGGGGAGACTTTCAGTTGTTGTTCCGTGAGAAGTTTTCCCCCCTTCTTGTGCTCCTTTCGGATTCAGGAGCTCCTACAGTTTCAGTAGGGAGGGATGATGGTGGCTGAGTACGCAGCTAGTTTTGCAGACCGTGCACGCTTTTACCCGGACTTGGTCCTTGACGACAAATTCCGAGCGCAGAAGTTTGAGCAGGGTCTCCGCCGAGAGATTCGTGCTATCATAGTACCCTTGGGAATTTCCACATATGTCGGGGTGCTAGAGCAGGCGCTGGTGACAGGGGGCTTCCTGTCATGTTTTGCGGTTGGTAGTGGCAGTGGGCGTGACGGAGCCGGGACGTCTGCCGTAGTTAGCAGGCACCAGAGGACAGGACCTCGATGCAGGTGTCCTTCCCACTGCTGGTTCCGGAGACGTGGTCGTATAGCACTGTGGCGAAAAGGCGCAGGGCCTCAGCCGAGGATGCCCTTCCGTGAGTGGATCCCGGGCCGTGGTCGTACACCACAGTGGCTCCGGAGGACACCAGGGCAGCCCAGAGAGCGCCGGTGCTATTCTTGTGACGTGCGAGGTCACTTGGCACGAGACTGCCTGACCCGAGTTGCTGAGAGCTTCGGGCAGGCAGCAGGCGCACCACCACGGCAGAGGCAGCGCCATGATCGAAGTAGTACCCAGAGAGGTGGTGCTAGAAGAGGAGCGGGAGGAGCTGGAGGTGGGGGACGACGTTACGAGATCTCCCCATCACCATTAGGCAGTCTATGTCAGGCTCCGAGAGCTGACGGTTGGGACCGCGGGTAGCCGTGAACTTTGGATGTCTACGATCCTGCAGAGCATGGGATGGTGAGAGGTACCCCTTGAGACTCTTGTACTTCTTGCAGTAGAATTGTTAGGCTCTGCGTGTGAAATTATTTTCTCCCAGCTCCTTGTTTGAGTTGTTACTAGGATGGCGCGAGGCATCTGTGTAACCCTGTGTTGGTAAAGTAAAAGGCGTGACCCCTTTTCCTTTAGTCGATGGTGTTGACTCCTTCGCCTTTTGAGCATGTAAGAGAGCATCAAATGTGGAATCTTGCGTGACCAGATATCCTTGGGTGTTTCACCATATGGATATTATGAAGGAGGGAATCACTGGGCCTTGTTTCAGGTGCGGGCGGTGATTCTAGTCACGGCGTGCGACGTAGAGGTTCGTTCGGGGAGGTGAGCTACCCCCGAGAGCCTTCGGGTCGTTTGAGACTGTGCAAAGGGATGGCAAGGTACCCTACCACCTTGCCCTAACCCCAAAGTCTGGAGTGGGTGCACGACATCGGCAAGGGCCGACCTAGCATGAACATATCAATCCTTTAGTCTGTGTGCGGTGACGCAGAGCTGTGCGTGGGTTCTTCTGGGTATGGAAAAGCCAGGTGAGGGCTTAGTACCATGTGTTGCTCCCTAGTTTTGCTTTTCAGGGAAACAAAGCTTGAAGGAGGGAATGATGTAAGAACCCGGTTTTTTCTGTGAAAGACTTTGGAATATTCTTGATGATATTCCAGAGCAGCGCCTTCCGACGGCGTGCGATTCCAAGCCCTAGAGTGGCCGGAATTAAATTTTCAGTGCGTTCACACTGGGAACGCCAAATAAATGGGATAACTCCTAAACAGAGTTCCGGATCAGGGATCCGAGTGTACGGATGGGTCCGAAATGGGGTGTTTACCCTAGGAACGACATAAAAATTATTGGCGTGGGTGGTTTGGACCCCTCGCCCGCTTCTAGAACGTTAAACGGATTAATTAATTAATTAATTAATTCGTTAAGTGTAGAAACTCCAGTATCTTTTAAACGCTGGATCAGATTGGAAAACAGAGAGCACCGTTGAGTTTGGAGCATGACTTTTACCCTAGGAGGGGTATAAGTTTCGCGGGCGCGGCCCGTTTGTGAAAAATGGCCCCAGGGGCGTTTTCGTAATTTGGCGGCTTCGGACGCTAAGTTTAATAACTTTTGAACGGGGTCTCAGATTAAAATTTCGAGACCACCGTTGCTCTCGGAGCGTCGTGTTTACTCCAGGGGCGACCTTCTTTTTGTCCGCATCGGGAGCAGAGTCGGGGCGTGCCGGGCGGATGGTTTAAGTATTTTCTACTTAAACACCCCCCCTTCATCTTCTTCTTCTTCTTAGCCTGGGCAGCCCCTTCCCACTCCTCCTCCACTCTGGCGAGGCACCTCCGGAGAGGAAACTCCGGCAAGGCGACGGCGCGGCGGCGGATCGCCCGTGAAGCTTCGGGCAACGCCCCTGCAGGTAGGAGCTTTTCCTTTGTTGCATTTTTATTCCCGACCTCCTTTGAATCCAAATTTTAGTGTCAAATTGCTGTTGGATTTTCGAATGAACCACATGAATGCGTAGTCGAGTTTTTCCTCTTTCCATCTCTTGTTTCGGTTCGTAAATTTGAGTTGCGAGGAGGCTGCAGCGGCCCGGCGAAGATTGCGGGAATTTTGGGTTGTTCCAGCCGATTTTGGGTACTCCGGCGGTCCGAGGCGCGGCAGCGCGGGCGAAGGGCGGCGGCGGATTCTCCTCGGTAGGCGGCGGGGTTCCTCGGTGTCGGCTGGGGCTCGCGGAGGGCGATCGGCGTCCGACGGTGGCACCAGGCGGAGGCGCTTCGCGGCGGAGCAGAGACACCGGCCGGCTGCGCCGGCCGGTTGACGCGGTGCCCGGGGTTGTGGTGCGCGACCCCACTCGGGAGGCAGAGACCCGCTGAATGCGGGTCTCCGCGTGGAGAAGCGACCGGCCTCGTGGCCGGTCGGCTTGGAGGCGCGCGGTCCGCGCTGGTGAACCGCGGGCCGCGGCGGTTCGGCCGGCAGAGCCGCGGACCGACCGGCTTGAGCCGGTCTAGGGGGTGTGGACCGGCCGGACCGGTCCGGACCACCCCCACCTGCGTCCGATGGCATTAAACTGTCGTAACTCTCAAACCGTGGGTCGAAACTTCGTGCCGTCTGTGGCGACGCGACCTTTAAATAGAGACGAAATTTTTGAGATGGTTTCGGGAATTTTTAATTCCCGAAACGAGGGGCCGCAGAGGCACGACATGTCTTTAAGTGGACGAGCGTTTCTCCCGAGATTCTTGTTTTGAGCGGTGCGGACGCATCCGACGTTCGTTTTGAGTGCCGTCAGTAGCGTTGGAACCCTAGCGTAGAGGCGGAGCTTTCCAGGGTGGTTTCAGGAGTTGAGGCCGAAGTTGAGGCGAGGGCCCCACGACCCGTCTTTTGAGCTGCGTGCAGCTTTTAGAGACTTTTTCCTCGGACGTCCGTTCGGGGCGTGCGAGCAGTCGATGTTGGGTGTTTTTCCGAGGGCATCACGTTAGCGCAGTCCGCCCGCTGTAATTCCGCACGATGGTGCGGGCCCCGCGAGGGCCGTTTCGGGAGTTGACGGTGATTTCCAGCTTTATCACCGAGCAACCGTTTTGGACAAGTGAATAGTCCATTTCGTGTACTTTTTTGAGAGGATCACAATGGTGTGATCCGTTCATTGAGTTTTGCGACCGGGATGTGGGTCCCACGTGGCCCCGCTCGTGTGCGGTGCACCGGGATGCATCTTTTTTCTCCAGATATCCGTTGCACTCATGTGGATAGTGCTTTTGACGTGTTTTCCCAAGGAGATCGCAATGGTGCGATGCGCCCGACTGTTTTCGGGGCTGAGGCTCGGGATCACGGGACGCCGTTCGGGCGTGAGGCGGTGTTGGTGACTTTTCCGTCGGATATCCTTTTGAGGCGAGTGAGTAGTCTATCTCACGTGTTTTTCCGTGAGGATTACAACGGTGCGCTCTGTTTGGTTGTGTGGAGCCTCTTGCACGATCTTGTTAAATGTGGAAATGTGGAGGTGCCCCGGTGGCGGTCCTTCTACCGTGTTTGTAGCGGACCTTTGGTGAGTGATCGCGTGCACTCTCGTGTGAGTGATGTAAATTCTTGAAGTGATGTGGTTGGCCGTGCCTGGGCCTTTGAGGTGGAGTTTTTACGTCACGCCTTCGCATTGACATTGGGTGCCATGTGCACGATAGCCCTTGGGCTGGAGACGTGGTATACTCTGGGAGTATATGAGAGACCTTGGAGGTACGTGTGGTTTGTACCTGAGATTTTCGTGCGCTTGGTTGGGGTTGACTTGGGGCCACACGTCGTGTGGGCCCCATGTGCGTGCCGTGTTCTGCTTTGCGTACTTTGACCTCTCGCGATGTAGAGGGTCCCTCGATGTGTTTGTTTAACCAGCAGGGTGGAGTATCCCTGGCTCTGTGCTCGTTTGTTGAACAGTAGGGTTGAGTGGTCTCCCCCCTGGTTTCGTTCTTGATGGATTGACCGGTAGTGGTGATAGTGGCACCCCGTGATGGAACAGTCACTGAACCTCTTTTGGGGGAGTTGTCTTGGAGTTGGGTGGTTGCGTGATACCCACTCCGTGTTCGGGTGGCCAATGTTATACCCCTCTAGTAGAGATGGCCAGAGCAGTTCTGAGTTTTACCCTCCAGTGAGGCTGGGCAGTGGGTTACTCATCGACTTCTTCGGGTTTACCCTCCAGTGGGGCTAGGCAGTGGGTTACTCACTGACTTCTAGGGTTTACCCTCCAGAAGAGAGTGGGCAGTGGGTCACCCGATGCTCTTAGGGTCTACCCTCCAGCAGAGACTAGGCAGTGGGTTGCCCGACGCACTTATGGTTTACCCTCCAGCAGATATTGGGCAGTGGGTCACCCGACGACCTCTTAGGGGTCTACCCTCCAGCAGGGCTGGGTAGTGGGTCGCCCGTCATCTAGTTCCAGGTCTACCCTCCAGCAAGGCTGGGCAGTGGGTCGCCTGTTGACTTATTCCAGGTCTACCCTCCAGCGGGGCTGGGCAGTGGGTTGCCGGATGATGTGTTATGGTCTACCCTCCAGCGGGGCTGGGCAGTGGGTCGCTTGATGATGTGTTGGGGTTTACCCTCCAGCAGGGCTGGGCAGTGGGTCACCCGATATCTGGTTATGAACTAACCTCCAGCGGGTCTGGGAAGTGGGTCATCCGTCGGCATTTCTGGACTCAGTCCTTCCTACTAGGCTGGTCTGTGGCTTTCCTCCGTGGTTACCGGAGCGGGACCCTTGGTTGTACGGGTCGGTGTTGGAATGACTTTGACTTTGAGGAGACCTCTCGACTGCAGGGCAATGACGAGGTGTGGTTTGAATTTACCTAGAACTCTCAAGTTAGAGGGGCACTTTCCCCCACCAAGACGTGTTCTTGTGACGCAATCTAAAACTGTGTGGGCGAGTCAGTGCCGCCCAAAGAGGATAGTGTCAAGGTGCGGTGATTGAGCCCCTTGGCTTGCGGTTCAGGGCAGACGTGCGGGATGCTGGGCATTGATGATGGGGTTATGTCTGGGACTGTTGGCTAATTTTTCTTGGGATGAGATACGGGAAAAAGATCCCCTTACGATCTTGTTTGGGCTTCTTGGCAGAGCATATATATGTATATACCTCATATGAGTACCCACTCCTTGGGTTTACTCTCCTCCCAGGAGAGGCGAAGACGCGCGGGGTATGCCACGTGCTTTCCGTGTCTAGCTTCTCATGGTTGGATGAGTCTACTCTCTTTCTATAGGTAGCGAAGACTCGACGAGAAGTTCATCTTCTCATCGTTTCCATCTCCTTGTGTCTGGACGATTTGACCTTATTTCCTTTTGTTGGGTTGAGCTGGACTCTCTGCTGTGCTGTTACTCTTTACTGCACCCTCGGTTGGACTCCTTTACTTTTCCTGTTTGCTCTACTGCTCACCCTTCAGTACCTCCTTTGTTGCTCCCTCGAGACTTCGTGGTTTCCTACTGAATATTATTATACTCACCCCTTCTTGGGCTTTGCCCGCACTTGGTGTGCCCTTGCAGACGACGAACAGGTGGAGCGTGACTTCCGTGGAGCGTAGGAGCTTGGGAGCTTGGACTGCGTGCGGTGGTCGTGGCCGGGTTCCAGGTAGGAGACCCGTCAGCTGGTTTCTTTTTGTTTACCTGTTGCCAGGTTGTGGCACCTTTTCTGGTTGGGTGCGTTTTTTGCCCCTTTTTCCTTTTCATCACTTTACTTGTACTGTTTAGAGGTCGATGCACTCTTGTGGTTTATTTATAGCATTTGCCCTTTGCTTGTTCTTTTTACTCTGCACCTTTGAATTTAGTGTGCTATGTGTGGGTGTGTATAGGTTCTTAGGCAAAGGCCTCCCCGAGTTGTGGTGCCTTCGGCGCTGGTCGCCAGCCCCTGGCCTATGGAGGCGGGCTTGGGTAGTTGTGGCTCGAGCCCGGGTAGGGTCGAGTCATGACACATAGAGACAATACCTTCTCCTGAATGCCGTGCGAGGTATGTCTGAAGTCCTAACACAGACCTGGTGATAGCTCGACCTCAAATCTATCTTTGAAAACATCTTCGCTCCTCGGAGCTAATCGAAGAGGTCATTAATTCGAGGTAAAGGATACCGATTATTAATATTCAGCTGATTTAACTTACGATAATCCACGCAAAGACGAAGGGTACCATCTGCCTTCTTAGAAAAGAGAACTGGTGATCCCCAAGAAGAAGTACTGGGACGTATAAAGACTTTTTCTTCCAGGTCCTCCAGCTAACTCTTGATCTCCAGAAGTTCCTTAGGTTCCATCCTATAAGGAGGAATGGTCACTGGTGCTGCTCTTGGTATAAGATCAATAGTAAACTCCACCTCTCGCACTGGAGGTAGACTAGAGAAATCATTAGGAAAGACATCACTGAAATGCTCCAACACTGGAGGATAAACAGAGGTTTGTAACCCTTGGTCATCGAGATAAATACTGGCAACCTGTACCGTGACACCACCTAAAATCTGGTGTTCCGGTCCTGCTCGTGTCGCACTAAGATCCCATTCTCCCTTATTCATATGTGTGTCGCCCTATGGTGATGTAAACGCTACCCTCCGACGATAGTAGTCAATCCGGGATCTATAGGGAACTAACCAATCCATCCCAATTATTACATAAAAACCTGTCATATCCAGAACATACAGGTTCCACACGAAAAGGTAACTGCCCACCTTGAGGGGTAAATTCTGACAACGACGAATGCCCTATGAATGGATACCTAATGGGGTATCTAACGTGATCATGCCATGATGTGACTCAACGTCGAGGCCCAAACTTCTAATAATTTTCTCCGATATAAAAGAGTGAGAAGCACCTGTGTCAAACAAAATAGATACTAACATAAAGGCAACTAGAATTGTACCTCATACAGTAGATGGTCCGGCGTACTGCTCCTGTGGCGTAGGCTTGACTGCATACAACTGGCTGGTACTACGGCCCTGAGTCACAGCCTGGCTACCCTGAGCAGACCCGCCTATGCTGGCGTTGAGAGTCATACGCTTGATTACCACTGCCTCGACTGCTGCCAAAACCTGATCGTCCAGTGGTATTCCAGCCGCCAGACTGACGTGATCCTGCCGATACAGCACCTGATCGTGGAATTGGTACAGATCCCTGATCACTAGGCCCTGGGGGAGAAGTCCTGCAGAAACGATGGAGATGACCCAACCTACCACAACCTCTAAACTCCACTGGATTTCGCGTACACTGCCTCCTCATATGTCCTGGCACCCCACATTGGTGATAGATAGGAGTACCACCCGAGAAAAGGGTTTGACTACCACTAACACCACGAGAGTCCCCAAAACGCCGCTTCTTCCCAAAAGCAGATCCACTAGAACCCTTAGGTGCCGAACCGACCTGGTTTAAACTGTCCGATTCTCTCAAATTCCTCTCTGTGATCAAAGCCTGATTGACAATCTCTAAAATGGTCATCAACCTGAACACGTTAACTTGTGACCGGATGGCGCAACATATCCCATCCTCAAAACTCCTAGCGGCTGTGAGATCATCAGTAGCTAGTGTAGGAACAAAATTCTATAACTCAGTGAAACGGGACGAATATTCCATGACTGTCATGGTCCCTTACTGTAGATTCATAAACTATCTAGCTCTGTCAGCCCTCAAAGTCTGGGGAAAGAAATAATCGTAGAAGACGGTCTTGAAATCAGTCCAGATCATATCTCTCTGCTGTCCTAACTGGGTGATGACATTCCCCCACCTCCTGGCTGAACCACGTAGCATATAAGCTGCGATCTAGAACCTCCACCCTGGAGGCGTCTCAAGGTGCTTGAAAATGGTCAGAATAGCTTCCAACCAGGACTCCGCAGCAAGTGGTCCGCCATCTCCTGTAAAAGTAGGAGGATGCTGTTACTGAAACTCGCCGGTCAACTCTACCATACTCGGGGCAGGTCGCACTCCACCTTGCATACTCTACATCATACGCAAGAAGCTCTCACGGAACTGGGAATCGGCGCCCATCTCAGGAATAGAAAGATGAGCCACGGGTGGCTTGACCTGAAGATCAACTGGCAGCTCAGGGCCCGCCACCTCAGGAATGTGATTGTCACCACCTTCAGCGTGTGTGACTCGAGGACGTCTCAAAGGCATAGTGATACAATGCCAAAAGAACGTCTTAAAATAATAAACCAACAAATTAAAGGTTAAACTCTAGAAGCTAGGATAGGTACTAAGCCTTCCTACCCCTAAGATCACCTATCCACACCCATATGAATTCTTAGTAAAACCTACAACTGTTAAAATTTAACTTAATCCAGTGATATGACATTTCCTAGCCCATAAGGGCCCATACTCCTCATGAGCTGAAATATGACACACAATTGGATGTCATTTCTCATTTACTTGTTCTAATCAAGTATTTGAATTTCCTTTAAATAAAATGATTGGTTTAGTTGGAATGTCATTTTATGATCCATAAGGGCCCATACACCTTATGAACCAAAGAGTGACACCCACAAAAACCACATCATTCCTAAATTCACAACCTTTAAGAAGGGTTAGCACAGTTGCACACATATTAACAAGGCATGGAAATAAACAACAAGCAATGCTCGCTGAAAATTTAAACGTGGCATGGAAATATGCATGGCCTAATCATATTGTGCCTATCGTGATGCATGTTCTAATGTATAACCCTCATTTCATCAGGTCGAACCCTGAAATCCAAATTCCAACATTGAAAATCTCAATAATTTCACAAAACATGTGAAGCACCCAACGATGAAACGATATCAATAGTAAATAGTAGAATCAATAACAACACAAAATAGGAAACTTGGCCCATACCCCGTACATGGGTTCACGACGCCCAAGCACGACTCATGGCTAATTACCTAAGTGTTCCCAGTCTCTAAGTCTATCATTACCAAAAAGTAAAGTAAGAAAGAAGGAAACCTATGATACCACTTTGTGACGTCCCGAACCTGGATGCCCCTCAACCCGAGCCCCGAGCTTGGTTGGCCACATTACCCCTGGCTCGTCTCCCCATAGGCCAGGGGCTGCCGGCTAGCAGCGGGGGTGTAATGGTAAGTCAGTGGGGAGACTGTACCCCCATGTCAGAGTACACAACAGTATAGAAAAAAATCAATAAAAATAGCGGAAGCACAACCAATGGTAAATAGGAGAAAAAGGGAAACATATAAACCAAACAACAGACGTAAGAAAATCCTGATAGATATATAAAATCCACATAGGCAGTGTCTAATACAAAATGAATGTATGGAATGCTGATATAGTAATTCAAAAAGAGAAAAAAAGTAGTCCACTAGCATCTCTAGCCAAGCTCGGTCCTCTGCTCTGGATCTCCAGCTAGAAAATACATGTATCAACAACCTGAAGCTAGGCCTTTGCCCCTACTAGTACCTGCAGCAGTAAAGTCTACACGGGTGCCAAGGAGGCCTCCCAGGTAGGGTGTGAGACAAGTCTCAGTAGTCCACCACCAATGGGGTCTACATGTAATCCAAATAGGTTTTCTCAAAATAAACAGTGTGTAGTAAACTACAAGTAAGTAAAGCAAAGTAATAAACAACCCTCCCACTCAGGTTCCGGAAGGACACCTGGCGGGTCTACCTGCTTCAACTCATGGCTGGTATTCTGAACAATCACCAGGGGTATAAGTACGTAGATATAGGTTATCACTGGCATGAGGTAAGCATGCCTCTCTTCCATAAGCACTGTAGCTGGCGTGGGGAATAATGCCTCCCACCCATAGAGGTTATATAGGCACGATTTATAAATGCATCCCTTCCCATTACACAAATATTCAGCTGGCACGGGGTAAGACTGCCTCCTGCCCACACATGGAGATTCATCTGGCACATGGTAAGAATGCCTCCCACCCACACATGGAGATTCATCTGGCACGGGGTAAGAATGTCTCCCACCCACACACAGATATTCATCTAGCACGGGGTAAGAATGCTTCCCACCCACACACAAAGATTCATCACAATCATGTTAAAACAGTAAGGAATAACCATTCACATCACAATATATTAGCAAATCCATCTTATATCATATCACATTAACAAATCATGGAATTTCCTGTTGTACCCCACACTCTTTGATTTTCATGATCACAATCACTTTCATTTTTGTCTAACATTGTGTTTTAAGTGTTTTTGTTGATAGGAAATTGATTGCCAAAGGATTGGCCCAAGAAAGAACATCAAGTGGACTGAAATTCAGTCCACCGGCCAACCGGTGTGATGGCACCGGCCAGCCGGTGGACCTGGCAGAGGCATTGCCCACTGCCAGGTTCCACCGGTCAGCCGGTGGCTCTGTCACCGGCCAGCCGGTGGCACCCATCCCAAATAGTGTTTGCTACTGTCTTGCCACCGGCCAACCGGTGGCCTCACCACCGGCCAGCCGGTGGAGTCTGGACAGAAGCATCAACCCTGCTCCAAGGCACCGGCCAGCCGGTGGAGCTGTACCGGCCAGTCGGTAGCCCAGTCAAACTAGCCGTTGGGTTTGACCAGTCAACCCTCTTTTGGCCTCCAACGGCTCCGAAGACTTCTCCAACGGCTCCGAAGGCCCCCAATGGGTTCCATGCCTATAAATAAAGGCTGAGGAAGCCCCGGACACCAACCGGATCAAATACAAAGCCCACGGACACGTTGCTCATCTTTTGGCATACCTCCGGCGACTTCCTCCAAGGGAACCCCAATAGCTCCAACAACTTCCACATCCAAGGAGCCCCTTCAAAGAAGCTTGGAAGCAGCCTTCAACATCTCCAATCAATCAAAGGCGCCCAAGACTTCTCCAAATACGGTTTTTATTGTTTTATTCTTTTTTGAGCTTAAATTTGAGTTTGTGCCTACAAACTCCCAATTTTCTCATCCCCTCTTTCCTTTGGGTTTCACATCACCACTAAGGTGTGAAAAGGTTGCCAAGCTTTCCTTTAAATAGCTTGAGACATAGGTGAGCTATCCTTCACCTGTAAGAAGGATAGTGGGTTCTTGCTAAACCATAAAAAGAAAGTGGGTTCTTGCTAAACCACAAAAAGCAAGCTGTAATAGGTCCTAGTGCTACCTCAAAGCCTAGTGGGTTTCTTGCTAAAACCATTGAAAAGCAAGCGGTAGGAATCTCTCAACGGTTGAGTTGGGAGCGGAGACGTAGGCCGGGTTTTTGGCCGAACTCCGTTAACAATTTCTTGTGTCTTGCCTCTTTACTTTCCGCTGCACTTTACTTTGATTTTTAATTTGTTAATCAATTTTTTAAAAGGCAATTCACCCCCCCTCTTGCCGTCATTCCCATTTTGTTCCGACCCAACATTTGGTATCAAAGGGAGTATTTGAATAATTCCCTAAACCGGTTTCAAATTAAAGATCCTTTTTGATGGCATCTACCTCTTTCGCCCCCGAGGGCTACTCATTGGGTCGGGCTCCATTTTTTTGATGGGACCGACTATAATTATTGGAAAACCCGCATGACCACTTTTTTAAGAAGCATAGGATATCCTATTTACAAAATTGTCATGCAAGGTTATTCTTTGTCTTCCCCCGATGAATCCAAATGGACCCCCGCCGATATTAAGAATTTTGAGCTTGATGGCAAAGCCATGAATGCTCTTCATTGCGGGTTAGATAGAAATGAATTTAATCGTGTATCTACTTGCTCTTCTTCACATGAAATTTGGAAGCTTTTAGAAGTGACCCATGAAGGCACTAATAAAGTCAAAGATACTAGATTAGATATGTATAGACAAGACTTTGAATCTTTTTCAATGCATCCAAATGAGTATATTTCTGAAATGTTTACACGCTTTACTGACATTTGCAATGGAAGGAAATCTCTTGGTGATGATGTTTTAGCCGAGACGATGGTCAAGAAGATCTTATGGGTCCTTCCGAGCTCATGGGCACCAAGGTGACGGCGATCCAAGAAGCTAAGGACGTCAAAAATATGCCGGTCGAAGAACTCATCGGATCCCTAATGACGTACGAGATCACGATGAGGAGGCAAGCTCAAAAGGAGGGCACACCAATCAAGACCCCAAAGAACATCGCCCTCAAGGTACAAAAAGAAGTAAGCTCCTCCTCCTCATCATCATCCTCATCTACTTCATCTTCAAGCGGCGACTCGGAAATGGAGAATCTCGCCCGCCAAATGCACAAGTTCATGAAGAAGCACAAGAAGAAGAAGAAATCTCACAAGGCTCGAAAGCAAGAACCCACCGCAAGATCCGAGCCCAAGGTAAAATGCTACGGGTGTGGCCAAAAAGGGCATTACAAGCCCGATTTCCCACTCAACAAAAAACGGGCCACGCAAAAGGAAAAAGGAAAGAAAAAGGTCCTCAAGGCGACATGGAGTGACACCTCCTCATCATCATCCTCCTCCTCCTCCTCGAGCAACAACGGTAACAAATGCCTAATGGCATTCCATGAGGTAACATCTTCCGACTCCTCCTCCTCTTGCTCTTCAAATTCAAATTCTTTCAATCATTTGTCTTATGAAGAACTCCAACATGCTAGAGATCAATTAGAAAATGGTTTTCATGAGCTTTCTTCAAAATTTGTTTCTTTGAAAAAGAATTTCAAAAAACTCTCTTCCGAAAAAGAACAACTTCTCAAAGAGAAGGAAGAGTTGTCCCTTAAAATCCAAAATTTTCCAAATGTTGATTCCATGGAATCAACCATCAAAGACCTAAGGGATACCCTAGCAAAGTTCACCCAAGGGGAACAAAATTTGAACAATTTGCTTGGTTCCCAACGTATATCTAGAACCACCCAAGGGCTAGGATATACCAATATAGCTTCCTCCTCCCATGCTCCAACTGTTTTTGTAAGGGGGAGCTCTAGTTATAAATTTTGTAACTATTGTAAAAAACCCGGGCACATGATATATGAATGTAATTGCAAAAACGCCCGGTATGGTAGGCCCAAATCGATTTTTTATTCGGATGAATTTTATAGGAGAAGACCCGCTACAAGGCAAGTGTGGATTGAAAAATCCCTCTTAGCGAGTCTCTCCGGGCCTAAAATTGTCTCTTTTCAAAATCCCTCTCCTCGGTGACTTTTTGTTTTTATTTAGGGGGAGTTAGGATCGTTTAAGCCCTTTTGATTTCAATTTCAAATTTTTTTTCAATCTTTCAATTTCAACACTTGGTTTCAAATTTTCATTCAAAATTTTCATTTCAATTTTGATTCAAAACTTTCAATTCAAACTGTTATTCATTTTTTGATTCAAATCTTTCAATTTCCAAAATTTCAATTGATTTTCAAATCCCATCTCTTGTTTTTCAAAATTTCCCCCAATCAAGTTTTATGCCCCATTCTATTTTGATAATCACAAAGGGGGAGAAATTTCTTGATTGATTGGGGGAGAATCTTTTCTCTCATGCTTAGTATTTATTTTCAATTTTTCATTTAAAGCATGCCTTCATTTAAGTTTTTACATTGCTTAGATAAGTGATTGTGATCATCAAAATAGGGGGAGATTGTTGTACCCCACACTCTTTGATTTTCATGATCACAATCACTTTCATTTTTGCCTAACATTGTGTTTTAAGTGTTTTTGTTGATAGGCAATTGATTGCCAAAGGATTGGCCCAAGAAAGAACATCAAGTGGACTGAAATTCAGTCCACCTGCCAACCGGTGTGATGGCACCGGCCAGCCGGTGGACCTGGCAGAGGCATTGCCCACTGCCAGGTTCCACCGGTCAGCCGGTGGCTCTGTCACCGGCCAACCGGTGGCCTCACCACCGGCCAGCCGGTGGAGTCTGGACAGAAGCATCAACCCTGCTCCAAGGCACCGGCCAGCCGGTGGAGCTGTACCGGCCAGCCGGTAGCCCAGTCAAACTAGCCGTTGGGTTTGACCAGTCAACCCTCTTTTGGCCTCCAACGGCTCCGAAGACTTCTCCAACGGCTCCGAAGGCCCCCAATGGGTTCCATGCCTATAAATAAAGGCTGAGGAAGCCCCGGACACCAACCGGATCAAATACAAAGCCCACGGACACGTTGCTCATCTTTTGGCATACCTCCGGCGACTTCCTCCAAGGGAACCCCAATAGCTCCAACAACTTCCACATCCAAGGAGCCCCTTCAAAGAAGCTTGGAAGCAACCTTCAACATCTCCAATCAATCAAAGGCGCCCAAGACTTCTCCAAATACGGTTTTTATTGTTTTATTCTTTTTTGAGCTTAAATTTGAGTTTGTGCCTACAAACTCCCAATTTTCTCATCCCCTCTTTCCTTTGGGTTTCACATCACCACTAAGGTGTGAAAAGGTTGCCAAGCTTTCCTTTAAATAGCTTGAGACATAGGTGAGCTATCCTTCACCTGTAAGAAGGATAGTGGGTTCTTTCTAAACCATCAAAAGCAAGTGGGTTCTTGCTAAACCACAAAAAGCAAGCTGTAATAGGTCCTAGTGCTACCTCAAAGCCTAGTGGGTTTCTTGCTAAAACCATTGAAAAGCAAGCGGTAGGAATCTCTCAACGGTTGAGTTGGGAGCAGAGACGTAGGCCGGGTTTTTGGCCGAACTCCGTTAACAATTTCTTGTGTCTTGCCTCTTTACTTTCCGCTGCACTTTACTTTGATTTTTAATTTGTTAATCAATTTTTTAAAAGGCAATTCACCCCCCCTCTTGCCGTCATTCCTGTTTTGTTCCGACCCAACATTTCCCAATCACATTATAAGGAAGAAATACATCTCAATTTATTAATGGGTTCAGGCTATCTCATTCTAGCCAACCTCTAACCAAACCATCTCATTTGCCTAACATGGAAAATCCCATTCAAAACATAGCATTAAGGTTCAAAGGTAAAAAGGGGAAAATCTCAAGGCATATCACCTATGGTTGACCAATCCCGGTCTACACCAAATCTAAAAACCCTAACAAGGTTAGATTCATCAATCTCATACCAAACCGGTCATTTAGATATGAATCAGTCATTACAAATAAGGGGTTTGGTGAAAGAAAAACCACGACATGACGATAATAACTCAAAAAGGAGAAAACCCGAAATAGAAACCACATTACCACCTAACTTAGAGCTATAGGAGTAGGCTCGCTTGATATTGACCTCAGATTCGTAGTAGGTTGGAAGAGATCTGAGTTCCAGTCCAATGCCCTGAAAATAGGGCATATGAGCCTGTATAAAAATAACAAGACAGAAGGCAAGATTCACCGAGTAAAGAAGGGTACGTGAGGTAAGCCTTACCGAGGGTGATCCAATGCCTTTGACGGATCGAAGAATGGTCGCCGGATGAAGAATCCACAAGAGAAAGAGTGGGAGAGAGATTTTTGGCTCAAAGGAGGGATCCTCCTCTGGTTCTGTCCGCGGGAAGGAAGAAAGAAAAGCTTAAGGCTTTTAAAACAAAGGGAAAAATTGTAATTTCACATAGAATAGGGTCACACGGTTTAGGCACAAAGTTTACCCAAACTGTGTGAAAACCGTGCACACCTCACTGCCTCCGAGACAAAATCTGCATGGCCGTGCGGCCTGGTCCGCAGGGCCATGCACCCCTATAGGTGCCTCTGTCTGCAGTCGCACAGTTTATCCCAAACCGTGCATAGGTCATGCACCACTACCTGTAATCCCATTTCTCAAACTCTCGGGCTCCGAACCAACCCCAGACACTTCCCGTACCTTCCTTAGGATGTTACACACATTATACAATCTTAAAGGAAAGATTTGAAAGAAAAACTAACGATCCATACCTTTTCCAAAGTTTCGGGTCGTTACAACCTCCCCTCACTACAAAAAAAGTGTCTTTTACCAACAGAAAATTAGTGACACATAATATATTTGATGGTAAAAATTATTAATTCCAACAGATATTGAGTTTTTTCAGTATTAATTTTAACTACCAACAATTGTTTTTACTGACAGGTATATCTGTTGGTATAAACTGTCCAATACCAACATGTCTTTTACCAACAGTTAAATCTGTTATTTTTTCATATTAATACCAACATTTTTCTACCAAAACATGAATATTTTATTAATACCTATTATTACCAACAAATATTTTACCGTTAGAAGGTTTGTTCTAATAAATTGTTTTACAAACAAATGTTATATAAATAATTGAATATATATATTTATACCAAAAAATCATTTGTTAATAAAAATACATATTTATATATCGAATTAAAGAAATTTTTAAATGAAACATATTTTTTGAAATGAATACATACATACATACATAAATGCATGCATGCATGCACACACACACACACACATTTTTGTGTGTGTATCTATTAACAAGTTACCAAAGTTTTTTGAAACTCAAACCTGATTAACATTCAACTCACTGATGATGGAAAAAATGAAGGATTGTCGTGTCAGAGGACCTATTATAATTATATTTTTATTATTATACTTTATCTTATAAAAAACACCAATGGAGATAATTTGAATTCCATTCTAAATATTTTTTTTTAAAAATTTACAAAAAAATGAGAAAAATAAATAACATGCCATCTAAAAATATTAACATTTAGAATGAATTTAAAATATATTTTCAATAATAATAATAATAATAATATTTAAAAACATAAAATAGGGGATTAACCCTAATTCTTTGATCGAACACCCTCCACTGCCTCCCTGCGTTCTGCCTCCCCTACCACCACCTCCCCTCGTTCAGCCTCCCCCGCCGTAGCCTCCCGGTGTTCCGCCTCCCCGCATTCCACTTACCCATGTTCTGGATCTCCTGCCACCACCTCCCGACATTCCACCTCCCCTGCCACCACCTCCCCACGTTCTGCCTCCCCTCCCAATGCCTCCCTGTGTTACGCCTCCCCTACCACTACCTCCCAATGTTCCGCCTCCCCATGTTCCACCTCCCCTCCCACCACCTCCCCATGTTTCGCCTCCCCTATCACTACCACCCAGTGTTCCGAATCCCCGATTTACACCTCCCTATGGTCTGCCTCCCCTACCATCGCCTCCCTACGTTTCGCGTCCCTGTGTTCCGCCTCCCTGCCTTCCAGTCACCCTTATCATCAATCCTCCCCCCTATGCCATTGCTTCATGTTTTTACTACCTAGATGATCATTGCCTCCCCAGATATCTTACTAGCTTTTGTGGATTGAATTTCCTATCACTCACAAAGATTAGAAGCACAATAAAAGATTGAGGAGCGCAAATATGTTGTTTGGAAGATGTTTCAAATCATCAACCCCCTCGATTGTTTTTTTGTATGACACAATGTAGTTTTGGGTATAGAAACGTATTTATAGATTGACATCAAGTGATGACCCATCCTTTATTATCCCTTTTTTCCACTCTATCCCTCACAGATTATTACATCAATAGATTGATTAGAGGAAGGGGTGAAATCATCCAGCTTCATTTCAGCAACATGGAGCATCATTCACTTGAGGAAAAAATCCATGGTTCACCTTCATTTATCTTTAATAGACACATTAATGGTATGGTTAAAAGTATATGGATAATCAAACCCTAGATGTGAGGACTTTAAATCATATTATTGATATTATATGTATGGAGGTTTGTCCTACTGAATGTAACTTCATGGAATAGTTTCAATCATATCGAAAATGGGTTTTATCATCATTATTGGGATGTAGTATTAATTCATGCTTATGCTGCTAATTCAAAAATCCAATATAGGGGTTTTCTAAAGAATATGAAGGATGAATTTTCTAGTTCATCTATAATTGTGGTGGATAAGATCTTCATGGGTTTAGATTTATATATTTGGTTAGCCTTGATTGTTCCAAAAAAGATTTATCCCTACATTCTAAAACATGGGAGAATAAGGTTTTTTTATTACCGCAGAATATTGATTTCATGATTTTAAATCATCCCTAAATGGTTTTTTTTGTTAAAATGGAATGTGATGTTAAACACTTAAGGTGAAGAAGTGAACCTTCCTATAACGACTGGGGCCTGTTTGGAGCATTCAATTTGATTCAAGATGTTCATGATAGGGGATTAGGCGGTACTTGCATTATATTAAAATGAGTGAATTGGGGGGGGGGGGGGTTATTGGCATTAAAAATATGTTTCACTTATGAATTATCCCATATAGAATCACATTATGCATGTCTTTCATTACTGGGCATTGTAGTTTCCTCGAATGATGCATTGAGATTTACTGTAGGATCATGTTTCATTGGTGGTCACTTGATTTCATTAATCTAGATGAATATTCATATTGGTTTCTTGGTGTTATGAATTATTACACACTCTATGATTAATGGGATCTTCGAGTTGTAGAAACCCTATAATCCACAGGGGTGGGGGGGTGTCCCGGGGGGGTGTCCAAGAGAGTGGGGACTGTCCACGAGGGTAGGGGGTGTCCAGGGGGTGGGAGGTGATGTCCATGGGGGTGGGGGCTGTCTAGGGGGTTCGGGGGTGTCTAGGGGGGGGGGTGGGCGGGGCTGTCCAGGGGGTACAGGGTGTCCAGTGGGGTGGGAGGGCTATCCACGGGGGTGGTAGGATTGTCTAGGGGGTAGGGGGTGTCCAGGGGGTTGGAGGGTTGTCCACGGGGGGTAGGGGTGTTCAAGGTTGGTGGGTGGGATGTCCATGGGGTGGGGGCTATCCACGAGGGTGGGGGGCTGTCCACAGGGGTGGGGGCTATCCAGTGGGTGGGGGATGTCCATGGGGGGTGGGGGGGATGTCCATGAGGGTAGGGGGTGTCCAGGGGGTGGGTGGGGGTTTCCACGAGGGTGGGGGATGTCTAGGGGGGTCGGGGGTGTCTAAGGGGTGGGCGGGGTTGTCCAGGGGGGTATGGGGTGTCTAGTGGTGTGAGCGGGCTGTCCATGGGGGTGGCAAGGCTGTCCAGGGGGTGGGTAGGCTATCCACGAGGGAAGGGGGCTATCCAGGGGGTGGGGGCTGCCCATGGGGGGTGGGGGCTGTCCACGGCGGGTGGGGGGCTGTCCACGGGGGTGGGGGCTATCCACGGCAGGTGGGGGACTGTCCATGGGGGTAGGGGGTGTCCAGGGGGTGGGTGGGGCTGTCCACAGGGGTGGGGGTTGTCTAGGGGGGTCGGGGTGTTCAGGGGGTGGGTGGGGCTGTCCAGGGGGGTACGGGGTGTCTAGTGGGCTGGGTGGGATATCCATGGGGGTGACAGGGTTGTCTAGGGGGTAAGGGTGTCCAGGGGGTGGGTGGGCTGTCCACGGAGGGTACGGGTGTCCGGGGGGGGGGGGGGGCTGTCCATGGGGGTGGAGGGGGGGGGGGGGTTGTCCACATGGGGATGGGGTGTCCAGGGGGTGGGTGGGATGTCCACAGGGGTGGGCGAGCTTTCCACGAGGGGAGGGGTCCAGGGGGTGGGCGGGTTGTCCACAGAGGTGGGTGGGCTTTCCACGGGGGGTGGGGGAGTCCAAGGGGTGGTGGGGCTGTCCACAGTGGGTGGGTGGGGCTGTCCACGGGGGTGGGGGCTGTCTAGGGGGGGTCGGGGTGTCCAGGGGGTGGGAGGGGATGTCCAGAGGGATATAGGGTGTCCATTAGGGTGGGAAGGCTCTCTACAGGGGTGGAAGGGATGTACAGTGGGTAGGGGGTGTCCAAGGGGGGTGGGCGAGTGGTCCATGGGGGTGGGGGCTATCCACGGGGGTGATGGATGTCCACGGGGGGTGGGGGGCTGTCCACTGGGGTGGGGGATATCCAGGGGGTGGGGGCTGTCCAGGGGGTGGGGAGCTGTCCATGGGGGTGGGGGCTGTCCATGGGGGGTGGGGGGGGGGCTATCCACGGGGGTTGGGGGTGTTCAGGGGGGTGGGTAAGGCTGTCCAGGGGGTACGAGGTGTCCAGTGGGGTGGGAGGGCTGTCCACGGGAGTGTCAGGGAAGTCCAGGGGGTCGGGGTGTCCAGGGGGTGGGCGGGCTATCCACGGGGGGTAGGGGTGTCCAGGGGGTGGGAGGGTTGTCCATGGAGGTGGGGTCTGTCCACAGAAGGAGGGGGTGTCCAGGGGGGTGGGCGGGCTGTCTATAAGGGTGGGCGAGCTGTCCATGGGGGTGGGAGGGCTGTCCACGGGGGGAGGGGTGTCAAGGGGAGTGGGCAGGCCCTCCACGGGGGTGGGCGGGCTATCCAAAGGGGGTGGGGGCTGTCAAGGGGGTGGGGGGGGGGGGGGGGTTGTCCACGAGGGTGGGGGTTTTCCATGGGGGTTGGGGGTGTCCAGGGGGTGGGTAGGGCTGTCCACGGGGGTGGGGGGTGTCTAGGGGGCCGAGGTGTCTAGGGGGGTACAGGGTGTCTGGTGGGGTGGGCGGGCTGTCCACGGGGGGTGGCAGGGCTGTCTAGGGGGGGTATGGGGTGTCCAAAGGGTGGTAAGGCTGTCCACGGGGGGTGGGGGCTATCTAGGGGGTGGGGGCTGTCCAGGGGGTGGGGGCTATCCACATGGGTGGGGGGATTTCCACGTGGGTAGGGGGGTGTCAAGGGGGGTGGGCGGGGCTGTCCACGGGGGTGGGACTATCTAGGGGGGTTGGGGGTGTCGAGGGGGGTGTCCAGGGCTGTCCAGGGGTGTACGGGTTGTCCAGTGGGGGTGGGCGGGTTGTCCACGGGGGTGGCTGGGCTGTCTAGGGGGGTAGGGGTGTCCAGGGGGTGGGCGGGGCTGTCCATGGAGGTGGGGGATGTCTAGGGGAGTCGGGGTGTCCAGGGGGGTGAGCGAGGCTGTCCAGGGGGTATGGGGTGTCCAGTGTGGTGGACAGGCTATCCACGGGGGGTGGTAGGGCTGTCCAGGTGGGTAGGGGGTGTTTAGGGGGGTGGGCAGGCTTTCTATGGGGGTGGGGGTCTATCTAGGGGGTGGGGGATGTCTGGGGGGGTGTCCATGGGGGTGGGGGATTTCCATGGGGGGTGGGGGGGTGTCGACGGGGGTGGGGGTGTCCAGGGGGTGGGTGGGGCTATCTAGGGGGTCGGGGTGTCAAGGGGTTGGGTGGGACTGTCCAGGGGGTACGAGGTGTCCAGTGGGGTGGGTGGGATATCCATGAGAGTGGGGGGATTTCCATAGGTGAAGGGGCTATCTAGGGGGTGGGCAGGCTATCCACGGGGGTGGCGGGGCTATCTAGGGGGTACGGGGTGTCCAGGGGGGGTGGGCAGGCTGTCGACGGGGGTGGGGGGCTGTCCAGGGGAGGGGTGAATGAGTCATAGAAAATCATTAAGTAAAGTTTTATTATTTATAGATAAAAAAAATAAAGATAATGTGACCTATCTAATCACACATATATTCAGGCACAAAAAATCAATAAGCATCAAAGGTCAGTAATATCAGTCAAAAATGTAACAGATCAATATGTCTCTCATCACCATCACTATCATCACCGTCATAATATGCCTCACCCTCATCCTCATCGTCATCCCCATCATCATCCCCACCCTCCTTAATTCCGTCCTCCTTGCCCTCATACTCAGCCTCAGCCTCCTCATCGCCCTCCTCCTCCGCCTCACCCTCCTCCTCACCCTCGTACTCAGCCTCAGCCTCCTCCTCACCCCCCTCCTCCTCTGCCTCAGAATCTTCCTCGCCATCGTCTTGAACACCACTATAACTGATACCTGGTACACCATATATTGAATGCATCGACAAAATATATTCATCACAAGCTGTGCTGGCCTCTAGTGGAAGTGTTGGACGTAAAACTTCCATCAGTTTCATAAAAGCAGTGTTTTTCCCTAGCAGACTATTCTACCATCTCTGTGGCCCTTTTTCAGCCTGTTCTACCTATGCCTTAACCTAATGGAACTCAGTGACACTACAAATCATACTTGAGGAGGGCCAATACCTCGTCGGAACTATACTCTTCCCAGGTCAACAGCGTACTCTACCAGGGTGCTCATCTCCCAACACCTGATGTAAGTGATCGTTTGGCCCAAAATTGTCAGATTCCTGGGCATCAAGGGCCTCTAAAGCAGCCTGTTACAAATATAAATAGATTATTAAGTTACAAAATAGATACTAAAATTTTAAATCTACAAAGTAAAACTTACAATATGCTGTTGAGTTAGTTCATTAACCGACTTCCATCTTTCTTCCTTCTACTCGAGAAAAACAGTTTTGCTCAAGGAACACGTCCTTCTATATTCAATTTATGCCTCTACAATGACATTCAATGTAGGAAACCATAATTAAAAATAGGATATTAATAATTAATTGAATAAATAAAATTATATAACAACTTTAACAATCGAATAAATTATGGAGGTAAACTTAGAAAGTGAAATTCATAAAGAAAATTTATAAACTGTCATACCGGTTGCCTCTCATGATCTGGCATCGTAGTACGTCCCAATGTGTGGGAATATTTTTTAGCATCAATATTTTTTTATTTATTTCAGATGAATCCTAAATAAAATTCAATAATTAGTATTAACGAAAACATAAAAAATTCCATTTAAATACCTCTAATGTAATTAATACCTTAAATTGGCTCGTTGTCCAATGAGTAATCATCTGTCGATACTGTTCTAATAGACAATCATCCATGACAGGGACTGCCTCTAACTCTGTGCTCACTCTAGAACGCCAGCCAATTTACAGCTCGTGCTTATAAGCTCTCTAAAGCCTGCCTAAATCCTTTAGACGTGCCGGTCATACACCCTCACCATTGGGGAAATTAAATCATAGCTTACACCAAAATATTAATTCATATAAATACAAAAAATAATATATTTCATAAAATACAAAAGATTTTTTTACCCATATCTCTGCCCAAGTTTTATCCTCAACTTCATTTGACAACTGTCTCTATGATAGCGTGCTAACAGGAATGATGTCAGAGTATTTGGAAAGCGTCTCCAAAAAACTCCGACATTGTTGCCGTGATTTTTCAATCATTTGAATATCTTCATTGTACTCCACCATCAACTGGGTGTGGCGGTTCCACACCTCAAGCATGCATGTCCACCCCTACCCCCACCTCCTATCATTAGATGTATCTGTTATGAAATAAAAAAAGATATTTTATCAATACATGTTATAATGAAAATAAATAATGGTGTAAAAATTTGTTCGGTTTGTATAAGTATACATGCTGTAGTCTGATAAATGGGTGCCGTTGGATCCACAGAAACTGAAGGAACACCCTGTACAGATGGAGTGGGTCCCAATGTATGCTCCGTAGGGACAGACTCTGGAGGAGCATGAGTCGAAGAAGATGGAATATAAAATCCTGGAGAGAAGGAAGTGGGAGTAAAAGAAAATGACAGGGATGGCTGGTCGAATGCTGGATGGAGAGTGAGAATCATCATCGGATATGGTACAGATGGGCGAGGAGGCTCAGATGTAAAGGGTGGTTAAAACTTGGGAGGCCTAAATATCTCATGTGACCCTAACAAAACACCAGGATCAGAATGTGGGATGAGTGGTATGTCAGTGGGAGGGGTAGAGTCTAATCGGGGTACGGCGACCATATCGTCTAACTCTCATACCCCCCCCCCCCCCTCGTACGAAAACCCTGAGTACTGGGACCACTACTAGGCTGCTCATCAAATAAATTTCACCTAATAGATGGATCCTGAAAAAAGGTTTAAAAAAAATTAATCACATGACATTATATATTATTTAAATATATATATTTTAAATAAAATACTCACTGCATGCACTAGTGGTGGAATGCCCAGCTCATTCATGTGATTATTGTTGTCCATAATCTGTTTTTGTCGCCTCTCTTCAATTGGCTTCATTTCCTGCATTTGAAAACAAATAGGGAAGTAAATAGAAAAGGATAACTAAGGTGTCACCCAAAAAAAAAATGATAGGGAATAGGGGGATTAATGGATAATTTAACCATGCATTGTTTTAGGTGAGCTTGAATAGATATATAAGGAATTTAATAAATCATACAAGATGTAATAAAGAAATTTAATTTTTAGTAGGATGGTTATTTACGAAGTGTCGTCAGTCTATTAAAATCATGGAAAATTGATTATACCAGATTCATAAGGAGTAAATCAGTTGCCAAAATTAAGGAAAAATTTAATTTCTTTAGCCCAGGTAGATGATTCAGGTTTCAATACATGTTTTGTAGAAGAATACAAACCATCATGTTCATTACCAGGTAAAATGTTAAAGAGGGGTCTTAGAGTTTTAAAAATTTTATACAAATCACAGTTGAAGCATTGAAATGTTCACCAAGTTAGAAATGTTGGTTTTGTAGGTTTGAATACAGTTCAATTCCAAATTAGAAAATGCAATTCAAATAAAATTGCAACCAATAAACATTGAAAATTCACACAATGGTCTAGTCGGATACAACATATTTGTAATTAATATTAAATCAATTTGAATAGTACCAACCTTAACAACCCAAGTTGAGGTAAACCAAAATAATTGAGAACATGAATGGATGATTTTATATATTTCCCACCACAAATTCAGGTTTACAGTCAACTCTGACAACTGATCTATCAGAGTCATCAAAATTAATAAATGGATTATTTCCAATGCCAGTAGGGATGGTGCAAATTCCATCATCACCATCATCAAAAATATGTCTTGGAATTACATCAATAATGACACCAAATTTTGGTCTAAGATGGTCTTTGACATAAAAAAATTGTTTTTCCAATGATTCCAATACATATGGTTCATCGGTAGTAAGAGTGTGAGTCATATTAATTACTCAAAAATCCACAATCATCAATAAATGTCCCCTATCTCGTCATCGAATCAAACCACTGACATTTTATCATCGTGACTCATCCATGAGAATAATAATCCAATATTATTATTATTTTAACGACTCCATAATAACCTATATTTTGAAATCGCGGTCTACTATTTGATGCACTAGCATAATAGTCTGTTGTGAACTATAACACGATCATGTTGTGTTCTCATGTTCTTTTCTCGTTTAGTGATAATAAATCTATACCCATTGATAACAATTGATTTACAGTCACGAGCCACGGTATTTGGACCAAAAGCCAAAGCTCTTATTTCCTTAGAGACAGAGTCAGCAGGAAAACTCAATACCTGAAATATAAATCAATATTAAACTTAATTAATTATTGTTTTAATTATTTTAAATAGTAAATTATTACCTTCAATTTTAACCAAGCAGAAAACTCTTTTCTATGCAAAGTCTCCCTCCTTCTCAAAGATAAATAACGATGCTTTCTATTTATCATCACTTTATGTTCCCTATAGATAAAAATAGGAATAGTTTAACAGATATATATATATAAGATATACATATTCAATTTAATTACAAGATGTAGTCATCAAACAGTTCACAGTTGAACAAAACTGTGCGATGTGCCATCTCCCGCTCTTCAAGGCTTAATGTTGTCAATGTATATGATCCAAGAATTCCTCTTGTTTGAGGAAGTGATGGAAGACTGGGTTCAATTTTCTCATACTATTCTTCTTCATTTCTCATTGTTCTGTTCATTCTTGTAGTAATGCAAGTAACCGTTCATGATAGAACCTTCAGGATGATTCCTATTACGGACATAAGACTTTAATGTGTACATATTTCTTTCAGTTGGATACATCCAACAAAAACAAATAGGTCCTCTGAGAATTATTTTAGTTGGAATATGGATAGTCAGATGCAGCATGCATATGAAAAATGATGGAGGAAATATTTTCTCTAACTCACACAAAATTAATGGGGCATCTTCCAACATTTTTTGCAATAAAGACTTGGACAACTTCTTAGAAAAAATATCTCTAAACAAATGGCACAACTGAATAATATCCACCCTTACATTATTGGACAAAAGATGACAAATTTCTATTGAAATAAACTCATGCAGAAGGATGTGATAATCATGAGTCTTCAAAAGTGATCAAATAGCCTGAATTAGATAAATCAACACATCTATGCAATCTAGACTACCAAGATACATTTCCCCCTACAAAAGTAATCAAATAGCCTAAATTAGACTTCCTAGAATCGATATATCCTTCCATATCTGAATTTGTAAAGACACAAAGCATAGGGTACCATTTTCCAAAACACAATCTCTAATCAGAAGTGCCATGAAGATAACAAAAAATTTACTTCACTACTCTTCTATTCTCTCTACCTGGATTTGATAGAAAACGTCTGACCACACCAACTGCATGAGATATATCAGGTCTAGTACATACCATTTCATACATCAAACAGCCAATGACAGATGAATAAGGTATGTGCTGCATCTTCTCTCTCTCTTCATCAGTAGAAGGTGACTGACTGGTACTGAGCTTAGAATGTAAAGCAAGAGGAGTACTAACCACTTTAGCTCTATCCATATAAAATCTATAAAGAACCTTCTCAATGTATCTCTCCTGAGATAACCACAATTTCTTGGACTTCCTGTCATGGGAGATCGGCATGCCAAGAATCTGTCGTGTTGGACCCAAGTCTTTCATCGCAAAAGACTAACAAGGATCATTCTTCAATATGTCAATTCTAAAAGTATCATGGCCAACAATGAGCATATCATAAACATAAAGAAAAAGTATAATAAAATCATCATCAGTAAATATCTGAACAAAAACACAATGATCAGAATATGTCTTCCTAAAACCCTGATGAGAAATGACAGATTCAAACTTCTTATACCACTACCTCGGAGCTTGCTTCAAACCATACAAACTCTTCTTCAACCTTCATACATGATTTTCTTTACCTGTTTCAACAAAACCTTATGGATGCTACATATAAATCTCCCCCTCTAAATCTCCATGGAGGAAAGCTGTCTTCACATCCATCTGCTCAATCTACAGATTCAAACTAGCAGAAAAACCAAGAACAACCTGAATGGAAGACATTTTTACAACAGGTGAGAAAATCTCATCAATATCAATACCTTTCTTCTGACAGAAGCCTTTGACAACTAACCTTGCCTTGTATCATGGAAGAGAACTGGGTTCTTCATTTTTAATCTGATAAATCCACCGATTTTTCAATGTTCTCTTCCCTGTCGGTAACTTCACCAGCTCAAAAGTGTGGTTGTCGTGCAATGATGTCATCTCGTCATCCATTTCCATAACCCATATGTACTTCTTTTCACTCTCCATTGCCTCATCAAATGATTTTGATTCTCCCCCTTCAGCGAGGGGCACATACTCATCTGGTGAATATTGAGTAGAAGTGGTGTGATGCTGAGATGACCTCTAGAGTGGAACTGTGGGTTCATTAATAACCAATGGAACCAGATCATCAGAAAAAAAGGTACATCAGAAACATCAACTCCAACCTGTTCACCTTGAGCATAATTTTGTACATCAACATGATCATCAGAATAAAAAATATGAGGTAAATGTGAATCAAAACTTGGCTCAAGACTGAAAAAAACCATCAGAAGTTGGAGAAGCATCCTTTTCTCCCTTATTAATGTATGTAATAGTCTAATAATCCTTAAACACTGCATCAAAGATTCTGAAAAGTTTCTTCAAAACAGGATCATAGAACCTATACCCAAACTCATCATGTCCATAGCTAATAAAAATACACTAGCATGTCTTACCATCCAGCTTGGATCTCTCATATCTAGGCACATGAACAAAAGCCTTGCAACCAAAAACACGCAAGTGATCATACCTGATCTCTTTTCCATACCAAAACTTATCGGTAGTGTCTTTTTGAAAAGAAACCACCAGAGATAAATTGATAATATAAGCAGTAGTAAGTAAATCCTCACCCCAAAAATGTCCAGGAAACTTTTCTTCTGAAAGAAAACAACAAACTCTTTTCAACAAAGTCATGTTCATCCGCTCAGCTACACCATTTAGATGAGGTGTCTTGGGCGGTGTCTTATGATGCCGAATACCTTCCTGCCTGTAATAATGATCAAATGGACCACAATACTCTCCCCTATTGTTAGTGCAAATACATTTCAATTTCTTTCCAGATTCCCTCTCAGTAGAAACATGAAATTGCTTAAAAAACTGAGCACCTGACTTTTGGATTTCAAAACATAAACCTGTAGCTTTAGTGAGTAGTCATCAATAAATGTAACAAAATAAAGACTGCCACTAAAGGTTTTATATTTCAAAGGAACACAAATGTCAGAATGTATCAATTCAAGTACTTGTGACTTCCTGTGTGGAGGATGACCGCTAAAACTCACTCTACTCTGTTTCCCAGCCATGCAATGATCACATGTGTCCAATTTGACACTCTTCAGATATGTAAGAATATTCCTCTTGGCCAAACAACCAAGGCCTTTCTCAATGATGTGACTGAGCCTCTTATGCCACAATTTTGACGAAACACTGCACTCAACAACGCAAGCAGTATCACAAGAAATAGAAGCTATGGTTCTATACAAACCTAATTGCTTCTTCCCTTGAGCCACAATCAAAGATCCCTTGGAAAGATTCCATTGAAAATCACCAAAAGTACTAATAAACCCTTCATCACCAAGAACGCTGGTAGAAATAAGATTCAAACGAACCTCAGGTGCATGTTGAACATTCTTTAAAATCAGCTTACTTCTTGTACTCGTCTCTAAACAAACAGTCCCGATGCCTACAACGTCAGCATGACCATAATTTCTCATCTTCAAAATCCCAAAATTACCTGGGCTGTAAGATGTAAAGAACTCCTTCTTCGATTTCATGTGAAAACATGCACCACTGTCAACAACTGAGCAAGAATCATCAGAAGCAATTTTAATGGAGTCATAAACAATAATAAGATCACCCCATGTAGTAGTGGCGACATGATCATCTCCATCTCCATTTTTCTACTGTGTATTTTCCTTTAATCTGTTATCTCTTTTCAACTGATAATAAAACTTCTTAACATGCCCCCTCTTACCACAATTATGACATTCAAAATATCTCTGCTTCAGTCTAGATTTTCTTCTGCCTCTGCTCTTACCTTGACTCCTCTACCCCCAGTCCTGGTTTCTCCCCATGTTCTCTGTGACTAAAATCTCTAAAGAATATTTCTCCTGAGTGCGTCTCCTAAACTCTTCATTTAAAATAGCATACTTGAAAAAACTAAATGTCATATCACCATTAAGAGCAGAACTAGTTAGAGTAACATGTAAATTCTCCCATGAATCGGGTAAAGTCTTAAGCAGCAAAAGAGCTAAAACCTCATCTTCAAAATTGAAACTCATTTCAGACAACTAATCAAAACATCCTTGATATTCACTTAAATAATCAAAAAGATACATACCTTCTTTTTACCTAAAGTTCATCATTTTATTGAGAAGAAATAGTGTGTTGTTTCCCGTCTTGGAAGCATAGGTCGTCTCAAGCTTCTCCCACAACGTTCTGGCATGAGAGATGTTGAAAATGTGGTTCATCACATTATCTTCAAACCATTGGTGAATGAAGACACAAACCATATCATGCTCGAACGCCCATTCTTCATCTGACATCCTCTCTGGCTTCTGGGTTCTAAACACTGGAAGATGAATTCACTTGACAAAAAGAAGATCCTTTATTTGAAGTAGCCACATATGGTAGTTGGTACCATTCAGAAAAATCATCCAACTGTAATTGGCCTCCATAATACATATGAAATAAAAAACAAAACCCTTTGATACCAGATGTTGGGAAAGATGGGAAAGCGACGAACCCGCAAATAATAGAAAAAAGCGAACGCGCAGTGAAAATTAAATATTTCCCCCCAAATAGCGGATGTGCAGCGAAAAAATTAAGTGTGCAGAAAAAATAAAGTTGAAACCGGAATTTTTTACATGGAAAACCCAAAAGGGAAAAAAACCATGGGACCTAGTCCAGAAAGAGGGATCCACTAAAATCAAGAGGTACACGGTAGAGACTCCCCAAAATGGAAGGGATCTCAAAAGTAATACTCAATAATAAAAGTGTGGATCAAAAGGTGGAGAGCAAGAAAGATGATCATCAAAGAAAGACGATCACCAAATGGGATTTTCTCTTGGTGTTGTTGATGCCAGTGATGTTGAAATGCCTTGCCCCTGCCTCCTTATATAGGAAGAAGAATCTGCATCAAATAATGTTGTCACGTCAAAAGAGTGGCATCGCATGAATTAATTCACATGGTCTTGGCCTGCATTAAAAACACCCCATTAAAAGAGAAACAGCGTGGTGCTCCACTTGAGGAGGCGTTACGCGGTGTGCCAACTAGGAAGGTGCCCAACAAGTGGGACACCAAGTTCATGATCAAGTTGGGGTTGGGATTTGATCCAGTTTCTATCTCTCCTTATAGGATGACACTAGAAGAGCTTCGTGAGTTGAAAGTTTAGTTGGAAGACTTGGAAGCAAAGGGTTTCATACGATATAGTACATCTCCATGGGATTCTCCAGTGATTTTCTCCAAGAAATTTAATGGGAAATTACGCTTATGTTTGGATTATGGGCAACTGAGCCAGATGACAATCAAGAATCTATATATCCTTCCAAGCATCGATGATCTCTTTGATCATCTGAGAGGTTCCATGATATTCTCTAAGATCGATTGGAGACCAGGATACCACCAGTTGAGGGTGAGACCATCGTACATACCTTGGACTGATTTTAGGAGAAGGTATGGCTTATATGAGTTCGTAGTGATGTCACTTAGTCTAAAAAACACACCAGCAGTATAGATAGACTTAATGAATTAGATCTTTCATCCTTTCCTAGATCGGTTTGTGGTAGTTTTGTCTATGACTACTTAGTATACTCAAATTCTGCAGGCGATCATATCCAACATCTTAACATCAACTTGAGTATATTGAGTGAGCATCGACTTTACTTCAAGCTAACTAAAATTAGTTTCTAGATTGATAGAGTGCACTTATTGTGTCATGTTATCTCACATGTTAGAGTGTCAGTGGATCCAGAGAAGGTTGAAGATGTGATATCTTAGGAATGACCCAAGAATATCTTCGAGATTCGAAGCTTTCTGGGATTGGCAGGCTACTATCGACGTTTCATCTAGGGATTCTCCCATCAGGGAACACCGATGTTTGGGATAGCCTAGAAATGGGTCAAGTTTGTTTGGTCAGATTCTTGTGAGAGAGCGTTCCAGAAGCTGAAGGGAAGGCTGACCTCAACACTAATCCTTACACTGCTTATGCCAGGCATAGAGTATATTGCGTACTTTGACGCATCCAGAGTCGGACTCGAAGTAGTTCTGATGTAGAAGGATTGAGTGGTTTCTTATGGTTCCAAACAACTAAGACCATAGGAGAGTAATTTCCTGACTCACGATCTGGAGTTAGCTATGGTGGTACATGCCTTGAGAATCTAGAGACACTATCTGATGGGTGAGAAGTTTTTGGTGTACATGGACTACATGAGTCTCAAGTGCATATTTTCTCATCGTGACCTGAACCTTCGGAAAAGGAGGTGGGTTGAGTATCTACAGTCTTTTGACTTGGAGCTAACTTACACACCAGGCAAGGGAAACGCCAATTCCCATGCCTTAATCCAGAAGACACATATAGAGATAGTGCGGGGAGTCTTACAACGAGTGGCGGCTGATGGAACTCTTTATAGATATGCATTTTGATGTTCAGGTGTTTGAGGGATGAGTAGCTATAACTTCAACATATGTGTTACCCGTACTTCTGGACTAGGAAAAATCTGAGTAGTCATCTGATCCGGAGGACATAGCATTGAGGGACAACTCATATGTTGGGGAGCCACCATCAGGATGGTCTTTCAGCAGCGACAATGTTCTTCTTTTTCATGGTGTGTATGAGTTCCTATGAGTTTGTGTGAGGAGATGATGAGAGAGTTTCATGCTTCTAGATGAGCAGTACATCTGGGTCTGAAAAAGATGTATCGTGGTCTTCTTAGGCAATACTGACGACTATAAATGAAAAAGGAGATAACAGGATTTGTGGCATGATGTTTCACTTGTCAGCAGGTGAAGACCGAGCATCAAAGGATTTCTAGGTTGTTACAGCCTTTACCCATTTTTGAAATGGAAGTGGGATGATGTCACTATGGATTTTTTGACAGGATTACCCAGGACACCCCATAAGAGCGATGCAGTATGGGTGATCATGGATCGATTAATATTAACGAAGGTAGTACATTTCTTGTCTTCCAGGGAGACCTTCATCGTTGATGATATGGGTAGTCTCTACATACGGTAAGTAGTTCGAATGCACTGTGTTCCGAGGAGTATCATTTCAAATCTAGATCATCGTTTCACATCTCAGTTCTGATAAGGTCTTCAGAAGGCTTTAGGATCGCAAGTTCTTCTGAGTACAACTTATCATCCTCAAACTGACGGTCAATCTGAGCGAACGGTTCAGATTTTGGAGGATATGTTGAGCTTGCATCTTGGATTTTGGTGATTCTTGGGAGAGACATATAACACTCGTGGAGTCCTTGTATAATAACAGATTCCAGGCATTGATCCATGTGACACCTTTTGATGCCTTGTATGAAAGGTCATGTCGTTCGCCTCTTTGTTGAATGTAGACAAATGAGCCGGTGTTTGTTGGATCTAGTATTGTGCAGGAGATGTCTGAACATGTTCAGTTGATCAAGAAGTGGTTGGAGACTGTATAGAGCAGATATAAATCCTATGTTGACCATTGGAGATGATCTCTGAAGTTTGAGGTTGGTCATCGTGTTTTCCTTCGGGTGTCGCCTATGCTGGGGCAATGCCATATCAAGAAACAAGGAAAACTAGGAGTCAAGTTTGTTGGGACATTTGAGATTGTGGAAAGGGTTGGTCCAATGGTGTACTGTTGAGCCCTCCCACATCGTTATAGCATTATTCATAATGTGTTTTACATGTCGAAACTTCGGAGATATCGTCATGAACCTTCTCACTCTATCCTTTAGACTCTTGTTGTCAGTCAGCAACCACTGATGCATGGGGAGACGCGCCGGAGGTCACATAGCCAATTCGGCTCGATCATGTTGGGCGGGGGTATGAGGATGGGGATGTTACAGTTAATTATTATTATGAATTAGTAATTATATTATTAAATATTAATTATAATATTAATTGTTAATTATATCATTAATTAATAATAATTAACAGTTTCTCTGGCTTACTACATGTGTGCGTGTGTATTTTTGTTGAGTTGTACCCCCTTCCCAGACCCGTTTTATATAATAATATAATTTATTATAATATAAGTAAAAAATTTAATATAATTAATAATTAATAATATAATTACTTATATTATTATTAACTATTAATTACTGGTATATTTAATGATTAATAATATAATTAATAGTATAATTAATATTGGTATTTATTTTTTAGTTACTGATATAATTAAGAGTATTAATCAAATAACTGTATAAATGTATTGTTAATTAATTATTATATTATAAATCATTTATAATTAATTTTTTATTTTTAATAAAAAATTAATATTCAAATGGTACCAAATGTGGAACAAGAATCCCATATTAATTTTTTTTGGTCAATCCTTAGTCCCTTATAAAAGGTAGGTATGTATATCAGGTTTTAATGTTTACTTTTTTTTTAAAAAAGTGTCGTCACTAAGCTTTCGGCCATGGTCGTCCACCCAACACCTTCTGTTTTTTGATTGCATGCGTCCACCCTCACTTTCCATTTGAACATGATATCATCTACAAGCTTTCGCCTAAAACGACTCAGTGACCTAGAAGATGAGTGGTGGGAGAAGTGGAGGAGGAGTGGGGAAACCCCACGTGGTGTGCGTTCCAGCTCCCTACCAGAGCCACATCAAGGTGATGCTCACCTTCGCCAAGCTCCTCCACCACCGCGGGTGCCTCATGTTGGGATTATTTGATTTAAAATTTAAATAATGAAGAGATATAAAATTATTAATGGAGGGATTTTATCAACATTAATGGAGGATTTTCTCCCAACATTAATGAAGAGTTATTACTAATATTAATTGATGGAATAATGAATTTTGAACACATTAATGGAGATATGGATATGATGTCTATATAAGAGGATGTGGTAGCATGTTTTGGCATGGGCTAACAAAGATTTATCCACCAAGAGAGATCGGCGAAGGGGTTTCCGCGTTTACGGTAACCAGTGTGAAGCGAAGATGGTGATCACGACAACGATGGTGTGTCAGTGGTGATGATTGAAGACGATGATGATGATGGTGCCATATATCGAAAATCCTCTTGGTTTTGGAGATCAAGCGGCATGTACCGGTTGCAATGATCGGCGGTACAGTAAAAATGGTACGTTCATGGGTGTCGGTGGGTCGAGAGATAAATCCGTCGGGTGAGTTGTAAAAGGATTTCGGGTGTTGTTATAAATCCTTCGGGTGATGTGTATAAAATGACTTCCGGTGATAAAAAGTATTCGGGTTAAATCTTCTCTTCTTGAATGTTTCTGCAACAACTACTCCCGCTGCGTCATTGGCCTCCGAGCCCAACACCTCATCACCTTCGTCAACACCGACTTCAACCATCGCCGCCTCCTCCGCTCCCGCGGCCCCGCCGCCCTCGACGGCCTCCCCGACTTCCGCTTCCTCTCCTTCCCCGACGGCCTCCCCACCTCCAACTCCGATGCCAGCCACAACATCCCCGCCTTCATCAAGGCCATCCAGCACACCTTCGTGGCTCTCTTCCTTGATCTTGTCACAACCCAGCTCTACCCCAACATTGCGCCCTCCTCTGACCCCGCCGCCACCATCCCGCCGCCCATTTGCATCGTGGCCGATACCTTCATGTTGTTCGCCCATACAGCAGGCGAGAAGCTCGGGATCCCGGTTATGTGCCTCACTACCATCAGCGCTAGCGCCTTGATGGGAGTTCATCGGTACCGTCCACTGAAAGAGAAGGGATATTCGCCGGTAACCGGTACGGAAAGATAAACCCTGTGATGTCTAACTTATTCTGTTTCTGATTGGTTGTTAAAACTTCAATGGACTGTTCATTTAGTAGCCATGGTGGACTTTCGTGTCTCCATTAATAAGTATAAGAACATTGAGGGAGAAAGGAGGGGAAGAGAGGAATAGAGATTGCGGGCTCTCAAGCGGCATCGGTGGCGTCCCATCTGGTGTGCGTGCCATTCCCTCCCACCTCCTCCAGTCCAGAGGTCCCCACTCCCTGTCGGACTTCCGCTTCCACTCCATCCCCGATGGTCTACCTCCCTCCGATCTCGGTGCCAGCCAGTACACACCGTATCTAGCCGACGCAATCGAAAATAACCTGTTCGCCCCCTTTCTTCATCTCCTCGCCAGTGCCGTCCCTCCGGCGACATGCATCTTTGCCGACATCACCATGCCCTTCACCCATTCCGCCGGAAGGGATCTTGGGATCCCAGTCATCAGCCTCTGCACCATCAGTGCATGTGCGCTGATGGGAGGCCACCAAATTCGCCCTCGCCCTCTCATGAAAATGGGATATTCCTTCGTAAATGATATCAACACGAACAGATCCAGTATCACGGGTTCTTAATTCGACTTTCAGACATGGATTGATTTCTGATTTCTGATTTCTAATTTCTGATTTCTGATCAAATTCTCATAACTTGATTTCGCACTGGAAACCTGCTTTTTGGTTGGTACTTACAGATCCCAGAAATCTAAGAGTCCTGGACACCCTCATGGATTGGTTTTCTAGCACGAAAAACATCCGTTTGAGGGACATCCTCCCGTGGCTAGATTCCCAGCCTCCTGGCTCCGTGGTGTACGTAAATTTCGGCAGCGTAGCCATTGCGACTCCGCGACTGATAACCGAGGTAGCCTGGGGGATGACCGGTTTCAACCGGAGATTCTTGTGGGCGGTGATGCTGGATCTGCTCGTCGGCGGGATTTCGTCCCTGTTGCCGCCACTACGCCAAAAACTGACGAGGGAAGTGCTACCCCTTTATCAGCGCTCAAAAAAAGCACTAATAAAGAGGGCCTTTATTAGCGCTCAAAAAAAGCACTAATAAAGGGTGGCCTTTATCAGCGCTTTTTTTGAGCGCTGATAAAGGGGGGATTTATCAGTGTTGACAAATTTTATATTTCAAAAAAACATATAGAAAAATAAATTATTCTTATATAAGTATATTTATATTGATATAAATACAATATATTTTTTTTAATATGTTCTAGATACGTATAAATAGACTATTACATTTAATATATAAGAAATTTAGTGAAAATGGATTTAAAATATTTTAAAAAAATATTATTAATTAATAATTTTCTAATTATTATCGATTAAAAATCATTTAATAACAATTTTAGGATACAAAAAATCAAAACAATTAATAAAATATCAAAAATATGTTGAAAATGTAACTCAAACTTCAAACGGCCATAACTTTTGATCCGGGTGTCCGTTTGAGCTCTATAACATATAAAATCGAAGCCTGCGACGAGCTTTACGGGCTAGTGACCCAGGAAAAACCTCTGTGACATTTTTCGAGCCCAAAAAAGGCCCAGAAGGCCTCCAAAACTGAGCTTTTAGTCGGGATACCTAGATTTTTTAACATTCATACAAGTATAACTTCTGATCCGGATGTCCTTTAGGCCTGTACCACATATCATATCGAATATTGTTTCATTTTCTTCGATTTGACTAGTTGTGGCGTTGGAATGGAATTCTAGATTATAATTTATGGTCATTTTAACATTTTATAGCTTTTCAAATACACATATATATATATTTATTTATTCGTAAATATATATGTGTCTGTGTGTGTGTGAGTGTCTATGTGTGTGTCTGTGTGTTGTATATATGTATATATGTATTTATTTATTTACTTATAAATACACATCAAAAACATATTTTTTCACAAATGTATTTAAAACTAATCTTATATGTACATTCTATGGCTTTTCAGATACACATATATATGTATTTATTCGTAAATATAAATGTGTTTGTGTGTGTGTGTGTCTCTGTGTGTGTCTGTGTGTTGTATATATCTATGTATGTGTGTTGTATATATCCATGTATGTATGTATGTATTTATTTTTTTATAAACACACATAAAAAACATATTTTTTCATAAATGTATTTTAAAATAATCTTATATGTATATATTAATATACAAATAATTATACGTATAAAAAAATATAACTAAAAATATATATATAAATATATTAATATACGAATTAATATATATACTAATATATGAATAAATATATTATTATTAACATGAATCTATATCAATATATGAATAAATATAACTATATATATATAGATATATCATTAAATAGAGAACAAAATGACATGTCATAGTGGTTAAGGTGTAGCCACGAAAGGGGGGAGGTCCCGGGTTCGAGTTCGGGTGGAAGCTAAGGGGGTGCGCGCGTATGAGGATGCGCGGGAAGGGCAGCGTGCTGGAGACCACCTAGTGCTGATAAAGTGGGTGTGAAGCTCTGATAAAAGCACTACCCCATATTATTTTTAATTATTTTTACTTTTTTTGACCTTTATCAGCGCTTTTTAAAAGCGCGGATAAAGGCCCCTTTTATCAGAGAAAGTGCCTTCATTACGAGCTGATTCCCTCAGGAGGAGGTGCTCAATCACGCATTCGTCGGGGCGTTCCTGACGCACTACGAGTGGAACTCGACGCTGGAGAGCACGAGCAGCGGGGTTCCGATGATCTGCAGGCCGTTCACCGGGGACCAGCGGACGAACTGTCTGTACGTCTGCGTGGGGTGGAGGGTGGGGGTGGCGATGGCGGGGGAGATAAAGAGGGAGGATGTGGTGAGGGTGGTTAGGGAAGTGATGGATGGCGAGGAAGGGAAGCAGATGCAGGGGAGGGCGGCAACGTTGAAGAAGGCGGCGCATGCAGTGGCAGCTCCGAAGGGTTCGTCGGCCATGAATTTGGAAAAGGTGGTGCGTCAAGCAGTTTCAAATCTCCGATGTGATGAATAGGTCATATAAGGGGGTATGGCACCCCGAACCGGAGACAGGCCCAACCGGTTTAATCAAGTGTCAGTTGCGATTTTTTTGTGCATTTTTTCACTGTTTAATTTTAAATGTTGGGTGTGTGTGTAATAAAGTATCAAAATACTTGAAAGTTGTTCATAGTGAATTTCTCAATCAAATGCAATCTAATAATGATTGAAAAAATGTTAATATTTTAATATTTTTTAGAAAAGGAGAAAAATATATAGATAGGTTGTGTCATTTATTTACCATATCATTCTATACTTTCCAACTATAAAAAACTAGTATTTCCTAGTTAAATTTTAAAAAACAACGTGCTGACTATGAATAATAAAATCAATAACTAAATAGAAAATGTGGAAAACATGGTATCATTAAGTTTGCCATTGAAATTGTTTGTTTAACCAAAAAACTTTTGTGAATAAAGAATAATGGGGGATAAAAAACATACACTACTAGAATTTTTGGCTTTCGAGGTGGGGAACTTATAGCAGCCGCCATTTGGCGGCCTCTAATACTATCAACAGCGGCCGCCAAATGGCGGCCGCTGCACTTTAATATTGAAAAAACCTAATTTTCCCCTCCCCCCATTATCCCCTCCCCAACCCCGGGACCCACCCCTCCCCGACCCTGCAACCCCGATCCCTCGACCCGGCGACCCCGATCCCCGGTGATCCCGACCCTCGGCATCCCCGACCCCTGACCTCTGATGACCCTGACCCCTGGCGACCCCGACCCCCGACCCCTGACCTCCCGGCGACCCCGAACCCCAACGACCCCCACCCCCGGTGACCCCCACCCCCTTACCTCCGTGCTGCACCACCCGCAACCCCGGCAACCCCCACCGCCTTGCCTCCGCGCTGCGCCCCCCGTGACCTTGACACCCCCGCGACCTGGAAACCCCCACCCCCTACCTCCGCACTGCACCTTTGGACAGTCCCGCCTCCATATTCCCCTCCCGACCCCATTGCATCCCTCCAACAAGTCCTCCTGCCTCCGTTGGACCCTCCCGGTCCGTTGTGCCCCGCCGTGTAGAACCCTCCCATGCTTCGACCAACAGTTTCGCTCCTTTCGAGTCTGGCCGTCGAACCCCTGTCGTCAAGTCACTGTGCCATCATGGATCCACAATCGAGTCACACCCTGTTACCCACAGTCAAGTCCTCCACAGGTAATGTTTTTTATCCTTAAAATTTGGTTTTTAAATTTTAATGATATGTGTTTTTTTAGAATTTAAATAAGATATTTCACTTTTGATTTTTATTAAATAAAGATATGGATAGGAGATAGATTTATATGAAAGATAGATTTTCAGCTGAATATTATGAGGGGATTAAGTGATTTATGGATTTCACCAACAGATTTCCAAGCGATATGATTATTTGTCCATGCAGAAAATGTGAAAATAGACATCTCTTCAAACCAGATAGTATTAGAGAACATTTGTTTTTAAATGGGTTTTTGAAAAACTATTAGACATGGACATGTCATGGAGAAGATTATGTTTCATTTCATCGCTTAGAAAGTATTCATATGAATGTTTATTCGAGAACAGTTGATCTGATGAATATAATGCTCAATGATATGATGCGTCCGTTTCAATCTGAAGACAATAATGTCGTAAATGACGACATTGGATTGAGTAATCCCCGTTCTTCTGCAGATAGAGAAGCATTGAAATTATTTGAAATTCTTAACGATGTGCATACTAAATTATATCCTGGATTCACTAAATTTAGTAAATTGTCATTCATCATTGAATTGTTACACCTGAAGGCCTTGAACCAGTGGTCAGACACCTCATTCGACATGTTGTTGGTATTATTGAAGAAGGTAATCCCTGCTGGAGAGAAGATTCCGGAGTCATTCTATCAAGCTCGCAAGTTGACCGATGATCTTGGTTTTACATATGATACAATTGATGCGTGTCACAATAATTATATGTTGTTCAGAAAAGAGAATGCGCAATTAAATATTTGTTCTGTTTTCTATACATCCAGGTGGAAGACCAATGAGATTAATCAAGGTAGTCAGATTCTTCCTGGGAGAGTCTTGAATCAAGGGAAACAAGTTGCCGCTAAATAGATGCGTTATTTTCCATTGAAACCGAGACTGAAGAGATTCTTCTTGTCCACTAAAATTGCTAAATTGATGACTTGTAATTCAGAGATAAAGAAAGAGGTTGATAAATTAACTCACCCGACAGATTCTTTGGCATGGAAAGAGTTTGATCAAAGACACCCAAACTTTTCCCGAGATGATCGTAATATTCAACTGGGTTTGGAAGCAGATGGTTTTAACCCATTTAGGTCCATGGTTGGTGAAACACATAGTACATGGCCAGTGGTGTTGGTTCCATACAACATTCCCCCATGGGTATGTATGAAACAACCTTTTTTGTTACTGTCAATTCTAATTGATGGACCGAGAGGACCTGGTGATAAAAATGATGTTTATATGCAACCTTTGATTGATTAGCTGCAAGAATTTTGGGCCGATGATGTAATGACTTTTGACTCGGCAGCTAATGATATGTTTAGACTTCGGGCCACTTTTTTATGGACAATTAATGATTTCCCAGCATATTCTAACTTATCAGGTTGGATTACCAAAGGAGAATTTTCTTTCCCTTGTTGTAATAAGAGTAAGAAATCTATATGGATTAAGCACTGTAGAAAGTGGGAATATCTTGGTCACATACGCTTTCTTACTCCATTGCACAGGTTCAAAAAAGACCGTGTATCATTTGATGGGAATAGAGAGTATGACCCATCAACATAAATACTATATGGGGTTGAAATTTTTTTACAACTTGATCAAGAAAACATCCGTACAATGTATGATTTTCAAGATTTATTGGTTCCTGCATTGCCTTCTATTCCTGCTACAAATAGATAGAGAAGTCAAAATTGGAAGAAACGAAGTATTATTTTTGAATTGCCTTATTGGAAATATAATATTTTAAGACATAATTTGGATGTGATGCACATTGAAAAAAATGTATGTGATAATATTCTGTGCACCATTTTAGGCGTCAATGGGAAATCATAGGACAATGCTAATGCTCGACGTGATTTGCAAGAAATGGGATTGAGAAAACCTTTACATTTATAGCTGGGTGAAGGTAATCGGGCATACATGCCTGCTGCACAGTAGAGAATGAGTAAAAAAGAGAAACAAACGTTTCTATCAATTTTAAAGACCGTTAAGGTGACAGATGGTTATTGCTCTAATATTTCGAAGCATGTGAATATGATGAGCATGACATTACAGGGTTTGAAAAGTCACGATAACCATATTCTGCTTCAACAGTTAATTCCTATAGCAATTCGTGATTTCTTGCCTTCCCAGGTTGTTGAGCCGTTGATTGGAGTATCTAATTTTTTCAGACAGCTCTGTTCTAGGAATCATCGCATGAGTGATTTGAAAAAGCTACAGGATAATATTGTACTTGCACTATGTCACCTATAAAAACTCTTTCCGCCGTCTTTTTTTGATGTAATGGTTCACTTGACCATGCATTTAACTGGTGAAGTCATTGCTCGCGGTCCTGTGCAATTCAGGTGGATGTATCCAATAGAGCGATACTTAAATACATTGAAACGTTATGTGCAAAACAAAGCTCGTCCGAAAGCCTCAATTTCCAAGGGATATTTAATGGATGAGTGTACTAATTTTTGTGCTTCATATATTGATGAGGTTGAAACAAAGATAGATAAACCGTCCCAGAATGGAGAGGATCCAATTGGAGAAGGAATAAAATTTGATATGCGGAACGACAAGTGGGTTCAAGCTCATCGATATGTGTTTTTCAACACTCCATTAGTTATGCCATTGATATAGTAAGTTTCATAGTTGATGTGTATTTTGTTTCTATATTTATTTTATTGCTTACCTTATATTGTGTTGTGATTTAGGATGCATATCGCTGAGTTGAAACGTGAAAGGCCCCGTGCAACTAACTATCAAATCCAAAAACATCATTTCAACACATTTCATGAGTGGTTCAAGACTCATGTATGTATAATTGATTTAATATTTTTATAGTTCAACTTAGTTTTATTTTTACAATCATTTATCCATTAAACTATATATGTGAAATTTTCAGATTCAAAAGTTACGTGATTTAACCCAGCATGTGAGTGAAGAACTCAACCAACTAGATGATGGCCCATTTATTACAACTCATCGCTACAAGTCTTTGGATGCTAACAGATTCCGATTTCATATTAGCGATGTTGACATGAACCGAACCACACAAAATAGTGGTGTTGGTTGTTCTTTTTTTGGTGCGGGATATTATTATGGATTGTTGAGAGATATTATTGAGGTTATTTATGGTCGTGGCTTAAAACACATATTGTTAAGGTGTGATTGGGTCGATCCAGTTCGTGGAATGAAAGTTGATAACTTCTAATTTACATTAGTAAACTTTAACAATATGCTATATAAAGATGACCGAGTTAGCAAAGATCCCTTCATACTGACATCACAGGCAGAACAGGTTTACTTTGTCGGCATTGATTCTGATTGGAAAGTTGTGGTAAAAATGTCTAGAAGAGGGGTTTTTCTGATTGACCAAGAGGAACCTGAAGTTGTCGCATTTCCTGATCAAATACTTGACCAAACAACAGTAGCTGTACGAGATGAAGATATACAATGGGACATAGAGACAGTTGAAGGAGATACGATAGACTTGCATGATTAGTGAAAATTGTAATTATATTCCCAGTTATTATTTGTAAAAATATTTATGAGTTATATATGTATAAAAATTTCTTGATTTAACTATAATTTCTTTTAATGAAGGCATGTCACAGGGTGGTCATAGTGGTTCACCTGATTTTGTCGGTATGTATGTTTTCATTTTTCTAAATTAATTGATTGTAATTTTCTGTGTATATTTCCCAAACTGTTTCTAATCATTAATTTATATTGTAATTGAATTATGAATTTGTGTTTATCAAGATCTAGTGCTTCTTCCAGCAGACGCAGGGGTCCTGGTAGAGGGGTTCGATCCTGGAACTTTGGAGCCCGATTGGATGTGTTATTTGACGACACATTTCATCTAGTTGGAGATGGTGCTACTGCATTGAGTCATCATTTTGGGCATATGATACAAGACTCACACAGATTCCCTCTAACAACTCGTGACTGGAGTTCTTTCCCCCAGGATATAATGGACAGATTATGGAGGGAGGTTCAGGTAAATTCAATGTTTAATTTTTCCTGATATTGTTATTATTATTGTCCCATCTACTGACAATTTTTTTAACAGGATAATTTGAAATCCTGTCCAGATGAGTTTCAGGCTGTATGTATGTCCAAATGCTGAAAATTATGGAAGGATTACAAGTCAAGGGTGAAGAGAGATCACTAGACACCATTTGCGGGTGTGCCAGACATTCTACAGCGAGTCCCTCCCGGAATTCTTCCTGCGTAGTGGTAGGATTTGGTTGCATTTTGGTCGAGTGAGGCAACGATGGTAAGATTTATTACTTTTACTCTATAAATGACTAATTTTTCAAATGTCTGTTAAGTAAATACGTTGAATGTAGGCCGAGTCTGCTCTTCATTCACATAATCGGGCGATGCAGGGCACGCCTTCCAGACTTGGCACTCGACATGTGTCACAGCTCAGACATGATGTAAGTTTAGAATTCACTATTTCATTCATATTTTAAAAATATTGTAGTATAACATGGTGAACCCCTTTATTATAGTTACACCAACGTGGCGAGCCAATTGATCGGATGTCCATATGGATGAGGACTCGTAGGGCGGGTGATCCCGATGTTGTCGATGTTATAGTAAGCAAATTATTTACTAATAAATGTATTTTTATTTTATATAAATTATTCATATTTGTTCATTGATTCATTATATGCTACAGGCTCAGTTTGACACTCAGTTATCAGAGTTTCCAGAGGAGCAACGTCGTAGTAATGTGCATAGAGATGAAATATTTCACCGTGTCGTGGGGCGTGACAGTCATGGTTATTCTTTGACTTATGGCGGTGGTGTCCCACGATGTGCAGTTGTTAGAGAATATGTGATGGTTGTATGAAGAGAATCAGGGATGCACACATAGGCTGAGATAGATGCTTTCATGCAGGATATGCAGTGTAATTTTGATGCACGGTTTCAGCAGTTATGTGTAGAGTATGAGGAGAGGTTGTCATAGATGTCATCATGTATCGATGAAATAACGACGCAATAAGTGGCACCACAGGTAAACAATAAAACAAACCATACTCAGATTGACTTTTATTGATATGTTTAAGATACATAATATTGATATATATTGTAGGCTATGAATACAGCTGGTGGACATCACAGTGATATTAGTGGTCCAGATGAGAATGAACCCCATGCATGAGGTAATTTCATTTGTGTTGATGAATTCTATAGAAGTTTTTATATCCTTGATGAATATAATTTTCCTTTTTTACCTAGATTAGTTTGTTTTAGTATTTGTGGATGACATCTTCGTGCACTCCAATACTGATGATGATCATACCCAATATCTTGACATCATACAGATTACACTTATAATGCATCGAATATACTCCAAGCTATATATATGTCATTTTTTTATAGATTAGGTATAGTTATTGGGTCAAATAATCTCAGAGGAAGGTGTGTCAGTGGGTGGAGAGAAACTTCAGGCAGTTGTTTCTTGGGAGAAGCCCAAGAACTCTTTCAATATTTGTAGCTTTATAGGGTGAGTGAGTTGTGAAGTGTTCGAGCAGACGACACGTCAATCGGACGTGCCGTGTGCCCGCGGTGACCGAGAACGCAGTTTTGGTGTCATAAACGGCCAAAACGGGCATATAACGATCAAATTCAAAGATGACGACATTATATTGACCTGGAATCACAGGGAAATAATCTAATTATTATTCGTGACATGTACGCATAGACAGAACGTCAATTGGATGTGCGGTTTGCACGGTACGGCTAAATATGCATTTTTTAAGTGTGGGGCGCGCTTAATAAACGCGCATGGGTGATCCAAATGAGCCGAACGAAGTCGGAATGGCCTGAAATCAGACGACAACAATGGACGATTGAATTGTGAAGTGGTCGAGTAGACGACACATCAATCGGACATGCCGTGTGCCTGTGGTGACCGAGAACGCAGTTCTGGTGTCATAAACGACAAAAAACGGGCGTCTAATGGTCAAATTCATAGCGGATGAAATTTTATTGACCTGAAATCACAGGGAAACAATATAATTATTATTCTTGATGTGCACGCGCAGACGGCACGTCCATCGGACGTGCGATCTACGCGATACGGCTCAATATGCATTTTTTAAGTGTGAGGCGCGCTTCATAAATGCGCGTGGGGGGCCAAACAGGCCGAACGAAGTCAGAATGGCCTAAAATAAGACGAAAGTAACGTGTTAGTGAATTTTAAAGTGGTCAAGCATACGGCATGTCAATCGGACGTGCCGTGTGCCCGCGGTGACCGAGAACGCAGTTCTGGTGTTATAAACGGCCAAAACGGGCGTCTAACAGTCAAATTCATAGAGGATGACATCGGATTGACCTGAAACCACAGGGAAACAATCTAATTATTATTCTTGACGTCTAAGCGCAAACAGAACGTCAATCGGACATGCGGTTTGCGCGGTACGACTCAATATGCATTTTTTAAGTGTTGGGCACGCTTCATAAATGCGCGTGGGGGGGTCCAAACGGACCGAGCAAATTCAGAATGAACTGAAATCAGACGACATCAATGGGTGAGTGAATTTTGATGTGGTCAAGTAGACGAAATGTCAATCGGATGTGCCGTGTGCCCGCGGTGACCGAGAATGCAGTTCTGGTGTCATAAACGGCCAAAACGGGCGTCTAATGGTCAAATTCATAGCGTACGACATTATGTTGACCTTAAATTACAGGGAAACAATCTAATTATTATTCGTGACATTTACACGTAGACGGTACATCAATTGGACGTGCGGTTTGTGCGGTACGACTCAATATGTGTTTTTTAAGTGTGGGGCGCGCTTCATAAACGCGCGTGGGGGGGGGGGGGGGGAATGGTCCGAACGAAGTCGCAATGACCTAAAATCGGACGACATAAATGGGTGCATGAATTTTGAAGTGGTAGATCAGATGACACATCAATCGGACGTGCCGTGTGCCCACAGTGACCGAGAACGCAGTTCTGGTGTCATAAACGGCCAAAACGGGTGTCGAACGGTAAAATTCATAGAGGACGACATCAGATTGAACTGAAACCATAGGTAAACAATCTAATTATTATTAGTGATGTGTACATGTAGACGAAACATCAATCGGATGTGCGGTTTATGCGGTACGACTCAATATGCGTTTTTTAAGTGTTGGGCGCGCTTCATAAACGCGCGTGGGGGGGGGGGGTCCAAATGAGCTTAACGAAGTCAGAATGGCCTGAAATCAGACAATATCAACTGGTGAGTGAATTTTGAGGTGGTTGAGCAGACGACACATCAATCGGACGTGTCGTGTGCCCGCGGTGACCGAGAACGCAGTTCTGGTGTCATAAACGGCCAAAACGGGCGTCTAATGGTCAAATTCATAGAGGATGACATCTTATTGACTTGAAATCATAGGTAAACAATATAAATATTATTCGTGACATGTAAGCGCAGACGGAACATCAATCGGATGTGCGGTTTGCGCGGTACGGCTCAATATGCGTTTTTTAAGTGTTGGGGGCGCTTCAAAAACGCGTGTGGGGGGGGATCCAAATGGCACAAACAAAGTCAGAATGGGCTGAAACCATACGAAAGAAATGGGTGAGTGAATTTTGATGTGTTCAAGCAGACAGAATGTCAATCATACATGCCATGTGCCCGCGGTGACTGAGAACACAGTTCAGGTGTCATAAACGGCCACAACGGGCGTCTAACAGTCAAATTCATAGCGGACGACATCAGATTGACCTTAAACCATAGGGAAACAATCTAATTATTATTCGTGACGTGTATGCGTAGACGGAACATCAATCGGACGTGCGGTTTGCACGGTATGGCTCAATATGCGTTTTTTAAGTGTTGTGCGCGCTTCATAAACGCACGTGGGGGGGGGGGTCCAAACGGGCCAAACTAAGTCGGAATGGCCTGAAATCAGACGAAATCAACGGGTGAGTTAATTTTTATGTGGTCAAGAAGACGACAGGTCAATCGGACGTGCCGTGTGCCTGCGGTGACTGAGAACACAGTTCTGGTGTCATAAACGGCCAAAACGGCCATCGAACGGTCAAATTCATAGAGGAAAACATCGGATTGACCTAAAATCACAGGTCAACAATCTAATTATTATTCGTGATGTGTACACGCAGACTTAACATCAATCGGACGTGTGGTTTGCGCGGTACGACTCAATATGCGTTTTTTAAATGTGGGGTGCGCTTCACAAACGCGCGTGGGGGGGGGGGGGGTCCAAACGGGCCGAACGAAGTTGGAATGGCCTGAAATCAGACGACATCAATGAGTGAGTGAATTGTGATGTGGTCGGGTAGAAGACATGTCAATCAGACGTGTCGTGTGCCAGCGGTGACCGAGAACGCAGTTCTGGTGTCAAAAACGGCCAAAACGGGCGTCTAACAGTCAAATTCATAGCGGACGACATCGGATTGACCTGAAACCATAGGGAAACAATATAATTATTATCCGTGATGTGTACGCGTAGACGTTATGTCAATAGGATGTGCATTTTGCGTGGTACGACTCAATATGCGTTTTTTAAGTGTGGGGTGTGCTTTACAAACGCGCGTGGGGGGGTCCAAACGGGCCGAACGAAGTCGGAATGGCCTGAAATCAGACGACATCAATGGGTGAGTGAATTGTGATGTGGTCAAGTAGACGACACATCAATCGGATGTGTCGTGTGCCCACGGTGACTGAGAACGCAGTTCTGGTGTCACAAACGGCCAAAACGTGCGTCTAACGGTCAAATTCATAGCGAACAACATCATATTGACCTAAAATCACAGGGATACAATCTAATTATTATTCTCTACATGTACAATCATATGACATGTCAATCGGATGTGCGGTTTGCATGGTACGACTCAATATGCATTTTTTAATTATGGGACGCGCTTCATAAACGCGCGTGGGGGTCCAAACGGGACGAACAAAGTCAGAATGCCCTAAAATCAGATGACAGAAGCGGGTGAGTGAATTTCGATGTGGTCGAGCAGACGGCACGTCAATCGGACGTGCCATGTGCCTGGGGTGACCGAGAATGCAGTTCTGGTGTCATAAACGACCAAAACGGGCGTTTAACGGTTAAATTCATAGTATAATACATAATATTGACCTAAAACCACAGGAAAACAATCTAATTATTATTCGTGATGTGTACGCGTAGATGGAACATCAATCGGACATGAGGTTTGCGCGCTACAGCTCAATATGCGTTTTTTAAGTGTTGGGCGCGCTTCATAAACGCGCGTGGGGGGGGGGGGGGTCCAAACGGGCCGAACGAAGTCGGAATGGCCTGAAATCAGATGACATAAATGGTTGAGTGAATTGTGATGTGGTTGAGCAAGCGTCATGTCAATCAGACGTGCCGTGTGCCCGTGGTGACCGAGAACGCAGTTCTGGTGTCATAAACGGCCAAAACGGGCATCTAACAGTCAAATTCATAGCGGATGACATCGAATTGACCTGAAACCATAGGTAAACAATATAATTATTATTCGTGATGTGTACGTGTAGACAACACATCAATCGGACGTGCGTTTTGCGCAGTATGGCTCAATATGCGTTTTTAAGTGTGGGGGCGCTTCATAAACGCACGTGGGGGGTCCAAACGGGCCGAACAGAGTCGGAATGGCCTGAAATCAGATGACATCAGTGGGTGAGTGAATTTTGATGTGGTCGAGTTTACGAAACGTCAATTGGACATGTTGTACGCCCATGGTGACCAAGAACGCAGTTCTTATGTCATAAACGGCCAAAACGGGCGTCTAACGGTTAAATTCATAGAGGACGACATCTAATTGACCTGAAATCATAGAGAAACAATCTAATTATTATTCTTGACATGTAAGAGAAGATGGAACGTTAATAGGATGTGCAATTTTCATGGTATGGATCAATATGCGTTTTTTAAGTGTGGGGCGCGCTTCATAAACGCGTGGGGGGGGGGGGGTCCAAACTTGCCGAACAAAGTCGGAATGGACTGAAATTAGACAAAATCAATGGGTGAGTGAATTGTGATGTGGTTGAGTAGACGGAATGTCAATCGGATATGCCGTGTGCCCGCGGTGACCGAGAACGCAGTTATGGTGTCATAAACGGCCAAAACGGGCGTCTAATGGTCAAATTCAAAGCGGACGACATCGGATTGACCTAAAATCACAGGGAAACAATATGATTATTATTCATGATGTGTACGTGTAGACTACATATCAATCGGACGTGCGGTTTGTGCGGTACGGCTCAATAGGCGTTTTTTAAGTGTGGGGCGTGCTTCATAAACGCGCGTGGGGGGGTCCAAACGGGCCGAACAAAGTCGGAATGGCCTGAAATCAGACGACAGAAATGGGTGAGTGAATTTTAATGTGGTCAAGTAGAAGTCATGTTAATCGGATGTGCTGTGTGCTCACGGTGACCGAGAACGCAGTTCTGGTGTCATAAACGGCCAAAACAGACATCTAACGGTCAAATTCATAGCGGACGACATCGTATGGACCTGAAATCACATGGAAACAATCTAATTATTATTCTTGACATGTACGCATAGACGTCATGTCAATAGAACGTGTGGTGTGCACGGTATGACTCAATATGCATTTTTTAAGTGTTGGGCGCGCTTCATAAACGCGCGTGGGGGGGTCCAAACAGACCGAACAAAGTCAGAATGAACTGAAATCAGATGATAGCAACATGTGAGTAAATTGTGATGTGTTAGAGCAGATGACATACCAATCGGATGTGCCGTGTACCCGCGGTGACCGAGAACGCAGTTTTGGTGTCATAAACGACCAAAACGGGTGTCTAACGGTCAAATTCATAGTGGACGACATTATATTGACATGAAATCATAGGGAAACAATATAATTTTTATTAGTGACATGTACGTGTAGACAGAACCTCAATCAGATGTGCAGTTTGTGCAATACGGCTCAATATGCATTTTTTAAGTGTTGGGCGCACTTCATAAACGCGCTTGGGGGGTCCAAACGGGCCGAATGAAGTCGGAATGACCCAAAATCAGATGAAAACAATGGGTGAGTGAATTTTGATGTTTTCAAGCATATGACACGTCAATCAGACATTCCGTGTGCCCGCGGTGACCGAGAACGCAGTTCTGGTGTCATAAACGGCCAAAATAGACGTTTAACGGTCAAATTCATAGCGGACGACATCATATTGACCTGAAACCACAGGGCAACAATCTAATTAGAACCATAGAATTAATGATTTTAAATTTTTAAAATGGTAATCAAAATTATGAATATATTTTGAAAATCAAATACTTTAGATCTGTTACAGTAAGTTTGAATTGAAGTATGTTAATTTGTTTCAATTATTTGTTCTCTAGGTTTTATTCATTTCTAATTTTGTTATTAAATTTTGTTATTCAGTTATATTTGATGATGGATGTGGATCTTGGAAGATGACTAATTAGATTTATTTGGGTATATTTTATTATGTCATTGAATTTTTTTAAAAAAAAATTAAAAAGCTATAGCGGCCGCCATTTGGTGGCCGCTATAGGTGTTTCCATCACCACCTGTAGCGGTCGCCATTCGACGGCCGCTAAAGTCTATCTCATCTTGCCTACAACGTCCTCCAAATGGCGATCTTTGATAGCAACAGTGACGGGCCAAAAGTGGCCGCCGATTGGCGGACTCTAGGTGGCCGCTATAGACCTTTAGCGACGGATTTTGGAGGCCGCTAAAGGTCATGATTGTACTTGTGATATATAAATTAAATATGAGGAGATAAAACTAAAAATGCAATTATAGTTAAAAAATGCAACACTAATAGAGGGATAAATAGATAAAAACAAAAATAATGTGATTAATAAATTAAATATTAATAAATATTAGAATCTTTCAGAGTTGACAACATAGTTGTGTCATTTATATCATAAGTTGGTGGGAATGAAATTTTATGGTATTGTGTAACTACATAAAAAATATTTTTATTAGAACACACGCAAGCAACGGAACTATTTTTATTGCATAACTACATAATCTAGAAGATAAAAATCTACAACTGCATAATTATAATGAAATGAATACAAATTGATACCTTCACAATGCAATAAATAATATGCATGACCATTTGATATTATATATATCCACTTGGAGTGTGCATGGTACGTTGTTTGGTGTGGGTGAAGAGATACAAATACTTGAAACACATAAATCAAAGCTAATGAAAATATAGTTTTAAATGAAATGCTAAAAATTAATTGACATACATCTTAACAATATAACAAAAAAATATTTATAAACATGTATAAGTGATGACTTGTTTTTACGACATTGATATCTGGACCTGTATAATAGTGGGATCGAGACGTTGATATTCTCTATTGTAATCACGCTTCATTACAACTATCTTTTTAGTTAGTTTATTTTTGATATATTTTTGTGGTTCTATCATAAGGGTGTGAAAATAATACATGTTAAATACAATAATGGTTAGACATTAAATTAAAAGTATATTTGAAATCGATTGTTTCAGAAAAAAAAAATTCTAAAGAACGAATAAGTGAGTGAAAAAATAATATATAAATTTAATATGAGAAGAAAGGAAATTAAAAAAAATGATACTTAAAAAATGAAACATTAAAGAAAGGAATTTATGTAGAAAGAAAATTATTACAAACAACCGTAAACTTGAAATTTATAGTAGTTAATGAAATATCAAATGGCTGAAAAATAAAAACATAGAACCATCAGCCTACCAAACTGAAACTATCTCAATGGTTCAAAATGATAAGCAAGGGCATCCTAAAATGACATACATGAAATAACATGCAATGAGAAATAGTCAAAACTCTATTAAAAAGATCGTTTCTTAAATTATGATATTGAGGGGAATGAGGTGACTTTCACTCATTTGTCTTTCGCTCATTTGCAAATGCTTCATGACTCCTCTCACTCACTTGACTTCATTATCAATCAAGCTCATGCAGGAAGCTACACTAATATGTACAAACCAAGGAAGTGAAACATTTTAATTGGAATAATGTTACTTGATAATGTCATGTAGATAATCACAAAGATATATTAAACATTAAAAAGAAAACACAAGTACATTTCACATAAAATAATATAATAGATAAAAACAAAAGAATATTATTAATAAATTGACCATCGACTCATCCACACACGTCGTTGAATTCACATGGGTGGTGGTCAAATTAGAAATTTAGTCTCGAACTACACTTACTACAAAAGCATAGTAAAGAGGAAGTGCGGGGTCGAACCCACGAGGACTACTGACACATCAACAACCAATCGAACAAAACCCTTGGAATGGATTCCTCTTCAGGTTTGGTTTTTAACTAAATCTAGGTTGTTTGGAGTTTGATTTAGAAAACAAAGGAAGGTTTTAGGGACAATTTTAGGGTCCTTGACAGAAGATAATCCTAGATTTAGCTTGGGATAGTCCTACAATTTTGACTGAAAAGCGGTGCAAAAGTCACCAATTGGTTTTGGTCAAACCAATTGGATCTACCCATGGTGTAACTATCCCATGGTCAAGGTATATCCAACAACCTAGGTTCATTACGCTTTACTTCTATGCAAAAAGCATCATAGGCTAATGGTCATAGTCCTGCTCAACTCCAATAATGTTAGGTTCGTTCAATTGCACTTCCCATTGTCAAGGTTGTGCAAGAGAATGTGATGAACAATTATTATTAACCAAATTACTAGCCATAGGATTACCAAGGTTCAATCTATAAATTCATTTGGCTAAAAAACACCCCTACTTTCAACACTTAACCCTAGGTGGATTAGTCATGCATGGAGGTGATGATTAAAAGCAAGGAAATATTAAACATGCTATGCATAATCGTGAAACAGTTGATAAAGAAACAATCCAGGATTAAAACAAGCAAGAATCAATGTTAAACAATTGAAAGTAATGTAAATCTAATCAAAAACTAACTTCACATGATGAAACAATTATGAACGAGTAATCCAGAATCAAAACAAGTAAGAAACAATCAAAAACTCACTACGAATGAAGAAACATTGAAGAACGACGCAAGCGTTGATGAAGAAGAATGATTAACAACTCATAAGGATTAAATAAATAAATGAAAGGAATGAATGAAATCTAGTTTAAAATGAAAATAGATGAAAAACTAGAAGAAATGGAGAAATAAAAACGAGAGAAAATAAAAGTGGTCGATGTCCTGTATGCAGAGGGCACTCAAAATATTAATAGGATCGAGAAGTATACAATGTGTAAGTCATGCACGTCTTGTCTTGGCTTAAGTTACTTTGGTCCCGACATCTGCACATTAGGTAAGTTGTCTTCACGACGTGTATTTGAGATCAACATTTCCCACTGAAGAATCAGTTCGTATCTTTGACCGAGTGAGCCTATGAACTTTGAACGTCGTGTAATTTCTACACGTCGTGTATGAGATTAACTTTTGGCGGGTTTCAGATCTTTGAAATCTATAGGCTGTGTAATGATGTTACATGATGTGTACTATCTTTAGGTCATGAAATTTCTTCACGGTTTGGTCTGCAACCTTGCAGGTATGTTGTGAATGAGGTTTACACATCGTGTATAGGATACACGGCGTGTAATGCCAATTTTTTCCGATTTTTAGTATTTCTTCCTTTGAATCCAAATTTCCTAATTCCTGAAAAAATTAACCAAAACCTAGTGCATTATAAAATAAATCATGAATAAACCTTAAATAAATGTATCCAAAAAATATATATAATTGCAGCTTATAAAATTCCCCCACACTTGAACAATTTCTTATCCTCGAGAAAAAAAACATCTCAACAGGGATTCCAAATTAAACAATTTTTTAAACTGGAAACATTCATTATGGTCAGGAAAATAAAACTAAGTGTAAGCAAAAAAATTAAGTCCTTTAGAATCAATCATGAAGAGAAAATAAATCATTCCACGTAGTTTAATTCTTTAACCAGATTCTTTATTCTTTTAATTACAATTTCATAACCGTTCCTTAAATTCTATACCCACTTTTCAATTTACCTCACAATACATTTTCTCTCATCACTCCAGGTAAAATGTAACTAGAGTTATACTCATACCCTGAATACATGTTCTTAACCCTAGGCCTGCATTTAATCTATCATCTCCACTTCGTAATGGAAAATACAAAATCAATCATGAGGGATTTACCAAAAAGGTTTCAAATGACTCTGAGGCTGAGGGAAGGTGTGTCACAACCCGTCCCCTGGGGCCCGTGTCGTGACTACCTCAAGCCCGCCTTCCATAGTCCAGGGGATGGCGACTATCACCCAAGGTGTGAATCCCTAAAACTGGGAAGGCATTGCCTTTATAAACTGAAATCACACACAATAGAGTATGATATGGAAGTAAACACTAAGTAAAGATGTATACAAAAGAATTTTTGGAAAGTAAAAGGGGATGGAAATACAAACCCAATAGGAAAGTATAGGTACAACTGAAAAGAAAGTACAACTGAAGAAAAGTAAAGCAGCTACTGGGTCGTCCTCCTGGGTTCCTACCTGAAGGGTAGGTACAGATGACCTCCACAACACTCCACGTCGGTCAGTCTCCTCCGTGTACCGACTCTTCGTAAGGTCCACCTCTGGGTACCGTCCAATCCTGCTACTCTGATCCTCATTCAGCATTGTCCGTCGTCTGCAACCAACACAATGAGGTGCGGGCATAACCCGTGCATGGGTGAGTATAACGATACTCAGTAGGGACCCCAAGACCCTCAAGATCTCTCAAATCCAACAAGGATAAAATACAAAGTATGAAATCAACAGATAACCCTACTTTGGTATATGACCATACATATACCTAAGTTATCAAGTAATTCATCTCAATTATGAGGTAAACACAAAAGTTACTGACTCAACTCAACCAGGGTTTTTATTCACATTGTTGAAACCATGACTGCTGGAGAACTCCTCCTCTTTCGAGTACAGTGGGCCTGCCGCCAACTACCAAATGCTTCCCACTAACCTTGGACTGCTGAGGTACTCCTCCTATCAAGTACCGTGGGTCTGTTGTGCTCACACAGAAGTGCTCCCCACTGTGGGTCTGTCACCAACTACCAGGAGCTTCCCCTAATAGCCTGGAGAGGTACTCCTCCTGTCGAGTACCGCAGGTCTGCCACTAACAACCAAGCGCTCCTCTGCCGTGGGTCTGCTGCCAACTACCATGCGCTCCCCACTAGGCTAGTCTAATCACTTCGAGTTGAATCGATCAAGCAGTCATCAGGTCTCAGCCAGCTACTAGGTCTCCGTACTCCGCTCGCTCATCTCCGAGAGGGTCCGCTCCACGAGCTATAGGTCGATACTCCAACTGTCGCAAAGTCCCACATAGAAGTATCTCAAAGTTCCGCCACGTCATAACGGTCTCAACGCAACTGACAGCGCGTCAATCGGATGCCCGGTCTGTGAGTTATAAGCTTTTTAGTCCCAAGGGCCCGGTTGGATTCGTGTACGATCCAACCTGACCATATCTCAACATTACCCCGAACTCTAGTGGGGTATACGCAAGGGGACTGCCGTGCTCCAAGAAAACCAGTGCCGCTGACGGTTCCTCAAACGGTCGTCCGATGCCAAAGATATGGCCAAAGGAAGTAACAGTCAGTAATCGGCCTGGGCCCGGTCCGACCCGGTTGGACCGACTCGGTAGGCGGTTCGGCCCAGAGGCCGGGGCCGGTTCGGCCACCGCCGCAAAGGGTGTGGCTCGGCGGCTCATCCAGGGAGGTCGACAGGGCGTCGATAGGGTGCCGGAAGGCCGCACGGGGCTTGGGGTAGTCACGACACGAGCCCCGGGGGATGGGTCGTGACAAGGTGGGTGGAAAGTAAAAAAATTAAGCTCAAAAAGAGGGTAAGCTCTAAAGCATAATGCATGATAAATGTAAATAGTGCAATGAAGTGACTCCTCCAAGATCAAATGGTGTCCATGATCCAAGCAGCTCAAAGTGGATCCATGAATATAACAAGTATAAAAAATATAGCATGTTCCTTTATTTTTCTTTCTTTCTTTTTATTTTATTTATTCTTTGAATGTCATGTTTAGGCCAGATCTCAAATCCATCCTCTAACCACATATGATCCATCAGAGGATTCATCAGTATGAAAATGGTGACTTTTAACCTTCATAATACACAACTCGATATATTTTTCTTTATATATATATATATATTCAAAGGAACAAGGTAGGCGTAGAAAATTCCAAAAGTAATCATGGACCACATCATATTAGTACAGTGAACAGGGGCGGCCCAAGGAGAGACGCTTGGGAAAATGAATCTTTTGGATTCTAAATCATCCAGATATATCTTTTGTTCCCTAAATTTGGTGGGGCCATACACTACGGGAAAAACTGCTTATTGCGACGGGCTTTATTCCCATCGCAAAAACTTTGACGAAAAGCGTATTTGCAACGAGAATATATTCCCGTCACAAATGGTCAGTTATTTGCGACGGAAATACAGGACCCGTCGCAATAGCTATGGCGCGGTTTGCGCGCCAAAACGCGGGAATCCTATTTGTAACGATCGACTTCTACCCGTCGCAACTACCCGGCAGTGGTAAATACTATTTGTGATGGGTAAATTGTCCCGTCGCAAAAAAATATTCACCAGGTTTTATTTGTGACGGGTCCCATCACCAATACCAGCGGCGGTAAATAGGATTTTGCGATGGGGATATCCGCCCGTCGCTAATGGTGTGCCGGCAGGCAGCTATTTGCGACGGGCCCATCGCAAAAACCCTTTTAACCGCCGCCAGTAATTAATGCAGGCGAAGGTATTTGCGACGGGGCCCGTCGCCAATACCAGCAGTGGTAAATAGGAATTTGTGATGGGGATATCCGCCCGTCGCTAATGGTGTGTCAGCAGGCAGCTATTTGCGACGGGCCCGTCGCAAAAACCCTTTTAACCGCCACCCGTAATTAATGCGGGCGAAGGTATTTGCGACGGGATACCGTCACAATACCTAGTATTTGCGACGGTATCCCATCGCAAATACGACCGTCACAAATAATCTAACCTATATATACACCCCACCCGTTTTTTTCCCAAAACATTCAGATCTCTCTTCCTCTCTCTCTCTCTAACTTCTAGTTCTAAGTAGAAAATTTCTTTCATATTAATTTTTTCTTACGAGAAGAGGAGAGAAGGAGTTAGAAGGCGCAAATTACTTCAAAATATCAAAAGTATTTATATATATATATTTTTTTTTTAAATTATTTTTAATTGTTAAATTATTTTTAATTGTTAATTTTATTTTTAATTGTTAATTTTAATTTTTTTAATAGAATCTTTAGTAGCTATATAGTATAATTAGATTAAGTGGTTGTACCAAATAATCCTTGTCTGGATACGAACAAGTAGAGGCGGCTCTGGCACAAACGTACCTAGGAGTGAAAACTCTGACAAGGTGTTTCGAGCTTGACTCGGGGTAACCTGGCACACGACAACGGGGCTTGCTGCACTCTTGGTTCGACACTCCCGGAGGATATTTTGGTAATAATTAGAAATAAATATATTTAATTAGAAATAATTAGAAATAATTATATTTAATTAGAAATAATTATATAATTATCAAATAATTAAGAAATAATTAGATTTAATTAGATTTAATTAAAATAATTATCAAATAATTAGGAAATAATTAGATTTAATTGATTAGATATGATTAGAAAACAATTAAAATAATTATAAAACAATTAAAATAATTAGGAAAAAATTACAATAATTAGGAAATAATTACAATAATTAGGAAATAATTAGATTTAATTAGGAAAAAATTATAATAATTAGGAAACAATTATAATAATTAGAAAAAAATTATAATAATTTGGAAACAATTATAATAATTAGGAAACAATTATAATAATTAGGAAACGATTATAATAATTAGTAAATAATTAAAAATAATTAAGAAACAATTAAAAATAATTAGGAAATAATTAAAAATAAATAGGAAATAATTAAAAATAATTAGGAAAAAATTAAAAATAATTAAGAAACAATTAAAAATAATTAGTAAACAATTAAAAATAATTAGAAAACAATTAAAAATAATTAGGAAACAATTAAAAATAAACAATTAAAAATAATTAGGAAACAATTAAAAATAAAAAATAAAAAATAATTGGGAAAAAATTAAAAATAATCAATTTAAAATAATTAGGAAACAATTTAAAATAATTAGGAAACAATTTAAAATAATTAGAAAAAAATTTAAAATAATTAGGAAACAATTTAAAATAATTAAGAACAATTAAAAATAATTAGGAACAATTAAAAATAATTAGGAATAATTAAAAATAATTAGGAACAATTAAAAATAATTAGGAACAATTAAAAATAATTAGGAACAATTAAAAATAATTAGGAAAGAATTAAAAATAATTAGGAAAGAATTAAAACGAATTAGGAAAGAATTAAAAAGAATTAGGAAAGAATTAAAAAGAATTAGGAAAGAATTAAAAAGAATTAGGAAAGAATTAAAAAGAATTAGGAAAGAATTAAAAATAATTAGGAAACAATTAAAAAGAATTAGGAAACAATTAAAAATAATTAGGAAACAATTAAAAAGAATTAGGAAACAATTAAAAACAATTAGGAAACAATTAAAAAGAATTAGGAAAATTAGCAAGCGTGATTGACCGCTCATCTACCTCAATTTTCTTTTCATTTGTGTGTTGAGGCTTGACAAGAAAATTCTGCCTCCACATGTAATATTTGCTTTTACTGTCAAAATTATAAACCTCCTCGCCAGCATAGAGGTGAGGAGGTTTATAATTTTGACAGTAAAAGCAAATATTACATGTGGAGGTAAAAGTTTCCTGTCAACCTCAACACACAAATGAAAAGAAAATTGAGGTAGATGAGCGGTCAATTACGTTTGTTTTTCTATTCAATGATTTATTAACCACCCGAACTATATGCATATCTTCACATTTCTAATTAGTAACATAATTAGTAATATAATTAGTAACATAAATAGTAACATAAATAGTAACATAATATAAAATATTATATTACTCTAATATTAATAATTAAATAATACTAATAATATAATTATTTTCTTAATATATGTTTAATATTTATAAAAAAATATTAATATTATTAAAATTATAAAAAATTTATAAAATATTACAATTATCAATATTTTCAACAAGTTTTGCTCTATTCTTAACATGTTCAAATCTTAAAGGGTCGCCAATTTTCTGGTCATGTCCAATAAAAAGTTTGCGTCAACCGTATCCAATGTAAACTCTATAATTGTTCTTTCTTGGTTGATCACCTCGCAAGTAGCATTGTAATAGGACAACCCAAGTCATGTCTTTCTCATCTATAAGAATCATATCACATGGATTTTTACATAGACCATTTTTTCTTGAAAAATTAAGGGAAAGATACTGAAGTTCTCTTAATTTTTCAAGGAAGAAGGATCTATGTAAAGTGTCATGTGAAATGATTCTTAAAAACGAGAACGACATTACTTGTGTTGTCCTATTGCAACACTACTTGTGAGGTGATCAACCATGCAAGGACAATTATAGAGTTTATATTGGACATGGCTGACGCAAACTTTTTATTGGGAATGACCTGAAAATTGACGACCCTTTAAGATTTGAACTTTTTAAGAATATAAAAAAATATGTTGGAAATATTTAGATTTGTAATAATTAGTAATAATTAGTAATAATTAATCAAAAATCAAATAAATTTGAGTACATGGTTATAAATTGGCATAATTTACAGCGGATTGGCGGCTACCTTTTGTTCAACGTCTCATATCTTTGCTACTTTCTCCCACTGAAATCAGTATGAAAAATGTGCTCTAACTTATGTCCGAGCAAGTTTTTCATACTGATTTCAGTCGGGAGAAAGTTAAAAAGAGATGAGCCGTCGGACAAAAGAGGATCTTCTCCCTGACGACTCATCTCCTTGAAAGTAGATGAGTCATCAGGCAAAAGAGCTACCGCCAATCCGCTGGAAACAAATAAGAATAATTAGTAATATAATCTCCACAACAATGATTACAAAATTTTATGTCATTATTCAAGCATATTTCATTTTGTCAAGGATTGCTAAGTATTTCTAAATTAATAATAATTAGTGGGGATGATTACAAACTAACTGTGTCTCCTATAATTATTGGTAATTAGTAAGAAATAACTGTAATGATGTATCTTCTCTTTTTAGGATATTGTTTTTATTATATCAAATTATTTAACAAAAGTAATGGTTTTAAATTTTAGAAACATATATATGAATATGGAACAAGGAAATCGACATCAATAATTAATAGATGATCGCGCTTGGATAAATCAGTGCAGAAATCTAAACGGTTCTAGTTTAAATCCTGTATATGTTGATGGTGTTGAAGCTTTCTTATCATTTGCATCATCAAACCCGGAATTTGTTTCATAAGGGATAATTAAGTGTCCTTGTAAAAAATGTGCTTTGAGGACGTTTGAGACATTTGACATCGTTGGGAAACATCTCTTACGTTATGGTTTTCAATCAGATTATATTTTTTGGTATCAACACGATGAACGCAGTTCCAGAGAAGATACTGATAATTTGATTCCAAATCCATCACGGTTTCAGAATTTAGTACATGATGTTGCAGGGTCATCCGTTCAACAAACTGAAATTGAGGATGATGTTGATTTACCTCCCGAGTTGGCACCATCTAAATTTTCTGAGTTGTTCAGGTCTACTGAGGATGCATTATATCCTGGTTGCAAGATAAGAAAATTAGAAGCAGTTGAAAAATTTATGGCTATTAAATCAGATAATGGAATGTCAAATAACTGTTTTGATCAGATATTTTTTTTGGTTAAAGCACTGTTACCTGAAGGAAATGTGCTACCTGCTAATTATTATGAGAGCAAGAGACTGGTTCGTAATCTAGGCCTTAGTTATTAGAAGATCCATGCATGTTCAAACGATTGCATATTATATTATGGTGAAAATGAGTCGTTGGATAGTTGTCCCACATGTGGACAATCGAGGTATAAAGAAGCTCAATCAGGGAAGTCTGGATTGATTCCTATAAAACAATTGATATATTTCCCGCTTACACCCAGGTTGTAGCGTTTATTTATGTCTCAGAACACAGCGACAATGATGTCATGGCACAAAACCAATATTTCAAATGGTAAAATCTTGATTCATCCATTGATGGTGATTCATGGAAACATTTTGATCAATTGCATCCATCTTTCGCTTTAGAATCCCGGAACGTGCGATTGAGTCTTTCTACTAACGGTTTTTGTCCATTTGGATCTTTTGGTAGTCAGTATTCCTGTTGACCTGTCCTTATAACTCTATACAATTGACCTCCATGGATGTTGATGAAAGAGCCTTATATCTTTTTGACATTATTAATCCCAGGACATCCAAAAAAGAATATTGATGTTTATTTGAACCCATTGATTTATGAGTTAAATTTATTGTGGAGTCATGGTGCTGGTACATATGATGCTGCTGTGAAACAAAATTTTGTAATGAAAGATGCTTTGATGTGAAGAATTAGTGACTTCCCGGGATATGGAATGTTATCTGACTAGAGTACACATGGTATAAAATCATGTCCTTAATGTATGAGAGACAACAAAACATTTATGCTCGTGAATGGAATGAAACCTTGCTATTTTGACTGTCATCGCAGATTTCTTCCAATCGATCATCCTTTTCGGAGGAATAAATCTCATTTCAGAAAAGGAAGAATTGAAAAAGATGAACCTCCAAAAATGATCTCAGGTACAGAGTTACAATCAGTTGTATTTTCATTACCTTCCATCACTTTTGGACCGACAATAAACCAACAGAAAATTCATGGCTTTGGGAAAGAACACAATTGGACAAAACGGAGCATTTTTTGGAATCTGCCATATTGGTCTGATTTGTTGGTCCAACACATGTTGGATGTCATGCATATTGAGAAGAACTGTTTTGATAATTTATTTCATACATTTTTGGATACACTGGGTAAAACCAAAGATAATGTAAAGGCACGATTAGATCTTTCCCAAATTTGCAGGCGACCAGAACTTGAATTGTTTAAAAATATCAGATCATAGAGATTAATGAAGCCAACAGCATATTATATATTGACCAAAGAGAGTCGCTTATTATTTTTTCAATGGATTGTAGATTTGAGACTTCCAAATGGTTATGCTTCCAACTTGGGCAGATGTGTTAAAAATGGTTATATTACCGATTTCAAAAGTCATGACTGTCATGTTATAATGGAAAGACTTATGCCTATTGGATTAAGAGGTTTGTTGAATTATAAGATTTGGGATTCGATAACAGATATATCATATTTTTTCCAAGACATGTGTGCAGCGACAACAGACTACGATACACTAAGAAAACTGGAAGAAGTTATTGTTGTAATTATATGCAAACTGGAAAAAATCTTTCCGTCGGATTTCTTTGACTCAATGGAACATTTGATATTACATTTTCCACATGAAGCAAAATGTGGAGGTCCAGTTTAGTTTCTATGGATGTACCCATTTGAGAGATGCATGTAGAAATTTAAGAAAAAAGTACGTAACAAAGAATCAGTTGAAGGCTCAATTGTTGAAGCTTATTTGCAAGAGGAAATTGCTTTATTCTGCTCTCATTATTTTGAATCTGAATATCCCTCAAAATTTAACCGCATGGGCCAAAATGAGGGGAATGTTGATGATGATATGAACAATCAATTATCAGTTTTCAATCAGCCTGAACTTGGCTTTGGTGGAGTTCATGATAGATGGCTTTCAGATGATGAACATCATAGAGCTCATACATATGTTCTACTCAAATGTGAAGAAATGTCACCAATTGTACAGTGAGTGCTCCTATCCCTTATTCTATAGATTTTGTTACAGTAAATTAATCATATTTTATTTTTAGGTTATATGATGATCATATCAAGAAACAATTTCCACAAATTACAGCAGTTGGCTTAGAAGAACATCGGCAAAAAAAAATTACCTACTGGTTTCAAAAACTGGTAACGTAGATTTTTTTTTGGTTTTACATATAAAATCAATTTATTACTTGTAATAGTGATAATGTTTTACAAATTTTCAGGTATCTGTAAATACTAATAAGATTGATAGTCGATTGTGTATATTGAGTAGCCCACCATCCAAAATGGTTAAATCTTATAATGCATATGTAGTGAATGGTTATCGCTTTCATACATGTGCATATGGGGAATCAAAGAAAAAAATGAATAGTGGTGTTTTTTTGAAGGGATCACATCGTAGAGATATTGAAGTTGACTTTTACGGCATTCTTGAAGAAATTATTGAACTGTGTTATTTGGGACAGAATTATGTAACAATGTTTAAATGTCGATGGATGGATATTGAGAGAGGCTTGTGTATTCATCCGAATAATGGAATTGTTGATATTAAACATAAAAGTATTCTTGCAGTAAATGAACCATTTTTATTGGCTCATCAGGCACATCAAATTTATTATGCAAAATATTGTGCTACTGCAAAAGAGTTGGATGATTGGTGGAGTATAATAAAAGTTAAATCTTGAGAAAATCAATTTACTCAAAATGAATGTGGTTCCACTGAAGTGAAAGGAAATGAAATTTTTCAGGACACTCCTCAAAACACATCTTTTTCATAAAGAGACATGAATATCGAGGATGACACCCCACAGTTAAGGGTCAATGGTGACGATGTTGTCAATGATGTTACAACTGAATTTGAAATGACAAGAGATGATGAAAGTGAAACTAATATGGAAATTGATGATGTTGATGAGGAAGATGAAGAAATTGACATTGACATTGAAAACTATGAATATGATGATGAAGATGAACATTGACACAGTAAAATTCTGGTTAGAATCATAACAAATATATATCTATACATAATATTTATTTTCAACTGTTTGCTAATAACAATCATTTCATGTTTAAGATGGACTCAGAAACGTATCGTCAGTTGCTGGAGGCAGATCTACCTATGGATGATGAGGTTCTTGAGTCATCTGACCCTCAGGCTATTGGCACTATAGGGAGCACTCAGAGGGGGCGTGGTCTTTCCAGACTGATGATTCCAGATCCTATCCCGGAGCGACGTCCACCTCTTGGATTCGATGCGCACATGCGGTGGTATGGTAACCTATGTATTTTAGTTATCTTTCATTATAATTTATTTATATTTTAATTGTTTGATTATTTGTTATTTTTCCACAGTTTTACGCATATATCTATTGGATAGGGGAGTGCTATCTTGCACAATTATTTTTCTCAGACCTGGCTCACATGGGATCAGATTCCCGCTGATGTGCAGGCCGCCATGTTCGATCATTGGATGGTACGTAATTAAATATTATTTATTTTGAAATTTAATTAATTAATAACTTAATATTAGGTTTTATGGTATCCCATCGACGAGAGAATGCGTGCCACTATCCACGCGGCATGGGTGGTGTCTATGCGTGACCGTTTCCGTCAGTTTTTGCATAATCTGAGAAAGGCGGCTGTGAAGAAAGCCGAAGTGACAGAATTTAATGAGTCCTATAGAGCCCACTGACCAGAGTGCATTTAATCTCACGTTTGGGATGGATTATGTACACACTGGTTGGGTGGTGGGTTTCAGAGGAGATCTGCATTGGGTCGACAGAATCGGGGGAGACAAGAGGTGACACATTGAGCCGGTAGTCGTACATTCAGTGCGCATAGAGAGCGTCTGGTAAGTACTTCTTTTTTAATATTTTATACAACTTTAAATATAAACAGTTTATTTTATATTCATATAGGAAGCCGAGAAGCCCGGTATTACGACGTACGACGTTTATCGGAGGATGTATCCTGATCCGGCTACTGGAGAGATTAGAGGTGACCGCCAGCATCATATTGTGGTCAATATTATTTTCTTTTCAGTTTGAAAATTAAATGCATGTAATATTTTCATTATTTTAATTTCTAATTGAAACTTAAGGAGTCATATGAGTTCGAGACCTCTTAGACACAGGCTGAGATTCAAGACGAGACGGGTGATCAGACTAGTGCCCACCATTTTGATGAGACGGCATGGATGTAGGCGACCCAGTATGGCTTCGAAAAGGGCTGAGTAGTTGGTATCAGCTCTCATTTGACTCCTGCAGCTTATTATGGTACTACTGTGATGTCGGCGTCTGGCTCGAGAGGAGCTCATGGAGAGACATCATCTTCTACCTCACAGTATCAGGAGCAGCTGCGTGCTCAGAGTCAGCTTATAGAGGATTTGCGTCAGGGGCAGGAGCAGATGCGTCAGCAGCACGATGAGGAGATGCGTCGATGACAGGACCAGATGCGTCAGCAGCAGGATGAGGAGAGGCGTCGATATGAGGAGCAACATCAGGAGCAGATGGAGTATATGCATCGTCTGACTCATAGTTTAGGGATAGAGTTTCCTCTACCACCTCCTCCAGGTCCTCCAGATTATCCACCCCCCAGTGATCTTTTTACATGTAATAAACATTTAAGTTCATATTTTATTGTCATATTAACTATTTATAATTCATCTTTCATATTGGTACGAATATTGCATGATTTAATTTGTTTTTATTTTTTTTAATATTTTATTACTTATCAGTATTATTTTTAATATCTGTTTATTTTAGTAATATTACTTTTAATATTTTATATTTATTATTAATATTGAGAAGTTTATAATTTTATAATTTTATTAATATTAATAATATTAATATTATTTTTTCATAAATATGTGTGTTTATTTTAATAATAATAATATTATATTATTAATATTAGTATTATTATTATATAATATTATATTATTTATATTCATATTATTATTATTATTTGATATTAATATTTCATAAATATATTATATATATTTTTTATTATTAATATTATAATAATATAATTTCTTTATATTATTAATATTGATAATATTATTATATACATAATTTAATAATAATAATATTATATTAATTTTTTATATTATTAATATTAGTATTATTATATAATTTTATATTATTTATATTCATATTATTATTATTTTATATTAATATTTATTAATTATATTTTATATATATTTTTATTTATATTATAATAATTGAATTTTTTTATATTATTAATATTATTTTTTTTTATATAATATTATACTATTTGTATTAATTATTATTATTTTTTTAGTATTTGCGACGAGAGTATTTGAGACGGGGTGCCCCGTCGTAAAAACTTTTTTTACTGTCCCATTTGCGACGGGAAGAATACCCGTCGTAAAAACTTCTTCTGCGACGGTCCGTCGAAAATACCTACGTCGCAAATATTATTTAAATTTTCCATTTGCGACGGGTCGGAAACCCGTCGCAACTAATATATCTGCGATGACCCATCGCAAATACCTTTTTTATAAATAAACAAAAACCAATTTGCGATGGGGGAAAAATACCATCGCAAATACTATTTTTGCAACGGGACCCCGCAAAAACACCTATTTGCGACGCTGTTTTCGGCAACGGGCGATTTGCGACGGAGCTCCGTCGCAAATCGCCTGTCGCAAATATTCTGTTTTCCTGTAGTGATATTATATAAGGGAAGAGATATCAGTTGTGTTCCCGGTGCTAAATCAATCGAGAACTCCATGTCCCACTCCGGAGGCAAGCCTGAAAAAATCATTTCGGAATACCTCCATAAACTCATCCACTACATGTGGTAGTCCCTCGTCAGGATCAAGACCATCATCCTCTAGCGTGAGTGACAATAACTGGAAGACTAGATTTCCAAACTCTTGGAGTGGAGGTCCTGCGCGACCAGACCGAGGATCCTAATCCCCAAGGAAAACCTGACGACTCCCATTAGGTGCTGTGAAACTGACCCATCACCTATAACAATCGATGTGCACTTGAAAGTGTACTAGCCAATCCATTCCAAGTATCAAGTCAAATGGATCCATATCTAAGACCAGGATGTCCCACTCCATCTCAACCCCTAACATGAAAAGCGCACACGACAAGCACATGAGACCCTACTTCTCCTTCTTTCCTAGCGGCGTCACCAACTCCATCGCAAAAGACAAAATCTCGGTTAGCAAATTCATCATGTCCACAAAACGAGCATAGATGAATGAAACAGAGGCACCAGTATCAAAAAGAGCAGCAGTTATAGAAGATGAAATCAAAACGGTACCTCAAACTATCGACGGTCCCGCCACTGATCCCGCTGGTGGCTGATCCACTACATAAATATGCCTAGCCTCTTCCTAAGAATGACAACTAGCCTATGGCTCTACCTTAAAATGGATCTTTCCAGAAGATGATCTGTCCCTACCACCACGACCACTAAAACCGAGATCCCCCCATCCTCGACGGCTCTGACTGAGCTGGCACTCCCCCTAGACATGTCATCCTGCAAAAGCACTGAAAGTTTCCCATACCTACACACTGATAACAAGGATTCCAAGTAGATGTGCATGTTGGACGGATTTTCCCTGGCCTTCCACACTAGTGGCACAAGATGGACCTCGTATCAGAAGCTATCGAAGACAACTTCCTGGAAGGCTGGCCTGACATACTACCTCCCTTCTTCCCATTCTCCTCTCACTTCCTTTTCTCCTCGGAAGAATTGCCACTGCCCATTCCTGATACTATCCCAGAGAAACTATCCCTCTCCTTGCAGTCGATCTCCACCATGCAAGCTCTATCAACCACTTCAACATAGGTTTTCATCTTGAATAGGAAGACCTGAGAATATATCTTTGACCGCTAACCCCTCTCGAACTTCTGGGCCTTCATCTGCTCATTGGAGACCATTTTTGGAGCATACTAGACCAACTCAGCAAAATGATTGGCATACTTCATCACTGAAAGATCCTCCCAAAAAAGTTCCATAAACTCTCAAGATCAAACATATGCCAAAACTTCAGGGCAATACTGGTCGTTGAAGATAACCTTGAAGTCCTTCCAGCTCATCTGCTCGTGCTTCCCAGCTTGAAGCACTGATTCTCACCACTTGCAGCCGGGAGCCTCTAACAGGAAAGAGGAACATTTCACCCTGACCTCCTCAGGTGTGTCTAGGAACTCAAACATGCGCTTGATCTTTTCAAGCCACTCCTCCACTTCCTGGGGTTCTGTGCTACCTCGAAATGTAAAGGGATTGTTTTTCAGAAACTATCGTGCTTTGTCCTTTCTAGGATTGGTCTTGTCTTCTATAATAGGAGATGGAATAGGATATGGTTCCTGTCCTAGAGCTTAGACATCCTGAACCACAACCTCTACTATCCTCTAATCAAGCGGTGAGGGAGAACTCTCTCCGTATTCCTCTCGTGGGTGCATGGGAGATTTATAGGGAGACATGTTGCTACAAAAGACAACAATCACAAGAGAAAAAATCAGTACTGTAGTTCTGAAAAAATTTCATCAATAAAATAAAATATAAATAATCCAAACACATTACAATAATAAAATAAACAACTACTTCACCCCCACCCGATGTCCACGTGCAGTCTGCAGCCCACACGTCTCACCTGGAAGTGAAGTCAAACAAACAATCTCAATATCCCATGGTGACTTGAGGTGTATCATGAGAGGTGTGGGCCAAACACCCTACTCACAAACAAAACTCCGAGTCCCGATGGTCCTAGCTCCTGTCTAATCTGACTCATCCTGAAATAATGATATGACCCAAAAACATTGGCCTCCTCTGATACCATTTTGTCATGAACCGAATCTGGTCTCCATCAAAACCAGCACCCAACTTGGTCCGTGGAAAGTCCCGAAGGGTGTTCACTATCTCCAAAGGCTAACATATGTTCCTAGGTATCATAAATATTGGTTTGGGAATTATTTACCCAAGTATGGATACATAAAACAACCCAAAACAATCAATAAACTGAATCTAAAAATTTCATGCCAAACAAGCCTTAAATAAAATTAAGAACTGAATACATGGGTATAAACATGAAAAAAGAGGTCCAAAGATACATAATAGTAGTATAAAACAGCCCAAAGAACTCTACATGACAATGGGTCATTACCCATGATCCATCTCCACAACACCACACTATGAAGGAAACTAACAACCCGATCTGCCATCACCCAAGACCTTACCTTTACCTGCATCAAACATGATCAAGTCTACTTACACACAAGGGGTGTAAGTAGGGTGTGATCCTAAGACCAATAGGATACCGCCCAAGAGATTTCATATCGTAAACAATACAAGATAAAAAGCATGCAAGTTTTAATAAAAAAGAAATTATGGCAATAATTTCTAAAGAACGAAACTTTTAAAAGTAAACAGTTTTCAAAGGGAAATTTTAAAGAGTGAACACATTTCAATAACACATGTATGTTGCTGAATTTTTGTAACATCCCGGATCTGGGTGCCATACAACGGGTCCCCCGAACCCGGTTAGTCACATGACCTCAAGCGCATTTCCCCAAATGCCAGAGGCTACCGACTACCAGCGAGGGCCTAGGTCTGATAGTGAGGAAACTATGCCCTCATTTGTCAAAGTGTAGCGCAGCGGAAAAAAAATAAACATACAAAAAGTGGAAGTAGTAAACAATATGAAGCTGAAATGGACAACGGTACTGAAGTGAAAGATAACCAACAGATATATATATATATGATGATGCAATATGTCCCTAATTCTAAGAAAGCAGTTGAAACATGATACACTACAATTTAAAACAATACAGCACAAGGTACAAGTACAGCAAGACAAAAAAAATAGTGCAACATGAACTCAGTAGCATCGCAAGCCTAAGGTCGGTCTCATGCTCTCATACTCCTCTGAAACAATCATGTACCTTTATAGGGACCCTTTCCCTTATCGACACTTGCAGCAATATAATCTGTTTGGGCCCAAGACATGACCCAAACAGGGTGTGAGAAATAAATGCCAGTAGGCAACCACCAAAGGCTCGTGCCCAACTGTCAGTGAAAATGTGCAAAATCAGTATGCAATAAAGAAATGCAGTAAGATAAGAAGTACTCAAAAGCAGCTACTCCTACCAGTTCAATTACCATTTCATTATTATTTAACAATTCAATATAATTGAATTGTGAGTTCCTGAGACTCGGCCTCAATTGAAAATCTCCTATACAATGCCACAAAAAAAACACAATAGGATATCTAACAAGTATAAGGTAATAAAAATACCAAGCATGTGATTTAGCTTGGCAGGTATAACATAAGAAATCACCTTAGTGAATATTCAAGTAAACATTGTCCTCAGACATACAAGTCCTTTCCCTCATGCAAGTTGAAACGAAACCCTCAGCTGACTACCCTCAGTCATAACGAATATTTCCCTCAGGCATATGAGATATCACCCTCAGGCACATAATCTACTGCCCACAGGGATAAGAAATATTTCCCTCAGGCTAAACAAAACACTGCCCTCAGGCTAATAAAAACACTTCCCTTAGGATAAGAAAGTAATCGGGCCGAGCCCAATGCATAAGCAAGAAATTTAAATATGTTTCCTCTCAAGAAAACTTGAAACGTGTTATCCTCATGGCATACCCACAGGTATCCTGGCCAAATGGCTAAACTAGGGAAACACACCCAGGGGGTGTCCCTAGATCAAAGCAACGATCCCAAACAACAGTTTATACATGTTCATCAGATTACCTATGAAATTCTAGGTACCTTAGCAATTAAGGCCTCAGCCACACGACACCCTTAACATGGGCTTGTGGCACCACGATGCACAAAAACAACTCGATAGTTGGAAATAAACACAAGATCACCTAGCTCGATCTCCTCTGATCGATATACGTGAACAACGCCTCCCGAAACAACTGAGAATGACGTAGATCTGGGATAAAAATTTACCCTTTCAAACTCAAATAACTTCCCTTCAGGAAATAATTGGAAGGAAAGACTTAAGAAGAGGGAAGGTCTTACCCGCGCGGTCCAAACGAGATCATCGGCGGAAGAATCGGAATATCGGTGAGTGTTCGAGAGCTCCTCCAAGCCTCAGCCTCCTCTCCAGGGCTCTTAATGAGTTTTTTGCCTTTTCTGCCGAATGGGGAGGATAATGACTATTTTTAACGAAAAAACATAACTACAAGATATGTAATCTCAAGTACACGGCGTGTACTTTCTTTTTAACTGTTCACTGGCGGCAACTCTCCACCGCCTTACTGTTCACTTGCCGACTGATTACACGGTGTGTAATAATAAGTACATGGCCTGTACTATCCTTTTTATTGTTCATCTGGCAGCTACTATCCACTACCTTACTGTTCACTTGCCGACTGATTACACGACATGTATTACTAAGTACACGGTGTGTAGTTAGATTTTACACCTTGAATCACCGACAAGCGTACACGCCATGTATTCTCATCCCACACGGCCAAAGTACATGGCGTGTGGAAAAGTACACGGTGTGTACCCATAAATTTTGAATTTCCCCCAATTTTCCTTATTTTCTCAAAAAAACTGAAGGAAAAGGAAAAGAAGAAAGTCGTACCTCAAAAATAAGAACTGGGTTCTTACAAACTTCTCCCCTTAAAGAAATCTGTCCCCAAATTTCCCTTCCAAGGGTGGTGAAGATAAAGATGAGAATAACTCTGTCCAATGAGCACGTACTTCAGTCTCCCACTCCTAGGTTTTGTCCTGCACTCATCCATACTACCATAGCACCTGTACGAGAGGAATGGGATAGCCTCAGATAAAATTCATGCCCCTATCAACAATACGAATCGGATGCTCCTCAAAAGATGCATTAACCTTAAGATCAACCTCCTCGGGCTGAAAATCATGAGACTGGTATGAGTGATAATGGCGCAGTTGAGATGCGTGGAATACATCGTGCATGACCCAATACCTCTGTGGTAACTGCTACTGATAGGCAACCGGCCCGACTCTCTCCAGAATCTCAAATGACCCTACATACCTCGGTGAAAGTTTACCCTATCTTATGATCCGCCTGTTTCCCAACATCGGTGAAACACACAAGAAAACATGATCCCCAACCACGAACTCCAAGGGTCATCTGCGACGATCAGCATAAGATTTATGACAAGATTGTGCAGTAGCCATCTACTTCTGAATCAACTGGACCTGCTCTGAAGTCTCCTGCATGAGATATGGTCCCAATAAAGCTGCCTCACCTGCCTCCAACTAGCACAAGTGTGATCGAAATGACCTACCATATAAAGCCTCGTAAGGTGTCATCTCAATGGTTTCCTGAAAAATATTATTGTAGGAAAACTCGACTAGGGGTGTGTGCTTCTCCCAAGAGCCCCCAAAGTCTAGGACGCATGCACGCAACATGTCCTCTAGCACCTGTATCATACACTCTGCCTGGCCATCGGTCTGAGGGTGGTAAGTTGTACTCAGAAGCACCTGTGTACCCAGTGCCCTCTAAAAAATATTCCAGAAACGAGACGTAAAATGGGCATCCCTATCTAAAACGATAGAATGAAGGACCCCATGAAGACGTACTACCTATCGGATATACAACTTCCCAATATCATCAACACCAAAGGTCTCCTTGATCATTAAAAAGTGAGCTACCTTTGTAAGTTTGTCCACAACAACCCATACAACATCATTGCCTTGAGGTGACCTCGGCAACCCGGTCACGAAGTCTATCATGACATCATCCCATTTCCACTCCAGAATGGGTAACTGGTGTAACAGTCCAGCTGGCCTCTGATGCTCCGCCTTCACCTGCTGGCAGGTGGAACATCTCGTAACAAACCAGCTACCTCTCTTTTCATACCCGACCACCAATACTGACGTCTCAAGTCACGATACATTTTGGTAACTCCGGGATGCACTGCCCAAGCTGGATCATGAAACTCTCGCATGAACTCCTCGCGTATATCCCCTAGAACCCACACCCGTCCATGGATACGTAGTACCTCATCATCACCTATCATCCAACTAGGAGGAGGGTCCTCACTTGCCACCGACTCCCATAGAACTAGGCCTTCTGAATCTGATATATGTCTCATCCTCACTCTATCTAGGAGGGCAGAAGTCACAAATAAGGATAAAAGATAGGGTTCCCCTTGACTGTCGTGCACCTCCAAATTCATCTCAGAGAACAAAGCCATGAGCTTCCACTCACCACTGGCCTCCTGCACTGCCTGTATCTGAGTCCTCCTACTCAGTGCATCAGCTACTGCATTACCCTTACCGGGTGTATGGGAAAGCTCAAAGTCGAAGTACTGAAGTTATTCAACCCACCTTCGCTGTCTCAAATTCAAGTCACGCTGGGTAAAGATGTATTTAAGAATTTTTTGGTCCGTAAATACCACAAAATGTTCTCCCAAGAGATAATGTCTCCAACAACGTAATGTATGTACAACTTCAGCCCACTCGAGATCATGCGTCGGGTAATTCCTCTCATGTGGCCTCAACTATCGAGACCCGTACACAACTACTCAATCACCCTGAATCAACACCGCTCCCAGCCCAATACCTGATGCGTCACATTAAACTATATAGATCTTCCCTTACTCTGGGTGCTGACGTCAACCTTCCCTTCAGCTTCTAAAAGGCTGTCTCGCAAGCTTCTGACCAAACGAACTTCATACCCTTCTTAGTCAAACTTGTCAACGGTGCTGCTAAGCGGGAGAAGTCCTGTATAAAGCACATGTAGTAACCAGTCTGCCCCAATAAACTCTGTATTTCAAACACGTTCCTAGGTTTCTCCCAGGAAACTACTGCTCTCACTTTCTCAAGGTCTACGACAACTCCTACCTCTGAGATAATATGACACAGGAAGTGTATCTGGTGCATCAAAAAGTGGCACTTTGAGTGCTTAGAATATAACTGATGCTCTCTCAGTGTACTCAGTATGATCTCAAGATGGGTGGCATGGTCATGTCGAGTGTGAGAGTACACTAAGATATCGTCCACAAAGACTACCACAAAAGAATCCAGATATGGATGGAACACACGATTAATCAGATCCATGAAAAATGCTGGCGCGTTTGTGAGTCTGAACAGCATGACCAAGTACTCGTATAGACCATATCTGATCTTAAAGGCTATAAGTGGTATGTACGATGGTCTAACGTTCAACTGATGATATCCGAATCTCAAGTCAATCTTTGAGAACACTCGTGCTCCTCGAAGTTGATCAAAAATATCATCAATACTCGGCAAGGGATATCAGTTCTTGACCATCATCTGGTTCAGCTTCTGATAATCCACGTAGAGTCTGAGGGTACTGTCTGCCTCTTTCACAAATAGGACGGGCGAAACCCAAGGAGAAGTACCGGGTCAGATGAAACCCTTTGCTTGTAACTCCTCTAACTGTTTCTTGAGCTACTTCAATTCTGGTGTAGCCATCCTATAAGGAGGAATGGACACTGGTGCCACTCCTGACACAAGCTCAATAGCGAAATCCATCTCCCGCTCCAGAGGTAGACCTGAAAATTCGTCCAGGAAGACATCCCTAAAACGATTAACCACTAGATTGAAATCCTTCTGACATGTTCCCTAGTCATCCAAATATAAACTCGCAATATGGGTTGTCACTCCACCTTGCCCACGATGCTCGGGTCCAGCTCGGCTCTCATGTACACCCATTCACTGTTGTATAGAAATTCTCCGCCCTCTGGTGATGTGAAACTCACCCTGTGACGATAGAAATCTACAAAGTCTTGAAAGGGTACCAACCAGTCCATCCTGAGAATGATGACATAGCTCGTCATATCTAAGACATAGAGGTCCCACAGAAAGTGACATCGACCAACCTCTAGGGGGCACTCCTTGCACTGACTCACATCTGCTGTTCTAATTCCCAATGTAGTGTCTAGTGTCATGATATCATAAGAAGAAGAAACACATATCCCAAGGATCTCCACAATGGGAACGAATATAAAGTTATGTGTAGCAATAGTATCGAAAAGTACTGAAGACAAAACAAAAGCAACTAGAATAGTACCTCTGACAGTGGAAGGTTCAGGATCCTACTCTTATTGGGTCTGTTGCACTGCATATGTATGCCTAGTGCCAAGACCCTACGACATAGCCTGGATACCCTGAGATGACCCACCTTGCTGTCTCTAAGATCCTGGGGTTTGGCTACCATGGCCACGACCACCTCTTCGGCCTGAACATCCTGACAAATTCCAATTCCCTGACTAGTAAGATGCTGATGGCCCTGCTCCTGCACGCAGAGTATGTACAGAACCCCTCTCACTAGTCAGTAGTGTAAACTCCCTATAAAAATGCTAAAGATGACCCATCCTGCTACAAGCTCGACACTCCACTAGGTCACATGGACACCGAGGTCTCTTGTACCCCTATTTACCACACTGGTAGGACATTACCTATCCACCTAAAAAATTATTATAGCTAGTACTGCCACCATGAGAGAAATCTATCCGCCTCTTCCTCTTGCCAGTAGAAATAGTACCAGAAACTGGTGTTGAACCTCCCTGACCTGCACCACTAGCTTCCCACAAGTTCTGCTCAATAATCAATGCCTGGTTTACAATAGTATGCACTGTAGGAAACCTGAAAACATTCAACAGTACTCGGATGTCATATCGAAGACCATCCTCAAAGCGTCTAGCCCTCAACGTATCATCACCCACCAGAACAGGTGAAAAACGCTGTATCTCGGTGAAGTAGGAAGAATAGTCCATCACCGACATGGTGCCCTGCTGAAGATTCAGGAACTCACGAGCTCAATATTTCATTAGCATCTCTAGAAAGAAAAATTCATAGGAGACTGCCTGAAAATCATCCCACACCATGTCTCAGTGATGCTCAGTTTGGGTGGTAACATCTCACCATCTCTTGGCAGAATCACGCATCATGTAATTAGAGAGCTTGACCCTCCTCCCAGGAGGCATCTCAAGATGCTCGAAGATAGTCTTCAATAAATCCATCCATGAATCTGCAGCCTGTGGTCCACCATCCTCTAAAAACGTAGGTAGATAGTGCTGCTAGAATATACATGTCAGATCTTCCATAGATGTGGAAACCGACGGTGCTCCCTGGAAGTTCTACATAAACCGCATGAAGCCTTCACGGAACTATGCATCAACGCCTATGTCCGGTATAACGGCTGGCGCCGCATCTGGCTCTGCTGGAGGATCCATCGGTATCCCATGGCCTACCGTCTCTAGAGTATAATCATCGCCACTCTCTTAGAGAACAACTCGTGGTCGTCTCGGTGGCATGACTCTAAAATGTCAAACACACGCCTTAGATTATGATTATCAAGGTCTAAGAACTGGAAACGTAAGAAGGGAGAAATAGAAAGAAAACATTCCAGTTTTACAAAACAATACTACACGATGTGTATAACAACTACACGGTGTGTTTCCGTAAGTCTTTCACATGGGCGTGTACTTCTGCCAGAATTGGTCATGTAACACCCTAAACACACAGCGTGTTTCCCTTACACACAGCGTGTACTTAAATTTTCTTCCCCTGCCCAAGTCCTTCTACACGGCTAAGCCACATGGATCTCATTAGAATGAGACTACATGGAATGTATAAGGTCTACATGGCGTGTACCCTTAAGCTCTTACATGGTCATGTTTTGACGTTGGCCTGGGCATGTCTCAACCCTCAGTACATGACGTGTTACACCCGTACACAGTGTATACACCACTCCGTCTCCCCAGCCACACGACCAAGTCCACACGGTCTCTCACCGATCAAGACTACACAGTGTTTCCCACAGGTATACGACGTGTACTAGACGAGCTCCGCTAACCTGTGTTGTTCGTGACACGACCGGATACACGGGTCACACTACACGGCGTGTTCTAGATGGACACGACGTGTACAAGAAGAGGTGTCACTGACCTGTGTTTTTAGTTACACGATCGGATCCCCAGATTAAACTACACGTCATGTTCATCATTGACATGTCATGTTTAAGATAAGGTTTCTCCGTTTGTGTTGTTAGCTACATGGTGGACATAGGGTCAACACAACACGGTGTGTACAATAGGTACACGACATGTGCCCTCAAAAGTTTCACTATCCCATATTCCTACCCACATGGCCTATGACACGGGTAGAAACTACATGGCGTGTATATACGGTACACGGTATGTACTTAAATTTTTTTCATTTCTTCTCGAACAGAAGAGTATATGGCGTGTTTTCATAGAACCACATGCCGTGTTGTCTGGGTTTCTGGATAGTAGACCTCAGAAACTACTCCGGAGCCCCTTTTTTTATTAATTTCAAGCGTCGGTATGCCAAATTCCGATCTGTGGGGGGCCATACTCCTCGTGAACCAGAGTTTAGCACTCAACCTTTCCCATTATAGTACAAAATGAAACAAAAGGCTGGATCATGATCTGCTAAATTTCGGTCCAAGAGAGCCCATACTTATCAGGAACCAAAGTTTAACATCTATAAACCCAACTGTAACATGTACCAATAACCTATCAACAGTAGGCTTATCTATCAAGGTACCTATCACAACATCATGCATTTTTCTAGAACAACATCTATCACAATAACATGAAATTTCTAATGCACCTACATGGCATGGAAACTATGAAAGACATGTGATTCTAACATGTTCCAAAATGATGCATGAGATGGCATACCCTCATCTCATCGGGTTGAGAATAAATAGAACCCAAGTATAAAAATATAAACAGCACACCACAAGTGCGTCACCCAATGGTGAAAATCAAATCAACTGTAAAATTGAAAAACCAAAAAAATAACAACATGAGGTAAATTTGCTTTTCCCTATACATGGTTCAGCTACTCCCAGGAACAACTTATTACCAAGTACCTATTCCATTCTATCCCTAGATGTAGGCTCCAAATAGTAATTCAAGAAGAAAATAAATTCCTCTGATACCACTCTGTAATGTCCCAGATCCAGGTGGCATACAATGGGTGCCTCGAACCCAGTTGGTCACATGACCTCAAGTGCATTTACCCAAACTTTAGAGGCTACCGACTAGAAGCAAGGGCCTAGGTCTGATAGTAGGGAAACTATGCCCTCATTAGTCAAAGTGCAGTGCAATATATAAAAAAATAAACATACCAAAAGAGAAAGCAGTAAACAATATGAAGCTGCAATGGAAAACGACACTAAAATGAAATATAACCAACAATCATATATATATGATGATTCAATATGTCCTTAATTCGAATAAAGTATCCAAAACAGGATACACTGCAATCTAAAACAATACAACACAAGGTACAAGTACAACAAGACAAAAAAAAAATAGTGCATCAGGAACTCAACAACATCACAAGCCTAAGCCCGGTCCCATGATCTCCTACTCCTCTGCAACAATCATGTACTTGTATAGGGACCCTTTCCCTTATCAACACCTACATCAATATAATCTGTTTGGGTCCAAGACATGACCCAAACAGGGTGTGAGAAATAAATCCCAGTAGGCAACCACCAAAGGCCTGTGCCCAACTATCAGTGAAAATGTGCAACAACAGTATGCAATAAAGAAATGCAGTAAGCTAGGAAGTACTCAAAAGAAGCTACTCCTACCAGTTCCATTACCATTTAATTATTATTTAATAATTCAATATAATTGAATTATGAGTTCTTGAGACCCGACCTCAACCGACAATCTCTTATACAGTGCCACAACAAAAACCACAACAGGCTATCTAATCAGTAGAAGGTAATAAAAATACCAAGCCTATGATTTAGCTTGGCAGGTATAACATAAGAAATCACCATAGTGAATATTCAAGTAAACATTGTCCTCAGACATACAAGTCCTTACCCTTAGGAAAGCTGAAACGAAACCCTCAGGTGATTTCCCTCAGTCATATCGAATATTTCCCTCAGGCATATGAGGTATCGCCCTCAGGCATAGAAGCTACTGCCCACAGGCATAAGAAATATTTCCCTCAAGCTAAACAAAACACTACCCTTAGGCTAAGAAAAACACTGCCCATAGGCTAAGCAAGTAACCGGGACGATCCCAATGCATAAGCAAGCTATTTAAATATGTTTCCTCTCAAGAAAAATCAAAACATACTATCATCATAGCATACGCACGGGTATCCTGACCAAATGGATAAACAAGGGAAACGCACCCACGGGGTGGCCATGGATCAAAGCAACGATCCCAATCGATAGTTTATACATGTTCATCAGATTACCTATGCAATTCTAGGTACCTTAGCAATTAAGGCCTCGGCCACACGACACCCCGAACATGGGCGCATGGCACCACGGTGTACAAAAACAACTCGACGGTTAGAAATAAACACAAGACCACCTACCTCGATCTCCTCTGATCGATATACGTGAACGACGCCTCCTGAAACAACTGAGAACAACGTAGATCTGGGATAAACATTTACCCTTTCAAACTCAAATAACGTCCCTTCAAAAAAGAATTGGAAGGAAAGACTCAAGAAGAGGTAAGGCCTTACCTGCCCGGTCCAAACGAGATCATTGGCAGAAGAATCAGAATCTCGGTGAGCATTCGGGAGCTCCTCCAAGCCTCAGCCTCCTCTCCCGGGCTCCTAACGAGTTTTCTGCCTCCTCTTCCGAATGGGGAGGCTACTGCCTATTTTTAACAAAAAAACATAACTACACGGTGTGTAATCTCAAGTACACAGCATGTACTTTCTTTTTAATTTTTCACTGGCGGAAACTCTCCACCGCCTTACTATTCACTTGTCGACTGATTACACAGTGTGTAATACTAAGTACATGGCCTGTACTATCCTTTTTACTGTTCATATAGCGGCTAGTCTCCACTGCCTTACTGTTCACTTGCCGACTGATTACACGGCGTGTAATACTAAGTACACGACATGTAGTTAGTTTTTACACCCTGAATCACCGACAAGCCTACACGCCCTATATTCTCATCTCATATGGCCAAAGTACACGGTGTGTGGAAAAGTACACGGCGTGTACCCATAAATTTGGGATTTCCCCCCCATTTTCCTTATTTTCTCAAAAACACTAAAGGAAAAGGAAAAGAAGAAACTCGTACCTCAAGAATAAGAACCAGTTTCTTACAATTTTCTATCCAAACACACCATAATACAATGATAAATACCAAATAGTCAATGAGCACTAATCTTGGGAACACTCCTAGGCACTAGTTAGTTTTGAGCCTCATGTACCTCGTATCTCGGTGTAAAGTAACCATAAAATATCTGTTCTCATGCATGAGACACTAGTATAGAACATAATCATAACCTATTGGTCCCCAATCATCATCATTATAGTTTTGTTAGTGTTTTCAATGTCCAACTTGCTAAGTGAAACAGGGACAAAACCACTTCGGATCACTAGCGTACAAGTACACGTCCGCCCACCTAGATACCAGGGTTCCCCCCTTAGTGCTCAAACAATTTCCACATGTTACCAAAATACATTTGCAAATAAAAATATCAATTTTGGTCACACACATTAAAAACAGTATCTACACATGTTTTTTAGCCTTTATATTACTCAATAAACCACTTAGAATTTCCATAAAACAATTTCCAGGAATGTAACCAAATTTTGCACATAAAATTCTTCTAAAATCACTCTTTGAAAACCCAATGCCCACTAATATTACCCCAAATCATAATTGGTAGTATCAAAACATTTTAATAAAACCCTTCCATTAATTATAAAACATCCCCAAGTGGTATAACATGAAACACACATGTAAAACACCCATTTTCACACAAAAATGGCATCTAAAAATCAATTATTTAAAAAATGCCACCAAAAATAATTTTTGCAGCAAGAAAAATGAAGGCGAAGTATGTTAAAAAATAAAAATCAATCAAGACTAACTCATATAGTAGTGCTTACACATGTAATCACCTACTGTAAGTGTCAAAAACACCAAATCCTTGTGCGAAAGTTCAATCGCACCATCGCCGTACCAAAAGGGTGTTAAATCAAACCTAAAACCACAAGATTAGACCAAGAAACCCAAGATCAAACCCTAGGTTCAAATACCTACTTTCTGGAAATTAGGAACTTTAAGAAAAATGGAAGAAACCCTAAGCAAATTGGATGAGTAAGGAAGGAAACCCACTTACTTGAGAGATCTTGAAGTTCCACCACCAAAATCCATTTCAAAGATGAGTTCCAAGGAGGGTTTGAGGTGTTTGGGAGGCTTCCATGGCTCCTAGGGTAGAGTGGGGGAAGAAAGAGGCAAGTTTGGTTAAATCCTGAAATGGTAGAAATGGAATTAAAAAAGATTTTAATGCAGTGGACTAGGCTGCATGGTTTTCTGGCACGGTTTAGCAAACCGTGCACCCAAATCGTGCACCCCCTTTTGTCCACTCAAATCATGTCCAAATTCAACCAAATTCAAGGGGGGATAGGGGAAACCTAGGGGGTGTTAGGAAAAGAATAGAAGAGAAAAAAGTACCTTAAATGAAAGACTTGGGTGTGACAATTCTCCCCATCATGAAAACTTTCCATCCCAGAAATTCAACCTGAAGCTTGATCGGAAAACAGGAATGAGTACTCTTCCTCAACTCATGACTTCCACTCCCATGTCTCATGTGTATCGTTCCCATGCTTCCAAAGAACTCGGACCAGTGGAATAGACTTTCCCTGAATCACTTTTTCTTGGAAATCTACTATTCGCACCGGCCGCTCAAACACCGATAAATCGGGCTCTATCTCTAGTTATTCCCAATTCAACACATGGGACATATTTGGGTTGTACTTTTTCCACTGGGAGATGTGGAATATGTCATGAATGAATGTCAACTAAGAAGGAAAAGCAGATTTGTATGTCACTTTGTCAATACGCTCAGTGATCTCAAAAGGACTGGCATATCACGGTGTCAGCTTCCCTTGCTTTCCCAAACGATGATAACCCAGATGAGGGGAAACTTTCAAGAATACCCTTTCACCCACAGAAAACTCTAGGTCTCAACGCCTATGGTCAGCATAAGATTTATGGTGACTCTGAGCTATTAATAAGCGCTTCCTGATCAACTTGACCTTCTCAGACATCTCTTGAACAAGGCTCAGCCCCAACAGTGAAGTCTCACCTACTTCAGGAGCAACACAGGGGGGACTAATAAGGCCGACCATAGAGCACCTCAAAAGGAGTCATTCGAATTGAGGATTGGTAACTGTTATTATAGGCAAATTCAAACAATCCCAAATGGTTATACCAAGAACCTCCAAAGTCCAAAACACATGCATAGAGCATGTCCTCTAGTATCTAATTCGCCCGCTTTGTTTGACCATCCTTTTGAGGATGGTATGTCATGCGCATCTTAATCTGTGACCCCCAAGACTTCTGAAGGCCTTCCCAAAACCAAGAAGTGAAATGAGGGTCTCTATTTGAGACAACTTTTGATGACACACCATGAAGCATTACCACCTCCTAAAGATACAAACGGTCCAACTCATCCACTTTAGTTGTATCTTTGATTGGAATGAAGTGGGCTAATTTGGTCAGACGATCAATCACTACCCATATGGCATTCTTACCCCGAGGTGTACGAGGCAAGCCAATAATGAAGTCCATGGCGACCTCTTCCCACTTTCAAATAGGAATGGGTAATGGCTGGAACAAACCGGAGGACCTTTGGTGCCTCGCTTTCACCTGCTGACATATGTAGCATCTCGACAGGAAGTCGGCTATGTCTCGTCTCATACTTGGAAGTGCTTCAATACCATATAATTTCACTTTTTAAGTACTATTCACATTTGAAAAGAACGTCTATAAATATATCCATGTTAACCGACCATGAAACCATGAAACGAATGTTCATGGAATGATGAAATTGATCTTTATAACTCATTGAAATGATAATAAATGAACCTAATAAAATTATAATAAATAAGATATATGTATAGACGTCATATTTTTTTTGTTTGGTGTGGTTTTGCAGTGTGGAATGGGAAGATAGAATATGTCATTTGTGTTTTGGTGGTGTGCGTGTTTGCGCTTATTTTGCTTCCCTTTGTCCTATTTTTAATTTTCATTAATAAATTTTTCGGGACCATGGGTTTAACCTATGGTCCGCACCATTTTTGGTATATTAATAGTATAATTGTAATAATTGTACTGTTAATTAATTATTATATAATACATCCTTTATAATTAATTTTTTATTATTGTTAATAAAATATTAACATTCAAATGATGGGAGATGTGAACAAGAGTCCCATATAAAAAATATTTATGGATGATCCTTAGTCTCTTATAAAAGGAGGGTATGTATGCGGTTTAAATGTTTTTTTATTTTATTTTATTTTTTAAAGAGAGGACCTATTTAGACCATCTTGGTAAATAATTTTAACCCTAACCCATTTTAAGTTTTTTTTAAACCCAAAAAAAATTATCAAAAAAATATCCATCACTCAGCTTACGGCCACCCAACGCCTTCCGTTTTTGATTGCATGCCTCCACCCTCACTTTCCATTTTAATATGATATCACCTGCAGGCTTCCGCCTGAAATGACGGAGTGAACGAGAAGATGAGTAGTGGGAGAAGTGGAGGAGGAGCGGGGAAACCCCACGCGGTGTGCGTTCCAGTCCCCTACCAGATCCACATCAAGGTGATGCTCACCTTCGCCAAGCTCCTCCACCGCCGCGGCTTCCATGTCACCTTCGTCAACACCGACTTCAACCACCGCCGCCTCCTCTGCTCCCGCGGCCCCGGCGCCCTCGACGGCCTCCCCGACTTCCGCTTCCTATCCTTCCCCAACGGCCTCCCCGCCTCCAAACCCGACGCCAGTCAAATCGTCCCAGCCGTCCTGAAAGCTGTCCAGAGCGGCTTCCTCGCTCCCTTTCTTGATCTTGTCACCACCCAGATCTACCCTAACACTACCCCCTCCGCCGCCGCCGGTGCCACCATCCCGCCACCCACTTTCATCGTGGCCGATACCTTCATGTCGTTCGCCCACGCAGTAGGCGAGCAGCTCGGGATCCCGGTTTTGTGCCTCACCACCGTCAGCACTAGTGCCTTAATGGGAGTTCATCATTACCGTCCACTGAAAGAGAAGGGCTATTCAGAGTTTTTTTTTACATTTTTTCAAAAAAAAAATTGAAAATACATCTAGGTAAAAAAAATATTTTTTTACCCCTCAAAGGTGGCACCTGGTGTGCCGCCTTTTCCCAAAAATAAACCGCAAAGGCATCACACCAAGTGCCGCCTTTGCATAAATATTTTTTTATTTATTTTTTATTTATTTTTTATTTTTTTATATATATATGTATATATAACAAAACTTTTCAGCATAATTTTTCTTCTATTTAATATCCAGCAGCACTGCCATTACAGTAGTCTAAATTCTGACAGAAACCCTCACCCTGGACTCCCTTTTATAAGGGGGATTTCCCTGGAAATCATACTGCATTTCCGATGTGGGATTCTGGTTCTTTTTTTTCTGCGCAGTATATAATGTGTTTCTGATGTGGGATTCTGTTTCAAGTACGCGACTTTGAAAGACTATCAAACATAAAATATAAGACCAACATAAATGAAACTTTAAACATTGATTAAACATATAAGTAATAGTTGAAAACAAAAATAATTTCACAAAAAAATGTTGATACAAATTAATTTATAAGCTTTCAAAACCACCTACTTGAAATTTAAACATATTTCAAGTACGTGACTTTGAAAGCTTATAAAAGATAAACTATAAGACCAATATAAATGAAACTTTAAAAATTGATTAAAAATATAAGAAATAGTTGAAAACAAAAATAATTTCATAAAAAATGTTGACCAAAAATAATTTATAAGCTTTCAAAACCATCAAATTGAAACTTAAAAATGTTTCAAGTTCCTGACTTTGAAAGACTATAAAAGATAAACTATAAGACCAATACAAACGAAACGTTAAACATTGATTAAACATATAAGAAATAGTTGAAAACTAAAAAAACTTCCTAAAAAATGTCCATAAAATTTAATTTATAATCTTTCAAAACCGTCTACTTGAAACTTAAATTGTTTTCAAGTACGCGAATTTGAAATACTATAAAACATAAAATATAAGACCAACATAAATGAAACATTAAACCTTGATTAAAAATATAAGGAATATTTTAAAACCAAAAGAATTTCCTAAAAAATAATGATGAAAATTAATCTACAATCTTTCAAAACCGCTTACTTGAAACTTAAAAATGTTTCAAGTACGTGACTTTGAAATACTATAAAACATAAACTATAAGACCAATATAAATGAAAATTTAAACATTGATTAAACATATAAGAAATAGTTTAAAACAAAAATAATTTCATCAAAATTGTTGATCATAAATAATTTATATGCTTTCAAAAGCACCAGCTTGAAACTTAAAAAAGTTTCAAGTATGCGAATTTGAAAGACTATAAAATATAAACTATAAAACGAATATAATTGAAACTTTAAACATTAGTTGAGAAAATAATAAATATTTGAAAACAAAAATAATTTCATAAAAAATGTTGATGAAAAATAATTTATAAGCTTTCAAAACCGTCTACTTGAAACTTAAAAATGTTTCCAGTGCATGACTTTGAAAGACTATAATTATATTATTAATTAACTAATTAATTATTATATAATTAATATTTATATTAATAATTAACTAAATAATTATTATATAAGTAATAATTATTGAGTAATAATTAATAATTAACAATTAATAATTTAATAAATAATTATAATTAATATTTATATTACTAATTAACTAATTTATAATTAATAATTACTTATTAATAATTATTAATTACTAATTAATAATTATAATGAATAATTATAATGAATATTTATATTACTAATTAAGTAATTAATAATTAATAATTAATAATTACTAATTAATTACTTATAATTATTAATTATATTACTAATTGACTAAATTATTATTATATATGTAATAATTATATTACTAATTAATTATTATATAATTAATAATAATATTACTAATTAACTAATTAATTATGACATATTTAATTATTAATAATTATATTTAATTATTATATTACTAATTTACTAATTAACTATTATATAATTAATAATTATATTACTTATTAACTAATTAATTATTATATAATTAATAGTTATATTAATAATTAACAAAATAATTATTGTATAAGTAAAAATTAATAAGTAAAAATTAAAAATTAATAAGGAATAATTAATAATTATAATTAATATTTATATTACTAATTTACTAATTAATAATTAATAATTAATAATTACTAATTAATAATTAATAATTATAATGAATATAAGTAATTAAAAATTATATTACTAATTTACTAATTAATTGTTATATAATTAATAATTATATAACTATTGAACTAACTAAATATTATACATTTAATTATTAATAATTACTAATTAATAATTATAATGAATAATTATAATTAATATTTATATTATTAATTAACTAATTAATATTTAATAATTATAATGAATAAATGTAATTAAAAATTATATTACTATTTTAGTAATTTATTATTATATAATTAATAATAATATTACAAATTAACTAACTAATTTTTATAAAATTAATTATTAATAATTACTAATTAATAATTATAATGAATAATTATAATGAATAATTATATTACTAATGAACTAATTAACTATTATATAATTAATAATTATATTACTAATTAAGATGGTTTGCCCTAGAAATCATTCTGCATTTCCGATGTGGGATTCAGGTTCTCCCTTTCCTAGGCAGTACATTCTGCATTTCCGATGTGAGATTCTGTTTTAAGTACGTGAATTCGAAAGACTATAAAATATAAAATATAACACAAATATAAATGAAACTTTAAACATTGATTAAACATATAAGAAATAATTTAAAACAAAAGGAATTTCCTAAAAAATGTTGATCAAAAGTATTTTATAAAAATTATATTACTAATTAACTATTATATAATGAATACTTATATTACTAATTAACCAATTAATTATTAACTATTTATTATATGTTTAATCAATGTTTTAGGTTTCAATTATATTACTCATATATTTTATGTTTTATATTCTTTCAAATTCGCGTACTTGAAACAGTTTAAGTTTCAAGTAGACGGTTTTGAAAGCTTATAAATTATTTTTCATCGACATTTTTTAGGAAGTTATTTTTATTTTTAACTATTTCTTATATGGTTAATCATTGTTTAAAGTTTCATTTATATTGCTCTTATAATTTATATTTTATAGTTTTTCAAAGGCATGTACTTGAAACATTTTTCAGTTTCAAGTAGGAGGTTTTGAAAGCTTATAAATTATTTTTCATGGATATTTTTTACAATTTTTTTGTTGTTTTCAACTATTTCTTATATTTTTAATAAATTTTTAATGTTTCATTTATATTGGTCTTATAGTTTATATTTTATTGGCTTTCAAATTCACGTACTAGAAATATGTTTAAGTTTCATGTAGGTGGTTTTGAAAGCTTGTAAATTATTTTTTATCAAAATTTTTTATGAAATTATTTTTGTTTTTAACTATTTATTATATGTTTAATCAGTTTTTAAAGTTTCATTTATATTGGTTTTATAGTTTATATTTTATAGGCTTTCAAAGTCACATACTTGAAATATGTTTAAGTTTCAAGTAGGTGGTTTTGAAAGCTTATAAATTAATTTGCATCAATATTTTTTATGAAATTATTTTTGTTTTCAACTATTTCTTATAAGTTTAATCAGTGTTTAAAGTTTAATTTATATTGGTCTTATAGTTTATGTTTTATAGTCTTTCAAAGTCACGTACTTGAAACAGAATCACACATCGGAAACGCATAATGTACTGTGCAGGAAAAGGAGAATCAGAATCCCACATCGGAAATGCAGTATGGTTTTCAGGGCAAACCCCCTTATAAAAGGGAGTCCTGGGTGAGGGTATCAGTCAGAATCCAGACTGCTGTAATGGCAGAACCACTGGATATTAAATAGCAGAAAAATTCTGCTGAAAAGTTTTGTTATATATATATATATATATAACAAAACAAAACAAAAACAAAAAATAAAAAATAGAAAAAAAATATTTATGCAAAGGCGGAACCTGGTGTGCCGCCTTTGCGGTTAATTTTTGGGCACAGGCGGCACACCATGTGCCGCCTTGCCCTGGGCGGAAAAACCCTCTGGTGGTATTTTAAAAAATATTTTTTTGAAAAAATGTAAAAAAAAAAACTCGGGCTATTCGCCGGTAACCGGTACGGAAAGATAAACTGGTGCACTGTGATGTACTTGCACTATCTTTTTGAAAAAAAACAATTTAATTGCTTTATCTATATACTAAATGGTTTATATTTAATTTAATATATTCATATCATGAATATAAAATGAATTAAATGGATTGGAGTTAATTTCAATGTTCAAAATCCATTTTGGACTAACTTTACTCCAAAATAGTGGAGAAAAGAGGTGGAGAAAGGAATAGAGATGGCTTGATTTCTGATTTCTACCCCAACGCTCATAACTTGATTTCGCACGAGAACCCTATTTTTTGGTTGGTACTTACAGATCGCAAAAATCTAAGTGGTCTGGACATCCTCATGGATTGGGTTCCTGGCCTGAAGAACATCCGTTTGAGGGACATCCTCACCAATTTCAGAGATGATGAACCAGACACCGTTCGACTGTTCAATTTCGCCATAGATGCAGTGGAATTAGAAAATAAAACTCATGAAAATAATCTTTTATGGATAATTGTGATGTCCAATAAATAATGAACATTTATACCATTTTTGTTGTTGCGTGTTTCATGAAATCTCATTTAGATTTTACTTTAAAAGAACTTCATGAGAAAAATAAGTAAACCAAAAAATGATTGAGTTTCATGTCAATTAATCGGTCCTTAGAGTTATTATAATAAGAATCTTGATATACTATGATGATATTTTTAAAAATGTCTTATGGTCTTGATAACATCCATTTGACGGATACAAATGGTGTTCAACTATTAGATGCAGAAGGCTCATAAAACATTGAGAATACTTCTCATGAAGTTCACATTTAGTGATTTTCTAGAAGAAAGATTATGATGACAGATACGTTAATATAAATTGCGCATGTTCTATGTGTCATTTGATATTTCTAACTACAAACATGTATATTGGTCTTTATATTTGATATTATTATTAATGAATACCATGAATCACGTAATTTGATGTATAGACTAAAACTGTGACAACATTTGATCACAACAAGGTATCATACATTGGGTGAGTTATAAGTGATATAAAATTAATTGAATAAGCCAATAAAATATTCAGTCATTCCATTTAAATGGAAAAGGATGTTTTTTGTCCTTTAATTCAAATGAATCCGTCTGATTAAATCCATGACCATGCTAGTTTATAAACAAGTTCATTTCAGAAAGTCAAAGATATATAATTCAATCATATAAGGTGATGACGTAATTATACATCATGCTTGATAAGATATTGGTACAAAAAAGGATTATATTACACAATATCATTCATAGGATGATTGTTGTTGCACTACAAAAAAATGAGGCATTAGTGATGATTATTTTTGTTATTGGCGCCAGTTTAAACCGCCACTAAATTGTTTAGCGACAGTTAATAAAACTGCCGCACATTTCACAATCGGCAATCATTTAACGGTGGTTATTTTCTTTTAGTGGTGGTTTTTGAATGTGTCGTTTTTGGAACATTTAGCGGTGGTTTCTATATTATTTAGCGGCAATTAATAGTAACCACTGCTAATTAAAAATTTAAGATATTTCTTTAGGGATGGTTCTCTTAAAATTTATTTTTTAAAGTATATAATAAAAAAATATAAATATAAAAACTCTGACATGCAATAAATTAAAACATAAATGCATAGTAAACCCATCATACATACATCATACATCACACATCCACGATCATATATACATACATCCACTATCACCATAACCCCAGTCACCATAACCTCAGTCATTTGATAACTTCATTCAACCCATACCCCAATCATCAACATATACAAATTAAATATGTCGACCAACAACCCATGTCCAATATACGTCCATCCCCCGACCTCCACTGTATCAATCTACCTCTACATCATCTCATTAATTTTAACAAAAAAAGACATAAATTAAAACTGAACATAATAAATCAGAATTACAGTAAAATCAATGACAAAATTGAAACGTACCGTGGAACAAGAGCCATCACAATTACCTTCTGAAGAATGTCGCGAATCAGAATGATCAACCTTGTGCCTACTACTAGCATCTGTCACCTAGAATAAAAATTAGAAAAATCAAGAAAAAAAATGCGAAAGAGAAAAGTCACATAATATATTCAAAATGTTCCACATAAAATTTGTTATTTTTTTAATCAAGCATAAAATATTTTAACATAAAACAAATAATATATCATGAAAAAAACTTTAAAAACATAAACCTACCTATTTAACATATGATTCAACACTCGAAACTGAAAAGAGATAAATATATAACAATCTAATTAATTTTTAAATTGAAGTTTCATGTGCTTGAAATTTACTTAATAAACAAATTTTAAAGAATTTGATATGAAAACATGTTCTATATTTCAAAAATATCTCAACAGTGGTTGTATTATGATTTCACGTCAATATGATGTTGTTTTCTATGATTTTGACCATTAAACACACGTTTTAGTGGTTTAAAACTCTAAAAATGCATTTATGGACATCCCAGACAAACCATAAATCAAAATGACATGTCTTCGATTCCTACATTTCACCAGTAAATCTATCGTTTTCCTCCTCTGATTTCATAGCAATTCAATGTTGCCTGTCTATTTTGACCCCCACCACACTTTTTTAGAGACTTTGGTACCTTTAAAAACTCTTTACCAAGTCATTCCAACCACACCACAAGTCGGATTGGGATGTTGTCTATGCATACATATAAAAAATAACTCAACGGTGGTTACCCATGATTTAATGCCAATCTCATGTCGTTTGCTATGGTTTTAACCGTTATATGCACATTTTAGAGTTTTAAAACACTAAAAAATGTGTTTACGGGCATCTCGGGAAAACCACAACTCGAAATGATGTACCGTCAATTATTACATTTCAAAAATCAATTTGCAGTCATTGTCCTCGAATTTCATGGAAATCTGATGTTTTTTTCCTATTTTTGACCCCCCGACACCCATTTTTAAAGGCTTTGATACCTTTAAAAACTAATTACCAAGTCATTCTGATCACAACACATTCCAGATTGATGTGTTGTTCACGTGTACATGTCAAATAAAACTCAAAGGTGGTTTTCTCATGATTTCACATCAATTTGAGGTTGTTTTCTATGGTTTTGATCGTTACACACAGGTTTTAGTGTTTTAAAACACTAAAAATGCATTTACGGACATCCTGGGAAAACCATAAATCCGAATAATGTGTCATTAGTTCAAACATTTCAAAATTCAATCTACAGTTGTTTTCCTCTAATTTTATAGAATTCTGACATCGTTTTCTTGGGTTTAACTCCCCGACACACATTTTTAAAGGCTTCAGTACCTTTAAAATTTGTTTACCTAGTAATTCTGACCACACCGCATATCGGATTGACGTGTTGTCTCTACATACATGTAAAAAATAACCCAACAATGTGTTTTCTATAATTTCATGTCAATATGAGGTCGTTTTCTATAGTTTTGACCGTTACACACACGTTTTAGTGTTTTAAAACACTAAAAGCATGTTTATGGGAATCCTGAGAAAACCATAACTTGGAATGATGTGACATCAGTTCCTACATTTCAGAAACAAATCTACGGTCATTTTCATACTATTTCATAGAAATATGATGTCTTTTTTTTGGTTTTGACCATCTGACACACGTTTTTAAAGGCTTTGGTACCTTTAAAAACAGTTTACCGAGTTATTTTGACCACACTGCATGTTGGATTGATGCGTTGTCTATGTACACACATAAAAAATAACTCAACTATGGTTGTCCCATGATTTCACATCAATATGAAGTCGTTTGGTATGTTTTTTACCTTTACACATGTTTTAGTGTTTTAAAAAACTAAAAACTTTTTTACAGGCATCCCGAGAAAACCGTAACTTGGAATGACATTCCATCAATTACTATATTTCAGAAATCAATCTACGGTCATTTTTCTCTGATTTTATGGCAATCCAACATCATTTTACTAGTTATGACCCACTGACACACATTTTTAAAGACTTTGGTACCTTTAAAAATTGTTTACCGAGTCATTTCGACCACACCACACGTTAGATTGACGTGTTTTCTATACGTACATGTCAAAAATTACTCAAAGGTGGTTTTACCATGATTTCATGTCAATATGAGGTTGGTTTGTATGGTTTGACCGTTACACGCATGTTTTAGTTTTTTAAAACACTAAAAACGTGTTTACGGGCATCCTAAGAAAACCGTAACTTGAAATGACATTTCGTCTATTCCCACATTTCAAAAATAAATCTATAATTATTTTCATCTGATTTAATGATAATCTAATGTTGTTTTCCTGGTTTTGACCACCCAACACATATTTTAAAGGCTTTAGTACCTTTAAAATATGTTTACAGGAATCCCGAGAAAATCATAACTCAAATTGATGTTTCATCAGTTCCTACATTTCACAAATCAATCTATGGTTATTTTTCAATGATTTCATGAAAATACGATGTTGTTTACCTGTTTTGACCCCTCAACACATGTTTTTAAAGACTTTGGTACCTTTAAAAAATGTGTACCAAGTCATTACATGTTCCAAACACACCACATGTCAAAATGATGTGTTTTCTTTGTATACATGTCAAAAATAACTCAATAGTGGTTTTCTAATAATTTCACATCAATCTGAGGTCGTTTTCTATAGTTTTGACTATTACAAGCAAGTTTTAGTGTTTTAAAACACTAAAAATGTGTTTACAAGTATCCCGAGAAAACTGCAGCTCGAAATCATGTTTCGTCTATTCCTATATTTCAGAAATCAATCTACGACCATTTTACTATGATTTCATGGTAATATGATGTCATTTTTCTGGTTTTGACCCCCCGACACATGTTTTTAAAGGCTTTGGTACCTTAAAAAATAATTTACTGAGTTATTTTGATCACACCGTATGTCAGATTAATTTTTTGTCTATGCATACATATCAAAAACAATTAAATAGTGGTTGTTTCATGATTTCACATCAATATGAGGTCTTTTTATATGGTTTTGACCATTACACACACGTTTTAGTGTTTTAAAACACTAAAAATGCATTTATGGGAATCCCAGAAAAATCGTAACTCGGAATGACATGCTGTCAATTCCTACATTTCAAAAATAAATATACAACCATTTTCCTCTGATTTCATGGAAATTTGACATTTTTTTCCTAGTTTTGACCCCTCAACACATGTTTTAAAAGCCTTTAGTACCTTTAAAAACTGTTTACTGAGTCATTCTGACCACACCGCAAGTCAGATTGATGTGTTTTATATACGTACATGTCCAAAATAACTCAAAGGTGGTTTCACCATGATTTTATGTCAATATGAGGTCTTTTTTATGGTTTTGACCATTACACACACATTTTAGTGTTTTAAAACACTAAAAATGCGTTTATGGAAATCTTGAGAAAACCATAACTTAAAATGATGTGTCTCCAGTTCCCACATTTCAAAAATCAATCTACAATCATTTTCCTTTGATTTCATGTCAATATGACATTGTTTTCCTGCTTTACCCCCCCCCCCGACACACGTTTAAAAGGCTTTGGTACCTTTAAAAAATGTTTATGGGAATCCCATGAAAACCATAACTTAGAATGATGTTTCATCAGTTCCTATATTTTACAAATAAATATACAGTCGCTTCCATATTATTTCATGGTAATCCGATGTTGTTTTCCTATTTTTACCACTTGAAACATGTTTTTAAAGGTTTTGGTACCTTTGAAAACTGTTTACTGAGTCATTCTGACCACACCACAAGTTAGATTGATGTGTTATCTATGCGTACACATAAAAAATAACTTAATAGTGGATGAATCATGATTTAAAATAAATATGGGGATGTTTTCTATTTTCATAACCGTTATACGCATGTTTTAGTGTTTTAAAACACTAAAAACACGTTTACGAGCATCCAAAAAAACCATAACTCGGAATGACATTTCATTAGTTCTTGTATTTCAAAAATCATTCTCCGATCATTTTCCTCATATTTTATTGAAATCCAACATCGTTTTGTTTGGTTTTGACCCCCTGAAACATGTTTTTAAGGAGTTTGTTACCTTTAAAAAATGTTTACCGAGTCATTCCGACCATACCGCACATCAGATTGGAATGTTGTCTGCACATACATGTCAAAAGTAACTCAACAGTGGCTTCCCCATGATTTCACATCAATCTAAAGCCGTTTTATTTGATTTTTACCATCACCACATGTTTTTGTGTTTTAAAACACTAAAAAATATTTATAGGCATCCTAAGAAAACTGTATATCGGGATGATGTTTTGTTAGTTCATACATTTCAAAAATAAATTTACGGTCATTTTACTATGATTTCATGTAAATATGATATCGTTTTTCTGGTTTTGACCCCTTGAAACATATTTTTAAATAATTTAGTACTTTTAAAATCTATTTAATAAGTCAAAACCGATAAAATAAGCTTGGGTTATTTTCAAACTTAAGGATAATGATCCATAATTCATTTTTTTTGTGTTGGAATCAACCAAAAGTCAATATGGCACATGATGTGGCTGGTGTGACTCGAGGTGTCGTTTTAGTTTTATTTAAGGAAGTTTTATGTGTTTTCTGAAAATGTGTGAATGATATATGGAATTTAGAATTTACCTTGGTAAGATGAGCTATAAGGATGGAAATTTTCTTGGGGATTGTGTCGATCATCTGCTAAAATACAGAAACTAAATTATTTTCCATTTCTAACTGCCACTAATCCTATGTTTTCTCATAAGAGTCTTGTTCTTGTACTTTTTATTTCAACCTTACAATTTTTCTTTGTGATTCCGGATCAACAACACTACTCAGACCCCCACTGGGTATAGCGTTAACTAATAACAACACCCTACCAAAGAAAGATGATGGAGTAGGCCCATAACCCATCCCTCATACACATCCGGGATGCTCCTTCCCTAAAATTATTGCAACTGCATTTTTCTGGGAAACCGAAGACGATTTTGAAGAGTTTGTATCCCAGACTTCTTGAATTTTAACATGGTAATACAACAATATTAATAATGATTTTTAAAATTATCTAAGCTTCATAATATTATCTAATTAATTAATTGTTCATTACTATTTATTGTTATTTCATCATTATAAATCATAATAATAAAAAATAAATTATAACAACAAACAAGTCTTCAAACCAATTAATTGGGGCCAACTAGATGAATCAAACAATGCAAAATTGGAATCGTTTGAACCATGTAGCCTGCCCCATTTAATTGGGTTTAAGGCTTGTTTATTTTTATAATATATTTTTCATTATTACGTTTTTAAATCAACAACCTTTATAAAAATATATATACAAGTTAGAAAATCCTTGTCTTATAATAAAATGATATAAATAATAATGAATAAAATAAAAACCAAAATTTTTCTTTTTCTCAAAAAAATCTAAGACCCAACGATATGAGGAATGAATTTCTATCTCATGATTCACATTATTTTTTTAAATAATTACTAAAAAAATAGTAACATTAATAAAAATTATAATTTTATTGTTTTTATGTTATTAAGATATGGTAAAATATGAAATTACCTCATGAGATGAATCTCTGTTAATATTGACAAATAGCTTCCATTGTTCAGGAGAAACTCCTTCAAAAATTTCTCAAACATCTTTCTTGAGATTAGAGGACGTTTCATTAAAATCATTCCATAATCTCCATTTAAAATATCTCTATTTCTTGCCCAAAATTTTTAGAGTCCATAGGCCTGAAATAGAGGCTGGGACATCAAAATTAAAAGACATCTTAAAATAAAAAACGTAACACTTTATAAGTATATTATAAAATTTTACTCATGTATTTTAAATTAGTTATCAATTAATATTAAATTAATGTCACCTTTACTTGATTATCAAAGACCTAATTTTCCAAGCTATTGGAATATACCTCCAATATTTATAATTAATGAGAAAACTCACTATCTTGCAACCAAGCTTCCCAATAATCTGCCCATAGATTCCGATAGCGTCACTAGTAGGCACCCCAAACTCATAAAATTAAATGATAATCTTGAATTCATTTAGGCCCCATAAATCTACCATATTCATATTTATATCCCATATATTTTTTCTTTATCTATTTGAGGATTTCATTAAACAATTATTAAAATATATATTTTTTGTTGTATAATGAAATACATACCAGTAAAGGTAACTCACCAATATCCCCTAGAGGGAGGGGTGACAAACTACTCCATTTTTTGAGGTGAATCAGACAGTGTATAGAGACTTTGGTTTTTCCATGTAAGACTTTGAAATATTCATAGGAATATTTTTGAATCTAGGTGCTTGAGACGGAGTACGATTCCAAGACTCGGTGAACCCGAAATTAATTTTATAAAAATATTAAATATATTTTTATTACGTGTGAAATTTTTTCCTAAAAAAGTGGAATATCTCCTAAATGGAGTCTCGAAGGGAAAATCAGAGACCATGGTTGAATCCGGAATGTGAAGTTTACCCTAGGAATGACCTAAGGTTTGTCAGCACAGGATGTTCAGATGGGGCAGTTGTTGGTGGGTGCATTAGATAAATTAAATAAATTTATTTATTTATTCAATAATCCTAACCCAGATAACTCAAATAAGGAGACTCATATGATAAATCCTAGACCACCATTGAGTTTATAATGCAATATTTACCCAAGGTGCGACCTAAAGTTAGTTAGAACGGGACGTCTGGTAAAGGTAGTTGTAGACAATGCATTTAATGAATGAATAAATGAATGAATGAATAATTTTTTTTCTATGAAACATATAACCCTATAAGAGTCATGCTCAATCAATTTCTCCAGGGTGAGCCACATAAACCCTGGGATAAATCCAAAGCTCTTCCAACCTACTTCGTTGGCAGATTATGATGAAACTTCATATTAGAGTAGATCTGGATGCAGTGAATGCAACAAATCCTCCCAAATCATTGGCGAACACGTTCTTTACCAACGATCGATCCATAATCGAGGTAGAACTCATTATATGTGGTTTTACACACTTATAATTAAATTACTGAGTATATCTCTCTTGTTTCTTCAATCTGCACCATGTTTCTTCCTTTTCATGAGCCCATGTACCAGTTTTCCATTTGTTATCAATTTTTCATCTAACCCTGGTGCCTGTTCTTGACCGTCGACCAAGAACACTCTGCTGGTGATGTTTAAAACTCTATTTTTATTCTTTTCTCCCTCACCACATAATGTTTTTCACCAGTAGAATCCTCGTGGTTCCTGATTCGAGGATTTCTGAGTGGCACCGAGCTCGATTGGGCCCCCAGATCCGCGATGAATCTATGAAACAACAAAAAATTGGTGAGTGAAGAATCGATCTCGGATAATTGTGAGGTGAGGATGATTGATCTAGTGTTTAATCTTCAGGATCATGATGAATGGATATGTGGAGGTGTACAAAATGAACAAAGGTTCGCTGAATCTTCATCGAGTCCATTTTCTAGCAAACGATGGCCAGCGAGCGTGAGATTTGGCTAGATCTAAAGATTTCATATCAATTCCAGGCGCTATCAGCAGCAGTTAGAGCAGATTCAAAGCGGCGGATCAGATCTGGAGTTTCTAAAAAAAAATGTGACTGCACGCCATGTACAATGAAGAACACATGTCATGTATTACCTTACAACGGTAGTGCCATGGTTTTGGAAACCAATAAGTATGGCACGATGTGTTCATATCTTGACACGTTGTGTACCTCCTTTTTGTGTGAGTGAGTCGTGTGATGGATCACACGTCTAGGAACATGCCATGTGCTAAGTACACAGACACAAACAAACTACACGGGCGACATCCCGTGTGGCCCAACACACCGTGTACTAGAATACACAGACATGGGGTCCAAGTACATGGACACATCCAGCAACACACGGCCCAGTCCCCAGATGGGTTGGACACACTTTGTAGTCCACCTATACAGTGTATACACCTACAAGGTTAGGAGCCGTGTGCTTGCCAGGGACACTTCCAGGTTGTGAAGTGGGACCACACACCATGTGGGTCTCCTCACACACCATGTACCCCTTATCCCCCATGCGGGAAACTTCTTTTGTCTGTATCTCATTCGTTTGAACTCGGATTTTGGCTCACGAGTAGCCTATCCTGAGTTTTTTTTCACACAGAACCTTATATTTCCCTCAGTAGGAGATTTTGACATAAGATGTGAAATATTTTGGGCATGACACATTCTTAGGAAATGCTCAATGATGGTAGTGATCGTGCAGGATCACCAGAGAACTTTCTGAGCATTAACCTCCAGTGGGGCCGAGTAGTGGAGTTCCCTGATGATCTTTCTGAGTTATGCTTCAATAGGGCCGATCAATGGAGTTTCTCAATGTTTTGGGTGTTACCCTCCATTAGGGTTGGGTAGGGGAGTTCCTCAATGGCTTCTTCTAGGAATTACCCTTCAGTAGGGATGGGCAGTAGAGTTCCCTGATGGCTTCTTTCAGGTGTTACTCTCCAGCAGGGCTGGGCATTGAAGTTCCTCGTTGACATTCTTAAGCATTACCCTCCAGCAGGGTTGGGCAGTGGAGTTCTTCAGTGATTATAAGTGTAGTACCCTCCTATTATAAGGACTCAACCATAAACATCAATCTTGAATTAAGTTAATAATTCACATTGAGGATCTTTTCAGGTTTAGAGCTTTAGAGAATTAGGCCATAATTATTACATTACATCACAAATATTACAAAGTAGACACTTCTACTCAGTATCCATTATTTTAAAAAATAAAAACTCTTTAAAAAAAGAGTCATGTTTAGTTCCATGTTTTATACAACATGACGTTTCCTTGATCCCATCCTTGACCCTATTCATCTTTAAGTCTTGTGAAAAACATTTCAAAACTTGGGATGATCGTAAAATGCTCAGTAAGGGTTATAAAATAAAGAAAGGAAACATTAGTCCATAAAAAAATAATCCATTTAACATACCTCATGAAGTCATAAGATTTGTGAATAACACATAGAAAACATAAATCTTAATGGTAACTTGTCACATTCATAACAAACTTACGCTGTAGCTTTCACAGCTACGTAGGGATTTACATTTGGAATACCCATCACAGTATATTCCCTAAATATCTTAGGAGAAACATTAACATTTACCTCTATCACATTACCCAATGCATTGGAGAGCTATCTTGGGATCACCCGCCCTAGGGTAATCATAGAACCACCCGTATATGTAAACAATGCCCGAGAAACATAACACAAAAAATAAGCATAAAGGAAAGATAACATTTCCACAATACAATCACAATATATCATCTCAAGATATTGAAATAATAAATGCTTTATCAAAATGATTTTCAATACCAAAATACATAAAATGGGTATATGGTATTTATTTTAATTTTAAAAACACTTCATCTTGTTAAGGAATCTAAATATCAAATAATACTCGTGGCGGAAAAAAAGGTCGTTGTCACCGCTTATGTTAAAAAGAAACATTCTTTTTTGTCGTTTAGTAAAATAATTCATAGAGAAAAGATTCAATTTTAATGAAATTAAAATTCAAATTAGTTTATACACCATATAAAATAAAGTCGTGTATAAATCAAAGGATTCCTTAATGAAAGGAGATTGCGACAAAGTCCCTTACCTCGTGTCCGACTTGACCCGTTCCTTCTTTAATCTCCTGAATAATAAACTAAAGTTAATTTATACTTGATTTGGAACATTTTTCAGGTTTATTATTCCTTTTATATCACTTATTACCATGTTAAAAACATTATATGATCATTTAAGTTAATAACAGTCATTTTTTCAATATTTGGTATTTGAGCCAAAAATGAACTTCTTATAATTACAAGTTGTTCATGTGGTCAAAGGTCCATTATCTACCGAATGATATTCATGATTTAGATATCATATATATCATATATATCATATATATTCACTATATATATTTATTTATAATAGTACATAACATTTTGAGATAAGAAATGAAATGCACTGTTTGCGGAGATGGTTAGTCGTACGTACGCATGAACTCTACTTTCATTTCTATTTCATATTTAATGGAATGAAAGCATAATGATAAATAGGTATATTATAATTACAGTATAATATAATATATAATTCCATTAACTACATCCTTTATATGTTCCATGTTTGACATGAACGAGTCATATCACTTTGAAGGGGTGGTAGTCCGCACTTCCTCAAATGAAATTATCATATTTACCCACTATGGAATCCATAAAGGTATTCTATAAATGAAAAATAAAGAAGCATAGAAAAAATATAAATATAATATATATCACATATAAATATATTTCCATCTTAATGGCCACCATAAGAGGTGGTAGGAGAAGATTGAACAATCATCGTTTCGTGAGGCAATAGTTCACCGTCCAGAGAAACAATATGTTCTTTACCCATTAGACGGAGGTGTGTGTCAGTGTATTTCGAATACTATTCATATCAAAAAACTCATATATTGAGGACAATTTTTTTTTATAAAATAAAGGAATAAAAATATTTTAGGGGGTTGGAGAATTAAAATAAAAGAAAAGAACTTAAGATAAGACGTTACCTTTAAATTGGGTAACTCCCTTTGGTTTGAACCAAAATGATTTCTTGAAGTGCCTTCTGCCTAAGGTAAGGCTTCTAGGTGGAATATATTGATCTTGAGAGATTATTTGGATAGATTTTGGATGAGTCAAGGGGCCTGAGAGGTGTGAGTAATGAGTTATAGGTGAGGTCTTTTTATAAGGGGGGAGGGGCTCTTTAGAAATATTTGAAAATATTATTTTATTATATAATTATTTTTGGTTTATAAAAGTCTAAAAATTATTAAAGTAGAAGATAAGATGAATCTTGTTCTAAATAAATTCATCCAATAATAATTGGACAGGTTTTAAATATTCTTTTAATTTTTATAATCTTATTTATTTAAATCATTCATTAATGAGGTAAACACTGCATCATTATTGTGTCGTAAATAATTTTATTTATTTGATGTCTAAAAATTATAAAAAAAACCATGATGTAGGAATTTTTTTTATATTTCTAATTAATATTTATAGTCTAAGAGATAACTTATATAACCCTATGTAAAAATTTATTTACTAAAAGATATATGTTTATGTCATTTTTGTCTATACTTTAAATTAATTAATATAAAGTGTCATTATCACTCTTAAGTGGCTCCATGGGGTCCCAAAATCGACCCAAGGATACCCATGGTCAAAAATGTATCAACCAATAGGATTAGGATACATGTTAGGGTAATTTAATATTATTATAATATTATTTTTACCTTTAATTACCCTATTTACCTTTAATTGTGGTAAATAAAAGTCAAAAGTTACTATTTACCAAAAATTATTTTCATCTTATTAAAGTAAATTTTACTTACTAATAACAACTATGTATGTTGGATTTTCGAAATTCAATTCACAGAAGCGGTAAAATTTCATTTAAATGAAAAAGTCAGTTTTTTAACTACTACTTAGTGTTTTCACTATTAATAAAAAATTGAAGTTTTTCAGAAAAATACCAAAAATTCAGCCTAAGATATATTTGATATTCTGAATTCAAAAATGATGTCTATTTTACCAAATTAAAAACATAGAAGTTTCATTAATTAATTTAAAATTAATTCATGTTGTCAAAACAAAAAACATGTTTTTAAGAAATAATAATTATCAAAATATTGACACTTGTTTATTTCCAATTTCATCGTGAAATAACTTACAATGATCAAAATTGGATTAAAAAGTAAAAATATAATCTAATTACACATTAAAACAAATTAGAAAGATAATATAACCATGTAAATAAAATATATTAAAAGGTACTTTTGAATTAAAATACAGTATTTTACATTATTCATTAAAAAATAAATTTTATCATAAAAATACCAAAAATTTACCCAAAGTAAATTTTGATGTCCCGATTGTAAAGAATAATTTTATTTTGTCAAATATAACATATAAAAGTGACCAAAACTAGACTTAAATAGGGTTCTCCATCAAAAGGTGGTAAATCTACCTTTTAAAGAATATTAGAGTAATTATGCTTACAATTAGATTCATTCAAAATTTAAGCCTCTAACTTTTATTGAATAAATTTAAAAACATTTAACAAACATATATAATCATATTGTAATTAGTTCTATTCATTCCCGCCAATACAATGGCTAGGCGTTAAATACTATTTAAAATAATATTATATTATTATTATTTTAGTATAACTCAACATTGTGTGCAATATAAGATTTCAAAGAAACTCGTTGTTGCATATTGGGTACGCCATCGAACATAGAATCTCCTTTAAAGTAAAATTAATATTTAATTTACAAATATTAATAAATATGAAAATTTCATATTCTTTATTTACCTGAGATGTTACATCCTTCCCCCCTTTTGGAAATTGCGTCCTTGCAATTTTTATTCACTTATCAAATAAGTGGGGGTATTTATCCCTCGTAGAATTTTCAGATTCCCACATTGCCTCTTCAAACATATGGTTTTTACACAATACTTTTACCTGATGAATTACCTTATTCTGCAACACTTTCTCTCTTTGGTCAAGAATCTGAACTGGTTATTCCTCATAAGATAGATTCTCTTCCAACTGAACTACCTCTGGGCTCAAAACCTGAGATGAATCCGACATATACTTTCTCAACATTGAAACATGAAAAACATTGTGTACCTGGGATAAAAATGGAGGTAAATACACTCTGTAGGAAACTGGTCTAACTTTATCTAGGATTTCATAAGGTCCAATGAACCTCAGACTCAACTTTCTCTTCTTACCAAAACACATCACACTTTTCCATGGAGAAACTTTGAAAAAGACATGATCACCTACCTCAAAAGAAATATCCTTTATTTGCTTATCCGCATAACTTTTCTGCATGCTCTAAGTTGTCCTCATGTTCTTCTGAATCAACTGAACCTTTTCTACAATTTCTTCTACCAATTCTAGTCCCATCAGTTTCCTTTCACCTACTTCATCCCAAAAAGCTGGAGTTCGACACTGCTTCCCATATAATGCCTCAAATGGAGCCATCTGTATACTGGAATGAAAAATGTTTTTATAAGAAAATTCAACCAAAGAAAGATGTTGGTCCCAACTTCCCTGGTAATCCAGTGAACAAGCACGTAGCATATCCTCTAAGGTCTGAATTGTTTGTTCTAACTACCCATCTGATTGAGGATGAAAAGATGTACTAAAAGTTAATTCAGTACCCAATGACTTCTAAAGGCCTTTCCAAAAGTTATAAGTAAACCTGAGATCACAATCAGATACAATGGAGAGGGGAACTCCATGCAACTTTACTATCTCTTTAACATACAACCGAGAAAGTTGAGCTAGAGACAAATTATCTCGAATAGGAAGGAAATGAGAAGATTTAGTCAATCGATCAACAATAACCCAGATTTCATTATTACCTCAAGATGTCTTTGGTAATCCTACAATAAAGTCCATGGATATATTTTTCCCATTTCCACTTTGGCACCGATAAAGGCTGAAGTATCCCTTTCGGTAACTGCCGCTCTACTTTAACCTGCGGAAAATTCAAACACTTCACAGTAAAATATGAAATATCTCTTTTCATTCCATCCCACCGGTAATACTCTCAAAGATCTTTGTACATCTTAGTACTACGAGGATGAACTAAAAACAGAGAACTATGAGCTTCACATGATAACTCTTTCTTCAACTGTGAATCACAAGGCATACATAATCTCTTCCCAAACCTCAAAATACAATCATTATCAATGTTAAATTCAGGAAACTTACCCTTCTGAACCAACTCTACCTTTTTTCTGAAACTCACTGTCTTCTTTCTGTGCTTGCTTAATTCTATATTATAGAGACGATTTCACTGAAACCTAAAACAAAACAGAGGAATTTTTTTCACCAACAAATTCTATGACAAAGTTCATCAATTCTTTAATCAAAGGATCTTGTTCCAAATGTAACAAGGTTAATGTAGAATTACCTTTTCAACTCAAAAAATCAACAAATTTATTTGGATTTCCAAGATGGTAATGAATTATGCAATCATAATCCTTGATTAATTCTAGCCATCTCCTTTGTCTCATGTTCAATTATTTCAGAGTGAATATATACTTTAAACTTTTGTGGTCAGTATATATTTCAAATTTTACTCCATACAAATGATGCATCCAAATTTTTAAAGAAAAAATAATATCAACTGATCCCAAATCATGTGTAGGGAAATTTAACTCATGAGGTTTCAACTGATGTGAAGAATAAGAAATTACCTGATCATTATGCATAAGGAAAAAGCCAAGTACTTTCAACGAAGCATCACTATAGATAAAAAACTCACCATTTATATAAGGCAATGCCAAAACTAGAGCATTCACTAATCTTCTTTTCAATTCCTGAAAACAATCATCACATTCTTTTGTCTAGATGAAATTAACACCTTTTCAAGTTAACTTAGTCATTGGACTAGATAACCGTGGAAAATTCTCAAAACACCTCCAGTAATAACCTACTAAACCAAGAAAACTATGGATCTCAATTATATTTGTGGGTCTTTTCCATTATTCAACAACTTTTGTTTTAGCAGGATCAATATTCCATTTTTTTAAACAATGTGACCAAGGAATAAAATTTTTTGTAACCAAAACTCACACGTGCTGAATTTCCCATACAGTTTCTTTTATTTTAAGGTTTGAAAGACAACCCTTAAATGAATTTCATGGTCCTATTTACTTTTTGAATAAACAAAAATATCATCAATGAACACAACCACAAACTTATCCAAGAACTCATGGAAAATTCGATTCATAAGATCCATGAATACAACAGGTGCATTGGTTAACCCAAAAGGCATAACCACAAATTCATAATGGCCATATCTAGTATGAAACGCGGTCTTCATAATGTCTTCTTCCTTTACTTTCAACTGATGGTACCCCGACCTCAAGTCAATCTTTGAAAAAAACTGAGCTCCCTAGAGCTGATCAAACAAATCATCGATATGAGGCAAAGGATACTTATTCTTAATAGTGATGTTATTCAATGCTATATAATCAACGCAAAGTCTCATTGACCCATATTTCTTTTTAAAAAACAAGACAGGAGCACCCCATGATGATGTGCTAGGTCGAATGAAACCTTTATCTAATAACTTATGCAATTGCTTCTTTAACTCTAAAAGTTCAATTTGATCCATTTGATAAGGGGGTTTTGAAATTATCTTAGCATCAAGAACTAAGTCAACAGTAAATTCAACTTCACGATCAGGTATAATACCAGGAAACTCATCAGGGAAAACATCAAGGTACTCATTTAATACTGGCACATAATTAATCTAAATAGTTCCTTTGTTTTCAACAATATGTGCAAGGTAACATTCATTTCTATCTTTTACTAGTTTCTCAGCTTCCTAATATGTTATCAAAATTAAGGGTTAATTATTATAAATAAACTAAAATTCTTTCTGAAAAGAAACCTCTTTAGCTCTGTAATAAATATTAGCATGATAAATATAAATCCAATCAATACCCAAAATAACATCAAAATCTACTAGAGGCAAAACTATAAGGTTTGCAGGTAGATTCTTTCTGCACACAGGGATATGAAGGTTCTTATAATTTCTTTTTGTCTCAACATTTCCCCTGGTGTTTTTACCATAAGTTTAGGATTCATATCTTGAGATGGAATTACCAATTTACTAGAAAACTTCTCAGAAATGAATGAATGTGTAGACCCTGAATCCAATAACACATTGGCATAATCTAAACAAATAAACAGTGTACCTGATACTAATTCATTTGACGGCCCAACATCTACTGAAGTAGTTGTAAAGGATTTAACCACCCCTTTCTTCTTGTAGTCTAGATGCTTTCCCTCAGTTGAGTTTTTTTTGGACACTTATTTGCATAATGACCCATTTCATTGAACTTAAATCATTTTACTGACTGTAAATCAGATTTTTTCTTACCATTACCCTAATATTTTTCAGTGAAATTATGAGCCTTATTTCCCATTTTACCACACAGGTAGCACTTACATAATTCAAACGACATTCCCCAGTATGATTTTTACCACAATTTTCACAAACTATAAACTTAAGTTTCTTACCATCAGACTTTTTTTAAGAGTTATTCCCTTTTATCTGCCACATTGACCTCTTATTCCATTGTTTTTCAAAGAACACCTGATCATCGAAAAACTCCATTTCCACCTTCTCCGCACATCGAAAAAGTTTTTCATAACTTTTGAACTCACGAGAATCTAAATCCCTTAGATACTTTTTCTTTAATCCTATGTAAAAATGGTTGATTTTACTATCAAGATCTCATATGAAATTTAGAGCATACCTTTCTAGTCGAGTGAATTTTTATTCATAAGCATCCACTGAGTCATCCTCTTGCCTCAATTCTAGGAATTGTTTTTCCATCCTAATATGAATCACCTTAGGAAAATATTTCTCAAGAAACATACCTTTGAATTCATCCCAATCAAGAGCATCAATCTCCTCACTATCCGTAATATTTTTCACCATCGACCACCACTGATCGACTTCACCTTCAAAAAGGTAAATATAAAGACTATCCTTTTGATGTTATGAACACACCATGACATAAAAAATCTTTTCCAGTGCATTAATCCACCCTTATGCTAGCATAGGGTCAAATGATCCTCTGAATGATGGGGGATGTTGCCTCATGAAATTCTCCACTACTGACATGTTCCTCTATGGCTGATCTGTCTAATCTCGTACATGGATACCACCACCATTTATAGCCTGAGTCAATTGTGACATCACTGCAACAAACAGTTTAGTTTTGATTCTGACCATCTCAGGTTTCTGATTTGGAAGGTTGAAAGAACGCTGTCGTGGGCCCCCTCAAATGATTAGTGTGATTTGGGGTACTTAGGTGCAACAGAGTGGCTGACCAAGGTCGTCTCTCAAAGGAGGAAGTGAATTTAACAACTTATTAGAGGTATTATAAAAAAAATAAAATAAAATAGAATAGAATAAAAACAATAATTTAAAGGATTGGGGTTTGTTGTAGTTTATGAATCTAGAAGAAGTTTGCTGGAAGAAGATTGTATAATTTTTTTTGTTTTTAGTTTTGAAATGAATTTCGATTAAAATGACACAACAAGAAGATGTTTATTTAGTAATCTATTTAAAAGGCGTAATCGATCTAACTCTACCTCTTCAATTTACTATTAATCATTATAATTTAAATTAACATTCACTTAATTATGATCCCTTAATTTGTTAAATCCCGAACCCTACAAGAATTAACTTAACCACGAAGATGATGTGAATTTAACCCTAGGCTAACTTCGGAACATGCAATCACAGAACCCTGCTTTGATTGATGTTATAAGATTAGCTTATGGTCAGCGGTAAATTAAGGCACATATCCATTCTGGAAATGAGGATGAATTGTGTTTAGGGATTATATTTGAACTCTACAAATTTATCCCGTGTGGTCTTGTATTACCGATTAAGATTGCGCTCTCACAATTTACACAAAATCCCAACCTCGTGTGTTTTTGTGTTAATTGTTCAATTGCTTGCTTAGTTTCTTACAATTTAAAAACACAATTCATGGATCATATTAAGTGAATTACAGTAGCTCAATGATTCAAAATAATTAAATGAAGAGGGTAGAATATAGATCGATTACTAAAAGACTACTCTTCCATGGGTGGCATAATCATCGTATAAGCGTTTAGCATGTGCAAAGGTTTATAATGGGTATAACCCAATAACGCTTCTACTCAAGAATTCCAGACCAAAGAGGAAGATTAAGAGAAGAAGAAATTTAAACAAAACATAAGAAAAGATAAGAAATAAAATAAGAACAAAGAAGTTTATTACACAAATGAAAACATTACAAAATGAAGAAGAGAAGGAGGCTTCGATGAGGGGATCCTTGCTTCAAGAGCTACCCCTCTTACAATGGTTGGAGAATTTGGGTGAAACAAATTATCCTCTACCTACAATCTCCTAATGCACGTCCCAACCCCTCCAAATGAGAAAAACTCTAATTTATAGAGGGGAGGAGAGGTTACAAGTGGTTTCAAGTGTGAATGTGGAAATTCGGCCAAATATTTTATGCCAACTTACACCACCAATTTGACCACCAAAACGCATGAATTGGCCGGCCTTCCAGAAGGATCAAATATGAGGATATGGGTACTCTATCTCCTCTCCAAATTTGGGCTCAATAAAGTCCCATAGGAAGGAGTTATGGCCAAAATACAGAAGTTTCTCCATTCTAGAGAGCCCAGCCCAACTTTGACTTCATGGCCCATTTTCAACAACCAAATGAACTCTTTAGCTCTAGTGTCCTGAATAAAAGTTGTAGATACTTAAGTTAGGAACACTGTTACAAAATTTAAAATTCAAATAATAAATATAAAAATATTTATCTTCGAAATACTACAGTGAACTATAAAGGGTAAAACTGTAATTTTCATCAAATATTCAAATGAATGATCTAATCCCAAATACTTTCTAATTAAACATATTTAACACAATATGAGGAAATTATATCATTTATTATCAATGAAATATTCAAAAAAATAGTGTTTTATCAACTCCCCCACACTTACCCTTTTGCACTCCTGGGCAAAACCTCATATCAAGTAAACATTAATATCAAATCAAAACCAATTTTAAAACACATATCCTTGAGATCAAACAATTACACCCCAAGAAACAAAAGATATCATGCCTCATAAAAAAAACATTATTTCAAGTTCTTCATTTATATCATTCAATATATTTCCACTTTATTTATCCTCCCATGCACAAAACACTTACCTCGCTTGAATTTTCTCTCATCACTCAAATATCAATTTTTTTGCAATGTCTTTCTCATACAAACTCATAAAAGGGTCACCATAGGCTTGATAGATTCCTACATCGCTACCCGATGTGAGTCAAGGACATATGTTTATCATGAGGACTTTTCAGGGTTGTTCTGTGGCTTTCGGTTGGTAGGATTAAGATGTGAAAAACTCTGAGGCTGAATGAGGAGGGCTTGACTCTTTTGAAGAAAAATTGCATTAATCTAATTTTCACTTAAATATGGTCTTCTCCTCAATCCCCGTAGTATCAATTCATCTCCATCATCATGGAAAATCATTAAAGGTTTACACCATTCATCATTTCAGCATAAAAATTTCAATCTTCTCAAACATGATTTTCTTGAAAGCTTCAGATGGGCACAACTTTCCACCTCAATTAGAAGCTCCAGAAAAGGCATAGCTTCACTTGTCATGAAAGCTCCAGAAAAGGCACAACTTTCAATATAATGAATTTCTTCAGAAGCAAACACATCTCTTATGAATTTAATTTTCCACCCAAAGTATCAAAGAATGTGGTGGAAAAACACAAGACAACTTCCCCCACACTTAAGCTCAACTAGATTATGCAATTTTACTTCAAGAGTTGGTTGGATAGGGAAATTTGGCTTGTAATGTGGATAAACTAATAGGCTGTTCATGGATTCTAAGGGCTAAAAGGATTAAATATTCAAGGTAGGCCATTATAAAAATATATTCTTTAAAATAGGGGCTTTAATACCAAACAAATGCCTCAATCATTTAAACACAAGTACCTCAAACCCTCAAGTTTTGACAGGAATAAATCAAATTATGGTTAAATCAAGCATTGTTTGGTTCTCTCAATAAGTGAGGTGAATGTAAAGAATATGAAAATAATGGTTCAGAAGCCTCACAGGATAGTGATTTCAAATATAAAGACAGTGATATGTGGCATGGGATTCAAAATTCGGTGTACTTTCCATGAAATTACTAAATATTTGAACTTGAAACAAAGTCATTTCAGCATTCATTTAAGCTTAGTTTCAAGGGGTAAATTGTTTCACTTATTGATATGGATTAAAAAATGGTGATGAGAATCATTTCAGCTCAAAAGTTTCAAAAACACACAGAAAATTGTAAAATAAACACACAAAATTTGAAAAACACACAATTTTTTTTTGTTTTTTTTGAACAGGAAAGCAATTGAAATTACTAAACTAAAAGGTTCCATCCCACACACTTAAAATATTGCATTGTCCTCAATGTGAACCTATGAGATGATATATGCACATGAAATCCAGAATTTTTAAATAGGACAAATAATATAAAAGTGAAAGGGTTAGGAACAGCCTGATGTGCTCAAGTGATGATGGGGTCATGCAGTGTGATAAAATCCACTGCATCAGTAGGAAGTCCCTCAATGTATCTCTTCAAATGTTTCCCATTGACTGTAAAGCTCCTTCCAGTGTCCTCTTGTGTGATCTCCACTACACCATAAGGAAAAACATTAGTCACAACATAAGGACCTAACCATCTGGAACACAACTTATCAGGCATCAGCTTCAGTCGTGAACTGTAGAGAAGGACTTTCTCTCCAACATGAAACTCCCTTTGTTGGATCATTTTGTCATGAGCTTCTTTTGATCTTTCCGGGTAGAGCCTTGAGTTCTCATATGATGATAATCTAATCTCCTCAAGCTCTTGAATTTGTAGCTTCCTTTGGATTCTAGCTTGGGCCAAATCCATGTTGCATTTCTTTATAGCCCAATAAGCCCGATGATCAACTTCCACGGGGAGATGACACGCTTTCCCAAAAATAATCCGAAATGGGGACATACCAATGGGGGTCTTGTATGCTGTCCTATAAGCCCACAATGCATCATCCAATCGCTTGCTCCAATCCTTCTTATTTGGCTGCACGGTTTCTCTAAGATTTGTTTCAACTCACGATTTGAAACCTCAGCCTGGCCATTTGTTTGGGGGTGGTATGGTGTTGATGTTTTGTGGGTCACCCCATACTTTCTAAGGAGGGAAGCAAAATTCCTATTGAAAAAGTGTGTCCCTTGGTCACTGATGATGGCCTTTGGTACTCCAAACCTGCAGAAAATTTTAACCTTGACAAAATCCACTACAACATGAGAATCGTCAGTCCTGGTGGCCTTGGCCTCCACCCATTTACTTACATAATCAACAGCAACCAAAATATACAAAAATCCAAATGAACTAGGAAAAGGACCCATAAAATCAATGCCCCATACATCAAAAATCTCACAGAACAGTATGGGTTGTTGGGGCATCTCATGTCTCTTAGTAATGTTCCCAGTGTGTTGGCAACGAGAGCATGACTTACAAAACACATGGGCATCATGGAATAATCTAGGAAAATATAATCCAGAGTCCAAAACCTTCCTAGCTGTCCGTTGGGGTCCAAAGTGTCCACCACAAGCAAGTGTATGACAGAAATGCAAAACAGACTCAAACTCATGATCGGGAACACACATCCTAATGACTTGGTCACTACACATGCACCATAAGTATGGATCATCCCAAACATAAAATATTGACTCACTCTTTAATTTTTGGACTTGATGTTTCTTTAAATTTGTAGGGATTTCAGAAGCAACAAGGTAGTTAACTAAATCAGCATACCAAGGATGTGTACCTGAGATGGTATACAGATGCTCATCGGGGAAAGTGTCCCGAAGTGGTACCTGATCCAAGGTGTCATCCTCTAGTGTGTGAGTAAGCCTAATCATGTGGTCCGCCACCAAGTTTTCTGGCCCCTTTTTTTCCTTTATCTCGATGTCAAACTCTTGAAGAAGGATCATCCAACGGATAAGTTGTGGCTTTGCATCTGGCTTCTTCAAGAGGTACCTCAAAGCTGCATGGTCAGAAAAAAACAACTACTTTAGAGCCCAATAAATATGAACGGAATTTATCTAAAGCAAATATGACAGCAAGAAACTCCTTTTCCGTGGTTGTGTAGTTTGATTGGGCTGAATCCAATGTCCTTGATGCATAGGAAATCACATGTGAACGTCCTTCCACCCTCTGAGATAAGACAGCTCCAACCGCGAAGTTGGAGGCGTCACACATAAGCTCAAATGGAAGGTCCCACCGTGGGGGCTGTATGACAGGTGGAGTGGTCAGACACTTCTTTAGCTCATCAAAGGAAGTCCTACAAGAATCATCAAACACAAAATCAGAATCTTTTTGAAGTAATCGTGACAAAGGAAGAGCGATCTTACTAAAATCTTTGATGACGCGCCGATAAAATCCTGCATGCCCTAGGAAAGATCTAACATCACGCACACATGAAGGATATGGTAAGGATGAAATAATGCCTACCTTAGATCTATCAAACTCTATCCCATGTTTTGACACTACATGCCCTAAGACAATGCCATGCTCTACCATAAAATGACACTTTTCAAAGTTCAGGACCAGATTCTTCTCAATACAACGATTCAACACCTTTCCCAAACTACTTATACATTCATCAAATGAAGACCCATACACTGTAAAATCATACATAAATACCTCCATGAAGGTCTCAATAAAATCAGAAAAAATACTCACCATACATCTCTGGAAGGTACCTGGGGCGTTGCAAAGTCCAAATGGCATCCTCCGGTAGGAAAATGTGCCAAAGGGACAGGTTAATGTAGTCTTCTCCTGATCCTATAGAGCTATAAGAACCTGAAAATATCCAGAAAATACATCCAAGAAACAATAGTGTGTTTTCCAAGCTAGTCTCTCGAGCATTTGATCAATAAATGGGAGGGGGAAATTGTCTTTGCGAGTGGTCTGATTTAGTTTCCTATAATCAATACACACATGCCAACTGTTTTGCACCCTCATTGGAACTAAATCATCTTTATCATTTTTAACAACAGTAAAAACAGTTTTCTTAGGCACAAACTGAATCGGACTTACCCACTGAGAATCTGAAATGGGAAAGATTATACCTGCCTCAAGAAATTTCTCAAATTCTTTTTTAATAACTTCCATGAGGGTGGGATTGAGTCTCCTTTGTGGCTGTCTCACCGGTTTAGCCCCATCCTCCAAGATAATCCTATGCATGCAAATGGAGGGGCTAATACCTGATATGTCAGCTAAGGTCCACCCAATCGCCCTGATGTTCTCCCTCAAAATATTCAAAAGCTTTTCTTCATGTTCAAAAGGGATATTGTTAGCAATGATAACAGGTAATATCTCACCACTCAACAAGTATGATTATTTCATATTTGGTGGCAATGGCTTGAGTTCTAATGAAGGGGGGTGTAGTATGGATGGAGACATTGAAGGAACCGAAATATGTGCACAAAGAGCATCGGTATCAGAATATACATCATCAAAATCAGAGAATAAAGCATCAAATACATCAGCATACTCTATAGCCATGTCATAATCAGAGTTCACATGAACAAGATCAGAATATGAATCCATTTCAAAATCAAATCTTAGAGAGTCTTGTTCATTAGAAACAGGTGTGGAATTTCTCTTAGACATTAAACCAGAACCAATACTCATAATCTCCCTAAGCATAGGACAATCAAAATCCATGGAGTTTTTACTTGGTGGTTCAAAATGGGAGATAACAAAAGCAGAATGGTCCTCAGAGGGGTACTTCATGGAATCCATAAAATTAAATATCACAACTTCATCCCCAAAATTCCATGGAAAGTGTACCCTCATTGACATTTATGATAGTTTTTGCAGTTTTGAGGAAGGGCCTACCTAAGATAATGGGGGCATGAGAACTTACCTGATCATCCTCCATGTTAAGAACATATAAATCCGCTGGAAAGATCATGTCTCTTACCCGGACAAGTATATCCTCAAGGACTCCCACTGGATATGTCGTAGCTCTATTCACCAATTTCACCACTACTCTTGTTGGCTTCAACTCACCAACCTGCAAGGAAGATAATACAGAGTGAGGCATCACATTTATTGAAGCTCCTAAATCACAAATAGCATCAGAGAAGTGCAACTCCCCTATGGTACATGGGATGGTGAATGTCCCGGGATCCTTGCACTTTGTTGGCATTGCTAGAGTTGGTGTAATGAGTTCCGAGACATTCCTTCCAAGGTTGATCCTCTTATTCCCCTTGATCCCTCTTCGATTGGTGTAGAGTTCTTTTAAGAATTTGGCATACCTTGGGATTTTCTTAATGGCTTCAAGTAGAGGAATGTTGATCTCCACACGCTTGAATGTGTCTAAAACCTCCTTTTGCATTGCTTCTTCAGCCATCTTCTTGGTTTGAACAACCCTGTTTGGAAAAGGAAGTGGTTTAGGAGGAACATCATCAATATTTTTCTTACCTTTATCTTTCTCCTTGGATTGCTCATCAGTTGGTTTGGAATGCGGCTTCTCCGGAGTTGAGGTGAATCCCGGTGGAATGGTAGGTACAGATGTATTGTTCATTTGCTTCCCACTTCTCAATGTGATGAAATTAACATTCCCCTTTGGATTTGGAGTGGGTTGGGAAGGTAGATTTCCGGAATTCTTACTTCCAAGTTCATGGAGGGTGGTGGCAATCTGGCTCATTTGAGTCTTTAACTCCCTCAGCTCCGAACTTTGACTCTTCAGCTCATTCTGTTGATTAAGAACAATTTTCTTCAAAAGATCATCAGTATTAGAATCTACCTTTGGTGGGGGATTCCCTTGTTGTTGTCTTGTTGATGCTTGGGCTTCAAATCTTCATTGGGATTTTTGGAAACCCTACTGGTAAGGCGGAGGCTGCTGGAAGTTTGGTTGAAAAGGGGGCCTTTGTTGTTGTCCAGATCCATACCTCATGTCCGCTTGATCTTTCCACCCTTGGTTGTATGTTGGATCAAATTAATAAAACTTATTTTGGGGATATGGTTGTTGTTTATTCTGAAATGGTCTCCCTGGGAATACTGCTACGCAATCCTCTGTCTCTTGTAGTTGTGGGAAACAGTCAGTTGGGTGGCTTGTCTCAGTGAAAATGCCACAAGGCCTTGAAGGAGGGGGTAGAGATGTCTTTTGTTCCAAATCAATTTTCCTCACCATAGTGGTCAATTCTTCTAACTTGGTATCAATAAAATGACTCTCAAGAGAAGAAGGACTTACCTGATGTACTCACCTCACATGTGGTGTACCTCTATCGCCAAATTGTTGGGAGTTTTGGGCCATTTTGTCGATCAATGCCCGTGCAGCTACTGGTGTCTTGTCCACCAATGTTCCTCCAGCTGCAGCATCCACCATTCTCCTCTCCATGGGTGTGAGTCCTTCGTAGAAGTATTGGATGAGGAGTTTCTCACTGATTTGGTGATGCGGACAGCTTCCGCACAACTTCTTGAATCTCTCCCAATACTCATACATTGACTCCCCTTGTGCTTGCTTGATCCCTGATATATCCTTTCGAATGGATGTGGTCCTTGATGCTGGAAAAAATATCTGCAAGAAAAGACGTTTCAAATCGTTCCAACATGTTACATCTTCAGGTTGTAAATAGTACATCCAATCCTTTGCAGTTCCATCAAGTGAAAATGTGAATGCTCTTAATTTGATTTGATCTTCAGAAACATTTCTAGGTTTTAGGGTTGAGCAAACCACATTAAATTCTTTCAAATGTTTATTGGTATTCTCACTATAGAGGCCATGAAACTTTGGAAGTAAGTGAATTAACCCAGATTTTAGTTCAAAGTCCGATTCGAGATTTGGGTATGCAATACAATTTGGTTGATAGTTAATATCAGATGCAGCCAATTCTTGAATGGTTCCATTAAGTTCATTTCCATTGTTTTCAGCCATTGGTTCCTCTTTTATGTTTTAATTTTAATAGCTTCCAATTTCAATTTTTTCATAAGAGAGGAATTCACCAACTGGTTGAATATTGAAACTTCCCGTAGACTGAGAATTTCTGATTCGAGCCCTAAGGCTACGTTCAATCTTAGGGTCAAGATCTAAGAGATCTTCGGGATTAGTTCGTGTAATAGATCAAATAAAAATGAAAAGAAAGAAAGTGGACCATAGTAAAATAAAAATGAGAAGTTTGAGTTGATGGTCCAAAAAGAAGTAGAAGAAAATAAAAGAAGAAGAAGAAAAATCAGATTGGGTAAAGAAGGAAGAAAGAAGAGAGGAAGAGAATAAAATGTAAAATAAAATAAATACCTCTAATTGGTTGAAATAATTACTTGCCTCCCCGGCAGCGGCGCCAATTTGAAAGAGCGCTGTCGTGGGCTCCCTCAAATGATTAGTGTGATTTGGGGTACTTAGGTGCAGCAGAGTGGCTGACCAAGGTCGTCTCTCAAAGGAGGAAGTGATTTTAACAACTTATTAGAGGTATTCTAAAAAAAATAAAATAAAATAGAATAGAATAAAAACACTACTTTAAAGGATTGGGATTTGTTGTAGTTTATGAATCTAGAAGAAGTTTTCTGGAAGAAGATTGTATAATTTTTTTTGTTTTTAGTTTTGAAATGAATTTCGATTAAAATGACACAACAAGAAGATGTTTATTTAGTAATCTATTTAAAAGGCATAATCGATCTAACTCTACCTCTTCACTTTATTATTAATCATTATCATTTAAATTAACATTCACTTAATTATGATCCTTTAATTTGTTAAATCCTGAACCCTACGAGAATTAACTTAACCACGAAGATGATGTGAATTTAACCCTAGGCTAACTTCGGAACATGCAATCGCAGCACCCTGCTTTGATTGATGTTCTAAGATTAGCTTATGGTCAGTTGTAAATTAAGGCACATATCCATTCTGGAAATTAGGATGAATTGTGTTTAGGGATTATATTTGAACTCTATAAATTTATCCCGTGTGGTCTTGTATTACCGATTAAGATCGCTCTCTCACAATTTACACAAAATCCCAACCTTGCGTGTTTTTGTGTTAATTGTTCAATTGCTTTCTTAGTTTCTTACAATTTAAAAACACAATTAATGGATCATATTAAGTGAATTAAAGTAGCTCAATGATTCAAAATAATTAAATGAAGAGGGTAGAAGATAGATTGATTACTAAAAGACTACTCTTCCATGGGTGGCGTAATCATCGTAGAAGCGTTTAGCATGTGCAAAGGTTTATAATGGGTATAACCCAATAACGCTTCTACTCAAGAAATCCAGACCAAATAGGAAGATTAAGAGAAGAAGAAATTTAAACAAAACAGAAGAAAAGATAAGAAATAAAATAAGAACAAAGAAGTTTATTACACAAATGAAAACATTACAAAATGAAGAAGAGAAGGAGGCTTCGATGAGGGGATCCTTGCTTCAAGAGCTACCCCTCTTACAATGGTTGGAGAATTTGGGTGAAACAAATTCTCCTCTGCCTCCAATCTCCTAATTCACGTCCCAACCCCTCCAAATGAGAAAAACCCCAATTTATAGAGGGGAGGGGAGGAGAGGTTACAAGTGGTTTCAAGTGTGAATGTGGAAATTCGGACAAATATTTTATGCCAACTTGCACCGCCCATTTGACCACCAAAACGTGTGAATTGGCCGGCCTTCCAGAAGGATCAAATGTGTGGATATGGGTCCTCTATATACTCTCCATATTTGGGCTCAATAAAGGCCCATATGAAGGAGTTATGGCCGAAATACAGAAGCTTCTCCATTCTAGAGAGCCCAACCCAACTTTAACTTCATGGCCCATTTTCAACAACCAAATGAACTCTTTAGCTCTAGTGTCCTGAATAAAAGTTGTATATACTTAAGTTAGTAACAATTTTACAAAATTTCAAATTCAAATAATAAATATAAAAATATTTATCTTCGAAATACTACAGTGAACTATAAAGGGTAAAACTGGAATTTTCATCAAATATTCAAATGAATGATCTAATCCAAAATACTTTCTAATTAAACATGTTTAACACAATGTGAGGAAATTATATCATTTATTATCAATGAAATATTCAACAAAATAGTGTTTTATCAACTCCCCCACACTTACCCTTTTGCACTCCTGGGCAAAACCTCATATCAAGTAAACATTAATATCAAATCAAAACCAATTTTAAAACACATATCCTTGAGATCAAACAATTACACCCCAAGAAACAAAAGATATCATGCCTCATAAAAAACATTATTTCAAGTTCTTAATTTATATCATACAATATATTTCCACTTTATTTATCCTCCCATGCACAAAACACTTACCTCTCTTGAATTTTCTCTCATCACTCAAATATCAATTTTTTTGCAATGTCTTTCTCATCCAAACTCATACAAGGGTCACCTTAGGCTTGAAAGATTCCTACATCGCTACCCGATGTGAGTCAAGGACATATGTTTATCATGAGGACTTTTCAGGGTTGTTCTGTGGCTTTCGGTTGGTAGGATTAAGATGTGAAAAACTCTGAGGCTGAATGAGGAGGGCTTGACTCTTTTGAAGCAAAATTGCATTAATCTAATTTTCACTTAAATATGGTCTTCTCCTCAATCCCCGTAGTATCAATTCATCACCATCATCATGGAAAGTACCTCAAACCCTCAATTTTTGACAGGAATAAATCAAATTCTGGTTAAATCAAGCATGGTTTGGTTCTCTCAAGAAGTGAGGTGAATGTAAAGAATATGAAAATAATGGTTCAGAAGCCTCACATGAAAGTGATTTCAAATATAAAGACAGTGAGATGTGGAATGGGATTCAAAATTCGGTGTACTTTCCATGAAATTACTAAATATTTAAACTTGAAACAAAGTCATTTTTTCATTCATTTAAGCTTAGTTTCAAGGGGTAAATTTTTTCACTCATTGATATGGATTTAAAAATGGTGATGAGAATCATTTCAGCTCAAAAGTTTCAAAAACACACAGAAAATTGTAAAATAAACACACAAAATTTGAAAAACACACAATTTTTTGTTGTTTTTTTTGTTTTTGAACAGGAACGAAATTGAAATTACTAAACTAAAAGGTTCCCTCCCCCCACACTTAAAATATTTAATTGTCCTCAATGTGAACCTATGAGATGATATATGCACATGAAATCCAGAATTTTTAAATAGGACAAATAATATAAAAGTGAAAGGGTTAGGAACAGCCTGATGTGCTCAAGTGATGATGGGGTCATGCAGTGTGATAAAATCCACTGCATCAGTAGGAATTCCCTCAATGTATCTCTTCAAACATTTCCCATTGACTGTAAATCTCCTTCCAGTGTCCTCTTGTGTGATCTCCACTGCACCATAAGGAAAAACATTAGTCACAACATAAGGACCAAACCATCTGGAACGCAACTTACCAGGCATCATCTTCAGTCGTGAACTGTAGAGAAGGACTTTCTCTCCAATAAGAAACTCCATTTTTTGGATCATTTTATCATGAGCTGATTTTGATCTTTCCTTGTAGAGCCTTGAGTTCTCATATGATGATAATCTAATCTCCTCAAGCTCTAGAATTTGTAGCTTCCTTTGGATTCCAGCTTGGGCCAAATCCATGTTGCATTTCTTTATAGCCCAATAAGCCCGATTCTCAACTTCCATGGGGAGATGACACGCTTTCCCAAAAACAATCCGAAATGGGGACATACCAATGGGGGTCTTGTATGCTGTCCTATAAGCCCACAATGCATCATCCAAGCGCTTGCTCCAATCCTTCCTATTTGGTTGCATGGTTTTCTCCAAGATTTGTTTCAACTCACGATTTGAAACCTCATCCTGGCCATTTGTTTGGGGGTGGTATGGTGTTGATGTTTTGTGTGTCACCCCATACTTTCGAAGGAGGGAAGCAAAATTCCTATTGCAAAAGTGTGTCCCTTGGTCACTGATGATGGCCTTTGGTACTCCAAACCTGCAGAAAATTTTAGCCTTGACAAAATCCACTACAACATGATAATTGTCAGTCCTGGTGGCCTTTTCCTCCACCTATTTACTTACATAATCAACAGCAACCAAAATATACAAAAATCCAAATGAACTAGGAAAAGGACCCATAAAATCAATGCCCCATACATCAAAAATCTCACAGAATAGTATGGGTTGTTGGGGCATCTCATGTCTCTTAGAAATGTTCCCAGTGTGTTGGCAACGAGATAATGACTTACAAAACACATGGGCATCATGGAATAATCTAGGCCAATATAATCCAGAGTCCAAAACCTTCCTAGCTGTCCGTTGGGGTCCAAAGTGTCCACCACAAGCAAGTGTATGACAGAAATACAAAAAAGACTCAAACTCATGATCAGGAACACACCTCCTAATGACTTGGTCACTACACATGCGCCATAAGTATGGATCATCCCAAACATAAAATCTTGACTCACTCTTTAATTTTTGGACTTGATGTTTCTTTAAATTTGTAGGGATTTCAGAAGCAACAAGGTAGTTAACTAAATCAGCATACCAAGGATGCGTACCTGAGATGGTATAGAGATGCTCATCGGGGAAAGTGTCCCGAAGTGGTACCTGATCCAAGGTGTCATCCTCTAGTGTGTGAGTAAGCCTACTCATGTGGTCCTCCACCAAGTTTTCTGACCCCTTTTTGTCCTTTATCTCGATGTCAAACTCTTGAAGAAGGATCATCCAATGGATAAGTCGTGGCTTTGCATCTGGCTTCTTCAAGAGGTACCTCAAAGCTTCATGGTCAGAAAAAACAACTACTTTAGAGCCCAATAAATATGAACGGAATTTATCTAAAGCAAATATGACAGCAAGAAACTCCTTTTCCGTGGTTGTGTAGTTTGATTGGGCTTAATCCAATGTCCTTGATGCATAGGCAATCACATGTGAACGTCCTTCCAACCTCTAAGATAAGACAACTCGAACCGCGAAGTTGGAGGCGTCACACATAAGCTCAAAAGGAAAGTCCCACCGTGGGGGCTGTATGATAGGTGGAGTGGTCAGACACTTCTTTATCTCATCAGAGGAAGTCCTACAAGAATCATCAAACACAAAATCAGAATCTTTTTGAAGTAATCGTGACATAGGAAGAGCGATCTTACTAAAATCTTTGATGAAGCGCCGATAAAATCCTGCATGCCCTAGGAAAGATCTAACATCACACACACATGAAGGATAGGGTAAGGATGAAATAATTCCTACCCTAGATCTATCAACCTCTATCCCATGTTTTGACACTACATGCCCTAAGACAATGCCATGCTCTACCATAAAATGACACTTTTCAAAGTTTAGGACCAGATTCTACTCAATACAACGATTCAACACCTTTCCCAAACTACTTAGACATTCATCAAATGAATACCCATACACTATAAAATCATCCATAAATACCTCTATGAAGGTCTCAATAAAATCAGAAAAAATACTCACCATACATCTCTGGAAGGTACCTGGGGCATTGCAAAGTCCAAATGGCATCCTCCGGTAGGCAAATGTGCCAAAGGGACAGGTGAATGTAGTCTTCTCCTGATCCTCTGGAGCTATAGGAACCTGAAAATATCCAAAAAATCCATCCAAGAAACAATAGTGTGTTATCTCAACTAGTCTCTCGAGCATTTGATCAATAAATGGGAGGGGGAAATGGTCCTTGCGAGTGGTCTGATTTAGTTTCCTATAATCAATACACACACGCCAACTGTTTTTCACCCTCATTGGAACTAAATCATCTTTCTCATTTTTAACAACAGTAAAACTAGTTTTCTTAGGCACAACCTGAATTGGACTTACCCACTGAGAATCTGAAATGGGAAAGATTATACCTACCTCGAGAAATTTCTCAACTTCTTTTTTAACAACTTCCATGAGGGTGGGATTGAGTCTCCTTTGTGGCTGTCTCACCGGTTTAGCCCCATCCTCCAAGAGAATCCTATGCATGCAAATGGAGGGGCTAATACCTGATATGTCAGCCAAGGTCCACCCAATCGCCCTGATGTTCTCCCTCAAAATATTCAAAAGCTCTTCTTCATGTTCAAAAGGGAGATTGTTAGAAATGATAAAAGGTAATCTCTCACCACTCAACAAGTATGAGTATTTCAGATTTGGTGGCAATGGATTGATTTCTAATGAAGGAGGGTGTAGTATGGATGGAGACATTGAAGGAACCGAAATATGTGCACAAAGAGCATCGGTATCAAAATATACATCATCAAAATCAGAGAATAAAGCATCAAATCCATCAGCATACTCTATAGCCATGTCATAATCAGAGTTCACATGAACAAGATCAGAATATGAATCCATTTCAAAATCAAATCTTAGAGAGTCTTGTTCATTAGAAACAGGTGTGGAAGTTCTCTTAGACATTAAACCAGAACCAATACTCATAATCTCCCTAAGCATAGGACAATCAAAATCCATGGAGTTTTTACTTGGTGGTTCAAAATGGGAGATAACAAAAGCAGAATGGTCCTCAGAGGGGTACTTCATGAAATCCATAACATTAAATATCACAACTTCATCCCCAAATTCCATGGAAAGTGTACCCTCATTGACAGTTATGATAGTTTTGCAGTTTTGAGGAAGGTCCTACCTAAGATAATGGGGGCATGAGAACTTACCTGATCATCCTCCATGTTAAGAACATAGAAATCCGCTGGAAAGATCATGTCTCCTACCCGGACAAGTACATCCTCAAGGACTCCCGCTAGATATGTCGTAGCTCTATTCACCAATTGCACCGCTACTGTTGTTGGCTTCAACTCACCAACCTGCAAGGAAGAGAATACAGAGTGAGGCATCACATTTATTGAAGCTCCTAAATCACAAAGAGCATCAGAGAAGTGCAACTCCCCTATGGTACATGGGATGGTGAATGTCCCAGGATCCTTGCACTTTGTTGGCATTACTAGAGTTGGTGTAATGAGTGCCGAGACATTACTTCCAAGGTTGATCCTCTCATTCCCCTTGAGCCCTCTTCGATTGGTGCATAGTTCTTTTAAGAATTTGGCATACCTTGGGATTTGCTTAATGGCTTCAAGTAGAGGAATGTTGATATCCACACGCTTGAATGTATCCAAAACCTCCTTTTTCATTGCTTCTTCATCCATCTTCTTGGTTTGAAAAACCATGTTTGGAAAAGGAAGGGGTTTAGGAGGAACATCATCAATATTTTTCTTACCTTTATCTTTCTCCTTGGATTGGTCATCAGTTTTTTTGGAATGCGGCTTCTCCGGAGTTGAGGTGAATCCCGGTGGAATGGTAGGTACATATGTATTGTTCATTTGCTTCCCACTTCTCAATGTGATGGAACTAACATTCCCCTTTGGATTTGGAGTGGGTTGGGAAGGTAGATTTTCGGAATTCTTACTTACAAGTTCATGGAGGGTGGTGGCAATCTGGCTCATTTGAGTCTTTAACTCCCTCAGCTCCGAACTTTGACTCTTCAACTCATTCTGTTGATTAAGAACAATTTGATTCAAAAGATCATCAGTATTAGAATCTACCTTTGGTGGGGGATTCCCTTGTTGTTGGCTTGTTTATGCTTGGGCTTCAAATCTTCTTTGGGGTTGTTGGAAACCCTGCTGGTAAGGCGGAGGCTGCTGGAAGTTTGGTTGAAAAGGGTGCCTTTGTTGTTGTCCAGATCCATACCTCATGTCCGCTTGATCTTTCCACCCTTGGTTGTATGTTGGAGCAAATGAATAAAACTTCTTTTGGGGATATGGTTGTTGTTGCTGCTGAAATGGTCTCCCTGGGAATACTGCTACGCAATCCTCTGTCTCTTGTAGTTGTGGGCAACAGTCAGTTGGGTGACTTGTCTCAGTGCAAATTCCACAAGGCCTTGAAGGAGGGGGTAGAGATGTATTTTGTGCCAAAGAAATTTGCCTCACCATAGTGGTTAATTCTTCTAACTTGGTATCAATAAAATGACTCTCAAGAGAAGAAGGACTTACCTGATGTACTCCCCTGACATGTGGTGTACCTCTATCGCCAAATTGTTGGGAGTTTTGGGCCATTTTTTCGATCAATTCTCATGCAGCTACAAGTGTCTTGTCCACCAATGCTCCTCCAGCTGCAGCATCCACCATGCTCCTCTCCATGGGTGTGAGTCCTTCATAGAAGTATTGGATGAGGAGTTGCTCACTGATTTGGTGATGCGTACAGCTTGCGCACAACTTCTTGAATCTCTCCCAATACTCATACATTGACTCCCCTTGTGCTTGCTTGATCCCTGATATCTCCTTTCGAATGGATGTGGTCCTTGATGATGGAAAAAATCTCTGCAATAAAAGACGTTTCAAATCATTCCAACATGTTACATCTTCAGGTTGTAAATAGTACATCCAATCCTTTGCAGCTCCATCAAGTGAAAATGGGAATGCTCTTAATTTGATTTGATCTTCAAAAACATTTCTAGGTTTTAGGGTTGAGAAAACCACATTAAATTCTTTCAAATGTTTATTGGGATCCTCACCAGAGAGGCCATGAAACTTTGGAAGTAAGTGAATTAACCCAGATTTTAGTTCAAAGTCCGATTCGAGATTTGGGTATGCAATACAATTTGGTTGATAGTTAATATCAGGTGCATCCAATTCTCGAATGGTTCTATTAAGTTCATTTCCATTGTTTTCAGCCATTGGTTCCTCTTTTATGTTTGAATTTTAATAGCTTCCAATTTCAATGTTTCCAGAAGAGAGGAATTCACCAACTCGTTGAATATTGAAACTTCCCGTAGACTGAGAATTTCTGATTCGAGCCCTAAGGCTACGTTCAATCTCAGGGTCAAGATCTAAGAGATCTTCGGGATTAGTTCGTGTCATAGATCAAATAAAAATGAAAATAAAGAAAGTGGACCATAGTAAAATAAAAATGAGAATTTTGAGTTGATGGTCCAAAAAGAATTAGAAGAAAATAAAAGAAGAAGAAGAAAAATCAGATTGGGTAAAGAAGGAAGAAAGGAGAGAGGAAGAGAATAAAATGTAAAATAAAATAAATACCTCTAATTGGTTGAAATAATTACTTGCCTACCCGGCAGCGGCACCAATTTGAAAGAGCGCTGTCGTGGGCGCCCTCAAATGATTAGTGTGATTTGGGGTACTTAGGTGCAGCAGAGTGTCTGACCAAGGTCGTCTCTCAAAGGAGGAAGTGAATTTAACAACTTATTAGAGGTATTTTAAAAAAATAAAATAAAATAGAATAGAATAAAAACTCTACTTTAAAGGATTGGGGTTTTTTGTAGTTTATGAATCTAGAAGAAGTTTGCTGGAAGAAGATTGTATAATTTTTTTTGTTTTTAGTTTTGAAATGAATTTCGATTAAAATGACACAACAAGAAGATGTTTATTTAGTAATCTATTTAAAAGGCGTAATCGATATAACTCTACCTCTTCACTTTATTATTAATCATTATCATTTAAATTAACATTCACTTAATTATGATCCCTTAATTTTTTAAATCCCTAACCCTACGAGAATTAACTTAACCACGAAGATGATGTGAATTTAACCCTAGGCTAACTTCGGAACATGCAAACGCAGCACCCTGCTTTGATTGATGTTCTAAGATTATATTATGGTCTGTGGTAAATTAAGGCACATATCCATTCTGGAAATCAGGATGAATTGTGTTTAGGGATTATATTTGAACTCTACAAATTTATCCCATGTGGTCTTGTATTACCGATTAAGATCGCGCTCTCACAATTTACACAAAATCCCGACCTCGCGTGTTTTTATGTTAATTGTTCAATTGCTTGCTTAGTTTCTTAAAATTTAAAAACACAATTCATGGATCATATTAAGTGAATTACATTAGCTCAATGATTCAAAATAATTAAATGAAGAGGGTAGAAGATAGATCGATTACTAAAAGACTACTCTTCCATGGGTGGCGTAATCGTCGTAGAAGCGTTTAACATGTGAAAAGGTTTATAATGGGTATAACCCAATAACGTTTCTACTCAAGAATTCCAGCCCAAAGAGGAAGATTAAGAGAAGATGAAATTTAAACAAAACAGAAGAAAATATAAGAAATAAAATAAGAACAAAGAAGTTTATTACACAAATGAAAACATTACAAAATGAAGAAGAGAAGGAGGCTTCGATGAGGGGATCCTTGCTTCAAGAGCTACCCCTCTTACAATGGTTTGAGAATTTGGGTGAAACAAATTCTCCTCTACCTCCAATCTCCTAATTCACGTCCCAAACCCTCCAAATGAGAATAAGTCCAATTTATAGAAGGGAGGGGAGGAGAGGTTGCAAGTGGTTTCAAGTGTGAATGTGGAAATTCGTCCAAATATTTTATGCCAACTTGAACCGCCCATTTGACCACAAAAACGCGTGAATTGTCCGGCCTTCCAGACGGATAAAATGTGAGGATATGGGTCCTCTATCTCCTCTAAAAATTTGGGCTCAATAAAGGCCCATATGAAGGATTTATGTCCGAAATACAGAAGCTTTTCCATTCTGGAGATCCCACCCAACTTTGACTTCATGGCCCATTTTTAACAACAAAATGAACTATTTAGCTCTAGTTTCATGAATAAAAGTTGTAGATAATTAATTTAGGAACACTGTTACAAAATTTCAAATTCAAATAATAAATATAAAAATATTTATCTTCGAAATACTACAGTGAACTATAAAGGGTAAAACTGGAATTTTCATCAAATATTCAAATGAATGATCTAATCCCAAATACTTTCTAATTAAACATATTTAACACAATTTGAGGAAATTATATCATTTATTATCAATGAAATATTCAACAAAATAGTGTTTTATCAAAGGTTGTCTTCCTCCTGATGTCGTCCCATCATAGCTGCCATGTTTCCTTTGCGGAAAACCAATCTAAACACAGAAATATCTTAGGTGAAGTAACATGGTAATCTGTAAATGCTATATCATTTCAATCTTACCATAAATTAATTTATGGACATTAATTTAACAATATTCTAACTCCTAAAGTTTTCTAAACTGACCTCTGATACCAACTATAAGGACCAACCTTAAACATTACACAATCTTGAATTAAGTTAATAATTCACATTGAGGATCTTTTCAGGTTTAGAGCTTTAGAGAATTAGGCCATAACTATTACAATACATCAAAAATATTACAAAGTAGACACTTATACTCAATATCCATTTTTTACATAAAATAAAAACTCTTGAAAAAAAAGATTCATGTCTAGTTCCATGTTTTAGACAACATGACTTTTCCTTGATCCCATCCTTGACCTTATTCATCTTTATGTCCTGTGAAAAACATTTCAAAACTTGGGATGAGCATAAAAATATTAGTAAGGGTTATAAAATAAATAAATGAAACATTAGTCCATCAAAAAATAAGCCTTTTAACATACCTAATGAAATCATAAGATTTATGAATAATGCATAGAAAACATAAATCTTAATGGTAACTTGTGACATCCATAACATACTTACGTTGTAGCTTTCACAGCTACGTAGGGAGTTACATTTGGAATACCCATCATAGTATATTCCTTAAATATATTAGGATAAACATTAATGTTTACCTTTTTCATGTTACCCAATGCATTAGAGAGCTATCTTGGGCTCATCCGCCCTAGGTTTATCACGGAACCACCTATATACGTAAACAATGCCCAAGAACCATAACACATAAAACAAGTATAAAGTAAAGATAACATTTCCATACTATAATCACAATATATCATCTCAAGATATTAAAATAATCAATGCTTCATCAAAACCATTTTGAATACCAAAATACATAAAATGGGTATATGGTATTTATTTTCCTTTTAAAAACACTATGGCTTATTAAGGAATCCAAAGATCAAATAATACTCACGGTGGTGGAAAAGGTCATTGTCACCGCTTACGTTAAAAATAAACATTCTTTTTTGTCATTTAGTAAAATGATTCATAGAGAAAAGATACACTTCAAACAGAATTAAAAGTCAAATTGGTTTATACACCATATAAAATAAAGTTGTGTATAAATCAAAGGATGCCTCAATTAAAGGAGATTGAGACGAAGTCCCTTACCACGTGTCCGACTTGACCTGTTCATTATTTAATCTCCTGAATAATAACCTAAAGTTAATTTATACTTGACTCAGAACATTTTTCAGGTTTATTATTCTTTTTATACCACTTATTACCATGTTAAAAACATTATATAATCATTTAAGTTAAAAACGGTCATTTTGTCTATATTTGGTATTTGAGCCAAAAATAAACTTCTTATAATTAAAAGTTGTTCATGTGGTCAAAGGTCCATTATCTCCAAAATGATATTAATGATTTAGATATCATATATATTGTATATATCCAGTGTATATATGTATTTATAATATTACATAACATTTGGAGATAAGAAATGAAAATGCACCGTTCATGGAGACAGTAAGTCGTACGTACGCATGAACGATACTTTCATTTATATTTTATATTTAATGGAATGAAAACATAATGATAAATAGATATATTATAATTCTAGTATAATATAATATATAATTTCCCTAACTCCATTCTTTATACGTTCCACGTATGGAATGAATGAGTCATATCACTTTGAGGGAGCGGTAGTCCGCACTTCCTCAAATGAAATTATCATATTTACCCACTATGGAAGCCATAAACGTATTCTATAAATGAAAAATATAGAAGTATATAAACAATATAAATATAATATTTATCACATATAAATACAGTTCTATCTTAATGGACACCACAAGAGGTGGTAGGAGAAGATTGAACAATCATCATTTCGTGAGGCAGTAGTTTTCCGTCCACAGAAACAGTATGTTCTTTACCCATTACACGGAGGTGTGTGTGAGTGTAGTTTGAATACTACTCATATCAATAACCTATTATATTTAGGATACTGTTTTTTTATAAAATAAAGGAATAAAAAGAGTTTAGGGGTTTGGAGAAGTAAAATAAAAGAAAACAACTTAAGAGAAGATGTTACCTTTAAATCAGGTAACTCCCTTTGGTTTGAACCAAAAGGATTTCTTAAAGTGCCTTATGCCTAAGGTAAGGATTATAGGTGGAAGAGAGGGATCTTGAGAGATTATTTAGTTATATTTTGGACAAGCCAAAGGGATTTAGGGGTGTGAGTAATGGGTTAGAGGTGAGTTCTTTTTATAAGGGGGAGGAGGGTCTCTTTAGGAATGTTTGAAAATATTTTTTTTATATAATGATTTTTTGTTTATAAAGGTCCAAAAATTATTAAAGTATAATATAAGATGACTCTTGTTCTAAATAAAATCATCCAATAAGAATTGGACAAGTTTTTGATATTGTTTTAATTTTTATAATCTTATTTATTTAAATCATTCATTAATGAGGTAAACACTACATCATTATTAGTTCATAAATAATCGTATTCATTTGATGTCTAAAAATTATAAAAAAAAATACCATGATGTAGGAAATATTTTTATATTTATAATTAATATTTATAGTCTAATAGATAACTTATATAACCCCATGTAAAAATTAATTTACTAAAAGATATATGTTTATGTCATTTTTGTCTTTACTTTAAATTAATTAATATAAAGTGTCATTATCACTCTTAAGTGGCTCCATGGAGTCCCAAAATCGACCCAAGGATTCCCATGGTCGGAAATGTATCAAACAATAGGATTAGGACACATGTTAGGGTAATTTAATATTATTATAATATTATTTTTAACTTGAATTACCCTATTTACCTTTAACTGTGGTAAATAAAAGTCAAAAGTTACTATTCAAAAAAAATTATTTTCATCTTATTGAATCACATTTTACTTACTAATAACAACCATGTATGTCGGATTTTCAAAATTCAATTCACAAAAGCAGTAAAATTTCATTTAAATGAAAAAGTTGGTTTTTTAACTACTACTCATTGTTTTCACTATTAATCAAAAATTGAATTTTTTCAAAAAAATACCAAAAATTAAGCCTAATATATATTTGATATTCTGAATTCAAAAATGATTTATATTTTACCAAATTCAAAACATAGAAGATTCATTAATTAATTAAAAATTAATTCCCGTTGTCAAAACAAAAAGCGTGTTTTTAAGAAATAATAACTATCAAATGATTGACACTTGTTTATGTCTAATTTCAAAGTGAAATTACTTCCAATGACCAAAATTTCATTAAATGGTAAAAATATAATCTAATTACACTTTAAAACCAATTAAAAATATAATCTAACCATGTAAATAAAATAGATTAAAAGACAGTTTTGGATTAAAATACAATATTTTTCACTATTCATTAACAAATGAATTTTATCAGAAAAATACCAAAAATTTACCCAAATTAAATTTTTATGTCCCAATTATAAAGAAGAATTTTATTTTGTCAAATAGAACATATAAAAGTGTCCAAAACTAGATTTAAAGAGGGTTCACCATCAAAAGGCAGTAAATCGACCTTTGAAAGAATATTAGAGTATATATGATTAAAATTAGATTCATTCACATTTTAAGCCTCTAACTTTTATTTGATAAATGAAAAAACATTTAACAGCCATTTATAATAATATTTTAGTTAGTTCTATTCATTCTCACCAATATAATGGCTAGGCGTTAACTACCATTTTAAATAATATTATATTATTATTTTTCAGTATAACTCAACATTGTGTGCAACGTAAGATTTCAAAGAAACTCATGGTTTTGTATTGGGTACTCCATAGAACATTTCATTCCCTTTAAATTAAAATTAATATTTAATTCACAAATATTAATAAATATGAAAATTTCATATTCTTTATTTACCTGGGATGTTACACCTATCGTACAAGGGCATGGGATCCTTACCTAGAGTTATGGCCCCTCGACTATGTAGAATAATGATGAGGTGTGGTTTGACATAGATTTGGACTCAAGGGGGAGATTGATGATTTCCCCATCGAGACGTGTTTTTGTGGCATTACCTCAAATCATGTGGGCGAGTCAGTGCCACCCAAAGTAGATAGTATCAATGTGTGGTGATTAAGTCCTTTAGACTTGGGTGTTCACAGTAGATGCATGAGATGCTGAGAATCGATGATGGAATTACTCTTGGAACTGTTGGATACTCATCTTATTGGGATGAGTTGTGAGATAGAGATCCCCTTACTCTCTTGTTTTGGATTATTTTATTGATCATATATATATATATATATCCTTCTCTTGTACTCACTCCTTGGATTTGGTTACTCTCCTTCCAAGATAGGTGAAGATGCACGAGGTATTCCACATACTTTATGTGCCTATATTCTCATGGTTGGATGAGTCTACTCTCCTATTATAGGCGGTGAAGGCTCAATGGGTTGTTTATCTACTCACTGTGACAAGCCCCTTGTGCTTGGACGAGCTTACTTTCACTCTTTGTTGGGATGAGTTGTACTCTTTATTTGTACCTTGTATATCCACGATATTTCTTTCCTCTTGTATCTATTATTGTTCCCCTTTAACATTTTAGAGTGTTATAATGGGTATGTATATACTCACCCCTACATGGGATTTGCCTACACATGTATTGTCTTATGAAGGCAACAAATAGGTTGATCATGACTTTACAGGAGCTTAGGGATACGAGGTTCTTGGACAGCGTATAATGGCCGTAGCTTGGGATTTAGGAGTGGGGCTCTCTTTCAGTTGTTTTCTTTTCTAGTTTTGTTATGTTAGGACATATTTCTGGTTGGGCTTGTATTTTTCACCTTTGCTTTCAGTTTACACTACCTCACTCTTGTAATGTCTAGAGGTTCATGCATGCTTGGTTTATTTTATAGTAGTGTTTCATCTTTTCTTCTTTCCCTCTGCACTTTTGAATTGAGTAGGTTATGTTCATTTGTATAGGTTCTTAGGCAAAGGACTCCTTGAGTTAGTTATGTCTTCAACACTTATCTCCACCCCTGTCCTATAGAGGAGAGCTTGGGGTAGTTGCGGCTTGATCCTTGACATGGGTCAGGTCATTACATATCGGTATTGAAGAAAATTCATTCCTTGGGACTTTTTTTGGATGTATCCCCTTAAGAGTATTTCATTGGGTTTAGGGAAAACAATGTTAGAGTGTCTTGAGTGTGCATCTTAGGCCATGGAGTCCAGTGATGGTGCAGCGACTGATGTATCCATTCACTAGGGACCAGACTACCTACTTGTCGACTCGACATGTCGAGACATTAATTTTATGGATTAATGGTACATGAATCATATAAGATTGAATCTTTGATTTCCTTTTTGAGTCATATCCCCATTATTGTGGATATATATATATGTGTGTGCTGATTTGACCGTGACACTCCTTGATAAATTTTAGGATGCCTTCGTGATGATAAAAAACCAGGATACCAGATCTGGTTCATGATGATGACCTTATGAGTGATGAGGACTCGGTTTAGGGTCCACCACACAACCCCCTTCCTCCAGGTGGGTAGCTAGTATCACCTCCACCTGTTTAACACTAAATCATCCCATCAGATAAGGTTGAGTATTTGAACAATATTAGCACACTTCGCGATTTCCAGTGCCAGATACCCATGAGGTTCCATGGAGAGCCAGATCCTTTGGTGGCAGAGGATTGGTTAGAGTCAGTGGTCCACATCTTCAGGCTTATCCGAACACCGATAGATTAAGTGGTGGCATTGGTAGCCAAAATTTTCTACGAAGAAGCTAGGAATTATTGGATCTTGGTTACACATATTTATGATGAGTCAACACTCTTTTGGGATGAATACCAGCAACTATTCCAAAAAGAGTACTACCCCTCCTATTTACACTCAGTCTAGATCCAGAAGATTCTGGAGATGAAGTAGGGAAGGATGATGGTGGCTGAGTACATGGTGAGGTTCACAAAACTTATGTGCCACTCCCTTGACATTATTTGAGATTGCTACTCCTGAGCACGAAAGTTTGAGCAGAGACTTCGCCAAGAGATTCGATCCAGCGTCGTTCCCTTGTGCATCCCCACATATGCTGGGGAGCTGGAGCAAGCACTGGTGACAGAGAGCTTTCTTTTAGAGGGATTCCAGGCAGTTGGAGAAAGCTATGGGAGTCCCAAAGTTGAATCATCTACAACAACTAGTAGATTATAGACACTAGCATATCAGAGTAGGAGACCCTTCTACGAGAAGGCTCAGAAACATAGTCGCATGGGTCCGAGACAACGTAGAGTGATAGGGAAGCCCAGAGAGGGGAATTTCTTTACTTGTGATGGGTGAGGTCACATGGAACAAGACTTACTGACCTAACATGCTGATAAACACATGAAGATAGCTGATGAAACACCATGGCATAGGTAACACTATGATCAAGGATCTCCTAGGTGTGGACAGGGTGGTCCCCGGGGAGGCAGAGCTAGAAGAGGAGCTATGAGTGGTGGGATATGAATGGTGTTTGATAGCACCAAGGAATAGGTTAAATGATTTCTTAGATATGTGTTATGGTCTAGATAACATCCATTTGATGTTATATGAATGGTGTTTAACTATCAGATGAAAAAGGCTCATAATACATTGAGAATACTTCTCACGAAGTACGTATTTTGTGATCTTTAAAAATAAAGATTATGAGGACATATATGTTAACCTAAATTACACTTGTTATATGTTTATTTTGATATTCCTAACAACAAACATGTTTATTATAATTAACACAACACACATTGAAAGCTGGTGGGCCATAGAACTAAAATTTTTATCATCATAAATGATGAAAATTGTCATATCTAGTGATCTGAGCCCTGGTACGATCTGAGGATCTATATGAATTAAACTGAGTATGAAAAATAAAACTAAACACATACCTTGTTTAGAACTAATCATGCTCGACTGCAGTTTGTCACCAAAAATCATTTCTTGACGGATCTGAAACTAAACCCCTCTAGATCATCCACACATGCTCTAAGAATTTTCACGCACATAATTCATTGAATTTTAGGTGCTAGCGCAGAGCTCCGATGATCTCTTCAACACCGTGACAATCACCTTGATCTCATATATTCAATTTGTCGAAGGTGCACTTGGATCAGTGCTTGATGAGAGAATCTATCTCTTTAGAAGGTGGAGGAGAGAGATCCTCTCATTTCATTAGCATGAACAAATTTAAGGAAATGATCCACTCTTTTATATAGTGGGACTATAAAAATATTTAGAAGGGTTTCCTGACCTCTGAAAATAAAACATTCACTAAATAAGTAATAAATAAATAATTATGATGAACTAAACTACGTTATAAATATTATTTATATTTTATTACATTCTTGAAATATATATTAAATATATTACATGATAAAGCTGAGTCATTTAATTCGACTCATAATCCCCACTAATATTAAATGAACAAGGAGTATTGAAATAATATTCATTTGAATAATATTATTCCTCATATTTAATTAAACACTTTTAATTTAATAAATAAATTCAATCTAATTATTATTTAATTGAATAATAATGAATTTATTTATTTATCGGTGATTAGTAAAACTAGACAATTATTAGACCTCGTGGTGAGACCCACCATGTCCTATATACCTATTCAACAGAATATAGAAGATTCTTGAATATACTATTGTGTGTGATCCTATAGACCCTTATCTCAATAGCAGTGAATAGTATTCACTAACCAAGAGAGAAGTCTTACAACCCATCAAGGACTCTAAAGATACAAGTAGTAGTCATAACAACGACAACCAACCTAAGAATGCACACTGTGTAATATGATCTCTTTGTATTTAGATATCTTATAAATTAGGGCAAACACTTGTATCATCCTCCTTTAATGCTTTATTATTTTCTAATCTAACTGAATGGATTTACCCTCAACTGCCTCAGCCAAGGACTTATAAAGGTACTACCATCCTGACCAACTAGGCCCTAGATATATTACTTCCCTAACTCATAATGGAAAAGTTTTATCTTGATCATTCAACCAATGTCATACCACCAATGACACAACCAACACAAGATACCTTGTCGCGATTTCATTATCATGGTTTTTTTCTTGGCTCAAATTACGTGATCAAATGTCACACATTGATAATGATCTCAAGTCAGGAGGCAAATACACACATTCATATATAGGAAAAAAAAGTATACTAGAAACATGTGGTATTCCTATTGGCGGTTCTGTTCTCATGATCTCACTTACCAGTGATCACCAAGTGTGAATTTCATGAGAAGAAGTTTCAATGATTAGGAGCCCCCAACACTTTATAGTCAAACATCAAATGTGTCTAGTTAATATGATGTATCTAGACCATATTAAATTTATTTAATATTAATTTCATAGTTGCTTGAGCTTCACATTATAGTCTGGGATTTTCTATAACCTTTTGATATGATAATTAATCTATGTACATTATGATGTGGAAATTTATACACTATAATGGTAAGTGAACATCAAGAATATATCACTATATATATGAAGTGTTAATAAAAAAGTATTGTATAGTTGGGTCTAGGGAACCCATTATTACAATACTCCCACTTTCACTAGATCCAACTTGATAACCAGTCTTGTTAGCTCTTGCATGATTAAGATCATGTCTCTGCTAAGTCACAACTTTAGTTTCTGGGTCTGCCACGTCTTCACTACGTGGCTATTCTTCTATGTGTGACCTCACCACCTTGAGAGATACTCCTCAAGAGATGTAAACCTTGAGTATACTCTTTTTTCCACTTTTGATATTTGAAATCTTTGCTAGTACTAGTAATAGAATTATCACCATGATAAAACTTTACTTACTGGGTGAGATTCCAAGAACTGGAACAAAGCATTTCATTTAATACACTATTTATTAGCTATCTCAGAAACTGAAATATAATCCGTATTTGTAGATATGACTACCACTAGATTTTATGTTCTTTTCTAGATCATCACCTTTATCCTAACTATGATATTAGATCGTATTGATCAAAGGAAGACTAGTTTATGTCCCCTAAAAACCAATATCCCTTTCTCTCCATATACCTAGTATATATCCTTTGTACTTGCTCTAGTACTATTGGGTAGTTCTAACTGCTTTCCTTGTAGTTGTCCTATATATGACTGATATTTGCCTACTATAAAGTATATGATGGAAATATCATTTCCTGAACATATCATGGAATATGTGATTGATCCATCACTGAAGTGTATGGAACTCAATTAACCACTTTAATCTCCTCCTATGCTTATGTATGTCTTCTTGGAGAGATTAATGCCATGTGACATTAGTAACAATTCTCACTCAAATTGTTATATCTTTTAATTTTCAATACATTTTTAATATATGTATGATTGACTAGGTCTAAGAAACTGTTAGATCCACCTCACTAGATCATGTTCCCTAGAACTTAGGTTGCTACTTTAAGTCAATCACTGGAGAATAACTTTTATCCCGGTCTTAACTAACTGTAAGATCAATATTTTTTTCTATGTGTTACCAAACATATTTTACTTAGAAAACAATGGCGCTCCCACTAACCTCTGTAAGACAAATGGAAAAGATTCATTCTAAATGAATATTCTATGATCTTGATTATTAATTTAATCCTAAACTAGATTTTAGTAACTTACAACCATTATTATCATTATATGGTGTCATCACCTTTTTTTGGTTGTGTCGTGTAGAAACATTCCACGATTGGTGGTCTTGACATCCAATGTTCAATAAAATGATCATAGATAGTAGCTATAACAAGTAAAATTCTAATGGATTTAGACATAACGACTTGGTATAACCAATCGAACCTTATTGGTACTACACTTGTACCATCCATGTATAGTTTCACTTAAATACCCACCGCAGTATTCAAAATGATAAGCCCCATGTACTTTGATACATGGAATCTATCAATGAATTTTAATTGATCCTGTCAATTTTAACTAAATTCCATATATTGTCTACTTTTAGGAATTATTATTCTCAATTAATAATTTATCACCAACCATGATGAATATAAAACCATCACCATGATTTTATCCTTCCTACACAATGTCTTTGAAACATTCTCTTCCACACCTATTATGCTACTCGTTCCTATTCCAACTATTTGTGCATCTCTAGCATTGACTAAACCCAACTCAATTTTTCTCCCACTATCTCAAATAAAGATGTGTACCCTTTTATAGAAATATATTCTATAACTTGACTATATCTTTTCTATCTATGGGTTTTCTGTACTATCCTAAGAAAACATTTAGGATAATTATAATAGATTCACATTGTGTTTTTCTTGATGCAATTTTGTTTGTATCCTCAATAATCTCTTTGCATCAAAACACATGTTCTCATGACAGTGTATTTATATCATAATAAAACTAATATGACATCCATTTACCATTATAGTTGGTATATGGTTATGAAATATCATTGTTATTTGTTAATCACATATTGAAATATAATGGAAGATTTTTCAATGTATATTATATGAAAAATTGATACTCCTTTTACTTACATCATAACTCTGATGTATATAAGGAAATGTGTATTGAGGAATTACTTCATGGTACATTTTTTTAATCCATGTTAACATGTAATACTTGTCATCAATCCTTGTTATTATCATCACAACATTGATGTGGATAAGGTAATTTTCATTTAGGAATTACTCCATGCTACATTACATTGAACGATGAATGCTAGGTCAAGATATTCTTCAGCATTCCATCTCGAAGAAACACATATCTTCTGATTGTCCATATATCATAATTCACTTTCTCATTTCTTAATAAACACTTAAAGTAATATAATGAAGTATATTTACCACTATCTTACCCTTGGAATAGTTCAATCTCTCTTTCTGAACTAATTTTGAAAGCCTTATGACTTACCTTTATATTTTAAGGTATCATTGTCCAAAACTAAATATGTATATACATCAATAATACCTAGGGAGTTTAGATCCATTGAGTCTAAATACTATACTGGGTATATCCTTGACACCCACTTCTAGTTTTTCTTAACAAAGTATTATCCTGGCACAACCGGGTATATAAGTCTTACATTTTATATTCATCTTGTATTACTAATGATTCAAGTATTAAGGAACTATTAGTTGACTATTAGACACCATAAACAATATTCAATCCTAAACTGGAATAATTTTTCCTTATGTCTAATGGAAACATGAGATTAATGTTTTGTTAATACTTAACAAAAGTTTAAATATAATCATTTACTTGGAAATTAGAAGTTATGCGCTTCTCACTGCTGACTTAGGAATCACCCTTTCACAGTCGTTCGGAGAATGCCTTAATTATTATAATGTTTATATACTTACTTGGTTACTATATTAAAATACACTTATATTATAGGCATATTGTATTCAATACCCAAGAAGTATAACTGAAACAATACATTTTATATTGATGAATATATCTGAAGAAGGAATCAAGTACTTCCTTCTTTGATTCATTGCGTTTAAAATTTCAATAGATTTATTACATGATATGAGAATAAAATAACCTCATATTTAATACCTCTTTTATTTGAATGAAATCATAAAGGTGACTTTGGCATCGCTCTTTTCATTGTCCTTTTCACCTCATCTTTCAACTTGTTCACCATAATAATTAAAGATTATAATTTCTTTAAGTTCTTATTTACTGGGTGAACCTTACCTAAAAGGTAATGAAGTGTTTACTACATATTGTTATTTTTTGTAATATTAAATGAAACTGGATTAAATGGGTGAAAATAATATGAGAAATGGGTTCTTTGAAAGATCTTAATCTTCCTTTCAATTTACACATCACTCGTGTAATAATTACCCATTCATATCTTTGCTTCTCTTTCTCCTTGCAAGCTTCTTGGAGATGAGATTATATGTAAAATCATCCATATCCCAATATTGTATCCATAATTCACATAAAATGTTGATGAAAACATTATGAAATAACCATAATATGAATTATATATGAGTTTCCTATAAGAATTTTTACACCCTCACTTCTTGAGGTGGCTTAACAGGTATTGTGGATTCCAGCACCTTGAATTTTATATATCATAGCATTGTGCAAAAGTTCCCGTACTGTTCTTTGGAAACTCGTGTTGGATAGGATACTAACTATGTCCAATATTATCATAGTGTATCTTGTGATATTACTCGCCATTTTTTACAAAATCTAAATTCTAAACGATTGTACTTTTATCTTGATTATCGATTTAGACATTATTGATTAATTAATTAAACCATTAAATGTATCCCACTATTTTACCGAATTATAGGAACCCTCTATATTAGAATCAAAATACTCTGTCACTTTAGTATTCTAGTGGAAAATATCCTTCAACTTCCCCTCACAGTCTACAAGATATGGTTACACCACTAGTCAGAGAGTTCAAGGTAGACGTTTGACTGACCAACCACATTAATTTGTGGCTCCTTGATATGTTGAGTGAAGTCCCAACTTCTAAAATCATAAAAATGATTTACAAAATGATTTCTTCTAAAGTTACAACAAGCTAGCTATGAAATCATTTTCTATCTGATATGCATGTTCTATGTGATCACACTCACAAGTGACTATTCAATAAATAGAAAAACATTAATCATGTCATAAATTGATTTAATCTATGCATTTTTATGTTTATTATTTTATGTGATTGTGAAAACTTGTATATTCAATCAAATAACAAACAATGCATAAATTAAATATACTACCCAACTGATCTTGAACATCTATTATTGGTTGATCCATTTAAAATCAACAGACCCACCATGACCTAGGGGTATAATACCTGAGTCAGGACTTGACTTGTATTGTAGCTCTCACCCCGGCCTAATGTGTCATCATCTCATATGGAATACTGGCTCGTCTCGATGTGGTCCACATCTTACTTTGTCTTCATCATAATACATACATACTCACACGCAAGCGAGGGGGTCTCATGAATGTGCAATACATAGAAAAACATCACTCGTGGACACACAAACCCTTATACATATTAAATGAGAAAAACTGATGATGCGCAAATCATCTTTTAATTTATTACATGCATCACACATAGTTAAAATAATTAATTTAAATAAATAAAAGTATACACATACATTGGATGGTCTGTGCTCAAGATTAGTCATCACATAATTAAAAATTAAATTGCTATAAATTTAAAGTACAAGGGAAATTCAAAAAAAATGAATTATTAAATTCAAATAATTTATTCAAATATTTTGAATTTTATTCCATTTAAAAATTAATTTAATTTTAATAACAAAACTTAAATTAATTAATTAATTTAATTTAACACACAAATTAAATTAATTTTCTATACGGGTATTAAAGTATTATATTTTATACCAAAAATTATTATTTTAATTATTTTCATTTGATTCCAAAATTAAATTAATTAATTAAATTAATTTTGATTAAATTGAGCCTTGAAACTATGCACAGGTGCAATATAGGTTGCGTCGAACCCATGCAGACTCGTTTTGTCCCATACAAAGCCCGTACAGAGGTATTTTGAGCCAGTCAGGCCTACCCAGACCCATTTTTGGGTCAAGCATGTTGTGGTTCTCTGACCACTACGAGAGATAATAGTAGAAGAATGGGAAGAAAAATAATCTTTATTTCAAAAGAACAAGGATTACAAAAGACCCCTTCCACACCTCCCTTTGATTTTAATCACATAGAGCTCTCCCAGCCCTCTCTCAAAGAGATCTTACTTCGCTTGAATATAATGATGGAGGAAGCACCCTTGGCCCTCCTTAAATAGCCATGGTGGGAGGTTTCAAGTTTGACACAACTCCCACCAAACCTTGGACTTTAAAAATGGTGGCCACCAACTCCAATGGCAGCCAAAAAAATAGTTGTTGCACATGTGAAATGTGCAACCCTCAATATAGAAGTCCTCCATGGTGGATATGGTTGGTGCACCACCCAACAACCATGGTAGCTGGAAAAATATCCGTCAATTCTCCCCCTCCAGCTGCAATCCGCTGGAGCATCTGCAAAGATCTAGCTTCTCCCGAGCGACCACCTTTGTCAGCATATCTGCCGGGTTCTCCTTCGTGTGGATCTTCACAAGTCACAACAGTTGTTGATCCATCACTTCGCGTATCCAATGATAGAGAATGTAGATGTGCTTCATCCGGGAATGGTACCTGGAGTTTTTGCTCAAGTCCAAAGCACTTTGACTATCACAATGAACCATGTACTCCTTCTGGTTGAATCCGAGCTCCTGGAGAAAACGCTTTAGCCACAACATCTCTGTTCCAGCTTCTGAAGCAGCAATGTACTCTGCTTCCATCGTGGATAAAGCGACACACTTCTGCAACCTTGATTTCCATGATACAACTCCTCCTTCAAAAGTATAGATGTATCCTGATGTAGACTTCCTGCTATCAGGATCTCTGGCCATATCTGCATCTTTATAGCCCTCTAAGAGTGGTTAAGCTCCCCCGTAGAACAAACATAACTTTGAGGTACCTTTAAGATACCTCAGAATCCATTTTAAATAATCCCAATGTTGCTTCCTGGGATTGGAGAGAAAATTACTCACGATTTCCACTGCATGGGCAATGTCAGGTCGCGTACTCACCATAACGTACATCAAGCTTCCAACTAACAAGGAGTATGGTATCATCTTCATCGTCTCGATTTCTTCCTTGGACGATGGGCATAAACTCCTGCTCAACTTTAAATGGCCGGGAAGAGGAATGCTTACTGGTTTGGCTTTGTCCATGTTGAAACATTTTAGAACACGTTCAACATACTTCTCCTGAGATAGCCATAACAACTTCCTCTTTCTGTCACGAATGATCTGCATCCCCAAAATCTGTTGAGTTGCACCCAAGTCTTTCATATCAAAAGACTTGGATAACTCCTTCTTCAACTGGAAAATCTTCACTGCATCCTTCCCAATGATCAACATGTCATCAACATAAAGTAGAATAGAAACAAAGTTACCATCCTAAAATCTCTGGATGTAAACACAATGGTCCGCCTGTGTCCTCTTGTAGCCATGACTCACCATGAATGAGTCAAACTTCTTGTACCACTATCTGGGAGCCTGTTTCAGTCCATACAAGCTCTTCTTCAATTTGCAGATGAGGTTTTCTTGTCCAGAAACCTCAAATCCTTCAGGCTACTTCATGTAGATCTCCTCAGATAGGTCACCATGAAGAAAAGTTGTCTTCACATCCATCTGTTCAAGCTCCAAGTCCAAGCTAGCCACTAATCCGAAAATGACTCGAATTGAAGCCATCTTCACCACGGGTGAAAAAATCTCATCAAAGTCGACTCCTTTCTTCTGAAGAAATCCCTTGACAACTAACCGAGCTTTGTACTTGACCTCTGTTTTGCTTCCATCCTTCTTCAGCCTGAACACCCATTTGTTCGTTAGTGCCTTCTTACATTTGGGTAGTTCCACCAAATCTTATGTCTTTTTTTTCGTCAAAGACTCCATCTCATCCTCCATTGCATGAAGCCACTTGAGTTTTTCAGGATGAGATACTTCTTCCTGGTATCCTTCCGGCTCCCCCTCATCAATCCACAACAGGTACTATGAATCTGAATATTTTGTTGAAGGAATCCTTCCTCGTGAAGATCTTCGAACCTGTGAAATGTTAGGTTCAGGAGGCACAACATCACCTAGCTCCTGTGATAGTTCTGCAACTTCTTGTGGAGAGTATTGAGTCTCCCCCTACTCAATATCCTCTTCCACTGCCTCCTGGTCCACTGCCGATGAGTCTTCTTGCACCTCCTCCTCTTCATTGATAGGTGGTGCTCGTACCGGTGTTGGATCATGAATTGATTCCTCAACACCTTCCCTTCGATTCATTCTAGGATTTTGAATGTCCTCGATCGTTTGGTTCTCATGGAACACGACATCTCTTCTTCTGATCACCTTCTTCTCCTTCAGGTCCCAAATCTTGTATCCGAACTCCTCATCTCCATAGCCGATGAAGATGCATGGAGTAGATCTCCCGTCTAGCTTCTTCCTGAGCTCCTTGGATACATGTACAAATGCCAAACATCCAAATACTCGTAAATGATAGTAAGAGGGATGTTTACCAGACCATCTCTTCTGTGGAATCTCAAAATTCAGCGGGACTGACGGTGATCGGTTGATGAGGTAGTAGGCAACCTGAACAGCTTCTCCATAGAATGGCTTAGGGAGCTTTGCCAAACTCATCATGCTTATGACCTTCTCCATGATGGTTTTTTTCATCCTTTCTGCAACTCCATTGTGTTGTGGGGTGCAAGGGACCGTCCTCTCATGTCGGATGCCATGACTCCTATAATAGGAATCAAATTCCCTGGATGTGTACTCTCCTCCATTGTCTGAATGAAGACACTTTAGATTCTTTCCAGTTTCACGCTTCACCATGGTGTGGAACATTTTGAAGTATTCCAGTACTTGGTCCTTTGTTTGTAAGAAGAACACCCACACTCTTCGAGATGCATCATCAATAAATTATAGAAAATATTTTTTTACCTCCGAGTGTATCCACCTCCATGGGTCCGCATACATCAGAGTGCACCAGATCCGACAACTATGATCTCCGTGATGAAGCAGTATTGAATGAAACTCTTTGCTGCATCCCATAAAAGCAGTATTTACAAGGATCAAGTGATGCATCCTTGTCAATACTGATGTACTTCTTCTTTGTTAGGGTAGATAACCCTTTTTCACTCATGTGGCCGAGCCTTCTATGCCACATATTAGATGACGTCTCTCTTTCCATCGTGTTGAGGCTGTCTTCACATATCTTCACATGAGTTTTGTACAACGTACCGCATATGTGTCCTCGAGCAATGATGATGGCTCCTTTTGTCATCTTCCATGCTCCGTTACTGAAGATGTTGTCATAGCCTTGTCAATCAAAGACTATACCTGATAATAGGTTAAGCCGAAGTCTTGGAACATGTCGAACATCTTTCAGGGTGATTGTGTATCCAACATTCATCTTTACTTGGATATCACCCATTCCAACAATATCTGCCAAACTGGTATTCCCCATCTTAACTGCACCAAAGTCACCATCTTGATAAGTCAAGAAATACTCACGATGTGGCGTGACGTGGTACGATGCTGCAGTATCGACCACCCATTCTATGTCTTGGCCTGATGTATGAAAGCATGTCTCTTCTTCATCTTTGGAGCAAAGAACAACTTCTTCGGTGATGCTCACATGCGCGTCTTCATTTCTTCTTTGCTGGTTGTTACTTTGACCCTTTTCTTGTAACAACTTTCAGCAGTTCTTCTTCATGTGTCCCTCCATGCCACAATGGTAGCATTTTTATGTTGGTCTCCTACCATCTGTGGACCTTCCTCTGTTCTTGCTTCGACCTCTAGTTCCTGCCCCATGACCTCCTCCTTGTTGTCTCCCTCACTTCTCCAGAACCAGAGCTTGCGTCTGGTTGAAACCCGCATCCTTCCTTCGGGATTCCTCATTGAACAGTTCATCCTTTACCATCGCCATCGTAAGTTTGCCTCCAGGCGCTGAGTTTCTGAGTGAGACGACAAGCGTATCCTAGCTATCAGGAAGTGTGTAGAGTAAGTGGTTCGCCTGATCTTCATCATTTAGAGTCTTACCGGCAGCCACCAACAAGTTCACCGGGCTTTGGAACTCGCTGGTGTGTTCGGCTATAGAGTTTCCACTTTGTAGTCGAAGATTCATCAACCGCTTCAATAAGAGGATCTTGTTTCGAGCAGTCTTTGACTGGTACGTATTTTCCAACTTTGTCCAAAGTTCATACGCACTAGTCTCTTGAGCAACATGGTGGTAAACGCTGTGATCAATCCATTGGCGGATTTGGCCGATCGTCTTCTTGTTTAGCTTCTTCCACTCCGCTTCCCTTGTGGCATCAGGGTTGACTCCCTCATTCTTAATGGGGTCAAAAAGATCCTTAGCATTGATAATATCTTCCATTTGAGACTTCCAAATGGAGTAGTTCGAAGAAGTCAACATGATCATCCCTCCCATGGATGATCCCTCCATTATATTTCAATTAAGTTAAAAATTGGTGCATAATCTGGAAAAATGGAGCTCACTGTTGCATCTAGAATGGTCGAAAATGGTGGAATCGACTTCTGGATCGTTGAAATCGGATACCGATTGATCAAGTTATGATCAAAACAGTATCAACAGTCGAGATCGTCTGATGACGTGACGATGAAGTGTCGATGACGTGGCACGCCAGAGCAGATGCCGGAAACCCACTGGAAAAGTCACTGGCACCGGAACATTACCTTCTTCTCCGGCAAGGGGGTACTGTTCACCAGAAGTTTGACCAAACTTTGACCGGGCCTAGAAAGCTCGTTTTAGCTCCGTTTTCGATGCCGTGTGCGCCATTGGAATCGTCTTGACATAGGCTTTCAGAATATGCCTTCAAAACACGATTCCTGGCAACTTGAATTTTCCGACCACTAGAAAAATTTCCACCGCCCGCCGCCGTTTCTCCGGAATACCACTTGTTGTGGTTCTCTGACCACTATGAGAGATAATAGTAGAAGAATGGGAAGAAAAATAATCTTTATTTCACAAGAACAAGGATTACAAATGACCCCTCCCACACCTCCCTTTGATTTCTATCACATGGAGCTCTCCTGACCCTCTCTCAAAGAGATCTTCCTTGGCTCGAATCTAATGATGGAGGAAGCACCCTTGGCCCTCCTTAAATAGCCATGGTGGGAGGTGTCAAGTTTGACACAACTCCCACCAATCCTCCCACCAAACCTTGGACTTCACAAATGGTGGCCACCAACTCCAATGGCAGCCAAAAAAATAGTTACTGCACATGTGAAATGTGCAGCCCTCAATATAGAAGTCCTCCATGGTGGCTATGGTTGGTGCACCACCAACCAACCATGGTAGCTGGAAAAATATCCATCAAGGCACACCCCCATCGACTCACTGTGGGGTGTATTGGACCAGACTGGACCTAGGGAGGCCATGGAGAATCGAGGTAGGGGTTACGTCGTGACTTCATTTGGTGAAAAATAGATCGGCCTAGTATCCAGCGGCAACAAGAAAGCTATAAGATGTGGTAAGACTTAGAGTTGACTACGGGACGAAAGCAACCTGTCTGCGAGGTGGAAGTAGCGATGGTGTTTGAGACGCGGGTAGAGGTGGCATCATTGTCATATCTAGACATAAAGACGGTGTGATGGATGTGGCATATGGCGGTTGTGGTGAGCTAGGTTGGTGAGGAGGACCTGCAGTGGTTGAGATCTTCTTGGGGAGAGGCTGCTTGTTGCAAAGAAGGTCATCGGGTGCCAGCGCTTGGTGGTGGAGGCCATGACCTCACTGAGATGTCGGGAGGAGGATCGAGCACCGATAGAAGGGATGACCAGGGGCGGTCGGTGGCCTCCAGTGGCGGCTAACTCGTGGCGATGTAGGGAGTGGGATCTGGCTAGAAGGGGTGTGACTGGTAGTTTGTTAAAGGAGGAGAGCAAGAAGGCGATTGCCTCGCTACTAGATCACATGTAGAAGGGGAGACTATAGGTGGACTAGATCTCGATGGTGTGACCGAAATCGAAGGAGATGGAGGTGTCCTAATCTGATCCAGGCATCAGTGGCCTAGGGAGCTCTCACATGGCCTGGAAAGCCTCGATCTACTAGAGGGAGGATCATCCAGAGAGATAGAGCGGGGCTGCCTCGATCTGGGGAGGAGAAGGGGTGCTACCTAGTGAGCCAGAGGAAGGTGATGGGGAGTCTTTCGTAGGAAGTCTTACCATTTTTTTTCAATTTTTGTTTCTTTGGTTGATAAAGTCGCACCACCCCATATAATTTTTCCCTTCTCTATCGTTATTTTTTTATTTTACTGTGGGTTTGGCTTTCCACAAAATCCATTTCCCATTAACTGAGTATTTTTTTTTGTCTGTTCAAGCTGATACCCCCCCCACAAAGTTTTATTTTATTTTTCATTTTTCATTTTTTTAACATCTTCCAAACCTGGTGGAATCACTAGTCACTAGTCGGAGCAATTCCAGCGACTGGTACCCGAATGGAATAATAAAACACCAAAAACGCCACAGAATAAAATAAGAACATGACCTTATATATATATATATCATGTTCTTAAAATTTTAATACTTGAAATACTGAAAATGATCTATATTAAAATTTCGAATGACCATAACTTGGTCATTCAAAATCAGATTGATGCGCGGTCTATTCTGTTAAGACCAATTAAAATCTCTCTACTTAAATTTAAAGGTAATTTAATTTTCTTGGCTCAAAAAATTCATGCTCTCCTGTTGATACCAATTGTAGATAATGAAGCACACAATGGAAGCCAATGGGTTGGGGAATTAATTTTTTTTACTAGAAACGATGAAACTTGTTTTTTTCGGTGATCCGAACCTCAGTACAATCTGAGGATATCATATAAATTAAACTAAGCACGGAAAATAAAACTTAACACATTCCTTTTTCAAAATGAAGAATTCTCGATTTCAACTAGTTTCCAACAATATTTTCCTGAAGGATCCAAATACAAACCCTTATAAATTATCCACACACACTCTAAGAATATGCACAGACATTATTTTTCGAATTTTGGGTGCTAGCATGGAGCTCTGACAATCTAATCGACGTCGCGACAATCAACTAAATCTCAGGGCTTCGATCCGTCGAAGTCACACTTGGATCAGCGCATGGAGAGAGACTCTCTCTTTATAAAAGGTGGGATGAGAGAGAGAGGCTCTCATTTCATTGGCATTAACAACTTTAAGAAAATGATCCATCCTCCTACTTATATAGTGGGATGATCAAAATACATGGAAGGGTTCCTCGACCTCTGGAAATAAAACGTCAATTAAATAATCAATAAATAAATAGTTATGATGAACTAAATTTCATCATAAATATTATTTAAATTTTATCACATACCTATAATATATATTAAATATATTATGTGATAAAACTGAGTCATTTAACTTGACTCGTAATTCCCACTAACATTAAACGAACTTGAAATATTGAAATAATATCCATTCGAATAATATTATCCCTCATATTTACTTAAACACTTATAAATACTTTTAATTTATAAAATCAACCCAATTATTATTTACTTGAATAATAATGAATTTATTTATTTATCGGTGATAGATAAAATTGGACAATTCTCAGACCCTGTGGAGGGGTCCACCATGTCCTATATACCTATTCAATAGAACATGGAAGATTCTTGAATATGCTATTATGTGTGACCCTCTAGGCCCTTATCTCGATAGGAGTGACTAGTATTCACAGACCAAGATTAGATTTTAGAAACTAATCAAGACCCCTAAAGAGACAAGGAGTAGTCATAGCAATGAAAACCAACCTATGGACACATACTGTGTAATATAATATCTTTTTAATTAGGTATCTCATAAAGAAGGATGCACACTTGTGTCATCTTCCTTTCTAGACATATTATTTTATGATCTAATTGGAAAAATTTACCCTAGGCTATCTTGGACAAGGATTTATGAAGGTAATACCACCCTGATCATTTAGGCCTGAGATATATTACTTCCTCAACTTGGAAGTGACAAATTATGTCTTGATCATTCAACCAATGATTCACCCAACACAAGCTACCTCATCATTATTTCATTTTACTTACATAAATGTTCACAATAAAATGGTACATATTGACAATTATATCAATCCATGAGACCAATACACATGTTCATATATAGAAACAACCAATAACACCTGAAACATGTGGCATTCTTATTGGTGGGTATGTCCTCATGATCTCGCATACTAGAGATCACCGAGTGTGAACTAAATGAGATTAAGTCTCCATGATTATGAACTATTGACATAAATAATATTTCCACTATTTTTTATATATAATTAAATGATTTAAACCCCACCAATTTAACAATTTGAGTTGAATAGCAATGTTTTTGGATTTTAGGGATGTTTTGAGCTTGAAATTGAAAATTGTTCAATTCTGGAATTTTAACTGTTTTCAATAACTTCTGTATTTCAGGTATATATTTTTCTATATTTATCCAAAACGAGTGATTATTATTTTTAGTATTATTATTTTTGTGGTATACATATTTGTAAACTGGTAAAAGTATTTATTCTGACATATGGAGGCCCAAATAAATCAGTATTTGTGGAAAGTTTTTATGTCCAGCAGAGTGTACCCCCTGAATAATTGAGATATAACTCCGAATAAAGGCATAAAAATGCATTTATTCAAACTAGAAATAAAGTGGGATTAAATGAATTACGTTCATGATGAGTTTAAATGAAACATTCACTCATTAAGATATTATTTAAAAGGTTCAAACCAGTAGAATTTGAAAGGTATCTTCAAGCAGAAAAGGTTCCATTCAGTAAATAAATCATAAATTTTGAATGACATGTAAAAAATATATAAAATTTGGATGGTAAATAGGGAGTTTAATTATGAACATATATTTAGAATAAACTAGTGAGATATTTTGCCTATAAAGTGGATAAAAAGGATCATACTTTGTATGGATAGAAGGAGAACAAAAAAATTTACAACCCCCTTTCTCTTTATATTTATATATCCTCATCATTCCAAGAGGAGAGAAAGGGATTTGTTGAGATAAATATAATGATAAATATTATATGAATTCATTATGGAATGGATAATATGAGGTCTTATCATGTGATGCAAGGATAAGCACCAAGTGGTTGTGGACGACGACAATCGACGTGCACTCTCTTCTGAGTTGCGTTTTTCTTATGTAATATCTTTTAAAATTATCTTGAACTTATATTTTTTAATGAATGCAGTTGTTTTATTTATTGAATACATTTTAATCTAGTTTTTTGGATGGTTTTTCTATATATGAAGTAAAATAATTGATTTCACTATTTAAATTTCTTTGGTAAGGTCTTTTCGTTGAGAATTGTGATTTCAATTAGGTTTGATTTCTTAGAGGTACTCAAGTAATTGGATCACTTATATAGGATGGAAAACAATCATATTAATAAATTGATATGATATACTTGAAAATTATGGTATTAATCCAGTGGTATTTGGGTGGAAATTAAGAAATTTAATTGGGAAATAATTTTAGACAAGGAAGAGGAGAGTTTCTGAGAGGTTTGAGCTTGTCCACAACTACTATTTTTATTCTAATTTCAAATATCTTTTATTTATAATTAATTTTCTATATTTATATTGAAATTTAGTTTATATTTATTTTGTTTATCATAACTTTCAATCAAATCATTATTTTATTTTCTTCTTGTGAAAACAAACAAAACAAAAGTGATAGTTTTGCAGCTCAAATTACAACCTCCTCGAGAGACAATCTATAACATCCCAGTTATAAATGCCACTCAAAGGTGATCCATGAATGATTTACCACATGGAATAAAGTGCATATCCCTAAATTCTAGAGGCTTCTAACTAGCAACAAGGGCTTAGATGTGTCATTGGGGAGACCATGCCCTCATTAACAGATTGTAACACAACAGAAATACAACAACAATTCAATAACGGAAGTATTAAACCATACAACAGAAATAAAAAGTGGAAGAATGATAGTATAAATAAAATCCAAAAGTCATATCATATACAAGATGATGATATATGTCACAATTTTCTATAAGACAACCAAAATAGGCACATAACAGTCATATACAATACATGTCTCAAATGTACAAAAAGACCAAAAGAATCCCAGTAGCATCGCAAGCCTTAGCTTGGTCCCATGCTCTCCTACTCCTAAGAAACATATTAAGTACCTATAGGAGGGTTCTTTCCCTTATCATTACCTACAATCATATAATCTGTTTGGGTCCAAAAGGTGACCCAAATAGGATGTGAGATAAAATCCCAATAGGCAACCACCCAAGGTCTATGCCAACTAGTTAGTGAATATATATAACAGGCAGTGTGAAATAAGAAAAGAAGTAAGAAAGGAAGTAATCAAAAGAAAACATCCTACATGCACTGGTTTCCATTTACATTCAATTCATATCCATTTAACAATTCATTTAAATTTAATTTACAAGTCTTGAGATTTAGATCAAGCTCGACACCCCCCCCCCCCGTGTAACTAGAAGCACAACAGATGCCTCAGAAGGCCATCTAAATGATATAAGCTAAGACCAAATCCAAGCTTGTGCTTTGTCTTGGTAGACACATCATAATTCATTCCATTTCATTTAATAAATTTAGAACTTTATCCCTTCCTTGACATTCCTAATTTGTAATTCAAGTATCACTCTAGGAATAATATCAACCAACACCCTACAAGCCCATCCCTAGAGAACCTCTCAGGAACCTGTCATCACTCTAAGTGAGGTATAAAGTCCCTACCAAATGAGTCCATCCTCGGTAGTCCACCACGGGATCCTGAGTATCACCCATGGTAATAATAGTCAATTCCCTCTATGAGTTTGCCCATGGAATCCTTCAATTGGATCCACGTTTCACTCAGCATATAAGTCAAGCTTCACTAAGTCCGTCCATGGAATACCTCATTTGGACCCATGTATCACTCATGAAATATATAGGTTCAAGCCATTGAGTCCTCCTGTGGCATTCTAACATGAATCCACATATCAACCAAGGTGTATAAGTCAATAGGCACAAGAGTCCATCCATAACATTCAAATCTAAATCTATGTATCACCCACTCCTATAAATCATTTAACCAAATTCCATTTCATTTAAACAATTCATTGAATATTCCAAGGTCAAAACCGAAGGAATTTAATAAAACTCACCTCAAAAGGGTGACTCAATCAAGGACCAACCTCAATGGCTTTTCCTTTCATTTACTCACATGGGAAAATCATGATAACGAGCTTCCCATGCTTAATCAATCCATCACATAGCATGGTATCAACATAACTCACATGAGCTAGAAATTTAAAGGCCATTCAAATACTCATATGGCCATTTTTAATATAACAAGCCTAACAAGCCTAACAAGCTATTACATGTCTTAGTTGTCATATATCTCACATGGGAAATTCAACAATTAGATCAATTCAATCCAATTACATAAACTCATGGTATAGCCTCCACTTTACTCACATGGGCAAGTCAATACTTGGAAACATGCTTTAAATAAGCAATATCATACATGGGTCAAGGGTCAAGGCAACTATCCCATACCCTTAATTCATCCCATTTAAAATTCTATTCATAAATTAATTAATCAATTTAATTTATATACCAATTCACTAATGACATCCCATGATCAAGGGGAAAATGTTTGCCTCATAGGCATCCAAGGATAAAATCCATCAAAGTCCATTTTGATAAACAAAACCCAAAGGGGTGGTTTAGTAAAGGTATAAAACCTATAACAATATTGATTAATCATCTTTAATTGAATAGGGTATACCTATCAATTCTATGATTTAAATTAAATTTAGGCGATGCCCAGAAATTGGGCGCGCGACACCCTGACATATATAAACAGCTCGACTCTAAGTGAAAGGCATGAGACCACTTACCTTAGGTTTGTGATAGATATCCCATCCAGTATTAGGCTCTAGTTCAGGTAAGATTAGGAGAAATCTAAAGAAAAGATGAAGAACGAGAAATTAGGGCATATGTGCCTAAAACCAAATAGAACAAATGATATCGATAAGAATTAAGAATGGTTAAAAAGGAATTAAGGCCTCCCTTCTATAGATATATAGAAGATCATTTGAGGTTTGTTTAAGTAATCTGGAGTTAGTCCTCCAACACTGTGAATAAAAATTCCTAGTCCTAAATTGGGAAAAATGTCATTTTATGGTCCAAATAGGAATATTCCTTGGGCATAAAATCTCCAAGGATGGCATAGAGGTCAATCTAGTCAAGATCAAAGTCATCAAGGATTTACCATAACCTTCGAACGTTAAAGGAATAAGAAGCTTTCTGGGCCATGCCATATTTAACATATGATTTGTAAAAGACTTTTCAAAGGTTTCCCAGCTATTAACGCACTTGTTTTCAAAATAAATTTCTTTCAAATTCACTAAGGAATTTCGATAGGCATTTAAAATATTGAAAACAAGCCTGATAGAATCCCCAGTCATTGTTTCACCCAACTAGGATAAAGAATTTGAGTTAATGTGTGATGCCAATGACCTCACTGTTGGTGCGGTGTTAGGACAATGAATTGGCCACATCTTTTTCCCCATATATTATGCAAGACACACACTGAGTGAAGCTCAAGTCAATTACACAACTATAGAGAAAGAACTCTTAGCCATTGTATATGCCTTAAATTTTTTCCATATATGGTATTTTCCAAAGTGATTGTACATACTGATCATTCTACTTTTAGATACTTGATGAAAAAAAAGGATGCCAACCCAAGGCTAATACAGTGGATCCTCTTGCTTTAAGAGTTTGAAATCATAATCAAGGACACAAAATACATAGAAAATGTGATTGTTGACTATTTATCCCAACTTCCCTTGTCATTCATTAAGGAATACGAGGAGGATAACATTGAAATATAATGTCCAGATGGAACCCATTCAATATCAAGGTACAATATTGGTTCTCTGATATTATAAATTATCTCACCATGGGATTTTTACATCAATATTTCTCATATCAACAGTAAAAAATTTTCTTGGATGAAGAAAAAAATTACTATTAGGATGAACCACTGCTATTCAAGCATTGTGCTGATGGATTATTGAGATGTTGAATTCTTGATAATGAAACCCACAATATAATTGAGATGTGTCACACATCACCAGCTGACAGACATCATGGACCTGAGAGTACGGTAGCCAAAATTCTAAAAAGTATATTTTTATGGCCCACACTACACCAATATGTGAAGGAATTCCACCAAAGACGTGATAGATACCAGCACATTGGAAACATTGGGAAAAGGAATGGGATGCCACAGAATCCCATCATGGAAGTAGAAATATTTGATGTTTGGGACATAGACTTCACATGACCATTTCCTACTTCTTATGGAAATCTTATATTTTGGCTGGTGTTGACTATGTCTCGAAATGGATTGAAGTTGAAACAACCTCACATGACATTGAAAAAGTGGTCATGAACTTTCTGAAAAAGAATGTGTTTGAAAGATTTGGATTTCCAATATTAGTCATTAGTGATTGATTCAAACATTTCATAGACAAAGTCGTGAAAGGATTTCTAAATAAATATGGAATCAGATACAACACAAGAACTCCCTACCACCCACAAACAAGTGGGAAAGTAAAACTGTCAAACATGGAGATAAAGAAAATTTTGGAAAAGACTGTGAATACAAGATGAAGCAACTCACGTCTCAAACTGGACAATGCACTATGAGCATACCACACTTCCTATAAGACTCCCATAGACATAACGCCATTCAAACTAGTTTACAGGAAACCATGTCATCTTCTAGTGGAATTGGAGCATCGTTTGTTTTGGGCGTTTAAGAAACTGAATTTAGATTCTGAGAAGGTTGGAGAAGCTAGGATGCTATAGTTAACCAAATTAGAAGAGATCATAAGGGATGCCTATGAAAATTCCAAGATCTATAAGGAAAAAACAAAGAAATTGCATGATCAACGCATTGATAGGTGTATCTTTGTACTAAGGAATAAGGTCCTTTTGTTCCACTAATGATTGAAACTATTCCTTAGTAAGCTGAAATCTCGATGGCCAGACCAATTAGAAGTCATTCAAGTTTTTCCTTATGGGAAAATTGAAATCCAGAGAGAAGGTGGACCACCATTCAAGGTGAACAGGCAAAGATTGAAAATATGTTAAGAACCATTCCATGAAGTTTGTGTCATCAGCCTCAAGTTCAACTGAGTATTAATTGAGTCAAGCTCCCAATGTTAATGGAAGCATGGATTGGGAGGCAACCCAGGGTAGGAAATCTTAGCCAAAGTTAGATTTGGATAGCCTTAAGAAATTTTTGGGTAGGCCATGAGTTGAAAGTAAGGAATGAACAAAGTTTGAGATAAAATAGTAAATTACACATCATGTAACCACCTTACATGATGTGTAACTTTTCATTTAAAAATCCAATTAATTGCACAAGTACACGACATGGACCATCAATACACTTTATGTAATACTTCAGGTTTATTTTTGAAAACACAGGTCATGAACCCTGGGTTCACGACCTGCATCCCCCGACCCCTCACATCCCTCATGTAATGACCCAAAATTTTGAATAAATCTTGTTTCCTAATTTTGTGTGTTATTTTATTTTATTTTTATACTCAACAAAAATGTTTCATTTGATAACATGAGTATAATTAAAATGAGACCGTTGGGTTTTGACTGTTATCTGACCATTGGTCAATATGACCACTGGAAACTAAACGTTTTGATTATTGTCTCTAAATACAAGTAATCTTGGTTAATTAATATAGAAAGAAGATTTGATGGCCTCACCCAGTAGTCTTGGACCGATCGAAGCCCATCTAACAGAACTTGGGAAGGAGGTAGCACCATTGGGATATACTCTGGACCAAACCTAAGCTGAACTTCATCATGTGATTCTAGAACGGGATCGCCTTCGCGAGAAGTTCAAACTGATAGAAATTACTACTCGTGCGATGTTGGCTGAGCCTCCCTCAGATTCTCTCACCTTAGCACACCTTACACTTAGGTCCTATGCTGGTGTGATAAGGGGCTATGTAAGGAGACCGTAACTGCCTTGTGTAATCCTTTGTTTTAAATAAAAATTGGGATTTCTTCTTATGATGATGTTTATGACTTTTCAAATGTCCGGATAAATATAGTATGCATATTTTTGGTGAATTTTAGAGAAAGGATATTTTAAAAAATATTTTTGTAAACCTTAAATAATTAAAATTTTGTTATGATTTTCAAAAAATGGTCTCCTACAATTATGTTCAGAACGAAATTTAGAGTCTGATAAGATCAACTTAATTTTTGATAAATAGTAAATTATGAATAGTGATTTTATGATTAGGATTAGTAATGTGTCCAAATGGATTAGTAATCTCACTTAAAGAAAGTATTAAAATAATCTAGGCACCTTGATTAAGTAATGTGATTCAATAAAATGGTTAAATAACAGTTTCATAAATTATTATTCAAGTATTAGTTTTTTTGGGTGAATAGTGTTTTTTAATTGAAAATTTAATTAAAAATATTTATAAAATTATTTTTATAAAATGTATTTCATTTTTGAAATCAGAGCATCGATATTATGTTAAGGTAATTTTTGGGGATTTTTCTGAAAAAAATGAATTTTCGGTGAATAGTGTATTTATTTAAAAAACAAATTAAAAATATTTAGAAAATTATTTTTATAAAATGGAGTTCATTTCTTAAATCAGAGCATTGATATTTGGTTAAGGTGAAATTTTGGGATTTTTCTGAGAAAGTTGAATTTTCAGTGAATAGTAAAAATACATTTTTAGGGTTTCGTTATGTTTAATGACATCATAACTGTGTCATGATGATTTCATGAGATATTTTATGGGTTGGACGACCAAAGGTGATGAATTATTTTATTTGGGCCCCATGTGGCCTAACTTCATGGGAAATATCTTGGGAGAGCACATGGGTTTGAGAAACCCACTTATGAGGTGTCCCTTGGCCATTAATGCCTTGTCCCCTCACTTTCCCTATAAATACCAAGACATTATCTCATCATTGGGACTCCAAAATCATTATAAACGAAGTTCTGGTCTCCTTACCTCCCAAGTAGTCCTCCCAAGGTGCCCCCAAGCCCTCAAGGTCCAAACCTTTGAGTTTTAAGAGTTACGTTTTAAGGTAAGGGATCCGACCTCTCTCTTTCTTTTCAAGTAATCTCTTTTATGTCATTTATTTTACGCTCCATGTTCTTATGTTGGATGATGTTATTCTATATTCATCTTACTGACCTTTTCATGTTCATATTATTAGAGACCCCCTCTTTCTCTCATCGATTCATTTTAACAATGTTTAAGTGGCGTCGTTAGGCTGCCGAATTTTTAAGAGATTCTTTCACCATTCTCATTTTCAAGTTCTATTTTCTTGTCAAGTATTTCAAGTTCCTTTTTTTTATTTTGGGGTATGGTCTCTATATCTATCATACTTAACTCTTATTTTCATATGATTAGATACCCTATTTGATCTCGTCAATTCATTTTTTGAAGTTTAAGTGACGCCGTTAGGCTGCGGGATTTTCATAAGAGAAATCTTATTTTTGTCTTCCTTTCATGTTATTCATTTCATATGGTACATCTTTAAAATTTCATTACCATTTTCATATATTCTTCATATTCTGTCCCTCTACTGTTTTATGGGTCATTTATGAATGTTTGACCCATGTACCCTCTCTTTTCAATGTTTTCTAAAACCCCGAAACGTAGCCGTTATGCTGCAGAATTTTCGTCTCAAAATTCCTCTCTCTTTTCTCAAAATTATTTTATGTTATAAAGTGAATACTCAAAGCTATTATTTCTACAGGGGTATTCAAATATATATCAAAATGTTCTATTTTAAATTCTGGTATTTACATACATGAGACCCGCTCTCCCCTTCCGTGGTTTTAAAGTAACGTAAAGATCCTGTCTTTAAAGCAGTTTTTAAAACGTTATGATTATGAAATGAAACTCATTTATTTTATGCTATATGGGTTGTTTATGAAATTATTTATGATGATATATGTGTCTCACATGATAATAAAGGCAAATTTAAGGGTGCTCCTTGATAGCGCTCCAATGCATTGAGTAATGATGTAACCACTAGAGATTACAATTTTCACGATATCTTGGTGAATAACCTTGGTAATTTTCAAATTAAACCTTGGGGATGGACCTTGGTGATATGTTCATGATTTTCTATGTTAAATTATGTAGCCACATCTTCAAGTTATGAAAAATGTTATTTTTATTATGATATATCTCATGATTTCTTTCTTATTCCTTAAAGTTCTTTTCATGACTTTATTGATGTATCTCAAGTTCACATGTAAAATGCTTCTCTTGTTTCCCTTACTGGGTCTTCTGCTCACCCTTTCTTTTGATGCATGTCCCCAGGTTATGAGATGCAGTAATAAACCTAGTATGAACTTAAGGAGAAGCCTTTCAAGTATTTAAGAATAATGTTTTATGTTGTTTTCATGTATTATGTTCCTTGTTTCCAAGACACTAAACCTTAATGATCCTTAGTTTTGTGTAATGTAACGAAAGTTTATGTGAAAAAAAAGGCGGGATGATATAGTTGGTATCAAAGGATGGTTTAGTTATTTGTGGAAATTAGGATATGAAAACTCTAGGAAGAACCCTATAGAAAATTTTAAATATAGGAAATCTTCCTGGTATTTTGGTGAGTATTGAGTAAGGGATTGCCAAACAAATACATCCATGTCTGGATACGAGCAGGTAGAGGTGGCTCTGGAACAGATGTACATAGGGGTAAAAACCGAAAACACCGCTTTGAGCGAGACTCGAATGGGAACTGGTATACGACAACGGGCCTTGCTGCACTCTTGGTTATGACACTCCCGGGGGATATGCTTTGGTAAATTCATAATCTTAGTATGAACCATTATTAAAGAAACAAAGATAAAATAAAATAAAGATTCACATAAGAATATATGTTCATGGATAACCTAGATTTGAACCTAGGGGATCACAAGTTAGGGTATACTTTCCTTATACAAGTTTATCCTTCCATGCTTAAAGTTTCTTTTTTATGACTATTGGCTAAGTATTTAAGACCCTAATTATACATTATTTTCTTAGTTAATGGCAGGAAATGGAAGAGCATGTCCCAACAACCAATGTGATAAGAAATGTGATGATTTCCGTATTAATATGAAAGAGATGATTAGGGGATTAAAATATGATTATTACTTTGGAAGACGTTCACTATTTTGGGAACCCTATTTGATAGAGGTAAATAGATTACTACGGTATTTTCTTTGAGGAGTAAAGGTTGAATTATATTTTGAAGAATCAATGAATTTAAGGTAGACTTATAGTAATTTAGGTTACTTATGGAAATGATTAACCTATCTTGGGGTAAATATGTTTAGGTTAGTTACTTTTTTTATAAGATGTTAGGAGTGGTTGATGTTGTTTGGAGATGAATGATAATGTTTATCTTGGAAGACTATGTTATCAAGTACTTCTTGTATTTGGGTTTCAATCTTAGTTTGGGTTATCTTGAGGAATTTTAAGGACAATTATTTACAGAATGGTCTATGTTGAACTTTGAGTAGTACCATGGAACTTTGAAGATTTAAAAGTAGTTTCCATTCCTATGGGATTCTTTCTTTTTGAAGAGTTGTTTTACCTTAACCTTTCTGTTTTTGGGATAATGTTTAAAGATAGAAGAAATAGATATTTAATCTTTTGTGGATTATGTGATTCTCTAGAAGATGATTCTTGTGTTTTGATGAGACCAAGTAGTTTTTAATGATCATCATTTGGAGAAAAGATTAGTTTTGGTAAAAACTTATTAAAGGATGAAACTCTACATGAAGGTAGTTATATTTCCTTATATTTTTATTCTATGTAGTAAATGAATTACTCAAAATTATGAAAAGAAACGTAAAAAAAAATGTTGTTGGTTTACGTTTCCTACTAGGTAATCAAAGACCGTTTAAACACATCATAAGTTTGGGATTTTCTCGTGGTCAACTTTCACCTAATCATGTTTTCTATCACTCTTCCCCAGAACTTGACCCTTTGTTTTTCTTCCATATCCATGTTTTCCTCCATGGAATCCTAGTATGGGTTAACTTGGGTGACCTTTGTACTTCCCTTTCTTTCTTTTAAAGTAATAGTGTTACTGCCTCCTTTTCCGATGTGGGACTTTCAATGAAATTTCAAAACCCAATTTTAAAAATTGTGAGGATGCAATTTCTTAAGGGGGGAAGATTGTAACAACCCGAAATTTTAAATAAATATTGTTTCCTAATTTTTTGAGTTATTTTATTTTATTTTTATACTCAACAAAAATGTTTCATTTGATAACATGAGTATAATTTAAATGAGACTGTTGGGTTTTGACTGTTATTTGACCATTGGTTAATATGACCGCTGGAAACTAAACGTTTTGATTATTGTCTCTAAATACAAGTAATCTTGGTTAATTAATATAGAAAGAAGATTCGATGGCCTCACCCAGTAGTCTTGGACCGATCGAAGCCCATCTAATAGAACTTGGGAAGGAGGTAGCACCACTGGGATTTGCTCTGGACCAAACCCAAGCTGAAATTCATCGTGTGAAGCTAGAACGGGATCGCCTTCGCGAGAAGTTAAAACTGATAGAAATTACTACTCGTGCGATGTCGGCCGAGCCTCCCTCAGATTCTCTCACCTTAGCACACCTTACACTTAGGTCCTATGCTGGTGTGATAAGGGGCTATGTAAGGAGACTGTAACTACCTTGTGTAATCCTTTATTTTAAATAAAAATTGGGATTTCTTCTTATGATGATTTTTATGACTTTTCAAATGTCCGGATAAATATAGTATGCATATTTTTGGTGAATTTTAGAGAAAGGATATTTTAAAAAATGTTTATGTAAACCTTAAATAATTAAAAATGTGTTATGATTTTCAAAAAATGGTCTTCTACAATTATGTTCAGTACGAAATTTAGAGTCTAATAAGATCAAATTAATTTTTGATGAATGGTAAATTATGAATAGTGATTTTATGATTAGGATTAGTAATGTGTCCAAATGAATTAGTAATTTCACTTAAAGAAAGTATTAAAATAATCTAGGCACCTTGATTAAGTAATGTGATTCAATAAAATGGTTAAATAACAGATTCATAAATTATTATTCAAGTATTAGTTTTTTTGGGTGAATAGTATTTTTTAATTGAAAATTTAATTAAAAATATTTAGAAAATTATTTTTATAAAATGGATTTCATTTTTGAACTCAGAGCATCGATATTATGTTAAGGTAATTTTTGGGGATTTTTCTGAAAAAAATGAATTTTCGGTGAATAGTGTATTTATTTAAAAAATAAATTAAAAATATTTAGAAAATTATTTTTATAAAATGGAGTTCATTTTTGAAATCAGAGCATTGATATTTTCTTAAGGTGAAACTTTGGGTTTTTTTTGAGAAAGTTGAATTTTCAGTGAATAGTAAAAATACAGTTTTAGGGTTTCGGTATGTTTAATGACATCATAACTGTGTCATGATGATGTCATGAGATATTTTATGGGTTGGCCAACCAAAGGTGATGAATTATTTTTTGGGGGGGCCCATGTGGCCTAACTTCATGGGAAATATCTTGGGAGAGCACATGGGTTTGAGAAACCCACTTATGAGGTGTCCCTTGGCCATTAATGCCTTGTCCCCTCACTTTCCCTATAAATACCAAGCCATTCTCTCATCCTTGGGACTCCAAAATCATTATCAACGAAGTTATGGTCTCCTTACCTCCCAAGGAGTCCTCCCAAGGTGCCCCCAAGCCCTCAAGGTCCAAACCTTTGAGTTTTAAGAGTTACGTTTTAAGGTAAGGGATCCGACCTCTCTCTTTCTTTTCAAGTAATCTCTTTTATGTCATTTCTTTTACGCTCCATGTTATTATGTTGGAGGATGTTATTCTATATTCATATTACTGCCCTTTTCATGTTCATATGATTAGATACCCCCACTTTCTCTCATCTATTCATTTTAATAATGTTTAAGTGGCGCCGTTAGGCTGCCGAATTTTTAAGAGATTCTTTCACCATTCTTGTTTTCAAGTTCTATTTTCTTGTCAAGTATTTCAAGTTCCTTTTTTATGTTGTGGTATGATCTCTATATCTATCATACTGAAATATTATGTTCATATGATGAGATACCCTATTTGATCTCATCAATTCATTTTTTGAAGTTTAAGTGACGCCGTTAGGCTGCGGGATTTTCATAAGAGAAATCTTATTTTTGTCTTCCTTTCATGTTCTTCATTTCGTATGGTACATCTTTCAAATTTCATTACCATGTTCATATATCATTCATATTCTGTCCCTCTACTGTTTTATGGGTCATTTATTAATGTTTGACCCATGCCCCCTCTCTTTTCAATGTTTTCTAAAACCCCGAAACGTAGCTGTTATGCTGCAGAATTTTCGTCTCAAAATGCCTCTCTCTTTTCTCAAAATTATTTTATGTTATAAAGTGAATACTCAAAGCTCTTATTTCTACAGGGGTATTCACATATATATAAAAAATTTCTATTTTAAATTCTGGGATTTACATACATGAGACTCGCTCTCCCCTTCTGTGGGTTTAAAGTGATGTAAAGATCCTGTCTTTAAAGCAATTTTTAAAACGTTATGATTATGAAATGAAACCCATTTCTTTTATTCTATATGGGTTGTTTATGAAATTATTGATGATGATATATTTGTATCACATGATAATAAAGGAATATTTAGGGGTGCGCCCTGATAGCGCTCCAATGCATTGAGTAATGATGTAACCACTAGAGATTACAATTTTCACGATATCTTGGTGAATAACCTTGGTAATTTTCAAATGACACCTTGGGGATGGACCTTGGTGATATGTTCATGATTCTCTATGTTAAATGATGTAGCCACATCTTCAAGTTATGAAAAATGTTATTTTTATTATGATATATCTCATGATTTCTTTCTTATGCCTTAAAGTTCTTTTCATGACTTTATTGATGTATCTCAAGTTCACATGTAAAATGCTTCTCTTGTTTCCCTTACTGAGACTTCTACTCACCCTTTATTTAGATGTATGTCCCCAGGTTATGAGATGCAGTAATGAACCTAGGATTAACTTAAGTAGAAGCCTTTCAAGTGTTTAAGAATAATGTTTTATATTGTTTTCATGTATTATGTTCCTTGTTTCCAAGACACTAAACCTTAAAGATCCCCAGTTTTTTGTAATGTAATGAAAGTTTATGTGTCAAAAAAGGCGAGATGCTATACCTCGACCCCTCACATCCCTCCTCCTACCTACCAAGCACAAACACCCTCCCTTATCCCTCTCTCACACCTCTTCCCCTTTCTTGAACAACCTCAAGCTCGCATCCTTCTCTTCCCCTCCTCTCGTCCAAAGTGCACAAACCTCCTCCTCCTCCTTCCAGCCTACCACAAAACCCGCACCTCTACTTCCCCCTTGCTGCACCAACTGAAACTGAAATCCCTCCTTGATGGCCTGAACCAAATGACCCAAACCCTCCACCTTGTCATCCTCAGCCTCTGATGAGCGTCCACCGACCAAGCACCAACATGCCATTGCTTCTTCATTGCATGGACCCACTTCTACATCGCCTGTAGCAGCTTGTGCTACACCACATGATCCGGCCAACTCTACATCCCCCTCCAGTGATGAAAATCTTCACCTACACCATATCTTATGCTTCACCAACCCGAAGCATCGAGTAAATCTCATCAAGTTATAGGCCAAGACGATGCGGATGAATAAGACCCTGAACCTACATATCCTAGCCAGGATGAATATTAGAGATGCCATCCTTGACCTCTTAGAGACACTTCACATCAATATAATTGTTGACATCTGAGAGGATAATTTTAGAGATTTATTTATAAAGTTCTTGGAGACATTCAATATGGAAATTGACAACCTCATATTACACCTAGGTAGTCAACCACATGATCTTTCATTTTCCGAGTTTATCATCAGCCTCAATATTTACACCGATGAGTTTGTCATTTCATAGGTCTATCTGACACTACAGCTGGAGCCACCCCAATATGATTCTTAGTGTCTCTTGGACCTGATTTCTTGAGATCCTTAGTTGCACCAGGACCCATGCATCATTAAATCTACCCATCTGTGGGGTCCATTCTTAATGATTGTGTATCGATATATGACACTTGGATTGTTTTCCTGGTCTGAGTCTCATGGGAGTGTCATACATATTGATGTGCTTATTATCGTAGCACCATAGATGGACCCACCATCAACCTGGATTCCCAATTTTTTTAGTATTACAAAGCCCACACCCAGCGGAATCATGGTACTTTGATGGGAGGATCCTTCATTACTCATCTAGCTAGGTACCTCAGCGTGTTTGATGTAGCTATTTTTCTCACCTCCTTGGGACCTATTGGGCTTCTTGATTTTATCATGATATATAAGATGAAGCTTTTGGTTAAGGAGGATGACATCTACAGTTGGGCACCGAGCATGTAGGAGGAACCATACCATGTCGCAATAGACCCACCAGTTGATCCACACACTACCTCCCCACCCACACCATCCATTCCTCCTTCTACATCTTCTACCACCTCATCCACCATCCCTCCCCCCACCCATCCCACCCTATCAGAGCTCTGATTTACACAATAGTTAATCCTAGAAAACCTACACCAGATCTCCACTCATCTTCAGCTTTCATTCATCGAGCCTATAGAGTACACTACTCCACCACCACCATCCTCCACCGAACTCTCATATTCTTCCATTCCCACGCCATTTATAGCCCATCATGATCTTCCAGCTGATATTACTAACCCTACAGTCCAGCAAGAGTATTTAGCTAATCAGGCCCGGCAGGGCAAGGGGTGGCCTCCACTACTCCCACATAGGTCCCTTTTATCGATCCAACTTCTAGACCCACAAACTCTTTATGGATCCAGAACTCTCCACCACCCACTCCATCCCATGTATCCATCATTATCACTCCACCATCTATTGCTGATCAAACCACTCCTGCTACTGTCACGAACACTGATCTAGACCTATAAATGTCATCTCCACCAGCGGGTGGGCTAACGATGGAGGAGATTTTTGGTCCTAAGTATAGATCTTAGTCCTCCATTTTTTTCATTTTTGGGTTTTATATTTTTTTGAGATAGGGATGGTTATGTTTTGTTTTTTCATCCGTATATGACCTCGGTTTTTATACTGATCACTTTTACATATGAAAATTAATTTGTTATCATATATCTTTAGTTAAATTTTGAGAATCATTGGGATTGTATCTTGGCCACTACAGTCTCTTTATTGGGTCGTGGTCCAGTTTACTTTGCCCAGAATGTGCTGGCATGAAAGCCCCTTTTGGTGGTATTCCAATGTAAATCTTCAAGGGATACAAAATCATAAATTGTTCCTTATACAATGGGATACCTGAAAATAAAATATGAAAATAAAATAAAGACCATTTTGTATTTTAGGAGGTGTTCAAAAATGTACCATGTAATAGTGCATTTTAAGAGGGAATTACAATCATAATGTGAATTAATGTTCAAAGTGTAAAATGAACTAAAATAGTGTATATTAATAATAAATAACATGAATATTATATATATTAACAATGAATATTAGCCTCATTCAGTGGCTAATCACACCCCCAACTTGAGTTTTTCTAGTTATGAGAAAAATATATCTCCAAAATGCGAAATTCAAATTCCATTTTTCAAAAAAAAAATTAATACACAATGATCACAAAAAAACCCTTATACCAAACAATCATGAAACCCGTCAAAATATTTTAATACAAAATAGTTTCATAAGCAGATCTCAATCCCAATCCCATTACTTTGTTCAAATTCACCACCATATTTCATCTAATATCAATTAAGCATGAGGATGTGTTGTGTATCACAATGGACATGGGGGGTTCATCTTTATTCAAGAGGGAAATTATGGAAGTGCTAGGTGGAATCATATTTCAATATTAAGATGAGTATTCAATTTTTTTCAATATTTCTACGGTAATTGAAATTACACTCAAAAGAGAGAACCCATGTAGCAAGACTTTGCTGATGACTCGCAGGCTCAAAGACCTTAGGGCGTCAAGTGAAACCCACATACTCGGGAATCATCTAGAGTTAACTTGGTCAAAAACAAAGTCAAAGTACCACAAATATAGATAAAATTACTAACTCTGGGCCATACAACTATGGAGTCACAATTCCCAAGTGTTGAAAGCCACACGTTAGGTCATTTCATTTCTCTACATGAAAATTTATTGTTTTTATTTATTTATTTATATATTTTATTGAATACTTATATTAAAACTAAAATAAACACCAAAACTTTTCTATTTATTTGGGGGACCCCATGAAATTAAACTAATACCCCACTATCGAAAGGATATGCATTATGATATTTTTTTTATTTGGATGAAAATATAAATGATGAAATTTTACATTAGATAGCCACACTTTTCAAAATCTATACTCATGAAATTATACGTGGATTAAAATTAGAATTAGGGCATGCTAAATTATTTGATATTATATTTCAATGTGTGAAATGTGTATTATCATGTTCAATGTTAAAGAAAATTTTCCTTCCACATATTTTTTATGCACACAAAAATAATTAATTTTTTTTATTCTTTTCACCCCCAACTTAAAATAACATTGTCCCCAGTGTTTAAAGAAAATAAAATTTAAATGGGGGTAGAGGTATAGTAGAGGAGTTCTAAAAGGAATTTTAAATAAGAAACATGGAACAAATTCATTTGTTTTTTTTTTGAAGTTGAAGTTCATGACACTCCTGATTACTCCTTTGATCTCCTTTTCACTTGGAGAAACCCCATTAATGATGAAAGTTTATATTTGTACACCAAAAAAATACATCAACTCAGCATCCCCTATTTATTTAATCATACCAAATACAAACACTAAGAAAAAGTAAAAATTAGAATAATATATATATATATATGGATATATAAATTTTAAAATACAAGTATATATATAAATAAAATAGGAGAAGAAAACAATATAAGTTTTAGGTTAGTGGTAAGCGCACTCCCCTGTCTCCCTTCGGTCTCGGGTTTGAGTCCCCACGGCTTCACCAGTTGTGATGGGGTTTGTATCATGACCTATGATGTGTCCTTTTATTTTATTTTTTAATTATTATTTTTTTGTATTTTTCTTTTAACCTAAAACACATAAAAATAAAATAAAATAAACTGATGATACATTGTCTTCTTTTCAAAATTTTGGGTAAGATATTACTCAAGGATAACACCACGTGACACAGATGAATATGGAGCTCCCCTTTCATACCCATCCATACTCATAATAGAAGAACATGTCAACAATCTAGTTTTTTTAAATATCAAAATGTCATTAATCCTATTTTTTTAAATGATTCATAATGATTGGAAACATGAAAACCATGGGTTGTCTCCCGTGAAACGCTTTTTTTTAACATTGTTAGCCCGACATGGATCCTAAATCTATCATTTTTTTCTTGGTTCATAGGTTGGATCAGTTAACTCAACCTCTATTTCCTATTTATTGAATGATTCAGTGAATGGTTTTAACCTATGGCCATTAACCTTGAAAATGTGACCACTTGTGGGATCTTAAATATCTACTTCCCCATGGTGGTACACATGATGCACTATGAATGGACCTGACCATCTAGACCTTAACTTTCCCAGGTGTAAATGAAGTTTCGAACTATACAAGAGCACAAATTTCATCGGTTCAAAGTGTTTAAATTTGAGATTTCTAGATTAGTAGTCTTGAACTATAACTTTATTTATCCTTAAATTTTCATAGGCCTCCATCCTAAGTTCCTCAAGTTCATTAAGATCAAATTTCCTCTTTTCTTTGGCTAAAGAAATGTCAAAATTCACTTTTTTGATTGCCCAAAATACCTTATGCTCAATTTCAACAGGTAAATGGCATGAATTTCCATAAACCAACCTATAAGGTGACATTCCTAGGATGGTTTTAAATGCTGTAAGATATGCCCAAAGATCATATAAGAGTTTCTTAGACCAATATTTCCTAGAGGGATTGATAGTTTTTAAAAGAATTTGCTTAATATCCCTATTTGCTAACTCAACTTGACCATTGGTTTGAGGATGGTATGTAGTGGAAACTTTATGAGAAATCCCATACTTAGACATGAGTGAAGAGAATGTGCAGTTGTAGAAATGGGTTCCTCGATCAATGATTATAGCCCTAGGAATTCCAAATCTAGAAAATATGTTTTCTTTCAGAAATCAGATCACAACATGATGGTCGTTGGACTTGGTGGGAATAGCCTCAACCCATTTCAAGACATAATCAACAACTAATAGAATGTAGAGGTATCCCATAGAGTTTGGTAAGGGTCCCATTAAATCAATTCCACAAAAATAAAATATTTCAACAACCAGAATGGGAGTGAGGGGCATTTGATTCCTTTTTGTAATGGATCCTAATTTTTGACACTGAGGACAAATTTTTCAGAATTGGAAGGAATCCTTAGTGAGGTTGGGCCAGTAAAAACAACTTTGGAGGACCTTTGTAGTGGTTTTTTTGGGAAAAGTGGCCTCCATATGCCTCTGCATGATAGAATCTTATAATGGACTCTTGCTCAGACTCAGGAACACATCTCCTAATGATTTGATCAGGAAAAAACTTGAAGAGGTAAGGATCATCAAACACATAGTGTTTTACATTAGAAAGGAATTTCCTCTTATCTTGGGTCCTAAGAAATTTTGGAATTTCACCTGTAACAAAGTGGTTTTATATGTCAGCATACCATGGGCAATCACTAACAGAATAGAGGTTCTCATCAGGAAATTAATCAGACACATAAAGGTGGTGTGAGTTGTATTTGAATTCCATCTAGAGATTTGATAAACTACAACATTTTCAACACCCTTTTTATCCTTAATAGTTAAATCAAAATCTTGAAGAAGAAGGACCCACCTAATCAATCTAGCCTTGGAATCTTGTTTTTGGAAAAGGTATTTCAGGGCTGAATGGTTGGTGAAGACAATGATGGGTGATCCTAAGAGATAAGATCTGGATTTCTCTAAGGAAAATACAACAACAAGTAACTCTTTATAAGTGGTGGTGTTGTTGATTTTTTCATAATTTAAAGATTTTATTTCATAATCAATGACACATGGAGTTTTCTGACACCAATGTCCTAAGACTGCTCCTATAGTGAAGTCACTCACATCACACATGAGCTCAAAAGTAAGTTTCCAATTAGGAGATTTCATGATTGGTGGAGAGATAAGAGCTGACTTGAGTGTAGATAATGATTCTTCACAGCTTTCTATCCATAAAAATGGAGCATCTTTCACCAATAGAGCACAAATTGGTCGAGAAATAGAGCTGAAATTCCTAATGAACCTTCTATAGAAACCAACATGTCCTAATAAGGACCTCACTTTCTTAACAATTTTAGGAGAGGGAAGGAGACAAATGATTTCTACCTTAGCTTTATCAACTTCAATCCCTCTACCAGATACCATATGGCCTAGAACAAGTCATTCCTTTACCATGAAATGGATTTTTTCCCTATTTAGGATGAGATTCTTATCCTCGCATCTTGAAAAAACCCTTTAAACATTTAGAATGCATCCCTTGAAAGTATCCCCAAATATTGATAATTCATATATGAAGAACTCTAAACAATCCCCCACCATGTCCGAGAAGATTCCCATCATGCACCACTGGAAGGTACCAGAGGAATTACATAACCCAAAGAGCATGAATTTGAAGGAAAAAGTGCTGAATGGAAAAGTGAAGGTTGTTTTCCCCTAATCCTATAAGGAGACCTCAATTTTATTATACCCTAAGAATCCATCTAGGAAGAAATATAATTGATGACTCGCCACTCGCTCGAGGACTTGATCAATAAAGGGCAAGGGTAAATGGTCTTTCTTGGTACAAGAGTTGAGCTTCCTATAGTCAATACATAATCTCCATCCACTACTGAACCTTGTGGGGAGAAGGTCACCATCCTCATTGGTGATCAAAATAATTCTATCTTTCTTTGGGACAACTTGAATTGGGCTTACCCACTCACTCTCATCTATGGGGTAGATGATACCTGCTTTCAATAACTTAAGAAGTTATTTCCTTACCACATCCATAAGATTTGGATTGATTCTCTGCTGAGGTTGACGACATGATTTAGATTTAGATTCAAGAACAATCCTATGAGTTCAAATGAGTGGTTTAATCCTAGGAATATCAGAAAGGGTCTATCCAATTGCTTTATTATTCTTTCTTAGGACATCTAGAAGCATCATCTCTTGATTGGCCTCAAGAGAAGAAGAAATGACAATAGGAAAGGCTCGATTTTCCCCTAAGAACGCATACTTTAGTTATTAAGGTAAGACCTTAAATTTGAGATCATATTGGTTATTACTTTCTAAGAAAGGATGAGACTTTGTATTGAACTCAGTTTCTTTGTTCATATTTCTTGAAAGAATTGTTTCCTTGTGAACAAAATTTTCATCCACTAAATTAACTAGATCGGTGTCATGAATGGGTATGGAATCAGTTTTATTTATTTCACCCATGGTATCATTTATTTGTGAATCTAGAAAATCATCAATAGATCTATGTGAAAGAGATTCAATCCAAGGAGACAAATTTCCCTCATGTGAACAAAGAAAATAAATCTCTTCTTGACTTAAACATCCTTCAGTAATTCATTGATGTTCCTCGAGTTCACTATCAACACTACCAATCCAATTAATCTCATGTATCTCTTCATCATCCCCAATTTGAGAGTTTTCATTGTAGATGTTCAAGTCTAGACTCATGTTCCTGAAATTTATTGTCATGTTCCCATTTTGGACTCAGATGACTGAGTTGATTGTTGCTAACAAGGGACGACCAATGATGATGGGGGTTTTCTCCCTAGGACCTAATCTTGGGTGATTTTCAACGACAATGAAGTCATATGGGTAAATGAAATTTTCAATTTTCCACAAAACATCCTTTAAGATCCCCTTAGGAACTCGAACACAACAATCAGCAAGTTGAAGAGTGACAGATGTGGGTTGGAGTTCTTCGAGCCCTAACTGAAAATACATGGCATAAGGAATGAGGTTCACACTGGCTCCTAGATCATAAAGGGCTTTGAAAACTTTGTTCTCTCCTATCTCAACATTGATGTATGAACATCCTGGATATTTCAACTTTGGAAAATGGTCCCTTGAATGGTGGTACACACATTAGCAGCCAAAAGGACTTGGTTTTTATGTGAAAAAATCCTTTTAAAAGTGCGCAAGTACTTAAGGTACTTTGAGTAGGAAGGAATGGTTTGGATTGAATCTAGAAGGGGTATGTTCAACTTAACCTGAGAGAATATTTCCCTTAAAGTTTCATTCAGTTCTGGTTTAGATTTTACTCTCATGCATTGAGGGAAGGGAGGAAGTTGTTTGATTGTTTGGTGTGGTTGTAGTTCCTTCACATTTGCATTGGGTTTTTCATAATCTATGGTTGTTTCTTCATCATTTTCATATTTTTTTGAAGCTTTTAACGGTTCTATAGTGGCTTGTTTAGGTTTCTCAATGGATTTCCCACTTCTTAAAATAGTCACTGCTTTGAGTTGTTTATGAGAGGTTGGTGTGTAACTGGATTCTCCCCTTAAAGTTAAGGATGGTACCGCCTGAGTAGGCATGGGTTCCATCCCGATTTTAATGATTTGTATTTCATGTTTAAGGTATGATACTTCTGAGTTCATTTTCTCCATTTTTTTATACAACTACTGAAGGATTGGAAGAGGGATAGATTGAGTAGGGGCTTGTGCTGGTTGGTTTATCCCAAGAGGATACTTTTGTTGTTGGATTGGTTGTTGCATGGGTTGTTAGATGGGTTGTTGGTATTGGACAGGAGGGTGTTGGTACTGGTCTGGTTGTGGTTGGAACTGGTTATGGTTTTTTAAATTTTGTGTAGGTTAGGGGTTTGGTCCTTGTGGTTAGCTAGGTTGTTGGTTATCTTTCCAGCAGAAGCCTAGGTGTTCATTATACCTTGGGTTGAATGTGTTTTGGTATCGGGGCTTTTGGAAGTTTAGGACATTGATTTTAGTAAGTGGTCCTCCTAGAAGAGCATCCTTGATAGATGGAATGGTTGGGCAGTTGTCTGTTTTGTGGTCATGTTTGTCACAAATTGTGCAAACGGGGTCTACAGTTTGGATTTCAAGGATTTTCCTAAGGTTTATCTATTCACCTTCCTAGTGAGTGATTTGAGTTCATTCCTAAGTATTTCCTCCTCCCTAATTGTGTGAATTCCACCATATTTTGGTGGCTTCTCATAGTAAGGTGATTTTCCCCATGTTTGATTTTGTTCAGAAAGGCTTTCTAGATACTCGTAAGCATCATTTGGGGATTTGTTTTTGAAAGTTCCATTACACATCATGTCAATGGATTGTTTGTTCCCCAGAACCAACTCTTCATAAAAAATTATCACTTGTTTAGGAATATAAAAACCATGGTGTGTAACCATGTTTAGAGTGTCTTTGAACCTCTCCCATGTTTTGTAGAATGACTCTACCTCTTTTTCAAAAAAGTTTTGGATGCTCTTTTTAAGTGAAATTGTTTTGTGGTGGGGAAAGTATTTTTTGTATAATTCTATTTGTGATTGGTCCCAAGAGTTGATGGATAATGGTCTCAAATTGTTTAGCCAATTTTTAGCTTGATCCTTTAAAGCAAAAGGAAATGGCCTCATCTTAGCTGATTCTAGTTGATATGCACTAAAGGAAAACCGCCTCTTACCGGCGGTTTTTTTTCCATATAGCGGCGGTTTAAACCGCCACTATATGGTTTGGCGGCGGTTTACAGAAACCGCCGCGAAACTTGGCGTCGGAAATCTATTAGCGGCGGTTTTATGCATTTCACAGCGGTCAAACAAAAGCGTCGTAGTACCTCATTTCGCGGTGGTTTTTGGTAAATTTAGCGGCGGTTTTAAGGGCTATTTAATTAGCGGTAGCTATAATCTCCGTGAAACTCAGGCGTTCTAGTCGCCTTCTTAGCGGCGGTTAAAACCGCCGCAATTTCTGACGTGATTTCGCGGCGGTTCTAACCGCCTCTAAACAGTTTTCCAAATACATTTGGAGGCGGTTTAAACCGCCGCTAAATGTATAAGTGGTAAAACATTAGCGGCGGTTAAAACCGCCGCGAAATGCTGACCTGGAAAAAAAATGCATTTCTGTTTATACTCCACCACTACCCTGGAAAACAAACCAAACAACACATACAACATATATATAATAAGGACAAAATTTATGCACCATCTACACAATATTCATAAACACCCTTTCATTTAATGTTGATGAAAAAGTTGATCCAATTCAATAAGAATACCTAAAGCATACAAAATACCTAAAATTATGGATTTAGAATGAAACACAAGATAACATCAAATGAAACAAGAGATTGGGGGTCACATGGATTTATACTTACAGTTTACATATGATCAAAATTGAAAATATTTGATTCCATAAAAGTATCCCATTGTTCCAAATGATAATTGAAATCTAGTTAAGTAACATGAATACTATTTGAATTGGTAATGTCCAGTTTAGTCTCCAAAGTTATTCTTGTATCCTGAAAACTATAATATATATGTAGTGCGAGAAAAAAAAGATATAATCATCTAGGTCTTAATGAAGTATTCAATTTTAGGTGAAAATGGTGTGTTAATGTGCTGGCCATCAAATAGAATAAACCATATAACCCCATACATTTCATCTAAATAATCCTTTGTACACCATGGATTACTCATCAAATAATTGATCCAATATTATCATATGGAACTGTGTTCAACAAAAAATTAATGTAACCCCACTAAAGATTAAACGTTACTTTTCCACTCTCACAACCTTCTATCTAATTAGGAATGCTCTCATCCCATCCAAACAAACCACGTCACATCACATCAAATCCTTCCCGTATACAAATGGGTTATCACATCACACCACATCCCAATAGCAGTCACCTAGGCCATCACATCACATCACATACCACTAGTAGAAACATAGTCCATCACTTCACAATAAATCATACTTGTAGACAAATACACTACCACCTAACATCTCTTCCCACCCACGGACACATATTCTGTCAAATGGCATCCAAACTAGAACAAGAGTCTTAAGGTATCATGAATGTGATGGAAATAATCATTGTCCCCTCCTCCTACCATCAATTACCCCACAATATATCACATAGAATCACATAACTTATCACTCATAGAAATTGGGTCTAATAGATCAATTCCCACCGGAAGGCACCATGGACATGACATCGTTTCTATGAATTCTCCAACACCAACATGTGTCACTAATTCTGAATGAAGTGAGAGGATGTGTGTGAACCCATGCCTAAATTTCACCACCATCATATTTATTGGTGAAAATACCTAAAACTCTAAAACTTTTAGTAGTGGTAATTTTATATAAATTATGCTTGGTGTATAAAATAATAGAAACATTCATGGTATATAGATATCCCACGATACCAAACCTATGTGTCCACATAAACTACACTTGAGCTTATTAGATCACCACACCATAACACAAATCAATAATCACAACCAATTAAATCACTATTTGAATCACCCAAGACAATCACAACACTATCAACACAACATTCCACTTTCCACATACATGTTTCACCACCTTTATTTTTTATCCATTACAATTCACATAACACTTTACATTTTCATTTGATTAATTTATAACATATCTATTTCCAATAAATATTTTTTATTTACTAACCTAGATCATTTACATTATCAACATAGTTCATCTCATGGATAACCGAGAAACTGACATATCCACTACATGCTACAACTAATTCAACTCACAAAACTATCACCACAACACCACACATCCACCATTGTTTCCACACCACATTGCCCAACCCATATCACAAAATCAAATACTCCTTAAAACCATCATGAAACTCTATCACCACATACCAAATCAACGAATCTTCTACAAAAACATCATTCTACAACCACTACACCACATCCATGACCCCATAACCATGTACCACAACCTCTTCATAGCACATTTCACTACTACCAAAATCACATACATGAAAATCGACCAAATAATCACATCCCCTTGTACTACACAACCAATCTGGTCAATAACATCACCATACAACTTCCTAAACCATATAGTGAAACACAATAAGATAAATTATCCACAACATCACAGATAACGACTTCAATGAATATTCATGGGAATTATCACATATCATTTTTACTAATCGTGGTTATCCCCACACAAAACCCTTAGTAGAGTAAGAAATTAATATGGAACAAGGGGGGACCTTGTGGTATGGTAGGAATCGAAATATACAAAACCCTTAGTAGAGTAAGAAATTAATATGGAATGTTTTTATGAAAATATGGTTTCTAATGGGTATACCTTCTATGGAGACCAGGGTTCCCAAACACAATTATCCACTTATATTAATTGAAAATATTTGATTCCATAAAGGATTAAAGTGTATGGATCAAAATGTGCCAAAGAAGAGAGGGGAGGGATCACTACTAGTCATTTTTCCTATAAGGATGAGGAATGAGGATTAAATGGGTTGATGTTCAGTCAGAATAAGAACCTTTAAAACATTATTGTTATAAAATACTTTATATCGATGATTGACATTATGGTTCTAGGAAATAAGGTCTCTCCAGTCTACCACATAATAAGACATTTGAGAAATAGAGGACATATTTAAAGAGAATAGAGAATATATTAGAAGATATGTAACCATTAAGAGAGAATCAGTTGTGCTAATCAAACAAAATAAGTGCATAACATGGAAAACATTACGTGGACCACATGATCCATTCTAGGTCACGAAAATCACATAACCCATAAAACATCTTTTGATCACATCAACAATACTACTCATGGTCCGATGATGCATCTTCACCCTCTCCACCTCCATCTCCTACTGCCACCTGTAAGAACATTATATTGAAAATTAAATATTGTTGCATATTTATAATTAAACTTAAAACCAATAAAAGTTTGAAAACTAAATGATTGTGATTTTTTGTGATTTACCTGCTCACCACCACTCGGTGCACTACCACTGTGGGCATATCTGCTCATCTGCTGATATAAATTAGTCAACACTTTCTGCATAGTGGATATCTGAGCCCCTTGGTCTTGAACTGTGGCTCGTAGAGAAGAAATATCCCTCTGAGCATCTTCAGTTATGGGATGACCATAACCAGGAGTAGATGCGGCTGGAATCCCTGATGGATTGCTAAAGACATCAGATGGTACGGGTCCCAAACCCATCCCGCGCACTCTACCAAGATGCTCCTTCCCAAGGACTTGAGCAACCGGGTCATCCTGGGAGACTGAGTAGGACTTCCCAGGACTGGCATCCCATAGTTCTTTAATTTTTACCTATAAATCAAATATCAATACATATTAACACATTAAAAACTAATAATAAGTTAAAAATTTGACTTCATACCCCAACTTCTTTGGTAGGCTCATTAACAAAAGAGCCATCTGATTTTCTGTGAACATCCAACCACAGTTCAGTCCGGGAGGCTTCATGCCCTAAATTCTGTGACTGCATTAAGCAAAGATAAATCAAAAAATCAATATATTAAATAGATAATATTGTATTATAAATATTTAAACTATTTAAAATATTACCAATGACATTCGGCTTCTAGAAAAGCTTTTTGAGCCCGCCGTGTGAGGGATGACTTGCTTCGCCCTGTTTGATGCATTCTGTCGTGAAAGATCCTGAAATAAATAAAATGAAATTTAACAGTAATGTATCCAATGTAATCTCCTCTTCATATACATGTATTAATGTAAAATGAGGACAATATAATAATATATATTTCAATACCATCCGCTTCTCATCACGATGTCTGTCAACAAAAACTTTCCACTGCTCTTTAGGTACCCCACTGGGTAGCTTGTCATACATTTGTTCCAAGGTCAACGAAGTATCGTTGACATCACACCACAATATCCATTTGAAATCTTTCCATTTTTTACCGAGATTTTTCAAAATCCACTTCTGTGCTATCACATCAGCAACTGTGAAGTGGAAGAACATCTGTATACAGAAATTCATTTTGAACATATTAGTAACATGACATTCAATTAAACCATAATGTAATAAAATTACCTTTATTTGAGAATCGAAAACTTCATTTTTCTAGTTTGGAGGCATATTTCTCCAATCATCATATGAAATGGGAAGGGAAATGGGCTCCGCTGCCAACTGACCTATGATCTGGCCAAGTAACCCCGCAGCATCATCCGTAGGGACCCCATAAGAATCAAATGGCATGACTATCTTTTCGCCATTCAAGTTCCAAACATCTGAGATTTTTAAGTGTTTCTCAATGGTTTTATTTTTGTCATCTTCAATGAGAAAAGAATTAGTATAAACAAAATGCAATAAATTTATTTAATTAAAATTTATACCTATGACTATGACCCTCCAGTGTGTCCGGGATGAACTGGAAGGGGTCTGTCGCCGCCAAACTAATGAGGCACCTGTAGGGGGAGTCGAAGACTCAGCCTCTAATGTAAGGCTCTCTGATGGTGTGAGAGATGGTGCAGGGGGAGATGGTGTAGGGGTGTAGGCAGCTGCTGCCTCAGATGTCATGGGGAGTGACCCAGATGGATTGGCATCCGTCGCAGAACTAGAAGAAATAGTATACCGCTTCCTCCTTGGCATTCCTGTCATTTAATCAAATAAAATTAAGTTCAGAATATATATTTCAAAAAAATTATGCAGAAAAAAAAATTAAAAATGATAATAGATGCCCAGTACTAACAAACCAAATATATATAACAATGATAATGAATGACTGCAGAAATGAAACAAGTGGTTGCTGCATGAATGAATAATTGTACATACAATCATTTTCCCCTTCAATAATGTCGGTTTCCTGCTCCATTGCTTCATCCACTTCATTCATCCTTGAAAGACTAATATTTTCAATATCATGATGGAAAAATAATTCTGCTTCCTGTTGTTGATGACATTCAACTTCAGAGGTCAAATCTTCCACTTCATTACCCATATCATACAAATCTCTTTGTATTATGTGAGTAACTACACTCCACCCTTCATCCACAACATCATTCACATAATATACCATTTTTTCTTGCGATGCTAAGATATATGGATCATGCATTTCACGATTACCAACATCCATCAAGCGAGAGAAGTTCACAGAAGTAAATTGCAATGAATCTCTTTTAACACCTCTGATAATATCGACCCATTTGCATTTGAATAAAACAACAAAAAAATGTCTATGGTAGTTTAATTCAATAATATCATGAAGATTTCCATAGTATCCCACTTCAGAAAATGTAAATATACCACTATTTTGTGTTTTCAATCCCACTTCTCGATCAACTGTATGAAATCTAAAGCCATTCACATTATAAGCGTCGAACTTTCTAACTTGCTTTATAGGACCTCTAGAAAGAAACTTCAAATATTCTGACAAGTCTTCTCGAGTATAAGTATTCATGATCTGAAAAAATAAATATAATTTAATAGATTTACAAATTGTATGTGTCAAACTAATATTCTTATTTATTGCAATATTTATGAACTTACACGTCGTGCAAACCATTCTACAAGCTCTTTATTCACAGATTTCGTTATATCTTTCTCATTTCGTGTTCGGCCTCTCATTCGTCTCTTTGTTTGTATCCTCAACTCTTCAATAAATGGATCTGAAATTTCACTATTCAGCATCACATATCTATGTGCCTGTAATAATTCCAATTCTATCAGTGTCACATTTGAGGTCTTCCCAACTGATCGGCCAATAGCAGGAAATATTTTTGATTTCTGATGCATTTGAGATTGAGTTGATGTTTCGTCAACACGTCCAACTCGATTAAATCTTGTCTCAATATCATCTAAATACCTGGAACAAAAGGTAAGACATTCCTCGGCCAAATAGCCTTCAGCAATAGAGCCTTCGGGTTGAGCTTTATTTCTCACGTATGATTTCAAATGCCCAAGATATCTGTGAAATAAAATAATAATATTATGAATTTATTTAAATGTCAAAAATTGTTTACTTAACTGGAAAACATATAAATAAAATACCTCTCAATTGGATACATCCATCGATAATGAACGGGGCCTCCTAATTTAACTTCTTTAACCAAATGCACAGTTAAATGCATCATGATAGTAAAAAACGATGGAGGAAAGATCATCTCCATTGCACAAAGAGTCAATAAAAACCTCTCCTGGAGGTTTTCAAGCTGAAATGGATGTACAACTTTCTCACATAATTTCCTGAAAAATGTGCAGAATTGGAGTACAACAGCAGCAACTTTTTCAGGTAATAATGTATGCAATGCCAATGGTAGTAACTGTTGTAACAAAATATGTGAATCGTGACTTTTCAATCCATGTAACTTACGATTCTTCAAGTCAACACACCTCAAGATGTTACTCGAATACCCATCAGATACCTTCACATTCTTTAAAATTCAAAGGAACGTATATTTATCCCTATTTTTCATTGCGAAAATGGCCGGAGCATACTTTTCATTCTCATCTAGCCAGAGATCGCATTTTATGTTCATTACTCGTAAGTCTTTGCGAGAATTTAGATGATCCTTCAACTTTCCATGCTCATTAAGTAATGTGAAAATCAAATTATCACAGACATTCTTCTCAATATGCATCACATCAAGATTGTGGCGCAACAAATTAAATTCCCAATGCGAAAGTTTAAAGAATATACTTTTTTTCTTCCATTGTTGCGTTCTGATTTCACTTGACGATGCACTTCGGACCCATTTTCCGCTATCATTCAAATGATGAACCTTCCCAAATTCTGTTTCAACATTTTCAAGCTGTGTCAATATTTCAGAACCGGTTAACAACTTTGGAGGTGGTCTACGATCAATGAAACCATTAAATTTTGATTTGTTCAGCCTAAATCTATGAGATGCATCGAGAAATATTTGATGGCATAAGAAGCACCATTTTCTACTGTGAGGTAGCCGTTTGGGCTCAAAATCAAAGTTACAAACAGGACAAGCCAAACCCGTATAAGTGTTCCAACCAGATAAATTCCCAAGCCCAGGGAAGTCACTAATGGTCCACAGTAAAGCAACATGCATTTTGAACATCGTTTTAGAACAAACATCAAATGTCTCAACACCGTTACTCCATAACTCCTGCAATTCTTCAATCAAAGGCTGCAAGTATACATAAATATCATTTCCAGGAATTTGTTTTCCAGGAATAATCATTGAAATGATAAAAGATGATTGTTGCATACACATCCACAGAGGCAGATTATAAGGGATCAAAACAACTGGCCAAATGCTATAACTTGTACTCAAAGTCCCAAATGGGTTGAATCCATCGGCAGCCAATCCCAATCGAACATTCCTAGGATCAGCTAAGAAATCTAGATGTAATGAATCAAATTTCTTCCATGATTGGGAATCTCGTGGATGTCTCATTAACCCATCATTGTTATTATCTACAGAATGCCACTTCATGTGTTCGGCGGTTTTTGATGACATGAATAATCTTTGCAATCGCGGCTTCAAAGGAAAGTAACGCAAAATCTTTGCAGGTGTGTTCATTTTCTTCTTCTTCATGAAATTATGTTCAGTCAGACTTCCAACATCACCCTTTTACTGCCATCTAGAAGAAGAAAATTTCTTGCAATTCTGTCTACTTGAATCCTCTCCCCAATAAAGCATACAATCATTGGGACACGCATGTATTTTTATATAATTCATACCAAGCTTGTTAACAACTTTTTTCATATCATAAAAATATTCTGGGATTTTTGATTCAGGAAATGCATCACGAATCAATTCTAATATCATGGACATTGCCTTATTTGTAATTCCACATAGACATTTGATATGGTACAACTTCATCAGAAATGAAAGATTTGAATATTTCAAACACCCACTATACAACTCTTGATTTCCATCATCAACTAAATCATGAAATGCATTTTTATCAGTGAAGTTTTCTGTTACATTTGGCTCTACAGAATCAAGAAGAGGATCCAATGATATGTTCCAATCTTGATCTACTTTTGTTACAGTCTCAAAAACATCACTTGTCACGTTGCAATTTGTAGCACCCTCTTCTGGTTGTTCTGATATGTTTTTATGCTGATAGTGGTGTCTTGCAGTGCCGAATGCATCATTTATGAGGTTTTTCATTTCATTTTCCATTGTCGATGAACTTGGGACCTCATTCTGTGGATTAACATCAGTGCTCAATCTTTCTGTATTGTTCGATTCTCCATGCCAATTCCAACACAAATATTGACCAGGGAATTGCTTCAGTATTAAATGTTCATAAACTTCATCTCTCTTCAACCATGCTCTAAATTTACATTTAGGACATGGACATCTTATTCTCCCTTCAACAGATCGATTAGAAATCGCAAAATCTAAAAACTCATTCAAACCCTTAACATACTAAGGTGTGTTCCTCGGTAATGTGATCCAGATTTTATCCATGTATATCACAATGTGCCTACACAAAATATACGATAGTGTAAGATTGCAGAATCATAATATAATAAAGATGACCAATTGATCATAAATTATGCATCATATAATAAAGATGATTCATTGATCACATCTACCACTTACTTAGCATTCCCAGACAAACCAAACAAGTCTGGTCCTTAGGAGACAGCGTGAACACCTCATTGAGGAGCAGTAAGAATATCGGGATACACAATTATCATAACACTGTCAATCACACATTTATGTTGCCTCAAACAATTTCTATCCCCACTACATTAATGAGATACATTGGTCCACTCAGATTACTTCCACACCCTCACAAAAAATACTACAACTTTCCTGAACATCTCATGTACTCACATGCTTGGTCATCTCAATTAAATGTTTTATTTTATTTTCCATATCTAGAAATGGGATACCAGTCGGTATTTATAACACTATCGATCACACATTTATGTTGCCTCAAACAACACCCCATTGATGTGTGATCAAAACTGATCATAATGCATTTTAAACCTGAGACATTATGTGATTGTTTAGGCTTGACCTTAGATGTCCTCCAAGAGTAATGATGTTTCTCAATGGTTTCATACACAACCAACCATATCAAAGTCATATTTCCTATGACAAAGAAGACTATCTGGGTACCAATCCATGTATTGAATATGGTGTGAGGTAAATTAAGTAGGCCACCACTAATGGTTTCTAATTCATAATCTAGTACACAAATATAAAACAAACAATAGTGTGCAGGTATATCAAAATTAAGTGTCACTATAAATATAAATCCATGTCACACTCAGGTTTCTTAGGAGACACCAAATCTAGTTTATTCAATCAACCACAAAGACCAAGTGACAATATTTTCAAAAATAACTAACCACCCATAGTAACTTGAATTCATACATGGAGGTGAGATGTCTAGGCACCATCCCACACATATTAACTAAATTTTAGTGCTACTAAATCTAGTCTACCAATGACACTAAACCAAAACTATGAAGTGTCGTAACATTCCAGGCTCAATATTCCTTTTGATATCAATTTATAATGAACCGACTAGGGAAAACTAGGCAAGAATCCCAAGAGGGTCTTATACATGGAGATGTGTAATAAAGAGACATGAAAGTAGTATCTTGTTTTAGAAAATAAAGTTATGAAACCAAATTAAAATAAAAAATAAAGATAAACATCCATTAGTATAAAAAATTCAATCTAAATAGGCCAAACCATAATGATAAAATAAACAATACTATCATCTCCCTATGTGACCATCTATCACCACCAAACCATATTTATACAAAGATAGTAAACAAAAAGAGAAAATTACAAGTTCTAATATCAAAAATTCAATATATCTATCTTTAAAATAAATCCAGTTTACATATATTTTTCATAAAATAAAACAATTTTTTAAAATAATCCTTCGATTTTCATAAAAAAACCATATACAAAAAATCTAGGAATATGTTAAGAATAAAAGAAATCGGGTAGTCATAGAAAAACCCAACCATAGATACACTATAATATAACTGTGTGAGCAAGTAACCATGAAAATACCATCATGTGATAAACAAATCATCAATGAAAAAACCCACCATTTGGGATCCAAACTATGGGTTTACGTTCTAGACATGAAAGAGAATCCCCAATCCAAGATTAAGGTGGATTCAACTAATATAACCTCTAGTGGAATTACACACAAAAAAGTGTCATAAAACCTCTTGTGGAATTACATAAAAAAAGAGTGAGAAGTATATTTCCAATGCATCCAAGGACACCTAATGTTCCAAGTTTTTCAAAATCTTTTTAGAAACCATGATCACATATAATAAAACAATTTTAATAATAAATCGAATCCTGATAAAATATCCATTGTACAAACACCCAAGAAGAAGGGTGGGAAAGGTAAAGAGAAGAAGATTAATCAATGAAGACCCTCTTTTAAAACTGTCAAGGGCTTGTGAACTCTCTTACTGCCTCTTCCCTCAATAATTTTCATTCACATAATAGGCCGATGCTAGTTGCAGTTGCTGAACCCAAAATGAACTTTGGGAAATGGAAAGGGTTTAGTTGGGATTCTCTTAAATACTAACTGTTTGCACACAATGGAGATCTCAAGGGCTCTGAAACCCTATGGGTTCTCAAGCATGATGATATTCAGATTAATTTTTATGAGATTTGTTCCCAAGTCATCACTATCTCTACTGTTCTAGGCGGTGTTGTCACCACATTTTTATTTGTATATGCATCCTATGCCTACACCAAGAGAAGAGAGCTTTGTAGGGATCTAAAACAAATTAATGACCAAACAAAAAGTAATTGGGATATTGTGGGGGATTTTAATACTGTCCTAAGGTCGCATGAAAGGTTGGGTCCTCATTTTTCTCATAATTATGCAGAGGAATTTGAAAGCTTCTTAGATAAGTGCAACCTAATAGAGGTCCATATTACAGGGGATAAATTCACATGGGGAAGGATTACAAGAAACATAAGACAAGAAAGTAGGATTTACAGGTGCTTCTTATGGATTAATGATCATTACGCTATTTCTGAAATTTCCAAACATACACTTGAAAAGTTCCACTCGGATCACAATCCTCTTGTCATCAAGATTCTGGAAGGCCCCACAAGGTCGCCCCCCTTACCATTCAAGTGTAATAATTCATGGACTACCATTCATGGATGTAGGAAAATTGTCATTAGTGGATGTAATAGTGTCATTCATGGTGGTCCCTTTTTCACTGTCACGTCTATGATCAAGTGCATTAATGACTAGAAGAGGTAATGAATCAGATGATCCTTCTCCATGTTGGATGATGACATTAAGGAGGCCGAATCATGGCTTGAACATTGTCTAATTGTCAATCAATAGCATAATTTACCATAAAGATGTATGAGATTTCTATAAAGCAGTTGTATTTAATTTTGGTGATAATAAGGATCTGTTTCCAACAATAGTAAACTCGAATAATTTTTTGATGTCATATTTAATAATGGTTGAAGTCTTTTAATGTACTTATGATGGAAATTATGATTTCGACACTTCCTCAATGTAAATCAATTAAGTAAGACCTACAGAAATAATTATGTCTTTTTTGAAAATCCAAAAGTGGTAGAGATGGTAGAGTAGTAAGAGGAGTTTTAGTTAGTGGATGGTACTATGAGGTCCTTTAACCACAACCCCTAGGTGGTCCACATCAAGCATAAAGAGCTAGGGGCTAGGGAAATGGACAACTTCATGCTTTGGATGTCTACGATCCAATGGAACACGAGATGATTTGAGTTATTATTTGTGTTTATTATGATCTTTCCTTAGTATTATAAAACATAGGTTCTGCCCATTATTTTATCCCTCTACTCCTTGTGTGATAGTTAGAGATCAAAGTTGAGACATTATCAAAATAATGTCGTCTTGAGGTTCCTACCGGGAACACTTCATTTGAAATTTCATTTACTTGTAGTGAGATGTATAAATTATCCCATAATGGTTAATGTGAGATCATTTAGTCATCACAATGGATCCCTATGATGTCATCATGGGAACATATTGGCTTTTCATGGTCCAGGAATAGATCGACTTTCACTATAGACTAGTCAGATGCCTATAAACTAATTGGATGAGGTTATCCTTTTATGTGATAGATATATCAAGGATTTTTTGGTGGATGTTGTGAATAAGAGGTTTCAACCTATCATTCATCAGTTGGAAGGGGCATCCCTTGGATCCATAAGAAATTCAGGCATCTGGGTTCCTTCAATTATGGTTGATTATTTGAAATTTTTTCTGATGTTATTTCAGGAATACCTCCAAGATGGGAGATGGAGATTTTCAATTTATTGGATAATGGTATTTCCCTAATATTTTTTGTGGCATATCAGATGGTACCTACTGCGCTTCATGACCAATGGTTTCATTTTGAAGACCTTTGTGGGAATTGTTTCATCAAACTGAGTATTTCCCCCTAGTCAACTCCATTCATGTTCAAGAAAATGTTTGAAGAGATCATATGGATTTGTGTGTATTGTCGTTTCTAGAACCCGAAAATGATAAACATGAATTACCCCTTTTCAAGGATTGATAAATTTTTCACCAGTTTTGAAGCATGATATGGTTCTAGAATATTAATTTCAGTAACATCTATCACTAGTAGAGGGTTTGCATGTCTGATATTCCAAAGTTTTATAGAAACATTTTACAAAACAAATCCTCCAAAAAACAAGTTCAATATTGAAAAATAAATATTACTTTCTCTGATACCAACATAAACACCTCTGACTCACAATTATGGATTCAATTCTAAAAACACAAACTTTACAGATACACTTTGATATATAGTGAAATGACACTGGATAAACAAACATATATTTAAAATCATTTTCAATACATAAAACATTTCATCTCATAAAAATATCACATTCCCATGAATGAGAGGTCTAGTGATGTTGGGAATAAATTATATAAGAATAATATTTTATGATTAATGTGAAAATTTCTATATGGCCAAACCACATTAGACCCACATCATGAATTATCATAGGATATACACATTATTCTAAAATATAGAATGAATATCTTACAACAGGGTGAACTATAATTCTAAATAAGTGAAAAAAATTTAAAATATCATCAATGGTTATATCACATAGAAAAATAAAATAGTAGAAGGGGAGAAATCAAACCCTAGGGTTTGTATAGGTCGTCGGGGAAGCCGAGTCGCCGGGGTCACGGGGGGCCGGGGTCGCCGAGGTCGTGGGGTCACCGGGGAAGCAGGGTCGCCGGGTTGCGGGGTCGCCGGTGTCGCGGGGGGCCGGGGTCGCAGGGAAAGCGGGGGGTTGGGGGAGCACGGGGTGAGAATGAGAGCCGGGGTGGGGGAAGGGTCGGGGCCATGTGAAAAAAAATGTTTTGCAGCGGTTTATTAAAAACCGCCGCGAAACCTTTTTAGAAAAACGTTTAGCGGCGGTTCCTAGAACCGCCGCTAAACGGCGGTTTTGTTGTAGTGATGGGGGACACATGGTTTCTACAATGTCATTGAACTCCTTAATGTGAAGGTAGAGCATCTCAAAATCCATTCCATGGAATGTGGGAAGGTGGTTTGGGACATGGGGTTTAAAGATGTATTTGGAATCTCCTAGGTAATTGTATCTAATGCATGAGGGGGCATTGGTCTAGGAAGGTGTGAGGTAGTCATTCATGGTTTGATCGACTGCATTCCCCAAGTTTGGGGCTGTCTCATTTGGATTTCCATTTTGGTTCCCACCAGGGTTTATGAGTTGGTGTTTTTGAAGAACTTCCATTTAAATGGGATTAATTTTTGAATTTGGAGTATTAGGAAGATTTGGATCTAATGGAAATAGTTCCCTTGGTGTACTTGACTCCCCAACCCCAGGACTATCCATCATAACTAGACGGTTTGATTGGTCATGAGTGTATGCGGACATGTGCCAAAAGAAAAAAAATGAGAAAGAGAAAAGATAAGATAATTTGGATGAGAATAGAATAAAATGTAGATAATAGAATGGGTGTTTAGATGACTTACTTGGGTCCTCGTCAACAGCACAAAAATTTGGTCTCGCCCAAATTTACCCAAGTTTTTAGGGTTAAGCAGTCAAATGTAGAGTAGCTTGGGTTGTCTATTCCTCAGAGACCTAAGAAGAAATCTATAGACACGCACATTCTATGGACTGATTTTGGATATTAAGTGGCCAAATTTGGGTTGATTTTAGATAGGTTTAAGCAAACACTACATGACTTAAGTGAAATCAAATTATGAGAAGGGTTGATCCTAGGTTGTTACAAGGGGTGGATTGGATGACATTCTTTTTTAACAATTTCAATTTATTATATTTGAGATGGGTTTATTCAAGAAGACCAAAAAACTTCATTGCTTTCTATTTTTATACCAACACACCATAATACTAATCACCTATACACTTGGAGGATAAAATTTATGAGAACTCCAAGGTAAAGGTTCGTATTAGCACCTGAAGTATGTGGCCTTAAAATTCAATAAGGACAAAGAAGTTTTAAAATTATCAAATAAAAATCTCAATTAAAATAAGTGATTATACATTAATGGGGTAATAAATAATATCCAATATATACCCTTGGTACTCCCTTGTATCAACCCATAAGTGTGTTATCCATCCATTGATTCTTTGGTTTCAATGGAAGCGGGAAGTAGACTCATGAGGGAGGAATTGAAGAAGTAAAAAAAACAATAAAAAGAAAACAATCACTCCACCATTGTGTGAATAATTTCACAAGGTTTGGCATGAATAAATTCATACCATAAAGCAAAAATATCAATGTGATAATAATAATAACATAATAAGATAAGATGAATAATTTTTATTGAAAACTAAGGTGATTCGAACAACTTACAAATGAAGAAGAACATTACAAGAGAAAAGTGGCAGCATAACACTACAATGAAAGAATGAATCCAAGATGAATAAATCCTCAAAAACCACTACCTTAAATATAAATTTTGGAAGCCTTGGGTCAAGCCTCCAATATTGAAAGCTTGTGGAACTTAGACTTTTCAACTCTTGACCTGATGTGCCAGCCAGCTTGTATCCACCTAACAGAAGATCCTAAATGAGCTTCTATATATCTGAATTAGAGTGAGACATATAATAATAAAATTGAGATTCATATTTCCCATAACCTTATGTAAAGTTTCATCCCAAAAGAGTCTATGGTTTGAGAGATATGTGTAAAATGGTGGGCTGTTTTTCTGGGCCGCAGAATCTGGCCCATAATTTTATCTCCAAATTGGGCCACCTGTAACTACATTCAAACATCCGAATTAGCTTTGTCCATTATTTGATGAAATGTTCCCCATGATTTCATATATCTTAAGTTAAATTTTTAAAATCATTGGGCTTGTATATTGTCCACTACAATCACTTTATTGGTATGTTGTCTAGTTTACTTTGAGCAGAATTTGTTGGCATGAAAGCCCATTTTGGTGGTCTTCCAATGTGAATATTCAAGTTCTCCATAATCATTAATTGTTCCTTATATAATGGGATGACTAAAAATAAAATAGGAAAATAAAATAAAGACAATTTTTTATTTTAGTATGTGTTTAAAAATGTACCATGTAATAGTGAATTTTAATAGGGAATTATAATCATAATGTGAATTAATGTTCAAAGTGTAAAATACACTAAAATGGTGTATATGAATAATAAATCACGTGAATATTATATATATTAACAATGAATATTATCCTCATTCAGTGGCTAATCATTATCTCACCAGTCTTCTCTTGGTTTTGACCTATTGGAACCATTGATATTATTTTCTGAAAGTGAATTTTGGTTTTGTGTTTATTGTCAATCCACTCTGGGTTGATCAAAGAGTTTGAAAGATAAGTAATCTTACAGTACAAACTGACAACAGTTTTGAAGCTAGCGTCGTTTCCCAGTGCTTGCCAAAAAATTTAGCTCAAAATTTAGAGGAAGAGATAGAATCATGAAGGGTTGTTTTATGGAATCAACTCTTCATAAATATAGTAAATGAATGGGTTATGTGAAGTCTGGGTTGAGGATCATGAAGATGTGGAGCATCGTGAATAGAGACGGTGTTCTCTGTGATTAAGAGAAGTGAAGCGTCATGAGTGCGTGATGGTTTGACGAAGATCTCAACGACAATGACAAATATCAAGGGATCTTCATGAATGGATGAGTGCCACAAATATGTTATTGAAAGTTTTGAAAAATTCATTGGTGGTGGTGGAGAATTGTGAGTGGCTGAACCTATAAATATAAGGCTAACCCCACTTCATTTAACATAAAAAGTTTCAGAGGAAATTTGGAATCTCTCTAATTTTGTGAATCTAGTTTTATACACAATCCTGAGTATCGTGAAAATATTATATTAGTATTGAATGATGCCAATTATTCTAAGTATTGAGAGTTTTGAGATGATGGGTTATTCCATGTTAGCTTAAAGAGATTCGCGAAGTCAGTTTGTTCTATAAAGGTAGGTTGCTTCGCGAAGGAGGGAGCTTTGTGAAAGATAGTTTTGAACATCTGTTTTTTAGTGAACAATGCTTTCAAAGTGCATCAACTCAAGTCTACGATGCAAGAAAAGTCTCGTGATATTCAGATACAAAGACTTTAATGTCAATATACTAAAGTGACCTTCAAGTTGATAAACTGATTAGAACTTCACCCAAGGTAGTGAGCTAGGGGGAGTCGACGGAAGTGTTTCGAGGGACGCAGTGTGTTATCCCTAAAATATTATAAAGGCGGTGTGTCTAGAACATAGTGACTGTGTCTAAACTTATGTATTCCAAAAATAGTGAAGATTAATGTATTTAGGTATTAGTGACACATTGTTGGCGTATGCTCCTTAGACTAGCTCTTAGTGGTGAACTAAGTAAAATTGTTGTGTTTTCTCTTTGCATGTGATTGTTTGTTTTCTGCACATTCTCATCAGACAGGTTTAATGGGTTTCTACCAACATGGGAACAAGATCCCTTAATTTTGAAAAAAAAATTGACACTCTGATTCATCCCTCCCCTCTCAGGGTGTTCTGGGGTCCTTCAAGTGGTATCAGAGCCTACAGGTTGCTAGTGTTAAATATGTCATTATTTTTCATCATGGAGAATTTAGTAAATATCAGGGGAGTCCTCCTCTTTTGTGGAAGTAATTAATAGATTTGGAAGAACTGTATGAGATCTCATCTAAGATGTCTTGGAAAGGAAGTACTCTTTACTACTGCATAATGGATTTAGGTCATTGATGTAACATGATTTTCTATGACTGAAGCAGACAGAAAAATGTTTGATGAAGATGCCAAAGCATAGAATTCCCTTACTATAGCTCTATCTGATCAAGTCTATGTGGGAAAAATAGAAAATATTTATGAAGTTGATAACAAAGTGAATTAGGTAAAACTCTAAGTTTTTCATAATAGTTTTGATGATCTAAAAATGCATCCTAATGAAAATGAAGATACCTTTTTTAATCGAATCACTGAATTTGTTGGAGTAATACATAGACTTGGTTAATAAATCAAATATATCGACATTATAAAGAAAATATCGAGAATAATTTCACCTCTCTATAATCCAAAATTGTTTTCCCTTGAGTAAAGAGATCCTTCTAAACTTTCTTTGGATAATCTGCTGAGTAGTCTGGTGGTATATGAAATGAGAGTCAAACCTGAGGATGAAACTAGTTGAGTAAGTAAGGATATGGCTTTCAAATCCATGTAAAAACTTGAAATTTTTGATGATAGTATTGATAAAGATAATGAATAAGATGAACTTATTTCTATTTTTGGTAAGAAATTCAAGAGAGGAAAAGGTATATTTGAAGGAAAGCTACCTATGGCATGTTTTTTGTTGTGGAAGAGTTGCTCACATTACCTCTTGATTCTCAAAGAAGTTTGATGATGAAGAAAGTGAAGCTGAAAACATACAGAAGTCTCAGAAAAGGTTTTCCCAAAAGGGAGACTTCAAAACTAGAAAGAAATCACAGATAAAGAGTTTTATCTATAAATAAGAATATTAAGATAATTAATTTTTTGAGGATAAAGAACCAGAGTTTTAATTTGGAACCCAAGCATCCATGATGGATGTAATTGAAAAGTTAGAACTATAAAAAGATAGAGCTAGAGATAGTCAGTCAATTGCTAATACTAATATCAATTTAGAACTTGAGGATTCTCTTGGTAATCTTGAAAATAAAATAAACAAAAACAAAATGTAGAGAGAAGTTCTGGAAAATTTATCAGAATATGTTGATTAGCTTAAAGCTAAAATTGATCGATTAGAATAAGTAGTAAAAGAACATTAAATAATTATTGAAATATCATAAGATATAGTTGAATTGAAACTCATTATTGAAAAACGTGAAAAGGTCATCAATTACCTTACATACATACTGGAGTATAAGTCCAAGACAGTCGAGGATTTTGAAGAGGAAGGTGTTACTCTAAGGAGTAAACTAGAAAGTGAATCGAATTAAAAGGAAACAAAGAAGAAATTATAGTTTAGAATATTCTCATATGCTGAGTTATTAGAGAGAGCTAAGCATGGTTTAGAAGGATTAAAGAAGTTTTTGAATGATTAAAGATCCACATGCATGGGAAATAGTGGAATTGGTTGTGATGCTGAAACATCGAAGAATGGAAATAAAATGATCCAAAATAAAGGGAAGCTAAAATCTAGACATATCACAAAGTCACATGAAGTCCTAACAAACAAATCCTCAAATCAAAATGAAATGATAATTGAAAACTATCCACAAGTATCCATAAATGATCGATAGTCAAATTATTTTCCAAAGTAAGGTGACATGAGGAGGAATAGAAGTGATAAGACATTACCTCTTATGAAATGTCAATTTTGTAGCTATCTGGGTCATACAATGTCATAATTTGAAGAGGCAAGGAGCTATTTGAATGAGGGAGATAAAGGAAGTCAACAAAGGAGAATGAATTCATATCCTACATCTTATAGAAGAAATAGATTTTATGGATATTGTTTTCACTGCTCTAACTATTTCCATAAATCTATTCATTGCAGACTAAGGAAAGGTGAGAAAAATACTTAAAAAACTCAGATACATGTCAATACCTTCCAACCAAGTGGAGTTTCTCTGGAAAATATATTTTTTCCTCTAGAATAAGAATATGAGTATGATGAACTAGTGCACATGGAAAAGATATTGGAAAGGAATTCATTAGACACCACTCAATCAAATATTTCATGGAGGGAAAATAAGAAAATTGAGAATTCCAATATTGCAGAAGTAGATCTCAAATCCAAAAAGAATAGTAGCCCTTGGATTCTTGATAGTAGGTGTTCATACCATATGATGGTAAATGTAGACTTATTTAAGAATGTTAAGAAAAGGGTTGGTGAAATAGTAAGGTCCGACAATAATGGTGCTTTGAAGATCAAAGGTAGTGGAAGTACTGAACTGGAAAATGGTGAGCTTAAGAAAACTAAAGTTCTCTATTTGGATGGTCTGCATCACAATATTCTGAGTGTGATTCAACTCTATGACCCGGGACTAATAGTGACATTCAATCAAAAAGAGTACATTATAAAAGGAAATATAGAGAGTTTTCTCATGAAAGGATGCAGAAAAGATGACAATTAGTACCAGATGGAAAGTAAATAGAACATTTGTTACATAAATGTTGAAGAAGAAAACAACTTGTGGCACCAGAGGCTGAGTCACATTAATAAACAAGGCATGGAAAAGATATCTAAGATGAATATAGTCATGGATATTCCCAATCTGAAGTGTGAATGGGAAAAGACTTGTGATGCTTACATACGAGGAAAGTTGGTATGCAGTTCATATCAGCCAAAGAAAAAAAGGGCATCAAATCTTCTCAATCTCATCTATACAGATGCATGTGGTCCTATAAATTTTGTTGGTACATATAGAAAAATTTACTTCATTCTTTTCATTTATGATTATAATAGAATGACTTGTGTGATGGTTATATATAGGAAATAAAAAGTGCTTGATTGCATGAAAAGTTATCGCCAAATAGCTAAGAATGATATTGGTTGTACAATAAAAGTTCTACGATCTGACAATAGAGGGGAATACACATCCATTGAATTTGAAAATTACCTGAAAAAAATGGAATAAGTCATGAGGTGGATATAGTGATAACCCCACAAAAAAAATAGAGTTGTTGAACGTAGAAATCGACAGGTGAACAATATATCCAGAACTATGCTGATTGAGAGTTGTATTTCTCGCCATTACTGGAAATAGGTTGTTCAAGTAGTAGTGTATACTCAAAATCTAACAAGGCTTTATATGGGTGAAACCAAGACACCATATAAGCTATGACATGAAAGGAATCCCTATTTGAAGTATTTCTGTGTTTTTGGAAGTAAATGTTTCATCTAAAACAAAGAAGGTAGTCAAGGAAAGTATGGTGATGCTACAGATGAAGAAATATTCCTTAGATATTCAATGAATTTCAAATCCTAAAAATGTTTCAATAATCGTCTTGGAAGAATTGTGGAAGGCAGTGATGGTAAGATCATTGAAGATAAGACCACAAATGCCTCGATGGGATCTTATGATGATATGATATATGTAATGGTTCATGCCTTTCTAATCCGTTACTTTGCGAGTTTAGTCATTGGAACTGTTTGGAGGAGGATTAGAGGGAGTTTGGATGAGTTAAGTTGTTAAAAGATGGAAGCAAGGAGGTTACACATCGTGTAACTTGACTTCATAGCGTGAAGTTTGGTTTCGTGGCTTGTCCCGAAAAGCTTCACGATGTGCATAATTTTAAATAGCATGAAAGAGGGATTCACGATGCGAAATGTTTTGGGGTTTGAAAAATAAAAATAAACTGAGAGTCGATGCGTTTTTTAGTAAAAGTGGACCTTGAGGGATTTCATGGCGTGAAAGAGGATTTCACATAGTGTAATCCCCCGTTGATGTAATGTTTTAAAACATTCCAGACGCTTGGGTTTTCAAAAATCCTACAGCTGTAGCAATATCTATCATTCCAGATGAATCTTAGGCGCCCTGAGGAGTTATTCAAACCCTCTTCCTCCCTCTTCGATCTGTTGGTCTCGGTGATCGTTTGTTGGCAATCCATGGTGATCCAAGGTATGTTCTCCCTTTGTTTTCTAGTAGTTTCCCTCGGTTGGGTCTTGTTCTCTTCCATATCTCCTCATCATGCCATGGTGTGTGCTTATCCATGATTCCTAATGGGGTTTCTCTATGTTGTTGTTGGTGCGGTGGTGTCATGACGTCCTCAGATGGATACAGATCTTGCGGTATAGGTTATCAGAGGACTGTTACATGATCCGTTCTCATGTGAAGAATGTTGAAACCCCTTAGAGGTATGGATTCCCTTGTCTCTCTTTATTTTTTCATTATACATGAGGGTTTTTTTTAACCTTGGATTATGGTTTTGTTGGCTTAATCAAAGATAAAGAACTAGATAATTGAATTGAAAGGGTATAGGGGTTTATTGCATGATTTTCGTATCTTTTCTTATTGTTTGTGATATTGTGATTAATCTATATGATTTCTAGATTCATCGTCCCTTGTTTATCCCTCTAACAAGAATGGATAAACTCCTACATGAACAAAGGAAGATACTCGTTCTTCATGCATTCTTGGTGATTTTTCTTTATCCTCATTCTTCGCACATTCACCACTAAACCATTATGGTCACAGATCGACGTTGATGGGTGGATCCTTGTATGATTGGACCCCCAGAGCGATGGAAAACCAGACCAACACCCAAGGAAGTGAAGGTTGAACCTGCGGATCGCGGAAGTGGCTCCATTTCAGAAAACAGAGCACTGGAGGTGACCCACGGAACCAGGGCCACCGGTGGTGCCAGGTGGCATGTGAGGGCGTCCGCGTGCGGGTGTGGTGGAAGATGGCAGTCTCCCTAGCAGCGACCGTGAAGTCAAACAGTCAGACTGTGAAGGAAGGTAGTGACTGTAGAGGCATGCGGCGGCCGGACTGCGGAGGACCCACGATGATGACCGGAAGGCCATGATAGGAGGCCATGATGGAGCTGGTGATATGGCTTGAGCTGCTTCAAAGGGAGAACCTGTGGTATAGTTGTGAGTTTGTGCGGGGAAGGTGGGTTGGCCACATTTCATGTGGTCTGACGTTGCGTTGACCAGACAAATGCGGCCGGGGTGGGCTGTGTACGGCGCACACACACAACAGTCTGCACCAGCATGCTAGACCAAAGAATTTGGGCCACTCCAGCAACCCAGTAGACCAGGTCGGGTCGGCCAACAGGTCGAGTCGGTTCTGGAGGGTCGGATCGGACCTGAGTGAGACCTTTTTACAAAAATAGTCGTAACTTTCAAACCGTGTGTCTATTTGACAAGACACTTTCGACATTGAGACCCTTATGATAATAAATTACTTCTGAGATACTCTAAGTGAGTTTTTGTGGAATTTGGTTTACAATCTAATGGATCAAGGATTAGGTGCTCCCATAATGAGTGTGCTATGAGCGAAATCCTGTGGCTGGTTGTGACTATGTGATCTTGGTGACTATGTGACTTGGGGGAAACATGACACATAGAAACTCTATACACCGACACTGACGCTTTGGGCACCATAGATTCTCCGTATGTTGACACTCATTATCCATGTTCCATTGATGCTCTGTGTGCCGACATTGAAGCTCCTTGTTCCATCGACGCTCCGTGCGCCATCGACGCTCTATGCACCGAAACTTACGCCCCCTACACCATCGGTGATTCATGCGCCATCGATGCTCCATGTGCTGACATCAACGCTCTATGTGACGATTTTGAAATTGGGAGTTCTTTGGACTACAACTGATAATCCCTCTATTTGTGATTTAGACTTGTACCTATGTGAGCTAACTGTATTGATTGTACTTTGGGTGTTTCCTTTGTGGTGTACTTCATGTGTTTCTTAGTGGTGTTACCTTGGTGGTTTTAGGGTCCCTACTGAGCATTATTTTACTCACCCCTACATGAGCTATGCCCACACCTGTCATGTATTTTGCAAACGATCAATGCTTCGATAAAGTCCTTGGTGGGCCGAGGCCAAGTGGTGCTTAGAAAGACGTATGACAGACGATGTGTGCTTCAACGACTTTAGATGATCGTTTTTGTACCTACCCTTCAGGTAGGGTATTTTGCGGACGAGTTTCATAACTTTTGAATTCACTTTGGTAGAATTTACTTTTAGTGGGCTTGTATTCTAACCCTATTTACTTTCTAGTTTTTCTACTGTTGTACTCTGTTGTTGGTATCTTAGTGGTATGCATACTTTTTTACTTAGTGTTTTTACATTTCATCATCTTGGTCTTGGAGATGTGTGTGTGTGAAGATACTTCAGAAAATGCCTCCCATTTGTGGTATATTCTTACTCGGTGCTAGTCGTCATCCCCTAGCCTATCGGAGGTGGTCTTGGGGTAGTCACAACCTGGCCTTTCTGGGACAGGTCGTGACAGAGTGGCATTAGAGAAGGTCAGATCAACCTAACGAACCAAGAGTCTGTAAGATTGGTTTGGGGAAACAGTGTCGAGTGTTTTGAGTTTGGATTTTAGGCTAGGGAATCCAGTGTTGGTGTCGCAACCAACGTATCCATTAATCAGGACTCTAAATTCCATTTTTTGACTCGGTACATGAAAACACTGGTTGTAGGGAAAATAATGGTACATGAATCATATAGGATTGACTGTGTTCTCATGTTATTCTTGAGTCACTATCAACTCACCAAGTATAATCTATTGATTGTGGTACATCTTGATCTATTTCAGGATGCCTCCATGCAACCAGCCAGGATTCTAATGCGTGATCATGAGGATGATCCGCCTAGCGATGATGCATGAGTACAGGGACCAGTATCGGAGAGAGAACCCTTGGGTGGGGTACCATTAATACCACCACCTAGAGAGTATTATTTACTACCAACATTACTCAAAGGCATTGTCATGGGTGCTTTCAAATGATATGTGATTTTTGGGTACTTAGGTGCAGTAGAGTGACTGACCAAGGTCGTCTCCCAAAGGAGGAAGTAAATTCAACAACATATTAAAGGTATTTTGAAAATAAAATAAAATTAATTAAGAATACTGATTAAAAGGATGATGTTTTTTTATTGTTTATAAATCTTGAAGAAGTTTTTTGGAAGAAGATTTTGTTTTTTTTTTGTTTTTTTTTATGAAATGATGTTCGACTAAAATGACACAACAAGAGGATGTTTTTTTAGAAAATATTTAAAAGGCATAATCTATATAACTCTACCTCTTCATTCAATTATTTATCATTATCATTTAAATCAATATCAACTTCATTATGATCTCTTAATTTTTTAACCCTCAAACCCTATGATAATTAACTTAACCACTAAGATGAAATTAATTAAACCCTAGGCTAGCTTTGAAACATGCAATCACAACACCCTGATTTGATTAATGTTCTAAATCTAGCTTATGGTCAGTGGTAAATTAAGTCACATGTCCATTCTGGAAAATGGGGATGAATTGAGCTTAGTAATTATATTTTAACTCTATAAATTTACCCTTCATGGTCTTGTTTTACCGATTAAGTTTTCACTCTCACAATTTACACAAATTCTCGACCTCACGTGTTTTTATGTTAATTGTTCAATTTCTTACTTAGTTTATTATAATTTAAAAACTAAATTAATAGATCATATTAAGTGAATTACTGTATCTCATTGATTCAAAATAAATGAATGAATAGGTTTAGAGGTAGATCGATTACTAAAAAGAACTACACTTCCATGGGCGGTGTAGTCATCGTAAAAATGTTTTGATTTCGCAAGAGTTTAGAAAGGGTATAACCCAATATAGTTTCTACTATTGAATTACAGACCAAAGAGGAAGAATAATAAGGAATATAAATGAAAAAATAGATGAAAAAATAATAAATTAAAGAATAATTAAGGAGTTTATTACACAAACAAAAGTATTACAACACAAAGAAGAAAAAGAAGGCTTCATCGAAGGGATCCTTGCTTCAAGAGATACCCTTATTGAAATGGTTGGATAATTGTAGTAGATACAATTCTCCTCTGCCTTAAACTTCCAAATTCACATCCCAACCCCTCAAATGAGAAAAGAACCAATTTATAGAGTGGTGGGGAGGCAAGGTTCAAAGTGGTTTCAAGTGTGAATGGGGAATCTCGGCCAAATATTTTAATCCAACTTTCACCGCCCATTTGACCACCAAAAAGCGTGAATAATCTATCCTTATAGAAGGATTATTTGTGAGAAAATTAGTCATCTACCACATCTCAAAATTTGGGCCTAATCCAAGTACGAATGAATAAGTTATGACCCAAATACAGAACTCATGTCCAATCTAGTGAGTCCAGCCCAACTTTGACTTCATGTCCCATTTGCACCAACAAAATGCATTATTTAGCTCCAATGTCCTAAATAAAAATTTTATCCCATTAAGTCAGGAACATATTTAAAAAATTTAAAGTTCAAATAAAACATATCAAAATATTTATGTCTGAAATGCTATAGTGAATTTTAAAGAGTAAAACTGGAATTTTCATCAAATTTTCAAATGAATGATCTAATCCCAAATATTTCATAAATGAACACATTTACCATAATGTGAGGAAATTATATCATTTATTATAAATAAAATATTCAATAAAAATATGTTTTATCAACTCCCCCACACTTACCCTTTAGCACTCCTGGACAAAACCTTATATCACGTATTCTGAAAAATTGTGACAAGTAAATATCAATATCAAATCAAAACAAATTTTAAAACACATATCCTTGAGATAAAAAAATTAAAAACCAAGAAAAAAAATATATCATGCCTCATAAAAAACCATTATTTCAAGTTCTCCATTTATATCATTCAATATATTTCCACTTCATTTATCCTCTCATGCACAAAACACTTACCTCACTTGAATTTTCTCTTATCACAAAAATGTAAATTTTTTAGCAATGTATTTCTCATCCAAACTCATACAAGGGTCACCATAGGATTGATGAATTCCTACATTGACACCTGATGTGAGTCAAGAACATATTTCTATCATGAAGACTTTTCAGGGTTGTTTTGTGGCTTTTGGTGCGTAGGATTTAGTTGTGAAAATTTCTAAGGCTGAAGAATGAGGGCTTGAATCATTTTGAAGCAAAATTGCATTATTCTAATTTTCACTCAAGTATGGTCTCCTCCTCACTCCTCTTAGTATCAATTTAGCTCCATCATCATGAAAAATCATAGAAAGATTACACCAATCACCATTTCATAAAAAAATGTCAATCCTCTCAAACATAGTTTTTCATGAAAGCTCCAGATAGGCACAACTTTCTTTCTTCATCAAAAGCTCCAGAAAGGCAAAACTTCTTTTATCATGAAAGCTCCAGAAAGGCTCAATTTTCAACAGAATGATTTTTAAGTAGAAAAAACATCTCTTTTGAATTTAATTTTCCACCCAAAGTATCACAAAATGTGGTATCACAACACAAGACAGCTTCCCCCACACTTAAGTTCAACTAGATTATGCAATTTCACTTCAATAGTTGGTTGGATAGGGAAAATTGGCTTGTAATGTGGATATCCTAATAGGTTGTTCATGGATTCTAAGGGATAAAAGGATTAAATTTTCAAGGTAGTCCATTATAAAAAAGGATTCTTTTAAATAGGCTCTTTAATACCAAACAAATGTATTAATCATTTAAAACATAAGTACCTAAAACCCTCAAGTTTTGATAGGAATAAATCAAATTCTGGTTAAATCAAGCATGGTTTTCTCTCAAGAAGTGAGGTAAATGTAAATAATATGAAAATAATGGTTCAGAAGCCTCACAGGAAAGTGATTTCAAATATAAAGATAGTGAGATGTGACATGTGATTCAAAATTCAGCTTACTTTTCATGAAATTACTAAAGATTTGAACTTGAAACAAAGTTATTTTCAGCATTCATTAAATCTCAGTTTCATAGGATAAATTATTTTACTTATTTATTTGAATTTAAAAAATGGTGATGAGAATAATTTCAGCTCAAAATTTTGAAAAACACACAAAAAAATTTGAAAAATAAACACACAAAATTTGAAAAACACACAATTTTTTTTGAAAAGCATTGAAAAATAGGAAAATAATTGAAATTAATAAACTAAAATGTTCCCTCCCCCACACTTAAAATATTTTATTTTCTTCAATATGAACCCATGATATGATATATGCACATGAAATGTATAATTTTAAATAAGAAAAAGAATAAAAAAGTGAAAGGGTTGGGAACAGCCTGATATGCTCAAGTGATGATGGGGTTATGCAGTGTGATGAAATACACTACATTAGTAGGAAGTCCCTCAATGTATATCTTCAAACATTGACCATTGACTATAAATATCCTTCCTAGGTCCTATTGTGTGATCTCCACTTCACCATAAGGAAAAAAATTAGTCTTAACATAAGGACCTAACCACCTGGAATGCAACTTAACATGCATCAGCTTCAGTCGTGAACTATAGAGCAAGACTTTATCTCCAACTTGAAATTATCTTTTCTAGATCATTTTTTCATGAGCTTCTTTTGATCTTTCCTTATAGAGACTTGATTTCTCATATAAATACAATCAAATATCCTCAAAATCTTGAATTTGCAGCTTCCTTTGGATTCCATCTTGGTCTAAATCCATGTTGCGTTTCTTTATAGCCCAATAATCCCAATGCTCAACTTCCACGGGGAGATAACACGCTTTCCCAAAAATAATCTGAAATGGGGATATACTGATAGGTGTCTTGTATGTTGTCCTATAATCCCATAACGCATCATCCAAGCGCTTGCTCCAATCCTTCCTATTCGGCTGCACGGTTTTCTCCAAAATTTGTTTCAACTCACAATTTGAAACCTCAACCTGACCATTTGTTTGGGGGTGGTATGGTGTTGATGTTGTGTGTGTCACCCCATACTTCTGAAGGAGGGAAGCAAGATTTCTATTGCAGAAGTGGGTCCCTTGTTCACTGATAATGTCCTCTGGTACTCCAAACCTGCAAAAAATATGCGCTTTGACGAGTCCACAACAAAATAAGAATCATCAGTCCTGGTGGCCTTATCCTCCACCCATTTTCTCACATAATCAATGACAACCAAAATATATAGGAAACCAAATTAACTAGGAAAAGGAACCATAAAATCTATTCCCCATACATCAAAAATCTTACAGAATAGTATGGGTTCTTGGGGAATCTCATGTCTCCTAGAAATGTTTCTAGTGTGTTGGAAACAAGAACATGACTTACAAAACACATGGGCATCATGAAATAAGCTAGGACAATATAATCTAGAGTCTAAGACTTTCCTAGCTATCTATTGGGGTTAAAAGTTTCCACCACTAGAAAGTGTATGAGAAAATGTAAAATAGACTCAAACTCATGATCAGGAACACACCTCCTGATAACTTGGTCACTACACATGTTCCATAGGTATGGATCATCCCAAACATAAAATATTGACTCACTCTTTAATTTTTGGACTTGATGTTTCTTTAAATTTGCATAGATTTCAGAGGTAATAAGATAGTTAACTAAATTTTCATACCAAGGATGCGTACTTTAGATGGAATAAAGATGCTCATTGGGGAAAGTGTCTCGAAGTGGTACCTGGTCCAAGGTGTCATCCTCTAGTGTGTGAGTAATCCTAATCATGTGGTTTGCCAGCAAGTTTTCTAACCCCTTCTTGTCCTTTATCTAAATATAAAATTCCTAAAGAAGGAGCATCCATCGGATTTGCCTGGGCTTTGTATCCAGCTTCTTCAAGAGGTACCTCAGATCTGCATGGTCAGAAAAAACAACTTCTTTAGATCCCAATAAATATGAATGGAATTTATCTAAAGCAAAAATGACAGCAAGGAACTCATTTTCTGTGGTTATTTAGTTTTATTGGGATGAATCTAGTGTCCTCAATGCATAGGCAATCACATGTGAACGTCCCTCCACCCTCTGAGATAAGACAACTCCAACCGTGAAGTTGGAGGCGTCACACATAAGCTCAAAAGGGATGTCCCATTGTGGGGGTTGTATGATTGGTGGAGTGGTCAGAAACTTCTTTAGCTCATCAAATGCTACCTTGCATGAATCATCAAACACAAAATCAGAATACTTTTGAAGTAATCGTGACAAAAGAAGAGTAATCTTACTAAAATATTTGATGAAGCACCGATAAAAGCCTGCATTCCCTAGGAAAGATCTAATATCACGTACACATTAAGGATAAGGTAAGGATGAAATAATGTCTATCTTAGATCTATCAACCTTTATCCTATGGTTTGACACTATATGGCCTAAGACAATGCCATGCTCTACCATGAACTAACACTTTTCAACATTCAATACCAAATTCTTCTCAATACAACGATTCAACACCTTTCCCAAACTACTTAGACATTTATCAAATGATGATCCATACACTGTAAAATCATCCATAAATACCTCAATACAGGTCTTAATAAAATCAGAAAAAATACTCACCATGAATCTCTGGAAGGTACCTAGGGCATTTCAAAGTCCAAATGGCATCCTTCGGTAGGCAAACATACTGAATGGACAAGGTAATGTTGTCTTCTCCTGATCCTCTGGAGCAATAGGAACCTTAAAATATCCAAAAAAATCCATTCAATAAATAATAGTGTGTTTTCCTAGCTAGTCTCTCAAGCATTTGATCAATAAATGGGAGGGGGAATGTTCCTTAAGAGTAGATTGATTTAGTTTCCTATAATAAACACACACACACCAACTGTTTTTCACCCTCATTGGAACTAACTCATCTTTTTCATTTTTAACAACAGTGACACCACTTTTCTTAGGCAAAACCTGAATAGGACTCACCCACTGGGAATATGAAATGGGATAGATTATAACTACCTCAAGCAATTTTCAACCTCTTTTTTAACATCATCCAAAAGTGTTGGATTGATGCTCCTTTGTGGCAGCCTAACAGGTTTATCCCCATCCTCCAAAAGAATCCTATGCATGTAAATGGAGGGGCTAATACCTGATATGTTATCCAAGGACCACCTGATTTCCCTGATGTTCTCCCTCAAAAGATTCAAAAGCTTTTCTTCATGTTCACAAGGAATATTATTAGTATTATAACAGGTAATATCTCTCCACTTAACAAGTATGAGCATTTGAGATTAGGTGGAAATGGAGTGAGTTCTAATGAAGGGGGTGATGTATGGATGGAGAAATTGAAGGAACTGGAATATTTGCACAATGAACATAAGTATCAGAATATACATCATCAAAATCAGAAAATAAAGCATTAAATTCATCAACATACTCAACAGCCATGTCATAATCAGAGTTCGCATGATCAAAATCAGAATATGAATCCATTTCAAAAATAAAATCTAAGAGAGTATTGTGAATTCGAAATATGTGAGTAATTACTCTTAGACATAAAACTAGAACCAATACTTATAATCTCCCTAAGCATAGGAAAATAAAATTCCATGGGGTTTTTATTTGGTGGTTTAAAATGGGAGATAAAAAATGCAGAATGGTCCTCTGAGGGGTACTTCATAGAGTCTATAACATTAAATATCACAACTTCATCCCCAAACTCCATGGAATGTGTAACCTCATTGACATTTATGATAGTTTTTTCAGTTTTGAGGAAGGGTCTACCTAAGATAATGGGAGCATGTGAACTTACCTGATCTTCCTCCATTTTAAGCATGTAGAAATCTGCTGGAAATATCATGTCTCTTACCCAGACAAGTACATCCTCAAGGACTCATGTTGGATATGTTGTAGATCTATTCGCCAACTACACCACTACTCTTGTCGGCTTCAACTCACCAACCTGTAAATAAAAGTAAATAGAGTGAGGCATTACATTTATGGAAGCTCCTAAATCACATAAAGCATTAGAAAATTTCAAATCCCCTATGGTGCATGGGATGGTGAATGTCCCCAGATCCTTGCACTTTGTTGGAATTGCTAGATTTGGTGTAATGAGTGTTGAAAATTTCCTTCCAAGATTGATCCTCTCTTTTCTTTTGAGCCCTCTTCTATTGGTACAAAGTTCTTTTAATAATTTGGCATACCTTGGGATTTTCTTGATGGCTTCAAGTAAAGGGATGTTGATCTCCACACACTTGAATGTATCCAAAACTTCTTTTTTACATCACCTATTTAGTCATATTTTTGGTTTGAACAACTATTTTTTGAAAAGGAAGGGGTTTAGGAGTAATTTCATCAATCTTTTTCTTACCTTTATCTTTCTCCTTGGGTTTCTCAATAGTTGGTGTGGAATGGGACTTTTCTGGAGTTGAGTTGAATCCTGGTGGAATGGTAGGTGCAGATGTATCATTCATTTGCTTCCAACTTCTCAATGTGATGGCACTAACATTATCCTTGGGATTTTGAGTAGGTTGAGAAGGTTGATTTCCAGAATTCTTATTTACCAATTCATAGAGGGTAGTGGAAATCTAGCTCATTTGAGTCTTCAACTCCCTCAGCTCCCAACCTTGACTCTTCAGCTCATTCAGTTGATTAAGAACAATTTGTTTCAAAATATCATCAGTGTTAGAATCTACCTTTGGTTGAGAATTCCCGTGTTGTTTACTTGTTGATGCTTGAGCTTCAAATCACATTTGGGGTTGTTGGAAACCCAATTGGTAAGGTGGAGGCTGTTGGAAGTTTTGTTGAAAAGGGGTCCTTTTTTGTTTGTTTAGAGCCATACCTCATGTTCGATTGATCCTTCCACCCTTGGTTGTATATTGGAGCAAATGAATCAATATTCTTTTGGGAATATGGTTTTTTTTGTTTTTGATATGGTCTCCTAGGAAACACTGCTACACAATCTTTTTTTTCTTGTGGTTGGGGGAAACAGTCAGTTGGGTGGTCTATTTTAGTGAAAATGACACATGGCCTTAAAGGAGGGGGTTAGAATGTCTTTTGAGCCAATGTAATATGCCTCACCATAGTGGTCAATTCTTCTAACTTAGTATCAATCAAATGACTTTCAAGAGAAGAAGGACTTACCTGATGAACTCGTTTGACATGTGGTGTACCTCGATCACCAAATTATTGGGAGTTTTGGGCCATTTTTTCAATCAATTCACATGAATCTACTAGTGTCTTTTCCACCAATTCTCCTCCAATCGTAGCACCCACCATGCTCCTCTCCATAGGTGTGAGTCCTTCATAGAAGTATTGGATGAGGAGTTTCTCACTGATTTGGTGATGTGGGCAGCTTGCACACAACTTCTTGAATCGCTCTCAGTACTCATACATTGACTCCCCTTGTGCTTGCTTGATCCCAGAGATCTCCTTACGAATGGAAGTGGTCCTTGATGCTAGAAAAAATCTCTTCAAGAAAATCCGTTTCAAATCGTTCCAACAAGTTACATCTTCAGGTTGTAAATAATACATCCAATCCTTTACAACTCCATCAAGTGATAATGAGAATGATCTTAATTTGATTTGATCTTCAGAAACATTTCTTGGTTTTAAGGTTGAGTATAAAACATTAAATTATTTAATGTGTTTATTGGGATCCTCACCAGAGATGCCATGAAATTTTTGAAGAAGGTGAATTAATACAGATTTCAGTTCAAAGTCCAATTTGAGATTTGGGTATGCAATAAAATTTGGTTGATAGTAAATATCAGGTGCATCCAATTCTCAAATAGTTCTATTAAGATAATTTCCATTAGTTTCATCCATTGGTTCTTGTTTTAAGTTGTACTTAGAAGTGTTTCCAATTTCAATGTTCTTAGAGTGGAGGAATTCTCCAACTAGTTGAATGTTGAAACTTCCCGTAGACTGAGAATGTCTGATTCGAGCCTGAAGGCTACGTTCAATCTCAAGGTCAAGATCTAAAAGATCCTTGATATTAGTTCATGTTATAAATCAAATAAAAATGAAAATAAGGAAAGTGGACTATAGTAAAATAAAAATGAGAATTTTTTGTTGATGGTCCAAAAATAAGAAGAAGAAGAAAACAAAAGAAGAAGAAAAATTCAAATTAGGTAAAGAAGGAAAAAAGAAGAGAAGAAGAGAATAAAATATAAAATAAAATAAACACCTCCAAATGGTTGGAATAATTACTTTCCTCCCTAGAAATAGTTCTAATTTGAAAGGCGCTGTTGTGGGTGCTTTCAAATGATATGTGATTGTTGGGTACTTAGGTACAACAGAGTGGCTGATTAAGGTCGTCTCTCAAAGGAGGAAGTAAATTTAACAACATATTAAAGGTATTTTGAAAATAAAATAAAAGTAATTAATAATACCAATTAAAAGGATGGGTTTTTTTTATCATTTATAAATCTAGAAGAAGTTTTCTGGAAGAAATTGTATTTTTTTTGTTTTTATTTTTGAAATTATGTTTAACTAAAATAACACAACAAGAAGATTTTTTTTATAGAAAATTATTTAAAAGGCATAATCAATCTAACTCTACCTATTAATTAAATTATTTATCATTATAAATTAAATCAATATCTAATTCATTATAATCCCTTAATTTTTTAACCCCCGAATCCTACAAGATTTAACTTAACCACCAAGATGAAATTAATTAAACCCTAGGCTAGCTTTGAAACAAGCAATTGTGGAACCCTACTTTGATTAATGTTATAAATATAGATTATGGTCAATGGTAAATTAAGGAACATGTAAAATCTGGAAAATTAGGATGAATTTAGCTTAAGGATTATATTTTAACTCTACAAATTTATCCTGCGTGGTCTTGTTTTACCGATTAAGTTTTCACTCTCACAATTTACACAAATTCTCGACCTCGCGTGTTTTTGTGTTAATTGTTCAATTACTTACTTGGTTTATTATAATTTAAAAACTCAATTCATAGATCATATTAAGTGAATTATAGTATCTCATTGATTCAAAATAAATTAATGAAGAAGTTTAGAGGTAGATTGATTACTAGAAAGAACTACGCTTCTATGGGCGGTGTAGTCATTGTAGAAATGTTTTGCTTTCGCAAGAATTTAGAAAGGGTATAACCCAATATCATTTCTACTCTTGAATTCCATACCAAAGAGGAAGAATAATGAGGAATATAAATGAACAAAACAAATGAAAACAAAATAAATTAAATAATAACTAAGGAGTTTATTACACAAACAAAAGTATTACAACATGAAGAAGAAGAAGAAGAAGGCTTCGTTGAAGGGATCCTTGCTTCAAGAGCTACCCTTATTGAAATAGTTGGATAATTGGAGTGCATACACTTCTATTCTTCCCTCAACTTCCCAATTCACCTCCCAACCCCTAAAAATGATAAAAACACCAATTTATATCGTGGTTTGGATGCTAGGTTCAATGTGGTTTCAAGTGTGAATGGGGAATCTCAGCCAAATACTTTAAGCCAAATTTCACTACCCATTTTACCACTAAAACGCATGAATCGTATATCCTTATTGAAGGATGATTTGTGATAAGAGTATTCATAGATATCCCCTCAAAATTTGGGCCTAATACAAGCACGGATGAATAAGTTATGGCCCAAATACAGAACCCATGTCAAATCTGGCGAGTCCCGCCCAACTTTGACTTCATGGACCATTTTCACCAACCAAATGCATGATTTAGCTCCAATGTGATAAATTAAAGTTGTATCCCATTAATTCAGGAACATATTTACAAAATATTAAGTTCAAATAATATATACCAAAAAATTTATGTCTGAAATGCTACAGTGAATTTTAAAGGGTAAAACTGGAATTTTCATCAAATTTTCAAACAAATAATCTAATCCCAAATATTTCATAAATGAACACATTTAACACAATTTGAGGAAACTATATCTTTTATTATCAATAAAATATTCAATACAAATGTGTTTTATCAGTTACCCATAGAGGATGCATGCTGGTTGAGTGCGTTGCATGAGTTCCAGACACAACGACCTCCCAGGTTCAGGGGTGATCTAGACCCCCAGGCAGCTGAGGATTAGATAGAGGTGGTTATGCATGTCTTCCACCTAGTGGGGATGCCTCTAGACCATATGGAAGTCCTAGTTGTGAGTCTTCTATATAGATCAGTGGGGCGATGGTAAAGCTTAGTGATCCAGACACATGACGAGATGACTCTCTCTTGGGAAGACTTTGAGCACCTCTTCAAGGAAGAGTTATTCCCAGTGACTTTATGTTTCGTGCATATAAAGGATCTACTACATCTGAAGAAGGGAATCCCAACAATAACAGAGTACTCAGTGAGATTTATGAATCTTTTTTCTACTCCACGGATATAGTACAAGACATGTTCTTTAGGGATCAGACCTTCGAGCAGGGGATACATCAGAAGATTAGGGCACCCATGATATCCCTTAACATCTAGACATATGCTGGGGTGCTGGAGTAAGCCCTGCTAGTGGAAATCTTTTTGGTGGAACAGACACCAGCAGTGGGAGCTACTAGCAGGCACCAGGAAGCTGAGTCTTTGGCGGTGGGTATCCGATAGCAAACACAGGGATCCAAGTGTTTCATGAACTCTAGGGGATGACCCTAGGATACATGATTAGTGATGAAAGGCTCCTAGGGAATAGCAGGTCAGCTAAAGGATATGTTGTGTTACATGTGCGGTGGTCGGGGACACATGGATCGATATTGCCCGACTCGTCATGTAGATGATCAGTAGACGGTTGAGGGACTGCTAAGGAAAAGGAGGAGGCAGGAACATAGTAGTCTATAGGGCTGCGGGCATAGAAGAGGGTCAGGTAGATCAGTAGGTGGTGGGTGGAGGTTCGATGTACTACCACCTTTACCCCCAGGTGGTCCACCACGAGCTTAGGGAACTGGTGGAAAGGGACGAGTCCAGATTCAAGTTATGGAGGATTACAACCCCGGTGCTTCAGAGATTATTAGAGATACGATCTATGTCTTTTCCACCCTATCTTTCGTTTTTATAGACGCGGGTTTCGGTCACTCTTTTCTACCCACAACCCTTGATCGAGACTCGAAGATTCCAGTGGAACTATTGACTCAATCCCTATGTTTAGATACTCCTACATGGGATATTTGATGATCACGTACTAGTTCCGACAGTGTTCCCTTACTCTAGGGGGTGAGAGTTTTAGTTGGGATCTCTTGGTGGCAGTGTCGAGGCCTTATGATGTCATTCTTGGTATGAACTGGTTATCCACATTTCATGCCCAGATTGGCTGTTTTAGGTGCAAATTGCGGTGTGTACGTAGTGATGAGACCAGGTTTTCCATTTTTGGTGAAAAGAAAATGCATGTAGTGCAAGACAGACTTACACTTATGAGGGTGCAGCTGATTACACGTCAGTTGGCTAGCCTGACCCTCGGCCCAGTAGATGAGATGAGTCCTCAGTTTCCTTTATTAGTGGTGGAGTATGAAGACCTCTTTCCTAAAGATGTCCCTGAATTACCTCCCCAAAGGGAGGTATAATTTTTCATTGATCAGTACCCTGGGACAACATCGATATCTACACCTGCATATTGGATGTTTCTCGTGGAGCTTCATGAGTTAAGGGTATAGCTGGAAGACTTTCAGAGGAAGGGCTTCGTGAGACCCTATGTTTTACCCTGGGAGGCCCTAGTTTTTTTTTAGAATGAAGATGGGAGCTTGAGATTATGTGTGGACTTATGATGTCGGAACCAGGTGACCATGAAGAACAAGTATCCACTACTGAGTATTGATGACCTCTTCGATCAGCTAAAGGGAGTGAGATGGTTCTCGAAGATAGACCTTAGATCAGGCTATCACCAGCTTCGAGTATGGAATGAGGACATTCTGAAGATGGATTTCAAATGTCAGTAAAACCAATATGAGTACTTGGTGATTCCATTTAGAATGAAAAATTCCCCAGAAGTGTACATGGGACTCATGAACATGATCATCCATCCATACTTAGACTAGTTCATCGTGGTCTTCATTGATAACATCCTAGTGTACTCAAAGTCCAAGGAGGAGCACATGATAAACTTGAATATGGTCCTAGACACACTCTGAGAGAACCAAATTTATGGGAAGCTCTCGAAGATTTAGTTCTAGATTCATGAGTTCCACTTCTTGGGACACATCATTTCAGAGGCTAGAGTTGTAGTATATCCTGTGAAGATAGAGGTAGTGCTTTCTTGGGAGCCACCCAGGAGTGTTATCTAGGTGTGGAGTTTCCTAGGTTTGGATGGGTACTATCGTAGTTTTGTACCCAAATTTTCCAGAGTAGTATCAGCCTTGATGTCCTTGACACGGAAGGGGCATCCTTTCATGTGGACAGAGAAATGCCAACAGTGCTTTCAGGAGCTGAGGCAGAGATTGACGAGTGCCACCATCTTGAGATTACTGAAGGAGGGTGCTGAGTATGTGGTGTTATATGATGCATCAAGGACTGGTCTTGGTTGTGTCCTGATGTATGGGTAAGAAGTGATTGCCTATGGTTCACGCCCGATGAAGCAACATGAGCAGAAATATGTAACCTGTGATTTTGAGATAGCAGTGGTGGTCTTCGCATTGAAGATGTGGTGACACTACCTGATGGGTGAGTAGTTTACCATCTAATGTGACCGCAAGAGTATCAAGTATATATTCTCTCAAAATTATTTGAACTTGAGATAGAGATGATGTCTAGAGTTCTTACAGGACTGTGAATTTTAGATTTTCTATACTCTCAGAAAGGGGAATGTTGTGGTAGACACTCTCAGTAGAAGATCCATCTTGCAGTTGTTGAGTGAGGTGTTGGAGCAGTTGGCCACATTACAGATATCCTTTTTGGATAGTGATGAAGCAGCTTACCTTCAGTCGATGGTTGTCACCCCCATACTCTTACAGCGAGTCAGGGAGGCACAGCTTAGGTGTAAAGACCCGTAAAATTCAAGGAAAATTTTTTCTTAATTTTCTTTGGAATTTTACAAGAGCGCGGTTTCTGACGGCACCTGATTCCGAGGCCCGGAGTGCCCGGAATCAATTTCCGAAGTTTGGCTCGGGTACGTTCAGTGAACGAACGAGCGGGAATTTATAACTTTTGATCTGGTGCTCGGAATTGAAATCTGAGGGCACCGATGAACTCGCAGCGCCGATATTCACTTAAGGGGACCCTTTTCGAAGTTGCGTTTGCCTAGGAAGAGATGTTTATTTTTCTGGATGAAATGAAGAGTAAAATAAATTTGTTATACAATATTTATTTTATATCTTAAAAGTGGTTATAATCTTTGTTGGAAGTTGGGTGGTTTAACTACCTAAGAGAGGATTAAGGTGAGTAGGGGCCCACACGAGCCCCACCTTTTCAAATTCCCTAACTCCCCTCTCTCCCTCTTAAAGGCTTGTCAACTTAACATTTATTTAATTATACAACTCATGTATAATAAATAAGTGAGTTTAATTTTTGAGTTTTTGAAATTCAAACTCTTGAATTTCAAAGGTTGGGTTATGTTAATAAATTAAGAGTAAGCTTAATTTATTTTTGGGTTAGTTCCTTTGTTACTTGAGATGATTGGGAGAATCTTTGAGAGACTTGAAGATCTTCTTCGTCTTCGACGAAGAACGTGAAGAACGGTTCTTCTCCGACAAAGAACATCAATCCCACGACCTTCGAGACTTGGCGTCCCGGGTTCTTCCGTCTTCATCTTCCTCCTCGACAAGGGAGAAGTCGCCGACCGTGGTGATCATCGCCAACGACAACGTACCTCCCTTCTTCGTCATAGCGACAAGTGAAGAGACGTCGTTTCCTCCTCGGACGCACCCCGACGTCCACGGAATCTACGTCCGACGCCGCGACGCCTTTCTCCGCGATAACCAACGTGCGACGTCAATCTTTCAAGGTAGGGGTTGTTGATTTTTGTTAAATTATTATTCTTATTCGTGGTTCTAGTATGATTAACGAAAGGATATTTAAGTTGTGTTATCATTTAACGTGAGGGGGTCAGACCGCATGAACACGACCGAACCCCCTCCATCGTTCTTGTTGATTTACCTTGCGGGTGGAAACAAGGTGGCGTGGTGTCGTCGCACCACGCGGTTAATCGTGTGATTATATTGCGCGGCGCCGTCACGCCGCGCCGTGGAAGAATCATCAAGAACGCGACGCCGTCGCGCCGCGTCAAGGGGAATCGAAGGCGCGGCGGAGGGGTGCGGTGCCGTCGCACCGCGCCGGACGACGAACACCGCGGTCGGTTCCGGGCCGCGGCGGGACGAGGAGACCGGCGGCCGGGCCGCCGGCGTCGGAAGCCGAAAAGGGGACCGGATTTTCCGGTCCCGTTGGAGAAAACCGGCCGGCAGTTGGCCGGCCGGAAGGTCAAAGGCCGGGGGAAATAAATTCCCCCGGCCAGCTCAAAACCCCCCTCATTTAAGAGGGGGGCGGTTTCCTTGAGGGGGGGCAGGCGGCCCCCCAGTTTTTCCACGAAGCAGGCCCCCAGGAGGGGGGCCGTTGTTGACAAACGGGCGCGGCATGATTGCCGCGCCGCCACTCCAAGAAGCGGGGGGCCTTGCCCCCCGCGCGCTGCCTCCGTGCGGCGCCAGGCCGCCGCGCCGCCAGGCTGCCGCGCCGCCGCCGCCAGGCCGCCGCGCCGCCGCGCCGGGTCGGACCCGGGTCGGGTCGACCCGGTTCGGGGCGACCCAGGGGGGGTCGGGCCGGGTTGGCCCGGACCCGGACCCCCCCGTTTCGAATCAGTTTCGGTCTTTTGGCCATAACTTGAGCCGCGGACCTCCGAATGATGAACCGTCTGCGGCAACGCGATCCTTGGATCGAGACGGTCATTTCGGTATATCGCACTCAGGGTTTCGGAATACTTTGAGTTCGGCCGGGTTGGTTCGTTCACGAAACCAACCGGGCCCTCGGAGCGGAAACGCTCATATCTTAAGCTACGGACGTCCGATTGACGTGCCGTCAGCTTTGTTGTGTTCCTCTTAGTGAGAAGGTTCTTTTGGAATACTCCGCTCGAGGTTTGGACGCAGGTGGAGTACGGTCGGGTTGGTTTTTCCTTAAAAACCAACCGGGCCCCGGGGACGAAAATGCCAATAACTCTCAGACCGGGCGTCCGATCGACGCGTCGTCTGATGCGTTGAGTTCCTGTTGACGATACGGAACTTTTGGATACATCAACTCTGGACTTTGTGACAGTTGATGTATCAGCCTCTCGGCTCGTGGAGCGGATCCTCCGAACGAGCTTGCTGTGTGCGGGAACCCTAGTGCTGGCTGCGACTGTTACTGTGACTGCTACTGCTACTGCTACTGTGACTGCGACGACAACAGTACAGAGATCCTGTGTGGATTCGACGGCGACGACTACTGCACTCAGCGATCCTACGTGGATCAGTGCTACAGGTCCTGCGTGGGCCCGATCCTGTGTGGGTCCGATCCTGTGTAGGTCACTGCGGGGGTTAGTACCTATCGATCCTTCGTGGGTCCGACGACTTAGATGGTTCTTTGATCATCTTTAACGTCATCCGAAGAAGTATACCTGTGTGAGCTGAATCTTCTGTTTTACTCGATAGAGGTGGTGCGCTTGGTAGTAGTGGCAGACCCGCGATACTGGAGACGAGCGTACGGAGTACGGAGACCGTGTAGCCGGCTGAGACCTGAAGACTGCTCGACCGACTCGACTTGGAGTGAGTCGACTAGCCCAGTGGACGGAGCGCCCTGTATTTGGCGGCAGACCCACGGCGGACGGAGCGCCTGGTAGTTGGCAGCAGACCCGCGTTACTCGACTGGAGGAGTACCTCTATAGGCTATTTGGGTGAGCGCCCGGTATTTGGCAGCAGACCCTCAGCGGACGGAGCGCCCGGTAGTTGGCGGCAGACCCGCGGTACTCGACAGGAGGAGTACCTCAGCAGTCTTAGGTTAGTGAGCAGTATCTCAGAGTCGTGACAGGACACTGTACACTTCAGAGATGGGGCTCTTCAGTAGTTATGTTTTTGATAATGAAAATCTTGTGTGAGCTGAAACCTATTGCTTTCCTGTGTGGATTGTGTTGTGCAATCCTGTGTGAATTACGTTTTGCTTTCCTGTGTGGATTGTGTTGTGCAATCCTGTGTGGATTACGTTTTGCTTTCCTGTGTGGAATACGTTTACTTTCCTGTGTGGACTGAGTTGTACTTGGGCTCGGAGGTTGGAGCATTTTTGAATTTGGTGACTTAGGTATATGTATGGGCATATACCTAAGCAGTGTCGGATGTTACTTCGTGATTGTACCTTTCTTTGTGGTTTATCCTTTGTGGATTTTGGGAGACCTTCAGGGGTCTCGGGGTCTCTACTGAGTAGCTTATACTCACCCCTGCACGGGCTTTTCCCGCACTACGTTGTGTTGGTTGCAGACGACAGACAGCGTTGATCTTAGCTGAGGCTTGCAGAGCAGGACGGTACCTAGAGGAGGATCACTGGGCGAGACGTGCTCGGAGCGGATGGCGGGACCCGTGGAGCAGTGGAGCTATCTGTACCCACCCTTCAGGTGGGATTTCCAGTGGACAGCTAGGCGTAGCGGCTTTTACTTTTCAGTTGCTGTTTTCCCTTTCGAGTTGTACTTTACTTTCAGTTTGGGTTTGTATACTGGCCCATTTACTTTTCCGCACTTTCAGTTGTACTCTGCTTTTGCTTAATATTTACTTTCCGCTTGCTTACTCTGTGGTGTTTGTTTACTTTACAAAGGCAATGCCTTCCCTTTTTACCGGGATTTACGCCTTGGTGCTAGTCGCCAGCCCCTAGCCTATGGAAGGCGGGCTTGGGGTAGTCACGGCACGGACCCCGAGGGCGGGTCGTGACAAATTGGTATCAGAGGAGTTCGGTTCTACCGCGAACTCTGATCTTTTCTATGTGAAGCAATAATGTTTAGCGTATTGAGTGTGGTTATCAGTCCAGAGAGTCCAGTGTTGGTGCGGCGGCCGACGTATCCGTACACCAGGACCCTGACTTCTGATTTCCGACTTAATGCATGAAAACATTGATTGCGTGTGTGTTTCAAAGTTTTCTTTGTGATTACTTAAATCAGCTGACCAGGTATACTGTTCTGACCGTGGCGCACCTGTTTCCTTTTCAGGATGGCCCCACGAAGGCAGCCAGCTAGGGTTCCGAGAGTTGAGCGTGACGACATCCCACCGAGCGACGAGGCCTCGGTGCAGGACCCTTTGTCAGCAGTGGCACCGGCGGTAGCACTACCCGTCGAGCCCCCTATACTTCCAGCACCAGCCGCTGACGATGCACGTCGCCTCAGCGCACTGCATGAGTTTCAGCGCCAGCGACCACCCAGGTTTCGCGGGGAGACGGATCCCCAAGCAGCAGAGGACTGGCTGGAGGCAGTGGTACGAGTGTTTAGGCTAGTGAGGACACCAGCAGACCTCATGGTGATCCTCGCTGCGAGCCTACTACACGCAGCAGCAGGACGATGGTGGAGCTTGATGCTCTAGGTGCACGATGAGGCATCTCTACTTTGGACGGACTTTGAGAGCCTTTTTCGCTCAGAGTTCGTCCCAGCCACCCTTCGTGCGGTGCGTATCCAGGAGCTTCTTCAGCTGCGGCAGGGTAGCATGACGGTCGCTCAGTACTCGGCGAGATTTACCGATCTCTCGCGCTACTCGACCGACATGGTACGGGACCCATTCTTCCGGGCCCGGACCTTCGAGCAGGGTTTGAGACACGAGATCAGGGTATCGCTGATCTCCCTCAGCATACCGACTCAGACAGGAGTACTGGAGCGAGCCCTCCTGATCGAGAGTTTCCTGGCTGAGTCCACAGCGAGACCTACCGCAGGGCGGTAGATAGCGGAGTCTTCGGCAACAGGTAGCCGACGGATGACTCAGGGTTCCAGGTAGACCAGACCTACCGGTGGCCGACTGCACGACTCAGGCTCAGTTGTACAGGGAAACCGGGGTGGAGTCAGAGCCAGGCGTGCTGAGAGTGGGCATTGTTACTCCTGTGGCGGGATTGGTCACATGGCTCGTGACTGTCCGACCCGCCATGCTGATGATCAGAAGTTAAGTGAAGAACCTCCCAGGCAGAGGCAGAGGTTCGACCGTGGCGGTCTGCAGGGAGGAGGTGGACGAGGCAGAGGAGCTGGACGAGCAGCCGGTGGTGGGCAACGCTTTGAGGCTCTTCCACCACCACCACCAGGAGGTCCACCCCGACCACAGGGAGTAGGTGAACATGCGAGATCTCAACTTCAGGCAACCGAGGCCTTCGATCATGGAGCTCTGGGAGCCGATGGACAGGAGCAGAACTAGTGGATACATCCTTTGTACTTCTGGTTCCTTGTTGCATTTGTGTAGCGTCTTGTATTATGAGCTGCAATAATAAAAGACGCATACCTTTGTGATATTTTCGTTCCTGTCCTCTTTCGTGATGTTACTAAGAGGTTCCAGTTTTGGCTGTTGACTTGACCCTCACTTGTGAGACATCTACTGGAGGAGACCCAGTTACCACACACTGATGCCGACAGTGTGACTCAACCCTTGGAGGCGAGAGTAACGGTTGAATCTCTTAGTAGTAGCGTCGAGGCCTTACGACGTCATCCTTGGTATGGATTAGTATCATCCATGTTAGGATTGACTGTTTTAGGCAAAGAATGTGGTTCATCCAGGGGATGGGACCAGATTTCTCTTATCGGCAAAGAAGAAATCTTGCAGCTCTGGTGGGACCGGAGATGGTCCAGGCCACGACAGAGAAGGTCCAGGTCATCCAGGAGCGGATGAGTATAGCTCAGAGCCGGCAGAAGCCTTACGCTGACAGGAGGCGGAGGCCACTAGAGTTCGAGGATGGCGACCACGTCTTCTTGCGGGTCTCACCTCGACGTGGTATTCGGAGATTTGGCCGAGGCAGCAAGTTATCTCCGCGCTTCATCGGACCCTTTCAGGTCCTCAACAGGGTTGGCGAGGTGGCTTATCGCCTGGCTCTGCCACCTCAGTTGCACCGGGTGCACGACGTCTTCCACGTATCTCAGTTGAGGAGATACATGCACGACCCGACGCACATCATTGACCATCGGGAGCTTGACGTTGACGATGGGGCGACTTTTACGGAGGTCCCGGTGGAGATAGAGGATCGACAAGAGCGAGTCCTGCGTGGGCGATCGATTCCTCTTGTGCGCATCAGATAGCAGCACGGGAATCTCCAGGAGAGCACATGGGAGCGGGAGGCTCAGATGCGTGCTCAGTACCCTCATTTGTTTCCCTAGTTTTTGATGTATCTTTACGGGGACGTAAAGGCCTGAGGTGGGAGTAATGTAAAGACCCGTAAAATTCAAGGGTAATTTTTTCTTAATTTTCTTTGGAATTTTACAAGAGCGCGGTTTCTGACGGCACCTGATTCCGAGGCCCGGAGTGCCCGGAATCAATTTCCGAAGTTTGGCTCGGGTACGTTCAGTGAACGAACGAGCGGGAATTTCTAACTTTTGATCCGGTGCTCGGAATTGAAATCCGAGGGCACCGATGAACTCGCAGCGCCGATATTCGCTTAAGGGGACCTTTTCCGAAGTTGCGTTTGCCTAGGAAGAGATGTTTATTTTTCTGGATGAAATGAAGAGTAAAATAAATTTGTTATACAATATTTATTTTATATCTTAAAAGTGGTTATAATCTTTGTTGGAAGTTGGGTGGTTTAACTACCTAAGAGAGGATTAAGGTGAGGAGGGGCCCACACGAGCCCCACCTTTTCAAATTCCCTAACTCCCCTCTCTCCCTCTTAAAGGCTTGTCAACTTAACATTTATTTAATTATACAACTCATGTATAATAAATAAGTGAGTTTAATTTTTGAGTTTTTGAAATTCAAACTCTTGAATTTCAAAGGTTGGGTTGTGTTAATAAATTAAGAGTAAGCTTAATTTATTTTTGGGTTAGTTCCTTTGTTACTTGAGAAGATTGGGAGAATCGTTGAGAGACTTGAAGATCTTCTTCGTCTTCGACGAAGAACGTGAAGAACGGTTCTTCTCCGACAAAGAACATCAATCCCACGACCTTCGAGACTCGGCGTCCCGGGTTCTTCCGTCTTCATCTTCCTCCTCGACAAGGGAGAAGTCGCCAACCGTGGTGATCATCGCCAACGACAACGTACCTCCCTTCTTCGTCATAGCGACAAGTGAAGAGACGTCGTTTCCTCCTCGGACGCACCCCGACGTCCACGGAATCTACGTCCGACGCCGCGACGCCTTTCTCCGCGATAACTGACGTGCGACGTCAATCTTTCAAGGTAGGGGTTGTTGATTTTTGTTAAATTATTATTCTTATTCGTGGTTCTAGTATGATTAACGAAAGGATATTTAAGTTGTGTTATCATTTAACATGAGGGGGTCGGACCGCATGAACATGGCCGAACCCCCTCCATCGTTCTTGTTGATTTACCTTGCGGGTGGAAACAAGGTGGAGTGGTGCCGTCGCACCACGCGGTTAATCGTGCGATTATATTGCGCGGTGCCCTCGCGCCGCGCCGTGGAAGAATCATCAAGAACGCGACGCCGTCGCGCCGCGTCAAGGGGAATCGAAGGCGCGGCGGAGGGGCGCGGTGTCGTCGCACCGCGCCGGACGACGAACACCGCGGCTGGTTCAGGGCCGCGGCGGGACGAGGAGACCGGAGGCCGGGCCGCCGGCGTCGGAAGCCGAAAAGGGGACCGGATTTTCCGGTCCCGTTGGAGAAAACCGGCCGGCAGTTGGCCGGCCGGAAGATCAAAGGCCGGGGGAAATAAATTCCCCCGGCCAGCTCAAAACCCCCCTCATTTAAGAGGGGGGCGGTTTCCTTGAGGGGGGGTAGGCGGCCCCCCGGTTTTTCCACGAAGCAGGCCCCCAGGAGGGGGGCCGTTGTTGACAAAGGGGTGCGTCCTGATTGCCGCGCCGCCACTCCAAGAAGCGGGGGGCCTTGCCCCCCGCGCTGCCTCCGTGCGGCGCCAGGCCGCCGCGCCGCCAGGCTGCCGCGCCGCCGCCGTCAGGCCGCCGCGCCGGGTCGGACCCGGGTCGGGTCGACCCGGTTCGGGGCGACCCAGGGGGGGTCAGGCCGGGTCGGCCCGGACCCGGACCCCCCCGTTTCGAATCAGTTTCGGTCTTTTGGCCATAACTTGAGCCGCGGACCTCCGAATGACGAACCGTCTGCGGAAACGCGATCCTTGGATCGAGACTGTCGTTTCGGTATATCGCACTCAGGGTTTCGGAATACTTTGTGTTTGGCCGGGTTGGTTCGTTCACGAAACCAACCGGGCCCTCGGAGCGGAAACGCTCATATCTTTAGCTACAAACGCCCGATTAACGTGCCGTTAGCTTTGTTGTGTTCCTCTTAGTGAGACGGTTCTTTTGGCATACTCTTCCCGAGGTTTGGATGCAGGTGGAGTACGGTCGGGTTGGTTTTGCCTTAAAAACCAACCGGGCCCCGGGGACGAAAATGCCAATAACTCTCAGACCGGGCGTCCGATCGACGCGCCGTCTGATGCGTTGAGTTCCTGTTGACGATACGGAACTTTTGGATACATCAACTCTGGACTTTGTGACAGTTGATGTATCAGCCTCTCGGCTCGTGGAGCGGATCCTCCGAACGAGCTTGCTGTGTGCGGGAACCCTAGTGCTGGTTGCGACTGTTATTGTGACTGCTACTTCTACTGCTACTGTGACTGCGACGACAACAGTATAGAGATCCTGTGTGGATTCGACGGCGACGACTACTGCACTCAGCGATCCTACGTGGATCAGTGCTATAGGTCCTGCGTGGGCCCGATCCTGTGTGGGTCCGATCCTGTGTAGGTCACTGCGGGGGTTAGTACCTATCGATCCTTCGTGGGTCCGACGACTTAGATGGTTCTTTGATCATCTTTAACGTCATCCGAAGAAGTATACCTGTGTGAGCTGAATCTTCTGTTTTACTCGATAGAGGTGGTGCGCTTGGTTGTAGTGGCAGACCCGCGATACTGGAGACGAGCGTACGGAGTACGGAGACCGTGTAGCCGGCTGAGACCTGAAGACTGCTCGACCGACTCGACTTGGAGTGAGTCGACTAACCCAGTGGACGGAGCGCCCGGTATTTGGCGGCAGACCCACGGCGGACGGAGCGCCTGGTAGTTGGCAGCAGACCCGCGGTACTCGACTGGAGGAGTACCTCTATAGGCTATTTGGGTGAGCGCCCGGTATTTGGCAGCAGACCCTCAGCGGACGGAGCGCCCGGTAGTTGGCGGCAGACCCGCGGTACTCGACAGGAGGAATACCTCAGCAGTCTTAGGTTAGTGAGCAGTATCTCAGAGTCGTGACAGGACACTGTACACTTCAGAGATGGGGCTCTTCAGTAGTTACGTTTTTGATAATGAAAATCCTGTGTGAGCTGAAACCTATTACTTTCCTGTGTGGATTGTGTTGTGCAATCCTGTGTGGATTACGTTTTGCTTTCCTGTGTGGATTGTGTTGTGCAATCCGGTGTGGATTACGTTTTGTTTTCCTGTGTGGAATACGTTTACTTTCCTGTGTGGACTGAGTTGTACTTGGGCTCGGAGGTTGGAGCGTTTTTGAAATTGGTGACTTAGGTATATGTATGGGCATATACCTAAGCAGTGTCGGATGTTACTTCGTGATTGTACCTTTCTTTGTGGTTTATCCTTTGTGGATTTTGGGAGACCTTCAGGGGTCTCGGGGTCCCTACTGAGTAGCTTGTACTCACCCCTGCACGGGCTTTGCCCGCACTACGTTGTGTTGGTTGCAGACGACGGACAGCGTTGATCTTAGCTGAGGCTTGCAGAGCAGGACGGTACCTGGAGGAGGATCACTGGGCGAGACGTGCTCGGAGCGGACGGCGGGACCCGTGGAGCAGTGGAGCTATCTGTACCCACCCTTCAGGTGGGATTTCCAGTGGACAGCTAGGTGTAGCGGCTTTTACTTTTCAGTTGCTGTTTTCCCTTTCGAGTTGTACTTTACTTTCAGTTTGGGTTTGTATACTGGCCCATTTACTTTTCCGCACTTTCAGTTGTACTCTGCTTTTGCTTAATATTTACTTTCCGCTTGCTTACTCTGTGGTGTTTGTTTACTTTACAAAGGCAATGCCTTCCCTTTTTACCGGGATTTACGCCTTGGTGCTAGTCGCCAGCCCCTGGCCTATGGAAGGCGGGCTTGGGGTAGTCACGGCACGGACCCCGAGGGCGGGTCGTGACATTAGGGATATCGATTGTGATACCCGACGTACTCAGTTTTCCATAGGGCATGCCCCTGATGGATTTTTGATAGGTGTGGAGCACGTTGTTCTCTTCAGAGGACATACAGTAGTACCAGTGACATTGCAGGAGGAGGTCTTGAGGGAGTTCCATACATCCCCTTTGGAGGTACATCCAAGAGTGGAAAAGATGTATAAGGACCTCCAACATCAGTTATAGTAGTAAGGGGTGAAGAAGGTAGTGGAAGAGTTTGTTTCTAGGTGCCTCACTTGTCAGCAAGTAAAGGATGAGTGTTAGGTTACAGTGGGTTTGACCCAACCACTAGAGGTGCTAGAGTGGAAGTGGGATGAGATATCGATGGACTTCATGATGGGTTTACCATGCACGTCTAGGGGACACAATACCATCTGGGTGATCATTGAATAACTCACCAATTCATCCCACTTCCTACCAATCCATGAGTATGGTATATTAGAGAGCTTGAGACACCTCTACGTACAAAAGATAGTTCAGCTTCATGGAGTGTCCTCAACGATTATTTTAGAATGTGATGCTCATTTCACATCCTGGTTTTGGAAGGGATTGTAGGGGGCATTTGAGACTCAATTGTGCTTGAGCACAATGTTTCATCCCCAAACGGATGGCCAGATGTAGAGGACTATCCAAGTTCTTGAGGATATGTTATGCACTTGCATCCTAGAATTTGGTCATAGTTGGGAGGATCACCTATCACTGGTGGAGTTTACATACAATAACAACTATCACTCCACCATTGATATAACACCGTTCGAGGTCTTGTATGGGCGACCCTGTAGGTCACCACTTTGCTGGACTGACCCAGGAGAGTCATCACTCATGGGTCCAGAGTTGGTACGAGTTACCATAGATATGGTGCATATCATCTAGGAGTAGATTAAGACTTCTCAGAGCCATCATTATTCCTATACTGACAAGTGGAAAAGGTATTTGGAGTTCAAGGAGGGAGATCACATGTTCATTCTGGTCTCACCTCGATGAGGATTATAGAGATTTGGTTGGGGTGGAAAGTAATCTCCAAGATACATTGACCCTTTTCAGATTCAGAGTAGAGTTGGAGAGGTAGCGTACCACCTAGCTCTACCCTTGAAATTGCACCGGGTGCATGATGTCTTCCACGTGTCACAACTGAGGAGGTACATGCATGATCCATCGCACGTCATCGACTGGGGAGAGCTGGACATTGACGATGGGGTGACCATTATGGATTCCCCAGTGGAGATCAAGGATCGACAGGAGTGGATCCTTCGTGGATTGTCTATTCCTCTCATACGCGTCAAGTGGAAGCATGGGAATCTCTATGAGAGAATTTGGGAGTGAGAGACTCAAATTCATGCTCAGTACCCTCACCTTTTTGTAGAGTAGTCATTGTTTTGGATTATGAAGACATAAATCCCTAAGGTGGTGAGAATATAATGACTCATATTTTCTTTGGTATTATTTTTATAAATTAATTGGGAAAATTTTGAGACCAAATGCTGAGACAGCGTGTGATTCCAAGCCTTGGTGTTCCCGGAACAATTCATTGAATAAAGTTTTGTTTTTAATTAAAACGCACGTTCAATTATCTTTGAACTTGAATAACTTCTAAATGGGTGCCTGGATCATAAATCTGAGGGCACTATTGCGTTTAGAATAGTGACTTTACTTAGGCGGGGCCTAACCTCGACCATCGCAGGTCAAGTGTGAAAGTTAGTTTTTGGACATGAATGTCATTAAAATATTTAATAAAAAATATTTTATTTGGACATTAAGTGTCGAAGTAGAAACATTTTCTTTTTTATATAAGCCACGTCATAGAAATTCAGGGTTAATGTTATAACCCTAGAATTCCTCAGAGTCAAGGAGAATAAAACTATCCTAATGAAGAATGGCGGCAGATCAAGGATTGACGATGACCGTTCTTCGTTAATGACTGATCCAAACCCTAAGGTAGGGTCTTGATCTCTTTGTGGTTTCTATTTCCCTTATTATAATCAAATGATGAACGTGGACCAACCCATGAACATTTTGATCCATAGTTTGATCATTGTTGTGGGATTTTATTAAGGGGAGTTAATCTATGCGATTTTTGAATTCATTATTCTTTGTCGATCCCTCTAACAAGAACGGTTCGATGTCATCACGAAAAAAGGTAGAGACTCCTTATTCATGTGTTCTTAGTGCTTTTTCCTTCTCCCTATTCTCCGTGCTTTTCACCGCTGAACCCTTGTGGTCACAACTCAACATTGTCGGGTGGCTCCTAGTACGATCGAACCCCCGGAGCGAAGGAAAACTGGATCAAGGCCCAAGGCAGTAAAGGTTGAAACCTGAGGATCACAAAAGTGGCTCTGTTTCAGAAAATAGAGCACCAAAGGTGACCCGCAGAACTAGGGCCACCAGCGACTGGTGCCATGTGGCACGCAGTGGTAGCTGCATACGGGTGCGATGAATGACAACAGTCGCCCAGGTGGCAACCGCAGAGGCAGGCGGCGGTTAGACCGTGGAGGGCCCACAGAGGAGCTGGCGACGCAGCTCGAGTCGAATTGGAGGGAGAACCTATGGTAGATCTATAGGTACATGCAGGGAAGGTGGGCCAACTACATTTCATGCAGTCCATCACCACGTTGATCGGACAGACGTGGGTAGGGCGAGCCACGTCGGACGTGCACACACACCAGCCCACACCGGCGGACCAGAAAAAATAAGTTGGGTCGTGCCTAGTGATCCAATCCCAGAGGACTGGGTCAGGTCATCCAGACCGGTTTGGGTCGGCCTATGGGTCGGGTCATGTCCGGCGGGTCGAATCAGATCCAAACCGGACCCGGGTCAAACCCTTTTACAAAAACAGTCGTAACTTTCAAACCGTGTGTCCATTTGATGAGATGTTTGTGGAATTGGGACCCTTTTAGTGAGAAGGTTATTTTGAGATATTATAAGTGAGTTTTTGTGGAAGTTATTTTATAACCTAATGGCTTGAGGAGTAGGTTCTCCCGGAATGAGCGCACTATGAGCGGAATCCTATGGCTGGTTATGAATATGTGATCTTGGTGACTATGTGACTGGGTAGAGGCATGACCCATCGATTCTCTATGCACCAAAAATGATGATTCGTGCACCATTAATGCTCTATGCACTGACACTGATGCTCTGTGAACCATCGACGCTCCATGTTCCATTGATTATTAGTGCTCCATCGATGCTCTGTGCACCAACATCGAAACTCTATGTGCCGGTATTGGAATTGGGAGTTCTGTGGACTGCAATTGATAATCCCTCTATTTGTTCATTAGGCTTATACCTATGTGAGTTGATTGTATTGACTGTACTTCATGTGTTTCATTTTCGGTGTACTTCATGTGTTTCTTAATGGTGTTACCTTTTTGGTTTTAGGGTCCCTACTGAGTATTATTTTACTCACCCCTACACGGGCTATGACCACATATGTCATGTATTGTGTAAACAATCGATGCTTCGATAGGGTCCTTAGTGGGATGGGGCTAAGTGGTTCTTAGAGAGAGGTCTGACAGACGAGGTGAGCTTCAGCGACTTCAGACAACTATTTCTATACCTACCCTTCAGGTAGGGTTTTCTGTGGATGAGTTTCTCGAACTTATACATTCACTTTAGAAGACTTTACTTTTGGTTGGTTTGTATTCTGGCCCTTTTTTACTTTCCAATTTTCCTACTGTCATACTATGTTATTAGTATCTTAGTGGTATGCTTGCTAGTTTACTTGGAGTTTTTAGATTTCATTATCTTGGGCTTGGAGATGTGTGCATGTGTACAAATATTTAGGCAAATGTATCCCATTTGTGGAATATTCATACTCGGTGCTAGTCTCCAACCCCTGGCCTATCAGAGGCAGGCTTGGGGTAGTAGCGACTTGGGCCCCTCTGGGATGGGTCGTGACACTATTATCTATGTGCATTATATTACCTTACATGACTTGCGTTATTTGGTGAATGTGCCTTGGTGAGGTTATGGTGGTTAGTATACCTTATTAGGTGTTGTTTGGTTCTGTTGTTTTCTCACAGGGGAATTAGTATTCTTCTTTCACATGTGCATGAGAGACTATTTTCTTCCTATTGAGTATACTTTTATGCTCACCCTATGTATATAAAACTATTTTCTGGTTTCTAGGAGTACTTTGCAAACCATGCTGGACTTTACTAGCTTGGATCTTGATAGTTGTTGTATCGCTGCATAGCTATACTTTTGATATTTACTTCAAAGACTTTTGTTTTGTATGAGTTCAATTTTAAACATGCATGTGGGATGGATTTGGATTTCTTTTATATATATATATATATATCTTGGAGTTATTTTGGGATGAAACATCTTATCTCCCGGTCTTTTTTCTTTAAAAAGGGAAATGCCTCCCATTTTGTGAGACTTGTATACCCTTGGTGTTGGTCGCCACCTCGGGGCCTACTGGAGGTGGGACTCAGGGGTCATGATCTCCTTTTCTTCATTTCCATCCCAAGAGGGGAATCTTTGGAGAGAGTGGATCATGAAATAGAAGATGAAGAAGATAGTGGACATGGAACATTTTCAAATGCAGAAGTAGAGTAAGGGGTTAAAAACATTCATAGGTCACAAAATGATGATGATTCATAAGAAGAATTAGAAGAAGAAACTATAGCTAAAGAAACTTCATATGAACCTCACAGGATAAATAGAAGAGCTAAAATTGGTCAATCTAATATCATTGGAGATTGGACCAAACCAACATATACATGTAGAATGAGGAATGATACACATTTTTTCTTCCTATCAATTCAAAAAAAACCAACCTCATTTGAAGAAGTTGAAAAGTATGAATCATGGGTGAAATCCATGAATGAAGAACTAGATCAGATTGACAAGAACCAGATGCGGGATCTTGTTACAAGACCTAAATCAAAATGTGATTGGAACAAAATGGATCATTAAGAACAAATTTGATGATCATGGAAATGTGATCAGAAACAAGGCACACTTAGTGTGTAAAGGCTATGCTCATATTGAAGGAATTGATGTTAAAGAAATGTTTTCTCTAATAGTTAGACTTGATTTGATCAGGATTTTCCTTTCTATGGAAATTCAAAGAGGATATAAATTTTATCATATAGATGTCAAAACAAAATTTTTAAATGGTGTTCTTGAAGAAGAGGTCTACATTGAACAACCGGTGGGTTTTCTAATTGGTAATGATGAAATAATGGTTTGTAGATTGAAAAGGGCACTCTATGGTCTGAACCAAGCACTGTGAGCATGGTATTCTCATCTGGATTCTTATCTGAAGAAGCTCAAATTTAAAATAAGCGATGTCGACCATAATATATATGGGAATAATTCAAAATAAGATCAATTTATGGTGCTGGTATACGTGGATGATATTATATTTGGCAAAAGCAGGTAGTGATCAGTGGAATAATTTTCCAACCACATGAAATAGGAATTTGAAATGTCAATGTTTGGTTAACTCACATACTTCTTAGGGCTTCATGTGATACAGAAGAAGGATTACACTTTCATTCCTCAAGAAAATTATGCAAGAGAGTTGCTGAAAAAATTCAATATACATGAATCCAAACCAATGTCGACACCGATTGCGGTTGGGATAAAACTTGGAAAGTATGAGGATGGGATTTATATGGATCTCACCATGTACAAAAGAATCATCAGAAGATTATTATACTTAACTGAAACATGTCTAGATATTGTCTTTGCAACATGATTAGAAAATCATTTTCAAAGTAATCTGAAGGAATAACATTTGACATCAGTTAAAAAAATCATGAGGTACATTCAAGGTACTCACAACTATGGATTATACTTTTTTATAGGAAGTGATAATGAACTATCAACATTTTATGATGTTGAATGGGCTGGAGATGGGGTGGATAGAAATTCCATAAGTGGTGGATCATTATTTATTGGAAAAAATATGTGTTCTGGTTGAGTAAGAAACATGAGATCACTTCTCTTAGTACTCAACTATTGTGGATAAAGAAACAACTGATTGATATTAGTGATGAGGTGAAACAACCAATGATAATTCACTATGATAACAAGAGTGTAATCGATCTTATGAAAAATCTTGACCAACATTATCATGCAAAACATATTGAAATCAGATATCACTTCATTAAGGAAAAATTTGAACAATGCGTGATTAAAATGGATCATGTTGAAACTGATGACCAAGTGGTTGACATTATGACCAAGCCATTGGTAGTACATGTGTTTGAGAAACACTAGTTGAACCTCGGTTTTCAACCACCTCCAAGTGCATGAGGAGGTTATGATTCCTCCCCTCCCCCGATTTGTGTTAACTATTTTAATCTATTTGTGGAAGTGATGTAGGTTTATGGGGGGTGATACAATCTTGGGGGAGTGTGTTTTTTGAGCTCTATAAGTAGAAATATAGGTTCTTTGGGTTTATTTACAAAGGGGGAGAATGAATACATTCAATTTTTCAAAGGGGGGATGAGAATGGAGAAATTTCGGAGATATTTAATGTGATCAAAGGATTGGCGTGACATGGTAAAAATTCAAGTTATGAGAAAATAGACAGATCTTAGCTTGGACATCTTTAAGCATTATAAAACATGAGAACCCAATTCATGATTTCACTCTTGTTTTCTACAGAGTTTTTCTCACGTAGATATAGAGTGTTGGATGAGTTTTTTCTTGTGTATTAGTTTTTTCTAGCGGCTGGTGCTTTATTGAATTTATTCTAGCAGATTACCAACAAACCCAAAGGGGAATATTGTTTGAACCAAGACTATTCTTTTCTAAAAATGGAGTTTTGTTTTGTGTTTTTTGTCAATCCACATTGTTTTGATCAAGTAATTTGAAATATAACTAATCTTACAGTACAGACTGACAACAATGTTGAAGGTGGTGTCGTTTCCTAGTGCTTGCAAATTTTTGAGCTCAAAATCCATAGGAAGAGCTAACATCACGAAGGATTGTTTTCTGGAATCATCTCTTCATAAATATGGTAAAGGAATGGGTTTTACAAATACTGGTTTGAGGTTTGTGAAAATGTGGAGCATCGTGAATGGATATGGTGTTCTCCATGATTATAATAAGTGGAGCATCATGAGTACATGATGGTTTGATGGAGATATTCATGACAATAACAAATATCAAGGGAGCTTTGTGAATGGAGGAGAATCATGAGGATGTTTTCAAAAGATCCAAAAAATATACTGGAGGTAGTGGAGCATCACGAACAACCAAGACTATAAATATAAGGCTATCCCCACTTCATTTGACATGAAAATTTTAAGAGGAAATCCAGAATCGCTCTGATTTCATGAAGGACCTTCATGAATCTGGTTTTCTATGTGAGCTTGAGCATCACAAAAAGATTATCTTAGTCTTTATTGATGCCAATGATTCTATGTATTGAGAGCTTCATGATGATGGGGTATTCTTTGTTGGCTCAGTGAACTTCACGAAGTCGGTTTGTTCCGTGAAGGCAGGTTGCTTCGCGAATGAGGGATCTTTGTGAAGGAGCTTTGCGAAAGGAAATTTTGAACATCAGTTTTTTAGTGAACAGTGCTTTCAAAGTGCATCAACACGGGTCTATAGTACAAGCATCTCATGTTATTTAGGGACAAATACTTTAATACCAATCTACTGAAGTGACCTTCAAGTCGATAAACTGAGTAGGACTTCACCCAAGGCAGTGAGCTAGGGGGAATCAATGGAAGTATTATGGGGGACGCAGTGCGATATCCCTAAATTTTTTTAAATGTGGTGTTCCTGACATATAGTGACTATGTATGAACTTATTTATTCTATAACTAGTGAAGATTAGTGGATTTAGGTATGACCGACACATTATCAGTGTATGCTCCTTGGACTAGCCCTTAGTGGTGAACAAAGTAAAATTGTTTTGTTGTTTCTTTGCATGTAATTGTTTGTTTTCTGCAAATTCCTATAAGACAAGTTTAATAGGTTCCTACCAATGTGAAAACAAGATCCATTACTTTTGAAGAAAAATTTGACACCCTGATTCACCCCTCCCCTCTCAGGGTGTTTCAAGGTCCTTCATGACCCCACATTCCACCATCCTAGTGTGTAGTAGGAGATATAAATTTTAATTTTACTGGAACATCAATGACTTCTCCATGATCAAATTTAGAGATTGTTTCTAATGAAGGAATGCACTGTGTGTCTTAGGGATTAGTTTAAATGGATAAAATAAATAAATAGTAAAAAAGTTAAAAAACAAATAAAATAACTAAATCTATTTTTAGAACCATAATGGAAAAATATTTTTAAATTCTTACTTGAAACTGACAAAATAGTGAATGATGGTGTAACTATTATTATAATGCTCCTCCATGAACAAGTGATTTTAATTTAAAAATAGTTTGATAATTTTTTTCAAGATAATGTTTAATGGATTGAATCTTGGGATGCTTTTTAGAAGAAAAATTTGAGAAAAGTGTCCTTACGAATAATTTTATTATAGATTAAATTATTATTTTTTCTCAAGAAAATCTTTTAAAAATTGACTTCATAGATGTTTAATTATGGGAGTTTGGTCACTCTATTGTAATTCCTGAGTTTCATCCTTATTTCTTTATGGTAGAATAAATAATCACACAAACAGTGGGGGAAAATAATGCCTATAATTTTCTTTTTGTGGAGTTTGTTTTGATGGATATCGAATTTTTTATCTTTGAGCATTTTTTAAACACTCCTTTTCTAGATGAATTTAAAACTAGGGTAGTAGATCTTGATTTTGAAGCCTAGATGTAAATAGAAGAGGAATTTGAATTGATATTAAATATTAAAAAATCTTTTCATATCGAATTTTATAACCCACTTCTTGAGCATTTTTGTTTAAACTCAATCATTCCTTCCCCTTCTTTAGAGATTTTAAAGTTTAGGATTGAGGTTGAAGATTGTAAGGATTATGAAACATCCTTATGAGCACCTTTTACACCACATTCCATTCAAGAAAATCTTATTTTTTTAAATTGGATTCAATTCAAGAAGTGTACAAAGTACCTTCCAAGAGTAATTCAAATGATCTCTTTTCTATTGATGAACTTAATATTTTCTTGGTAGAGCTCAATGGATCTCCTTTATTAACATCTGAAACTAAATGTCTTGAAACCACTAAAGAAATGGATTTGGTTGATGAATCATCTGATCTACTAGGATACTTATTTGAGTAGTCACTAAATGATAAAGGGTTCTTCTTAGGGATTTTTTTATCTTTCAGAAATTTTGATTATGTTTCCATAAGTTTTTATTCCCATAAATATAAATTCACTATAAAAAGTATTTAGGCGAAACACATTTGGTGGTTTATTGATGAAAAACCACATCCATCTTGTGATAATGATTAGTTTCTAGGAAAGTCTGGCTAGGGACTATAAATCCAGCGCTTCTTGAGATGCAACCCACGTTTCAATAAAAAAATCTTGTTTTGTTTGTTTCCTTTTCTTTGAATAAAATCCCTCATATTCTTATCTTGTGTTCATTTGTCTGATCACTTTCTCTTCTATAGTTGATTGATACCTCACTATCACACCCTCTCTTTCTCTTTTCTTGCTTTCATAATTTGATTTTCAAGGATTTAAATACATGTATGAATAGTTATTTACCATTTTAGTGATTAACTGGAAGAGACCAAGTGTACCTTGAGTTTTCAAAAGAAGCTTCATGTTGGCGCTTCATTGGAAAAAACTTCCCTAAACTCTACCTATGGTAACATTCTCCTTTGAGCTTTAATTGTTTAAATTTAATGCTTATCTGTTCAGTTTGTAGATTTTGAAAGTTGAAGAACCAAAGGATTTCACTATATGCTAAGAGGGATGATATGTTTTTGGATGAACTCAAAGGAGAAAGCTTCTTGAGTCAAGGGAGTGTTTGTTTAAATTCTTGCATTTCTTTTCAGCTCTTCTTCACTATTGTTGTGATGTTGTATGTTTATTAATAGCGAAAAATAGAGTTTAATTCATTTTAAATATATCCACAGTCTGAACTAAAGTATTGTGGAGTGGTTCCACTAGCTTTTTTTTTATAGACTTTTGAAAATTCAAATGAAACAAAATTTCAAACTTACTAACACCCACTTTACTGTGTACTAAACGTTTTTCAGGATGTTGTCTTTAAAATTATTGGAAATTATTGTGTATGTGCCTTAAAGAAAATGAATGAAACTTTTTAATATGTTTGTAAAATACTTATTATGGAAACCATGTTTTTGAACTGTCTTGTGACTTTTAAACGTGTCATTAAACTGTTGAATTGCAAGTATTTTTTAACTTTAAAAGTCTAATTGTTTTCTATAACCATTCAATTCAAATTTGTAAACAAAGTTGGGTTTTATGTGAGGGGGTGGGGTCTTTATATGATCTAAACTATGCTTTAAAGTAAACCCATCAAAACCCCTTCAATTTTTTCATATTGTGAGTTTTCAAGCTTCAAATTTCATATAAAGTGGATTTAAATTTTTCTAAAGTTTAATATTTGTATTGCCACAATGAGGAGGTTAAATTTATTTGTTTTTACATGGATTTAATTAGGTCCAAAATTTTCTTAATATGTTGATTTTTTTGGGGTCAAATTTTGGGATTGGAATTTATATTCATCATTAGTTTTGAAACATTTAACTAGGTTTTAAACTTTTAGGTTATGCATTTACATGAGCTATGAAATGAAAATCCTAATCCAGGTTGAGCCTCTCTTCTTTCATTCATTCATTATTTTATTTGTTAAGCTTTTGGATGAGTTATTTATCTTGTTTGTAATTATTAAACTTGCACATTCAAATAGAGTGTCTAATTGTTATGATTTTTAATTATGTGTGTATGTTCTCCTAGATGTAAAGAGAAGTTAGGAAATCTTAATTAAATGAAAAGTGATTATTGTTTAAAAATTTTCAAAAAAAATCAATCTTAATCATTTTTTTAACCCAAATTGACTTTTGAGGAAACTTCTTATATAGAAGGGAAAATCCCTTTCCCTCCTTGAGAAAGTCCATAGAGAAAAATATTTTTGAAAAATGATTCTTCGTGGCAATTCACGTTTTCAACCTGAGAATACTTTTCTTCAATTGAATAAGTAAAAATGACTGATTGAGGACAAGCAATGGTTAAGTGTGGGAGAATTTGATATGGTCTTTAATTTGGGTTTTGTTCACATCATTTATATTGTTTTCTCGGTGTTTTTAACCTTGAGTTAGTCTTTAATTGGTTATTTATAAATTAATGGTTATTTTATATTGAAATTAGTAATTAATGACAATTATGATAGTTTTGTTTCTTTTTAGGATTGAATTGTCAGATTATTATTCTATAAATTATTCATTTAATTGATTTGTATATATTCTAATTAAATTTAAATTCTTTTTGTTTTCTTTGTTAATTTCTATGTTCTTTATATTAAATAATTATTTATTTTGATGTTATTTTTTTAATTAATTAATAAATGCTTATTTTTAAATCTCGTGTTTTAAATGATTTTAATACTTAAAATATTTAATCTTACTTTTTAATATTTTGTTTTAATTTTATTCTTTGTTTTTATTAATTAATTAATTTGTCAATTATTGCTAACATTTTGAATATATATTTTTAATCATTAGTTTTTCCATTTTTTTAACATTTTATAATTTTAGTTTAATAATGTGTGTTTAATTTAAAAAGTTCATAATTAGTTTTTTTCTTTTAATTTTAAGGAAAAATGAATTGACCATGCCTCCACGACGGATTGGGCAAATTTAAAAGGGAGAAGCCATTCAACCGAACAAAGGAAGATCTGCGCCTATTAATGGTGAGGTTCGATTTTTAAAGATGCAGACGGCGATTCTGAGAACTACGCAAACCAGAGAGACTAAAGTCGAGTTGGGGTTATGGTGTCTGGTTAAAGATGACGACGGTGACGCTGCCCTAGCCTGAATCGAGATTTCCTTTCACCTGTAAAAGGAGGACGATGATGAGATTGGGATTTTTTCAAGTTATGTTGTGGTCGACTGACGAAGGAGAAACCGATTCCGAAGCCGCCATTGTCGCTGAACCAGGTTAAAGATCTGAGTTCCCGAGCTGTGGTTGAACAGGTTGAGCTTGATTGAAGAAATTCTTGTTGGTTTGTTGTTAATTTGCAGTAACGAAGACGATGGGGCGCCGAAATTCTCCATTGTCGCGGCTGCCAATTCTTGGATAATTGTATATCAGTCGCTCGATCAAATTCCTCAGTGAATTTTGGTTTTACTGCGCCAATTCTGAGACAAGGTATGATAAACGAATCTTCAGATTGCGTTGAAGAAGACAATTAATCTGGTAGTATTTATGAGCTAGATGAATTGAAGCATGACGAGCCTTGTGAGAGGCCGACTGAGGGTCGATATTGAGTAAGTTATTTATGAACAAAAATAGAAATCCAAGCACGAGGATAAAAGACCTCCGATCTTGAAGAAGATTGAAGGACCTCTCTAAGCTATGTTTTCGGTTGATTGGAGCAGTCCAAACTAAGTTCATAAAAATCAACTGTGAGGAAAAGAACAAAAAATAAATTCTGAGATGGTCATTTTTTCTGTCGAGACTTTTGGATTCTAGGACCAGAGAATTTCTGGATCAGAGAAGAATCTTTATCTCCCCCCCATTTTCTGTATCTCCTTTTCAATTTACCCGTACTTGTCTCTTAAATAAAAAAAAAATGGCCTGGTAAACATTTGTATGGGGAATAGAAGTCTCTATTTTCATTCTTCGTGATATTACTTCATAACATAAAATCTTTGAACAAGATCATTCTAATTGTAAAATTGTTTTTACTTCTTACGATTGAATTTTCAAATGTTAGTATCTTTCAGTGAGATCGATTCTAACGATATTTATTCAAACTTTCGAGGTTGGATCAATCTTGGACATGGTGAGCTGTAGGAAACATCCTTCCATAGGGTTAAACTCTTGGAGAGGTAGATTGATCTTTTCAATTTTCATTGACCCATTCTCAATTAATTTTTCATGAAAGAAGCAATTATAGTTGTATTTCACGTACATCTTTTTTCAGTCACTTGTTGTGCTTGTTTCCTTTTCTCAATTTCAATATTTGTTTCATCTTTTTCATTTCCACATCTTTCTGTGTTTGTTTTCTTAAATAAAAAATATAAAAAATGTCGAACTCAGTTTCCATTTTGAGTTTTCACTAGAATAGAATTAAATTAGATCTTAGATTATCTCACCGGTCTTTCCTAGGGTTCAACCCTATTTCCCATTATCCTTGTGTGTTGTAGGAGATAAAAATTGTAATTTTACCAGTGTGTCAACTACTGCGCCATGATCAGGACCATTACACACACTCACATATAGGAATATCTGATGGAACTTAAAAATGTGGAGTTCATACAGGTGAGTTTGTTATCATAATCTCCTATCTTGGAGATTACCATGTGTGAACCTAATGAAAAAAATTCTCATCTACTTACGAGTACTCACACCTGACAGTCAAGATTTTATGTCTCATTATAGTATGTTATTCGACTGTAGAAATATATTTAAGAATATCATCATGGAATTTCAAGGTTCTCATCATAGCTTGAAAATTCTACAACCTTATCAATGCGGCATATGATCTAGGAAATTATTACATTAAACTCATGCAGAACAATGAACAATCACTACTACAAATACGGCCTTTATCAGCGCTAAAAATGACATTTATCAGCGCTAGAAAAAGCGCTGATAAAGCCAGCGAAGATAAACGGGGGTCCCCTTTATCAGCGTTCCGAAAAGCGCTGATATAGGACCCCTTTATCAGCGCTTTCGTTTTTGCGCTGATAATGAACCATTTTATCAGCGCTTTTAAAAAAGCGCTGATAAAAGTTAAAAAAATTAAAAAAATTTAAAAAAAAATTAAAAAATACTGCGATTCGGGTGTGCTTTTATAGCGCTTGAGCCCCCCATTTTACAGTGCTTTTCTGCCCCTGTACAGCACCCCACGCACCCCCTTCACCCTTTAACAGCGCTTGCTGCTATATTCCCTCATGCGTGCGCAAAGCGCTGATAAAAGTTAAAAAAATTAAAAAAATTTAAAAAAAAATTAAAAAATACTGCGATTCGGGTGTGCTTTTATAGCGCTTGAGCCCCCCATTTTACAGTGCTTTTCTGCCCCTGTACAGCACCCCACGCACCCCCTTCACCCTTTAACAGCGCTTGCTGCTATATTCCCTCATGCGTGCGCACCCCTGCCTCCCCCTTAACGGGGGGTCCCCTTTATCAGCGTTCCGAAAAGCGCTGATATAGGACCCCTTTATCAGCGCTTTCGTTTTTGCGCTGATAATGAACCATTTTATCAGCGCTTTTAAAAAAGCGCTGATAAAAGTTAAAAAAATTAAAAAAATTTAAAAAAAAATTAAAAAATAATGCGATTCGGGTGTGCTTTTATAGCGCTTGAGCCCCCCATTTTACAGTGCTTTTCTGCCCCTGTACAGCACCCCACGCACCCCCTTCACCCTTTAACAGCGCTTGCTGCTATATTCCCTCATGCGTGCGCAAAGCGCTGATAAAAGTTAAAAAAATTAAAAAAATTTAAAAAAAAATTAAAAAATACTGCGATTCGGGTGTGCTTTTATAGCGCTTGAGCCCCCCATTTTACAGTGCTTTTCTGCCCCTGTACAGCACCCCACGCACCCCCTTCACCCTTTAACAGCGCTTGCTGCTATATTCCCTCATGCGTGCGCACCCCTGCCTCCCACAGGATTTGAACTCGAGACCTTCCCCCTGCACGCCTAAGCCTTTACCACTACTCTATTTTGATTTGTCTTCCAATTCATGATATATATATATATATATATATTTAGTTATATTTATTCGTATAGTAATATATATTTATATTAATATATATATAGTTATATTAATATATATATATATAGTAATATTAAAATATATATATAGTGATATTAATATATATCTATATCTATATATATATATATATTTAGTTATATTTATTCGTATATTAATATATATTTATATTAATATATATATATATAGTTATATTAACATATATATAGTTATATGAATATATATATATAGTTATATTAATATATATATAGTGATATAAATATATATATTTATAGTAATACTAATATATATATATATATATCTAGTTAGACTAATATATATATATATAGTTAGATTAATATATATATATATAGTTAGATTAATATATAGGTATATAAATATTCATATATTTGTATTTTAAATAAAATGGATGTTAGTTATTATTTAGATAAAGCTAATATATTTTATATGTAAATATATTTTATTATTTATATTTATAATTAAATTTTTAGGTGTGAATATATAAAAAATATGAATATATTGTTATATTTTTTATTATAAATAGCAGTGCATTATAAAAAAGGATGAAATTTCAAAGACAATGTCAATATGAATGTAATACCTTGGAATAAATTCAGACCCCGCAAAAAAAATCCAATAATACCCCCTTAAACGAGGGTGAAAATCCACAAAATGTTAAAAAATCGGGGTACTCCGACTAAAAACTCAGTTTTGGAGGCCTTCTGGGCCTCTTTTGACCTTGAAAATCCCTTGATTGGGCCCCCCGGTCACAACGACGTAGAGCTCGTCGCAGGCTTCGATTTGATATGTGGTAGAGCTCAAACAGACACCCGGATCAAAAGTTATGACCGTTTGAAGTTTGAGTTGCGTTTTCAACATATTTTGGATCTTTTTTTAATTTTTTTTTAATTTTTTTAGTCTTCAAATTGTTATTAAATGACTATTACTCCATAATGATTATCAAATTATTAATTAAAAATATTTTTTTAATTTTTTAAGAAGCCATTTTCACTAAATATCTTATTTATTAAGTATAATAAGTGTAAATGTACATTTATACTTATCTAAAATATATTTAAAAATTTTATATTATATTTATATAACAATATAACTATATTTATATATTAATATATTAATATATTTTTAATTTTTTTTGAAGCCGACCCTTTATCAGCGCTTTTTCGTTAGCGCTGATAAAAGAGGGGCGCTGCGAAAAACTGTTTTTGTGGTAGTGAATACATAATAAGATGTTTTATTAATATTCAAATATTCAAATATACATGTAATATAAATTAAAAACAGTTGGTTCTAGAATACCAACTCCAACAGAATCAAAGGTAGATCCCCATTGGCGATGATCCACATGTGTTCTACAGATCTCTGATAGTCTCCGTAGAATTCACTATGTGATAGCACAAATGATTCTAGTTCTTGTGTCAATCATCATTGATTAAAATAGAGTCCTTAGCGGTTTGAAGGAATTACTCTAGTTCTCTCTAGATTTGTGAGGGTAATAGTGAAGGATCTCTCTTCATTCTTGAGAGTGTTTTAGGTGAAGATCTCTTAAGGGTTTGAGAGAATTTTCTGTATAAACCATTTTGCACAATGGTGGCTAGGCTTGGCTAGGGTTGGAAAATGATATAACTGGGTATTCATGAACCTAGAGAATTAGAGAATAAATAATTGCACATGAGTGCTTATTTTTCTCATATTCCCCAATAAACCCCGTGTCTAAATAATAATAATAACTTTTTTATTTATTTGACATGCATTAAACTCACTAATAAATAAATAGTATTTCCTTGAATATATAAATTAATATTTACTCAAATATTATTTAATATATCATTTCTCACTGGACCTTTAATCTTGGTCTCACGATCCTCCTTAATAATATCGAACTCTGAATAATGATTATTTATTTAAATAAATAAATGCCACTTCATTATTTACTGATAAATAAATAAATATTATATTCACTAAACCATTGAATAAATATTTTTTAAATGTTCATGTAACCAAATAAATAAATATTTGTTACCTTTCGAATATACCATAGATAAATAAATATTATATATTCATATAATTAAATAAATAATTACCTAGGCAATGAATATTTATTTAATATTCAACTCACATAATATTCTCTCAAATAACTGGTGACTGAATATATTCGATAAACCAAACATAAATAATTATTAAACAACGTATGATAATAATATTTATTCAATATGTTAAATTCATATTGAATTTAACTAAGGTTCTGTATACACTTAGTATGTGACCCTCTAGGCCCCTTAGTGGCATTAGGCTACATTGCCTAAAATCTTGGCTTAACATCTAGAAACACACCAAGGCTCCCATAGAGAAAGAATTTAATATCTCAATGACATAAAAGCTCATACAAAGATACACTGTATAATATAATCTCTTTGTCATGATATCTCTAAAAAAAGGTTGCATACTTGTGTTATTAGCCGATGTGTTTGATGTCTCTTTCTTTAACTTTCTATAAATGAATTTTCTTATAGAACACCACAACCATGGTTTTAATTAAGCGGTTCAATTCTCATTAAAGAACCTGATATATTAACTTCCATTAAAGAATAGAAGGGAAAAATTCATTCTCACGTTATTCATTAATGTAATATCAGTCATGACGCACCCAATGTACCCAACTTCATCATGAATATATGTCATCGACGATACATAAAAATACATGACTCATTATATGAATTAATATTAATAATAATCTTAAATTCTAAGGACCATTACACCGGTCCACATATAGGAATATCCAATGACACATAAATATGGATTTCCTACTAGCAGTTCAAGTTATCATAATCTCTTTATCTTAGAGATTACTAAGGATAAACTTTATGAGAAGAAGTCTCAATGTCTTATGAGACTCGTACCCCTGATAGACTGTATCATTTGTGTGTCCCATCAGACAATATTATTCGGACATAGGACATGTATTTAAAAATAAAGTCACAGAACTTCTAGGTACTCATCATAGAGATGAATTGTTACAACCTTTCAATGCGATATATACCCTAAGGACATTGTCACATAGATTCAATGAAAAAGAACAATATCATGTGGTAAGATATAAATTAATATTCAACACTATGAATATTCTTATAATAGGATTGTAATCGGTTCTAGGGAACCAAATCCAACATAGACATCAATCACATTGGAAATATCACAGAAAAAAAGTATACACATGCAGAACATCTCTTTCCCATCAATTTCATTATGTTTGGTTCATTATCTTTATTAGGTCAATCCATACTCCTCATATAGCATGTTAATTCCACAATTTTCACAAAATAAGTGAGAGTTCTCAAACCTCCTAGCTCAACCAAATCTTTCCAAACTTCTATGCAAAGACAATATAAGGAAGAGATGATCCCAATACCAAGATCACGCCAAAGGGAACTTCAACAACCTAGAGCACAAAATTTATCATCAACCACTCGCTTTTACCTCACACAGTCAACCATATCCCACAACCACAACCTTCTACAGATGATGAACAGAGATAAATCCAAGAATAAAAGGGGAATGACTCACCTTGAATCGCCAATAATCAATCTTATGAAGCTGAGGATCAAATCCAAGCAATAGGGGCTGAAAGGTCACCCAAAATCGCACTTTGATCTCCCAAGAGTCGAGAGAATTGAAGGAAGAGTGATGGGTTTCAAAGGGGTTTTTGAATTTATACCCATGCTAGAAAATATAAGACTATGATGAAAAGGTTAGGGCCACACCACAATAATCAGGGTTTCCACAAAACCACAACACACCCTATCCCTCTTTGTTGTAATGTTCTTGGTCAAACTTCCCCCTCCCTAAAAATGACATTGTATAACCACCTTAGATCCAATAAAACTAGAGAGGGACCATAGTGCAAGGATCACCACCACGATGTAGCCTCAAGACTTATGAACCCAAGCCTTGATGTAGAGACATAAAAAATGGTAGAACCACAAATCGAGTCATCGAGACTCCACACCACAACCACGAGAACCACATCACAATCTCACACTACTAGAAAATGGGGTTATATCCATAGACCATGGTTGTGGCTATAGGTTATAGCCATAGTCAAGATGCTTATGGGTTCTATTAGCATTGTTATAGTCTCATAGGCTATATCCATGGACCATGATCGTGGTTATAGCCCATGTCTATAGGGTGTTCCATATAGATCTATCTATAGTCATGGTCAAGCACCCATGGTTATAGGGTTTCTAAAAAAAACATCTGGTGGCTTTTGAACCCATGTCTCTTGTAGGTTATTTAACACACTTTACCACTACACTACAACACATATCAGTCATGTATATATATATATATAAGAATATTTAAATTTTTTTTTATCATTATTAAATTAATTACAATTTTTTAGGTTACTGAAAGCCACTGCCATGGGATAGGAGCACCTGTGGAAATTGCCTACCCTATATTCACGGGCACCTAAGCCCATAGCTATAGGGTGTTCTAGTGGCCCCCTATAGCCATGGATATAGGATTCTCATAGCTACAAGGTTCACATCCATTGGGTGTCCATGGCTATAGGGTTTTTCCCGCGCTGAAATTTTTTTCCCACGGTGGTGCGGGTAAACATATAGCCACTTATTGCCATGAGCATTTTTTTCCATGGCTATAAGTCGTTTTTCCAATAGTGCCACATCTTACACTCCATCTTGATCAAACTTAGACCAACACCATAATGTAGCTAAAGTGACTTACCCCAAGGGTCCCTAAAATGGAACAACCCCCAAATCTCGACACCCTGATCTCCACAACATAGCACACCATCCACATCGTAATGCATCCTCTCATACGACCTTCCATGGTGCAACACAGACCTCCATGTAATGATCTTGTATTCGATTTGAAGTTTCTACTTAAACACCACTCTTCCTTCCTCAAACCTCCTCCAGACACTTCTATCACCCAAAACACAAGAGAAGGTTTGGACCATTACATCCTCCCTTTTATAAAGGCATGAGACTTGACAATCCATAAGGATTTTCAATGTGGGATTTTGGTTCAACATTTTCTATCATTTCAATATTAATATTATAAGATCCCATGTTTTGAACTGGTTTTAATTTTCGAAGGAATTTTATTTTTTCATTTGGTTGAAGAGACAAATATTAAATCGAGCTTTGGAATGTAATTTTGAGGGGTGGAATGTTTAAAAGTTTTGTTTTTAGATGGATTTTTTGAGGCTTGATATGTGAATTAGAAGTCCGAATGAGTTTCAGAAGTGAAAGGCTTTGAAAAATTAGTTTAAGGAGAGATAGCCCTAGGCATGTAGTTGGCACACGTTTAGTGATAACTGTGTGGTATAACTATTTATAGTCCCATGGGGAATCCTTAGTTCCCTACAGGTCTATGCAAAAACAAATTTATAAAATTCAAACCATCCTACTTGATTAATTAAAAATGTAGTAAAATGGTGGTTCGAAGTCGAACCCACATGGACATAGAAATTAGTTTGATTTAGATTTTCAAAATATTTAATTTTATTAAATTTTAAGAAAGAAGTGAGAATATGTGGATTTTGATAGATTATTAAAGAAAGGGGGAAAGAATCATATTGGTGTGTTGGAAACAATTTTTGAGAAACGAAAGAAGAAAGTGAAGAATGGCAGATTGATTGGTTTTGAATCAGATTTTGAAAGCGCATCAAGGTTTTGTAATTTAAAGGTTCAAGTGAAATTAGATTTTAGAAAATAGGTTGATACATGGTTAGTGTCAGAATCGGGATGAGGAACATCCAATGGTCATGGCATCCCCTTCTGAACGCGGCAATAACCTATTTCCATTGGTCTTGTAATTTAGGGTGTTGTTGAATCAAGTTTTTCTCGATACTGTTTTTAAACCCGATTTCCCCTAAAGTCGACAATGGTCATGCCATACTTGGGGTTGTTAGTTGTGCAATTTAAATGTTCCTTTTTAATTATATTATCAATGGTCATGATAAAATAAAAATAAAGTGATTGAAAGATGAAGATAGAAATCACGCAAACCAAACACTTAAATAATTAAAATAAATAAATCCAACACACCTTCCCCCTTCGATTACATCACCCTATCACATGGAAGGTTTACTCTCTCATCCTAGAATGATAGAATAATAGGTAAGGGGAAAATAAAATGAAAGCATAAATAAAATAAAGGAGAACTCAGGGAGGGCCCTACATAATGTAGCTTCTTGCTCCAAGCTTGTGTCTATCATTCTGAATGCCTATCATGACCCGTCCTCGGGGCCCGTGTTGTGACTACCCCAAACCCGCCTTCCATAGGCCAGGGGGGTGGCGACTAGCACCAAAGGCGTAAATCTTGATAAAAGGGAAAACATTGCCTTTATATAAGAAAAAAAACACCACAGAGTACGTAAGATTAAGTAAACACTAAGTAAACTGAGTACAAAAGTAAGTGCTGGAAAGTAAATGAGCCAGTATACAAACCCAACTGAAAGTACAGTACAACTTAGATAAGAAAGTACAACAGCTGAAAAGTAAAGCAGAAACCACCAAGACGTCCTCCGGAACTCCCACCTGAAGGGTGAGTACAAATAGTCTTGTCGGCTCCTCGGGTCCGGCCGTCCACTCCGTGTACGTCCCACCTGATAGTCCACCTCCGTATACTGTCCCGCTCCTCAGGCCTCAACCACGGTCAGCGTTGTCCATCGTCTGCAACCAACACAACGTAGTGCGGGTATAGCCCGTGCAGGGGTGAGTATACGATACTCAGTAGGGACTCCGAGACCCCCCGAAGGCCTCCCAGAATCCAAAAAGGATAAACCGCAATGGAAAGATACAAATACGAAGTATCAACCAACACTACTTAGGTATATGCCCATACATATATCTAAGTCAACAATTCCAGTTCGGCTTCAACTTCCGAGCCCAAGTTCAACCCAGTCCACACAGGAAAGTACAACTCAATCCACACAGGAAAGCACAACCCAATCCACACAGGAAAACAAGTCAATCATATCGAAGATAATGATTGAAAGTCAAGACTTAGCTCACACAGGTGTACTACTCACGAAGAGGGGTGGAGATGATTAGATGTAGCCTCTGAATCATCTCCTCTGCCGAACCCACGTAGGATCCAAGTACAGAAGTCGTCGCTGCCGAACCCACGTAGGATCCAAGTACAGTAACCATCACTGCCGAACCCACGTAGGATCCAAGTACAGTCGTCATCGCTGCCGAACCCACGGAGGATCCAAGTACAGTCCTCCTCGCCGCCGAACCCACGTAGGATCCAAGTACAGTCGCTATCGTCGTCGCAGTCGCAGCCAGCTCTAGGGTTCCCGCACACAGCACGCTCGATTCCGGGAGGGTCCGCTCCACGAGCCAAGGGGTCGATGCATCAACTGTCACGAAGTCCAGAGTTGATGTATCACAAAGTTCCGTCTCGTCAATAGGAACTCAATGCGACAGACGGCACGTCAATCGGACGCCCGGTCTGAGAGTTATTGGCTTTTTCGTCCCAGGGGCCCAGTTGGTTTTTAAGCTAAAACCAACCCAACCGTACTCTAGCTGCATCCAAACCTCGAGTGGAGTAAGACAAAAGAACCGTCTCACTAAGTGGAATTCAACGTAATTGACAGCACGTCATTCGGACGTCCAGTCGTTAAGTTATAAGTATTCCCGCTCCAAGGGCCCGATTGGTTTCAGGTTCGAACCAACCCGGACATACTCAAACTTCGCTGAAACCTTGAGTTTAATATACCGAAACGACCGTCTCGATCCAAGGATCCCAACGCAACTGACGGTACGTTGATCGGATGTCCATAGCCCAAGATACGAGTGTTTGAACGAACCTGATCCGAAAGTAGGGGGTTTGGGCTCGGTCCGACCCGGCCCGATACCCCCTGGGTCGGCCCGAATCGGGTCGACCCGGGTCCGGGTTCGGCCCGATTGGGCGCGGCCCGGCCAGTGGCGGGGCGCGGCCTGCGGCCCTGCTCGGAGGCCGGTCGCAGCTCAGCTCGCGGCCGAGCGAGGTGCGAAGGGGGGCGCCGCCCCCTTGTCTCCGAAACGGCGGCCCCCAGTGGGGTTCACCCTAATTGGGGGTCGGGGGGTTACGACCCCCCGATTTTTCTGGAAAACGGCCGGCCTTTGTGGCCGGTCGGTTGAGTCGCCATGGGACCTGCAGGGGTCCCGCCTCCTGGAGCGCCAGCGGCCGGTTGTCCGGCCGCCCCTGCTGGACCGCCGCAGCCTAAGGCCGCGACTCTTCCTCGACTGGCGCGGCGCGACGACGTGGCGCACCTCCGCCGCAGCCCGCTCCGGTCACGGTCCCTTCGGCCTCACCGGCGCGGCGCGACGGTGCCGCGCACCACCACCGCGGCCCGCTCCGACCGCGATTCTCTTCATTCCCGCGCGGTGCAACGACACCACGCCGCCTTCGCCACAACTCGTCAACATTGTTCAACAATAAAGCGGGGAGGAGAAATCGGCCATGTTTGTGCGGTCCGATCTCCTCCCGTTACGTTGGTAACATTCGACCAAATTAATTAATGAAGAGTGTTAAATTAAACATGAACGAAGATAACCCCTACCTCGATTAACGATGTCGTTTGCCGGCGACGTGGAAGATGGCACCGCGGGGAAGGGTTTCGAAGACGGCGTTGGCATGCGTCCAAGGAGAGGACAACGTCTCACACTAGCTGCGAAGAGACGAAGGAATGTCACGTCGTCTCTCCTTGTGGTGACAACGTTCTTCGTCGAAGGGTGACGTTCTTCGTGGAAGGAACTAGAGCTCTCTCCCCAATTCTTAACACAACAAGCTAACCCCAAAATAAAATAAGTATCGTCTTGTTTTATTAATTCATGCCACACATTTAAATTTTAAAAATTCGAACACATAACTCTCTTAATTGATTAAGTGTATTGGCATGATTTAATGTGGGGAAGGTGGGGAGAGGAGAAGTCACCCATTTAATTACAAGGGGGTGTAACAAGTTTAAAGGGGTAGAATTTAGGGGTTAGGGAATGTGAATGGTTGGGGCTCGTGTGGGCCCCACCTCACAAATATCCTAACTTGAGTAGTTAGAAACTTGTGGGTCCCACCGCAACTTCCCCATGTAGATTAAAAACACTTTAGAAAAAGAAATAAAATTGTAACACAATTTTATTTTACTTTTCATTTAATCCACATTTTTTTTTCAACTCCTCCCAAGAAAACGCACCTTCGGTAAAGGTCTTCTTAAGCAATTACCGGCGCTGCAGTTCCATCGGTGCCCTCAGATTTCAATTCCGAGCACTGGTTCAAAAGATAAAAAAACCCGCTCGTTCGTTCACTGAACGTACCCGAGCTAAACTTCTGAAATTGATTCCGGGCACATCGTGCCTCAGAATCAGGTGCCGTCAGAAACTGCGTACTCGTAAAATCCCAAAGAATTTAAGAAAAAAATTTCCTCAAAATTTACGGGTCTTTACAATGCCCCCTACAACAGCAGGCAAATCCTCTATTTATAGGCTTCAGATGGTTCTTTCCAGCACCTTTTATAACATGTAATGTGATTACACATCGTGTAATCCTCATCTAAGATTTCCTCCATGTTTTTTAGATTTGTGCGAATCTCATGCGACTATCATTTGAGATTTGGAACTTTGACTCCTTTCACGATGTGTAACTAACTTTCACAGTGCGTACCCTCATCAAAAATTTTCCCGGCAGTGATAACTTGTTTTGAAAATCTCATGTCATGTAATGAGATTACATGGCATATAATCATTTTTCTCTAATTTTTTCAGCTTTAAACTTCCTCAAAAATTTGGTGTCGTGCCACCATAGCTCCAAAATTCATCCCTTTTCACTCATTTTTTACAAATTCATTGTTTCCTGCCAAAAATCATAAAACAAGTCAATTATATCCAAAATTAGCAATATTCATCATTTAATTATATAATTCAATACAATAAATTACCATAAAATATATGCATGAAATACACTTATCAAATACCCCCACACTTGAATTCAGACTTGTCCTCAAGGATGGAATATCAACATACTACAAAGCACATTTTCCTTACCATGGTTTCAAATTCAATTTCATTAAAAGTAATTGATCAAATGGAAAATAAAATGTTCTAGCATAACATAGGAGACTTCATCAACCCATCATTTTTCAAAGAAAACAGTCAATCCAGTATTTTACTTTTCCTCTTTTAAAATAGGCATGTCTTTTCATTAATCAATTTCCATTTTTCAATTCATTATTAACATTCCTTCCATTTTAAATTTACCTCATATGAATTTTTTCTCTCATTAACAGGGTGTAAATGAATAGAGTGATGCACATACCTCAAAACATGTAACATGTCATAGGCTTGCAAGACATCTAACATCTCCATCACGTAAAGACAGAGACCACCATTAATCATGAGGGCTTCACCATTAAGGATCAAATGACTTTGAGGCTTCTGGGTAGGTGGGTAAATGATGTAAAAAGTAGGGCTAAAAAAGGATGTTCAACTCTAAATCACATTGCATTATAATCAAAAATAGCTCAATGATAGTCTTCTTTTCCCCCAATATCTCAGAGCAAGCTCGTAAGAGATGAAATGCAATCAATGAAACACCCTCTATTTTTTTCTTTTCATTTATTTTTTTAAAGTTGTGCTAGGGAAAATTCTCACATCCACCACCCAACCCCTAATTATCTCCTCACGACACTATTTTTAATAGTTATAATAAGATCACCGATCAAGTAAATGGTGATTTTTTAATTTCCCTAGACACAACCCATTTTTTTCAAGAGGGTGTGCAATTAATACAATGAATATACCTTCCCCAAATCTTATGAAATCCCCCCCACATTTATCCATTAAAAAATGACAATCCCTTCCACTAGATGCATCTTACCCCACTATTATGTTTGATAATTATGCAAAAATATTTAGAGGAGGGTGGAAAAGGATAAAATAGGCTTGTAACATGACTCATTTTCTAAAAAGACTATTCATGACTTCTATGGGATTAAAAAGGATTAATGCAAGGTGGGTGTCGTGATAATGGCTAAAATATAATGCCTCAATCATATTAAAAGCAACTACGTTAAGTCATATCTTTGATAAGATGTAATGCACGTTCTGGAAGAAATCATGTCCGAGTTTCTCAAGAAATATACTAAAGAAATAATGGAAAATATTGGCTCAATGGATGTCTTGAGAATGAGACGAATGGTTGGTACAAGTACTCAGGGCAATGAATACGAATAATTAAATCAATGAATGAAAATATCAGAAATTCAAAGCATGGACAAGTCTAATAAAAATTCCATTTACAATGATCAACATGCTTCCCTAAGTCATGTTTTTTTGAATCCTAATCAACATGCTTATCTCTACTAATTATTTTTACCATTTTTCTTATTCAAATTTATTAACAAAGAAATTTAAACTCATGGCGTGATAATTTTCTTAAGTAGTTTATGTCTCCTAGTTCAGTTGATTAATGGATGAATCAAGTGTGGGCATGCAATTGCCAGTTAACAACTTCTAATTAAATGTGGGTAGTACAACAGAAAAATATAGAATTGAAACTCTTACTCCCTTGACAATTGGTGGTCTAAAGTCAGGTTGTACATGTTCTGGGTGCTCCATCTTTCTGACATGTAATTTTTCAAAAAAAAAAAAAATTAATTCTTGTTGCCTGATGCCTCCTTGGGTCTTGATGGTCCTACAGATTAAAAATAAACATGTGAAAGCACATGTCATTGTTAATGAATTTTGAAATATTTGGAGCAAGAGCATACGCACCTCAAAAAAAAACTTGGGTTACCTCCTGGAAGTGCTTTTGTTTAACATCATTGGCTCGATATTACCTCTTTCTACTTCAGCTCACATCATGAATGATTGAAAATTGTGTACCTATTCAGGGTTCATAAATGGTTTCAATTGTTTTCTATCCACATAGGTCGGCCTTTGTCCTTCTCTGAACAGCTTAATTCTTCCAGACGATAGTACTTGTTTGATCTCTATTGGACTGACCCACTATTTCTTCCTTAATCCCGATAAACTAAATGGAATTTCATATACCATCCAAACTTGTTTTCCTTTCTCAAACATAGTGGAGTCAGTCTCTCTTCTAGTGTCAGTAGTCTTGATCTTAAGCTTTTCTATCTTCTTCAGTTGAGAATCCTATTCCACAACAGCATCTAACTCATGAACCTCTTCAATTTCAGAAACATCCTCAACTTTGGGTGTATTTTCTTCTCCATATTCATTGTCCTCTTACAAATCACAGTTCTTCATGGTTTGGTGGATGTTGAAACTTACTTGATCAATTCTAACTCTCAGACATAGTTCTCCATTTTGGGAATCAATCAGCGTATGCCCTGTAGCTAAAAATGGTCTTCCCAGAATGAGTGGATTCCTCTCCTCTTACATGTACAACACTAGGAATTCGACGGGGAAGTATAATTTTTCAACTCTAATCAGGATATCCTCAATTATTCCTCTTGGATATTTTTGTTTTGAATTAGATAAATGAATAAGTACTCTTGTAGGATTTAGTCCATACAGTCTCAAACTCTTGAATTTCGTGTATGACATGATATTGAAACTTACACCTAAGTCACACAAAGCATCCCACATTTGTTAGCTCCGATAAAGAGGATAATTGAAAAGATGCCTGAATCTATTTCCTTCTTAGGTAGGTCATTTGATACCACTATTGAACACTCTCATGTGAGTGGAATGGTTCCAATCTCTTCCATCTTCTTGTTTGTTACCATCTCTTTCATGAACTTTTCATATGTTGGCATGTTCACGAGAGCCAATGAAGTGGGTATATTAATATGCAATTTTTTAAAGTGTTCCAAAAAATTACCTCTCTGAACATTGTTCTCCACTTGTGGAATTTTCCAAGGAAATGGAATCCTTGACTTATACTGTGGTGGTTTTTCTTCTTTATCTTTATCTACTTGTTCCTTTCTTTTTCAGCTTCCTGTTCTCTTTCTTTCATAAGTTGTTGTCTGAAAAATTCTATACCAATTACTTTGTTTTCTTCCCACTTCTAAGCTCTATAGCCTTCAAATATTCATGTGGGTGTACTTCAGGGCATCCTGGAAGTGTACCTCTAGGCCTCTCTCTAATCAGATCAACAATTTGGCCAACTTGAATCTCCATAATATTTAATGTGGCCTTTTGATTTGATACTTCTTCTTTTATTTCTTTGAATGCAGCCCTGAAAGCATTCATGAATGTTTCTAGTGTCTCTTCTAATGAATGGACCTGGGTTGTTAGTGTGGGCCCTTGGGGTGCCTGTTATTGGAACCCTTATGGTCTTTGTTTAAATATCTACCTTTTTTTTGTTATTTTTGAGGTTTCCAGCCCTGAAATTGATTACTACGATTATAATCAGCATAGTTTACATCTTTTATATGCATACCTTGGGGGTTTTGTTGCTGGACCATCATGATGTCCATCTTCTTGGTCAGCGACTCTAGTTGTGCTGCCATCCAATCATTATTGTTGATTGCATGAAATCCTTTCTACTGCATCCCTTCTCCTTGCCACTAGAAACTATTGCTCATCATTTCATCTAACAAGTTGTAGCTCAATTTAGTTGAATTATTCATTAATGATCCTCCAACTACAATATCTAAAATTGACCTATTTCCCTACCACAAAACCTTATAGAAATTTTGTATTGGTAGTCATAAATCTATTCCAGGATGAGGGCATTTTCAAGTCATATCTTTATAATGTTCCCAGGAACCATATAATGACTCATCTTCAAATTGAAAAAATTTCAAAATGGTTACCCATATATCGATTGATTTAGAATGTGGAAAGAAGTTGGTGAGGAAGTTTCTAGCTAGCTCATCCCATGTAGTGATGGAATGTGCAGTCAGGCTTTGAATCCAATCTTGAGCTTGATCATGTAATGAAAATAAAAAAAGATGAAGTCTTACCACATCGCTTGAGACAATCTGGAATTTGAATGTATCGCAGAGCTCCATGAAGTCTCCCAGATGTTTTTTCGGGTCTTCATGTGGAAGTATGGTGAATTAAACACTATTTGATATCATTTAAATGATTACAGGCTTAATCTTGAAGTGATTTTCTACAATTGGGATGCCAGGATGCTCGGTTGCAATCCTATGTTTGATGGTCACCTGTAGTCTCTGAGCGTCTGCTACCCCTAATTTATTTGAATAACCCAAGCAGGTTGGTTTTGTTCTATGCCTTCCATGGTTTTATTTATTTTTATCTTAGGTCTTGGTTCAGAATATATTGTTTCCTTGATGGTTTCTTTACCCTTTTCCTGAGTGTTGCAGTTGTGCATTCAAAATCTAAGATCCACAACACAAAAAACCCAATGTAAAAAGAGAAATTGAAATATATAAATAAAATTAAAGAAAATTGAAATCCTAAAAACTAAAAAGCTACCATCCCGAGTAACAATGCTATTTTGATATCCCCATGGGGAATCATTAGTTCCCTACAAGTCTATTCAAAAAAATTATAAAACAGAAACTATCCTACTTGATTAATTAAAAATGTAGTAAAATGACAATTTGAGGTCGAACCCACAGAGATAGAGAGATTAGTTTGATTTAGGTTTTCAAAATATTTAATTTTATTAACTTTTAAGAAATAAGTGAGAAGAGGTGGCTTTTGATTGATTGATTAAAGAAAGGGGGAAAGAATCAGATTGGTGTGTTGGAAACAATTTAGATAAACAAAATAAGAAAGTGAAGCACGACAAATTGATTGGTTTTGAATCAAATTTTGAAAGCATGCCAGGGTTTTGTAATTTTTGGGTTCAAGTGCAATTAGATTTTATAAAATAATTTATGGTTGGTGTTAGATTTGGGATGAGGAAGATTCAATGGTCATGGAATCCCCTCCTCAATGTAGTAATACCCTATTTACCTTGGTTAGATAATTTAGGGTGTTGCTAAATCAAGTTTTTCTTGATACTATTTTTAAACCCGATTTACCCTAAAGTCAACAATGGTCATGCATCTTTAGGGTTTTCAGTTGCATAATTTAAAGGTTCCTTTTTAATTAGATTATCAATGGTCATGATAAAAAAAAGAAAGGGATTGGAAGATGAAAATAGAAATCACGCAAACCAAACACACGAATAATTAAAATAAATAAATCCAACGCACCTTCCCCCTTAAATTACATCACCCTAGAACATGGTGGGTTTACCCTCTCATCCTATAAATGAGAGAATAAGAGGGAAGGAGAAAAAATGAAATCATAAAGAAAATAAAGGAGAACTCAGGGAGGGCCCTGTGCAATGTAGCTTCTCGCTCCAAGCTTGTGTCTCTCAATCCGAATGCCCCTACAACAGGAGGAAACTCCTCTATTTATAGGCTTCAGATGGGTTCTATCTAGCACCTTTCATGATGTGTAATTTGATTACATGTCGTGTAATCCTCATCTGATATTTCCTCCACAATTTTTAGATTTGTGCGAATCTCGTGAGAATATCATTTGAGATTTGGAACTTTGTCCCCTTTCACAACATGTAATCAGGACTCACGACGTGTAACTAACTTTCATGGTGTGTACCCTCAACATGACTTATCCTGGTGGTGAAAATTTCTTTTGAAAAACTCACATTGTGTAATGATATTACACGAAATGTAATTGTTCTGCTCCAGTTTTTCGAGCATCAAACTTCCTAAAAAAATCTGGTGTCGCGCCGCTATAGCTCCAAAATTCTTCCCTTTTTGCTCCTTTTTCATAAATTCATTATTTCCTACTAAAAATCATAAAACAAGTCAATTAGATCCAAAATTGGAAAGATTATTCATTTAATTACATAATTCAATATAATAAAATACCATAAAATTTATGCATGAAATACACTTATCAACCGTGAAACCTATTTTTTAGGAGAACATATTATTTAACTGTATGAGGGGCTCCAGCAAAATGTGAATTTTGGTGATAGGGCGTAGAGAGACACACAATTTGACAAACTGTGCGCTGCAACTGTGTAGGGTGAGGTGCTTTTAGACAGTGGAACCACATACGCTATGTATGTTTTTCTAACCATGTGCTTAGCCGTGTAAGGCCATGTGCCATGTGGGAAGTGGGTGTACATGGTTAGTGCACAGTTAGTCTAACCATGCGATCAAATCATATTTCCCTTAAAAAAATTTAAATGAGATTTTTTCCTTCTCTTATTTAACCCATATCCATGCCTCTTCCTCCGTCAAACACACAACAACTTCCCTGATCATGGAGCTCTTCTCTTCTCCTCCTTAGGATTTGATGGTTCTCCCTCATCTGAGCTCTGATTCAAGAACTATTGGTTGTGTTGGATCCCTCTCATTAAGCCTATGATACCACTTACCTACTTTCTCAATTTCTCTTTTCGCTTTTGGTGAGATATTCATGTAAGATAATATGTCCTATTTTCAAGTTTTTTTTTCTATTTCTTTGTTTCTTATCATTTCAGCATGAATCAAAGGACGATAATGGACGAGTCAGGCTTACTTGGTATTAAGTATGTGGTCTAGATACTTTTTCCTTAAAGTATTTTTATTTATAATATGTTTTTTTGTGCCGCACACTATACTTTCTATGTGTTGCACCTAAATTGTGCATTTCCTTTAATTAAATGTCTATAGTGTGACCTAGACCCATTGATGTTGTTGGAGGAATGTGACCTCCACTTGGATCACCCCTTTGGGTGAGTCCTACTATGTACTCTTGTTGTCCATTGTTTGTAATTGACCAAAACATCACTTAAGGTATTTTTGGGATGACTCTTAAAACTGTAATTGATTAAATTATAATAGATTAATTAATTGAATTTCAATGGGGAATGTATACTTACTTGGACTATGTTAAATTATAAAGTATTCCCTTGGATAAAAAGGGAATTGAATGAGAATTGATACTTCTATAATTAAATTGCTTCGACCATTATTATGAGTCCCTTGATGTCATCGTAGGTTGATAGCGTTGGTTTGAACCACTCCTTAGGGTGTGTGATACTAAATGTTTTGTATGACCATGCTTTGCTTATATAACCAAACTCCTTCTTAAGGTGTGTTGGATTAACTCTAATGATTGAAATACATGGAAAATTACTTGAATTATGTTAAATCATGATATTATACCCTACTTATGTAAACAAACCACCCTTGGGGTGTGTTGGAAATGTCGCTTGTAAACGAAGCATCGATAATGGGTTATGGTATTGTTAAATGGCATGTACACTAGATATATTGATAAATTGATGTTGAGATGGACACCATTTAGTGGAAGAAGTAATTGAATTAGATGAAATGTTAAATGATTGAATACCATCACTGGGCCTCTTGTCATTTATAAATAAATTTCTTGAGGGAATTAATTGAATTGAATTGTAAATGGATCAATACAATGAATCATGATGAGTTGCAAATTGGCATGGAAAATTGTCATGGCCTATGTTACTGATTAAATATAAAGTGACTCTTGATTATGAACCTTTTTCCTTTTTAATGAGTGGTCAGACTTGAGGGAACCTTGGATTCTTGAGGGAATGCCTTGAGCACTCAGAGGACACCACCGTGATTCATCGATGAGGCTGCCAAGGGAGATACCCACCTTGGAATTCAATCTTTCTCTTATTTATATGTGAATGACTTGGTGAAGTACTTATGATTCACTCACTTCATATCTAGAAATTAGAATTCTTTGGACTACCTCCTTGGATTCATCTTGATGTCCCCGGACACGCGATTCCATAGATTACCTCCTAGGGATCCAAATCATGCTTAGCTCAAGACTACTTGTGATATGATCCCCATACTCGGTTAGAAACTTTTATGGTGGAATGATAAGTATTCAACCTTTGAATTACACTCAAATCCTTGTATCCAAACTTCATGAGTTATTATTATGAGTTGGATCAACCTCCTAAGATTAAGGATGCCTTGGTTTCATCTTGGGTCCTAAATGGTTATTTTATATTAACAACTTGTCTATGTACTTTAATCCACTATCTGTGTCATAGGTTTGTGCTCATAGGCATCCAGATTAGGCTAAAGTAGGTAGAGTCGGCTGGGTATCCCATGAGTAACTCGAGATGACATGTTTATAGTTTATTTTATTGCCTTATTTATAATTACAAGCACACTATTATATTTTATACTAACAAGATGTATTTCATTAGACACCATTGGTGGTGGCCTACTGAGTTTCACTCACACCCTATTCGGGTAGTTGATTGGTGCCCAACAGATATCCTGACTGTAGGTTAGGACTTGGATCATGCCTTTTTGTTGCTGATTTACTATGGGCTAGGACGTGGAATGGGATTAACGGATGAGCATGTACTCAGGTTTCCTTTTGGAGTTGGTGTCTTTTTATTTATTTATTCTTTTATCTTTCTAGTCATGTTCTATATATCTATTTTATGTTGACTACCTTGTGTTTTTAGTCATAGAATGTTCATTCATGGTTGATTTATTTGGCACTGGATGGGTTATCTATTTATTATTATCTGTCATGGATTCATTATTATCTTCCACTACCTTTCATTTATTTATTCCTTTGTTGTATTTAGTACTAATCCATATGGTATAGTATCCCCACTGTACCACCTTTAGACTTTCACTGCTAATTAGTGATCTTTGGCGTACTGGGAGGCGCGATTGAGGCCTTATCACCAACCAGTCCGATTGCTGTTATAGAGTGAACCAGGTTGAGACATGATAAAGTGGTATCAGAGATTTTTTTTCACTTATATCACTATTTTGGGATGGTAAACGAGAGATTGTGAATGTTTCGACCCTTGGTAGATAGCTCGTGTCTGTATATTGGTAAAATGGAGTTCCAATTACAACTTATAAAGTCTTGTGCCTTCATAACTTGGGAATAGTGACCCATATAACTGAATCCTTATATTATCATGTTGACCCATATATGTATGTTGAGGCACATTATGCTTATGAGATAAACCCATTAAGGGTGTGTTAAATATGGATAAATTTAACTATTATGGGTTTCACTTAAATGGGATGCCAATTATAATTTATAGAGCACTGTCTCCATAAATTGGAAATGCATGGCTGTATAACTGGACCCAATATTGTATGATTTGACCCTTGTAGGTCTATTATATTTTTATTATGCCTTTTTACTTAAACCTTGGGGTGTGGTTATATTAAATGGAATGGTTATTTAAAGTTTCAGTAACCACTCATATAGTGTTTCATATAAATGTATGGAGGAATCTTACTTGACCAATCCTCTTAAAATGATTAAGACCTTTTGTCTTCTATTTGAACTTTATTATTATGAGGATTTAGTTAATTAAAATTCCAATTATAAACTAATGGGTGTTTTCCTCTATAGCTTAGAATTGGAATTTTCTTTAACCAAACCTAGTTGTGAGAATTTTGGATAAATAATGGTTAAAGGGAAATTATGAGATAATTTTCTTAGGATGTTATGAGGCGTCAACTAAATAAAGTACACCAAACATAGTTGAATTTTTTTCCTTTATAGGTGTTACTTGATATTGCAAGTATCTGATCCTCTTTAATGGTTATAATGAATTTGAAGTTGTGAAATGGATTAAATAAAACCTTTTTATGGTGTTGATAATGAAATACCCTCATGTGGGGGCTATCCCATTGAGGTAGCACCCTTGTAGTTGGGAAACTGGTATACTTTTGAGATGAGGTTCTAGGTATGATAAGTGTTGTCAGTTTGACTATTTGGGTTGGGTAGGAATCTTAGATAATTAAATGATACCCTTGGGTAGGTGGGTGGTTTTCAGGAAAGTTAAACCTCTAGGGAGTATTACCGCATGCAGATACCTAGTTGGTATTATCTTTTAACCTTTTACAATGATGTTGTGGCCCTCGAGGGAGCACTCCCTATGAGGATTCTTGGAGAGAATTAGGGATTGGTAGGCCAATTCTTAGCAGATGATGTCTTTACATCTATATTGATAGATTTTGACTATTTTGGGTCGATGATATTTTTACTAGACTTTAGTTTTACCTTTCTGGAAAGAGTTTTTAGGCACGTTAGATGTCATGTAATATAGGCCCTTAAGTGGGATGTGGTTCTTGTGCGAGATAACTTAGGGCTAGGTGGGAGACTCAAAGGCCCTTAGTTTTGACTCGAACCCAAGTGGGTCAGTGGCATTTTTTTTATTGATGGAAACTTGTGAGAGAGGTCAGACCATGGTTTACATTTTCCTTAAATTTAATGAGATTGTTTTTATGATCATTTTGAGACTGATGTATAGAAGGTGCTCATGTTTTGCAATTTAGGAATGGTGATGCCTTTGGTTTTTGAAAATCACCTTGAGTGTTGGGCATAAAGACTAGCCATAATCGGCAGGATTGTTTAGGTCCCTAAACCTATTGACCATTGATTGTGGTTGATGCTTTAATTTTTGAAATAACGTCATGTGATAGTGGTCATTCAATAAATCATGGCGTAGTTGAGGTTCCTAATTTTGAAGAGGATTTCCAAGGGAGACCCTGGAGTGTTAAGAACTAACATTTCATATAGCATAGTCATCTTGGAATTGTTGATGGATGAATCACAGGAGCATGATTTGGGTCTTGATCTAGTGGTACAGGATGTACACCCGATGCATGGTAGGTTTAGTTTGCACCAGTTGCATGTGGGAAATGTTTGATGTGGAACATCGATGAGTGGCTGGGTTTGGGCCGAGGATTAGTGGTTTTGAATATGATTCATGTGGACATAGAAACCTAAAGCTTTGGGTAAATTAATGTAAGTGTATGTGATGAGGGATAGCTTGATAAATGAACTGGTTTTCGTGAGATGGTTGACTTGTGGATGGACCTTGACAAGAATTGTCAAGAGATGTGGTGTATGGAGTTGGTTAAAGTCAAGTATAGCTTAGTTTGTTGTGAGTGTGGATCAGGGAGAGTGATACACACCTACTTATGGAATCTGAATGTACTCCTAGTTTAGAGATGATCATGCCTAATATCTTGGCATTATCCTGAGTACGCTGAGAGAGTATCATCTATACTCTGAGCTACCTAACTATCATTTATGGGTTGACAAAAGGACTCTTTGGGAGTTTCACTCAAGTATATATTTAAGGTAATCCAAATGATGGGGAGTTAACCTTTTTCCATTTGAGGGTGATGACCCTTGTTCTAGGTTGAAATTTGGGTTTTTCATGTAAAACTGTTCTCAAGAAGCAAGAATGGGTGATGGGTGATGTTTATGTTAGTGCTTGAGGATGAGTGGGTCCTTAGTCATGCCAATCATTATATCTGAGTATGGATGGGGAATGGGTTATGGTGATTAGGAAATCATTCCATAGGTGTGGTGACATGGATGCTCCTAAGGTGGGTAGTGGGATGTTGGTCGCTAGTGGTTGACCCTCATGTAAGAAGGGTCTTAAGACCTTAAGACCGATTCAATGATAGTCATCATAGATTTTGTATGTGACAAGAAAAATAGAACAATGTACAACTGGATTTCTTGGTAAATGCTAGGTAAAATATGGAACATGGACTTGAGTGGAGTCTGAGTGTGGGTGTCAGACCCATGATATCTTATGACGATCCAAGGATTTTGGTTTAGTTATGAATCGGTGCTTATGTTGTGGAATGATGATGGTTTTGAACAAGGGATGGTTTGGCTGGGAGACATCACCAGACGTCAGGTACAAGCTTTAGTGAGCATGCTCAAAATGATCACAACATGCCTTGGGATAAAGGATTTTGGAATCCGATTTTGGATGTGTCAGCTGTTGAAGTTGAGAATTTTCTAAAGTAGTCGTCTAGTAGTGGTTTGACTTGAGTTTCCTCGAGTATTTGCAAGATCTCATGTTTTGAACACGTTGTAATTTTCAAAGGAATTTTATTTTTTCATTTGGTTGATGATCCAAATATTAAATTGAACTTCAAAATTTAATTTTGAGTGTTGGAATATTTAATACTATTGTTTCTTGATGGGTTTTGAGTCCCGAGATGTGTCTCAAAAATTATAATGAGTTTGAGAAGCATCGGGCTTCAAAAACTCATTTTCGAGAGAGACAACCCTAGGCGCACAGTTAGTGAACAACCAGTACTAACCATGCAGTATTACTATGTGGCCTATTTTTTGATTAGTATGGATTGTTTAACCATGCAAGGGACTCCAAAAAACTGTGCAGTTTGGTGTAGGGGTGTAGAGAGACCTACATAGTTGGCACACGGTTTGAAAAACTATGCGCTACAACTGTATCGGGTGAGGTGCTTTTGAATAGTGGTGTTGCACGACCTGTGCACAATTTGTCTAACAATGAACCTAGCCATGTGATTCTATATTCCATGTGGGAAGTGGATGCACATGGTTGGCACATAGTTAGTATAACCATGTGACCAAACCATAATCCCCTTTAAAAAGTGTGAAATGATGATTTTTCAATTCTCTTATTTAACCCAAAGCAAACCTTATTCCTCCCTCAAATGCACAATAGCTCCCCCATCCATGGATATATCCTCTCCTCCTCCTTAGTCTTTGATGGATCTCCCTCTTCTAAGATCCAATTAAAGAATAGTCAGATGCATGGATCCCTCTAGGTATGCCTATGATTCCTCTTACCAATTTTCTCAGTTTCTCTTTTCGCTTTTGGAATGATCTTCATATGAGATAATATTCCCTATTTTCAAGTCATTTTTATGGTTCTTCGTTTCCTCTCATCTTAGATTGAATCTAAGTTCGATAATGGATTATTGAAGCTTCATTGGTATAAGGTAGGTGGTCTATATTATTTTCCCTTAAAGTCACGTTATTTATAATATGTTTTTGTTGTATCACACACCATACTTTCTCTGTGTTCCTCCTAAATTGTGTCACTCCTTTAATTAATTTTTTATATTGTTACCAAGATCCATCCTAGACCCATTGACATTGTTGGTGGAATGTGAAATCTACTTAGATCACCCCTTTTGGTGATTCCTATTATGTACTCTCATTGTCCATTATTTTTAATTGACCAAAACACCACTTAGGTGTGTTTTGGTGGACTCCTAAAATGAGAATTGATTAAATGATAATAAATGAATTGATTGAATTACAATAGGGAATTTATACTTAATTGGACCATGTTAAATTATGAATTATACACTTGGATAAAAAGGTAATTTAATGAGAAGTGAGTCTCCTATAATTAAATTGATTCAACCATTACTATGAGTCCCTCGATGCCATCAGAGGTTGATGTCCTTGGTTTGAAACACTCCTTAGGGTGTGTGATATTAAATGTTTTATATGACCATTCTTCACCTATGTAACCAAACATGCTCCTAAGGTGTGTTGACTTATCTCTAATCATTGAATGACATGGAGACTCACTTTCCTTATGTTAAATCATAATATTATACCTTACTTATATAAATAAACTACCCTTAGGGTGTTTTGGAAATGTCTCTTGTTAACAAAGAATCAATAATGGGTTATGGAACTGTTAAATGGAATGTGCCCTAGATATATTGATAACGTTTCATTGAGCTTTCCACCTATTAGTAGAAGATGTAATTGAATTAGATGAAATATTAAATGATTGAATACCATCACTTGGACTATTTTCATTTATAAATGAATTGGTTGATGGGATTAATTGAATTGAATTGTAAATGGATCAATTCAATGAATCATGATGAGTTGTAAATTGGCATGGAAAATTCTCATGGACTATGTTATTTATTAAATGTTAGGTGCTTCTTGATTATGGGCCTTTTTCATTTTTAAGGAGTGTTCATACTTGATCTATCCTTGAATTCCTAATGGAATTCCTTGAGCACTCAGAAGAAGCCACCCCGATTCATCGATGTAGTTTCCAAGGGAGATACCCACCTTGGAATTTTCTCTTTTTACTATTTATATGTGAATGCCTTGGTGAAGTACCAATGATTCACTCATTTCATATCTAGAAATTAGAATGCCATGGATTACCTCCTTAGATTCATCTTGATTCCCTTGGACACATGATGTCATGGATTACCTCCTTGGGATCTAAATCATGCTTAGCCCAAGATTACTTGAGACATGATACCCAGACTTGGTTAGAAGATTTTACAGTGGAATGCCAAGGATTCATCATTTGAATTAAACTCAGACCCCTATTCATGAGTTGTCACTATGAGTTGGGTTGACTTCCTTAGGTCAAGGACACATTGGTTTCATCTTGGCTCCTAAATGGTTATTTTATATTAATAACTTGGCTATGTACTTTAGGCCCTTGGTCGTGTCACAATTTTATGCTTGGATCCATTTAGCTTAGGCCGAAGTAGGTATAGTTTACTGGGTAACCCACAAGGAAACTAAGATGACATGTTTACTGTTTATTTTACTACTTTATTTATTATTACCATCACGCTATTATATTTTATACTCACATGACAGATTTCATTAAACATCATTGGTGGTGGCCTACTAAGTTTCACTCACACCCTTTTCAGGTAACTGGTTAGTACCTAAAAAGATCTCCTAACTGCATGTTAGGACTTGGCTTGTGCCTTTTTATTGTTGCTTTACTATAGTCAAGGACATGGAATGGGAGTAGCGACTGAGCATGTACTTTGGATTCCTTTCGGAGTTGGAGACTTTTTATTTACTTATTATTTTATCATTCTATACCTAATGTATATATCTATTATATCTTGATTGCCTTGTGTTTTTGGGCATAGCATGTTCATGTATGGTTGATTTATTTGTCATTATATGAGTTATCAATTTATTATTATCTTTCAGGGATTCATTATTATCTTTTATTGGATTTCATTTATTTATTCCTCCACTGTATTTAGTTCTGATCTAGAGGGTATAGTCTCCCCACTATACCACCTTTAGACCTTTACTGCTAGTCAGTAGCCTCTATTGTACAAGGAGGCATGCTTGAGGCCTTGTTGCCAACTAGTCCTATTACTATTATTAAGTGAATCGGGTCAGGACGTGACAAATATTTTATTAATAATAATACATAATTAAGTATAAATATAAATATTGAAACAAGTTGGGGAAAATCCCCTCTATAATTAATTATGAATGATTAATAATATAATAAATAATTAACAATAAAATTAATATAATTAGTAATTAACAATATAATTAATAATATTGGTAATTAATAATGTAATTAGTAATACTTAACTAATTAATTATGAAAATTAATAACCAATGTTATAGTTAATATAATTAAGGATATTAATAACTAACAAAATAAATAACAATAAAAAATAACTAAGCATTATTTTTAATATAATTAATAATAAATAATATAATTAAAATATTAGTAATTAATGTAACAAATATTGATAACTAATTAATTAATTAAGATAATTAATTATTGATAATATATTTAATATATTTATTAATAAGCAATATAATTTATATATATTATCAATTAATAATGTAATTAATAATATAATTAATAATTAACAACATCATTAATATATTTAGTAATTATTAATATAATCAGTAATACTCACCAAATAAAATATTTTTTATTTTATAATCGCTTTTAAGGAAAAAATGGGGAAATAATAAAAATCAGAATATAGATAAAGTCAAACCTCATAAGAAATAATCATCCCATTCCAAAACAATTTAAAGTGGTTATGTAGAGACCCGAAGCTTATCGTACATGGACATTACATTACTTTTGCGGAATATTTAGTACATAACAAAAACACACACACAAGGATCGTAATAGTTTAGTGTCTTTGGAAACTCGGAACGTAATCTTCTAATCGTGGTGAAAGATCTTCAATATCTCCCATAAAGATCTTCCCTTTTTTTTTACCTAAAACCTTTCTTTATATCCTGGGGAAAAGAAAACATAAAAGGGTGAGCTCAAATGCTCAGTAAGGGTAAACAAAAGAAAAATCAATCACATCATATTCATAAGAACATAACTTTTGGAAATCTTAACCTGCAAAAGAGAGCATAATTTCATAACATGGGATAAATCATAGTAGTGAAATGAAATCCCAATAAGCATAACTTAAAACATGAAACTTTGTGGCATACACACATAATCATAGAGATTCATTTCTTGCTAGTCATGACTCATTGCCAAGACTATCTTAGTGGACAAAGTCCCTTTCTGAATCGAGTCACCCTCGTTTCAGTCCTGTTTCACTGAACCGGTATAACCTACCATTCCAGCCATGTCTATCTCATGAGATATGAAATCTTTACCCAATGCATTGGAGGGAGATATAGGTCCCACCCAGCTCATAATGATACCATTCTTATGTGTGCCACAAAATCATAAATCATACATCATTGCATAACCCATGTAATAAAAATGGGAATCTTAAACATCATGACATCATAAAACAATTCATATACAATAAAGGAATTCATAAAAAATAATTCTATCACAACATAATCAAATCAATGTAATAATAGGGATAAAAACAGTACCCTTTATTATCTTAGATGGAAAATAATTTTGATTAAAAACTTGAACTCCATTCTTGAGGAAAATATCCTTTCTTCTTCAAAAACATTTTTCCTTTCTTAACATGTCATACAACTTTAAACTAAAAGAAGTTGATTAAAAATAAACTTGAAAACTTGTAAAGGAAGCTTCTTTGAAATAATTTTTTAAAAATCCATTCATGCCGTATAAATTAAAAAAAACATTCTTCCCGTACTTTTGTCGGAAAAGTCAAAAAGTACCTCGTACGAAAAACGACAAAAGATTCCATTCATATCTTTTACTAAAAACTCACCGAAAGATAAAATTGGATTTAACAATTGTAGGTGGATGGAAATAATATTACATATTGAGGAAACATGGAGGTGGATGATAAAATACACCCCAGTAAATACCAAAGTATAAACAATCTCGGATAAAAATGAGATTGTGATATTTCCCTTACCTTAGGTCCGACTTGCTTTGTAAATGTCCGAACCTCCTGTATAATGATTTAAATCATGTTATTGACTTATTCCAGAATCATATTCATTGTTATTATATCATATATGGTCCACTTATGACTTTATATTACCCGTTCTTTTGTAAATTCATGTTAAAGTAGCGTTTTGGGTAAAATCGTCTCATTTGTCGTTCGTGTTTTTAACTTGTAATTATTCATATGATTACTTAGATCATGATTACTTAATTTCAGAATATAAAACATGATTTATATATATATTCAGAATATACATATTTAATAAATCAGTAAATGGAAAGAAATACACCGTTCATGGAGACGGTAGTCCGTACGTACGCATGAACGCTGTTTTCGTTTCCTTATTGAATTGAATGGAATTAAGTAGATGACATACATATAAATATAAATAATTCCAATATCATTATTAGGTCATATATTTCATTAGTACTTATTATATATACTTTATAATCATTCATGAATGGTTAATCATTGAGAATGAATCTCATCGCGTCGTGGAGACGGTAGTCCGTACGTACGCACGAGCGATGATATCATTCCCATGGTCGTGGAATTGTGTTGAAGTGTATGTATACTATTTCAGTATCAATATCACTTTATAATAATCATATATAGTTACTCATTACACCTTTATACCCATCCAATTAAGGTGGTGGCGGAAAATAGATTACACCACGGCGTGGAGACGGTATTCCGTACGTACGCACGCGCGGTGATTTCCTTTTTCCGTAGGATGGATAGAAGGTTAATTAGAGTTGTTTCATATTTATAATAACATATCAGTATATAAGAAATACTGATGTTATTACTTTATCATGAAACAACTAAAGAAGAAGAAGTTGAAGAAGAAAGAAATTGAAAAAGATAGGTAATGGATATTACCTCTTTTTGACGCGCCTTTTCTTAGCCTCCACTTAAAGAACTAAGGATGGTCTTTGAAGAAGACCAGGACCTCTAGGATGATACTAGGGAAGTGGAGAAGTGATTTTTTCAGGGGTTGACCGAGCTTGAAGGCTCAAAGTTGTGTGAGGAAGAGAGGGAGGAGGTGCCCTTTTATAAGGGAGGAGAGGGGCACCTTAGGAATATCTCAAAATATTATTTTATATTAAAGTCAAAATCGGTTTATAATGGTTCCAAAGGGTCTTATTTTGAATCTAAAGTGGGGATGGATCGAAATCCTATCAACCAATAGGATTTAGACAAGTTTAGGTTATTATTTTAACCTTATTAATTAGATTTAACTTTAAGTTAAATAATTTAACTTTTACCGTGTCTTTTTGTTTTCTTACACTATATGGTTAATACACTTACTATAACATGCCAAACGAACCCCAAATTGTTTATTATTAATATATATATCCTTATCTAAGTCATTTGGCCGAACCTTAGATTTTTAGGAATAAAATAACAATTAATAATATAATATTTGATTTAAAAACTATTTTGTGTCAATTTTGACACTATTTGATATATGATTTTTGTGAAAGTCATAACAGAATTATATGTTCGAACCAAGTTGATTAAATCAACACTAATATATCATAGTAACCTAGAAAAGTAGTGGAATTCATAAAAAGTCTTAAATTACATTTATTTTGGTATTTATAATATCAATTATGTCAATATTTCATTAATAAGATAATTACTGCATCATCTTTGTGTCATACATAAATTAACTTATTTGATGTCTAAAAATTACAAATAAAATACCATTATGTAGGAAATCTTTTTATCTTTCTAATGAATATTTACAATCGAATTTATCTTATGTATAACCCTATATTAAAAATGTTTTAGTAAATAAACTTTGATTTTAACTCTTTTAACTCTTCTTTGAATTAAATAATAATAAATGTCCTAATCTAATCCAAGTGGGCCTAAATGATAATATTTTACACTTAAGGTTGTTTTTGGTCGAGATACACTTGTCCAATAGGATTAGGACATGTGTTAGGGTAATATTAATATCATTTTACCCTTAATTACCCTATTTACTTTTAACCGTGGTAAATAAAAGTAAAAAGTTACTATTCACCAAAAATTATTTTCATCTCATTGAACCACATTTTACTTACTGACATCAACCGTGTCTCTCGGATTTTTGAAATTCCATTCACAGAAGCGGTAAAATTAAGTTTTATGAAAAATTTACTTTTTTAACTACCACTTAGTAGTTTCACTATTCATCAAAAATTGATGTTTTTCAGAACAATGCTAAAATTTCATCATAAGCTATAATTCATATTCCGAATTCAAAAATGAAGTCTATTTTACCAAATTCATAACATAGAAGTTGCATTAATTAATTTTATAATTAAATCCCGCTGTTAAAACAAATAGCGTGTTTTTAAGAAACAATATCTATCAAAAGTTTGACACTTGTTTATGTCTGGTTTAAATGTGAAATTACATCCGATGACCAACATTGTATTAAATTGTAAAAATATATTCTAAATATACTTTAAAACCACTCAAATTAATAATTTATCACTATTAATTATTTTGATTAAAAAAGTTGTTTTTAATTATAATTTAGTAATTTTCACTATTCATCAGAATATGAAAGTTATCCGAAAAGTACCAAAATTTCACCTTAGGCTAAATTCGATACTCCGAATCCAAAAATGAAGTCCATTTTGAGAGCTAAAATTTCTAAAATTTTAAAAGGTGGTTATTACTATTCATAACGGCTAGTTATAATAATATTTTAATAGCATATCGTTGTTTAGTGAAACTCGGTATTGCGTACTACACACGCTATCGAGGAAGGTCACGATTGCGTGTAATGCAAGGCAAGTCAAGGATGTGTGTTGTGCAAGCTCCTTTTGGTGTAGCGTACAACACAAGACATTAATAAAATTAAAAAGAATATTTTTCATAAAATCTCGGGCTGTTACAGGTTAGAATTATTTACCTTGAATAATCGCCATTTGATAGAGGTAACCTCCATTTCTAGATTGTCTTTAATGAGATCCTCGAAGAGAAATGTCATCTTGTCCAAAATCTACACATGCTCATCTAGGATTGTTTTCCCCTCGTTGAAACCACATATCAAAATCCTATTCTGTTTATCAATCGAAGAGGTTTTTCTTCATTCAAATCAACTCGTAATGATATTTTAAACATTTTGTGTGCATCCTCCTTTGAGACCTTGATCCAGAAAGAATCCTCTAACATTTCTTGATTAGAATGCATGAGGAGCTCCAAGGTTTTTTCTAATTCATTGTCCTCCTTATCTATATTCACCGGATCAATAGAAATTGGCCCCTCTGCCTGTGTTTCAATTGTCTCATCTGCTGTTGGCTCCACATACATAATAGACCCCTTATACTTTCTATTTGGGATGTCAATAGTAGCAGTCAATCTTTTTTAGGGAGTTTACCTTTGATAGATGGCCTTGTAATAGGAGGAATAGGTAAATTTGAGTAGTCCTTCTGTCTCCACAACCTCCACATATGCTAAATAAACCCATTTGAATCCACAAGGGTGTTATTTACTTTCTTTGATGAGGATTGGAGGTACTCTTCCACAAGTTATTCTTCCTTAGACTTAGAGGACCAAGTTTCAGAGGCAGAATCATTATCCACTACATTATCATCTGACCTGCCTCATGAAGGATGATTCTCTTCATGTCCTTCCTCCTCATCATTCCCTTCTTCAAATGGAGTTGAATCACCATATCCAAACACCACAAAATGGTTCTAAGAATTGACTCCTTTAGAGGTCTCTTTCAATTGGCCTTGTAAGGACTGAATGGGTCTTAAAGGGTTTCGTTGTCTTAGACCATTACTAGTAACTCCAGATTTTCCATTGCCAGAAAGAGAGGGAAGCTTTCTGGCCTCTCTTAGAACATGTTCTATCAAAATAAGTGGTCTGTAATTAATAAAATTAATAATAATATTTTTAATTTTTATTATTAACTAAATCATTAATATATGATATCATCTTCTTCAGGTTCGTACCTCTTTGAGTTTTTGGTTTAACTATGTTGGGTTGGGTTGGGTTGTTCTCTATTTGAATCCTTGTAGTCTAAGCTTAGACTAATTGTTTTAAGGATGCAAAGGTGTTGAGATCTTTGCAGACTACAGAACAAATTTATAGCGTAATAGGTGAACTTACGGTGTAAATCGCTCTGAAAATCTTTCCAGACTGCAGTATGAATTTATGACATAAATTAATCAGGAAATCCAACCCCCTTGTGAAAATACTTTTATGCTACAAGTTCTCAGGGTTAGGCCGTAAAAATAATTACGTCGTAAAAGTTTAATTTACGACGTAAAATTTTTTTTCATTGGTTTTACGGCCAAGGTGATGGTTTATTCAGCACATATGGAAATCAATGAATTCACAATGTGAACTCCCTATTCACATCATGAATTAGCTATGCCTATCCCTAAAACAAACCCTCTATCATCATGCATTCTGAGAACACATTCTTTTCTATTGGTTGCAGACCTCTCGTGGACAATGTCTAAGAATCCCCTTCATTCTAGAAGCAACGCCACATTGGATCTTAGTGTTCTAGACCTATATTTTTAAGGTAATCCTTTCAGTTCTTCTTCTGCTTCTCTATCCTTCATTGATGGAATTTTTGATTCTCATTAAAATGAAAGAGGAAGTCAATTGATACCACAGATGTGAGATTTTTTCATTGTCTTCTCTACTTTCAAGGTGGGTGGTCTTAAACTTATCCTCTTTGTATGATTTAATTATCCATAGTATATGCAATATGTGTGATCATGTCGTCACACTGCGCATGTGATGTAATTAATTAGATAACATATGTTGAATAATAATTCTATGTTTAGACCATCCATTGGATCTCGTTGGGTCTATAGGCACAAAGACTAAAACCTATGACCACTTGAAAGGTGTGCCAGCCCTGGACCTTATTGAGACTTGGTCATCTTGACTTTATAGCCCTGATATGGATTGAAAAATTTAGTGATTATTGGATCAGTTTTATGAATTGGCATAATGTATGAATTATAGTAATTGCATGAGATAGAATCACTCAGATTAATTGGTTAAATGATGTGTTTTTGTCATGGATTATTTTTATTTGGTGATTTGTGGCTATTCTGGCATGCTAACGACCTTGGAATTAAAATGATAAATGAAATGGGATATAATGTAATTATGTTGATAATTGAGATCCCATTCGTGTCAAGTGTAGAGGGTAATATTAATGATCATTGGATGCATTTACCATTATTGCATGTGGAGACATGTTTGTTATTCTTGATTGTGTGGTTATGATGAAATTATTATATATAGAGGTCCCCCACCGATTATGATGAAATTATTATATATAGGGCTTACACCCAGCGATGCTATAACACTTATATATACGTCTTGAACCCGGTTATATTGAAATGATTACATATAGGTCTTGCACTTGGTTCTACAGAAATGCTTATATATAGGGATTTCCCCTGGTTATGTTGAAAGGATTATATATAAGGTTTGTGCTTGATGATGCTAAAATGATTATATAAAGGGTTTCTACCCAGTTATCCCATGTTGGTTCTTTTGTACTTTTCATACACTATACCCAGTGAAGGTTAGGGCTATGGTTGGCATAGTTCCATGGCGTGCTCAGAGATGTCCATCATGGTTCCAAAGTAGGTTGGGATGACCCTAGGTGTCAACTTGGAGCTTGGGGTCAATGGTTTTACTTTATATACAGTATTAATTTATTAAATTAATACCATGTTTATTTTTATATTGCATGTACTATATTTCTCAGATTGGATCTGTTTAGACATGGTGCTGTTGACCTACTAAGTTGTACTCACACCCTGGAAGGGCCGCCATTTTGTACCCAAACAGATTTCATGGATATAGGTTTGGACAAGGGAAAGAGACCCTATTGTTGATTACAGCTTGTTGGATGGGTTAGAGCTTGGTGATGGGACCAACATGGAGTTTGGGACAGGGGTCTTTGAAGTCTTTTTATGAGTATGCTTGGTCTCTTATTTATATGAATTTTAGCATGTCATTTAGTTACATTCAAGATGTCATTACATTATTCTATTATTATTTGGATTTGTTCAATTAATCCCTTCTTATCTTTGGTTTCCTGTTTATTTTCTTTATATTATTTTCCACAACTTTTATATTATTTATACTGTTGTTATAACTCTATATTAGATGGTATAGTCTCCCCACTATATCATTTATACCCTCACAACTAGGCTGCAACCTCGGGTGTATGGGGAGGCATGCCTGAGGTCACACAGCCAACCTGACTCGGTTATGTGAGGGTGGTACCAGGCCGGTGACATTACAAAGTGGTTTCAAAGCATTAGGTTTCTTTTCCATTGATTTACTATTTGGGAAAGGTAGAAAGGATATCAGGATGTGTCAGGACTTGGTAATGATAATGTGCATGGGAGTAGCTAACCCATGTATTGGGAAAATCAGTGTGCCCAGGGATGATATTGTTGTATATATTGTTTGATTAATATTTTTTTGACATTATTTTACCTTGTTTGATTCACTTGTTGTGTGATGTTACTGTTTATGGATATTTTTACTCATGGCTTAGTATGACATGAGATGAGTACCAAAGCATCATGATAGACACATAGGGATATATGTTGATATGCATTGTTCATGATAAGGACATATTTACTGCATGTGACATACTTTCTCATATGAATTTTGAAATGAAATCCCTTAATATACCTAATATAAAAGATGAAAGAAACTGTTATGTTATGCCAATTCCCTTGTTAATCCAAGTATAGAGGAACCTTGAGTCAATGGTTTTTAATTGTTATCCCCTATTGAGATTGATATTTTATGTACCCTATGTTCTAAGGTGTGTATTGAACCGTTGTAGATAAAATACCTCCTCATCGTCTTTGAATTGAGCACTAGGAGAGTGGAAATTAGCATGCTACTAACACAGCTGATCCAGAACTTCCTACATATTCGGAGAATCATATGGACGATAATCTTCGTGATAGTTTTCCAAGGGTCATGTAATCCATAGAGAGGGAGAATGTTTACACCTTTCTTATGATGTTTGAGATGATGAGATATCTCCAGCTATAGCATCCACCTATGTTCATTGGGGCGGGAGACCCCATGGGTAGCAGAGTTTTGGATTGAGTCAGTCCATACAATCTTCAAGCATCTTAAGACACCCACATATAGTAGGTAAAATCTTGTTGCATACATGATTTGAGGACCATCCAAGCATTGGTGGGATATTATAGAGCAAGATTGTAACGTACTAACTTTTCAGTGAGGTATGTTTCCTTTTTAGTTTTGTTTAAACCCAAGTGATCGGGCCCTTAGGTCAGTCGGTTTGTTTTTGGGAAGAGTGTAGCTGGTGGGATGGAGTCTACCTATAGAGGAGATACATAGCGTGTAACCAAATACACGACATGTACTTAGGTTGGCTAGATCCCCCCCTTACATTTCATGGTAGGGTTTTCCTGAGAGGGGAAACCCTGATATTTACATAGTGTGTAAAGATTACACATCGTGTAAATTCCCCAGGTGGTTTTTTAAGGGGAAATGGCACATTTAACAGGGCCCTTATTTTCTCTTCTGCATAGGAGAAGCCACGCGATAGAAACCCCTCTATGCCTCAAACTAGGTTCTTTAATTTATCCTTTGTTCGAGCTCTGTTCTCTTCACCATCAGGTGTGTTGGATCCTCAATGGTAAGATCCTCATTCCTCTTCCTTCCTTTCATCATTAATCTCACTGTATTTTGCGCTATTTTGGCATGAGATCATATGCCCTATTTTCAGTTTTTGTCCACTTTTCCATTTTCTCCCATTCTAGCTCGAATCAAAATCCAACAATGGATGAGTGATCATCTATGAACCAAAATTAGGTGGTCTAGTTCTTTTCCCTAAGTCTTTTTTCTTTTATATTATGTGCCATTTTTTCACACACCGGAATCCTCATGCGTTGCCTCCATAAAGCTTATTAAATTAAATTAATTGGTTTTTCATGCTTAATATAGTCCTAACTAATGTTGAATCATCACCTTGGTTGATTTCCTTGACGCGAGCCACCCCATGGGTTTGCCTTTAAATAAAGGCCAAAATTTCCCTACCCTAAACTGTATAATCACCTTTTGAGGTTCATGTTTTCTTATATTAAATAATACATTTGAAATGTGAGTTGAACTCAGGAAGAATGATAGGCTATATATTAGGACCCTATGCTTTATGCCATAGCTTACCTTAATTTAATTAAATGAATTAGCCAACTTGATTAAAGTGTTATGATTATAACGCCCTGTTGAAATGGTATGTGTTCTTGATAGCTAAGCCATACTTTCATATTTATCGAAGGGAAATACAAGGGGTTCAGTTTAGGGATTTCCTTGGATGGGATCATCATTCTTTATAATTAAATTTTTTTGATGAATGATAATACTTGTTATTCCTTGGACGGGCTCACTGTGCAGATTCTCTTCCACCTTATAAGTGATATCAGTTACCTAGGGGAGTCACCATGGAAAGGATCAGTGGAAATATGGTTATACCATGACATGAGAAATACTGAGTCTCCTATGTGAGATACCAGATATGAGTTTATAGGTTATTGTCTCCACTCCATGTCGAGAGTGATACTTGGAATTCCTTTTATAGATCTCCTTGGACGAACTCTTACAGAGTATTTATTATTCTCATGGTGTGATAATTGAGTTCCTTGATATGGTACTCCTCAGATGGGACCAAGATGATTCTTATTTAGATTCAAGAGATTCCTTCAATATAATTCCAAGAATGGTAATTTATTAAATCAAAGGATGTGTTCGCCAAGCCAAATCACATGCTTGGGATCGGTCCAGTTTAGGTACATAGTTTATGATGAACCATTATTAAATTATTATTATATTTTTATAGGTTAACTTATGATTAGTGATATCTAGTCGAGAGGCGGGCCCTATGGGGCTGCTGCTATGGAGCTGTGTTGAGTAGGGCAGTGGGTGGCGACAACATCAACGGTGGATGAGGTGACCATCATGGGTGAAAAACATTGGGTTTAATTACCTATGGGTTGGGAATGTCATAGTTTTAACACTAATTGGGCATACGGGTTATGTAATAGGCCTACAGGGTTATGCTCTAAATAAATAGGGCTTGATGGGTGGGCTTCCCCTGGGGGGCTATGGTATGCCTTTCCGGCCTGTGTGTGTGGTGTGTGTGTGTTTGAATGTAATTTTACCCACATGAACCTAATATATATACATATATATATCTCACACCTAGATCAGGCCACCTTTGGTACCTGAGTTAACTTCATGGTTGTAGGTGTAGATAAAGGGAAGTGTCCAACTTCTAATGCTTTATTCTAAGTATTAGGATGGAGTATGGAAGCAGAGGACCAAGCCTATGCTCATGATGCTTGTAGTGGAATATTTTGTAATTTTTATATTTTTGTATAACATGAAGTATATGCATGTTTCCCCTATATCTCATGTACTTCATTTTTGTATGGATACATGACATGATCATCATCATTTTTATATCCACTATGTTTTTAGCTTCCACCTACTTATTTATATTGTATGATTTTTCATTCCGTTTTCACTTTTTTATTACTACTTCCACTATTTACCATTTATTATTTACCATTGTGCTATACTCTAAATCATGAGGGCATAGTATCCTTACAGACAAACCCTAGTCCCTCAATGCTAGTCAGAAGCCTCTAGTGTATGGGGAGGTGCACTTGAGGTAATGTGGCCAACTGACTCAGGGAACCACTTAGTGGCTTCTAGGGTGGGAGGCTACAATGTGGTATAAGAGATTATTTTCCCTTTATATTACTATTTGGGTATTATATAGGAGACTAGGATGTATTGGAATTTGGTAATGAGCCTGTTCCTAGGAGTATCTAACCCATGTATAGGGGGAATCCAAATTACCTTGGATGGGATGTTGTTGTTATTGGTTTATGCCTATTGCAGTTGCACTGATTTCACCATTGGGTGACACACATGTTTTGTGACGTTATTATTATTTTTGATGATATTATTATGGGCTATTTTCCTTGGTCAGGTAAAATAAGGAATTATCATCTCATGCATCATTATAGGTTCCATAGGGATTATATTACATGCATTTTTTCATTCCACGTTTACTTTCTTCATGCATTTCCTGCTGCATATAGTTAGTGCCTGGATTATATATATGTTGAATTTTGCTAATGTTTATTATAGGGATAACATAGTTGGATTAATTAAAGTGCCTAAATCAATCTAAATGGTTTTTGATTTCATATATTGATGATGAAACCTTAATTAACCAATTAATCCATGTTTGAGCTGTGAACCACTGGTTTTATGGGCTAAAATATTGGTTGATTTTATTGGTGAATTCCAATTGTAATTTATGAATCATGTACTTTTATAAATTGGAAATGGTAGTTCATTTAATCAAATCACTATACATGACCTGTTATATTGTGATGCCAGATGTAAAGGTCGGGTCACAGTTACTTGATGTACCAATTGCAATTTATAAAGAGTATGAGCCTTTATAAATTGGGAATGATGAAGCATCTGACTAGACTGTGATATCTATATACACAAGAATAAGAGTGAACATAATAAATTTAAACTTTTAAATGAAATGGTTACTGCTAAATGGGGATTTCAATTTCAAAGTAAAGGGTGTATTCCTCTATACCTTATAATTGACACTTCATATATTGGGACCTCTATTGAGTTATGTGAGTCCTTGACCTTGACCCGGCCTTTTTAGTGAGCAGTGGGTTGTGTCTCTTGATAATTTTGTGATCATTTATTACCACCTAGACCTGGATTTAGGAACATTCGAGGAGTTTTGGATTGTTATAGGAAGGATTTGTGTAACGTCTCGGGTTTTTGGAGCAGGTTGAAATCCTCAACCCATTTGAATTTTGGAGTTTAGTGGTCATACCAACTTATTTCTTTATCATTGAAGATTAATTATGATAGTTTCTTTGACCCAATTCCTTATTTTTATATGGATTTTAATGCTCAAAAGTTCCTTAGGGTTTCAAGTTGTTTTCATGTGCATTGGATGCTAAAAACCCTGTTTCAGGAAAGCACAGGCAGAGGCGCATGGTTTGGAAAAACCATGTTGCCTCTTGGGTGAAACCATGTAGCCCACTATATACAGTGGACATGATTTGAAAAACTATGTAGGAGGGGTCACATGACCATTAAAAACCTCTATAACTTTTAATAGAGTGGATCCACATGGCATGAACACAGTTTGGTAAACTGTGTGCCTAGCCTGTGCGAGGTGTGGTGCCTTGGTAGTGGTATTGCACGGTTTGTGCATGGTTTCCCAAACCATAAAGGATATTTAAAAATGAAAAATAACTATTTTCCCCTAGTTTTCTTTAAGAGGGTTTCCCCTCTTCTTCCTCCCTCATGTGGGTTTTTTCTCCAGTGGTCATGGGATCCCTTATCTCCCTCTTCCAGGCTTTAAGCCACACTCTTCATCTGAGCTTCATTTTGATCATCGTCAGTCTCATTGGATCCACATCAATAAGGCCTAGAGTACTCTTCCTTATTTCCTTCTTATCTCTCTCCATAGAGAGCGCTCAATCCATGGAATCCATTTCACTCTATTTTTAGGGTGTTCATATAAGATATTGATTTCTTCTGAATCAACTTGAGTTAGAGGCTGAGATCATATGAGTAAACATCTACCAGTATGGAGTGTGTGGTGATCATATTTCTATTTGATTTTGCGGTGTTCTAGGGGTGAATTATTGATCGTGTTGTTGGGTTGTTTGGGAGAGACCCTAATAATTTAATGAATTTCCTTTAATTAATAAATTTAACCTATGAGATGCCTATGGGAATGCTCCTCCTTGACTACAAATGGTTTAAGCCTAGTGAGAGGCTTTAGACCACTTGGGAAGGTTAGGCAGTGGGTTATTTAAATTAAATTGTTTATATTAAATTATGGAGTTCCATGGGAATGGGATGTACTTGGCGTGAGGATTGATGTGGTGCTGACCACCTAGACTGAGGTGATGTTGGTCGTCAGTTTGGGCTTGGCCCGGATACTTTGGGTGATGTTGATCACCGGTTGGGTGACATGGTTGTCAGGTTGAGGCGAAGAGGTCATTAGGCTATGGGCACGACTCGTGTGATATTGGAAGTTGTTGACCATTGGGAAAATCGAAATGGTCACAGGGGAACAAGGAGCCGAGATAATATGGATTAGGTACTTTTTTAGTGATTTCTGATCACTGCGTTTGGCTGATGTGTTGTTAGAGTCATGTATACATAGATAGGACTCGGATGATGAGGTGGTGTTGACCACTCATGTGGGTAGAGGACTCTATTAGATGTGTCTTAGGATGGTGTTGACCATCCGTATGGTTGGATGTGCTTGCCTTATAAAGCCACGAGGATGGTGAGGAGCCATCTGTTTACAGTGTTGAGACTGTCGGTTGGGGATTGAGGATCGCCATGTATTGTGGCTGTTGGGTCGGGATTATTTTGGAGGACGGATATATCTATTCCTTGAGATGTAGACTGTTGATATGATGGTGATTATCATTTGGAGGACAAGAATCGTTGTACCTCAGATGTTGGGCTTCGAGACAATAGGGATTCCTGAGATAAGGTCTGAGGGACTAGGTAGTTGTTTGGGTGTTACTTCCAAACGTTGGTTATTTGGAAGTGGCATAGGAGGTGTCGATTGGCACAAGGTGCTAGTGTTATATTTACAGGAGGTTCCTAAGGGCTCTACAGCTTATTACTCGGGCATGTGGTATACAGGCGATGACCAAAGCAGGTGATTGCTTCCTTGTGGTTGTTGAGAACAAGGGAAGTAGGTAATTATTATGCATGTGTGTAGTGCATCATTTTTTTTATTTTTAGTATACGTCTGATTTATCATAGATGTAAGATAATAACACGTTGGTGGTGGCCTATTGGGATTATTCTCACACCCACATGAGTCCTTCAGGACATGTGTAGATATTATTCTTATGTAGTCAAGGATCGGGAGTTGAACCTTAGTGACCGGGTCATACTATTTATCATGTGATGGATGGAAATGGACCTTGGAGTTTCTTTCATCTGCTAGAGTTGACGTTTGTTTTCTTTTTGTACCAGCATTCTTATATATGTATGTACTAAGGTCGTCCATGGGATAACCTTCTATTTATTTCTTTGTATGACCAAACTTCTATGCATGCTTCTATAACTGGTGTTTTATTCAAAAAATGGTATGTTTGGTTCATTTTTTTCATTGCTTCCGCTATTGTATGATATTGCTTCCTCTATAGTGGGTTACTGATCCTATCATCTTATAGTATTCCTTCCACTGTTATATATACATAAACCATTATTATTATCACCATTTGAGGGTATAGTCTCCTCACTATTACCTCTTTACACCCTCGCTGCTAGTCGACAACCTTTAGCATATGGGGAGGCATGCCTAAGGACTCATGGCACACCGACCATGAGCACTATTCAGGTGACAAGATAGGTTGGGGAAATACACATTGTATATGTCCTTTCCAAATTTCATTGTTTATTATATGCAATAAAATCTTATCTGATTCATGCATTTGACAATTGTAGAGCTATGATCCCACAACATCCTTTATTCGTGTGTCAAGAGGGTGGCGACGACCATGCTTTGAAGTGGTGGTACCTAAGCCACTAGTATTACCTCCTGTAGTGCTACCTAAGGCACCTCCTGTTGATCTTCCACTGGTTGTTGATGCTCAGTTTCAAGACACCATCTTTAACTTTATGCGGTCTATACAAGGATCTTTGCTTCCTAACCCTATTATGGCAGAGTTGATGCAAGAATTCCAACAACAACATCCTCCCACCTTTTTGGGGGATGTCGGTCCTCAGGCTGTTGAGTCTTGGCTAGAGGCCATGATTTCGATCTTCGAGCATATGGAGATGCCTCCAAATCAGAGGGTTAGGTTCGCCACCAATATGCTTCGTGACTCTTCCAAGCATTGGTGGGATGCCATCTCTCAGGCTGATCGTCATCAGGGTATCACTATGCCAAAGTGTTTATTAGTATTTTTTTTGGTGTTTAGTAGCGGTTTAAACCGCCGCTAAATCATGTGTTGAAAATCATTTAGCGGTTGTTTTTCAAAATCGCTATGGAATGATTTAGCGATGGTTTTTTAAAATTAAGATAATCGTTTCACAGTGGTTTCTTTTTTTATTTTTTTTATTTTAATAATTAGTTATTTTATTATTTATTATTATTTACCATGCATATGCACATGTCATGCATGCATATTCCATATATGTCATGCAGAAATTATTCATTATGTGAGATTTGAACCCCTTACCTCTTGGTTATTCTACGAAGACTTTATCACTCCAGTAGGCTCTTCATGTGGTGAGTAAACATAATTTAATATACTTATATATATATATATATTGATAGAAAAATAAATAATACAATAATAAATAGTAAATGATAAATAATAAATAATAAATAATAAATAATCATTACTAATTAGTAAGTAATCAATAAATAATAAATAAATAATATACAAGTAATGAATAAATAATAAATTAATTAAAAACTAAATTGATATATAATTAATAATAAATAATAAATTATGAATAAATAAATCATGAACATATAATGAATATATATTAAATTATTAATAAATAATATGTTAATAATAAAATAATAATAAAATGATAATAAATTAAAAATAAATTAATAGTTAATGTATAAATAATAAACAAATAATAAAAAATAATAAACAAATAATTTAGAAATATATAATAAAATAATAATGAAAAATAAATAAATAAATAATAATATGTTAATAATAAATTAATAATAAAATAACAATAAATTAAAAATAATTTAATAATTAATGTATAAAAAATAACTAAATAAATAATAAATAATAAATAACAAATAAAAAAATAATTAAAAATAAATAAATAATACATAATACATAATGCATAAATAATAAATAATAAATAAACAACTAATAACTAATAAATAACTACTAAAAAATAATAAATAATATGTCAATTATAAATAAATAATAAACAATAATTAAATAATAAATTAAAAAAGGCTGAAAAAAAGAAGAAATGAGGAAGGACAGGGTCAAATAAAGAGGCATGCCCCCATCCATAAGGTAAGAACTACAAAAAAAGAGCAGGTTCATTCCCGTAATCATGATCAGAATCATCATCGTCGCCAATCATTTCCCACTCTGACTGTGAGTTCATTTTATTAAAGATCACATAGTACTTCTCTTTGTTCTTTTCCTGCTTTGGAGTTAGTTTTCTCTTACATTCCTTGGAAGAAGACCTAGTTGTAGGTTCTGGGTGCAGTGGAAGTGCATGGATGGGTGTACCAAACTTTAATTTTTTCTATTAACAATGATCTATCTGAGATCCATCACGATGATAAAATGCCAGATCTTCAGAATAGAATGAAGAATGAAAGAAAAGAGGGGAGTTATGAAACCATATAGAGGATCATCATATATTTTTTATAATTAATTTAATTAAAAGACAAGAATTACCTTGATGAAATTCTCTCTTCATCGATTCTTCCGGTCATGATTCAATGTGATTCGTCGTTGTGTTGCAGAAGCCAAGTGTAGGCTTCCTCTAGCGGTGATCCACACATGCTCAACGTATTTCTGGATGTCACCAAAGGGATCTCCAGGTGCTATAACGAAAGAGCCTTCGCATACGATGTCTGCCTTTGATCACCTTGAGATCCGCTTCCAAAGTGCTCTCCTTGATCCGATGGAGGAGGATCTCTCTTGTAACTTGAGAGCGTTCTTGGAGGAAATGAATTCTCTCTTAGCTTGAGAACTTTTTCCAGATTTGTTGTGCACAACCACAAAAAATGGCTAGGCTTAATGAGAATAATATAATTGGGATTTATAATACTTAGAATAATAAAATGAATTAATTGCCCAAAGGCATTTATTCATTTCATTTAATTATTAGCAAGACCCCGTGTCTAATAATAACATTTGACTATTATTATTACTTGACATGTGTCCAACGAATTACACCTAATATTATTTAATTAAATAAATAATATTATTTCTCACAAATCCCTAGAAAAACTACACAGCGTTTATATTAATATACACAATGTGTATTTTTGTTTTTCCATTTTATTTATTTCCTCCACTACATTTGTTAGACCTTGAATAATGACTATTTATTTCTCAAATAAATTTCATTGCATTACTCGCTAATAAACATATTATTTCACCCACAATATATTCTCTAGAATAACTAGTGTCGAAATAAATGCGATTAGTCATCCTTGAATAATTATTAAACCCCAATCAGGAATAATCTTTATTCAACTTGTTAAATGAATATTTAACTGAGATACTTGGACACACTTAGTGTGTGACCCTCTAGTCATCTTTCTTAGTGGCATTTGGCGGAGCCTACCTAAAGTCCAAGGTTAGCATCTAACAACACACCAATGCACCCAAAGAGAAAAAAGTTAACACCACAATGAAGTGTCCCTCCTACAAACGCTTACTGTGTAATGTAATTCATTTGTCTCGATATCTCGAATCAAGAGGGTTGCATGTTAGTGCCATCAACCCATGTGCTCGATTATTCTTTCTTTGACTTTCTAGATTTGAACTCACCCATTCCCCACCATGGCCATGCATTTATTCAGGCTATATCAATTCCATTAAAGGGCTTGAGATATTAACTTCCATTATTGAACAAAAGGGAAAAATCATTTCTCGCATTATATATTAATGCAATATTATTCATGACGCATCCAATATATCCTACCTCATTGCAAACAGTGTGTCGATAGAGTTTTCATACATACATCTAAGTGCGCAAGTTTTAATACCCATTAATAATAATCTTAAAGTTTAAGGACCAATACACACGGCTGCATATAGGAACATCCAATGACACTATCAAATGCGGATTTACTACTAGCGGGTCTCATTTTCATAATATCCTCCTGGATATCACCAAGGGCGCACACCATGAGAATGTGCCTCAAAGTTTTATAAATCCTCATCCCTAATGGCCTGTATTATTTTTGTCCCTCAAATAACATCATCTGGTCATAGAACATATATTCAAGAATAGTGCTATTGCACTTCTGAGTTCTCATCATAGTAGGGATCGACTATGACCCTTTGGTGCAACACCTATATTTAGGAAATTATGACATGCATTGTCACGCAGAATAATAATCAAGATGTGATATGGTATTTATTAATGAATAAAGTAAAAATTAGTTGGTTATAGGACACCAACTCCAACAGACTCCCACTTGGACTAGAGCCAACTGCTAACAACCTTTAACCCGCTAACTCTCACATGATATTCATGCTTTTGCTGAGATAGGAATTTAGTCATGGGGTCCGCCACGTTCTATTCTGTGGACACACTGATCTGTCACGACCCGTCCCCCGGGGCCAGTGCTGTGACTACCCCGAGCTGCCTTCCATAGGCCAGTGGCTGGCAACTAGCACCAAAAGGCGTATCCCTATAACAGGAAGGCATTGTCTTTAAACCTGTACAAACACACAAATCCAAGAGTACAATAAGAGACAACCACGAAGTAAACTGATGTAGTAAAAAGTGTGCTAAAAGTAAAGGGGCCAGAATACAAACCCAACTGGAAAGTACAAGTACAACTAAAAGGAGAAAAAAAACTCATGTATCCTCCACCGAGGATCCTACCTAAAGGGTAGGTACAACTCATGATCAGTAGTCACTACAGCACGTCACGTCAAATGTCCACCTCCGAGCACCGTCCCATCCTGGCTCCCTCAGCCGCGATCAACGTTGTCTATCTTCTGCACAATACACTATAAGGTGAGGGTGTAGCCCATGCAGGGGTGAGTATAACAATACTCAGTAGGGACCCCAAGACCCTCGAAGGTCTCCCAGAGTTCCACAAAGGAGAAACCACAAAGCAAGACATCAACCATAAAGCATGAGGCAGTCAACAAATCTACCTAGGTATATGCCCATACATATACCTAAATTATCAAGATATACTCATTTAATACATGAGGGGAAAATACCACAAAGGTAACATCACGAAGGTAAAAGTACCATATAGGTAACACCACAAAGGTAACACCACGAAAGTAAAAGTACCACACAGGTAACATCACGAAGATAACACCACCAAGGTGAAGGTACAACAAAGGTAACACCACGGAGGTAACACCATGAAGATAACACCACGAAGGTGAAGGTACCACAAAGGTAACATCGTGAAGGTAATAAACTCAGCTCACACCAGGTTTAAGTGAAGTATAGAAGTACAGATGATTAGTCGCGAAGCTAGATCATCTTATTCTATCAAGAGGCACTACTGTTGACCTTAAGGAGTCTGACCCACGCAGGATCAATAGGTACTAACCCCCACAATGACCCACACAGGACCCGACCCGCCCGTAGTCGATAGGTACTAACCCCCGCAATGACCCACAAAGGATCTGGCCAACACAGGATCCGTATGCGCTGACCCACACAAGATCATTGAGCATTGACCCACACATGATCCGGCCCACACAGGATCGGTATGCGCTAACCCACACAGGATCACTGAGCGCTGACCCACATAGGATCGGTAAGTGCTGACCAATATAGGATCGCTCGGTACTAACCTCCGTATGATATGTCTCCAACCTTCGCCTCACTGCTCGCCACTCGATTCTTTCTCATAGTATGCTTGATTCTAGGAGAACTGATCCTCAAGCCATAGTTTATACCTCAACCACAAAAAAACTCCATTAATAAGTATCCCAAAGGACCTCCATGTCGTAAGGGTTCCAATGCGACAGACGACCCATCAATCGGACGCCCGATATGTGACTTATAAGTGTTTTAGTTCTGAGGGCCCAGTTGGATTCGGGTTCGATCCAACCCAGTCACACTCCATCTTTCTCCAAAGCTCAAGTGGAGTATACCAAAAGGACTGTCTCGTCTAAATGGGTCCAGCGCCAGAGATGGTTCGTCAAACGGACGCCCGGTCTGTTAGTTACACCCCATTCTGTTAAATGGGGGTGATCGCACATTGGCCCGGCCTAGCTCGGTCAGGCCCACCAGAATATGTTAAAGGGACTACTTCCTAAAAGGGATCCCAACGCCACTAATGGAGTGTCGAATGGACACCTATTTTATCAGTTACATGCATTTCTTTTTTTGGGGACCGGTTGGGTCTAGGCCCAATCTGACTTGGTCAGGTCGGCCCGACGCAACGGGTCCCAGGGTCCACCTGACCTCGCTCGGGTCCATCCCACTAAGGTTCGGCCCGGTTTACTGGGTCTGACCCATCAGGGTCGGCCCAGTTCGGTTCACGGGCCTGGGCCGCGGTTGGCTCGGCCCGTCGGGTGGGGATCGGTCCACCCGTGTTGGCCCCCTAGGCCACGGGTTTGGCCCAGCCCGCTGGCATGTCCGGCCCGACCCACAGGGTGGGTCTGGCTCACATCCTCCCCGATCCGTTAGAAGGCGGACCAGTCTTCCCAGCTGGTCCCGCGGGTGCGGGGCCGTTTCTACCAGCCAGTGGGGCTCTGCGCCACCGCGTAATTGTCGGTCATTTTGGCCGATTGGGTTCCGCCAACCCGGCGCGGCGTGGAGCCATGCCTCTCTACACCTGCAGCGACACGCGAAAACGCACCACCTCGCCTCCGCCTTCCACGACCAGCTCGAGTCAGCCGCCTTCTTCACCCATCGTAGCTTGGGCTATGGACCTTGACCATCGGCGGCGCGCGACGGCGCACCGCAGCACCTTTGCGTATGGCCGGTGTCAGCTACTCTACTAACCGTTGTGGCATAGTGCCACAACCTCCTCCTACGGAACACGACGGTGCGCCGCCTCCATCGTGGTCGGCCAGTGCCGCTGCGTCAGCAGTCTTTCACGGAGAAAGCAGGGGTAAACAAGGTAGCATAGGGTCTGGGCCATGTTTGTATGGCCCACGCCCTCCGCGTTAGCTTGAAAACACGAGGGAGGAAAAAGATTCAATAATCACCTGAAATTATAACAAAATAAAATCCCTACCTCAAGATCGTTGGAGAACGCCCGTGATTGAGGAAGAGTCGGTGTTCATTGTCCCTGCAACAAGCCGCCAACATTGCTAGTCAAACGTCTTCCTTCAGTTCGTGATTCGGTGTCGCTCTTCACCGCCCACTAGAACTAGCTCCATCCTCCAAGTGATTGGTGTCACAACACTTTATCAGAACTTTGTCACTTGGTGAAGTCATGCCAATACCTCTCACCAAGCTCCATATAAATAGGAGAGGGGAAGGGTGATTAAATCCCGTGGAATTAATGGGGGTTCATTTAATAGGAACCTTCCTAATTTCCAACGATGTTGTTACAAAGGATTTGAGCAGTCACGCTATTTAATGGCTTGACACGTTGCTGATCCCACCACAATTGTTTTTCCATTGGAGGAAAAGGAAGAAATAGATAAAACAACAAATTTATTTTATAATTCTTTTAAAAGGTCCAAAATCTAATTTTTTTTCCTGACTTATTGCGGTCGAAGTGAAGCCTCCCTTAAGAGAATCCTGACATTGCGGATTCAATGGTGCCCTCGGATTTTTAATCCGAGCACCAGTTCAAAAGATAAAAAATGCCACCCGCACGTTTACTAAACGTACCTTAAAAAAATATCAGAAATTCATTTCAAGAATACCGGGCCTCGGAATCACGCATCGTCAATTTTCACAGACTTGTAATAATTCCATATAATTAAAAAAAATACATAGAAAAATCTGGGTCTTTACATTCTCCCCACCTTAGGGATTTTCATCCCCAAAAGCCACAACATAGATTAAGGAAACAAATGGGGGTACTGAGCATGAATATGATCCTCCCGCTTCCATGTGCTCTCTTGGAGGTTCCTGTGCTGCCAGTGAACGTGCACTAGAGGTATCGATCATCCACGAAGGTCCCGCTTCTGTTGATAAGTAGTAAAGTGAATCAAATTTGATTCAAAATGAATTATGTGTTAATATCATCCATAAATTTTCAGTTCTTAGAAGGCTTGGTATTGCTGGGAATTTTGTGTTAATATCATCCATATTCCACATGATTCACATCATGGTAAGAATGTGTGATGATGTTGTTGAGATCAGAGAGAAAACTCATACACTCCAAGTTGTTTATAGTGGCATGGTTAGCCATAAGTGATAATTGGATTCCTAAGACGACTGTACCAATATAACTTTAGGGTCAATTAAATATGGTTCTCACTGTACATTGTATATTATGTCACTTTCTTGTCCAATACTCACTTTTATGATGGTGGGGTGCTTTTCACTAGCCATGCTGTCATGTGAAGACATCCATAACAATGTTAGATAAGTCACAAGTTTAATTCAGTAATCTTGTTATCATTGACATACTTTATTATTAATCTCAAATTTAAAAATAAATGTTTTTGTCTATACTTTATGAAATTAAACCTTTTTTCAAGCCATGAACAACCTATTAGTGTAGAAGCCTAAACTTTATCCACCCATGGGGTGCGCTTGACTTAGGGAACCAATTGGGTAATGAAAGGTATGACCATAGAGGTGCCCAGAATGATTTATTGAACATGAGTGAATGATTTGGGATGCCTATAACATATAATGGGACCTGCGACATGTGCCTCTTATATGAGACCTAATGAAAATGAATAGAAATAAATTTTAATTTAATTTTTGAGTACTTGTTCTTTGATTAATGATTTGTAATTCCTTGAAGAAACCAACCAAGGATTCATGTTAAAAATATATCATTTAATTCCATTTAGAAATCCCCTTGGATTCATGATGATTTGGTTTAGAATAACTTGAGGAAATCTACCTTGGATTCATAGTGATTATGATTTAGGAAGCCTCGGGGAAGTCCCCCTTGGATTTTAAACTAGATTCCTCTCTCTTTACATAGGGTGGGAACTCCTTCCTCCCTATAAATCCATCTGAAGTAAATCAATTAGTATATCTTTATATTGTTTTAATAGTTCACTACATCAACTAGAAACTCCTTCCTTTATCATTTACTTAATTATATTTTCTATTAAACTTCAATATTATTGAAATGTTTATGACGAAATTATTTATAACAATTCTTTTTACAGAATGGATAAAAGTTGGATGTATGAAACCGATCGAATCTTAAGCGATTTTCAAAACAATTTGGAGAGATTTTTAGATTTTTCATTTCACAATGCTTCAGATTGTGGTTGCATACACTGCCCATGTTCCAATTATGTTGGTAGACCTTGGTTGAGCCATGAAGAAGTCAGCTACCACATAACCATATATGGTTTTCAAGCAAACTACTTTGTGTGGTACCACAATGGGGAGAAAATGAAATCTCAAATTGTAGATGATTGAAATGAAAGGATTGGAATAGAGAATTTGTTAGATGACCAGTTTCTGTTTATTCGACATCATGAAAAAGAAAGGATTTCAACTCAAGAAGACTTCGATATGAGGATAGATGATGCATCTAGTGAAAATGATGATATTATCAGGGTGAAAAAATTGAAGGATGCTGCCACGACTTCAGTATATTGACAATGCGATAAAATGAAAAAGTTGGAATTTTTAATTCGATTTTTTATGGGAAAACTATGTATGGGGTTTCTAATACAGCAATCGATTATATTCTTACCTTCTTGAAGGACTTACTTCCAGATGAAGCAGATATTACTTCAAACCACCATATGGCATGGAAGTTAGTTGAGGAACTTTGATTTTCAAGAAACAAAATTCATGCTTGCCCGAAAGATTGAAGTTTATTCTGGGAGGAAACCGCTGAATGAAATGATTGTATAAAATGTGACACATCCCACTGGAAGTCAAAATCTGATGGAACACCATCTCGCGTGCCACAGAAAGTAATGTGGCACTTTCCATTGATCCCCAGATTCCAGAATCTTTTTAGTTCTGATGACATATCAATAAAAATGAGATGACATAATACTGAGAGAAAGAAGACTAATGATGAGTTGGTTCACCATGCAGATGGATTTTCATGGCAGAGATTTGATGCTCGATATCCTGATTTTGCAGCTGATGTGAGTAATGTGAGGTTGGGTCTTTCATGCGACGGTTTTAATCTGTTTGGGAAGAAGCTTACTTCACACAGCACATGGCCAGTTTTTATACACATTTATAATCTTCCCCCATGGTTGTGTATGAAAAAACCTTTCACTTTCATGAGTATACTCATATCTGGACCTTCTGATCCTGGCATTGATATTGAAGTATACATGAAACCTTTAATAAAAGAGTTGAAACTTCTTTGGGATGTGGGTGTGTGCACATACTATGCATGTTCAAAAGATATATTTCAGATGCGTGATGCTTTTATGTGGACGATCAATGATTTTCTGGCTTATGCAATGATGTTTGGATGGAGCACAAAGGGAAAACTTTCATGTCCTGTTTTTATGAAGAATACACGATCCAGAAAACTGAAAATTGCTGTAGTTTCAGTTTTATGGGACATCTGTGATTCTTGCCAAAGGACCATCCATATAGAAATAATCATCGAAGATTTGATAATACCATAGAGACCTATGATCCACCTCAGCATATGTTTGGAACTGATGTTCTTAATGAATTGAAAGATTTCAGTTTTTTATTCGGGAAGGGTCAAATGAAATCTGAAAAGAGAAAAATGTTTCCACTGAAACCTGTTACAATTGGAGGAAGAGGAGTATCTTTTTTGATTTTCCTTATTGTTCAACCAATTTGTTACATAATTGCTTAGACGTAATGCATATTGAAAATAATATATGCGAAATGTTGCTTTTGATTTTTATAAATGTCAAGGGGAAGACAAAAGATGATTTATGATCTCAGCGTGACTTGGTGGATTGGGGAATCAGACCAGAATTGCATCCTGTGTGTATCAGTGAAAATAAATGGCAAGTTCCATGTGCTTCTTATGTGATGAAACCTATGAAAAAAACAATTTCTGTAAGTATTAGAGACAATTATAGTTCCTGATGGTTATTCAAACAACATATCTAAACGGGTCAACAGAAGAGAGTTGAAGCTAAAATCTTTGAAGACTCATGATTATCACATTCTTCTGCATGAGTTGATTCCAATAGCAATCTGTCATCTTTTGTCTAATAATGTAAGGGTGAATGTTATTAAGTTGTGCCATTTGTTTAGAGATCTTTGTGCTAAGCAGTTGTCCAAGTATTTCTTGAAAAAATGTTGACAGATGCCCCATTAATTTTGTGTGAGTTGGAGAAAATATTTCCTCAATAATTTTTCACATGCATGCTGCATCTGACTGTCCATATTCCCAATAAAATACTTCTTGGAGGGACTGTTTCTTTTAGCTGGATATATTCAACTGAAAGAAATATGTACACATTAAAGTCCTATGTCTGTAATAGGAATCATCTCAAAGGTTCTATCGTGAACGGCTACTTGGCTCAGGAATGTATGGATTTCTGATCTATGTATTTGTCTGATCTTACTACAATAATGAATAGACCAATGAGAAATGAAGAAGAATGGTATGAGAAAATTGAACCCAGTTTTCCATCACTTCCTCAAATAGGAGGAATTCCTAGATTATATACATTGAAGACATTAATCCTTGAAGAGCGGGAGATGACACATCGCACATTTTTGTTCAACTGTGATTTGTTCGATGACTATATTAGGTAACTAAATTGAATATGTATATCTTACATATATATCTATTAAACTATTCATATTTTTTTATCTATAGAAAACATAAAACAATGATAAATAGAAAGCATCGTTCTTTATCTTTGAGCTGGAGGGAGACTTTGCATAGGAAAGAGTTTTCTACTTGGTTAAAATTGAAGGTAAACATATTACTGTTTAAAATAATTAAATCAATATTTAATTAAGTTTAATATTCATTTATATTGCAGGTATTGAGTTTTTCTGCTGACTCTGTCTCAAAGGAAATAAGAGCTTTGGCTTTTGGTCCTAATACTGTGGTTCGTGACTGTAAATCGATTGTTATCAATGGGTACAAATTTATTGTCACTAAATGAGAAAAGAGCATGAGAACACAACATGATCATGTTATGGTTACTGCCACAATAGATTGTTATGCTAGTGCATCAGATATTAGATCACGATTTGAAAATGTGGGTTATTATGGAGTCATTGGGAAAATAATAATATTGGATTATTATTCTCATGGACGAGTCACGATGATGAAATGTCATTGGTTTGATTCGATGATGAGACATAGCACATTTATTGATGATTGTGGATTTTGAGTAATCAATATAACTTGCACTCTTTCTACTAAAGAACCATATGTATTGGCATCAATGGCTAAACAAGTTTTTTATATCAAAGACCAACTTCGACCTGAATTTGGTGTCACAGTTGAAGTAATTTCAAGACATATTTTTGATGATGGTGATGATGGAATTGACACTTTTCCTACTACCATTGGAACCAATCCATTTATTTCTTTTGATGACTCCAATAGCTCAGTTTTTCAGAGTTGATTGTGAACCTGAAGTTGTGGTGGAAAATATATAGAATAATTCATCCATGTTCTCAATTCTTTTGGTTTACCTTGGGTTGGGTTGTTAAGGTTGGTACTATTCAAATTGATTTAGTATTGATCAAAAATTTGTTTTAGCCGACTTGACCATTATGTGAATTTTCAATGTTTATTGGTTGCAGTTTTATTTGTATTGAATTTTCTAATTTTGAATTGAACTGTATTCAAACCTATGAAAACAATATTTCTAACTTGGTGAACATTACAACTTGTATGATTTATTAAATCCATTCAAGCTCATCTAAAACAATTGATATCTAAATTATCAATGAATCCCCCTATTCCCTCATATATTTTGTTTTTTGGGTTACACATTAGTTTCACTTTTCTAATTAATTAAATATTTGTTTTCAAATACAGGAAATGCATGCAATTGAAGAGAGGCGAAGAAAAAAAAATGATGGATAACAATCGTCGAATGGCGGAGATGGGCGTTCCACCATTACCACCTGTAGTGAGTATTTTATGTCAAGTATATATATTTAAAGAATATATAATGTCATGTGATTAATTTTGTTTTAAACATTTTTGCAGGATCCACCTATACTTCGACGGTTATTTAACGAGGAGCCTAGTACTGGTCCTAGTACTCAGGCCGGTGGTATAAGGGGGGGTGGTACCAGAGTTAAGTGAGCAGGTCGGTGTACCCAACTAGACCCTGCCCCTCCCACTAACATGTCATCCTTTCCACATTCTGATCCTGGTGTGTCGTTAGGGACACACGGGATATTTAGGCCTCCCATGTTTTCGCCACCTTTTGCATCTTCTAGCCCATCTTTATCATATCCGATGATGATTCCGACTACCTATCCAGAATTCGGTCATACATTTGTGCCATCTTCTTTCCCTTCTACTCCCATCTCTCCGAGCTTCTATATTCCATCTTCTTCAACTCTTGATCCACCACAGGGTGTTTCATCAGTTTCTGTGGATCCAGCGGCGTTTAGCGATCAGACTGGCACAAGTATATTTATAGAACTCTAAAAAAAAATTATACCATTATTTATTTACATTATAACATGTCTTGATGAAATATTTGTTTTTCTTTCATGATAGATATATCTACTCATAGGAGGTGGGGGCGGGGGCATACACGCATGTGTTCGGTGTGTAACCACCGCATGCAGGTGATGGTGGATTATAATGAAGACAAGAAAATGATTGAGAAAATAGGGCAGAAATGTCGGAGTTTTTTGACGACACTTTCCAAATACTCCGACATCATTCCCGTCAACCCGCTATCGTGGAAACAGTTTCCAAATGAGGTCAAGAATAAATATTGGGCAGAGATATGGGTAAAAAAATTTGTTGTATTTAATGCAATATATTATTTTTGTATTTATATGAATTAATATTTTGGTGTCAACTTCGGTTTAATTTCACTGATGGTTATGGTGCACGATCGGCACGTCTAAAAGATTTAGGTAAGATTTGGAGAGCCTACAAGCATGAGTTGTATATTGACTGACGTGCTAGAGTTGACATGGAGTTAGAGGCGGTACCAGTCATGTATGATTGTCCTATAGAACAATATCGGTAGATGATTACTCATTGGATGACTACCGAGTTTATGGTATTAATTACATTTGAGGTATTTAAATGACAACTTTCATGTTTTTCATTAATACTATCTTTTGCATTATCAAATTTTATTTAGGAATCATCTGAAAAAAAAAACATTGATGCAAAAAAATACCTCCACACACTAGGATGTATGACGATGTCAGATCATGAGAGGAATCAGGTATGACAATTGTTTATAATTTTTCTTTAAGACATGCACTTTTTTTATTTCCTCAATTATTTAATCATTTTATAAAGTTTTCATATAACTTTAGTTATGAAATTACTTATTGGTAACCTATTTTTAATTTTGTTTGCCTACATTCAATGTCATTGTATAGGCAAACATTGAATATTGAAGGATGTGTGCCTCGAGCAAAACTGTTTTGCTTGAGTAGACGGAAAAAAGATGGAAGTGCCGTCAACAAACCGACTCAGTAGCAGATTGTAAGTTTTACTTTGTTGATTTTATATTTTAATATCTATTTTGTAACTTAATAATATATTTATATTTTTAACAGGCTGCTTTAGAGGCCCTCGATTCCCAAGAAGCAGACAATTTTGGGCCAAATGATCACCTACATCAGGTGTTGGGAGAGGGGCACCCTAGCAGAGTACGCTGCTGACCTGGGATAGCCCCAACGAGGTATTGACCCTCCTCAGGTATGAGTTCTAGTGACACCAAGCTGCAGTAGGTTAGGGCATAGGAAGAACAAGCTGACAAAAGGGCAATAGAGACGGCAGAATAGTCTACTAGGGAGAACACTGCATTTATAAAATTGATTGAAGTTTTACATCCAACACTTCCACCAAAGGCCAACATAGCTTGTGATGAATATATGTCATTGATACGTCCTATATATGGTGCACCAGGTGGAAGTTGTTGTTGTGGTCGAGACGATGTCCAGTCTGACGATGACGATGACAAGGAGGAGTATGATACGGAGGATGAGAGCGAGGAGGAGGATGAGGAGGAGGGCGTTTAGGAGGGCAGAGATGATGATGGGGACAACGATGATGAAGAGGATGAGGGTGATGATAGTGATGGTGATATGAGACAAATTGATCTATTATATTTTTGACTAATATTACTGAGATTTGATGTTTAATCTATTCTAGTTGTTGGTTTATCTAGACCCATAGTATAGTATTTATGACAACCCTACTTTTATTACAAACTTAAACATGATTTATTACATAAACTAATCACTTGATACAACATGGAAGATGGAGAGGTCTAGTGTCTTTGGGGCTTAGGATCATTACATAACAACTTAAAATATGAAATACAACATCTTTATTGAAAACTTTCTTTACATGACCACTACATTTCCTCGGACTTAGCATTGTATGAGATAACCTAAGGACATGCATACGAAAATGGGTGAGCTATAAAGACCAGTAAGGGAATAAACATGGAATACATGAGGAGTACAATACATGTTAGACAATAGGCATATAAATAGATCACAAGATAAACATGAACATAAAAGCATGATAAAGCATGATAATCATAAAATGGAAATGTGGCAACAACACTTAACATGGAATTCGCATGAGCCAAGGCTCATTGCACATGGGGCATGAGTAAATTCTCATCGCAAATGAAGCACGAGTAAACCCTCGTTTCACTTGAATTAGCATGATTCAACACTCATTGCACATGACGTATCATGATACTATACTTTACCTAATGCATTAGAGCGCTATAAGGGAGTACCCTTCTTAAACATTTCATTTCATGCATAAGTGTGCCACATGGATCATAAAACATGGATTCATTAAACATAATCATTTATTCCACGATAAATGAATGTGGAATTAATACATGAAACTTTATAATCAATAAGTAAATGTGCATAAATGTGAATACCCTTGATGGATAAATGGACATGGTATTCACTATACAATGGCATTGGCTTAGAAAATCGGTTCAATTTCGGCAGCGTAACGACGTGACATAAGAATTCATAAAAATGGTTGATGAGAGAGAAAGAGGTTCCTAATCAAATTTACATGTAATGGATAGTAAGGAGGTCATATGGATACATGTCCCAACAATTGTAATGGAATTTAGATTCATGAAACAAAAGTATTGCTTGAATGTAAATGAGGAGAGAGAAGTTCCTTTCGGAATTTCGACATAGTAACAGGTGTACATGGGAGGGATTTAATGAGAGAGAAAGGGGTCTCTCATCATTCAAACATAAAGAGGGAAGTATGAGGGAGGTTCGAAACCATACCCCAACATTCATAATTGAAATTAAAAGGGCAAAACAACTTAAAGAAAATTGGACAAAAATAAGAAAGGAAGAAAAAACCCTTACTTGGAAGTGTGCTTCCAAAGGCTTGAGAGAGGATTGAGAGAGGCTTCTTGGGAGCTTGGGGAACCTTGGGAGGATTCTATAGAGAGTAGGAAGAGGTTGGATGAACTCCAAAGGCTTTTATTGAGGAGGAAGTGGGAGCTTGAGTGAGTTTATATAGGAAAGGTGAGTGAATTCTTTATTATTTAGGTTTGGGGCCCCTTACATTAAACTAATCCAAACCACAAATCAGCTCATGATTTTTGCCCATGGTTTTTGGAAAAGGGAATAGGAAAACAATATTTTATAAGGCCAAAGTCCAAACTTCTTAAAATAATGGGTTTGCTTATGTGGAGGTGAGTCACACTCCCATGGAAAATAATTTAAAAAGACAAGATGTTTAATAAGTCTTGAGGGGTCCATTAATGCTTTGAAAATTAAGTCAAACAAACCCAAAATCAAATTATTTTAATGGTAAAACATATATTGGCCGAACATAAAGCTTATAGTATTTTATTACATCACTATTGGGTCATTATGATGTCATAAAACACATTATATATTTAAACGATATTTAATTTTTACCCAAAAATTTGACTGTCACAGAAAATTATGAAAAATTCACCATTGGATAATTTCGACATCCTGGTTCCAGAAATATCATTTATTTTATCTAAATAATTTTCTAAATATGTTAATTTTCACTTTTAAAATAAAAACCGACATTTATCGAAAATTCACGGGTTTTGACAGAAATGGCTTTCAAACTTTAATAAAAATTACAATTATATTCATAAAATTATATGATCATTTATATATAATAAAATTAATTTAATAATAATAATAATAATTTATTAAAATATTATTTAATTCAAAAATACATTAATTTAATAAAATAAATTTCTTAATTAAATAATAACAAAAAACACTATTTGTACTTTAAAAACTATTTACAATGTATCAATAATGACAAGAAAGTATATTCATTATTATATATAAAAATAATATACATGAACATAGTACTAGCGATTTGTTACATAACCCCTTAAAACAGTTGCATAAGACCTAAGGGTAAGGTGTGCGATGGTGACAGACTCTTGGGGGGGCTTAGATAACATCGCTCGTGTGGTAATCTCTATCAACTTCCACTTTTCCCGTAGATGGTCTCGTTCGAGCTTGACATGATGAAGCTCTGCTTGGGCTTGGCCAAGAGTGAAGACCAAGGACGCCACTTCTTTTCTGAGCTCTGAAAAATGAGCTTCTTATGGAGAAATTCTACTGGATGAGGTTATCACTTCTTTTGTCTGAGTAAATTGGATTTGTTAAAGCCCTATATTTATACTAATCATGTGATCACTGTTCGACGGCTATATTAGCAATGGTCAAGATTCTTAACATAAAACCAAAGAAGTTGACATTTTATATAAACATTTTATATAAAGAGACATTTAATTAGATTAAGAGGGATTTCTGTTAATGAAACTTTGGGTCGTTACAGTATTGGAGTTGATTTATTTTTATATATTGTCTGTTTTCATGGATGTTGATGTCTTTTAGTGGTTTCGGTGTATCTTGAGCATGTTTGCAAAGTTTTGTGTGTTTGGAAACTCCATGGATATCCCCCCTCCTTCCTGGACCCTGGACAAGCCCCCTCCTCCCTGGACCCCAGACAGCCTCCCGACTAGCCCCCCAGACAGCCCCCTACACATCCCCCCCCTCCTTCCTTGGACCCCAGATAGCCCCCCCAGACAGCCCCCCACCCTCCTCCCTGGACCTCAGACAGCCCCCCAGATAGCCCCTCGAACAGCCCCTCACCCTCCTCCTTGGACCCCGGACAGCCCCCCGAACAACCTCCACCCTCCTCCCTGGACCCCAGACAACCCCCCGAACAGCCCCCGGATAGCCCCCCTTCTCCCTAGACCCCGAAAAACCCCAAGACAGCCCCCCAACCTCCTCCAAGGACCCCAGATATCCCCCGGACAGCCCCCCACCTCCTTGGACCCCAGACGACCCCCCAGATAGCCCCCCAGACAGCCCCTCGAACAGTCCCCCGGACAGCCCCCCACCCTCCTCCCTGGACCCCGGACAGCCCCCCCACCCTCCTCCATAGACCATGGACAGCCCCCTGGATAACCCCCCAGATAGCCCCCCCACCCTCCTCCTTGGACCCCGGACAGCCCCCCGAACAGCCCCCCACCCTCCTCCTTGTACCATTGTGTATGCAAGTAAATGAGACTCATGTTCCATATGTATAATGCTATTACAAGTTGATTAAATGTTATACCTCATGTTATATTCCTTTTTTTACTTTATGTTATGATATGATCTTTATACTTATGCATAGATAATTTATATTTTTTTATGCCAATTGGTTTGACCTAAATGGAAGGCCTTGCTTGCCAAGCTTACTAGCATGGGATATTGGAATGTCATGGATGATATGTAAATGTAGGCATGTTGATTTCACATGCCTTATTTTTATTTCTATGATCATGCAATGTTATTTAGTATTATTCCATTTTTGCATGTCTTGAACTATATGAATTCCTTGGTAAACTTATTAGCTCATGCTCATCAAATGCATGTGAAATGGACATCATTTTAAGTGAAAACAACAACTAACAACTGGAAAACCTACCAAACGCATTTTTATTCTTTTGAAACTTTAGGAAAATGATCCATAGGTCATATGTGATGTTTACGAGTCAACCCTTCCTCAATCCAAGGTGTGGTGTGGCTGGTATCACTCTAACTATCTCTCGTTTGTTTAAAATGGACATCATTTTAGGTAAAAACAACTTGCATATAGAAAACCGACCAAACGTATTCGGATTGTGTTAATACTTTATCCCAACGATCTATGGGTCATATGTGAAGTGTATGAGTCAACCCCATATCAATCCAAGGCATGGTGTGGCCAAAACCACTCAAAGTGTCTCACCTTTATTTGAAATGGAAAACATTTTAAGTGAAAACAAAAACTGGCATACGGAAAACCAACCAAATGCATTCATATTGTGTTGATACGTTAGGACAACGAACCATGGGTCATTTGTGAAGTGTACAAGTCAACCCTGCCTCAATCTGAGGCACGGAGTGATTAGCACCACTCAAAGTGTCTCTCTTTTGTTTCAAAAGGATATCATTTTAAGTGAAAACAACAACTGACATATGGAAAACTGACCAAAGGCATTTGTATTCTATTGAAACTTTAGGAAAACGATCCATGGGTCATATGTGACATGTAAGAGTCAACCCCGCTTCAATCTGAGGGCCAATGTAGCTAACACCACTCAGAGTGTCTCACTTTTATTTGAAATGGACAGAATTTTAAGTGAAAACAACAACTGGCATATCGAAAACTGACCAAACACATTCAGATTGTGTTGATACTTTAGGAAAATAAACCATGGGTCATTTTTGATGTGTACGAGTCAACCCCGCCTCAATCTAAGATGCGGTGTGGCCAACACCACTCAAAGTGTCTCTCTTTTGTTTCAAAGGGACATCATTTTAAGCGAATACAACAACTGACATTCAGAAAATAGACCAAAGGCATTTATATTCTATTGAAACTTTAGAAAAATTATCCATGGGTCATATGTGATGTGTACGAGTCAACCTTACCTCAATCTGAGGACTGGTGTTGCCAGCGCCACTCAAACCGTCTCACTTTTATTTGAAATAGACAAGATTATTAGTGAAAACAACAACTAGCATATGGAAAACTGACTAAACGCATTCAGGTTGTGTTAATAATTTAGAAAAAAGATCCATGGGTCATTTGTGACATTTATGAGTCAACCCTTCCTCAATTCGAGGCACGGTGTAGCTGACACCACTCAAAATGTCTCTCTTTTGTTTTAAAAGCATATCATTTTAAGTGAAAACAACAATTGACATATAGAAAACTGAGCAAACACATTTAGATTCTATTGAAACTTTAGGACCACGATCCATGAGTCATATGTGACGTGTACACATTAACCCCAACTCAATCCGAGGTGCGGTGTAGCCAATATCACTCTAACAATCTCTTTTTTTTAAATGGACATCATTTTAACTAAAAACAACTGACATATGAAAAACTGACCAAACGTATTTTTATTGTGTTGATACTTTAGCACAACGATCCATGGGTCATATTTGATATGTACGAGTCAACCCTGCCTCAATCCGAGGTGCGGTGTGGTCGGAACCACTCAAAGTGTTTCACATTTATTTGAAATGGAAAACATTTTAAGTGAAAACAACAACTGACATACGAAAAACTAACCAAACACATTCGGATTGTGCTGATACTTTATGAAAATGATCCATGGGTCATTTTTGATATATAAGAGTCAACTTTGCCTCAATAAGAGGTGTGTTGTGGCCAAAACCACTCAAAGTGTCTCTCTTTTGTTTCAAAAGGACATCATTTTAAGTGAAAACAACAACTGACATACGAAAAACTGACCAGAGGCATTCATATTCTATTGAAACTTTAGGAAAATGATCCATGGGTCATATGTGATGTGTAAGAGTCAACCCTATCTCCATATGAGGGCCAGTGTAGCCAGCACCACTCAAACTTTCTCACTTTTATTTGAAATGGAAGAGATTTGATGTGAAAACAACAATTGGCATACGGAAAACCAACCAAACGCATTCAGATTGTGTTGATACTTTATTAAAATGATCCATGGGTCATTTATGACGTGTGTGAGTCAACGCTGTCTTAATACAAGGCGCGGTGTGGCCGACACCACTCAAAGTGTCTCTCTTTTGATTCAAAAGGACATCATTTTAAGTGAAAACAACAACTGACATACGGAAAACTGACCAAAGGCATTCAGATTCTGTTGAAACTTTAGGAAAACGGTCTATGGGTCATATGTGATGTGTACGAGTCAACCCTTCCTCAATCTGAGGGCTTGTGGGACTGACACCACTCAAATTGTCTCACTTTTATTTGAAATGGACAGAATTTTAAGTGAAAAAAACAACTGGCATACAGAAAACTGAACAAACACATTCAGATTCTATTGATACTTCAGGACAATGATTCAAGATTCATTTTTGATGTGTACAAGTCAACCCCACCTCAATCCGAGGTGCGGTGTGGCTGGCACCACTCAAAGTGTCTCTCTTTTGTTTAAAATGGAAATCTTTTTAAGTGAAAACAACAACTGACATACGGAAAACCAACCGAATTCATTCAGATTCCATTGGAACATTAGGAAAAAAATCCATGAGTCATATGTGATGTGTATGAGTCAACTCCTCCTCAATCCGAGCTGTGGTAAGACCGACACCACTCAAAGTGTCTCTCTTTTGTTTAAAATGGACATCATTTTAAGTGAAAACAACAACTGACATACGGAAAACTGACCAAATGCATTATTATTCTATTGAAACTTTAATAATACGATCCATGGGTCATATGTGACGTGTATGAGTCAACCCCACCTCAATCCAAAGTACGGTGTGGCCGGCACCACTCAAAGTGTCTCTCTTTTGTTTAAAATGAACACCATTTTAAGTGAAAACAACAACTGACATATAGAAACTGACCAAATGCATTTGGATTCTATTGAAAATTTAGGAAAACAATCCATGGGTTATATGTGATGTGTACAAGTCAACTTCGCCTCAATTTGAGGCGCAGTGTGGCTGGAACCACTCAATGTGTCTCTATTTTGTTTAAAATGGACATCATTTTAAGTGAAAACAACAACTGACATACGGAAAACCAACCAAACATATTTGGATTATATTGAAACTTTAGGAAAACAATCTATGGGTCATATGTGACATGTATGAGTCAAAACTGCCTCAATCAGAGGCACAATGGGGCCGGTATCACTCTAACTGTCTCTCTTTTGTTTAAAGTGGACATCATTTTAAGTAAAAATAATTGGCATATGGAAAACTGACCAAACATATTCAGATTATATTGATACTTTATCACAACGATCCATGAGTCATTTTTGATGTATATGAGTTAAACCCTCCTCAATATAAGGCACGGTGTGGCCGTCACCACTCAAAGTGTCTCATCTTTATTTGAAATGGAAAACATTTTAAGTGAAAACAACTAATGGCATACAGAAAACTGACCAAATGCATTTGGATTGTGCTGATAATTTTTTACAATGATCCATGAGTCATTTGTGACATGTATGAGTCAACCCACCTCAATCAGAGGTGCGGTGTGGCTAGTACCACTCCAAGTGCCACTCTTTTGTTTCAAAAGGACATCATTTTTAGTGAAAACAACAACTTACATACAAAAAACTGACCAAAGGCATTCAGATTCTATTGAAACTTTAGAAAAACGATCCATGAGTCATATGTGATGTGTACAAGTCAACCCTGCCTCAATCTGAGGGACAGTGTAGCCAACACCACACAAAATGTCTCACTTTTATTTGAAATGGACAGGATTTTTAATGAAAACAACAACTGACATACAGAAAACTGACCAAACGCATTAGGATTGTGTTTATAATTTAGGAAAATGATCCATGGGTAATTTGTGATGTGTGAGAGTCAATCTTGCCTCAATCCAAGGCACGGTGTGACCGGTACCACTTAAAGTGTCTCTCTTTTGTTTCAAAAGAACATCATTTTAAGTGAAAACAATAATTGACATATGGAAAACTGACCAAAGGCATTTAGATTTTATTGAAACTTTAGGAAAATGACCCATGGGTTATATGTGATGTGTACGAGTCAATATCACCTCAGTCCGAGGGTTTTTGTGGCCGGTACCACTCAAACTATCTCACTTTTATTTGAAATGGACAAGATTTTAATTGAAAACAACATCTGGCATATGGAAAACTAACCAAATGCATTCAGATTCTGTTGATACTTTAGGAAAATGATCCATGAGTCATTTTTGATATGTACGAGTCAACCCCACCTCAATACGATGTGCGGTGTGGCCGGTACCGCTCAATGTGTCTCTCTTTTGTTTAAAATGGAAATCATTTTAAGTGAAAACAACAACTAACATACAGAAAAATGACCAAATGCATTAATATTCTATTGAAGATTTAGGAAAATGATCCATGAGTCATATGTGATATGTACGAGTCAATACCGTTTCAATCCAAGCCATGGTGTGGCCGACACCACTCAAAGTGTCTCTCTTTTATTTAAAATGGGCATCATTTTAAGTGAAAACAACAACTGACATACGGAAAACAAACCAAACACATCCAGATTCTATTAAAACTTTAGGAAAAGGATCCATGGGTCATATGTGATGTGTAAGAGTCAACCTTGCCTCAATCCAAAGTGCGGTGTGGCCGGAACCACTCAAAGTGTTTATCTTTGGTTTAAAATGAACATTATTTTAAGTGAAAACAACAACTGACATACATAAAACCAACCAGATGCCTTCGGATTCTATAAAAAATTTAGGACAATGATCCATGAGTCATATGTGACGTGTATGAGTCAACCCCGACTCAATATGAGGCACGATGTGGCTGGAACCACTCAAAGTGTCTCTATTTTGTTTAAAATGGACATCATTTTAAGTGAAAACAACAACTAACATATGAAAAACTAACCAAACACATTCATATTCTATTGAAACTTTAGGAAAACAATCCATGGGTCATATTTGATGTTTATGAGTCAACCCCACCTCAATCCGAAGCGCGGTGTGGCTGGTATCACTCTAATTGTCTCTCTTTTGTTTAAAATGGACATCATTTTAAGTAAAAACAACTAGCATACAGAAAACCAACCAAACGTATTCGGATTATGTTGATACTTTAGAAAAATGATCCATGGGTATTATGTGATGTGTACGAGTCAACCTCGCCTCAATCCAAGGCACAGTGTGGCCGGCACCACTCAAAGTGTCTCACCTTTATTTGAAATGGTAAACATTTTAAGTGAAAACAACAACTGGCATACAAAAAACTGACCAAATTCATTCATATTTTGTTGATACTTTATGAAAATGATCCACGAGTCATCTGTGACGTGTAAAAGTCAGCCTCACCTCATTCCAAGGCACGGTGTGGCCGGTATTACTCCAAGTGTATGTCTTTTGTTTAAAATGAACATCATTTCAAGTAAAAACAACTAGTATATGGAAAACCGACCAAACATATTTGGATTCTGTTGATACTTTATTTTGGGGTTATTAGATTCTATTTTCTGAATTCAATCATGTATGTGTTATAGAAAATTCAATTTTGTATGTATTCTTAATTCTGTATAACCCACCCCCCTAGACACCCCCACCCCCGTGGACCGCCCCCCACCCCTAGACACCCCCACCCCCCAGGACACCCCCAACCCCTTGTATGTCATATTATATATATGTTATATATAATTCAGAATTCTGTATGCAACATAATTCATTTTGTGTGTGTTATTGATTCATAATTCCGAATTCATTACATAATTCATTCTGCATGTATTCAATTGAGAATTCAATTATGAATTTTGTATTGCATAGGGTAATTGGGTTCATATACATGATTATAATTGTGGTACATTCCATGGTTATAAGAGTATCCTGTTTTTATGTGCTTTTGTGTGCTATAGCAGGTGTTTTTGTTGCTGTTAAGAGTGTATGTAGGTGTATGTAGTTGAGTGTGAAGTGGAGGAGATTTTAGGTGGCTGGTCTGCCAAATTCTGAAAATACACTATACCAATGGTTTACTAAAACCGTTGGTATATTGTTGTACATATTTTTACCAACGGTTTTAGTAAACCATTGGTAAGACATTAAAATGATAGTATTACCAATGGTTTTATAAACCGTTGGGAATACTCCTATATACCAACAGTTATTTAAACCATTGGGAAACTAGGATTACACTGCCTTTCCCAACTGTTCTACTAAGACCGTTGATAATGGGATATCCCAACACCTTACTTACCAACGGTTTTCCAAACCGTTGGTATATAGTATACCAATGGTTTAGCAACCTTTACCAATGGTTTGAAACCGTTGGTAACGCCTTAGTTTCCAGTAGTGATCACTCGTTCTCCAAGTGCTAGCGTGATGAATCGAGTGTCTTGTGTCAGTCATTCTTGATCACCTATTCTTCGACCTTGAAGAACATATCTCTTTCTTGAGAGGGGAGAGAAGAGGATTCAAGAGATAACTTGTTTGGAACCACAATTATGAATTCACCAGGCGTCTGGTGTGGTGTATGACACAATAGGCGTACTTTCCTATTTATATACATGGAATTTTAGTTAAAATATTTAATATCATAGAAACAATTAAATGCATTCACGAACTTAGAGAAATCTCATGCATTTAATAATAATACTGAGTCATTATTTATGGTATTCCAACTTGCACAAAATGGAATTATAAATAAAATTCCGCACCACAAAATAATAGTAGTGTTATTTTAATTTGTGCCAACTAGTTAAATAATTATTTACCGTCTTGCAAATAATTATTTTACTACCAAACCGACCTTGGTCCACTCAAACTCCACTTCCATTTATTGAACACCTGAATAAATAAATATTTAATTTATTCTCCTAAATAAATATTTTATTTACAAACTAGTAAATAAATATTTGTTAAATGTTCAATAAAATAAATAAATAAATTTTATTTAATTTATGCGATCATTTTAACTTATATAAAATTATTTCATGGTCTTGAGAATAATATTTATTTCATTAATTAAATTCAAATATAATTTAATCGAGACCAAAAAAACAATTGGTGTGTGACCCTCTAGGATTCTTTCTCGTTGGCATTAGGTGGGTTTTCCTAGAGTCCAAGAGTACTGTCTAGCAACAGGTCAAGGCACTCAAGATAAAGAACGTAAATTCGCAACAACGACATCCACATATGAACACTCACTGTGTAATATAATCCCTTTGTCGCAATATCTCATCAAGAAGGTTTCATAACTGTGTCATCAACTTTTATGCTTGAAACGTCGTTCTTTGAATACCTGAAATAAACTTGTTGTTACACCATGGTCATGAAATTTTGTGTGACGGTTCTATTTCTATCAAAGGGCCGAGATATCAACTTCCATAAATGGAAGGGACAAATCCTTCCTCAACTTATCCATTAATAACATGCCACTCGTGACGCACCCAATGTACCCTACTTCCCGCCAACTATCTCCATGATGGTTTTCGTCAGTAAATCAAAGTGCATAAGTCATGACACGTATTAATGATAATCTTAAAGTCTAAGGATCATTAAACATGCTCATAGATAGAAATATCTGATGACGCTAAAACATGCGGAACTTCTACTAGCGGGTCTGTTCTCATAATCTCATATCTTAGAGATTACCAAGTGTGAACTTCATGAGAGGAAGTCTCATCTGCTTATGAGTACTTTCTCATGACGATCTATATGCTATGTGTCCCTTCATAGCTTTTCATCTAACCATAGAACTATATTTAAGAATATTGTTATAGAATTTCAAGGTTCTCATCATAGCGGGGAGCTTCCATGACCGTATCCTTGCAACAAATACTCTAGGACATTATTACATCATAATCACGCATAACAATGAAAAATATGTAATAATACATTAAATATCCATGTAATCAAAGTAAAAAACAGTTGGTTCTAGGACACTAACTCTTACATCTTCTTCAATGATGATAAGGGTGCTGCAACTATGGTAAGGTCGGGTACGAATCTCCAGTAGTACCCAGTCAACCCCAAGAAACTCTGCACCTCAGTCACACTCCTAGGTGGCTACCAAGCTAGCACAACCTCTATCTTTACTGGATCCACTGCAACTCTAGCCTCCATGATAACGTGTCCTAGAAAGTGGAACTCTCGTATCCAGAACTGTCACTTATAGAGCTTACCATAAAGCTGGTGCTCTCAGAGTGTATCCGGAACTATCTAAAGATGATAGGCATGCTCCTCGTCCATCGCTGAGTACACCAAGATTTTGTCGATGAAGACCACCACAAAGCGATCGAGGTATGGATGGAAGATCCTGTTCATGAGTCCCATGAACACTACATGGGCGTTGTTCATGCCAAAATCCATAACCAAGAACTCGTAGTGGCCATACTGACATCTAAAGGTTGTCTTCTGCACATCCTCATCTCGTACCCTGAGCTGATGATAGCCTGATCTAAGCTCTATCTTCAAAAACCATCGATCTCCCTTCAATTGATCAAAGAGATCATCAATCCTTAGGAGTGGATACTTGTTTTTCACGATCACCTGGTTCAGGCACTGATAATCTACACAGAGTCTCAAACTCCCATATGCCTTCTTGGAAAACAAAATTGGGGTTTCCCATGGAGAAACATTGGGCCTTATGAACCCCTTCCTCTACAAGTCCTCCAACTATACCCGTAACTCACAAATCTCTGCGAGAGACATCTGATATACTGGTGTAGATATCAGTGTCGTCTTGGGGTATAGGTCGATGTAAAAGTCTACCTCTCTATGTTGAGTTAGTTCTAAAAAATCATCAAGAAAGACATCGAAAAATTGGTCCACCACTACAGGATAACTCATAATCTCAATATCAACTGCTCTGAGGGTAAGGCTATTTAACTAATGTGTGATCGGCCACACCCTCCTCCGAGAAAGTACATCCTGTGCTGAAAATGTTCCCTTCTCATCGGTGAAGGATAACCTAGTCCCATCCTCACAGACACACCGTACATTGCACCTAATATAGTCAATCTGAGCATGGACTATGAATAACCAATCCATACCCAAGATGACATCGTAAGGAATCGATGTCGCTACTAGAAGATCACAGCCGAATCTCTCACCTCCTAGAGTAATCTCACACTGCCTTCACTAGCATGTAATCGTTGAATCTTCTTTCATAGGAGTCTATAGTCGTAACGATCGAGCCAACGACTTCATCAGAATCTCCGAGCTCCAAACGAGGGTCGTGGCAATAAAAGAGTGACTAGGCCCTATGTCTATAAGTACTGCAGCTAGGGTGTAATAAACACAGATCGTACCTATAATCATCTCTGGAGCCCCGTGGTCATAGGCCTCAGCTGCCTGGAGCTGAGCTCGTCCCTATCCTCCCACTCCCTGTGGTCGGGGTGGAACACCTGGAGGTGGTGGTGGAAGAACCTCGAATCGCTGCCCTACGCCTACTGCACGGCCAGCTCCTCTGCCACGTATGCCGCCCTATGGACCTCCTCGCTCAAACCTCTGCCTCTACCTCAGCGTTCCCTTGACCGTCTATTGGTCATTTGTACAGTGGGTCGGGAAGTCTCAAGCCATGTGACCCTTCCCACCACACGGGTAGCACTCCATGCTCCTCATCTGTACTCCTCTGTCCTGTGATCCCATCACCACTGACCCTGTATCCTAAGGTCGTCCACCAGAAGGTCTGGCCCACTTGGGCCCCTGTGTCATCCGTCTACTGCCTGCTGTGGATGACTCTGCTACCTGACATTCAGCGGTGGCTCTCGCTGTCGGTTCCTGCTCAACTAGGAATCTCTCCACCAAAAGTGCTCACTCTATCACCCAAGCCTGTGTCGGAATACTGAGTGATAACATCGATGTTATGATCTCTCGTAGAAGACCCTACTCAAAGGTCTATGTAAAGACCCGTAAATTTCAAGGATTTTTTTTATTATTTTTCTTTGGAATTTTAAAAGAACGCAGTTTCTGACGGCACATGATTCTGAGGCCCGGTGTTCCCGGAATCATTTTCCGAAGTTTGGCTTGGGTACGTTCAGTGAACGAACGAGCGGGTTTTTCTAACTTTTGAACCGGTGCTCGAAATCGAATTCCGAGGGAACCAATGGAATCGCAGCGCCGATACTTGCTTAGAAACGCCTCTTCCGGAGTTGCGTTTGCTCGGGTGTGGTTTTTAATTATTGGGGTTAAGTTAAGAAATAAAATAAAGTGGTGCGACAAAATTTATTTTATTTCACTTAAAGCCGCTTAAAGCCACTTAAAGCTGTTTAAGCTGAGTTAAAGCAGATATGGTACAATTCAAAATATCCTACCCTCTTGGTAGGATATTTGTGAGGTGGGGCCCGCACGAGCCCAACTGTTTCTTTTCCGCTAAGTAATGCACTCGCGAAAACCCTTTTTAATGAAAGTCAATAGGGGCGTTTTCTTAAACTCTTAAACGCTCCTATTAATTGGGCGGTTTATTCGTTGAAATTAATTCTATGAATTAATGGGTCGTTACTTAGTTTATTTTTCGTTTGTTGGCATATAATAAAATAAGACCAACACTTTTCTTCTTGAGTGTTGTTCGTTGAGAGGATTTGACAGAAACCTTAAGTCCTTCATCCTCCTTCGCGAAGAACGCGAAAAACGCAAAGAACGCGAAGAACGCCGGCCTCCAACGAAGGGCGACGAAGAACGCCGAGCCCTTGGAGATCGACGACACGACGCCAAGTACCGCGACACCGACGATTCTTCTCCCACGACGTTCTTCTGCGACGTTCCTTCATCTGCGAAAAATCTTCGATCATCCGTTGAGGTAAGAGATTGCGGACCTTTTAATTCTTTGTGGTTTATAGCAACAGCAAGGATTTATCTCTTCTTCCACGACGATCATTTCCGCGTAGAACGCCCATTCGACGACTTCGACGAGGTAGGGGTTTGATTATTAAAAATATTTGTGATTTATACCCGCGAAGTTTGTTAAACTTTTGTTGTGTAATTTTTTTTAAAACCACTAACGTGGTGGGTGCGGACTAACGAACAAGTCCGAACCCACCGCACTTTTTTGTTCTTGGTGCGCGAAATGGAGGACGATGACAAACGAGGCCGCAATGGCGATTTGAGGGCCTGGTAGTGAAGTATGGGACCCGGGAGGAGCTACGGTGGAGACGGAAATGGAATCGGACCACCGGAGCAACTCCGGTGGGCCGCGGAATCCACCGGCGGCGCCCCGGCGCGCTGCCGGATGGAGCCGCCATGGCTTTAGCCGCGGCGGCGGCGGCCTACCAGACCCGCGACCGCGCGGGTCCGGTGACACATGGGACGCGGCAAAGCCGCGTCCGCTAACCAAGCGCAGCCCCACGCGGGGCCGTGGCACCTCATCCCGCGGGGGCAGCGCGCCCCGCGGTTCCTCCGCTCGGCCGCTCGGCCGAGCCGAGCCGGACCGACCCGCCGGGCCGGGTCGTGCCCAGGCTGGGCCCCCCGGCCGGGCTGGGTCACGCCCAACCAGGTCGGACCCAGACCCGGGTCGGGTCGACCCAGTTCGGGCCGACCCAGGGGGGTCGGGCCGGGTCGGTCCGGGCCCAGACCCCCCTGTTTCCAGACCTTTTCGGTCTTTTTCTCATAACTTGAGCTACGGGCCTCCGAACGATGCACCGTCAGCGGCAATGCGATCCTTGGATCGAGACGGTCGTTTCGGTATATCACACTCAAGGTTTCGGAATACCTTGAGTTCGGTCGGGTTGGTTCGTACACGAAACCAACCGGGCCCTCAGAGCCTAAACGCTCATATCTTGAGCTTCGGACGTCCGATTGACATGCCGTCGACTTTTTTGAATTCCTCTAAGTGAAACGGATCTTTTGGCATACTCCGCCCGCGGTTTGGATGCAGGTGGAGTACGGTCTGGTTGGTTTTGCCTTAAAAATCAAAAGGGCCCCTGGGACGAAAAAACCAATAACTCTCAGACCGGGCGTCCGATTGACGCGCCGTCTGCGACGTTGAGTTCCTGTTGACGATACCGAACTTTTGGATACATCAAATCTGGACTATGTGTTAGTTGATGTATCAGCCTCTCGGCTCGTGGAGCGGACCCTCCCGAATGATCTTGCTGTGTGCGGGAACCCTAGAGCTGGCTGCGACTACTACTGTGACGACGACGACTGTGCAGAGATCCTCAGTGGATTCAACGGTGAAGACTACAACACTCAGCGATCCTTTGTGGGTCAGTGCTACCGATCCTGTGTGGGTCAGTGCTCAGTGGTCCTGTGTGGGCCAGCGCCTACAAGTCCTGTGTGGGCCCGATCCTGTGTGGGTCTTTACGGGGGTTAGTTACCTATCAATCCTTTGTGGGTCAGATCCTTTGTGGGTCATTGTGGGGGTTAGTACCTATCGATCCTTTGTGGGTCTGACGACTTAGATGGATCAGTGATCATCTCTATCGTCATTCGAAGAAGTATACCTCTGTGAGCTGAATCCTGTTTACTCTCCTTTGTGGATTGTGTTGTGCTATCCTATGTGGATTACGTCTTGCTTTCCTTTGTGGATTGTGTTGTGCTATCCTGTGTGGATTTATGTTTTGCTTTCCTGTGTGGACTGGGTTGTACTTGAGCTCGGATGTTGGAGCCGAGCGAGAATTGATGACTTAGGTATATGTATGGGCATATACCTAAGCAGTGTCGGATGTTACTTCGTGATTGTATCTTTACATTGTGGATTATCCTTGTGGATTCTGAGAGACCTTAGGGGGTCTCGAGGTCCCTACTGAGTAGCTTATAATCACCCCTGCACGGGCTATGCCCGCACTACGTTGTGTTGGTTGCAGACGACGGACAACACTGATCGTGGTGGAGGCTTGCGGAGCAGGACGATACCTGGAGGTGGACCACTGGGCGGGATGTACTCGGAGCGGTCGGCTGGACCCGAGGAGCAGTGGAGGTTTTCTGTACCCACCCTTCTGGTGGGACTTCCAGTGGACGGCTCGACGTTGCGGATTTACTTTTCAGTTGCTGTTTTCCATTTCGAGTTGTACTTTACTTTCAGTTTGGGTTTGTATTCTGGCCCGCTTACTTTCCGCACTTATTGTTGTACCAGTTTTTACTTAGTGTTTACTTATTCCTGCTTACTCTATGGTGTTTATTGTTTACTTTACAAAGACAATGCCTTCCCTTTTCCGGGATTTACGCCACGGTGCTAGTCGCCAGCCCCTGGCCTTTGGAAGGCGGGCTTGGGGTAGTCACGACACGGGCCCCAAGTACGGGTCGTGACAAATTGGTATCAGAGGTGGTCGGTTCTACCGCAGAATCTGATCTTTCTTCTATGTGAAGCAATAATGTTAAGCATATTGAGTATGGTTATCAGTCCAGGGAACCCAGTGTTGGTGCGGTGGCCGACGTATCCCTACACCAGGACCTTGACTTCTGATTTCCGACTTAATGCACAAAAACATTGATTGCATGTGTGTTTCAAGTTTTCTTTGTGATTACTTTGTATCAGCTCACCAGGTATACTGTTCTGACCATGGCGCACCTGTTTCCTTTTCTGGATGGCCCCACGACGACATCTAGCGAGGGTTCCGAGAGTTGAGCGTGATGATAGCCCGCCGAGCGACGAGGCCTCGGTACAGGTCCCTTTGACAGCTGAGGCACCGGTGGTACCTCTACCCGCCGAGCCACCGATGCTTCCAGCCCCAGCCGCTGACGATGCACGTCGCCTTAGTGCACTGCATGAGTTCCAGTACCAGCGACCGCCTAGGTTTCGTGGGGAGACGGACCCCCAGGCAGCCGAGGACTGGCTGGAGGCAGTGGTACGAGTTTTCAGGCTTGTGAGGACACCAGCAGACCTTATGATGATCCTCGCAGCGAGCCTACTGCACGCAGCAGCGGGCCGATGGTGGAGCTTGATGCTCCAGGTGCACGATGAGGCATCTATCATCTGGACATACTTTGAGGGCCTCTTCCACTCCGAGTTCATCCTGGCCACCCTCCGTGCGGTGCACATCCAGGAGCTTCTTCAGCTGCGGCAGGGCAGCATGACGGTCACCCAGTACTCGGCGAGATTTACCGATCTCTCGCGCTACTCGACCGACATGGTATGGGACCCATTCTTCCGGGCCCGGACCTTTGAGCAGGGATTGAGACACAAGATCAGGGCATCACTGATCTACCTCAGCATTCCGACTCATGCAGGAGTACTGGAGCGAGCCCTCTTGATCGAGAGCTTTCTTGCTGAGACTTCTCCAGCAGCGAGACCTACCGCGGGGTGGCACGTAGCAGAGTCTTCCGCAGTAGGTAGTCGACGGATGAATCAGGGGTCCAGGCAGACCAGACCCTCACGCAGATGACCTCAGGACACTGGCTCAGCAGTGCGGGGCACACAACGTGGAGCCAGTCTTTCGAGAGGCAGACAGTGCTACACATGCGGCGGGCAGGGCCACATGGCTCATGACTGCCCGACCCACCGTGCCGAGGAGTAGCAGACGGTTGAGGGGCCACCCAGGTAGAGGCAGAGGGTCGACCGTGGCGGTCCGCAGGGAGGAGGCGGACGAGGAAGAGGAGCTGGCCGAGTAGCAGGTGGTGGACGATGCTTTGAGGCTCTACCAACACCACCACCAGGAGGTCCACCCCGACCATAGGGAGCTGGCGGGCAGAGACAGGCACAGCTCCAGGCAGCGGAGGACTACGACCACGGCGCGCCCGAGATGATTCGAGGTATGATCTGTGTCTATTCCACCCTTTCTGCAGTTCTTATAGACACAGGAGCGAGTCACTCTTTCATAGTCGCTGCCCTTGTTCGGAGCTCGGAGATTCCGACAGAGCCGTTGGCTCGATCCTTACGGCTAGAGACTCCTACGGGAGCAGACTCGATGATTACGCACTGGTGCCGGCAGTGTGAGCTTACTCTAGGAGGCAAGAGCTTCGGCTGGGATCTTCTTGTAGCGGCGTCGAGGCCTTACGACGTCATCTTGGGCATGGATTGGTTATCTACATTCCATGCACAGATTGACTGTATTAGGCGCAAGGTGTGATGTGTGCGCACCGACGGGAGCAGGTTCACCTTCACCGGCGAGAAGGGAGCCTTCGAAGCACAGGATGGACTTCCGCAGAGGAGAGGACAGCCCATCACTCATCAGTTGGCTAGCCTCATCCTAGGAGCAGTTGACGTGCGGAGTCCTAGTTTTCCTGCAGTGGTGGATCAGTACGCAGACTTCTTTCCCGACGACCTTACAGGGCTACCCCCTCGCAGGGAGGTAGAATTTTATATTGACCTATACCCTGGAACAACCCCGATATCGACTCCAGCATATCGGATGGCCCCCACTGAGCTTCAAGAGCTACGGGTACAGTTGGAGGACTTGCAGGGCAAGGGTTTCATCTGACCCAGTGTTTCACCCTGGGCTTCCCCGATATTGTTCGCCAAGAAGGCGGATGGGAGCTTGCGACTTTGTGTCGACTATCGTCGCCTGAACCAGGTGACGATGAGGAACAAGTATCCGCTACCGAGGATTGATGACGTCTTCGATCAGCTCAAGGGAGCACGGTGGTTCTCGAAGATAGACCTCAGGTCAGGCTATCATCAGCTCAGAGTTCGAGATGAGGACGTGCAGAAGACGACCTTCAGATGTTGGTATGGCCACTTTGAGTTCTTGGTTATGCCTTTCGGTGTAACCAATGCTCTAGTAGTGTTCATGGGAATCATGAACAGTATCTTTAAGCCATACCTCGATCGATTTGTCGTAGTCTTCATCAATGACATTTTGATATACTCGAGGAGGAGCACGCTTACCACTTGCGGGTTGTACTAGAAAACTCCGAGAGCACCAGATTTATGGAAAGCTCTCGAAGTTCTAGTTCTGGATACGTGAGGTCCACTTCTTGGGACACGTCATCTCTGAGGAGGGAGTTGCTGTGGATCCTTCTAAGATCGAGGTAGTGCTAGCTTGGGAGCCACCCAAGAGCGTGACAGAGGTGCGAAGTTTCTTGGGACTAGCTGGATACTATCAGAGATTTGTGCCAGACTTCTCCAGAGTTTAGGCACCACTCTCAGTCTTGATGAAGAAGGGGAAACCCTTTGTGTGGTCAGACAGATGTCAGCAGAGCTTCCAGGAGCTGAGACAGAGATTGACCAGCGCACCTATCTTGAGGTTTACTGAGGAGGGAGTAGGGTACGTAGTCTACTGCGATGCATCAGGGACCGGACTCAGATGTGTTCTGATGCAGGAGCGGGCAGTGATCGCCTATGGATCACGTCAGTTGAGGCCGCATGAGCAGAACTACGCTACCCATGACCTGGAGTTGGAAGCAGTGGTCTTCGCTCTGAAGACATGGCGACACTATCTGATGGGCGAGCACTTTACAGTCTTTTCTGACCACCAGAGTCTCAGGTACATATTCTCGTAGAAGGACTTGAACCTGAGACAGCGGCGATGGCTCGAGTTCCTCCAGGACTATGACTTTGAGATAGTCTATACTCCTGGGAAGGGGAACATGGTAGACAATGCTCTCAGCAGGAGGATGGGCATCCAACTACTCGAGGAGGCGACAGAGAAACTAGCTGATTTACAGATATCCTTTGTGGATAGAGATGGAGCAGCCTTCCTTCTGTCTCTCACAGTCACTCCTCCACTACTGCAGCGGGTCAGAGAGGCACAGCGTGGGGACACTGACTGTGAGACGCGGCGTACACATATATCCTCAGGACAGGCACCTGATGGTTTCTCCTTTGGACCAGAGCATGGCGTCCTTTTCAGAGGACGTACCTTAGTACCAGCCGCTTTACGAGAGGAGGTGTTTAGAGAGTTTCACACTTCTCCTTTGGCGGTACATCCTGGAGTGGCGAAGATGTACCAGGATCTCAGATGACAGCACTAGTGGCCGGGCATGAAGAAGGCTGTGTTAGAGTTCGTTTCACGATGCCTCACCTGCCAACAGGTGAATGCAGAGCATCAGGTACCAGCAGGCTTGATACAGCCCTTGGAGGTCCCGGAGTGGAATTGGGACGGGATATCTATGGACTTCGTGACTGGACTTCCACGCACTTCCAGAGGTCACGACTCCATTTGGGTGATTGTCGACCAACTCACCAAGTCGGCTCACTTCTTACCCATCAGAGAGCAGGGCTCAGTGGAGAGCTTGGGGCATCTCTACGTTCAGGAGATTGTACGGCTTCACGGTGTGCCATCATCTATCGTCTCCGATCGAGATGCTCGCTTTACTTCCCGGCTTTGGAAGGGGTTACAGGAGGCGTTTGGGATGCAGCTACGTCTGAGCACCGCCTTTCACCCTCAGACGGATGGTCAGACGAAGAGGACCATTCAGACTCTCGAGGACATGCTCCGCGCATGTGTCCTCGACTTTGGTCGCAGCTGGGAGGACCACCTACCCTTGGTGGAGTTTGCGTACAACAACAGCTATCACTCCACCATCGGGATGGCACCATATGAGGTGTTGTACGACAGACCTTACAGATCTCCTTTGTGCTGGACAGACCCTGGGGAGTCAGCACTTGTGGGACCAGAGATGGTCTGGGCCACGACAGAGAAGGTCCAGGTCATCCAGGAGCGGATGAGGATAGCTCAGAGCCGGCAGAAGTCTTACGCTGAAAGGAGGTGGAGGCCACTAGAGTTCGAGGATGGCGACCACGACTTCTTGCGTGTCTCACCTCGACGTTGATTACAGAGATTTGGCCGAGGCGGAAAGTTGTCTCCACGCTTTATCGGACCATTCCAGGTCCTCATCAGGATTGGCGAGGTGGATTATCGCCTGGCTCTACCACCTCAGTTGCACTGGTTGCACGATGTCTTCCATGTATCTCAGCTGAGGAGATACGTGCACGACCCGACGCACATCATTGACCATGGGGAGCTAGACGTTGATGATGAGGCGACTTTTGCGGAGGTCCCAGTGGAGATCGAGGATCGACAGGAGCGGGTCATACGTGGATGATCGATTCCTCTAGTGCGCATCATATGGCAGCACGAGAACCTCCAGGAGAGCACTTGGGAGCGGGAGGCTCAGATGCGTGCTCAGTACCCACATTTGTTTCCCTAGTTTATGATGTATCTTTACGGGGACGTAAATCCCTGAGGTGGGAGTGATGTAAAGACCCGTAAATTTCAAGGAATTTTTTTTCCTATTTTTCTTTGGAATTTTACAAGAATGCAGTTTCTGACGGCACTTGATTCCGAGGCCCGGTGTGCCCGGAATCATTTTCCGAAGTTTGGCTCAGGTACGTTCAGTGAACAAACGAGTGGGTTTTTCTAACTTTTGAACCGGTGCTTGGAATCGAATTCTGAGGGCACCGATGGAATCGCAGCGCCGGTACTTGCTTAGAAACGCCTCTTCCAGAGTTGCGTTTGCTCGGGTGTGGTTTTTAATTTTTGGGGTTAAGTTAAGAAATAAAATAAAGTGGTGTGACAAACTTTATTTTATTTCACTTAAAGCCGCTTAAAGCCACTTAAAGCTGTTTAAGCTGAGTTAAAGCGGATAGGGTACAATTCAAAATATCCTACCCTCTTGGTAGGATATTTGTGAGGTGGGGCCCGCATGAGCCCCACCCTTTCTTTTCCGCTAAGTAACGCACCCGCGAAAACCCTTTTTAATGAAAGTCAACTGGGGCATTTTCTTAAACTCTTAAACGCTCCTATTAATTGGGTGGTTTATTCGTTGAAATTAATTCTATGAATTAATGGGTCGTTACTTAGTTTGTTTTTCGTTTGTTGGCATATAATAAAATAAGACCAACACTTTTCTTCTTGAGTGTTGTTCGTTGAGAGGATTTGACAGAAACCTTAAGTCCTTCATCCTCCTTCGCGAAGAACGCGAAGAACACGAAGAACGTGAAGAACGCCGACCTCCAACGAAGGGCGAAGAAGAACGCCGAGCCCTCGGAGATCGACGACGCGGCGCCAAGTAACGCGACGCCGACGATTCTTCTCCCGCAAAGTTCTTCTATGATGTTCCTTCATCCGCGACAAATCTTCAATCATCCGTTGAGGTAAGAGATTGCGGACCTTTTAATTCTTTGTGGTTTATAGCAACAACAAAGATTTAATTGTTATAATTAAATCTGTATGTTCTTGATCCTCGGAGTTCATCGACACAATGCCGTATACCGCGACGACGCGACGCCCTTCTACGACGCGACGATCCTCTTCTTCCGTGACGATCATTTCCGCGTAGAACGCCCGTTCGACGACTTCGATGAGGTAGGGGTTTGATTCTTAAAAATCTTTGTGATTTATACCCGCGACGTTTGTTAAACTTTTGTTGTGTAATTTTTTTTAAAACCGCTAACGCGGTGGGTGCGAACTAACGAACAAGTCCGAACCCACCGCACTTTTTCGTTCTTGGTGCGCGAAATGGAGGACGATGACAAACGGGGCCGCAATGGCGATTTGAGGGCCTGACAGTGAAGTATGGGACCCAGGAGGAGCTACGGTGCAGACGGAAATGGAATCGGACCACCGGAGAAACTCCGGTGGCCCGCAGAATCCACCGGCGGCGCCTCGGCGCGCCGCCGGATGGAGCCGCCGCGGCTGAAGCCACGGCGGCGGCGGCCAACCAGACCCGCGACCGCGTGGGTCCGGCGACACACGGGACGCGGCAAAGCCGCGTCTGCTGACCATGCGCGGCCCCACGCGGGGCCGCGACACCTCCTCCCGCAGGGGCAGCGCGCCCCGTGGTTCCTCCGCTCGGCTGCTCTGCCGAGCTGAGCCGGACCGAACCGCCGGGCCGGGTCGCGCCCAACCGGGTCGGACCCGGACCCGGGTCGGTCCGGGCCCAGACCCCCTGTTTCCGGACCTTTTCGGTCTTTTGCTCATAACTTGAGCTACGGGCCTCCGAACGATGCGCTGTTAGCGGAGATGCAATCCTTGGATCGAGACGGTCGTTTCGGTATATCACACTCAAGGTTTCGGAATACCTTGGGTTCGGCCGGGTTGGTTCGTACACGAAACCAACCGGGCCCTCGGAGCGGAAATGCTCATATCTTGAGCTTCGGACGTCCGATTGACGTGCCATCGACTTTATTGAATTCCTCTAAGTGAGACGGATCTTTTGGCATACTCCGCCTGAGGTTTGGACGTAGGTGGAGTACGGGCTGGTTGGTTTTGCCTTAAAAACCAACCGGGCCCCTGGGACGAAAAAGCCAATAACTCTCAGACCGGGCGTCCGATTGACGCGCCGTCTGCGACGTTGAGTTCCTGTTGACGATACATAACTTTTGGATACATCAACTCTGGACTATGTGTCAGTTGATGTATCAGCCTCTCGACTCGTGGAGCGGACCCTCCCGAATGAGCTTGCTGTGTGCGGGAACCCTAGAGCTGGCTGCGACTGCTACTGTGATGACGACGACTGTGCAGAGATCCTCAATGGATTCGACGGCGACGACTATAGCACTCAACGATCCTTTGTGGGTCAGTGCTACCGATCCTGTGTGGGTCCGATCCTGTGTGGGTCAGCGCTCAGCGGTCCTGTGTGGGCTAGCGCCTACAGGTCTTGTGTGGGCCCGATCCTGTGTGGGTCTTTGCGGGGGTTAGTTACCTATCGATCCTTTGTGGGTTAGATTCTTTGTGGGTCATTGCGGGGGTTAGTACCTATCGATCCTTTGTGGGTCCGGCGACTTAGATGGATCAGTGATCATCTCTATCGTCATTCGAAGAAGTATACCTGTGTGAGCTGAATCCTATTTACTCTCCTTTGTGAATTGTGTTGTGCTATCCTATGTGGATTACGTATTGCTTTCTTTTGTGGATTGTGTTGTGTTATCCTGTGTGGATTTACGTTTTTCTTTCCTGTGTGGACTGGGTTGTACTTGAGCTCGGATGTTGGAGCCAAGCGAGAATTGATGACTTAGGTATATGTATGGGCATATTCCTAAGCAGTGTTGGATGTTACTTCATGATTGTATCTTTCCTTTGTGGATTATCCTTGTGGATTCTGAGAGACCTTCGGCGGTCTTGGGGTCCCTACTGAGTAGCTTATACTCACCCCTGCACGGGCTATGCCCGTACTACGTTGTGTTGGTTGCAGATGACGGACATCGCTGATCGTGGTGGAGGCTTGCGGAGCAGGACAATACCTGGAGGTGGACCACTGGGTGGGACGTACTCGGAGCGGTCGGCTGGACCCGAGGAGCAGTGGAGGTTTTATGTACCCACCCTTCAGGTGGGACTTCCAGTGGACGACTCGACGTTGCGGATTTACTTTTCAGTTGTTGTTTTCCCTTTCGAGTTGTACTTTATTTTCAGTTTGGGTTTGTATTCTGGCCCACTTACTTTCCGCACTTACTGTTGTACCAGTTTTTACGTAGTGTTTACTTCTACCTGCTTACTCTGTGGTGTTTTTTGTTTACTTTACAAAGGCAATGCCTTCCCTTTACCAGGATTTACGCCTTGGTGCTTGTCGCCAGCCCCTGGCCTATGGAAGGAGGGCTTGGGGTAGTCACTGCACGGGACCCGAGGACGGGTCGTGACAGTCTGGGCCCTGATGAAAGGGTCTCGTACCATGTCGGTGGAGTAGCGGGAGAGATCGTTGAACCTTTCCATGTACTGGGCCATGGTCATGCTACCCTGCTGTAAGTGCAGCATCTCCTGTATACACACTGAGCATAGAGTCGCTAAGAAGAACTCTACCCTGAAAAGGCCCTCGAAGTCTGCCGAGGTGAGGGTCGCCTTGTTGTGTAATAGGAGTGTCAGACTCCACCATCTCCTAGCTACTCCCTGGAGGATACTGGCAGCTAGGATCACCATAAGATCAGCTGGTGTCCCAACTAAGGTAAAAACTCTGGCTATAGCCTCCAACCAGTCCTCAGCGGCCTGTGGATCTATCTCACCTTAGAACCTTGGATCTCTCTACCGTTGAAACTTGTGCAACACACTCAGTTGGCGTGCACCCTCTGATGGTGGGGCTGGTGGCATCTTCTTCCCAACGGGTGGTGGTGCTACTGGTGCACCACCCGATGGTACTATTTTTGTAAGAGGGCCCTGCACCGAAGCCTCATCGCTCAATGGGCCATCATCATGTATTCTCTTAGGAATCCTAGCTGGTTGTCTACATGGAGGCGTCCCAAAAGAAAACAGGTGCGTCACAGTCAATAAGTTATAACTGGTGAGGTGACTTAAAGAAAACATAAGAAAACATTCCAAAACACATGGAATCAATGTTTTGGTGCACTGAGCCAGAAATCAGAATTCAGGGTCTTGGTGTATGGATACGTCGGCCACCGCACCAACACTGGATTCCCCTAACTAAAAACCACACTCATAACACTTAACACTATTGCTACATTGAAAAGTTCAGAGTCCTAGTTCTTCGGTAGAACCAACTCCTCTGATACCACTTTGTCATGACCCACCCCTAGGGTCTGTGTCATGACTACCCCAAACCCTCCTTCCATAGGCCAGGGGCTGGTAACTAGCATCAAAAAGACGTATCCTTATAATGGGAAGGCATTGAATTTAAACCTATACAAACACACAAATCCAAGAGTATAATAAGAGGTAACCACGAAGTAAACTGCTGTAGTAAAAAGTGTGTTGAAAATAAAGGGGCCAGAATACAAGCCCAACTGGAAAGTACAAGTACAACTGAAAAGAGAAAAACAGCTCCTGGATCATCCACTGAGGATTCTACCTGAAGGGTAGGTACAACTCACGATCAGCAGTCACTATAGAACGTCACTTTAAAGGTCCACCTCTGAGCACCATCCTGTCCTGGCTCCCTCAGCCTTGATCAACGATGTCTGTCATCTTCATAAGACACAACAAGGAGCGGGTGTTGCACCACGAAGGTAAAAGTACCACATAGGTAACACCACGAAGGTAACACCACGAAGGTAAAAGTGCCACATAGGTAACACCAAGAAGATAATACCAGGAAGGTGAAGGTACCACAAAGGTAACACCATGAAGGTAACAACATGAAGGTGAAGGAACCACAAAGGTAACACCACGAAGGTAAACGAATAAACTCACACCAGGTTTAAGTAAAGTATATAAGTACAGATGATTAGTTGTGAAACTAGATCATCTTATTCTGTCAAGAGGCACTACTGTTATCCATATGGAGTCTGACCCACACAGAATCGATAGGTACTAACCCCCGCAATGACCCACATATGATTTGACCCACCCGAAGTCGATAGGTACTAACCCCCACAATGACCCACATAGGATCAGTATGTGGTGACCCACACATGATCATTGAGCGCTAACCCACACAAAATTTGACCCAAACAGGATCAGTATGCGCTGACCCACACAGGATCGCTGAGCGCTGACCCACACATGATCGTTTTGTACTAACCTCTGTATGATTTGTCTCCAACTTCCGCCTCACTGCTAGCCACTAGATTCCCGGTCATAGTACGCTTGATTTTGAGAGAACAGCTCCTCAAGTAATCATTCGTATATCAACCACCATGAAGCTCTACAAAGAAGTATCCCAAAGGACTCTCATGTCGTAAGGGTTCCAATGCGACAGACGACGCGTCAATCGGATGCCTGGTTTGTGACTTATAAGTGTTTTAGTTCTGAGGGCATGGTTGGATTCAAGTTCGATCCAACCCAGCTACACTCCAACTTTCTCCAAAACTCAGGTAGAGTATACCAAAAGGACTACCTCATCCTAAGGGTTTTGGCACTGCAGACGGTTCATCAAATGGACGCTCGGTCTGTTAGTTACACCCCTTTCCATGAAATGGGGGTGACTGTACCTTGGTCTGGCCCAGCTCAGTCAGGCCCGCCAGAATACGTCAAAGGGGCCGCTTCCAAAAAGGGATCCCAACACCACTAATGGTGTGTCGAACAGACACTCAGTTTTTCAGTTATGGATGTTTCTTTATTTGGGGACCGATTAGGTCTAGGTCCGGTCCGACTTGTTCCGGTCGGCCCGATGCAACAGGTCTCGAGGTCCACCTGACCCCGCTCGGGTCCGGCCCGCTAAGAGTCAGCCTGGTTTACTGGGTCCAGTCCATCGGGGTCGGATCGGTTCGGTTCGTGGGCTCGGGTCGTGGTTGGCCCAGCCCGTCGGGTGGGGCTCGACCCACCCGCATTGGCCCACTAGGCCGCGAGTTCGGCCCGGCCCGCTGGTGGGTCATGCCTACGATTTCGGCCTGCTCGTTTGGCTGAGTCTACCAAAAGGCGAACCGGTCGTCCCAGCTGGCCTCGCGGGTGCGGGGTCGTTTCAGCCAGCCGGTGGGGCACTGCCCCACCACATAACGATCGACAATTTTGGCCGACCGGGGGTCCTCCTACCCAGCATGGCGCAGGGCTGCGCCACTCTCCACCTACCACAGCTTCGAGTGGAGGCCTCTAGAGGTGCACGACGGTGCACCGCTCCACCTCCGCCTTCCATGGCCGGCTCGAGCCAGCCGCCTTCTTCACCTATCATGGCTTCGGTCGCGACACTTGACCATTGGCGGTGCGCGACGGCGCGCCACACCACCTCTGCGGCCGGTTGGTGCCAGTCGCTCTACTAACTGCCATGACATAGTGTCACAACCTCCTCCTGCGATGCGCGATGGTGCGCCGCCTCCATCGTGCACGGATGGTTCCGCCACGCCGACAGTCTTTCACAAAGAAAGCAGTGGTAAATAAGGTAGCAGATGGTTTGGGCCATGTTAGTTTGGCCCGCGCCCTCCACATTAGCTTGAAAACATAAGGGAGGAAAAAGGATTCAACAATCACTTGAAATTATAACAAAATAAAATCCCTAACTCAATATCATTGGAGAATACCTGCGATTGAGGAAGAGTCGTTGTTCGTTGTCTTGGAAACAATCTTTCAAAGTTGTCTCTCAAACGTCATCCTTCGGTTCGTGATTCGGTGTCGCTCTTCATCGCTCACTAGAACCGTCTTTGACCTCAAAATGATTGGTATCATGACACTTTATCAGAACTTCGTCGCTTAGTGAAGTCGTACCAATACCTATCCACAAGATTCATATAAATAGGAGAGGGGGTGAGTAACAACCGTGGAATTAATGAGGGTTCATTTAATAGGAACCTTCCTAATTTCCAACGGTGATATTATAAAGGATTTGAGGAGTCAAGAAATTTAAGGGCTTTACACGTCATTGGTCCCACCATTGCTGCTTTTCCGTTGGAGGAAAATAAATAAATAAATAAAATAAAAAAGTTATTTTATTATTCTTTTAAAAGGTCCAAAATCTAGATTTTTCTCCAGACTTACTATGGTCTAAGTGAAGCCTCCCTTAAGAAAATCGTGGTGCTGCGGATTCAACTGTACCCTTGGATTTTTAATCCAAACACTGGTTCAAAAGATAGAAAATTTTGCCTATGCATTTACTGAATGCACCTTAAAAGAAGTTCAGAAATTCATTCTGGGTACATCGGGCCTCAGAATCACGCGCTGTCAATTTCCACAGACTCATAATAATTACATATAATTAAAAAATACATGAAAAATATAGGTCTTTACATGCTCACTGCAACTTCACCCCTTTGATAAAAATCCCTCAAGAGGTGATATTTCCATAGAATGTGCTTTTGTTCGTGATGTGACCCTGGTTCTTTTGCAAGATCCACCGATGTAGTATTATCACAATATATGTGATAGAATCTTTACTTCTATGCACCACATCATGCTCCTGGACAAAGTTCTTAATCTATACGACTTCATTGGATGCATCAGAAGCTGCTATATATTTGGAATCTGCTGTAGAATTAGCAGCAACTGACTGCTTTGAACTCTTCCAGCTCACATCTCCTCCATTGAGACATAAAAAATATCCTGATTGCAACTTCAGATCATTCTAATCTGTTTGAAAATTATTATCATCATACCCTCTAATGACAAGATCCTCATCTCCTCTATATACCAGGAACATATCCTTAGTTCTTCTCAGATACTTAAGGATAGTGTTAACATCAGTCCAATGTGGTTCTCCTAGATCTGCTTGATATCTGCCTATCATGCTCAATATATAGGCAACATCAAGCCTGGTACATAACATGACATACATGATGGATCCTATAGCCGAAGGGTATGGGATCTTACTCATCCTATATTTCTCCTGTTGTGTCTAAGGACACATTTTCTTAGAAAGATGTAGGCCATGTGACACTGGAACCAATCCCCGCTTGGATTGTTCCATACTAAATCTCTTTAGTATCTGGTCAACGTATGTACCCAGACTTATTCCAAGCAGCCTCTTGGATTTATCACAAATTATCTTGATCCCTAGAATGTAGGCTTCTTCACCTAAGTCCTTCAGGAAAAAACACTTGTTCAACTAGTCCTTAACTAACTGTAAGATTGGTACATCCTTTCTAACTAGTAATATGTCGTCAACATATACTACTAGGATAATGACCACATTCCCTTTAAACAGTTTATACACACATGGCTCACATTCATTCTTAATGAAACCAAATTCCTTTATAGCTTCATCAAATCGAATGTTCCATGACCTGGATGCTTGCTTTAATCCATAAATGGATTTTTGCAACTCGCAAACCTATTTAGCTTCACATGGTGTCACAAACCCTTCTGGTTGTGTCATATAGATGTCTTCCTAAAGATTCCCATTAAGGAATGCTATTTTGAAATCCATCTGCCAAATCTCATAGTCATGGTAAGCTGCTATGGAAAGTAAGATTCTTATGGATTTAAACATGGAAACTAGCGATAAGTTTTCCTCATAGTCAATTCCTTGATGTTGTATAAATCATTTATCAACTAGCCTTGCTTTATAGGTTCTAAATTGACCTTCCATGTCCATATTTCTCTTGAATACCCATTTTCATCCAACATGATTTATATCAACTGGCTCATTGACCATAACCTAGACTTTGTTCTGATACATGGAATCCATCTCAAAATTCATAGCTTCTAGCCACATTGAAACTTTTGAGCTCTCTACTGCTTCCTTGTAGGAGATAGGTTCATCATTGTCCATCAATAAAGATTCACCATCCTCAGTGACTAGGAAACCAAATCTCTTTGGTTCCCTTACCTATCTTGAGCTCCTACACAGTACTTGGGTTTTTAAAACCTCTTCCATAGGGACCTATGGAACTTGTTCCTATACCAACTCCTATGTATCTTGAGTGTCAACTTCATCGAATTCAATCGTTCTCCCACAATCCTTTTTAGGATGTGCTCTCTCTCAAGAAATACGGCTTGTGTGACAAAATGGGTTTCTTTCCATTCCATAACTCAGAGGGAATTTCATTTTCCACCTTAGTTGGTACTTGGTTTAAAGTTTATACTGCAATTTGTAATGAAAATCCCCAAAAGGATAATTGATGATCTTCATGACTCATCATCGACCACACTATGTCCAACAAGTTGTGGTTCCTGCTTTCACTAAAACCATTCCACTATGGTGTATAATGAGGAGTGAATTGAGATAGAATCCCAGACTCCCGTAAAAGGTCAATGAACTCTTAGTTCATATATTCTCCACTTAAATCTGATTGAAGCTTATTTATCTTCTTACCAAGATGATTCTCTATTTCATTCTTGAATTCCTTAAATTTCTCCAAGGACTCTAACTTATACATCATTAAGTATATATATACATATCTACTCAAATCATCAGTAAAAGTAATGAAGTAAGAATATCCACCTCTAGCTTCTACTGGAAATGGTCTACACACATCTATGTGCACCAATCCTAGAAGATCAGTTCCCCTTTCACCCTATCCACCAAAAGGAGGCTTGGTCATTTTATCTTGTAAACAAGCGTGACAACTATCAAGTGGTTTTATCTCAGTAGAGTCTAAATAACCATCTTGGAAGAACTTTGTAAAGCGCTTCTCGTTTACATGACCAAGACAGTGATGCCACAACTGAGTGTTGTATGAGTCATGTGAGTTTGTTTTGTTATCAATTTCCAACACTTGGTTTTCATAATTTAATACATATAAACCATTATTTAAATGTGTCATACCATAACATACATTGTTATCATAAAAGAAACAACCATTATTTATAAACTTGAAAATAAATCCATCAATATCCAACCATGATACAAAAATTATGTTCTTGGTTACAATAGGCACATAATAACAGTTATGTAAAACCAAAAGCATCCCAGTTGGAAATGAGATATGGTAATCGCCAATGGATAATGCAGCCAACCTCGCACCATTGGCTTCTCAAAGATCCACCTCTCCTCTGGAAATCTTTCTAAATCTACTTTGTTTCTGAATTGGAATACATATGTGAGCCCCACAATCTATATCTAATTCCAAATGTTTATAAATAGAATGATTACACTCGATAATGAATGCACCTTTAGCATCTCCACACTTTTGGGTGAAGTTCATCTTCTAGTGGCCTGGCTTGCCACATGAAAAACATACCTCCTCCCATTCCTTTCCCTACCTTTAGATATTCTCCTTCTTGGAGGGACGATGCTTGGGGGTTTAGACCGTTTATAAATTCTTGGAACCTTTGCCTTGTCCTTCCTTTTCTTATTCACCATAAGGATAGTGAGTTTGTCACGCCCCATGTCCTTATTTACTTAGAGAATCAATGTCAAAAGTTCCAATATAATCTTCTCATTATTTTTCATGTTGTAGTTGAAAATAAATCTAGAGAAGGTCTTGGGCAGTGATGATAGGATGAGATCTATATGCAGCTCATCCGGGAACATAATCCCTAAGATGTATAGGGGTTCTATATAGCCAATAATCTTGACTACATGAGACCCAGCTAGAACAAACTCTCCAAGATTAGCTGTGAACAAAACATTGAAGATATCATATCTCTCCTATCTCACCTTCTCTTGATAGAGATCCTTAAGGTGAGACATCATGTTTTATGCATCTATGTATTCATGTTTCTTCAAGAGCTCATTAGACATGGATGATAGCATAAAACATTGGACATATGTGGCATCATCCATATGGTTCATATATATAGAGAGTTCCTCATCTCTGGCCTCTTTTTCAGGTTCAACTAGAATAGGATCCTCTAACACATACAAATTTCTCTCACAGAAAAGGATAACACATAAACGCCTCTGCCACTCCTAGAAATTGGTGCCGGTGAGATGGTTTTCTTTCTCTAGTATGGTTCACAATGATATGTTTTATGTCATTTTCTTTCCATTTCTACAAATTAATATTAACAAAGTTGTAGTAATTTATCATGATAAAACTGAGACAAATAAATAAATTAATACTTATTAGTCTCCCACTATTTTATCGAAATCCAATAGCCCTCACCATTGACTTCAGAATATTTTGTTGCCTAAATATTCTAGTGGCAAGTATCCATATTACCCTTCATATTACCCCAACTAGGGTTGGTCAAGAAACTTGAAGGTTTTTAGGTAGGCATTCCAAATTCCAACTACATTAACTCACAGTTCCTTGATCCGCTGAGTGGACTCCCCAATCCTGAAATACTTTTATTTTGGATTTCCTCAACCTTTGCCTCTTGGTCACAACAATTCATGCTGTAGCAGTCAACCCTTAATGTGAACCAAGTCAAGTAAACCCAAAAACCTTGAATTCGAATTCCCCGATAATTAAAATCACCCCAACTAGTGTTGGTCAAGCGCTTTGAACTATGGTTTGATTCTAACCAATATTATGGAAGGCTATACCAACTTAATATTTTTTTGAAGGATTTTATCCTTGTATGTAATTTCCATTTTATTATCTATGATTAAATTATTGTTAATATTAATTTGGATATACTTAATTGATTAACCATGTCTTAGATAATAATTATTCATAATCTGATCTTATTTTAGTCTCATCTTGCATGCTTTTTTAATTCATTAATTGTGTGATTGTGATAACACACCCACAATAAATAAACCATGAAATTGATAGAATTAAAATAAATGGCATGATCATGAGATTGTTCTATTGGTTATTTTATCTAGAGGTTGATAAACTAACCTAATACCTAGGGGAGAAAACCTCTTGATACTTTTGGGTTTGTGTTTATAGTTTCCCACCTGTCAACCTTTGTATCTCCTTGGGTTGGTTTCACCTCAGATCCTAACTTGAATTGCCACCACTAGCTTGGGAGATCCATCCATTACATATTCTTTTATCTCACACATAGGTGAGGGGTAAAATGGGGTTTTACATAAAAGAAACCTTGGACACGCAGACCCTACATATTAATGAGGAGAAGGCTTGTAGGCCAAAAAATTTAATTTAAATAAATAAAATAAAATAAACTATCCACATAAAAAGGTCTTGGTCTAGATCATGATCATCCATACATGCAACTATATTTACACATAAATAAAACTAGTATTCAATTCTTTAATCATTCTTGGTTAAGATAAGTCATGCTCAAATAAATTAATTATCTTTAATTAATAAATCCTTTTATCTTAAACCCTTTTTTTAATTTTATTGAGATTCTCATCCATCATAATTTTAAACAAATAAATTCATTTAAAATTATCTTTTTACGTAACTTGTACCTTGGAGGCAACCTGGTGAATTCATATTCATAACTACCTAATGAGTATAAATGAACATTACACATATGTTAAATTAAAGACATATATATAAAACACTTATCACATGTTGTGCCTCAGCTTTACGCCTGCACCATGGTACACGTCTCAAGGGTTTGTATAATATAATAATAAATTTTAATAAATATTCATAATTTGGATGAGTACACGGCATGTAGTTCCAACTACACAACATTTAATATCATTCACCATCCATCTGAAGTACATGCCCGAGGATACAACGAGTAGAGGTACTTTGGAAATCTTCAGAGTACACGGTGTGTCTAGTGGGCCACACGCCGTGTAGTATCTGCATTACATGTTATCCAGCTTTCCAATCCATGTATGGGTTATATGGTCTAACCCTAACCTAAAGGGACTACATGTCGTGTCTAGTGTGCCACATGGCATGTAATCCAAAAACCGTGTGCCACCTATTCATGGTCAGTACATGGATTCATTTAAGACTTAGACAAACTCCAACACGTGGCTTGGTTTGGCGGACCAGACCTGATGTATTGAACCTTGAATACATGGAATGTACTACCAAATACACGCTGTGTGTTTTAGTATTGTATGTCCAGAAACCTTTGGCCCCTCTGGATGAGATCCTCTATTTTATTTTAATCAAAATTAAAAGAAAAACTTTGTTTCTGTAAGGTGAATGAGAAACGAAAGAGGAGGAACAGATCTCAAGATTCATATTTACAAAATGATTAACTTGAATTGAAACAACTAAATTATTAAATGCGTAAATCATAAATGAAAAACTAAATAATTATAATCAACGATATGACCACTCTGATACCACTTGTAGGTTCCGAGTGCAGCGAAAGTGAATGGATGTGTTTACCCAACTTTAATTTTTTCCATTACCAATGATCAATATGATATCTATCCCAATGATAAAATTTAGGATCTTCGAAATAGAACAATGAATGAAAGAAATGAGGGGAGTTCTGAAACCATAGAGTGGATCATCATATTTTGGTTATAATTAATTTAATTAAAATACAAGAATTACCTTGATAGAATTCTCTCTTCGTTGATGCTTCCAGCCACGATCCAATGTGATTCGTCATTGCATTGCAGAATCCAAGTGTAGGATTTCTATAGTGGTAATCCACACATGCTTCACATATATTTGGACCTCATCGAAGGTATCTTCAGGTGCTAGCATGGAAGAGTCTTCACTTGCGATGTTCGCCTTTGATCTTCTTGAGAGATGATTATGAAGTGCTCTCCTTGATCCGGTGGAGGAGGATCTCTCTCGTAACTTGAGAGCATTCTTGGAGGAAATGAATTCTCTCTTGGCTTGAGATATTTTTCCAGATCCATTGTGCACAACCACAAAAAAATGGCTTGGATTAATGAGAATAATGTAATTGGGATTTATAATACTTAGAATAATAAAATGAATTAATTACCAAAAGGAATTTATTTATTTCATTTAATTCTTAGTAAGACCCCATGTATAATAATAACAATTGACTATTATTATCACTTGACATGTGCCCAGTGAATTACACCTAATATTATTTAATTAAATAAAGAATATTATTTATCTCAAATCTCTAGAAAAAACTATATGGTGTGTATATTAATATACACAGTTTGTATTTTTGTTTTTTTTGTTTTCTTTATTTTCTCCACCACATTTATTAGACCTTGAATAATGACTATTTATTTATCAAATAAATATCACTAGAGTACTCACTAATAAATATATTATTTCACCCACAATATATATTCTCTCGAATAACTAGTTTCAAAATAAATGCGACCAGGCATCCTTGAATAATTATTCAACCACAATTAGAAATAATATTTATTCAACTTGTTAAATGAATATTTAACTGAGATACTTGGACACACTTAGTGTGTGACCCTCTAGGCCTCTTTCTTAGTGGCATTAGGTGAATCCTGCCTAATGTCCAAGGTTAGAATCTAGAAATACGCCAAGGAACCCATAGAGAAAGAAGTTAACGCCGCAATGACGTGTCACCTTCAATGAAAGCTTACCATGTAATGTAATCCCTTTATCTAGATATCTCGAATCAAGTGGGTTGCATGTTAGTGCCATCAACCCATGTGCTCGATTATTCTTTCTTTGACTTTCCAAAATTGAACTGACCCATTCCTCACCATGGCCATGTATTTTTTAGGCTATATCAATTCCATTAAAGGTATTGATAAATTAACTTCTGTTATTTAACAGAAGGGGAAAATCCTTTCTCGCATTATCTATTAATTCAGTATTACTCGTGACACACCCAACATATCCTACCTCACTGCGAACAGTGTGTTGTCACAGTTTCATCAATACATCTAAATGTGCCAGCTGTAATACCCATTAATAATAATCTTAAAGTATATGGACCAATACACACATCCGCAGATAGGAACATCCAGTGACACTATGGAATGTGGATTTCCTACAGGCGGGTCTTATTCTCATAATACCCTCTTAGATATCACCAAGGGCACACAACATGGGAAGGTGCCTCAAAGTTTTATGAGTCCTCACCCCTAATGGCCTATATTATTTGTGTCCCTCAAATAACATTATTTGGCCATAGAACATATATTCAAGAATAGTGTTATGACACTTTCGGGTTCTCATCATAGTAGGGATCCTCTATGACCCTTTAGTGAAACAACTATTTATATGAGATTATCACATGCATTTTTAAACAGAAGAACAATCAAGATGTGATAAGGTATTTATTAATAAATAAAGTAAAAAGTAGTTGGTTCTAGGCCAGTAACTCCAACACTAGTACCATTCCATACATGTCCTCATGAATTATCCCAATCATCCCGGCCACCCCCTCAACCACGGTTTTTTGAATGATGAACCTGTATCCATGTTTTAACTTGTTGTTGAGTTCCTTCCAGTTATTCCTTTCCAAATTAGAAACGTTCTCCATGAGAGGTTGCTCCTTATTTTTGAGATCCTCAATAGAAGGAACATCTACTTCATTACCTCTTCCTCTAAAATCTTGTGATTCCTACACTTTAGGCACTATAATAGGAAAAGGGAGGGATTCTTGCACCCCCACACCCCTCTACTGCTTCCACATCCCTACTCTTCATAACCTTTAGAGTGATATCAAGACCATATAAATCTGACAATGGGATTGCCCCAAGCTTCCTATAAGGAAGTTCTATCTGTAAAGGTACCGAGGTCAGGGAATGGGACTATCCAAGTTCAGAAGAAGAAGATCAAGACTTCCTAAATGGCATAAGTTTAAACCCATCCTTATCAACTAACTTATATGAAGAGGTATATTTACATTCTGAAGCCTTCTGAATAACTATGGGAAAACTAGAGTTACTCACTGTGGAATTATTGTCATAATGAGGGGAGTCTGGTACTATATTGGATTTACCCTTCCTCCTAAAGGTGATAAAATATTATTCTTATGTAGTTCTCTATCCACTTTATTTTGAACAACATTTTCAAGTTCAGTTTGTGCCAAATCATCAAAATGAACGCGATGATCAATATCCTTATCTCTTATATCATCCTTTGAAAAGGGGATACTACAGTTACCCTCATTCTCAGAAGGTACATACGCTCTCTCCTACATTGGAATTGCATGCTCTTATACAACAATATCATCCCATTATTTATTTCATAGTGGAGTATAAGAGACCTTCACAACATTAACAGAATGATTATAGGTCAAGGTAACATCATCTGTAACCCATTCCAGCATTGAGGCTTCCTATTGCTTGCAACCACCATGTTGTGGAGCATGAGCAGAGTTGCCTGACACAACCCTCCCTACTAGTATTTCATCACTTAGTGACTGTCTTGTATCATGATTAGGGGATTTTAGAGAATGAGCCTTTTAATGAAATGAATCTCTTCATTACTATGATCTGAAGAATAAGAGAAAATAACAGCTCTTCTTCAATTCATTAAATCATAGATAATTAATTTACAGTCCAAACAGAACTTTGTAACTTTCTCATATTCAACTGTTATCTCAAATTCATCAAATTTAGTGGATATATATATTTTATCAACCATGGTCTAACCTAAACCATAAATCGAGCATATTATTCAAAACAAGCTAGCTCGGTCTCTTTGTCCAACTTAATAGGGACTCCGATCGCATGGTTAAGGTCATAAAAGATATTCAGATGCCACAACAGCTAGCTTAGTCCATAGATTGTAATCCACAGTTTAAAAGATGAGTTACATACCTCTATTGGATTGAAATTCATATTCCATTCATGTAAGTGTATGACCTCGGGTTTGAATGAAGTGAAACCATGTCCCCACGCATGCAACTTCATATCTTTAGTGGGAAAAGGGGATGAAAAACCATTTACCCAATGAAAAACACCTCCATTTGTCAAATCCACAAACCATAAATATATGCACAACCACATCATTCAATTTCCATTGTTTAGACCCCTGGGTAAAATTAATCTTGCAATAATCAAGTGTTTACCTAGATTCAATCATTTGATGACTGCATCGCCATCTGCTCTAATGTGAACAATACTTCCACTTCGACAAATAGCTCTAGTGGTGGAGTATTTTTAGAGAGAGAAATCATTTATATTTGCAACATTGGGAGGAAAATAACTCAATTTGGAAACACCACCACCGATCTTACGATCCTTTAACCCAATCATGCCATATTTGTGTGAATAAAAGCATCTATGATCCAGAAAGACTTCAACAGATGAACCCAATTGCTTCACCATGGAAAGATCTAGCAATCTCCATGGATATCCAGTGAGGTAGCCTCTCGTACTACCCACATCCTCCTCATGAAAATTTTATAATAAAAAACATATGAAGTCTCTCTTAAATGAAGCAGAAATACTATAAGATCCCATCTTTTTTTGGGTACGCCCCTCTTTGATTTTTTCATTTGAGCAATGGTGACCGAGTCTTGTCTGGAGACGGAGAGACTTTGTTAATGAAAATGACCTAAATTTTAGGGATATATGTTTTTTTAATTAATAGAGTATAGATATAAACATTTTAAATGGGTTTATGAGGGTTTTCTCATGTTTTGGATGGATTTGGGGGCTTTTCATATGCTTATGTAAGAAACTTGACTGAAAGTTGTCTTCAGGGGATTTACATGTCATGTAAAGGTGTTACATGACATGTAAATTCTTCTAGAAACATTTTTTGAAACCAGTATAGAGTATGAAATGATTACACATCATGTAAACCATTCACATCATGTAATAATCAATCGGGATAAATATTAACCTGAGGCGATGGGTTTTTCGACATATCCCTCTGAAAAGAAATACCCAACATGTAAATGAGTTACACACAATGTAATATCCTAAGAATCAATTTTAAAGTTGTTGTGTGGCTGATTTTTTCTTTCAATCTACTACATAATTTCTCCTCTCAAACCTAGGGTGTATCCTTATAAATTTTAGAGCATCATCCTCCTTTTTGGATGTCCCGTTTGAGAAAATCAATCCCTAGTAATTCATTCTGTTTAAGTTTTCCCTTAACTCCCTTTGTTCTTCAGCCACTGCGGTGTAATCACTTGACAGGGGTCATTATTGGTTTTGATCTTGATCATTTATGATCTATGATCCTTCTAACAATCATTTTTGCCTTCATTCTTGTTGGAAAATCCTACTGGAATCATTGGTTGATCATCAGTTAAAGATAGGGGGTCTAAACCTTAACCCTATATTCTGTTTAATTCCAAGTATGTACGATATTTCAATTTCACCAACATAGAATGAACCTAAATTAATTAAATTATGAATTAGATTATTCCTTGGAATCCCTTTGGATTCAATTGATATTAACTTGGATTATGGTAATTATTCAGGTGAGAAAACCCTTGATTATAAATGAATTGACTAATGGATTTAAGTGTGTTTAGCATGACATGAGTTTTGGGTGTTTTATTAATATTGATTCACTTTGTTCTGGCCTGATTATTGAAATGATTGGAATGTTATTAGTTTATGACCAAATGATAAATGAAATGTGAAATTGAAAGATAAATGGTAATTTTCATAATTAACCATTGAGACTTGTGATGTGATTTGTGATATCCTTGTTGTTATGCCTAGTGATTAATGTTATAATGATTATATAGCAGGATATTCCTAGTGATACATGTTGTAATGATTATATTAAAGACTATGTCTAGTGATTCATTCTGAAATGATTATATATAGGGTGTGGCCTTGATACATGTTTTAATTATTATAGAGCGGGCTATGACCTATGACACATGCTGAAATGATTATATATCAGGCTTGGACCTAACACATTTTGAAATGCTTATATACTTGGATGGATCCTATTTATTACTAAAATGGTTATATAGCAAGTTTGACCCAGTTTTGTATGATTTATACAATAGATGTATGGTTATTGTTAGCATGGTTGTGAGACATGCTCAGATTCATTCTGGAACGGCGCCAAAGCAGGTTATGTTTTACCATGGTGATATGGATATGATTGGAATGGTTGGGAGACATGCTCAGAGACATTCTGGAATGGTGTCAAAGCAGGTTGATGTGTTATTAACTTAATTGTTTAATTAATTAATACACCTAGTTATTGCATTATTTCATGCACTTATTATTAGATTGGTCATGTTTAGACATGGTGGTGTCAACCTACTGAGTTATACTCACACCCTATTTGGGCCACTATTTGGCACCTGATCAAATTATATGGATGAAGGATTTGATAAGGGAAAGGGAACTTTCTGTTGATTTTTTCTTGCTGGATGGGTTGGAGTTAGGAAATGGGGTCGACATGGTGCTCAGGACCCTGGACTTTGAGTCTTTATTTTAGTCTTATAGTCTTTTATTTTTATTAATTTTAGCATGACATTTAGTTACATTTCAGCCAAACATTACATTATTCCTTTATTATTTATTGGATTACTCAGTTGGATTTTATTGTTGTTTTTTTAACTATTTTGAATTATTTCCATTATTACCACTACTCTAATAATTTTTGTTATATGATTATTCAACTATATTGTAACTCTGTAAACAGGGGGTATAGTCTCTGTACTATACTTATCACACCCCTAATACTAGTTAGTAGCCTTTGGAATATAGGGAGGTGCACTTGAGGTCTCAAAACCAATCCATTTCAGCCACATGAGAGAGTGTCAGATCGAGGGATTTTACAAAGTGGTATTAGAGGAACTAGGTTTCTTTTCTATTTCTTTACTATTTAGGAAAGGTAGAAAGTAGACTAGGATGTGTCAAGACTTGGTCATTATCTTGTGCATGGGATTATCTAACCCATGTACGTGGGAAAATACAAGTGACCAGTGATGAGATTGCTACTTATAATGTTCACTTGTTATAGTTGATGTTATTTCACCTTGGGTGATTCACATATTGTGTGAGGTTATTATTTCATGATGTTACCGGTTCTTAAGATTGTACTCATGGCTTGGTATGGCATGAGATGAATATGCATGCATCATGATAGGCACTTAGGGATATATATTGGCATGCATTTTTCATGATAGAGACATATTTATTACATATGATACATACTTTCCTATATGAACTGTGATATGAGATACCTGTTATATCAGAGAGATGAAATAAATGAACTAATATTTCATACTAAAACACTTTTAATCCTTATTTAGAGAGATCGGGAGTGTGTGGTCCTCTATTGTAGTCACCTATTGAGTTTGGCCTTGTTGTTATAGACAATGTTTTAAGGAGTGTTTTTGTCTTGTAAAAAAATTTCCTCATCATCATCTTCAATTTAAGCATCAGGAGATTAATAATCAGAATGCTCTTAATAAAGATAAACCAGAGATTCTTGTAGCTCATGAGGATCATATGAATGTTTATCTTTATGAAATATTCTTGAGGGTCATGCGATCCATGTAAAGAGATATTGTTCTTATTATGCCTTCGATGTATGAGATGATGAGAGAGTTCCAAATGAAACATCAACCTATGTTCATTGGGTAAGGAGGCCCTAGGTAACCAAGTTCTGGATTGAGTCAGCCCAAAATATATTTAAGCATCTTGAGACACCTACAGATAGAAGGGCGAAGCTTGCTCCGTATATGATTCATAGACCATAAAAGCATTGGTGGAACATTCTGGAGTAGGATGGGTAGAAAGAGGAGTTATATTGGAAGGAAATTGATACAGAGTTCTTGAACCATTTATATCATGAGATATTGAGGGATGATAAGGCTCGTGAGTTTGTGCACCAGACGCGGGAGGGCATGTCAATTTTGGACTACGCGGAACATTTCACTGACCTGTAGTGCTTTATGCCATCTTCGGCAGATAATGAGATCTCCAAGGTGAGATTTTTTCAGGATGGTCTTCACTATGAGATTAGGTCATAGGTGAACGTGTTCTATCTGAGTGATTTAGCGGATGTGATGAACCAGGCACTCATCACGGAAGGGAATCTGAAAGAGGCCCTAGGCAGTAGCCAGGCTATTTCATCAAGGAAAACTGGGAACCCTTCTTCTAGTGTAAAGAAGCCTCTCTATGATAGTTTTCACCAAGGGAATAACATTCACAATAGTTAGGGAAATGGGCATGCATATCAAGATTATATTATGTTTCAATGCAATCAATGTGGAAAGATGGTCCAGAAATGACCTCAGTGTCCATACCCCACTTTAGAGTGTTGTTCTTGTGGCAGGATGGGAAACCTATAGAGGTTTTATATGAGTATGTAGCTATATAGAAATGGAAAGGGATCAGGATAGGTACTAGATTTTTGGAAGGACTTGAGTACTCCTCAGCAGACATGGAGCTGGAGTTCCATAGGATGTTCTGGTTGAGGTAGGGGAAGTGGTACCCCAGTGCATGAGTGGTAGTACCAAGAAGAGGTAATAACTTAGGGGAGCCAAGATAGAGCCCAAGATAGAGGGGTTGGTCAGCTACACATTATTCAAACTACTGAGCTATTGTGGTTTCATGATTGTTTACTTTCATAGGTACAATTCTTATATCATCTACCCTTTCTTTTGTTTTGTTTGATATAGGAGAATCACATTAATTTTTATCCACACTTTTTTTAAATGGTTTGGTATTGTATGTGTAAATAATGGATGTTTTTTTGAACATCGATACACCATTGGGAGTGTGTTCATAGAATATCAAATATTGTAAGGTGTGTTCTCTAGATATTTGTGATTACCGTTTCTTTTGGGAACCATTTGTGCTGGAAATGGCAGGTTACCATTTTATTTTTAGAATGGATTGGTTGATAATATACCAGGATCACATTGACTATTATTGGAGGAGAGTTACCTTCTTATCTATAGAAGGAAGTAGCTATTCTCACTAGGGTGGGTGGGATCTTTAGGCTGGTCATGTTGGACCAATTCAGTGTATATTGGATTTTTGAACATGTTTTCATGACATGTCAAATTTATTATGTTTTTAATGTTTTTTTATAGTATAGGTCAGACCCTAGTTCATATCTCAAAGAGTGTTCGATGTTTAAAGCATTTATTTTTAATAAAGATTACTAAAAAGTGATGGTTTTGAAAATAATTTTAAAAACAAAATGACTTAATTAAAGAGTTTAAGAGTTGATAAATAAATGTGGTTTTTTAAGAATTATGATATAGTGACGTCATTTTAAGTTCACTACACAACTTTTATAGTTCATTATTTTGAAACTTTCTCATGGTTTAATGGAATTATTTGGTTTAGTGTTGTCAAGATCTTGATTCCCCTCTTGCCTCTTAAAACAATGCACAAAGAACCACCCCTTGACACAAAAATCATGTTGTCAAGGTTTAGACCTCAAGCATATAACAAGGGATACCAAAAAGTATAATGAAATCTCATTCATGTGAATGTGAAAAATGATTCTTGTGTTTTCCAATCAGGTCAACCCAAGATCCCCACTTGAAATCTCAACCCAATCGATGTTGAGATAAAAAATGTTTCACTTGATTAAATAAAAACAAATAATTCAAAGAAGAATCATGTTTAGATAAAAGTTAAATGAAATGTTTCACACACTAATTAAACAAAACCAGTAGCATAACAAGTGTTGTAACTCCCTCCCAAGTATGTGTAGCTCCCTTGAAATGACTATCCACTGTTTAGCTCACCATTAAGAGGAGGAGAAGGCTCTGGTGGAACTTTTCCTTCATCCTTGATCCCCCCAGGAGGATAGGGGCCTCCAGAACTTCTTAGATGAGGATAGAAATTACTTGGATCTCTAAAATACCAGATATTTTCCTCCTATTCAAACTTACCAATGTGTTTCCCAAGGTATCATTTTTAGGCAAATTGGAAGGTGTTTTTTAGCCCATAAATTTCAAAAAACCAATTGGACCATGGATTTAAACCCATAGATAGTATTATATCACTTTATAGAAAATTTAAATATTCTATCCCCACCTATGGACTATCTCCACCAAAAAATTGGAACCATTTTGACAACTACAACTCAAGATATAGATAGAATATAGAACACCACTTTCGAATATGTGCAGATTCGATTCCCTAGAAAGATTTATTTAGATAGGACTCTTATTATATTAATTGGGATTAAGATAATTCATAAGAGTTGTATAAGACTAATATTTTTATCATAAAACAAAATTTCATTCCAATTTTATGAATGGTTGAGTATAAGTGTTTGTTTGGGTCTACTAGTTTGCTTGGAATCATGCACAGTTTGACCCATTTTTATTCCACTTCATCCTAGGCCCTCCAAATCACCCCCACCTACAATGTAATTATAAAAAAAATAACCTTGACCTTTTTAAAAATGATAAAAACAAAATAAATTTATCAAACATGAAGTGAAATTTTTTATTAAGTTTTTAATTTATGATACAAAATCAGTTTAACATAGTGGTAAAAGGGTGAAAATGAAACAATGAATCACGGTGTTATCACACCCCCACACCTAAACATTTTCACTCCAGAGAAAAGTAAAATTTTAAAAAATTATGAATAAATATATTCCCAAATTCATGAATATTTAACATTCAATGAAAGTTTAATTCCTAATAGAAATGTGATTAAATCAAAAATCACACCAAGGAGTTATTCTCAGTGATCATGGAAAAAGACGTCTCAAAAATTGCATCAGAAAAAAATTGTAAGAGATGAATGATAAAAATATAAGTAAATAATTTAAAGTTTAACCATATCACTAATTATTCACATGTGTTTGTGACAACCATTTCATGCTATTATTTCCACTTTCTATCCAGTAAATATAAGTTATTTAAAAAAAAAACTGCTTAAATGATTATTCCCACTGAACATGCCCTACATCCTTTCCAATAAAATTTCAAGACCCACTCAATTAAGAATTCCTAAAAGTAAAACCTTAATCTCCAAACCTATATATCTCCATATGTTGTACATTTCATCACTCCCCTCATTTATTATTATTTTTTCAAAAGTTGAACTTGGAAAAAATCTCACGTCATCACTCAACTCTTGTTTGATCTCCTCATGAAACTAATTTCAATAGTTATAATAAGATCAAAGGTCAATGAAGAGTGAGTTTTGACCTGACCAATACACAAACCATATTTTTTCATGATTTTTTATTTTGTTTTATTTTTTATATTTTTAGGGTGTACAACAGTCGGATAATATTTACACACATATAGTTCAATCTAGTACGGTAATGAAAAAGATCAGATAACGAACAAACATATGGAAAAATAATTCTGTAAAGTTGATAAATATTAACTTAACTTATATTTACCTTCTATTTAGTAAGAAAAAATCACACTTCATGCTTGGGTACAAAGATGTGTCAAGAAATTAAGTGACTCATTTTTCCTTTAAACTACTCACACAAAGGGTACCATTCTTATCAAAGGTTTCAAAGTGATATAACCATTTATATCATCAACAAACAACCAATTTTAAAGAAAGTCACATTTCAATGTTAAATTCATGCTAAAACACACATTTCATCATTGAAACAATTTTTTTAAAATGTTAAAACAACATGAAATAGGGAAATTCCTCATACATTTTCAATAACTTCCATGATTAAGAAGGAATCATTTTTCATAATAAATTGGGCATAAAAAATTAACTTTCTGAAATAAATGTTAGAGGGGGAAATGTGGGGGGAAAGTGAAAATACCATTCAGTAAGTGAAAATGAGAAATATAAATAAAGACGGTGAAAATTCCTAACTAAACTAGGAATATACCCATCCCCCCCACACAAACCTAAAGTGTGCAATTTCATCACTATAATAAAAGAGAATATGGAAAGGAAGGATAAAACTTGGTGGGTGTCATTGATAGATTGATTCTTGAACATGGATTTCTTCTATCAGGTACTCCAGAAAGGCTTCATGAAAGTGTTTCACTTGCTTCCCATTGATAGTGAAGGTTTTTTTGGTTTCTTCATTTTTAACCTGAACAACACCAAATGGATAAATATTAGTAATAGTGTACGGGTCAAACCAGCGGGAACAAAGCTTACCTGGATGAAACTTTATCCTTGAATTTTAAATAAGGACCTTATTCCCAATGTGGAACTGACGATAATGGATATAGCGATCATGGGAAGCCTTGGTTCTTTCCTTATAAATTTGGGAGTTCTCATTTGAATCTCTTATCATTTCCTCTATCTCTTGAATATGAATCTTCCTTTGATCACCTGCATCAAAAAGATTATAATTTCATTGTTTAATAGTTAAGTAGGTCTAGAGATCTATCTCAATAGGGGTGTGACAACTCTTTCCAAAAACTAACCGATATGGTGATGTGCCAATGGGAGTTTTGAATGTAGTATGGTAAGTCCATAATGAATCTTCAAGTATAAGACTCCAATATTTTCTATTGGGTTGAACCGTTTTTTCAAGAATTTGTTTTAATTGTCTATTCGACATCTCGGATTGACCATTGGTATATGGGTGATATGCAGTAGACACTCGATGCTTAACCCCATACCTATGAAAAAGTGATTTCATTGTTCGGTTGCAGAAATGAGAACCTTGGTCAATAATGATGAACCTGGGTAATCTAAACCTACAAAAAAATTGGGTTCTCCAAAATTACACAATAATATTAGAATCATCAGTACTTGTGGCTCATGCCTCTACCCATTTTTACACATAATCAACTGCCAAAAGAATGTACAATTCACCAAAGGAATTGGGAAATGGACCCATAAAGTCAATACCCTAAACATAAAAAATGTCATGGAAGTGAAAGGGTTTTTGGTGAAATTTCATTTCTTTTAGGGACATTCTCCATTATTTGACAGCGAGGATAATATTTATAGAAATCATGGGAATCCTAAAATAATTTTGGACAAAAGAGACCATAATATAGGACCTTGCGAGTAGTCCATTGGGAACCAAAGTTCCCCCCCAAACAAGAGTGTGGAAGAACCTAAGGATAGACTAAAACTCACTATCAGAAACACAAAACCTAAGGACGTACTTGATCACTATATGTGCACCAAAGGTAGGGGTTATCCCCTATGTCCCAACGAGAATCATGTTTTAGATGGTCATCCTAGTTTTTGGTAAAATTAGTATAAATGAAAGATGCTACCAAATAATTTACAATTTTAGAATACCAAGGAATAACATCTTGCACACGATATAGTTGTTAATCATGAAACATGTCATTTATGGGAATAAGGGGGGATGAGTCAATGTATGGTGATGGGAGGATCCTATTGATATGGTCAGACACCACATTCTCTTCTCCTTTTTTATCCCTAATTTCTAGATTAAATTCTTGAAGGAAGATAATTCAGCGAATGATACATGGTTTGGTTTTTGGTTTCTTAAAGAGATAATGGAGGGTTGCATGGTCTGATAACATAATGACTTTAGACCATAAAAGGTATCACCTGAATTTATCCAATTCAAACACAATGGAAAGTAATTATTTTTCTTTTTCTTTTTTGAAGTTTTCTCGGGAAAGGTCCAAAGTACATGAGGTATAGGCAATGACATGTAGAGCTCGATCATCCCTTTGTGATAAGACTACCCCAACTACATAGTTAGAGGTGTTGCACATGATCTAAAATGGTAAATCCTACTGAGGTGATTAGATTATCAGGGGTTATGTGAGACTCATTTTCAATTTATTAAAACATTCATCACATTCTTTATCAAAAGCAAATTATTTTTATTTTTAGATTACGCAGGAGAGGGGGAGTGCAATCTTAATAAAGTTACAAATGAAATGATGGTAAAATCTAGAATGACCTAAGAAAGATCATACACCCCACACATTTTGGGGGAATTATAGGGAAGAAATGAAATAAACTTTTCATTTATCTACTTGGATACCATGACCATAAATGACATCCCCAAGTAATATACCTTGTCACACCATAAAATGAAATTTCTCATAATTTAATATAAGATTATTTTCAATACAACGAGATAGGACATAACCAATAATACTCAAACATTCATCAAAAGAGGTACTATAAATAGTGAAATCATCCATAAATACTTCAATTAAATTATTCAGGTGATCTAAAAAAATACTAACTATGCATCGTTGGAAAGTACCCAGAGCATTGCACAGACTAAATGGAATCCTCTTATAGGAAAATGATCCAAAGGGGCAAGTGAAGGTTGCCTTTTCCTAGTCCTCAAGGGAAATATGGATCTGAAATTATCTAGAATACCCATTAAGAAAATAGTAATGGGACTTCCCCTATAGCCTCTATAGAATTTGGTCAATGAACGGTAATAGAAAATGGTCCTTTCTAGTGTGTTGGTTTAATCAGTGATAGTCTATATAGACACGCAAACTATTCTGGACATGCGTTGGAACCAATTCTTTATTTTCATTTTTTAATTACCATGAGACTAGTTTTTTAGGAACTACTTGCACCGGATGGACCCATTGGCTCTAAGATATTGGGTAAATTATTCTGGCAACCAATATTTTTTTACCTCCTTTTTAATAACATCTCGGAGGTTTGGGTTCAGTCAACATTGTGCCTACGTCACTATTTTAGCCTCATCATTTAACAATATATAATGTGTGAAAATTTATGGGATAATACCAGTAATTAAAACAAGTATCTATCAAAAATATTGTTTATAATCCTTCAAAAGTTCAAGAATAATCAATTCATGCTCTGGAGGGAGTGAAATAGAAATGATGATAGGAATATTGTTTCCATTTTCAAGATAGGAATATTTTAAATCTTGAGGCAGTTGTTTCAGTTCCAATTAAGGTGGATTTTGGATTTATGGGAGTAAATGTGATACCTATAGGTCAATTATATCATCTAACTACTCAATGGTGTCATCTTCAGATGAGGAATGAGATTTTACAAGCTTGGAAATATCATCGATGGTCACGGGATCCCCAATGTTTGAGAAATTATCAATTAACAAACATGCATGACATTTTTCTAGACTGGTACAATATTCTATGTAGGATTCTTTTCCTAGAATTTCAATCAATGATGAAAACTCTTAAATGAGATCAGGGGATAGAAAATAAGTTTTTTAGGGTAAGGGAGTACATCAATTAAATCAATAGGGAGAGGGGAATGTTCTTCTTAGGGGTGCTTTATGGAATCAAAGATGTTGAATTAGACAATGTCATCACTAAAATCCATAGATAAAGTAACATTTTGGACATTAATTATGGTTTTATAGATTTTCAAGAAAGGAAACCATAATATAATTGGGAAATTTCCATTTATCCTATCATTTTACATTTTAAGCACATAAAAATTATCATGAAAAATTAAGTTTTTCACCCCCACAAGAACATCCTCTAGCACACCAGTAGGGTGAGCAGTAATATGGTTTTCTAGTTGAATAACAATTCCTATGGGATTTAGTTATATGACCTATAATGAAGAGTAAATTGAGTGAGGCATTACATTTATTGAACCACCTAAATTAATTATAACATTGGAAAAGGAATACTCCCCTATGGTTCATGGAATCGAGAATGTTTCAGGATCATTGCATTTGGTAGGAAGTGGTGGATCTATCAATTCCGAGAAATTGCACCCCAACCTCACCTCCTCATCACCTCTAAGTCTCCTTCGGTGTGTACACATCTCCTTAAAAACATTTCATATCATGGAATTTTCTTTATGAAATCAATCAAGGGGATGTTAACCTCTACTTTTTTGAAAGTTTCCAAGATTTATTTATCAAATTTAGTTTCTTTTTTTCCTAATTGGGTGGACCATTGGGTAAATGTAAGAGGAATGGTTGGACAAGGTGACTCATCAACAGACACACTCTTTCCTTTGGAAGGTCTTTTCTTAGGAAAAGGTTTTTCAATATTTGGAATATTTTCAATGGTTGGGATGGTGTTTTCCTCGAGAGGGGATGAATTTAATTGAGGGGTAATTTGGCTTTTATGTTGTGTTCAACTCTTAATGGTGATGGCACTGACATTCCCTTTATCTCTAGGGTTGACTAGTGGTTGATAAGGTGGTTAACCCGATCCATGACTTTGGATTTCCCCCACCAAGTTGGCTAGTTGTCTTGGTTAAGTTTTTATGTCTTGTATGGAATCGTGTGTGGTTTGTTATAATTAGATATTTTTTACAACCATTTGTTTCATCATTTCTTCTAGGCTAGGCTCGATTTTTGGAGGTGGTTGTTGAAAAGGCCTTTGTGGTGGTTGAGAATTTCTAGGAAGTGGTGGTGGATGAATACTATACCCCGATTGGTTCCATGGTTGTTGAGGTTGGTTTGAACACCCCCTTCCAATAGGCCTGGTTTTTGTTCCACCCAGAGTTGGATAGGTAGTAAGGTTCTTTCCTGAAGGGTTGGTTATAGGGGCAGCCTAGAAATATTTATTCAAAACTTTCATATGTTTCTCTCAGTTGAGGGAATTGGTCAGAATAGTGGGTGTCAGAAGAATATATGTCACAATAGATGGGAGGAGGAGGTTTGGATTTCCCTTGGGAAAAATAAAGTTGTTGAAGAATGTTACTTACCTTTTCAAAATTTGTGTCCACCTTCTTCTCGAATTCAGTACTCTGCACCTCATGCACACCTCGAATGGGTATACTGGACCTTGAACCAAATATTTGTGTGTTATGTTCCATGTTCTCAATTAGGGTTCTTTCAAAAATTAGGGTCTTATCAACTAGCAAACCACCTGTAGAATCATCAATCATTTTTTGATCAATAGGAATGAAACCTTCATAAATATATAATATTAAAAGTTGATCACTTATTTGGTGGTGTGGTAAACTTGAACAAATCCTTTTAAATCTTTTCCAGTATTCATAAAGTGTTTCCCCTTGTTATTTTATTATACCACATATTTCTTTTTTTTATAGTTTCAATTCTAGATAATGAGAATTATTTTTCAATAAAAAGACATTTCATGTTGGCCCAACATCTAATTGGTGAATTAACATAGTAAAACAAATCTTTTGTAGTGTCTTCTAATGATAAAGAGAATTCCCTAAACTTTACTTGTTCTTCATCCACATTTTCATGTTTTAATGTTGAACACACAGTGTGAAATTATTTTAAATTCTTATTTGGGTCTTGTCCAGCAAGTCCATGAAATCTTGGTAATAAGTGAATTAAACCCAATTTAAGTTCAAAATTGGGTGCCTCATCTTATATTTTTATATAGGTGGGTTACATATCAACATCAGGTGAGGTTAGTTATTTTAATTTTATATTGTTTTCATCCATATTTTTAAAGTCTATTTCAGTTTTAATGTGGATTCCAGAATAAGAAGAAGGATCAAGAAGTGTGTCGATTTTTTGTGTGTCATCCTTCAAAGGGTTCTCCAATGTGTCTCATTGTCACTAACATAGGATCCTCTATAGTTCAGGTTCTAAAGGTGGTAAATTTCTTGGATTAGAATTTATCATGAATATAACCTACATAATAAATAAATAAGAACATAAAAAGATTGGTAAAGTTATAAGATAAAACAAATAAATATTCTCAAAATTTACAAAAATATTATAAAAAACATGCACTAAAAATCAAAGAACTCCTCGGAAATGATGACAAAATTTGAACATATAATCATTAAACATAAAATTGATTATGTTTTTAAGGTTTTTTTATAGTATAGGGAAGAACCTAGTTCATATCTCAAGGAGTGTTGTATGTTTAAAGTGTGTATTTTTTAATAAAGATTACTAAAAAATGGCGGTTTTGAAAATAGATTTAAAAACAAAATGACATAATTAAAGAGATTAAAAGTTGATAAATAAATGTGATGTTTTAAGAATTATTATAGAAGGAGTTCATTTAAAGTTCACTACAAAACTTGGATAGTTCATTGTTTTGAAAGGTTTTCATGGTTTAATGGAACTCTTTGGTTGAGGGTTGTTAAGATCTCGATTCCCCTCTTGCCTCCTAAAAAGATGCACAAAGAACCAACCCTTGAAACAAAAACTGTGTTGTAAAGGTTTGGACCTCAAATATAGAACAAGGGATACCAAATAATAATGAAATATCATGCATGTGAATGTGAAAATAGATTCTTGTGTTGTCTGATCTGATCAACCCAAGATCCCCACTTGAAATCTCAACCCAATTAGTGTTGAGATAAAAAGTGTTTTACTTGATTAAATCAAAACAAAGCATTCAGAGAAGAATAATGTCAAGATAAAACTGAAATGAAATGTTTAACACACAAATTAAACAAAACCAGTAGCATAAAAAGTGTCATAAATCCCTCCCAAGTATGTGCATCTTCCTCGAAATGATCGTCCATTGTTTAGCTTGCCATCGAGAGGAGGAGGAGGCTCAGGTGGAACTTCACCTTCATCCTCGATCCCCCTTATGAGAATATAGGCCTCAATAACATATTGTTTGAGGATATGACTCATTTTGATCTCTAAAATACCAAATGTTTGCCTGCTGGTCTGACTTACCAATGGGTTTCACAAGGTATCATTTTATAACCAAATTGGAAGGTGGTTTTGAGCCCCCAGATTTCTAAAAACCACTTGGTCCATGGTTTTTTACCTCCTTAAAGTCTTATCTCACTTTGGAGAAAATTAAAAAGTTATATCCCCAACTCTTGAATATCTACACCAAAAATTTGGCACTATTTAGACAACTACAGCTCCTGATATTGATAGAATACAAAACACAAATTTTGAATTTGTGCAGATTCAATTTCATGGATAGATTAGTTCGTATGGGCCTATTAGTGGAGTAATTGGTATTGGATTACTTTATAAGAGTTATATCCCACAAAATTTTGGATCATCACACAAAATTTCATCCTAATTGGATGTACGGTTTAGTATAAGTTTTCATTTGATTCCACTGGTGTGCTTGGAATCATGGACGGTTTGTCCCATTTTTCTTTCATGTCATCCCGAGCCCTCCAAATTACCTCCACCTACAATTTAATTATCAAAAAAATAATATTTCCCCTTTTAACAGTGATAAAAACAAAATAAATTAATCAAACATGATGTGCAATTTGTTATTAAATTTGGAATTTATGATACAAAATCAATTTAACATAGTGGTAAATAGGTGAAAATGAAATAGTGAATCACAGTGCGATAAATTGTCTCACAAATTTGATAGCTAGTCTTTCTCTATATAATGGTGGAATATAGTAGGATTATTTTTCTTCAGTGGTACAAAATGTTCACTATATCTTCCGTAATTATTTCTATAGCATACCGCCCAAGCAAGAGATCGAGTTCATGATCGAGTTGGTGTTAGGGGAAGATTCAGTTTTTATCCTACCTTATAGAATAGCACCATCATAGATTTATGAGTAAAAAGTTCAATTGTAAGATCTGGAAGCTTAAGGTTTCATATATCCTAGTACATCTCCTTGGTTTTCTTCAGTTATTTTTTTCAAGAAGGTTGATGGTACCTTGTGCTTATGTGTGGATTATTGGAGATTGGACCAGATGACAGTCAAGAACCGGTATCCTCTTTTGTGCATTGATGATCTCTTCTATCACTGAGAGGTGCTAATATCTTCTCCAATATTTATTTGCGATCTGTATACAACTTTTTTAGGGTGAGTACATCAAACATACCTCATAATACTTTTAGGAGTAGGTATGGATTGTATGATTTCATGGTGATGCTATTTGGTTTGACCAATGCATCAACGGTATTCATGGACTTGATGAATTAGATATTTAAAACTTTTATATATTAGTTTGTGGTGGTTTTTATCGATGATATATTCACGTAATACCTATCATTAGACGATCATGCCCAAAATCTTGTCATTATCCTGAGTATATTTAGAGAGGATTGGATTAATACCAAGCTAACCAAATGTTGTTTCTATATTGATAAAGTTTACTTATTGGTTCATTTCATCTCATAGGTCAGAGTATTAGTGGACCTAGAGAATGTAACATCCATGGTATCTTGGTAGAAGCCCAATAATGTCTTCAAAATTCGGAGCTTTTTGGGTTTAACAAGTTATTATCAGCACTTTATCCAACACTTCTCCCATTTGATGACACCGATGCTAGGGCTGACCAAGAAGGGGGTGAAGTTAGTTTGGTTATATTCTTATAAGAGATATTTTTAGGAGATGAAAGGTAGGTTGACCTAAACACCTATCCTTGCTTTACATGTACCATGTAAAGCATATACTGTATACTGTGATACATCTGGAGTTATATTGGGACCAGTTCTAATACAAGAGGATCAAGTGGTTGCTTATGTCTCTAGATAGCTGAGAAAATATGAGAGGAATTACCTTACTCAAGATTTAGAGTTAGTAGTAGTGGTATATTCTCTAAGATGAAGGAAAAATTATCTCATGGGTGAGAGTTTTTTCATATACACGAACCACAAGAGGCTCAAGTATATCTTTTCTCAGTGAGACATAAACCTTAGATAGAGGAGGTGGGTCGAGTATATGTAGTATTTTAACTTCGAGTTGGATTATACACTATTTAGGGGCAACTTCATTATTGGTTCATTGATCTAGAAGATGCAGATAGAGGTATTGTGGGAGTCTTGTGATGAGTGGAAGATGATTGTACTCCTTCTAGATATGAATCAAGATGTTCAAGAGTCCTAGGGATGAGTAGCTCTAACTTCGACATCTATTATACCCATTCTTTTGGACCAGATCAAGACTGAATAGTTATCTATTTTGGAGGGATTATTTCTAATAGAAAACTTATATGGTGGGGAGACACTATAAGGATGGTCTATTATGAGTGTAAATTCTCTTCTTTTCTGTGGCTGGGTATGGGTTCCTATGGGCTTGCATGAAGAGATGATGAGAGAGCTATCCTTACCATTTTTTGAGCATTTTTTTTGATCAAGAAACAAAGGTTAAAGTTTGGGATGTCAATAGTAAGAAGTTATAAGATCTTAGATTTGATCCATTATGACATTTGGAGAGAACCGGTTATATCCCTAGGAGGAGCAAGGTATTTTTTATCATTCATTGATGATTTTTTCAGGAGATGTTAGGTGTATCCAATTAAGAGGAAGGAAGATGTTTTTGAATTCTTCAAAACATTCAAAGCACGGAAGGAAATTTAGTCTGGAAAGAAGATCAGGTGTTTTTGGACTGAAAATGGCGGAGAATATACAAGAGAGGAGTTTGATAATTTTTTTCAATAGGAATAAATCAAGAGACAGTTCATGTTGGTGTACACTCCTCAATAGAATGGATTGGCAGAGTGGATGAACAGAACCATGTCAGATAGAACAAGGGCGATGTTGAAGACTGCAGGAATTTCTAAAAATTTTTGGCAGAAGTAGTGAATACCACCTGTTATGTGATCAAAAGATCTCCTTCAATGGAAATTGATCTGAAGACACCGATGGAGATTTGTACTGGTAATCCCACTAACTATTCCTGGTTACATACTTTTGGAAGTCTGGTTTATGAAATGTTTAATGACCAGGAAAGATCAAAGTTAGATTTGAGATCCAGGAAATGTATTTTCTTGGGGTACAATAATGGTGTGAATATGTATCATTTGTGAGACCCCATTACCTACAAACTTATCATCAGCAGAGATTTAATTTTTATAGAATACAATGTGTAAATGAAAATTGATTGAGACACGAAGAAGGATAATTCATAAACAACAATAGGCAAAGTAGATGAAAAATCCAAGGAAGAACTAGTTTTCTATAAGGCATTACCAGAGCACGGTGATTAAGTACTGGTTGAGTCTGGACCATGATGGTCAAATCAGGAGAAAAGAGCACCAGTATGACACTCATACTATGTCACTGAGAGCAATATTGCGTACTGCTTATTGACAGAGGATAGAGAGCCATCTTCTTTTGTGGAGGTGACTCAGAGTCCATATGTATCATCATGGATGACGATGATATAGGAGGAACTTGAAGCCCTGAATAAGAACAAGACTTGGGATCTTATTCCATTACCTCATGGAAGGATGGCTATCGGAAAAAAATGGGTCTTTAAGATCAAGTGGGATGGAAAAGACCAGGTGGAAATATATCATGAAAGACTAGTGGTCAAAGTATATTCTCATAAGGAAGGTATTTATTTCAATAAAATATTTTCTCCTGTTGTTAGACTGATGATTGTTCGGATAGTTCTGGTGATGTGTGCAACATACAGTTTACATATAGAGTAGATAGTTGTGAAGAAATATTTTCTCCATGGAGATCTTGATGAAGAGATATATATGATCCAACCAGAAGGTTTTTCTAAAGAAGGAAAAGAGAACTTGGTTTGTAGGTTGAATAAATCTCAATTTGGTCTCAAACAGGCATCGAGGTGTTGGTATAAGCGATTTGATTCCTATATCACAAGCCTTGGATACAACATACTTCATTCAGATCCTTGTGCATATTTCAGGGGTTCGAATGGTAATGATTTCATCATTCTTCTGTTGTATGAGGATGACATGTTGGTTCCAGACCCCAATAATGATCAGATCTAGGATATGAAGGCACAATTGGCTAAGGTGTTTGATATGAAGGACTTGGGACGAGCAAACAAGATTATTGGGATGCAGATTTACTAAGCTAGAAATAATGAGAATATTTGGCTATCATAGAATAATTACTTATAAAGAGTCTTGAAATACTTCAACATGCAAGACTGTAAGCTAATATCTTCCCCAATTCTTATTAATTTCAAGTTATCCTCAACGATGACTCCTAGCAGTGAAGCATAAAGGATGGAGATGTATTGAGTACTGTATGCATCAGTAGTGGGTAGTCTGATGTTTACTATGGTTTGTACTAGACCAAACATTTCACATGCAGTGGGAGCAGTTAGTCGGTACATAGAGAATCCAGGATAGGAGAATTGGTGCATAGTAAATAGGATCTTGAAATACATCAAGAAGACATCAAATGTTGCATTATGTTATGGATGATCGGATTTCACTATCAGAGGATATGTTGATTTAGATTTTTCAGGTGATTCTAATGAGAGAAAATCCACTACTGGTTATGTGTTTACACATTTAGGAGTAGTTGTGAGATGGAATTTGAAGTTACTATCAGTTGTGGCTTTATCCATGATAGAGGCAGAGTACATGGAAGATACATAGTCTTTCAAAGAGGTGATTTGGATGAGAAAGTTATTGTAGACAAGAGAAGATTTCATTATTTTATGATAGTCAGAGCACCTTACACATTATATGGAATCCATATTTTTATTCCAGTACAAAACACATTGGGGGTATAGTATGACTTTATCCTAGATGTGGTGGAGGAAGGAAGTGTGGACATGTAGAAAATTCACACTAAAGAAAATATGGCAGATTTCCTGATGAAGGAAATTGACTCTGATAAGTTCAGATGGTGAAGATCCTTGAGCAGCCTCGCAGAGACATGAGCAACATGGTTTGGTAGATAGAAAGGATGTGTGGAGATATGATTGGTTCAAAATCAAATATCAAAATGGGACATGTTTCAGTAGTTTTTTAATTGTAGGATGACACCACCCCTTGCTTTTTCAAGGGAGGTGGGCAAGGCTGGCGAGTTGAATGTGTGGTGGGTGGCCAATCCCACCAACTCAATAGTGGGAGAGGTAGTAAGAGGGGCTAGCAGCAGCCTATAAAAGTTAAGATAATCCTCTGCTTTCAGCATCTATCATCATGTTCATACCACTAAAAAGACCATCCTCAACTGAATTTTCATCAGACCCTTCAATAGTTTTGGACGATAACAAAACAATCGACCACTTTCATTTTGCGGGATCTGGAACATAAAAAACTTGTACCGCTTGTGATGTCATTATAAACTGTTCATATTTGTACCCTTCTTTACTAAAATCAACTTTCACAAATCCCAATTCATCTATTTTAACACCACTATTGTTATCAACCCATTTGCATTGAAAAATTGACAATTGGAATGTCGTATAATCCAACTCCCATATTTGTTTGAAAATGCCAAGTATGACATATTTATATAAATTGGATTTCTGTTATTACTACCAAAAACATGCATCACTTCATCCATAAGTGTAGCTCCACTATTTTTCATGGTACAATATTTATCATGTTCATCTGTATAGAATGTATATCCATTAATTACATAACCATCGTAAGATAATACATACACACTTGGTCCGGCAGCTAGCCATCGAAGTCATTCTGAAATTGAATTCAGATTTTCATCTAACTCCTTAAAAATATGGTCTTGAAACCATCCTATAATCTGGTGATTATGTGTATTTGATATCCATTTTTTAGCCCTTGATAGATTCAACTGCCTAAGAATTTCTTTATGGGTTTCAATATATGAAGCAACCTCCCAACTATTATGCAAAACATAAAGGTGGGCCTACTCCTGATCTGTAATATTGATTGTCACAACATCTCTTCCAGAAATTCCCTCACCCTCAATGCATCCAATGTGACGATATTTCAGGAGACCAATTCTTTCCACATCAGATAGGTATTCAGTACAGAATTTAATGGCTTCCTCAACAATATATCGCTCCACTATACAACCCTCTGGCCGACTTCAATTTTTGACATACCCTTTCAAAATCATCATATACCGTTCAACGGGGTACATCCATATATAGTACACAGGACCACAAAGTCGAATCTCTCTCACCAAGTGACCCATCAAATGAACCATCATATCAAAGAATGATGGTTGGAAGAATATTTCTAATTCACATAATATGATGAGAATTTATCTTTCCATAGCTGGAAATTTTATCGGGACTAAAACTTTTCTGCATATATATTTGAAAAAGAAACAAATTTTGGTCAACTTATGATGAAAATTATTGGGCAAAATGCAACGTAAATCTATAAGAATTAAATCTTGCATCAAAACATGGTAGTCATGTGATTTCAAACCTTTTAACTTAAAATCATTCATTAACATAATGTTCTTGATATTTAATGAATACCCCTCTGGAACCTTTACATCATTAAAAAAGTTTCAAAACTGATATCTCTCCTCCCTAAAAAGAGTGTAAGAAGTTGGAGGAAGAAACATTCGATTTTCACCCTTCATGAGAGCAAACTCTTCTCGTATTCCCATTTCAACCATGTCCAACCTCGCCTTAATTCCATCCTTTTTTTCAGGGGAATTCAACAACATTTTGATAACACTATCACATACATTTTTTTCCACATGCATCACATCAAGAAAATTTCTGACGTACAACAATTACAGTATGGTAATTCAAAAAAATAATAATATCTTTTTCCAACAGATTTTCGTAAGGTTTTTCGAAAATGGTTTACCAAAAACAGTGTTCACATATTTTACTTTCTCAAACAGTCAATCACCTGTTAGTGGAGATGGTGTTGTGCATTATTCTGAAATTATATTAAATGATGTCGTCCAAGATCGGTACTTATGCCGACGAGGTAGAAATCTACGATGTCCTAGAAACATAGAATTTGATGAATGTTTCAACCTAATTGATTTTGTATCTTCTTCGCACATGGGACACCCTTGAGTTTCTTTAATTCTATAGCCTAAAAAATTTCCATAAGAAGGGAAATCATTTATCATCCCATACAACATCACTCTCAATGTGAAGTATTCACTTTTATAAGCATCATACAACATAACACCTGAATCCCACAATAACTTCAAATCCTTGATCAAAGGAGCCAAATAAACATCAATATAGTTACCTGGTTATTTTGGTCCTAATATAAGCATAGATAACATGATGAATTTCCAATTCATGCATAACCAGGGTGGCAAGTTATAATTTACCAACATAACAGGCCATGTACTGTCAAAGCTGGTTTGAAAACAAAAAGGTTTCAATCCATCTATAGATAACACAAGAAGAAGGTTTCTCGGCTCTTTTCCAAATTCAGGATACTCATTATCAATTCTATTCAATTGAGGAGAGTTGTTTAGATGATGTAATTTCCCATCTTTATTTCTTTTATCAGCATGCCATGACAATTGTCTTGTAGTTTTTTCACTTCCATATATACGCCTAAACCATGGAATGATTGGAAAGTACCATACAACTTTTGTAGGACTGGATTCATATTTCTTGTATCGAGAAGCACCACAATTTGGGCATTCTTGAAGTGATTTTTTCTCCTTGTAAAACAATATACAGTCTTTCGGGCAGGCATATATTCTTTAATAAATCATACCCATCAAGCATAGCATTCCTTTAGCTTTATATGTCCGGATTTGGAGCTTATTATCTTCCAGGAGCATGTCATTCAAGAGAGCAAGTAGTTCCTTAAAACTGAAATCACTCCATCTATTTACTACTTTCAATTTATACAACTTAAGTATACCTGAAAATGCTATATATTTAGTTCAACTAGCATACAATGGAATCTTTTCACAACTCTTTAACTTCTCAAACAATTTTGGGAAATCACGGAGTTCATATTCAATTTTCCTTTTCATTTCCCCAATACGATCTTCATCACCATTGACATCTGTAATCACATCCTCTATATGGTCTTCTTCATTATCCATATTTTTATTCATATCTGATGGTCCATAAAACACAATTTTATCCTAGCAAGTATCTATATTTGCTTTTTCTCTGTGTTTATTCCAACATTTATAACTCTGATCTATTCTGTGACATATCAAATGTTCTTCCAACTCCTCGAGAGTAATTAAACTAGAATAACAACAATGTAAACATGGATAAAGGATTTGAGAAGTATACTTTACATGATCCTTTGCAAACTTGATGAACTCTTTCACTATGTTCTCATACTCTATTGTCAAACGATTAACATCCATCCAATCTTTATTCATCTTCATCCTATTTGAATCTCAAAAATTTAGTATTTATGGTTCAAATACATAAAACAAGACTTCCAAATATATTATAAGAGAACCACTTCCTTATAAAATTAGATATTAATAGATCCTAACCATTTCCAATAAATATTTGGAAATCAACTGAACCAGGTTAGACCCCCATCAAAATCAACACACTTTCCAACCCCCTTACAATGGGGTTTGTGGGGGAAAAATAACCTAGGTTTATCCAAAATTACTATGGAATATCATAGATTTTTTTACCCAAATTAACATATGAAATAAAAAATTAAGGTTAGTGAACATAAATTATATCATAAACATCTAAATAATATGAAATAACTCTCCCTCTCTAACATGGGGTTTTACCAATTCCTACCATATACCTAGAAAATAATTGAAAAAATAGGAAAAATAGTTTATTGTACCTATTTATAATAGTACTACAAGAAAAGTATAACGAACATAGATCATACCTCCAAACACTCCTAGAGCCTCCTGGTAAAAAGACTCTAGTGACTACAATTATCTGAGATTCCAACCACTAACTTCCCTATTTTTTGGCCTGGTTACTCACCAAATTATCTATTGTGGTGACTCTTTCCACTTTTAGGGGAATGTTTTTTTTTCACTGAAACATGTTTACCCAATGAAATTTAGTGTCATTGCAAAAGACATTGTTAGGAACATAGGCTAGATGGGGCTGTGTAAGTGGGTATTTACAGTTAGCGTGTAGCATAGTAATTCTATAGTTGGTCTATTCTAGCCAGTTGTAGTTGATAGTGGATAGGCAGGTCAGGTAGGGTAATAAATGGGGGTTGGCTGGTGCAGTTGTGCAGGCTGTTGCAGCAGGTGGGGGGAGGGGCTGGTGCAAGGGTAGGGAGTGGAGGAGGGGTTGGTTGGTGCAGGGAAGGGGGTAGGGGGATGGGCTGGTGTAGTGCGGGGGGAGGGAGAGGGGCTAGTGTAGTGCATGGGGAGGGAGAGGGGATGGTGTAAGGGTAGGGGGAGGGGGAGTGGCTGCTGCAATAGGGGAGAGGGGGGGGGGTGCAGCATGGAAAGTGGGAGGGGGAGGGGATGGTGGGGCTGGTGGGGCTTGGGCAGTAAGGGGTAAGGGGATGGTTGGGGTGCAGTGCATGGGGGAGGGGGAGGGGACGGTGCAAGGGAGGGGGAAGGGGGAGGGTCTAGTGCAACAGGGGGGAGGGGGAGGGGCTGGTGTTGTATGTGGGTAGGGGCTGGTGCTGGGGCTGGTGCAGTAGGGGGGTAGGGGGCTGGTGGGGGAGGGGGATGGGCTGGTGTAGGGCAGGGGGGGAGGGGGAGGGTCTAGTGGAGCAGGGGGAGCAGAGGGAGGGGGTAGGGGCTAGTGGGGGGGAAGGGGGGATGGTGCAGCAGGAGGAGAGGAGGGGATGATGTAGTAGGGGGAGGGGATGCTACAACAGGGGGAGGGTCTGGTGCAGGTTAGGGGGAGGGGCTGGTGCAACAGGGGGTTGGGGGAGGGGTTGTTCCGGGCAGAGGGGGATGGTGCAGAAGGGCAGGGGTGCAGGGGGGATGGGGCTGGTGGGGGTGCAGTGCAGGGGGGAGGGGTCTGGTGGAATTTACCATTGATCGAAGTCAAGAAACATCCCACTATCCTAAAAATAATTAACCACCCAAATACAACTGCTCACATGTTCATACCACTATCTAAACCCAAATTCATTTTCTAAAGAATACCATTCACCTTTCCATGGATGCGCTACTCTGATCTCGTCATCTTCTGTGGCCTTAGTGCATGAAGACTGAAGGCCACTCCATGAATCTTGGTTTAATAATAAAAGAACATAAATGGCTTATAGGCTCCACAATGAACCATCTCAAGGAGAGATTCAATTTAGAACACTATAACTTCACAAAGAGACTCATCATCTCTGGTATATAGGTCAATGAATACACCATATCCTTACCAAGAGTTAACCGTAAGTCTCCCTTACAAAGCATTCCATAATTCCTCGACATTCATAGGGAAGAAAAGTAATCTTCTTGCACACATCACAAAAAACCATGCTCACCAACTAAGGGAAATATAACTTAACATCCACAGGGTTGGATACACTTTCTATATTTGAGGGGTCCTAATCACTATCATAAATAAAACCTTCCCTATAAACACAATCACCAGCACATCATGACACCCACAAAGTGTAACCAATTAATAATGAGGCGGGTACTATAAAAAATCTTCTTTTTCATGAAGGGGTTTACAAAAATACCACTTTCCCCAGTATAGATAAACCCACTCCACCAGAAGGATGAGGAAAAAATACTCAACATTAATAGAATATTCATGTATAACAAGGTCTAGCTTGAGGTTGCACGAGAATATCAAACCCTCATACATATGACACTTGGTGAAAAATTAATTCCAGTTCTAAACATCATAAGGACCCATAGAGAATCATAAAAAAGTCATACTTTAGTTCAAATCATCTGCTAACCAAGTATAAGAATCCACTACGTGTGTTATTTTGGGACATAGATTGTTATAACTCTATGTTAGTTATAATCTAATCCAAAGGTGGTGATCATGGGGAAGAATCCAAATATCCCTCTAATAAAAACCATTCTCAAAAAACCTATCCACCAAAAATAAAACTAAAAGGAGAAGTGGGAGATTTACCTAGAGTAGATCGCACCCGCGATGGAGGGGGAGCCTTCTGCACTACATCGGGATGGGAAGGCATGACCTCCAGAGGGGGAGTTGCATGGGAGGAGCCACCGACCATTGAGAAATAGAGGAGAAGGTTTCACTGGAGGTAGGGTCCAGTAGAGAGGAGGAGAAGTAGGGTTTGTGGGGTGGAGGATCCACGGAAGGGGTTTGAGGGGGAGGATAAGGAGTAGGGCTAGCGGCGGAGGTCTGGAAAAGAGAAGATCGGCGGGGGAGGGGAGTTGTCGTAGGGGTACAGTTCCACAAGAGCTTGAGGGCACGATAAATAGAGGAGAGTATGCAACCAATTTTATAAAATATGGGACTAAAATTTTATCAATGCTAAAAAATGCTAATAAAGGGAGTTTTTATGAGGGCTAAAATATTAGCGCTAATAAATTAATCCTTTATCATTGTTTTTTTAGTGCTGATAAAGGGATTCTTTATCATAGATTTTCTAGCGATGATAAAGGGTACTTTTTATCAGCGCTCAAATTTAGCGCTGATAGAGGGCTTCTGTATCAGCGTTAAAATTTTAGCACTAATAAAGGGTTCCTTTATCAGTGCTTTTTGCTTATCACTGATAAAAGGTGGTGCTTCCCTTGCATGTTTTTTAGTAGTGAATGCAACACTAAGGTAGGGATAAATAGATAAAACCAAAATAATGTAATTAATAAATTAAATATCAATAAATATTAGAATCCTTCAGATTTTACAACATAGTTGTATCATTTATATCATAAGTTGGTGGGAATGAAATTTTATGGTATTTCATAACTACATAATCTAGAAGATAAAAAATTACAAATGTATAATTCTAAGTCATGAATGTCATGTCTTGGCTTAAGTGAATTTGGTCCCAACATATGCATGTCAGGTAAATTTTCTTCATGAAGTTTATTCGAAATAAACATTTCCTATTTAAGAATCAGTTCCAATCATTGACCAGGTGAGCCTCTGAACTTTGAACATTGTGTACTTTCTACATGTCGTGTATGAGATTCACTTTTAGTGGGTTTCTGATCTTTGAAATCTACAGGCTGTGTAATGATGTTACATGATGTGTATAATCTTCACATCATGAAATTGCTTCACGGGCTGCTTTGTGGCCTTACAGGTATGTTGTGAATGAGTTTCACACATTGTTTATAGGATACATGACATGTAAAACCCATTTTTTCCAATATTTAGTATTTCTTCCTTTGAATCCAAATTTCCTAATTCCTGTGAAAACTAACCAAAACCTAGTGCATTATCAAATAAATCATGAATAACCCTTAAATAAATTTATCCAATATATATATATATATATATATAATTGTAGATTATCAAATTCCTTCACACTTGAACAATTCCTTACCCTTAAGCAAAAAGCATATCAACAAGGATTTCAAAATAAACATTTTTTAAAACTGGAAACACTCATTATGACCAGGAAAATAAAACTAAGTGTAAGCATAAAAATTCAGTCCTTTAAAATCAATCATACATAGAAAATCAGTCATTCCTCATAGTTCAGTTCTTTATCCAGATTCTTTATTCTTTTAATTACAATTTCATAACTATTCCTTAAATTCTATACCCACTTTGTAATTTACTTCATGATAAATTTTCTCTCATCACTTGGGTTAAAATGTAACTGAAGTTATACTCATGCCATAAATACATGTTCCTAACCCTAGGATTTCATTGAATCTATCATCTCCACTTTGTAATGGAAAATAAAAAATCAATCATGAGGGCTTTAGAAAAAAGGTTTCAAATGACTCTGATGCTGAGGGAAGGTGGGTGGAAAGTAAAAAAATTAAGCTCAAAACGAGGGTAAGATCTAAAGTATAATGCATGATAAATGTAAATAGTTCAATGAAGTGACTCCTTCAAGATCAAATGGTGACCATGCTCCAAGTAGCTCAAAGTGGATCCATGAATATGACAAGTATAAAAAATGTAGCATGTTCCTTTATTTTTCTTTCTTTATTTTTATTTTATTTATTTTTAAAAAGTCATGTTTAGGCCGAATCTCATATCCATCCCCTAACCACATATGATCCATCAGAGCATTCATTGGTATGGAAATGGTTATTTTTGACCTTCTTAATACCCAACTCAATATCTTTATATATATATATATATATATATATTCAAAGGAACATGGTAGGCATAGAAAATTCAAAAATTTATCACGGGCCACATCATATCAGTATAGTGAAAATTCCATAGTACATCTCCTCAATAATAACACCCTATGTCCATTAGTACTGAAAATTTCTCCACACTTGTTCAATGTATAATCATGCATAATACCAAGAGCAGGGTAGGAAGAGATAATCAGCTTGAAACATCTCCATCCAAAATAGGTTGTCATGACCCCCTCCCACTAAAGATGTGACAATGAAGGGAGAGAGATAATAACACCTGAGTCTCATCTCTAGTAGGCCCTGGGTTGGCGACTAGTACCGAGGGTATAAAAATCTCATAAAATGTGAGACATTACCCTCTATAAATGAATAGGACCAAGATATAGGATAAAAAATACCAAAAAACTCTAATAGACTATATAAAGGTAAACAAAAAACCATCACTAAATTCATGAACAAAATAAAATTGATACATATGAAAGTCTCTAAAGTAAATACCAAAAAGGAAAGTCTACAACAGTGACTCAACAACAACTCCAACCTAGCTAATAATTTCCATCTCAATCCCTAAATTCCTCCTAGAAACTTGAAAATAATTTATATATGTAGGTTAAACATAATTGGTATACTTTGTAGGGACATAACCAAGGCCTCAAGTGCACATGTTAAATGATCATACTAATGTGCCAGTGAACAAACAAAAGAACCAACAAGCACCTGAACAAGTCATCTAACCAAACCCAGCCTCACCATGGATCACTCACCAAATCACACATCTAATATAATAATTTAATATCATGATCATACCAAAGCAGGGTGCCCCGCTGTCTCTTCTCCACTATTTTTCTTCTCTTATTCCCCAACATCAAATATTTTATCCTCTCATCTCTTCCACACATGTCACATCACATTCACTACCACAAAACTGGGATTCCATAGCATCACCCTTTAACAGAACTAAAAAAACACTGATAAATAGGGTGCCTTTATCAGCACTGATAAAGGAACCCCCTTTATTGGTGCTTTTTTTAGGACTGTTAAAGGGGCCCCCTTTATCAGCACTTTTTTTAATAGAGCTGATAAAGGGGTGGATTTATCAGTATTTTTTTTCCTAACGCCAATAAAGTGTATATTTCAAACAAAACTATCTTTCATAAAAAATAACATATTGATATATAAGTATATTTTTATTGATATAAATATAATATATATTTTTTAAAGTATTTTTAGATCGATTTGATATGCGGTAGACGCAAAATGGACACCCGGAGAAGAAATTTTGGTCGTTTGGAGGGGTTAAGGACATTTTAGTTCCTTGAAGAATATAAGAAGGTGTTCCAATGGTCACCAGAGTGTAGGTATAGTCGCAATATTTGATTTGATATGTGGTAGAGGCAAAACAGACACCCGAAGTAGAAGTTATGGAAAAACGGACACCCGAAGCCAAAATTATGACTATCCGGAGGGATTTTGGGCCTTTTTGGGAATTAAAGAATGTGATAAAGGGTTATAGTGGTCACCAAAGTGTGTATATTTTCACAATTTTTGATTTGATATATGGTAGAGTCAAAACAGACACCCGAAGCAGAAGTTATTATTGTTTGAAATTGAGCAACCCTCCTAGCGCCTAAAAACCTAAGAAACCCTCAACTCACTAAAATGGACATAACTTATACTTCAGGTTTCAATTTGAGCATCAAGACAAGAAAAATAAAATATAGTGAGATGATTTAGGACCAAGTCCAATAAAAACCATGATAAGATCAAAGAAACAGAAGATATATCAGTTATACCACTCAAAAAAAACTCCAAATTCAAACGGCCATAACTTTCGCTCTGAGTGTCCATTTGAAATCTACCACATAGAAAATTGAAATAAGTGAAGATATATACATATAAGGATGACTGGAACTTAGTTCAACTCTAATATTGGACCCTAAAACCCCAAAAAAACATCAGATGACCACCAAAACTCTGTTTCTGTGTCCGGTGCCCTGTCAATTTTTTCTTAAAATGGAAATAACTTCTGATCCATGTATTTGTTTAGCCTCTTCCACCTATTATATCATATTTCATTCTATTATCTTCATTTTTACTTGTGAAGGAGTTGAAACAGACACTTGGATCCGAATTTATTCTCGTTTCAGTGACTTTTCGGTTTGTTGTGTTTTTCAAGCCCCCGTTTCTAGCACTTTTGTCATGTATGCTATTTTTTAAAAGAGATGTAATTTATGATATGCATGTCTATTCAGCCTCCACCACCTATCATATCAATGATCATTTGATGATCTTTGATTTGACTGGTCATGGATCTAGAATGGACTCTCAGATTAGAAGTTTTCTCCGTTACCCTGAGTTTATGGTTTATTTAACTTTTTGACTGTATTTACAAGTTTTGAGGGTTTCTCCATTTTCTACCTATTTTTAAGGTTTTTAGGACTTGTTATTAGTGATGAAAAATGGGTTGTGGGCCCACAGGCTAAGCGGGCTTGGGGTGGGTTTGGGCGGGCAGGTTTATAAAAAATAACCTACATTTTAAGTGGGCTTATATGGAAAGCCCACACGGACAACCAACCCATGTAGGTTTACCCGCACGGATATGGGATGACCCGCAGGTTATTTTAATTTTTTATAATAATTATTATAATATTAAATTTTCAAATCTCATTTTATTTTACAAGGAAGACTGCATCCTCTTTTTCCCAACATCCCCAACTCCTAATAACACCTCGAAACAATATTGTTGCACACGCTACCTCCCCTCCGTATTATCATCATTGTTTTATTTATCCAACACCACCAAAGTTCAAAAAACTCTCTACCCTACCCTCCTCCACACTGGTGCACTCACACTGGAACTCTTACCGCCGACCTTTGTTCCTTCTTCAGGTCAGGTCGTCCTCCCCACCGTGGTTGTTCTCGTCCCCCTCCCGACACACCCAACCCCAGGCCACTCATCTCCACCCCCCATTCCTGAATCCACCGTCGTTCGTCCCTAGCCCTGAGTCGCTCGCTGCATGCCCCTCATCTTGTCCCTCGTCCCTTGCGTCTTCATTCCCGACTCTCTGCCACCCCACCCTGGGCCCGACCTCCTCTGTGAGTTTGTGACCCCCGCCCCACCTTCACGCCTCCTTGGTGACCCACGGTACCCCACCCTAGGCCCGACCTCCTCCATGAGTCTGCAACCCCCGCCCCACCTTCACACCACCTTCATGACCCAAGCTACCCCTGCCTAGCCCCAGTCCCTCTCATGAGCCTCCTCCGCAGCTCCGCCATCTCCACTCCACTACCCCCGCTTGGCCCCAGCCTCCTTTTCCACCCCTGCCTACTCCACCACCCTTGCCCGGCCCCGACGACCCCTCCCCCGCCTCCTTCGTCATGCATGATCCCCAACTTTTCCACCTCCTCCTCCACCCCATCCTCCATGACCCCCCTCTCCGGCAGCTCCTCCCCAACCCCTGATTTCACCGGATCCTCTGTAATCAATCTCCCACCATCCTACACCTGATCGAACTCCTACCATCCTTCCTTTATTGGCTCCTCCACTCTCGAGTACTGCAAATAAAATAGAGGTATGTTTTTTTTTTGATTTATGTTATTTCATAAAAGTATTTTATTTTTTAGTTTTAATTTTTAATATTTTCCACCTTTTTATTGTGTTTCTCATAATAATTTAATGTAAGTTTAAAAAATAACATATAACATCAATAAATATTATATCACATAATCACGCCCTTATTTGTTAATTTAAAATTTAATTATTTTTAGAATATATATATATATATATTATTTTGTTATTTATATAGTTATTAACTCTTGATATTATTTTTTGTTTTTGAAAAATTATGATTTTTTTCATAATTTCATTTAAAATTAAATCATTCATTTTTTAATTTTTAATTTTATAATATTTCACGAGATTATCATATTTTATCATTTATATATTTATATTTGAATTATAAATTATTAATTTTTATTGATTAACATTTATGATTGTAAAAATATAATTCTTTTAATGTTTGGTGTATTTTTTAATCACCAATAATTGTATTAAAAAACTTTATATAAATTATTTTTCTAATATAGATATAGTATTTTGTTATTGTAGGTTGTCTTAAACATGTATCAACTTCAAAATGATGTTGAATTGGAAGAAAATCATGGAATTAATGATAGTAACTCAGTGATACATGATGTGGATAACACTTTACAATTTAGTCAAGACATGGATAAAGATGAAAATAAAAAACGATGATGTTCAAGTTGCAACAAAAAGATCAAAAAAGAACACATCTGACGTTTGGAGTAATTTTGAGCAAATGAGTGTAATTTATGAAAAACCTAGATTTAAGTGTAAAATATGTAGATTAATATTGGTGGGAGGTGGAAGGAAATATAGAATTTCAACTCTGTCTCGGTGTATTGAAAAATGCAATGGAATCAAAGTATTAAAATATCGTAGTGTTCCTTCAATGATATTAGACTATTCAAGAAAGTTGAGAAATAAAAAATTTAATTAAATTTTTTTTTGATAAAAGATAGAAATGGCCATTATAAGACATGATATTCCACTTAAATTTGTTTAATATGAAGTATTTGGAGAAGTTTTCAGTTATTTGAATCCAGAAGTGAGGTTTTTTTCTAGAAGTACTACCAGTTCAGATGTGATGGAAGTATATGATCAACATAAAAAATTGAAAGATATTTTTTAAAACATTGGCGGTAGGATATGTATTACTTCTAATTTGTGGACGGATTGTACTACTAAGGGGTATCTTTGTTGGACTTCTCATTATGTTGATTTAGAGTGGTAGTTAAAAAGAAAAATTCTTTCTTTTATTGACATGTGACCTCCACATTTTAGTGCTGAATTGGAAAAAAAGAAAAAGAAATATTAGATTATTGGGGCATAAAAAAGAAAATTTTCTCTCTAACCCTTGAAAATTCTTCTTCCAATGATACCATGCAACAAAAGCTGAAAGATCAATTGAATTTAGAAAAGAATTTTCTTTGCATGGGTGAATTTTTTCATGTTCTATGTTGTGCCCATGTTTTAAATCTTATTATTCAAGAAGGTTTGAAATTTATTGATTTTTCATTCCAAAAAATTATAAAAATAATTTCTTATGTTAAAGGTTATGAGGGTAGAATGATATGCTTTTAAGATTGTGCAAAAAGTGTTTCGGTTGATAGTGGTGTGCTTTTGAGATTGGATGTTCCCACCAGGTGGAATTCTACTTATATAATGTTATAATGTGCATTGAGGTATAAAAATGTCTTCAATGATTTGGATATTTATGATTCAAATTATAAGAATTTCCCTTCAAAAGAAGAATAGGAGACAGGTGAGCTGATTTGAAATTTTTTGAAGCCCTTTTTTGATATGAAAATTTTGATTTCTAGATCCACATATCCTACATCAAATTTATAATTTGGTCAATTTTGGAAAATTGAGAGGTTTTTATTGCATAATATCAATAATTATGAGGATTTAATTAGAACAATGTCATGCAATATGAAGAAGAAATTTGATAAATATTGGAGTCGTTATAGCATTCTACTTGCAATGGCAGCTGTGTTTGATCCCCGTATCAAGTTGACAATGTTGTAATTTAGCTATTAAAGTCTTGATTCATGTCATTATCAAGAAAATATTTTTATGGTTAAAAACAAGCTATATAAGATTTATTGAGAGTATGAAAAGGATTTCCCTTCTATTTCATCAATGGGAACTAATCAAATGGTTCCATCTTCTGCTTCTCTTAATTATTCAACAGGGGAAAATGCTGATGTAATTGATGTAAGTTCAGTTTCTTGTTATTTAAATCATTATCTATGTACTTCATTTAATTTTATTTTATTTAAATTTTATTTATATATATTTTTGTAGATGTGGATTGATCTAAAAAATATAGTTGCCGGCCCAAATGATGCAAAATCTTAATTGGATATTTATTTGGAGATGTCTTTGGTGGATATGTCAATTTAAAAAATTCTAAATGTGTTCTATTGGTGGAAGGATGAGAGTAAAAGATTTCATATTTTATCACTCACGGCATGTGATTTGTTAAGCATTCTTATTACCACGATGGCCTCAGAGTCTAGCTTTAGCACTGGAGGAAGGGTGTCGAATAAATATAGGAGTCGTCTTCTACCAAGAAACATTCAAGCATTAATATGTGCTCGGAGTTAGATTCATGGTTTCGAACCTATTGATAACATTATCAATATTATCTTTTATCATTTTATATATATTATAATTATATTAACATTGATTTTATTACAGGATTGGAGGATGAAAAAATGGAATTTTTCTTGGAGGAAGATTCTAGATCTGAAAGTATATATGTAGAAAGCACAAGTACTTCTTTGATTTCTTAATTTTATGTCTTCCTAATAATTAATAAAGATTCATTACTTTTATTAATATATTTTCATAATATTTTTTTATCAAAATCAAATTCATCAATACTTTTTTTTTAATATATTTTTTATTTTATATTTGTTTAAAAATTTATTTTTAATTGTGTTTTGATGTAAGATTTGGAGGAAGCGTTAAAGGAGACAAGGGTGTGTGGAATATTGAAGAAGCATGTGAAATAGATCGACCTCATTCTATATTTTTTGTTTAGTCTTATATTATTTGTAGCTTTGATTTTGAAACTTTGGATTTTTTATGCTAATCATGGACAATTTTATAATGAGGTGGAATTTTGAATAGTTATTACAATCATTTTTTAAATTATTTTATTTATATTTTCAAGATACATTCTCATTCTCATATACTTTCCAACCATAATTTGACTCATTTTAATGAGGGATTTTATGAACCTGTTAAAATGAAAAAATATAAGAAACAATATTGAATACGGGTTGCCCGCGGGCTTGCCCGCATCCGCTACGGGGCGAGGCGGGCTTGATAAATCCACCCGTTTTTATGCAGGTCTAGCCCACATGGGCACAAGCCTATGTGGGCACCCACCCCGCCCATTTCATATTGCTACTTGTTATCGTTTTTCAAAATGTACTGTTACTTATAATCAAATATATAACAATATATACATATTATTTTATATATTCACACATAAAAATTTCATTTTATAAATAAATAAACATATTTACATATAAAATATATTTCTCAATATATAAGCCTTATATAAATAAAAAAATAATATCCATTTTATTTAAAATAGAAATATATGAATATTTATATACCTATATAATGTGTACATGTATATATATATATTTGTGTGCGTCTGTATTGAAAAACTGATATGTATTATCTATATATTCTAAACATATGTATATACATATTAATATATAATATTTGTAAATATATATAAATATGTATAATTATACTTACATATACACATATAATATATGTGTGTGTGTGTTGTATATATGTATTTATTTATTTATAAACACACACAAAAAAGCATATTTTATAAATGTATTTAAAACTGATCTTATAAATATATAATAATATACGAATAAATATATTAATATATTAATATAACTATATATATATATATATTAATATACGGATATATATATATATATTAATATAACTATATATATATTAATATATATATATATATGTTAATATAACTATATATTAATATAAGAGTAAATATAACTATATATATATATTAATAAATGAAGAGAAAATCAATATGGTGGAGTAGTAAAGGATTGGGCGCGCAGGCAACAGGCCCTGAGTTCGAATCCAGAGGGAGGCAGGTTGCGCGCGTGGGTGGAGAATAAGAGCTAGCGTTGTTAAAGGGGGTGGGGCCACTGTTAAAGGATGGGGGGTGACTGGGACGTATTGCCTAGGCTGGGGGGCACTGTTAAAGTTGGATTTAAGCATTGTTGAAGCCCCTCTCCGAATTGAAGAAATATTTTTTTTATTTTTTTAATGTTTTTTAACTTTTATCATTGCTAAAAAAAGTGCTGATAAAGGACCCATTTATCAGGGATTTTTTATCACTGATAAAAGCCCCCTTTGATCATCATTTTTTTAGCACTGATAAAAGGGTTATTTATCAGCACTTTTTTTAGTGCTGATAAAAGGGACCCCCCTTTATCTTACCTGATATTAAAAACACTTTTTAAGCGCTGTAAATATATTTTTCTAGCAATGATAAAATCCATATTTGCAGTAATGATATCACCCACACACACCTGGTCCATGTTGGAGTTGGTGCCCTAGAACTAACTTCTTTTGTATTTTATGATAAATTATATTCATGGTTTTGAATATTAATAAATTCATTATCACATCATGATTGTTCTTCTACGTAACATTGTATGCGATAATTTCATAAGAGTAACTGTCACACTAAAAGGTCATAACAGATCTTATCTATAATGAGAACTCAAAAGTGATTTGACATTATTCTTGAATATATGTTCTATAGCCGAATGATATCATTTGAAGTACACAAATGATACAGGCTATCAGGGTTGGATACTCATAGGACTTTGAAGCACCTTCTCATGATGTACACCCTTGGTAATGTCTAAGAGGATATTATGAGAACAAGACCCTCTAGTAGGAAATCCAAATTTATATGTGTCGTTGGATGTTCCTATTTGAATATGTGTGTATTGGTCCTTATACTTTAAGATTATTATTAATTAGTATTATTAGTCTCACACTTAGATGTATTGATGAAAACTATGATGACAGATATTCACAACATGGTATGATAAGTTGGGTGCGTCATGAGTAATATTGCATTAATGAATAATTTGAGAAAGGACTTATCTCTTATATTCTTTAATGAAAGATAATATATTAGGTCCTTTGATGGAAATGATATTGCCTAAATAAATCCATGGCCATGGTGATGAATAGGCAAGTTCTATTTCCAAAAAGTCAAAAAAATAGATATTGAGCATGTAGGTTGATGGCACCGGCATGCAACCTACTCGATTAGAGATATTGTGATAAAAGGATTATATTACATGGTAAATGTTTGTATGAGGTAACATGTCATTACATCATTAACTTCTTTCTCTATTGGTGCCTTGGTGTGTTGATAGATGCTAACCTTGTACTTTAGGCTGCTCCACCATAAGCCACTGAGAAAAAGGCCTTGAGGGTCACACACTAAGTGTATCTAGTATCTCAGTTAAATAATTTATTATTCAATAAGTTGAATAAATATTATTTCCGATCGTGGTTTAATAATTATTCATGTATGTCTGATCGCATTTATTTTCTCACTAGTTATTCGAAAGAATATATTGTGAGTGGAATAATTAATAAATATTGAGGAGGATTGGTTGACCAGGTTTAATGGTACAGTGATAAATAATGAAATTGAATATTATTTGTTTAAATAATATTTAATTATAACTCATAATATAAATTCATGTGAGGAAATAATAATATTGTTGTTATTATTTGACATGGAGGTTTCACTAGGATTAATGAAATAATTAAAAGCACTTGTGAAAATTATTTATTATTACCCTAGTGAAATAAATGCACGGTTATATTATTTCTCTCATTATCCATGGGCAAGACAACCAATTCTAGGTGTGTTGTGCACAACATTTGAAGAAAACATCTAGAGCCTATAGAGTTCTTCACTCTCCAAGAACACTCCCAAGAACGAGATCAATCCTCCTCCACTGGATCAAGGAGAACATTTCGGAAGCAGTTCTCAAGGATATCAAAGGCGGATGTCGCAAGTGCAAGGATCTTCTTTGCTAGCCCCCAGAGACTCCTTCGACGACATCCAGAGATACGTGGAATACATGTGGATCACCGCTAGAGGATATATACCCTTGATCTCTGCAATGCAATGACAGTACACTTGCAGATTTGTGGTCGAACGCATCAATGAAGAAAGAATCACCTTGGAGGTAATTATTATTTAATTAAATTAATTTTAAACAAAATATGTTGATCCTATCTCTTGGTTTCAAGTTTTCATTCCTTTTTTCTATTCTTTGATTCAATTCCATGGATCACGACATTCATCATCGCATAGATCCTGGATTGTTCATTGAATATGACAAAAATCAAAGTTGGGCACCATCCATCCCGCGCTTCCACTGTGCTCAAAACCTACAAGTGGCATCATATAGGGGGATATTATTATTTATAATTATTTAATAATCATTGGTGATTTTCACATTTATAATTTAGTTTTTCAATTCAAGTTTAATCATTCCTTTTAATCTGAATTACGAGATCTATTTCTTCCTCTATCGTTTCTCATAGATCTAATAGAAATTATTAATTTTATGATTAAAATTATATTGAGGATATCATTTGGAGATGCCAAGGATTCTATCCAGGTAACATAGCAGTACACACTATGTAATCAGAATTACACGTCGTGTAGTTGTGTTCAATGCATAAGGAGTAGCTTGACAATTACTCAAACTGTCTGCATTAACGACACATGATGTAGTTAATTTTTACACCGCATGTTGACCAGGATAGACCGATGCACGGTCAGCCAGACTACATGCCATGTGTCTCACTGGACATGGCGTGTAGTTCTGTTCGGGTCAGGGCTGGGTCGGGTATCCCATGCACAACTTAGCCGACCGATGATCGTGTAACGCGGAGTCAACACAGCGTGTGACCCACTGGACATGCCATATACTCCAAGAATTCTGAATTACACATCACACCTTGAGTCCCTAGGTGTGTACTTCAGATATATGGTGAAGGTAGTGCACGCCATGTAGATCAGATCTATACACTGGGTACTTTTACCAAGTTACGCAGAATTAAAACTTTAGTATTTGTGTAATGTTCAGATCTACATTTCATGTATAAGTTGTATTAGATTTATTATTCTACATGAATTAAAACATAACAAATTACTAAAAATTCATGTAATTTGTGTAATCATTCGTGAAGTACATGTCATGAAAGTACGTGATAAGTTGTTCATGCTATATTTAACAAAGAATAAAGTGTATACAAGTATAATACATGTTGAGTATATTTTGATGGGTATTCACTAGGTTACCTCCAAGGTACATTTATGTACAAGGTTAATTTTAAATGAATTTTAATTTGTTTAAAACTATAATGGATGAAAATATTAAGGAATTTCAGAAAAGGATTAATATAAAAGGATTGATTAATTGAAGATAATAATTAATCAATTCGGGTGCAATTTATCTTAAATAAGAACGATTAAAGAATTGAATGCTAGTTTTATTTAATGCATGATTCGTTTCATGCATTCGGATGATCATGATCATAGGTGTAGATAAAAGGAAGCATCAATCTTCTAATTTGTAATTCTAAGCATTAGGATGGAGTGTGGGAGAAGAGGAATGAGCCTATGCTCATGATTCTAGTAGAGGCAGCTTTTGGCATTTTTATTTTCTTATAGCAGGTGGTATATGCTTATCTCACCTGTATCTCATGTACTGCATTTTTTTATGGCTACACGACATGATCATCATCATTTTTTTATCCATTATATTCCAGCTTCCTCCTGCTTATTTATATTATATGATTTGTTATTCCACTACTGCTTGTATATTACTGCTTTTGTTGTTTCCCATTTATTATTTACCACGATGCTACACTCTAACTTGTGGTGGAATAGTCTCCCCATGGACACAACCTAGGCCTACACTGCTATTCGAAAACCTCTGGTGTATGAGGAGGCATGCTTGAGCTCATGTGCCCAACCGTATCGGGGCACCGCTTAGTGGCTTCTAGGGTAGGAGGCTATAAATCTGGGCAGTAGGAGGAGCTATCCTAGAAGGATTTTGAGGCGATGTTTCTAATATACCTCTATTCAGAGACGTAGAGGGATGAGAATTCTCATGATTTCATGTATTTGAAATGGGAGGACATGTTAGTAATGGAATATATTAGATGCTTCACAGAGCTACAACACTTTGCTCCATCCTTGGCAACTGATGAGGTTGTTAGGGAGAGGTGTTTTCAAGATGGGATTTGGTATGAGACATGGTTGCAGGTGAATGTATTTCGCCTGTATAGATTTGTAGATGTTATGAACCAGACTCTCATCATGGAAGGAAATATGAGAGATGCCCCAAGTAGTGGAAAAGCAGTTTTAGGGGAGCGATATTGGAGCTCTTCTTTTGGAATTTGTAAGCGTGGCTATAATAGTTTTTTTCTATAGTTGTAATGGGAAGAGAATCCAGGGAAGTGGGAAGCTATTTCTGAACTGTGATTTGTTGCGGGGCTATCAGTGTGGCAAGGTTGGCCACAAGATCCCTCAATGTCCGTAACCCGTTGTGGAGTGTCATGCTTATGGAAATTTTGGTTATATTTAGAAGTTCTTTAGGAATTCATAACAATTAAACAGTGGCAGAAAATTAGGTCAGGCACCAGATTTTGAGAAGTACTCGGCTACCCCTCAGTAGACAAGTAGTTGGAGTTCCACCGAACGTTCAGTCTGAGGTAGGGGACATGGAAATCTTGTGAAGGAGCTACCATACAACTTATAGAAAACAACACTGGAGAGTTAGGCTAGAGCCTTGGGTAGAGGGGCGAGTCAGTTTCACGTTGTATAGTCTATCCCAAGTAGTTTGGATGTAGGACCTTTTATTGTCAGAATTATAATTCTTGTATCATCTACTCTTGCATGCATTTTTTTGATATATAAGCATCACATTTATTTATATATATTCAATTTTCGTTTGGTTTAGGCTTGGTTTTGGATAGATTAGATGGAATCATGACCAACGACACACCGTTGGGAGTGTGGTCAAAGGATATCAAATGTTGTAAGAAGTGTTCACTTGGAACTGATGGCTATTGTTTCCTTTGGGAAAATTTTATAATAAAAATTATAGGCTTCAAAGTGATTCTCATTATGGGATGACTAGTTCTATACTAGGCTCATATAGACTATTATTGGAGGAAATTTTCATTTCTATCTCTATAAGGGGGAGGCTATACACGCAAGGGTGAGTGGGATCTTCAGGCTGGTCGTGTAGGACCAATTCAGTGCAGATTGGATTGTCTCACAACTCAGATAACAAGGATTGTTCTGGATGATAGTGAAATACAGTAGGATACTTTTCCTCCAGTGGTGGACCATTTTCAAGATGTATTTTCTAAATATTTCTCCAGCATACCACCTGAGTGGGAAACCAAGTTCATGATCGAGTTGGTGTTGGGATCTGATCCAGTTTCTATCTCGCCTTATAGGATGGCACTAGCAAAGCTTCGTGAGTTGAAAGTCCAGTTGGAAGATTTGGAAGCAAAGGGTCTCATACGACCTAGTACATCTCCATGGGATTCTCCAGTGATTTTCTCCATGAAATTTAATGGGACATTGTGCTTATGTTGGGATTATGGGAAACTAAGATAGATGACAATCAAGAATAAATATCTCCTTCCATGCATCGACGATCTCTTCGATCATCTAAGCAGTTCCATGATCTTCTCCAAGATCGATTGGAGATCAGGATACCACCCGTTGAAGGTGAGACCATCATACATACCTTGGACAGATTTTAGGAGCAAGTATGGCTTATATGAGTTCGTAGTGATGTCACTTAGTCTGACAAATGAACCAGTGGTATAGATAGACTTGATGAATTAGATCTTTCGTCCTTTCCTGGAATGGTTTGTGGTAGTTTTGCCGATGACTACTTAGTGTACTCACATTCTGCAGGCGATCATGCCCAAAATCTTAACATCGACTTGAGTACATTGAGTGAGCATCTACTTTACATCAAGCTAACTAAATGTAGTTTCTAGATTGATAGATTGCACATATTGTGTCATGTTATCTCATAGGTTAGATTGTCATTGGATCCAGATAAGGTTAAAGATGTGATATCTTAGAAACAACCCAATAATATCTTCGAGATTTGAAGCTTTCTGGGATTGGCAGGCTATTATTGGTGTTTTATCTAGGACTTCTCCCATTAGGGAACACCGATGTTCGGGATGGCCTAGAAAGGGGTCAAGTTTTTTTGGTCATATGCTTGTGAGAGAGCTTTCCAGGAGCTGAAGGGAAGGCTGACCTAAACACCAATCCTTGCTCGGCTTATGCCAGACATAGAGTATATCACATACTTTGAGGCATCCAGAGTCGGACACGGAGAAATTATGATGCAAAATGATCAAGTGGTTTCTTATGGTTCCAGACAACTAACACCGCATGAGAGGAATTTCCTGACTCACGATCTGGAATCAGCTATGGTGGTACATTCCTTGAGAAGCTCGAGAAAATATTTTATGGGTGAGAGGTTTTTGGTGTACATGGACCACATGAGTCTCAAGTGCATCTTTTTTCATCGTTACCTGAACCTCTGCAAAGGAGGTTGGTTGAGTATCTACAGTCTTTTGACATGGAGCTAACTTACACACCAGGAAAAGGCAACGTCATTGCCCGTGCCTTAAATTGGAAGACAGGGATAGAGATAGTGTGGGAGTCTTGCGACGAGTGGCAGCTGATGACACTCTTTATATATATGCATTTTGATGTTCAGAAGTTTGAGGGACGAGTAGCTCTAATTTCAACATATGTGTTACCCGTACTTCTGGACCTGGAAAAATCTGAGTAGTCATCTGATCCGGAGGGCATAACATTGAGGGACAACTCATATGGTGGAGAGACACCATCAGGATGGTCTCTCGGCATTGACCATGTTCTTATTTTTCATGGTGTGTATGTGTTCCTATGAGTTTGTGTGAGGAGCTAATGAGAGAGTATCATGCTTCTAGATGGGTTGTAAATCTGGTTCTGACAAAGATGTATCGTGATTTTCTTAAGCGATAATGGCAACTACATATGAAAAAGGAGATAACAATATTTGGGGCACGATGTTTTATTTGTCAGCAAGTGAAGGTCGAGCATCAGAGGCTTGCTGGGTTATTACAGCCTTTACCCATTTTCGAAAATGGATGTGGGATGATGTCACTATAGATTTTATGATAGTATTACCCAGGACACTCTATAAGAGCGATGCAGTATGGGTGATCATGGATCGATTAACGAAGGTAGTACATTTCTTATCTGTCAGGGAGACCATCATCATTGATGATATGGGTAGTCTCTACGTACGGTAAGTAGTTCGAATGCACTGTGTTCATAGGAGTATCGTTTCAGATCTATATCATCATTTCACATCTCTGTTCTGACAGGGTCTTCAGAAGGCTTTAGGATCGCAAGTTCTTCTGAGTACAACTTATCATCCTCAAACTGACGGTCAATCTGAGAGAACGGTTCAGATTTTGGAGGATATGTTGAGCTTGCATCTTGGATTTTGGTGATAATTGGGAGTGATATATAACACTCGTGGAGTCCGTGTATAATAAAATCTTTCAGGCATTGATCCAGATGACACCTTTTGAGGCCTTGTATGAAAGGACGTGTCGTTTGCCTCTTTGTTGAATGTAGACAAATGAGTCGGCGTTTTTTTGATCTAGTATTGTGCAGGAGATGTCTGAATAGGTTCATTTGATCAAGAAGAGGTTGGGGACTACGCAGAGTAGACATAAATCCTATGTTGACCATTGGAGATGATTTGTGAAGTTTGAGGTTGTTCATCGTGTTTTCCTTAAGGTGTCGCCTATGCTGGGGCAATGCCATATCAAGAAACAAGGAAAACTAAAAGTCAGGTTTGTTAGGACGTTTGAGATTGTGGAAAGGGTTGGTCCAATGGTGTACTATTGATCCCTCCCACATCGTTATAGAATTATGCATAATATGTTTTACATGCCTCAACTTCAGAGATATCGTCACAAACCATCTCACTCTATCCTTTAGACTCTTGTTGTCAGTCGGCAACCACTGATTCACAGGGAGACGCACCTGAGGTCATGTAGCCAATTCATCTTGGTCATGTGGGGGGGTATCAGGCAGGAGACGTTACAATTAATTATTATTATTAATTACTAATTATATTATTAAATATTAATTATAATATTAATTGTTAATTATATCATTAATTAATAATAATTAACAGTTTCTCTGGCTTACTACATGTGGGCGTGTGTATTTTTGTTGAGTTGTACCCCCTTCCCAGACCCGTTGTATATAATAATATAATTTTTTATAATATAAGTAAAAAATTTAATATAATTAATAATTAATAATATAATTACTTATATTATTATTAATTATTAATTACTGGTATATTTAATGATCAATAATATTATTAATAGTATAATTAATATTAGTATTTATTTTTTTAGTTATTGATATAATTAAGTATATTAATCAAATAATTGTATAAATGTATTGATATTTAATTATTATATTATAAATCATTTATAATTAATTTTTTATTTTTAATAAAATATTGATATTAAAATGGTACCAAATGTGGAACAAGAATCCAATATTAATTTTTTATGGTCAATCCTTGGTCCCTTATAAAAGGTAGGTATGTATATCAGGTTTTAATGTTTTCTTTTTTTTTTAAAAAAAAGTGTTGTCACTAAGCTTATGGTGAGTTTTTTTTATACATTTTTTTTAAAAAAATTCAAAAAACGGTTAGGGCGGATTTTTTTTCAAAATGCACCCAAAAGGCGGCATCCTGGATGCCGCCTTTGCATTCCAGGCAAAGGCGACATCGCGTATGCCGCCTTTGCACTGCGGGGAAAGGCGGCATCTGTGATGCCACCTTTCCCCTAAATTTTTTTTTGAAAATTTTTATTTTTTGTTTTGTTTGGTTTATATATATATATATATAAACAAAACAAAAAATTTCAGAAGAATTTATCCGCTATTTTAAATCCAGCAGTACTTCCATTACAGGAGTCTGGATTTTGACAGAACCTCCCACCCAGAGCTCCCATTTATAAGAGAGCTTACCCTGAAAATCATTCTGCATTTCCGATGTGGGATTCTGGTTCTCCATTTCTTGCGCAGAACATTCTGCATTTCCGATGTGGGATTCTGTTTCAAGTACTCGACTTTGAAAGACTATAAAATATAAACTATAAGACCAATATAAATGAAACTTAAAACATGGATTAAACATATAAAAAATAGTTGAAAACAAAAATAATTTCATAAAAAATGATGATAGAAAATAATTTATAAGCTTTCAAAACCAAATACTTGAAACTTAAAAAGTTTCAAGTACGTGAATTTAGAAGCCTATAAAATATAAACTACAAGAGAAATATAAATGAAACTTAATACATGGATTAAACATATAACAAATAGTTTAAAATAAAAGGAATTTCGTAAAAAATGTTGATAGAAAATAATATATAAGATTTCAAAACCGCGTACTTGAAACTAAAAAATGTTTCAAGTACGCAACTTTGAAATACAATAAAATATAAACTATAAGACCGATATAAATGAAACTTAAAACATGGATTAAACATATAACAAATAGTTGAAAATAAAAATAATTTCGTAAAAAATGTTCATGAAAAATAATTTATAAGCTTTCAAAATCACCTAATTGAAACTTAAAAATGATTCAAGTATATCGCTTTGAAATACTATAAAATATAAACTATAAAACCGATATAATTTAAAGTTAACACATGTATTAAACATATAATAAATTATTAAAGTATTAAATTAATATTATTAATAATTAATTATATAATAATCAATTATTTAATTAGTAATTATTAATAATTAAGTATATAATAATTAACCAATTAATTTGTAATATAATGACTTTTAATAATTACAAATAGTCTATAAATCAGGTTTTATTCTAGTTATATGATATATTTTTTGTCATATTATTTGAGTTTTTTTAGGCTTGACACGTGTGTTTATATCATATAGTATGTGCTATTTTTACTTTATTAAACATATGTTATGTGTTTACATCGATAAAAACACTAATATTTTATAAACATGTGTTATAAATATTAAGAGAAAATATGTAAGTAATGTTATCATTATACATATATATATATATATATATATATGTATATATATAACATATTTGTTAACATGATATATTTAATGATAACTCTGGACATACTCTACTATTTTCAAAGGGTGGTGACAAACTCTAAAGTATTTTAGTGATGCTAAATAATGATTTTATATCCAAATAAAATAAAGCATGAATTAGTCTCATATGTAAATAAATAAATGACCACCATTATTAAAAAATCTAAATAAAAACACAAATTAAGTATTTTAATAATGAATACACCTACAAAATAATATGCATGCTATTAGGGGTAGAGATTTGAGGCAACTTCTCATGGTGTACACCCTTGGTAATATTCAATGTAGTTTAAATCAAGGTTATTTAGTTAAAGAGTCCCTTACCTTGATTATGACACGTCAAATATGTTCTTTATATTCCATAATAATAAAATTATGTTACTTTTATACTTTCTTATTAACCATATTCATGTTCGTTATTACATTTATATCACTTAATATAATTTTATAAACAATTACTTAATTAGTTAAATGCACTTTGGATATTTTGATGACATTAGTTTCATAAGTTCAAAATGACTATGGTAATTGGAATATGGTCATAAATGTATTTAATAAACCATATAAATAATAATTATAATTTCATTTTTATCATTTTTATAAATAAATTATACTTTTAAATTAAACCATTTCATATAGTTCAGAAAAATGAACTATGTTACAATCTTGGAGATTGTAGGTCGTATGTACGCATGAGTAACATTTCCAATTTCAAAGTCACGTATTTGAAACATTTTTAGTCTTCTATTTTATGTTTTATGGTCTTTCAAAGTCACGTAATTGAAACATTTTTTAGTTTCAAGTAGGCGGTTTTGAAATCTTATAAATTATTTTTCATCAAAAATTTTAAGGAAATTATTATTTTTTCAACTATTTATTATATTTTTAATCAATTTTTAAAATTTCATTTATATCAGTCTTATATTTTATATTTTATTGTATTTCAAAGTCACGTACTTGAAACATTTTTTAGTTTCAAATAAGCAGTTTTGAAAGATTATAAATTACTATTCATCAACATTTTTTACAAAATTCTTTTTTTTTCAACTATTTATTATATGTTTAATCAATTTTTAAAGTTTCATTTATATTCATTTTATAGTTTATATTTTATAGTCTTTCAAATTCACGTACTTGAAACATTTTTAAGTTTCAAGTAGGCAGTTTTGAATGGTTATAGATTATTTTTCATCAACATTTTTGAGGAAATTATTTTTGTTTTCAAATATTTATTATATATTTAATCAATGTTTAAAATTTCATTTATATCGGTCTTATAGTTTATATTTTATTGTATTTTAAAGTCACATACTTGAAACATTTTTTAGTTTCAAGTAAGCGGTTTTGAAAGCTTATAAATTACTTTTCATCAACATTTTTTACAAAATTATTTTTATTTTCAACTATTTATTATATGTTTAATCAATGTTTAAAGTTTCATTTATATTTGTTTTATAGTTTATATTTTATAATCTTTCAAATTCACGTACTTGAAACATTTTTAAGTTTCAAGTAGGTGGTTTTGAAACGTAATAGATTATTTTTCATAAATATTTTTGAGGAAATTATTTTTTTTCAACTATTTATTATATGTTTAATCAATGTTTAAAATTTTATTTATATCAGTCTTATAGTTTATATTTTATTGTATTTCAAAGTCACGTACTTGAAACATTTTTTAGTTTCAAATAAGCGGTTTTGAAAGCTTATAAATTACTTTTCATCAACATTTTTAAAAAAATTCTTTTTATTTTAAACTATTTATTATATTTTTAATCAATTTTTAAAGTTTCATCTATATTTTTTTTATAGTTTATATTTTATAGTCTTTCAAATTCATGTACTTGAAACATTTTTAAGTTTTAAGTAGGCGGTTTTGAAAGGTTATAGATTATTTTTCATCAGCATTTTTGAGGAAATTATTTTTGTTTCCAACTATTTATTATATGTTTAATCAATTTTTAAAATTTCATTTATATCAGTCTTATAGTTTATATTTTATTGTATTTCAAAGTCACGTACTTGAAAAAAAAATTAGTTTCAAATAAGCGGTTTTGAAAGCTTATAAATTACTTTTCATTAGCATTTTTTACAAAATTCTATTTATTTTCAAATATTTATTATTTTTTAATCAATTTTTAAAGTTTCATTTATATTCATTTTATCGTTTATATTTTAGTCTTTCAAATTCACATACTTGAAACATTTTTAAGTTTCAATTAGGTGGTTTTGAAATATTATAGATTATTTTTCATCAAGATTTTTGAGGAAATTCTTTTTGTTTTCAACTTTTTATTTTGTGTTTAATCAATATTTAAAATTTCATTTATATCAGTCTTATAGTTTATATTTTATTGTATTTTAAAGCCACGTACTTGAAACATTTTTTAGTTTCAAATAAGAAGTTTTGAAAGATTATAAATTACTCTTTATCAAAAAAAATTACAAAATTATTTTTAGTTTAAACTATTTATTATATTTTTAATCAATGTTTAAAGTTTCATTTATATTTGTTTTGTAGTTTATATTTTATAGACTTTCAAATTCACGTACTTGAAACATTTTTAAGTTTCAAGTAGGCGGTTTTGAAATGTTATAGATTATTTTTCATCAACATTTTTGAGGAAATTATTTTTGTTTTCAACTATTTATTATATTTTTAATCAATGTTTAAAATTTCATTTATATGAGTCTTATAGTTTATATTTTATTTTATTTCAAAGTCACGTACTTGAAACATTATTTAGTTTCAAATAAGCGGTTTTGAAAGCTTATAAATTAATTTTCATCAAAAAAATTTACCAAATTCTTTTTATTTTCAACTATTTGTTATATGTTTAATCAATTTTTAAAGTTTCATTTATATTGGTCTTGTAGTTTATATTTTATAGTCTTTAAAATTCACATACTTGAAACATTTTTAAGTTTCAAGTAGGTGGTTTTGAAAGGTTATAGATTATTTTTCATCAATGTTTTTGAGGAAATTCTTTTTGTTTTCAACTATTTATTATATGTTTAATCAATTTTTAAAATTTCATTTATATCGGTCTTATAGTTTATATTTTTATTGTATTTCAAAGTCACGTACTTGAAACATTTTTTAGTTTCAAATAAGAGGTTTTGAAAGATTATAAATTATTTTCTATCAACATTTTTTACAAAATTATTTTTATTTTCAACTATTTGTTATATTTTTAGTCCATGTATTAAGTTTCATTTATATTGGTCTAGTAGTTTATATTTTATAGGCTTCTAAATTCACATACTTGAAACTTTTTATGTTCAAAGTAGGTGGTTTTGAAAGCTTATAAATTATTTTTTATCATCATTTTTTATGATTTTTTTTGTTTTCAAATATTTTTTATATGTTTAATCCATGTTTTAAGTTTCATTTATATTGGTCTTACAGTTTATATTTTATAGTCTTTCAAAGTCGAGTACTTGAAACAGAATCTCACATCGGAAATGCAGAATGTTCTGCGCAAGAAATGGAGAACCGGAATCCCACATCAGAAATGCAGAATGATTTTCAGGGTAAGCTCTCTTATAAAAGGGAGCTCTGGGTGAGAGGTTCTGTCAAAATCCAAACTGTTGTAATGGAAGTATTGCTGGATTTAAAATAGCGGATAAATTCTGCTGAAATTTTTTGTTTTGTTTATATATATATATATATAAACAAAACAAAACAAAAAAATAAAAATAAAAATTTTCAAAAAAAAATTCTTTAGGAGAAAGGCGGCATCACAGATGCCACCTTTCACCCGCAATGCAAAGGCGGCATTCGTGATGCCGTCTTTCACCCGGAATGCAAAGGCGGCATCCGGGATGCCGCCATTAAGGCGCGTTTTTAAAAAAAATCCACCCTAACCGTTTTTTGTAAAATATTTTTTTAAATGTATAAAAAAAACTCGCTTCCGACCATGGTCATCCACCCAATGCCTTCCGTTTTTTGATTGCATGCGTCCACCCTAACTTTCCATTTGAATATGATATCAGCTATAGGCTTCAGGGAGCCAGAAGATGAGTAGTGGGAGTAGTGGAGGAGGAGTGGGGAAACCCCACGCAGTGTGCATTCCGGTTCCCTATTAGAGCCACATCAAGGTGATGCTCACCTTCGCCAAGATCCTCCACCACCGAGGTTGCCTCATCACCTTTTTCAACACCAAATTCAACCACCGCCGCCTCCTCCACTATCGAGGCTGTTGGGATATTTTGATTTAAAATTTAAATAATGGGTAGAGAGAAAATTATTAATGGAGGGATTTTCTCAACATTAATGGAGAATTTTCTCCCAACATTAATAAAGAGTTTTTGCCAATATTAATTGGTGGAATAATGATGGGATTATGGATGTTGACCACATTTATTGTAGATATGGGTTGGGTGTCTATATAAGAGGATGTTGTAGCATGTTTTGGAATGTGGGTTGGCAAAGATGTATCCACCAAGAGAGAGAAACAAGGTAGGGGTTGTCGGGTTTGCGGTAACTGGTGCGAAGCGAAGATGGTGAGAATGAAGTAGAGGTGACGAAGTCGACAATGATGGTGTGTCAACAACAACAAATGAAAGCGTGTGCATAAAGATGATGCCGTGCGACAATGGAGAGAGAATTGTCAACGACGGCGTGCAAAGAGATTCATGAAGGTGCCATGTATCGAAAGTCCTCTTGGTTGAGGAGATCAAGTGGCGCGTCCCGGTTGCGATGATTGGCGGTAAAACAAAATGGTATGTTCATGGTTTCGGTGTTTCATTGTAAAAAATTCCTTCGGGTGTGATGTGTAAAATGCCTTCGTGTGATAAAAATCCTTTGGGTGGAATATTCTCCTCTTGTGTGTTTCTGCAACGACGACTTCCACTGCAGTGCCGGGCTCCACTCCCCAACAGTGGTATCAAAGGGATTGGATGAAGTGCTCGATTGCAGAACATGGCGACAAGCATCTAGTTTAGCAGACAACAATGGTACGTTCATGGGTGTCGTGTATCGACTGAAAAATCCTTTGGGTGCATTGTAAAAGGCCTTTGGGTGTTGTTAAAAATCCTTCAGGTGATGTGTAAAATTCCTTCAGGTGATAAAATGCCTTCGGGTGAAATCTTCTTCTCTTGTGTGTTTTCTGTAATGACTACTTCAGCTGCAGAACCGGGATCCACTCCCCAACAGTGGTATCAGAGGGATTGGATGAAGTGCTCGGTTGCAGAACACAGCGGCAAGCATCTGGTGGAGCAGCTTATCAAGGACTTAGGACTCAGATGTCATCGGAAATGATGGAGGTATCAGCGGTGTTGCTGGAATATCTAAAGTCTTCTTGGCCACAGGTGTCATGAGGCATGTTCCATTCATTGGGCAACATTCTAAGCTTGGTGGAGTCAGCAATCAAATTAACCCAGATAGTGGAGATGAATGTGGATTATTTGGATTTTAAATCAAGGTAGAGATTGTTGGGATATTTTGATTTAAAATTTAAATAATGGGGAGAGAGAAAATTATTAATGGAGGGATTTTCTCAACATTAATGGAGAATTTTCACCCAACATTAATGAAGAGTTTTTCCCAATATTAATTGGTGGAATAATGATGGGATTATGGATGTTGACCGAATTTATTGGAGATATGGGCTGGGTGTCTATATAAGAGGATGTTGTAGCATGTTTTGGAATGTGGGTTGGCAAAGATGTATCCACCAAGAGAGAGCGGCGAAGGGGTTTCCGCGTTTGCGATAACAGGTGTAATGAAGACAGTGATTATGACAATGATGGTGTGTCGGCAGCGATGATTGAAGATGACGATGATGACGGTGCCATGTATCGAAAGTCCTATTGGTTGTAGAGACCAAGCGGCATGTCCTGGTTGTGATGATGGGTGGTACAGACAACAATGGTACGTTCATGGGTGTTGTGTTTTGACTGAAAAATCCTTTGGGTGCATTGTAAAAGCCATTCGGGTGTTGTTAAAAATCCTTCAGGTGATGTGTAAAAATTCTTTGGGTGATAAAATGCCTTCGGGTGAAATCTTCTTCTCTTGTGTGTTTTCTATAATGACTACTTCCACTGCGGCACTGGGCTCCACTCCCCAACAGAGGCCCCACCGCCCTCGATAGCCTCCTCGACTCCGCTTCCTCTCCTTCCCCGACGGCCTCCCCACCTCGAACCCCGATGCCAACCAAAACATCCCCACCATCATCAAGGCCATCCAACATGCCTTCCTGGATCCCTTCCTCGATCTCGTCACCACCTAGCTCTACCCCAACACTCTTCCCTCCTCCGCCCTCGCCGCCACCATCCCGCTGCCCACTTGCATCATGGTCGATACCTTCATGTCATTTTCCCACGCAGTAGGCGAGCGGCTTGGGATCCTGGTTATGTGCCTCACCTGTTGGCTATACAAGCCGAGAAATTTGAGAGGAATAGAATTGTCACACAACACAAAGGATATTTCAAGATTAGTATTTCACAATAATCTCATTTTGTTTTAGGTGGTTTGAACAGTGCTGCTATATCTATGGTGACCATCTTCTCACGCGGTGGTGACAATAAGCCGATTGTATTTCAAATCGTTGCATCCTTCATGGAATGTAGTTCGAAGCATGAATTCCCAGACATGTTCTATATTTTTTGAAAATATTTGTGTTGAATCTCTAGATGTCTAAATCTAGTAATTTGAGTAAGACTGTGTTGGTGATTTGTGGAAAGTATCGGGCAGTAGCGAGAATGACGATAATTGATGCGTCTGAAGGTCATTGTTGAGAAGTGACTGTAGGTTGATAAGAATTTATGAGATGTCTCACAAATAAAAGGGAAGGAAAGAAGTTAATTACCGGTTGGTTGAGAAAGAAGGTAGGTGTCAGTAGGTCCTAAATGTCAGTAGGTCGCTGGAAAGGCTGTCGGTAGCACAAAGGGGAATGGTTGGGTGTTGGTAGGTTCAGCTATCAATGAGGGAGGGAAGTCAGTGATTTGTAGGTTAGAGTACGGTATCGGTGACTCATAGTGGAAGGTGACTCGTTGAGTCACTGACATTGGAAGTGTCAGAATGATAATGATTTATGTAAGTCATCTACTGGTCCATCCGTGAGTCATCTCACGGATGTAGAAACATAAAATTTTTTAAAAGAGAACAAAGTTAAAACAGTTATAATGTAATACATGAAAAAATAATTAAACAAAATAAAATGATGTCTCATTTATATCATAATTTGGTGGGAATGAAATTTTATGGTATTGTGTAACTACATAAAAACTATTTTTATTAGAACGCACGCAAGCAATGAAACTATTTTTATTCCATAACTAAATAATCTAGAAGATAAAAAACTAAAACTGCATAATTCTAATGAAATGAATACAAATTTATACCTTCACAATGCAAAAAATAATATGCATGACCATTTGATATTATATTTATCCACTTGGAGTGTGCATGGTACGTTGTTTGGTGTGGGTGAAGAGATACAAATACTTGAAACACATAAATCAAAGCTAATGAATATACAGTTTTAAATGAAATGATAAAAATGAATTGACATACATCTTAACAATATAACAAACAAATATTTATAAACATGTATAAGTGATGACTCGTTTTCATGAAATTGATATCCGGACCTGTATAATGGTGGGATCGAGATGTTGATATTCTCTATTGTAATCACACTTCATTACAACTATCTTTGTAGTTTGTTTATTTTTTCTATATTTTTGGGGTTATATCATAAGGGTGTAAAAATAATACATGTTAAATGAAATAAAGGTTAGACATTAAATTAAAAGTAGAGTTGAAATTGATTGTTTCATAAAAAAAATTCTGAAGAAATAATAAGTGAGGAGAAAAGCATATATAAATTTAATATAAGAAGAGAGGAAATTAAAAAAATGATACTTAAAAAATGAAACATTAAAGAAAGAAATTTATGTAGAAAGAAAATTAGTACAAACAACCGTAAAATTTAAATTTATAGTAGTTAATGCAATATCAAATGGCTGGAAAATAAAAACATAAAACCATAAGCTTACCCAACTGAAACTATCTCAATGGTTGAAAATGATAATCAGGGGCATCCTAAAATGACATACATGAAATAACATGCAATGAGAAATAGTCAAAACTGTATTAAAAAGATCCTTTCTTAAATTATGATATTGAGGGGAATGAGGTGACTTTCACTCGTTTGTATTTTTCTCATTTGCAAATGCTTCATGACTCCTCTCACTCACTCGAATTCATTATGAATCAAGCTCATGCAGGAAGTTGCACTAATATGTACAAACCAAGGAAGTGATACATTTTAATTGGAGTAATGTTACTTGATAATTTCATGTAGATAATCACAAAGATATATTAAACATTAAAAAGAAAACACAAGTACATTTCACATAAAAGAATATAATAGATAAAAACAAAAGAATATTATTAATAAATTGACCATCAACTCACCCACACACATCGTTGAATTCACATGGGTGGTGGTCAAATTAGAAATTTATAGTCCCAAACTACACTTGCTACAAAAGCATAGTAAAGAGGAAGTGCGGGGTTGAACCCACGAGGACTACTGACAAATCAACAACCAATCGAACAAAACCCATGGAAAGGATTCCTCTTCAGGTTTGGTTTTTAACTAAAGCTAGGTTGTTTGTAGTTTGATTCAGAAAATAAAGGAAGGTTTCAAGGAAAATTTTAGGGTCCATGACAGAAGATAATCCTAGATTTAGCTTGGGATAGTCCTACGGTTTCGGCTGTGAAACGGTGAAAAAGTCACCAATTGGTTTTGGTCAAACCAATTGGATCTACCCATGGTGTATCTATCCCATGGTCAAGGTATAGCCAACAACCTAGGTGCATTACGCTTGGATTCTATGCAAAAAGCATCATAGGTTAATGGTCATAGTCCTACTCAACTCTAATAATGTTTGGTTCGTTCAATTGCACTTCCCATTGTCAAGGCTGTGCAAAAGAATGTGATGAACAATTATTATTAACCAAATTACTAGCCATAGGATTACCAATGTTCAATCTATAAATTCATTTGGCTCAGAAACACCCCTACTTTAGACCCTTAACCCTAGGTGGATTAGTCATGCGTGGAGGTGATGATAAAAAGCAAGGAAATATTAGACATGCTATGCATAATCATGAAACAGTTGATAAAGAAACAATCAAGGATTAAAACAAGCAAGAATCAATGTTAAACAATTGAAAGTAATGTAAATATAATCAAAAACTAACTTTTCATGATAAAACAATTAAGAACGAGTAATCCAGAATCAAAACAAGTAAGAAAAAATCAAAATCTCACTACGAATGAAGAAACATTGAAGAACGACGTGAGCGTTGATGAAGAAGAACAGGAGAAGAATGATTAACAACTCATAAGGATTCAATAAAGAAATGAAAGGAATGAATGAAATCTAGTTTAAAATGAAAATAGATGAAAAAATAGAAGAAATGGCGGAAGAAAAATGAGAGAAAATAAAAGTGGTCGATGTCCTGTATGCAGAGGGCACTCAAAATATTAATAGGCTCGAGAAGTATATGATGTGTAAGTCATTCATGTCATGTCTTGGTTTAAGTGACTTTGGTCCCAACATCTGCACATTATGTAAGTTGTCTTCATGACGTGTATTTGAGATCAACATTTCCCACTGAAGAATCGGTTTGTATCTTTGACCAAGTGAGCCTTTGAACTTTGAACGTCGTGTAATTTCTGCACGTCATGTAATTTCTGCACGTCGGGTATGAGATTCACTTTTGGCGGCTTTCGGATCTTTGAAATCTACAGGCCGTGTAATGATGTTACACGATGTGTATCGTCTTCACGTCATGAAATTTCTTCACGGGTTGGTCTGTGACCTTGAAGGTATGTTGTGAATGAGGTCTACACGTCGTGTATAGGATACACGATGTGTAAAGCCCATTTTTGCCGATTTTTAGTATTTCTTCCTTTCAATACAAATTTCCTAATTCTTGCGAAAATTAACCAAAACCTAGTGCATTATCAAATAAATCATGAATAAACCTTAAATAAATGTATCCAAAAAAAAAAAAAATTCCCCCACACTTGAACAGTTACTTGTCCTCGAGAAAAAAAACATCTCAACAGGGATTCTAAAAGAAACAATTTTTTAAACTAGAAACATTCATTATGGTCAGGAAAATAAAACTAAGTGTAAGCATAAAAATTAAGTCCTTTAGAATCAATCATGCAGATAAAATCAATCATTCTGCGTAGTTCAATTCTTTAACCAGATTATTCTTTTAATTACAATTTCACAACTGTTCCGTAAATTCTATACCCACTTTTCAATTTACCTCACAATACATTTTCTCTCATCACTCCAGGTAAAATGTAACTGGAGTTATACTCATACCCTGAATCCATGTTCTTAACCCAGGCTTGCATTGAATCTATCATCTCCACTTCTTAATGGAAAATACAAAATCAATCATGAGGGATTTAGAAAAAAGGTTTCAAATAACACTGAGGCTAAGGGAAGGTGGGTGAAAAGTAAAAAAATTAAGCTCAAAAGGAGGGTAAGCTCTAAATCATAATGCATGATAAATGTAAATAGTGCAATGAAGTGACTCCTCCAATATCAAATGGTGTCCATGATCCAAGAAGATCAAAGTGGATCCATGAATATAACAATCAAGTATTAAAAATGTTGCATGTTCCTTTATTTTTCTTTCTTTCTTTTTATTTTATTTATTTTTTGAACGTCATGTTTAGGACAGATCTCAAATCCATCCTCAAACCACATATGATCCATCAGAGGATTCATCAGTATGAAAATGGAGATTTTTAACCTTCATAATACACAACTTGATATATTTTTCTTTTTCTATATATATATATATTCAAAGGAACATTGTAGGCATAGAAAATTCCAAAAGTAATCATGGACCACATCATATCAGTATAGTGAATAGGAGTGGACCAAGGAGAGATGCTCGGGCAAATGAATTCTTTGGATTCTAAATCATCCAGATATATCTTTATTTACCTAAATTTGGTGGGGCCATATGATACGAGGGAAGAAATATCAGTTGTGTTCCCGGTGCCAAATCAATCGAGAACTCCACGTCCCGCTCCAGAGGCATGCCTGAAAAAATAATCTAGGAATACCTCCATAAACTCACCCACTACATGAGGTAGTCCCTCATTAGCATCATGACCATCATCCTCTAGAGTGAGTGACAATTACTGGAAGACAAGATTTCCCAACTCTTGGAGTGGAGGTCCTGCGCGACCAGAGAGAGGATCCCAATCCCCATGGAAAACCTGACGACTCCCATCAGGTGCTGTGAGACTGACCCATCGCCTATAACAATCGATATGGGCTTGAAAGTGTACAATCCAATCCATTCCAAGTATCAAGTCAAATATATCCTTATATAAGACCAGGATATCCCACTCCATCTCAACCCCTAACACAAAAAGCGCACACGATAGGCACATGAGACCCTACTCCTCCTTCCTTCCCAGTGGCATCACCAACTCCATCGCAGAAGACAAAAGCTCGGTTGGAAAATTCATCATGTTCACAAAACGGGAAGATATGATTGAAACAGAGGCACCCGTATCAAAAAGAGCAGCAGTTATAGAAGATGCAATCAAAAAGGTACCACGAACTATCGACGGTCCCGCCTCTGATCCCGCTGGTGCCTGATCCACTACATGAAGATGCCTAGCCTCTTCCTGAGAATGATATCTAGCCTATGTCTCTACCCTAAACTGGATCTTTCTAGAAGATGATCTGGCCCTACTGCCATGACCACCAAATTGAGATCCCCCCATATTCGACGGCTCTGACTGGGCTGGCACTCCCTTGGAAGCCACTGATCCTGCCCCACTTTGGAGTGGATGTGTCATCCTGCAAAAGCACTAAAAGTGTCCCATACCTACAAACTGATAACAGGGATTCAGAGGAGATGTGCATGCTGTTCGGATTTTACCTGGCCTTCCACACTGGTGGAACACGACATAACTCGTATCAGAATCTATCGAAGACAAATTCCTGGAAGGTTGGCCTGACCTGCTACCTCCCTTCTTCCCATGCTCCTCTCACTTCCTTTTCTTCTCAGAAGAACTGCCACTAGCCATTCCTGATACTATCCCATAGAAACTATCCCTCCCTTTGCAGTCGATCTCTACCATGAAAGCTCTATCAACCACTTCAACATAGGTTTTCATCTTGAACAGGAAGACCTGTGAATAGACCTCTGACTGCTAACCCCTCTCGAACATCTGGGCCTTCATCTGCTTATTGGATACTATTTTCGGAGCATAATGGACCAACTTAGAAAAATTATTGGCATACATCGTCACTGAAATATCCTCCCAAAAAAGGTCCATAAACTATCAAGATCAAACATATGCCAAAACTTCAGGGCAATACTGGTTGTTGAAGATAACCTTGAAGTCCTTCCAGCTCATCTGCTCATGCTTCTCAGATTGAAGCACTGATTCCCACCACTTCCAGCTAGGACCCTCTAATAGGAAAGAGGAATATTTCACCCTGACCTCCTCAGGTGTGTCTAGGAACTCAAACATGTGCTTGATCTTTTTGAACCACTCCTCCGCTTCCTGGGATTCTGTGCTACCTCAGAAAGTAGGAGGCTTGTTTTTCAGAAACTATAGGGCTTTTTCCTTTCTAGGACTGGTCTCGTCTTCTCTAATAGAAGATGGAATATTATATGGTTTTTTTCCTAGAGCTTGTACATCCTGAACCACAACCTCTACTATCCTCTGATCAAGCGGTGAGGGAGAACTCTGTTCGGCTTCCTCCCGTGGGTGCATGGGAGCTTTTTGGGGAGACATGATTCTACAAAAGGCAACAATCACAAGAGAAAAAATCAGTACAGCAGTTCTGAAAAACTTCCATCAATAACATCAAATATAAATAAGCCAAAAACATTACAATAATTAAATAAACAACTAATTCACCCCCACCCGATGTCCACGTGCAGTCTGCAGCCCACACGTCTCACCTGGAAGTGAAGTCAAACAAACAATCCCAACATCCCATGGTGACTCGAGGTCTATTATGAGAGGTGCGGGCCAGACACCATACTCACGACCAAAACTCCGAGTCCTGATGGTCCTAGCTCCTGTATAATCTCACTCATCCCGAAATAATTATATGACCCAAAAACATTGGCCTCCTCTAATACCATTTTGTCATGAACTGAATCTGGTCTCTATCAAAACCAGCACCCAACTTGGTCCGTGGAAAGTCCTGAAGGGTGTTGACTATTTCAAAAGGCTAGCATAAGTTCCTAGGTATCATAAATATTGGTTTGGGAATGATTTACCCAAGTATGGATACATAAAATAACCCAAAACAATCAATAAACCGAATCTAAAAATTTTATACCAAACAAGCCTTAAATAAAATTCAGAACTGAATACATGGGTCTAAACATGACAAAAGAGGTCCAAAGATACATAAAAGTAGTATAAAGTAGCCCAAAGAACTCCAAATGACTATGGGTCATCACCCACGAGCCATATCCACAACACCGCACTATGAAGGAAACTAACAACCAGATCCGCCATCACCCAAGGTCTTACCTTTACCTGCATCAAACATGATCAAGTCCACTTACACACAAGGGGTGTAAGTAGGGTGTAAGCCTAAGACCAATAGGATACCACCCAAGAGATTCCATATAGTAATCAATACAAGATAAAAAGCATGCAAGTTTTAATAAACAAGAAATAGTGGCAATAATTTCTAAAGAACAAAACTTTTAAAAGTAAACAGTTTTCAAAGGGAAATTTCTAAGAGTGAACACATTTCAATAAAACATGTATGTTGCTGAATTTATGTAACGTCCTGGATCCGGGTTCCATACAACGGGTACCCCAAACTCGGTTGGTCACATGACCTCAAGTGCATTTCCCTAAACACCAGAGGCTGCCGACTAGCAACGAGGGCCTAGGTCTGATAGTGGGGAAACTATGCCCTTATTTGTCAAAGTGCAGCGCATCAGAAAAAAAATAAACATACCAAAAGTGGAAGCAGTAAACAATATGAAGATGAAATGGACAACGGTACTGAAGTGAAATATAACCAACAGTCATATATATATGATGATGTAATATGTCCCTAATTCTAAGAAAGCAGCCAAAACATGATACACTACAATCTAAAACAATACAGCACAAGGTACAAGTATAGCAAGACAAAACAAAATAGTGCAATAGGAACTCAGCAGCATCCCAATCCTAAGATCGGTCCCATACTCTCCTACTACTCTGCAACAATCATGTACCTGTATAAGGACCCTTTCCCTTATCGACACCTGCAACAATATAATCTGTTTGGGCCCAAAACATGACCCGAATAGGGTGTGAGAAATAAATGCCAGTAGGCAACCACCGAAAGCCCGTGCCTAACTGTCAGTGAAAATGTGCAACAACAGTATGCAATAAAGAAATGCAGTAAGCTAGGAAGTACTCAAAAGTAGCTACTACTACCAGTTCCATTACCATTTAATTATTATTTAGAAATTCAATATAATTGAATTATGAGTTCTCGAGACTCGACCTCAATTGAAAATCTCCTATACAGTGCCATAGTAAAAACCACAACAGGTTATCTGACAAGTAGAAAGTAATAACAATACCAAGCATGTGCTTTAGCTTGGCAGGTATAACATAAGAAATCACCATCGTGAATATTCAAGTAAAAATTGTCCTCAAACATACAAGTCCTTACCATCAGGAAAGATGAAACAAAACCCTCAAGTGACTGCCCTCAGTCATAACAAAAATTGCCCTTAGGCATATGAGATATCGCCCTCAGGCACAGAAGCTACTACCCATAGGCATAAGAAATATTTCCCTCAGGCTAAACGAAACACTACCCTCAGGCTAAGAAAAACACTCACCTCAAGCAAAGAAAGTAACCGGACAGAGCCTAATACATAAGCAAGAAATTTAAATATGTTTCCTCTCAAGATAACTCAAAAGATGCTATCATCATGGCATACCGACAGGTATCCTAGCCAAACGGCTAAACAAGGGAAACGCACCCACGGGGTGGCCCTGGATCAAAGTAATGATCCCAAAAAACAGTTTATACATGTTCATCAGATTACCTATGTAATTCTAGGTACCTTATCAATTAAGGCCTCAGCCACATGACACCCCGAACATGGGCGTGTGGCACCACGGTGCACAAAAACAACTCGACAGTGGGAAATAAACACAAGACCACCTACCTCGATCTCCTCTGATTGATATATTTGAAAAAATCCTCTCGAAACAACCAAGAATGGTGTAGATCTGGGATAAACATTTACCCATTCAAACTCAAATAACTTCCCTTCGGGAAAGAATTGGAAGGAAAGACTCAAGGAGAGGGAAGGCCTTACCCGTGCGGTCCAAACAAGATCATCGGTGGAAGAATTGGAATCTCGATGAGAATTCGGGAGCTCCTCCAAGCCTCGTCCTCCTCTCCCGGGCTCCTAACAATTTTTATGCCTCCTCTGCCGAATGGGGAGGCTACTTCCTATTTTTAATGAAAAAACATAACTACACAGCGTGAACTCTCAAGTACACGGCCTGTACTTTCTTTTTAACTTTTCACTGGTGGCAACTCTCCACCGCCTTATTGTTCACTTGCTGACTGATTACATGGTGTGTAATAATAAGTACATAGCGTGTACTATCCTTTTTACTCTTCATCTATAGGATACTCTCCACCGCCTTACTATTCACTTTCCAACTGATTACACAACGTCTATTACTAAGTACACGGTGTGTAGTTAGTTTTTACACCCCGAATCACCGACAAGCCTACACGCCCTATATTCTCATCTCACATGGACAAAGTACATGGCGTGTGGAAAAGTACATGGTGTGTACCCATAAATTTGGGATCCCACCCCCATTTTTATTATTTTCTTAAAAACTCTAAAGGAAAAGGAAAAGAAGAAACCCGTACCTCAAGAATAAGAACCGAGTTCTTAAAAACTTCCCCCCTTAAAGCAATTCATACCCAAATTGAACTTCCAAGGGTGGTGAAGATAAATTTGAGAATAACTCTGTCCACTGAGCATGTACGTTGGTATCCTGATCCTAGGTTTTGTCCCGCACTCATCCATGATGCCATAGCACCTGTACGAGAGGAACTGACCAGCCTCGGAGAACCTTCATGCTCCTATCAACAATACGAATCAGATGCTTCTCAAATGATGTATCGACTTGAAGTTCAAACTCCTAAGGCTGAAAAACATGAGATGGGTCTGAGTGATAACAACACAGATGAGATACGTGGAAGACGTCGTGCATGGCTCAGTACCTCTATAGAAACTGTAACCGATAGACAACCGGACAGACTCTCTCTAGAATCTCAAACGGCCCTAAATACCTCGGTGAAGGTTTACCCTATCTCCTGATCCGCCTGTGTCCCAACCTTAGTGAAACACGCAAGAAAACTTGATCCCCGACCAAAAACTCCAAGGGTCATCTGCGGTGATCAGTATAAGATTTCTGACAAGACTGTGCAGCATCCATACACTTCTGAATCAACTAGACCTACTCTGAAGTCTCCTGCATGAAACGTGGTCCCAGTAAAGCTGCCTCACCTGCCTCCAACCAGCACAAGGGTGATTGGCATGGCTTACCATATAAATCCTTGTAAGGTGTCATCTCAATGGTTGCCTAAAAACTATTATTTTAGGAAAACTCGACTTGGGGTGTGTACTTCTCCCAAGAGCCCCCAAAGTACAGGACGCATGCACACAACATGTCCTCTAGCACCTGTATCGTATGCTTTGAATAGCCATCGGTCTAAGGGTGGTAAGCTATGATCAGAAGCACCTGTGTACCCAGTTCCCTCTGAAAACTCTACAAAAAAACGGGACATAAAACGGGTGTCCCTATCTGAAATGATAGAACGAGGGACCCCATAAAGACGTACTAGCTCTCGGATATACAGCTTCCCAATCTCGTCAACATCAAATCTCTCCTTGATCAGTAAAAAGTGAGCTACCTTCGTAAGTCCTTCCATAACAACCCATACGACATCATTGCCTCGATTTGACCTCGACAACCTGGTCACGAAGTCCATCGCAACATCATCCCATTTCCACTCCAGAATGGGTAACTGTTGTAACAGTTTGGATAGCCTTTGATGCTCCGCCTTCACTTGCTGGCAGGTAGAACATGTCATAACAAAACCAACTACCTCTCTTTTCATACCCGACCACCAATACCGATGTCTCAAGTCACAGTACATTTTGGTAACTTCGGGATGCACTGCCCAAGCTGAATCATGAAACTCCTGCATCAACTCCTCGTGTATATCCCCTAGAACCCACACCCGTCTATGGATATGTAGTACCTCATCATCGCCTATCGTTCAACCAGGAGGCGGGTCCTCACTTGCCACTGACTCCTGTAAAACTAGGCCTCCTGAACCTGATAGTTGTCTCATCCTCACTCTATCCAGGAGGGCATAAGTCACAACTAAGGATGAAAGATAGGGTTTCCCCTGACTATCGTGCACCTCCAAATGCATCTCAGAGAACAAAGCCACGATATTCCACTCACCACTGGCATCGTGAACTACCTATATCTAAGTCCTCCCACTCAATGCATCAGCTAATGCGTTACACTTACCCAGTGTATAGGCAAGCTCAAAGTCGAAGGATTGAAGGTATTCAACCCACCATCACTGTCTCAAATTCAAGTCACACTGGGTAAAGATGTATTTAAGACTTTTTTTAGTCTGTAAATACCACAAAATGTTCTCCCAAGAGATAATGTCTCCAACAGTGTAATGCATGTACAACTGCAGCCAACTTGAGATCATGCGTTGGGTAATTCCTCTCATGTGGCCTCAACTGTCGAGATCCGTACGCAACTACTTGATCGCCCTACATCAACACTATTCTCAAACTAATACCTGATGTATCAAAGTAAAATATATATCTCTTCCCTTGCTCTATAAGTATCAGGACTAGTGCTGATGTCAACCTTCCCTTCAGATCCTGAAAGGATGTCTTGCAAGCTTCTGACCAAACGAACTTCATACCCTTCTTAGTGAAACTCGTTAACGGCGCTGCTAAGCAGGAGAAGTCACGTATAAAGCACCTATAGTGACCAATCATCCCCAAGAAACTCTGTATTTCAAACACGTTCATAGGTTGCTCCTAGGAAACTACTGATCTCACTTTCTCTAGGTCTACGAAAAATCCTGCCTCTGAGATAATATGACCCAGGAAGTGTATCTAGTCCATCCAAAAGTGGCACTTTGAGAGTTAGCATATAACTGATGCTCTCTCAATGTACTCAGTATGATCTCAAGATGGGTGGAATGGTCGTGTCGAGTGTGAGAGTACACCAAGATATCGTCCATGAAGACTACCACAAAAGAATCCAGATGTGTATGGAACACATGATTCATCAGATCCATGAAAAATGCTGGCTTGTTTGTGAGTTTGAATGGCATAACCAAGTACTCATATAGACCATATCTTCTATGAAAGGCTGTAAGTGGTATGTCTGATGGTTTAACGCACAACTGATGATATCTGGATCTCGAGTAAATCTTTGAGAACACTCATGCTCCTCTAAGTTGATCAAAAAGATCATCAATCCTCAGTAAGGGATATCGGTTCTTGACCATCATCTGGTTCAGCTTTTGATAATCCACACAGAGTCTGAGGGTACCGTCTGCCTTCTTCACAAACAGGATAGGCGAACCCCAAGGAGAAGTAATGGGTCAGATGAAACCCTCTGCTTGTAACTCCTCTAACTATTTCTTGAGCTCCTGCAATTCTAGTGTAGCCATCCTATAAGGAGGAATGGACACTAGTGCTGCTCCTGACACAATCTCAATGGTGAAATCCATCTCCCGCTCTGGAGGAAGACATGAAAAGTCGTTCAGGAAGTCATCCCTGAAATGATTAACCACTAGAGGGAAATCCTTCTAACATGTTCCCTAATCATCCAGATATAAACTCATAATCTGGGATGTCACTCCACCTCGCCCACGATGCTCGGGTCCAGCTCATCTCGCTTGAAAATCCAATTTTCCCTTGTATAGAAATTATCCCCCCTCTAGTGATGTGAAAATCACCCTGCAATGATAGAAATCTACAAAGTCTCAAAAGGGTACCAACCAGTCCATCATGAGAATGACATCATAGCCCATCATCTCTAAGACATAGATGTACCACAAAAAGTGACACCCACCAACCTCTAGGGGGAACTCCTTTCACTGATGTACACCTGTCATTCTAATTCCCAACAAAGTGTCTAGCTTCATGATATCAGAAGAAGAAGAAGAATAAACACAGAGCCCAAGGCTCTCCACAACAGGCACATATATAAAGCTATACGTAGCAACAGTATAAAAAGGCACTGAAGACAAAACAGAAGCAACTAGAATAGTAACTCTGACAGTGGAAGTTCTGGGATCCTTCTCTTGTTGGGTCTGTTGCACTACATATGTCTACCCAATTTCACGGCCCTGCGACACAGCCTGGATACCCTTAGCGGACCCACCCTACTGTCTCTGAGATACAGGTGTCTAGATACCACGACCACGACCACCTCCTCAGCCTGAACGTCCTGACGTATTCCAATTCCATGACTGGTAAGACGTTGATGGACCTACTCCTGCATGTGGAGTATGCACAGAACCCCTCTCACTAGTCACTAGTGGAAATGCCCTGTAAAAATTCTGGAGATAACCCATCTTAACACAAGTTCATCACTCCACTGGGTCATGTGGACACTGAGGTCTCTTGTGCCCCTCTTTACCACACTGGTAACACATTACCTGGCCACCTGAAAAATTATTCTGGCTAGTACTACCACTGTGAGAGAAATCCATCTGCCTCTTCCTCTTGCCAGTAGAAATAGTACCAGAAACTGATGCCAAACCGCCCTGTCCTGCACCACTAGCTTCCCGCAGGTTCTGCTCAGTAATCAATGCTTGGTTCACAATAGCATGCAATGTAGGAAACCAGAAAACATTCACCAACACTCAGATGTCATATCGAAGACCATCCTCAAAGCATCTATCCCTCAACGACTCATCACCCATCAAAACATGTGCAAAACTATGCAGCTCGGTGAAGCAAATAGAATAGTCCATCAACGACATGGTTCCCTGCTGCAGATTAATGAACTCACGAGCTCGATCTGCCCTTAGAATCTCTAGAAAGAAAAATTCATAGAAGACTGCCTGAAAATCATCCCATGCCATGTCTCAATGATGCTCAGTTTGGGTGTTAACATCTCACCATCTCTTGGCGGAATCACACAGTATGTAAGTAGCGAGCTTGACCCTCCTCCCAGGAGGCATCTCAAGATGCTCGAAGATAGTTTGCAATGAATCCAACCATGACTCCGTAGCCTGTGGTCCGCCATCTCCTAAAAATGTTTGTGGATGCTGCTGCTAGAATATACATATCAGCTCTTCCATAGATGTGGAAACCAGCAGTGCTCCCTAGAAGGTCTACATAAACTGCATGAAGCCTTCACGGAACTGCGCATCAGTGCCTATGTCCGGTATAATGGATGGTGCCGCATCTGGCTCTGCTGGAGGATCCATCGGTAGCCCATGGCCTACCATCTCTAGAGTATAATCGTCACCACTCTCTTGGCGAACAACTTTTGGTCATCTCAGCGACATGACTCTACAAGGTCAAACACACACCTTAGATTATGATCATCAAGGTCTAAGAACTGGAAATGTAAGAAGGGAGCAGTAGAAAGAAAAAATTCCAGTTTTACAAAATAACACTACATGGCATGTATAACAACTACACGACATTTTATCGTAAGTCTTTCACATGGGTGTGTACTTCTTCCAGAACTGGTTGTGTAACACCCCAAACACACGGCGTGTTGACCTTACACACGACGTGTACTTAAATTTTCTTCCCCTGCCCGAGTCCTTCTACATGGCTAAGCCACACGACTCTCCTTAGAATGAGACTACACGGAATGTATAAGATCTACACGGCGTGTACCCTTAAGCCCTTACATGGTCATGTTCTGACCCTGGCCTAGGCGTGTCTCAACCCTCAGTACACGGTGTGTTACACCTGCACACGGAGTGTACACCACTCCGTCTCCCTAGCCACACAGCCAAGTCCACACAGTCTCTCACCAGTCAAGACTACACGGCGTGTCACACAAGTGCACAACATGTACTAGACGAGCTTCACTGACCCGTGTTGTTCGTGACACGGCCGGATACACAGCTCACACTACATGGCGTATTTTAGATGGACACGACATGTACAAGAAGAGGTGTCACTAACCTGTGTTGTTAGTTACACGGTTGGATCCCCAGATTAAACTACATGGCATGTTCGTCATTGACACAGCGTGTTTAAGATAAGGTTTCTCCGTCTATGTTGTTAGCTACACAGGGGACACTAGATCAACACAACACGGCGTGTAAAATCGGTACACGGTGTGTGCCCTCAAAAGTTTCACTATCCCGTGTTCCTGCCCACACAACCTATGACATGGGTAGAAACTACATGGCGTTTACATACGATACATGGCATGTACTTAAATTTTTTTCATTTCTTCCTGAAAAGAAGAGTATATGGCGTGTGTTCATAGAACCACACGCCGTGTTTTCTGGGTTTCTAGATAGTAGACCTCAGAAACTACTCTAGAGCCCCTTTTTTCTTAATTTCAAGCGTTGGTATGCCAAATTTCGATCTGTGGGGGGCCATACTCCTCGCGAACCAGAGTTTATCACCTGACCTTTCCCATTATAGTACAAAACTCAACAAAAGGATGGATCATGATCTGCTAAATTCCGGTCCAAGAGAGCCCATACTTCTCAGGAACCAAAGTTTAGCATCTATAAACCCAACCGTAACATGTACCAATACCCTATCAATAGTAGGAATATCTATCAAGGTACCTATCACAACAACATGCATTTTTATAGAACAAAATCTATCACAACAACATGAAATTTCTAATGCACCTACATGGCATGGAAACTATGCATGACATGTGATTCTAACATGTGCCTAAATGATGCATGAGATGGCGTACCCTCATCTCATCGGGTTGCGACTAAATAGAACCAAAGTATAAAAATATAAATAGCACACCACAAGTGTGTCACCCAATGGTGAAAATCAAATCAACTGTAAAATTGCAAAACCAGAAAAAATGCAACATGAGGTAAATTGGATTTTCCCTATACACGGGTCAGCTACTCCTAGGCACAACTTATTACCAAGTACCTATTCCATCCTATACCTGGATATAGGCTCTAAACAGTAATTCAAGAAGAAAATAAATTACTCTGATACCACTTTGTAATGTCCTGGATCCGGGTGCCATACAACGGGTGCCCTGAACTCGGTTGGTCACATGAACACAAACGCATTTCTCCAAACACCAGAGTCTGCCGACCAGCAGCAAGGGCCTAGGTTTGATAGTGGGGAAACTATGGCCTCATTTTTCAAAGTGTAGCGCAGTGGAAAAAAAATAAACATACCAAAAGAGAAAGCAGTAAACTATATGAAGTTGAAATGGAAAACAGTACTGAAGTGAAAGATAACCAACAGTCATATATATATATGATGATTCAATATGTCCCTAATTCTAAGAAAGTATCCAAAAAAGGAAACACTACAATCTAAAACAATACAGAACAAGGTACACGTACAACAAGACAAAACAAAACAGTGTAATAGAAACCCAGTAGCATCTCAAGCCTAAGCTCGATCTCATGCTCTCCTACTCCTCTGCAACAATCATGTACCTGTATAGGGAACCTTGCCCTTATGGACACCTGCAGCAATATAATCTATTTGGGCCCAAGATATGACCCAAATAGGGTGTGAGAAATAAATCCCAGTAGGCAACCACCAAAGGCCTATGCTCAACAGTCAGTGAAAATGTGCAACAACAGTATGCAATAAAGAAATGCAGTAAGGTAGAAAGTACTCAAAAGAAGATACTCCTACCAGTTCCATTACCATTTAATTATTATTTAACAATTCAATATAATTGAATTATGAGTTCCCGAGACCTGGCCACAACCGACAATCTTCTATACAATTCCACAACAAAAACCACAACAGGCTATCTAACAAGTAGAAGGTAATAACAATGCCAAGCCTGTGCTTTAGCTTGGTAGGTATAATATAAGAAATCACCATAGTGAATATTCAAGTAAACATTGTCCTTAGACATACAAGTCCTTACCCTCAGGCAAGCTGAAATGAAACCCTCAGGGGACTGCCCTCAGTCATAATGAATATTTCCCTCATGCATACGAGATATCGCCCTCAGGCATAGAAGCTACTGCCCACAGGCATAAGAAATATTTCCCTCAGGCTAAACGAAACACTGCCCTCAGGCTAAGCAAAACACTGCCCTCAGGCTAAGCAAGTAACCAGGCTGCTCCCAATGCATATGAAAGAAATTTAAACATGTTTCCTCTCAAGAAAACTCAAAACATGCTATCATAATGGCATACCCACGGGTATCCTGTCCAAACGGCTAAACAAGGGAAATGCACCCACGGGGTGGCCCTGGATCAAAGCAATGATCACAAACAACAGTTTATACATGTTCATCAGATTACCTATGCAATTTTAGGTACCTTAGCAATTAAGGCCTCAGCCACACGACACCCCGAACATGGGCGCATGGCACCACGATGCACAAAAGCAACTCGACGGTTGGAAATAAACACAAGACCACCTACCTCGATCTCCTCTGATCGATATACGTGAACGACGCCTCCCAAAACAACTGAGAATGACGTAGATCTGGGAAAAACATTTACCCGTTCAAACTCAAATAACATCCCTTAGGGAAAGAATTGGAAGGAAATACTCAAGGAGAGGGAAGGCCTTACCCGTGCGGTCCAAACGAGATCATCAGCAGAAGGATCAGAATCTCGGTGAGCGTTCGAGAGCTCCTCCAAGCCTCAGCCTCCTCTCTCGGGCTCCTAACGAGTTTTTTGCCTCCTCTGCTGAATGGGGAGGCTAATTCATGTTTTTAACGAAGAAACATAACTACATGGTGTGTACTCTCAAGTACACAGTGTGTACTCTCAAGTACACGGTGTGTACTTTATTTTTAATTTTTCACTAGCGAAAACTCTCCACCACCTTATTGTTCACTTGTCAACTGATTACACGGTGTTTAATACTAATTACACGACATGTACTATCCTTTTTACTGTTCATCGAGTGGCTACTCTCCACCACCTTACTGTTCACTCGCCGACAGATTACATGACGTGTATTACTAAGTACACGACATGTAGTTAGTTTTTACACCCTAAATCACTGACAAGCCTAAACGCCCTGTATCCTCATCCCACATGGCCAAAGTATAGGGCGTGTGGAAAAGTACACAGCGAGTACCAATAAATTTGTGATTTTCCCTCCATTTTCCTTATTTTCTCAAAAAAACTAAAGAAAAAGGAAAAGAAGAAACCCATACCACAAGAATAAGAACCGATTTCTTACAATTTTCCATCCAAAAACACCATAATCCAATGATAAATACCAAATAGTCAATGAGCACTAATCTTGGGAACACTTCTAAATATTAGTTAGTTTTGAGACTCATGTACCTCGTATCTTGGTGTAAAGTAACCATAACTATATCTATTCTCATGCATGAGCCACTAGTATAGAACATACCCATAACCTAGTGGTCCCCAATCATCATAATTATATTTTTTTAGTGTTTTCAATGTCCAACTTGCTAAGTGAAATAGGGACAAAACCACTTTGGATCACTAGCGTACTAGTACACGTTCGCTCACCTAGATACCAGGGCTTCCCCCTTTGTGCTCAAACAATTACCACATGTTACCAAAATCCATTTGCACATAAAAATATCATTCTTGGTCACACACATTCAAAATAGTAGCTACACATGTTTTTCACCCTTTATATAACTCAACAAACCACTTAGAATTTCCATAAAACAATTTCAAGGAATGTAACCAAATTTGGAACATAAAATTCATTAAAATACCTATTTGAAAACTCAATTCCCGCCAATATTACCCCAAATCAGAATTGACAGCAGTAAAACATTTCAATAAAACCCTTACATTAATTATAAAATATCCCCAAGTGGTACAACATGGAACACACATGTAAAACACCCATTTTCACACAAAAATGTCATTTAAAAATCAATTGTTTAAAAAATGCCACCAAAAATAATTTTTGAAGCAAGCACAATAAAGGAGGAGTATGCTAAAAAATAAAAATCAAGCAAGACTAACTCATCTAGTAGTGCTTACACATGGAATCACCTACCATAAGTTTTAAAAACACCAAATCCTTGTGCGAAAGTTCAATCGCACCACCGCCGTACCATAAGGGTGTTAAATCAAACCTAAAACCACAAAATTAGACCATGAAACCCAATATCAAACCCTAGGATCGAATCCCTACTTACTGGAAATTAGGAACATCAAGAAAAATGGAAGAAATCCTAAGAAAAAGGGAGGAGGAAGGAAGGAAACCCACTTACTTGAGAGATCTTGAAGTTCCACCACCAAAATCCACTTCAAAGATGAGTTCCAAGGAGGGTTTGAGGTGCTTGGGAGGCTGCCATGGCTCCTAGGGTTGAGTGGGGGAAGAAAGGGTCAAGTTTGGTTAAATCCTGAAATGGTAGAAATGGAATTAAAAAAGATTTTAATGAGGTGGACTAGGCTGCATGGTTTGCTTGCACGGTTTAGTAAACTGTGCACCCAAAACGTGCACCCCATTTTGTCCACCCAAATCATGTCCAAATTCAACCAAATTCAAGGGTTCCTAGGGGAAACCTAAGGGGTGTTAGTCCAAGAATATAAGAGAAAAAAGTACCTTAAATGAAATACTTGGGTGTGACATTTCTCCCAATCATGAAAACTTTCCATCCTAGAAAGTGAACCTGAAGCTTGATCAGAAAACAGGAACAAGTACTCTTCCTCAACCCATGACTTCCACTCCCATGTCTCATGTGTATCGTTCTCATGCTTCCAAAGAACTCAGAACAGTGGAATTTACTTTCCTCGGAACACTTTTTCTTGGAAATATACCATTCGCACCAGCCGCTCAAACACCGATAAATCAGGCTCTATCTCCAGTTCTTCCCAATTCAGTACATGGGACAGATTCAGGTTGTACTTTTTCAACTGGGAGATGTGGAAGATTTCATGAATGGATGTCAACTGAGAAGGAAAATCAGATCTATATGTCACTTTTCCAATACACTCAGTGATCTCAAAAGGACTGAAATATCGTGGTGTCAGCTTCCCTTGCTTTCCCAAATGATGATAACCCAGATGAGTTTCAACTTTCAAGAATACCCTTTCACCCACAGAAAAATCTAGGTCTCAAAGCCTATGGTCAGCATAAGATTTATGGTGACTATGAGCTATCAATAAGCAATGCCTGATCAACTTGACCTTCTCAGATGTCTCTTGAACAAGGCTCATCCCCAACAGTGAAGTCTCACCAACCTCAGCTCAACACAGGGGGACTGACAAGGCCGGCCATAGAGTGCCTCAAAAGGAGTCATTTGAACCGAGGATTGATAAATGTTATTATAGGAAAATTCAACCAATCCTAAATGGCTATACCAAGAACCTCCAAAGTCCAAAACACATGCACAGAGCATGTCCTCCAGTATCTAATTCGCCCGCTTTGTTTGACCATCTGTTTGAGGATGATATGTCATGATCATCTTAATCTGTGACCCCAAGGCCTTTTGAAGGACTTCCCAAAACCATGAAGTGAAACGAGGGTCTATATCTGATACAACTGTTGATGACACACCATGAAGCCTTACCACCTCCTGAAGATACAAACGGTACAACTCATCCACTTTAGTTGTATCTTTGATTGGAATGAAGTGGGCTAATTTGGTCAGACGATCAATCACTACCCATATGCCATTCTTACCCCAAGGTGTATGAGTTAAGCCAATAATGAAGTCCATGACGACCTCTTCCCACTTTCAAATAGGAATGGGTAATGGCTAGAACAAACCAGAGGACTTTTGGTGCTCTGCTTTCCCCTACTGACATATGTAGCATCTCGACATGAAGTCGGCTATGTTTCGTCTCATACTAGGAAGTTCATCAATACCATATAATTTCACTTTTTGAGTACTATTCACATTTGAAAAGAACATATATAAATATATTCATGTTAACCGACCATGAAACCATGAAATGAATGTTCCTGGAACGATGAAATTGATCTTTATAACTCATTGAAATGATAATAAATGAACTTAATAAAATTATAATAAATAATATATATGCAGAGATGTTATATTTTTTTGTTTGGTGTGGTTTTTCAGTGTGGAATGGGATGACAGGATATGTCATATGTGTTTTGGTGGTGCGCGTGTTTGCGCTTATTTTGCTTCCCTTTGTTCGGTTTTTAATTTTCATTAATAAATTTTTCAGGACCATGGATTTAACCTATGGTCCCCACCGTTTTTGGTATATTAATAGCTTAATTGTAATAATTGTACTTTTAATTAATTATTATATAATACATCATTTATAATTAATTTTGTATTGTTGTTAATAAAATATTAACATTCAAATTATGGGAGATGTGAACAAGAGTCCCATATTAAAAATCTTTATGGATGATCCTTAGTCTCTTATAAAAGGTGGGTATGTATGCTGTTTGAATGTTTATTTATTTTATTTTATTTTTTAAAGAGAGGTCCAGTTTATACCATTTTGGTAAATAATTTTAACCCTAACCCATTTTAATATTTTTTTAAAACACAAAAACAATTATCCAAAAAATATCCATCACTCAGCTTCTGGAAACCCAACACCTTCCGTTTTTGATTGCCTGCCTCCACCCTCACTTTCCATTTTAATATGATATCACCAGAAGGCTTCCGCCTGAAACGACAGAGTGAACGAGAAGATGAGTAGTGGTGGAGGAGGGGTAGGGAAACCCCACGCGGTGTGCGTTCCAGTCCCTTACCAGAGCCAAATCAAGGTGATGCTCACCTTCGCCAAGATCCTCCACCGTCATGGCTTCCATGTCACCTTCATCAACACTGACTTCAACCACCGCCTCCTCCTCCGATCCCGCAGCCACACTGCCCTCGATGGCCTCCCCGACTTCCTCTTCCTCTCTTTCCCTGACGGCCTCCTCGCTACCAACCCCGACGCCAGCCAAACCGTCCCAGCCGTCCTGAAAGCCGTCCAGAGCGGCTTCCTCGCTCCCTTCCTCGATCTCGTCACCACCCAGCTCTACCCCAACACTCCGCCCTCCTCCTCCCCCTCCGCCACCGTCACACCACTCACTTGAATTGTGTCTTATACCTTCATGTCATTTTCCCACGCAGCAGGCGAGCAGCTCGGGATCCCGGTTATGTGCCTCACCACCGTCAGTGCTACTTCCATGATGGGAGTTGATAAAACACTATTTTGTTGAATATTTTATTGATAATAAATGAAATAATTTCCTCACATTGTGTTAAATATGTTTATTTATAAAATATTTGGGATTTGATCATTCATTTGAAAATTTGGTGAAAATTTCAGTTTTACCCTTAATAGTGCACTGTAGTATTTCGAAGATATATATATTTTATATTTATTATTTGAATTTTAAATTTTTTAAGAGTGTTCCTAACTTAATTTTATACAACTTTAATTCAGGACACTAGAGCTAAAGAGTGCATTTGGATGGAGTAAATGTGTCATTAATCCAATGGTGGGCTGGACTCGGCAGAATGGACATGGGTTCTGTATTTGGGCCATATGTTCTTTATCAGGGCTTGGATTGAGCCCAAATATTGAGGGAAGATCGGGGACATTATTTGGAACAAATCATCCTTCTTGAAGTCCGGTCAATTCACGCGTTTTTGAGGTCAAATGGGCGGTTCAAGTTGGAATAAAATATTTGGCCGAATTTCCACATTCACACTTGAAACCACTTGTAACCTCTCCCCCCCTCTCTTCTATAAATTTGAGTTTTTCTCATTTGGAGGGGTTGGGACGTTTATTCGGAAGTTTAGGGCATAGGAGAAGTGGATCCACTCTAATTCTCTAACCATTTCAATAAGGGTAGCTCTTGAAGCAAGGATCCCTTCGACGAAGCCTTCTTCTTCTCCTTAATGTTGTAATGATTTTGTTTGTGTAATAAACATCTTTGTTATTCTTTTATTTCCTCTATTTTTTTCTGTTTTGTTTAAATTTATTCTTCTATTAATCTTCTTAATTGGTTTGGAATTCTTGAGTAGAAGCATTATTGGGTTATGCCCATTATAAACCTTTGCACATGCAAAACGCTTCTACGATGATTACGCCACCCATGGAAGAGTAGTCTTTTAGTAATCGATCTACCTCTCACCTTCTTCATTAATTTATTTTGAATCAATGATATACTGTAATTCACTAAATATGATCTATTAATTGAGTTTTCAATTTAAATGAAACTAAGCAAGCAATTGAACAATAAACACAAAACGCGCGAGGTCGGGATTTGTGTGAATTGTGAGAGCATAATCTTAATCGGTAATACAAGACCACATGGGATCAATTTGTAGAGTTAAAATAAAATCCCTAAACTCAATTAATCCTAATTTACAGAGTGGTTATGTACCTTAATTTATCACTGACCATAATCTAATCTTAGAGCATCAATCAAAGCAGGGTGTTGCGATTGCATGTTCCGAAGTTAGCCTAGGGTTAAATTCACTTAATCTTTGTGGTAAAGTTAATTCTCATAGGGTTCAGGATTTAACAAATTAAGGGATCATAATTAAGTTAATTTTAATTTAAATGATAATTATTAATAATAGAGTTAAGAGGTAGAGTTAGATCGATTACGCCTTTTAAAATATTTTCTAAAAAAAGAACATCTTCTTGTTGTGTCTTTTTAATCAAACATCATTTCAAAATTAAAAACAAAAAAAATGAAATCTTCTTCCAGCAAACTTATTCTAGATCTATAAACTATAAACAACCTTCATCCATTCAATTATTGTTTTTATTCTCTTTTATTTTATTTTTAGAATACCTCTAAGAAGTTGTTTTAATTCACTTCCCCATTTGAGAGACGACTTTGGTCATCCACTCTGCTGCACCTAAGTACCCCAAAATCACACTAATCATTTGAGGGCACCCACGAAAGTGCTCTTTCAAATTGGCGCCGTTTCCAGGGAGGCAAGTAATTTATTCAACCATTTAGAGGTATTTATTTTATTTTTCATTTTATTATTTTCTTCACCTCTCTCTTTCATCTTTCCCCTTTCTCAAGTTTTCATTTTTTTTCTTTCATCCTCATCTTTTCTTTTTGGACCATCAACTCAACTTCTCATTTTTATGTTACTATGGTCCACTCACTTTATTTTCATTTTTATTTGATTTATGACACGAACTATTCCCGAAGATCTCTTAGATCTTGACCCTGAGATTGAACGTAGCCTTAGGGAACGAATCAGACACTCTCAGTCTACGGGAAGTTTCAATATTCAACCAGTTGGTGAATTCCTCTCTTCTGGAAACATTGGAATTATAAGTTATTCAAATTCAAACATAAAAGAAGAACCAATGGCTGAAAACACTAGAAATGAACTTAATAAAACCATTCAAGAATTGGCTGCACCTGATATTAACTATCAACCAAATTGTATTGCATACCCAAATCTCGAATCGGACTTTGAACTGAAATATGGGTTAATTCACTTACTTTCAAAGTTTCATGGACTCTTTGGTGAGGATCCGAATAAACATTTGAAATAATTTAATGTAGTTTGCTAAACCCTTAAACCAAGAAATGTTTCTGAAGATCAAATCAAATTAAGAGCATTCCCATTCTCACTTGATGGAGCTGCAAAAGACTGGATGTATTATTTACAACCTGAAGATGTAACTTGTTGGAATGATTTGAAACGTCTTTTCTTGCAGAGATTTTTTCCAGCATCAAGGACCACTTCCATTTGAAAGGAGATATCGGGGATCAAGAAAGCACAAGGGGAGTCAATGTATGAGTACTGGGAGCGATTCAAGAAGTTGTGTGCAAGCTGTCCGCATCACCAAATCAGTGAGAAACTCCTCATTCAGTACTTCTATGAAGGACTCACACCCATGGAGAGGATCATGGTGGATACTGCAGCTAGAGGAGCATTGGTGGACAAGACACCAGTAGCTGCACGATAATTGATCGACAAAATGGCCCAAAACTCCCAACAATTTGGTGACCGAGGTACACCACATATCAGGGGAGTACATCAGGTAAGTCCTTCTTCTCTTGAGAGTCATTTGATTGATAACAAGTTAGAAGAATTGACAACTATGGTGAGGCAAATTGCTTTGTCACAAAAGACATCTCTACCCCCTCCTTCAAGGCCTTGTGGAATTTTCACTGAGACAAGCCACCCAACTGACTGTTGCCCACAACTATAAGAGACAGAGGATTGCGCAGCAGTATTCCCAGGGAGACCATTTCAGCAGCAACAACAACCATATCCCCAAAAGAAGTTTGATTCATTTTCTCCAACATACAACCAAGGGTGGAAAGATCAACCGGACATGAGGTATGGATCTGGACAACAACAAAGGCCCCCTTTTCAACCAAACCTCCAGTAGCCTCCACCTTACCAACAGGGTTTCCAACAACCCCAAAGGAGATTTGAAGCTCAAACATCAACAAGTCAGAAACAAGGGAATCCTCTACCAAAGGTAGATTCTAATACTGATGATCTTTTAAAGCAAATTTTTCTTAATCAACAGAATGAGCTGAAGAGTCAAATTTCGGAGCTGAGGGAGTTGAAGACTCAAATGAGTCAGATTTCCACCACCCTCCATGAACTTGTGAGTAAGAATTCTGGAAATCTACCTTCCCAACCCACTAAAAATCCAAAGGTGAATGTCAGTGTCATCACATTGAGAAGTGGGAAGCAAATGAACAATACATCTGTACCAACCATTCCACCGGGATTCACCTCAACTCCGGAGAAGTCGTATTCCAAAACAACTGACGAGCAATCCAAGGATAAAGATAAAGGTAAGAAAAAGATTGATGATGTTCCTTCTAAACCCCTTCCTTTTCCAAACAGGGTTGTTCAAACCAAGAAAATGGCTGAAGAAGCAATGAAAAAGGAGGTTTTGGACACATTCAAGCGTGTGGAGATCAACATTCCTCTACTTGAAGCCATTAAGCAAATCCCAAGGTATGCCAAATTCTTAAAAGAACTCTGCACCAATCGAAGAGGGCTCAAGGGAAATGAGAGGATCAACCTTGGAAGGAATGTCTCAGCACTCACTACACCAACTCTAGCAATGCCAACAAATTGCAAGGATCCCGGGACATTCACCATCCCATGTACCATAGGGGAGTTGCACTTCTCTGATGCTCTTTGTGATTTAGGAGCTTCAATAAATGTGATGCCTCACTCTGTATTCTCTTCCTTGCAGGTTGGTGAGTTGAAGCCAACAAGAGTAGTGGGGAAATTGGCGAATAGAGCTACGACATATCCAGCGGGAGTCCTTGAGGATGTACTTGTTTGGGTAAGAGACATGATCTTTCCAGCGGATTTCTATGTTCTTAACATGGAGGATGATCAGGTAAGTTCTCATGACCCCATTATCTTAGGTAGGCCCTTCCTCAAAACTGCAAAAACTATCATAAATGTCAATGATGGTACACTTTCCATGGAATTTGGAGATGAAGTTGTGATATTTAATGTTATGGATTCCATGAAGTACCCCTCTAAGGACCATTCTACTTTTGTTATCTCCCATTTTGAACCACCAAGTAAAAACCCCATGGAATTGGATTGTCCTATGCTTAGGGAGATTATGAGTATTGGTTCTAGTTTGATGTCTAAGAGTACTTCTACACCCGTTTTTAAGGAACAAGACTCTCTAAGATTTGATTTTGAAATGGAATCATATTCTGATTTTGATCATGTGAACTCTGATTATGACATGTCAATTGAGTATGCTGATGGATTTGGTGCTTTATTCTCTGATTGTGATGATTTATATTCTGATACTAATGTTCATTGTGCAGATATGTCTATTGCATCAATTTCTCCATCCATGCATCACCCTCCTTCATTAGAACTAAAGCCATTGCCACCAAATATGAAATACTCATACTTGTTGAGTGTTGAGAGATTACCTATTATCATTGCTAAAAATCTCCCTTTTGAACATGAAGAAAAGATTTTGAATATTTTGAGGGAGAACATCAGGGCGATTGGGTGGACCTTGGCTGACATATCAGGTATTAGCCCCTCCATTTGCATGAATTGGATTCTCTTAGAGGATGGGGCTAAACCAGTGAGACAACCACAAAGGAGACTCAATCCCACCCTCCTGGAAGTTGTTAAAAAAGAAGTTGAGAAATTTCTTGAGGCAGGTATAATCTTTCCCATTTCAGATTCTCAGTGGGTAAGTCCAATTCAGGTTGTGCCTAAGAAAACTGGTTTTACTGTTGTTAAAAATGAGAGAGATGAGTTAGTTCCAATGAGGGTGCAAAACAGTTGGCGTGTGTGTATTGATTATAGAAAACTAAATCAGACCACTCGCAAGGACTATTTCCCCTCCCATTTATTGATCAAATTCTCGAGATACTAGCTGGGAAACCACACTATTGTTTCTTGGATGGATTTTCTGGATATTTTCAGGTTCCTATAGCTCCAGAGGATCAGGAGATGACTACATTCACCTGTCCCTTTGGAACATTTGCCTATCGGAGGATGCCATTTGGACTTTGCAATTCCCCAGGTACCTTCCAGAGATGCATGGTGAGTATTTTTTCTAATTTTATTGAGACCTGAATGGAGGTATTTATGGATGATTTTACAGTGTATGGATCCTCATTTGATGAATGTATAAAGAGTTTGGGAAAGGTATTGAATCGTTGTATTGAGAAGAATATATTCCTAAACTTTGAAAAGTGTCATTTCATGGTAGAGCAAGGCATTGTCTTAGGGCATGTAGTGTCAAAACATGGGATAAAGGTTGATAGATCTAAGATAGACATTATTTCATCCCTGCCATATCTTACATGTGTGCATGATGTTAGATCTTTCCTAGGGCATGCAGGGTTTTATCGGTGCTTCATCAAAGATTTTAGTAAGATTTCTCTTCCTATGTCAAGATTACTTCAAAAGGATTCTGATTTTGTGTTTGATGTTTCTTGCAAGAATTCATTTGATGAGCTAAAACAACGTCTGACCACTCCACCTATCATACAGCCCCCGCGGTGGGACCTTCCATTTGAGCTTATGTGTGATGCCTCCAACTTCGCAGTTGGAGTTGTCTTATCTCAGAGGGTGGAAGGACGTTCACATGTGATTGCCTATGCATCAAGGACATTGGATTCAGCCCAATCAAACTACACAACCACAGAAAAGGAGTTTCTTGCTGTCATATTTTCTTTAGATAAATTCCGTTCATATTTATTGGGCTCTAAAGTAGTTGTTTATTCTGACCATGCATCTTTGAGGTACCTCCTGAAGAAGCCAGATGCAAAGCCACGACTTATCCGTTGGATACTCCTTCTTCAAGAGTTTGACCTTGAGATAAAGGAAAATAAGGGGTCAGAGAATTTGGTGGCGGACCACATGAGTAGGCTTACTCACACACTAGAGGATGACACCTTGGACCAGGTACCACTTCGGGACACTTTTCCCGATGAGCATCTTTATTCCATCTCAGGTGCGCATCCTTGGTATGCTAATTTAGTGAACTACATTGTTGCCTCTAAAATACCTGCAAATTTAAAGAAATATCAAGTCCAAAAATTAAAAATTGAGTCTAGGTATTATGTGTGGGATGATCCTTACCTCTGGCGCATGTGTGGTGACCAAGTCATTAGGAGGTGTGTTCTCGATCATGAGTTTGAGTCTGTTTTGCATTTCTCTCATACACTTGCTTGTGGTGGACACTTTGGACCCCAAAGGACGGCTAGGAAGGTTTTGGACTCTAGATTATATTGGCCTAGCTTGTTCCATGATGCCCATGTGTTTTGTAAGTCATGCTCTCGTTGCCAACACACTGGGAATATTTATAGGAGACATGAGATGCCCCAACAACCCATACTATTCTGTAAGATTTCTGATGTATGGGGAATTGATTTTATGGGTCATTTTCCTAGTTAATTTGGATTTTTTTATATTTTGGTTGTTGTTGATTATGTGAGTAAATGGGTGGAGGCCAAGGCCACCAGGACTGACAATTCTCATGTTGTAGTGGATTTTGTCAAGGCTCAAATTTTTTGCAGGTTTGGAGTACCAAAGGCCATCATCAGTGACCAAGGGACACACTTTTTCAATAGGAATTTTTCTTCCCTCCTTAGAAAGTATGGGGTGACACACAAAACATCAACACCATACCACCCCCAAACAAATGGCCAGGATGAGGTTTCAAATCGTGAGTTGAAACAAATATTGGAGAAAACTGTGCAGCCAAATAGGAAGGATTGGAGCAAGTGCTTGGATGATGCATTGTGGGCTTATAGGACAGCATACAAGACACCCATTGGTATGTCCCCATTTCGGATTGTGTTTGGGAAAGCGTGTCATCTCCCAGTAGAAGTTGAGCATCGGTCATATTGGGCTATAAAGAAATGCAACATGGATTTGGCCCAAGCTGGAATTCAAAGAAAGTTGCAAATTCAAGAGCTTAAGGAGATTCAACTGTCATCATATGAGAACTCAAGGATCTACAAGGAAAGATCAAAAGCAGCTCATGAAAAAATGATCCAACAAATGGATTTTCATGTTGGAGAGAAAGTCCTTCTCTACAGTTCACGACTGAAGCTGATGCCTGGTAAGTTGTGTTCCAGATGGTTAGGTCCTTATATTGTATCTAATGTTTTTCCTTATGGTGAAATGGAGATCACACAAGAGGACACTGGAAGGAGATTTACAGTCAATGGGAAACGTTTGAAGAGATACATTGAGGGACTTCCTACTGATGCAGTGGATTTTATCACACTGCATGACCCCATCATCGCTTGATCACATCAGGCTGTTCCTAACCCTTTCACTTTTATATTATTTGTCCTATTTAAAAATTCTGCATTTCATGTGCATATATCATCTCATAGGTTCACATTGTGGACAATGCAATATTTTAAGTGTGGGTGAGGGAACCTTTTAGTTTAGTAATTTCAATTGTTTTCCGGATTTAAAAAAAACAAAAAAAAATTGTGTGTTTTTTTCAAATTTTGTGTGTTTATTTTTCAATTTTCTTTGTTGAAATTTTTGAGCCTAAATGATTCTCATAACAATTTTTAAATGCATATCAATGAGTGAAACAATTTATCCCTTGAAACTAAGCTTAAATGAATGCTGAAATAACTTTGTTTCAAGTTCAAATATTTAGTAATTTCATGAAAAGTACACTGAATTTTGAATCCCATGCCACATCTCACTGTCTTTATATTTGAAATCACTTTCCTGTGAGGCTTCTGAACCATTATTTTCATATTCTTTACATTCACCTCACTTCTTGAGAGAACCAAACCATGCTTGATTTAACCATAATTTGATCTATTCCTGTCAAAACTTGAGGGTTTGAGGTACTTATGTTTAAATGATTGAGGCAATTGTTTGGTATTAAAGCCCCTATTTCAAAGAATATTTTTTTATAATGGCCTACCTTGAATATTTAATCCTTTTAGCCCTTAGAATCCATGAACAACCTGTTAGGTTAGCCACATTACAAGCCAATTTTCCCTATCCAACCAACTCTTGAAGTGAAATTGCATAATCTAGTTGAGCTTAAGTGTGGGGGAAGTTGTCTTGTGTTTTGCCACCGCATTCTGTGATACTTTGGGTGGAAAGTTAAATTCTGAAGAGATGTGTTTGCTACTGAATAAAGTCATTATATTGAAATCTGTGCCTTTTCTGGAGCTTTCATGACAAGTGAAGTTGTGCCTTTTCTAGATCTTCTAATTGAGGTGGAAAGATGTGCCCATCTGGAGCTTTCAAGAAAATCATGTTTGAGAAGATTGAAATTTTTTATGCTGAAATGATGAATGGTGTAAACCTTTCATGACTTTTCATGATGATGGAGCTGAATTGATACTATGGGGATTGAGGAGAAGACCATATTTAAGTGAAAATTAGATTAATGCAATTTTCTTCAAAATATTCAAGCCCTCCTCATTCAGCCTCAGAGTTTTTCACATCTTAATCCTACCAACCGAAAGCCACAGAACAACCCTGAAAAGTCCTCATGATAAACATTTCCTTGACTCACATCGGGTAGCGATGTAGGAATCTATCAAGCCTATGGTGACCCTTGTATGAGTTTGGATGAGAAAGTCATTGCAAAAAAAATTGATATTTGAGTGATGAGAGAAAATTCAAGCGAGGTAAGTGTTTTGTGCATGGGAGGATAAATGAAGTGGAAATATATTGAATGATATAAATGGAGAAATTGAAATAATGTTTTTTATGAGGCATTATATCTTTTGATTCTTGGTGGGAAATTGATTGATCTCAAGGATATGTGTTTTAAAATTGGTTTTGATTTGATATTGATGTTTACTTGACATAAGGTTTTTCCCAGGAGTGCAAAAGGGTAAGTGTGGGGGAGTTGATAAAATACTATTTTTTTGAATATTTTATTGATAATAAATGAAATAATTTCCTCACATTTTGTTAAATATGTTTATTTATAAAATATTTGGGATTTGATCATTCATTTGAAAATTTGGTGAAAATTTCAGTTTTACCTTTAATAGTGCACTGTAGTATTTCAAAGATAAATATTTTTATATTTATTATTTGAATTTGAAATTTTGTAAGAGTGTTCCTAACTTAATGTTATACAACTTTAATTCAGGATACTAGAGATAAATAGTGCATTTGGATGGAGTAAAATTTCCATTAATCCAATGGTGGGATGGACTCGGCAGAATGGACATGGGTTCTGTATTTGGGCCATCAGGGCTTGGATTGAGCCCAAATTTTGAGGAAAGCTCGGGGAAATGATTTGGAAAAAATCATCCTTCTGGAAGGATGGTCAATTCACGCGTTTTGGAGGTCAAATGGGCGGTTCAAGTTGGAATAAAATATTTGCCCGAATTTCCACATTCACACTTGAAACCACTTGTAATCTCTCCTCCCCTCCCCTCTATAAATTGGAATTTTTCTCATTTGGAGGGTTTGGGACGTGCATTGGGAAGTTGAGGGCAGAGGATAAGTGGATCCACTCCAATTCTCTAACCATTTCAATAAGGGTAGCTCTTGAAGCAAGGATCCCTTCGACGAAGCCTTCTTCTTCTCCTTCATGTTGTAATGATTTTGTTTGTGTAATAAACTTATTTGTTATTCTTTTATTTCTTCTGTTTTCTTCTGTTTGGTTTAAATTTCTTCTTCTATTAATCTTTCTAATTTGTTTGGAATTCTTGAGTAGAAGCGTTATTGGGTTATGCCCATTATAAACCTTTGCACATGCAAAACGCTTCTACGATGATTACGCCACCCATGGAAGAGTATTCTTTTAGTAATCGATCTACCTCTCACCTTCTTCATTAATTTATTTTGAATCAATGATCTACTGTAATTCACTAAATATGATCTATTAATTGAGTTTTCAATTTAAATGAAACTAAGCAAGCAATTGAACAATAAACACAAAACGCGTGAGGTCGGGATTTGTGTGAATTGTGAGAGTGTAATCTTAATCGGTAATACAAGACCACATGGGATCACTTTGTAGAGTTCAAATACAATCACTAAACTCAATTAATCCTCATTTCCAGAGTGGTTATGTGACTTAATTTATCACTGACCATAAGCTAATATTAGAACATCAATCAAAGCAGGGTGTTGCGATTGCATGTTCCGAAGTTAGCCTAGGGTTAAATTCACTTCATCTTCGTGGTAAAGTTAATTCTTGTAGGGTTCAGGATTTAACTAATTAAGGGATCATAATTAAGTGAATGTTAATTTAAATGATAATGATTAATAATAGAGTGAAGAGGTAGAGTTAGATCGATTACGCCTTTTAAAATATTTTCTAAAAAAAAGAACATCTTCTTGTTGTGTCTTTTTAATCAAACATCATTTCAAAATTAAAAACAAAAAAAATGAAATCTTCTTCCAACAAACTTCTTCTAGATCTATAAACTATAAAAAACCCTCATCCATTCAATTAGTGTTTTTATTCTCTTTTATTTTATTTTTATAATACCTCTAAGAAGTTGTTTTAATTCACTTCCTCCTTTGAGAGACGACCTTGGTCAGCCAATCTGCTGCACCTAAGTACCCCAAAATCACACTAATAATTTGAGGTCACCCACGACAGTGCTCTTTCAAGAGTTCATCAGTATCTTCTATAGAAAGAGAAGGGCTATTCGCCAGTAATCGGTATGGAAAGATAAAATTTGTTATGTCTAACTTGTTTTGTTTTTGATTGGTTGTTCAAACTTCAATGGACTATTCATTTAGTAGCCATGGAGAACTTTTGAGTCTCCATTAATAAGTATATGAACGTCGAGGGTGAAAGGAGGTGGAGACAGGAATAGAGATGGTGGGCTCTGAAACGGCATCGGTGGCGCCCCATCTGGTTTGCATGCCATTCCCTCTGCAAAGCCATGTCACAGTGATGTTGAACCTTGCAACTCCTTCACCACAGAGGCTTTTGCATCACCTTAATCAACACCCCCTCAAACCATGCCCGCCTCCTCAAGTCTAGAGTCCCTTACTCCCTGGATGGCCTATCTAAATTCTTCTTCCACTCCATCCCTGACGGTCTTCCTTCCTCCGATCTCAGCGCCAGCCAGTACACACCATCTCTTGATGGATATTTTTTCCAGCTACCATGGTTGGTGGCTGGTGCACCAACCATAGCCACCATGGAGGATTTCCATTTTGGGTGCTCCTTTTTCACATGTGATGGAATTTCTCCTTTGGCAGCCATGGGAGTTGTCAAATGAGCAGGTGGCCACCATTTTTGAAGTCTAAGGTTTGGTGGGAGGATTAGTGGGAGTTGTGTCAAACTTGACACCACCCACCATAGTTATTTAAGGAGGGCCAAGGGTGCTTCCTCTATCATTAGATTCAAGCCAAGGGAGAGCTCTTTGAGAGAGATCCGGGAGAGCTCCATGTGATATAAATCAAAGGGAGGTGTGGGAGGGGTCTTTTGTAATCATTGTTCTTGTGAAATAAAGATTATTTTTCTTCCCATTCTTCTCCTATTATCTCTCGTAGTGGTCAGTGAACCACAACAAGTGGTATCAAAGGAGGTTCTGTTGCAAACGGTGGTGAACAGTGGAAATTTTCTGGTGACTGAAAAATTCAAGGTGCTCAGAATTCTGTTTTGAAGGCAGATTCAGAGAGTTTGCGGTGAGCCGATTCCAACGTCGCAAACTGCGTCGAAAATGGAGCTAAAACGAGCTTCCTAGGACCGGTCAAAGTTCGGTCAAACTTTGGGTGAACAGTACCCCCTTGCCAGAGAAGAAGGTATTGTTCCGGCGCCGGTGACTTTTTCAGTGGGTTTCTGGCAGCTGCTCCGGCATGCCACGTCATCGACACGTCATCGCCACTTCATCTCCACGTCATCAGACGATCTCGGCCATTGATACTGTTTTGATCATTACTTGATCAATCGGTATCCGATTTCGACGATCCAGAAGTTGATTCCACCATTTTCAACCATTCTGGACGCATTTGTGAGCTCCATTTTTTCAGATTCTTCACCAATTTTTAACTGAATTGAAATCAAATGGAGGGATCATCCACGGGAGGGATGATCATGTTGACTTCTTCGAACTACTCCATTTGGAATTCTCGAATGGAAGGTCTTCTCAATACTAAGGATATTTTTGACCCCATTGAGAATGAGGGTGTCAAACCCAATGCCACCAAGGAAGTAGAGTGGAATAAGTTGAACAAAAAGACGATCGGCCAAATCCGCCAATGGATCGATCACAGCATTTACCACCATGTTTCTCAAGATACTGGTGCGTATGAAATTTGGACAAAGTTGGAAAATATGTACCATCAAAGACCGCTCGAAACAAGATTCTCTTGTTGAAGTGGTTGATGAATCTTCGACTACAAAGTGGAAACTCTATAGCCGAACACACCAGCGAGTTGCAAAGCCTGGTGAACCAGTTGGTGGCTGCTGGTAAGACTCTAAATGATGAAGATCAGGAGAACCACTTACTCTACACACATCCCGATAGCTGGGATACACTTTTCGTCTCACTCAGAAACTCAGCACCTGAAGGCAAACTTACCATGGTGATGGTAAAGGATGCACTGTTCAATGAGGAAGCCCGAAGGAAGGATGCGAGTTACAACTAGACACAAGCTCTCGTTCGGGAGAAGCGAGGGAGACAACAAGGAGTAAGTCGTGGGGAGAGAACCAGTGGTCGAAGCAAGAATAGAGGAAGATCCACAGATGGCAGGAGGCCAACATACAAATGCTACTATTGTGGCATGGAGGGACACATGAAGAAGAACTTCTGAAAGTTGTTACAAGAAAAGGGTCAAAGTAACAACCAACAAAGAAGAAATGAAGACGCACATGTGAGCATCACCGGAGAAGTTGTTATTTGCTCCAAAGATGAAGAAGAGACATGCTTTCATACATTAGGCCAAGACACAAAATGGGTGGTCGATACTACAGCATCATACCACGTCACGTCACATAGTGAGTATTTCTTGACTTATCAAGCTGGTGACTTTGGTGTAATCAAGATGGGGAATACTAGTTCAGTAGAGATTGTTGGCATGGGTGATATCCAAGTCAATACGAATGTTGGATACACAATCACCCTGAAGGATGTTTGACATGTTCCATGCCTTCGGCTCAACTTGTTATCAGTTATGGTCTTTGATCAGCAAGGCTATGACAACATCTTCAGTAACAAAGCATGGAAGATGACAAAAGGATCCATCATCATCGCTCGAGGACACATATGCGGTACGTTGTACAAAACTCATGTGAAGATATGTGCAGACAGCCTCAACACGGTGGAAAGAGAGACGTTATCTAATATGTGGCATAGAAGGCTCAACCACATGAGTGAAAAAGGGTTATCTACCCTAACAAAGAAGAAGTACATCAGTATTGACAAGGATGCATCACTTGATCCTTATAAATACTACTTCTATGGGAAGCAGTATAGAGTTTTATTCAATACTGCTTCATCACAAAGATCATAGTTGTTGGATCTGGTGTCTTTGATGTATGTGGACCCATGGAGGTGGATTCTCTAGGTGGTAATAAATATTTCTTATCCTTTATTGATGATGCATCTTGAATGGTGTGGGTGTTTCTCTTGTGGATGAAGGACCAAGTACTGGACTACTTCAAAATGTTCCACGCCATAGTGGAGCGTGAAACTGGAAGGAAGCTAAAGTGTCTTCGTTCAGACAACATAGGAGAGTACACATGCAGGGAATTTGACACCTATTACAGGAGTCATGGCATCCGACATGAGAGGACAATCCCTTGCACCCCACAACACAATGGAGTTGCAGAACGGATGAATGGAACCATCATGGATAAGTTCAGAAGCATGATGAGTTTGGCTAAGCTATCTAAGCCATTCTGGGGAGAAGCTTTTCAGGTTGCTTGCTACCTCATTAACTGATCACAGTCAGTCCCGCTAAATTTTGAGATTCCACAGAAGAGATGGTCTGTTAAACATCCATCTTACTCTCATTTACGAGTATTTGGATATTTTTCATTTGTACATGTATCCAAGGAGCTCAAGGAGAAGCTATATGGGAGATATACTCCATGCATCTTCATCGGCTATGGAGATGAGGAGTTTGGATACAAGCTTTGGGACCCAAAGGAGAAGAAGGTGATCAGAAGCAGAGATGTCGTGTTCCATGAAAACCAGACAATCGAGGACATTCAAAATCCTTGAATGACTTGAAGGGAAAGTGCTGAGGACTCAATTCATGATCCAAAACCTATACCAGTACCACCTATCATTGAAGAGGAGGAGGTGCGCGAAGACTCATCGACAGCAGACCCGGTGGCAGTGGAGAAAAATATTGAGCAAGGGGAGACTCAATCCTCTCCACAAGAAGTTGCAGAACCATCATAGGATCTAAGTGATGTTGTGCCTCCTGAACCTAACATTTCAGAGGTTTGAAGATCTTCACAAGGAAGGATTCCATCAAAAAAATATTCAGATTTAGAGTACTTGTTGCTGACTGATGAGGGGGAGCCAGTAGGATACCAGGAAGCAGTATCTCATCCTGAAAAACCCAAGTGGTTGCATGCAATGGAGGATGAGATGGAGTCTTTGATGAAGAACCAAACATATGATTTGGTGGAATTACCCACAGGTAAGAAGGCACTAACGAACAAATGAGTGTTCAGTATGAAGAAGGATGGAAGCAAAAGGGAGGTCAAGCAAAAATCTCGGTTAGTTTTCAAGGGATTTCTTCAGAAGAAAGGAGTCGACTTTGATGAGATTTTTCACCCGTGGTGAAGATGGCTTCAATCCGAGTCATTTTCGGATTAGTGGCTAGCTTGGACTTGGAGCTTGAACAGATGGACGTGAAGGCAGATTTTCTTCATGGTGACCTCTCCGAGGAGATCTACATGAAGTGGCCTGAAGGATTTGAGGTTTCTGGACAAGAAAACCTCGTCTGCAAATTCAAGAAGTGCTTGTACAGACTGGAACAGGCTCCCAGACAGTGGTACAAGAAGTTTGACTCATTCATGGTGAGTCATGGCTACAAGCGGACATAGGAAGACCAGTGTGTCTACATCCAGAGATTTCAAGATGGTAACTTTGTTTCCCTTCTACTTTTTGTTGATGATCATTGGGAAGGATGCAGCGAAGATTATCCAGTTGAAGAAGGAGTTATCCAAGTATTTTGATATGAAAGACTTGGGAGCAGCTCAACAGATTTTGGGGATGCAGATCATTCGTGACAGAAAGATGAAACTGTTATGGCTATCTCAGGAGAAGTATGTTAAACATGTTTTGAAACGTTTCAACATGGACAAAGCCAAACCAGTGAGCATTCCTCTTCCCGGTCATTTGAAGTTGAGCAGGAGTTCATTCCCATCGTCCAAGGAAGAAATCAAGATGATGAAGATGATACCATACTCCTCGGCAGTTGGAAGCTTGATGTACGCTATGGTGAGTACGCGACCTGACATTTCCCATGCAGTGGCAATTGTGAGTCGTTTTCTCTCCAATCCTGGGAAGCAACATTGGGATGCTGTCAAATGGATTCTGAGGTATCTTAAAGGTACCTCAAAGCTATTTTTGTGCTACGGGGGAGATGAACCACTCTTGGAGGGCTATACAGATGAAGATATGGCTGGAGATCTTGATAGCAGGAAGTCTACATCAGGATACATCTATACTTTTGCAGGAGGAGTTGTATCATGGCAGTCAAGGTTGAATAAGTGTGTCACTTTATCCACGATGGTAGCAAAGTACATTGCTTCTTCGAAAGCTGGCAAGGAGATGTTGTGGCTAAAGCGTTTCCTTCAGGAGCTTGGATTCAACCAGAAGGAGTATATGATTCATTGTGATAGTCAAAGTGCTTTGGACTTGAGCAAGAACTCCATGTACCATTCCAGGACGAAGCACATCAACATTCGTTATCATTGGATACGTGAAGTGATGGATCAACAGCTGCTGCGACTTGTGAAGATCCACACGAATGAGAACCCGGTAGATATGCTGACAAAGGTGGTCGCTCGGGAGAAGCTAGATCTTTGTAGATGCTTCAGCGGATTGCAGCTGGAGGGAGAGAATTGATGGATATTTTTTCCAACTACCATGGTTGGTGGCCGGTGCACCAACCATAGCCACCATGGAGGATTTCCATTTTGGGTTCTTCTTTTTCACATGTGATGGAACTGCTCCTTTGGTAGCCATAGGAGTTGTCAAATGAGCAGGTGGCCACCATTGTTGAAGTCCAAGGTTTGGTGGGAGGATTGGTGGGATTTGTGTCAAACTTGACACCTCCCACCATGGCTATTTAAGGAGGGTCAAGGGTGATTCATCTATCATTAGATTCAAGCCAAGGGAGAGCTCTTTGAGAGAGGGCCGGGAGAGCTCCATGTGATATAAATGAAAGGGAGGTGTGGGAGGCGGCATGCATCGTTGCCGACATCACCATGCCCTTCACCCATGCCGCCGGCAGGGAGCTAGGGATCCCGGTCATCAGCCTCTGCACCATCGGTGCATGTGCACTGATGGGAGGCCAGCAACTTCACCCTCTCATGAAAATGGGATATTCCTTCGTAAATGGTTGCAACACGAATAGATCCTGTATCACGGGTTCTTAATATGACTTTCCGAGATGGATTGATTTCTGATTTCTGATTTCTGATCTCTGATTTCTAATTTCTGATTTCTGATTTCTGATTTCTTCTCAAATGCTCATAACTTTATTTGGCACTAGAACCCTGCTTTTTGGTTGGTACTTACAGATCTCAGAAATATAAGAGGCCTGGACACCCTCATGGATTGGGTTCCTGGCATGAAGAACATCCGTTTGAGGGACATTCTCACAAATTTCAGAGATGATGAACCAGATGCCCTTCGACTGTTCAATTTCTCCATAGATGCAGTCGAATTAGATGCTGAAAAATCTTCGCCATCATAATCAACACCATGGTTGATCTGGAGTGAAACGCGCTGAACAGACTCGGATCCATATATCACCGCGTCCACCCGATCAGACTGATTCACCTGCTTCTGAACCAGATCCCTCCAGAATCCCCTATCCGCTCCATCGGCTCCAATCTGTGGAAGGAAGAATCGGAGTGCCTCCTGTGGCTGGATTCCCAGCCTCCTGGCTCCATGGTGTACGTAAATTTCAGCAGCGTGGCCATCACAATGCCGGAAGACATGACCGAGCTAGCCTGGGGGCTGGCCGGTTGCAACCGGAGCTTCTTGTGGGCGGTGAGGCCAGATCTGCTCGCCGGCGGGATTTCGTCCCCATTGCCGCCTGAAATCAGGGATCGAACCAGAGAAAGTGATTTCATTATGATATGGTGCCCTCAAGAGGAGGTGCTCGATCACGCATCCGTGGGGGCGTTCCTGACGCACTGCGGGTGGAACTTGATGGTGGAGAGCGCGAGCAGTGGGGTTCTGATGATCTGCAGGCCGTTCGCAGGGGACCAGCGGATGAACTGTCGGTATATCTACGCGGAGTGGAGGGTGGGGGTGGATATGGAGGGGGAGATAAAAAGGGAGGATGTGGTGAGGGTAGTGAGGGAGGTGATGGAAGGTGAGGAAGGGAAGCAGATGCAGCGGAGGGTGGTGGCGTTGAAGAAGGCGGTGCATGCAGTGGTGGCTCTGAAGGGTTCGTCGGCCATGAATTTGGAAAAGGTGGTGCGTCAAGCAGTTTCGAATTTCTGACGCGACGAATAGGTCAAATGAGGGGGTACGACACCCCAAACTGGATACATGCCCAACCGGTTTAATCAAGTGTCAGTTGTGATTTTTTTCGTGCACTTTTTTTCACTGTTTAATTTTAAATGTTGGTTGTGCGTGTAATGAAGTATCAAAATACTTGTGAGTTGTTCATAGTGAATTTCTCAATCCAATGCAATCTATTAATGATTGGAAAAATGTTAATATTTTAATATTTTTAGAAAAGGAGAGAAAAAATATAGATAGGTTGTGTCATTTCTTTACCATATCGTTATATACTTTCCATCTATAAAAAACTAGTATTTCCTATTTAAATATTAAAAAATAACGTGTTGACTATGAATAATAAAATCAAAAACTAAGTATAAAATGTGGAAAAAATGGTATCATCAAGTTTGATTTTGAAATTGTTTGTTTAACCAAAAAACTTTTGTAAAGAAATAATAAAAGGGGATAAAAAACATATATAAATTAAATACGGGGAGATAAAATTAAAACTGCAATTGTAGTTAAAAAATGCAACACTGAGGGAGGGATAAATAGATAAAAACAAAAGAATGTCATTAATAAATTAAATATTAATAAATATTAGAATCTTTCAGAGTTGACAACATAGTTATATCATTTATATCATAAGTTGGTGGGAATGAAATTTTATGGTATTGCATAACAACATAAAAACTATTTTTATTAGAACGCATGGAAGCAAAGAAACTATTTTTATTGCATAACTACATAATCTAGAAGATAAAAAACTACAACTGCATAATTTTAATGAAATGAATACAAATTGATACCTTCACAATGCAACAAATAATATGCATGACCATTTGATATTATATATATCCACTTGGAGTGTGCATGGTATGTTGTTTGGTGTGGGTGAAGAGATACAAATACTTGAAACACATAAATCAAAGCTAATGAATATATAGTTTTTAATGAAATGCTAAAAATGAATTGACATACATCTTAAAAATATAACAAACAAATATTTATCAACATGTATAAGTGATGACTTGTTTTTACGATAATGATATCCTGACCAGTATAATGGTGGGATCGAGACGTTGATATTCTCTATTATAATCACGCTTCATTACAACTATCTTTGTATTTGGTTTATTTTTGCTATATTTGTATGGTTCTATCATAAGGGTGTGAAAATAATAAATGTTAAATGCAATAAAGGTTAGACATTAAATTAAAAGTACAGTTGAAATTGATTGTTTAAAAAAAATATAAAGAAAGAATAAGTGAGCGGAAAAATCATATATAAATTTAATATGAGAAGAGAGGAAAATAAAAAAATGATACTTAAAAAATGAATCATTAAAGAAAGGAATTTATGTAGAAAGAAAATTAGTACAAACAACCGTAAAATTTAAATTTATAGTAGTTAATGCAATATCAAATGGCTGGAAAATAAAAACATAAAACCATAAGCTTACCAAACTTAAACTATCTCAATGGTTGAAAATGATGAGCAAGGGCATCCTAAATTGACATACATGAAATAACATGCAATGAGAAATAGAAAAACCTGTATTAAAAATATCCTTTCTTCAATTATGATATTGAGGGGAAAGAGGTGACTTTCACTCGTCTGTCTTTCACTCATTTGCAAATGCTTCATGACTCCTCTCGCTCACTTGACTTCATTATTAATCAAGCTCATGCAAGAATATGTACAAACCAAGGAATTGAAACATTTTAATTGGAATAATGTTACTTAATAATGTCATGTAGATAATCACAAAGATATATTAAACATTAAAAATAAAACACAAGTGCATTTCACATAAAAGGATATAATAGATAAAAACAAAAGAATATTATTAATAAATTGACCATCGACTCTCCCACACACATCATTGAATTCGCATGGGCGGTGGTAAAATTAGAAATTTATAGTCCCAAACTACACTTACTACAAAAGCATAGTAAAGAGGAAGTGTGGGGTCGAACCCACGAGGACTACTGAAAAATCAACAACCAATCAAACAAAACCCTTGGAAAGGATTCCTCTTTAGGTTTGGTTTTTAACTAAAGCTGGGTTATTTGGAGTTTGATTCAGAAAATAAAGTAAGGTTTCAGGGACAATTTCAGGGTCCTTGATGGAAGATAATCCTAGATTTATCTTGGTATAGTCCTACAGTTTCGGCTGCGAAGCGGTGCAAAATTCACCATTTGGTTTTGATCAAACAAATTGGATCTGCCCTTGGTGTAACTATCCCATTGTCAGGGTATAGCCAACAACCTAGATGCATTATGCTTGGCTTCTATGCGGAAAGCATCATAGGCTAATGGTCATAGTCCTACTCAACTCCAATGATGTTAGGTTCGTTCAATTGCACTTCCCATTGCCAAGGTTGTGCAAAATAATGTGATAAAAAATTATTATTAACCAAATTACTAGCCATAGGATTACCAAGGTTCAATCTATAAATTCATTTGGCTCAGAAACACCCATAATTTCGACCCTCAACCCTAGGTGGATTAGTCACGCATGACGGTGATGATCAAAAGCATGGAAATATTAAACATGCTATGCATAATTGTGAAACATTTGATAAAGAAACAATCCAAGATTAAAACAATAAAGAATCAACGTTAAACAATTGAAATTAATGTAAATCTAATCAAAAAATAACTTCACATAATGAAATGATTAAGAATGAGTAATCCAGAATCAAAACAATTAAGAAACAATAAAAAACTCAGTACGAATGAAGAAACGTTGAAGAACGATGCAAGAGTTGATGAAGAATGGTGAGCGGTGTTGAAATAGGCATCATAAATGAAAACGACATCACAATGGATGAAGAACGGGAGAAGAATTATTAACAACTCATAAAGATTCAATAAAGCAATGAAAGGAATGAATGAAATCTAGTTTAGAATGAAAATAGATGAAAAAATAAAAGAAATGGCTGAAGAAAAACGAGAAAAAATAAAAGTGGTAGATGTATTGTATGCAGAGGGAACTCAAAATATTAATAGGCTCGAGAAGTACACTATAGCGACCCAAGCCTTTTACATATTACATTACATGATTTTAAGCATAGTTAATCATCAGAGTACAATCATAGGATCGTTAAGTCTAGTTTCTTGGAAGACTTGGTACATATAACATAAAACATGGGGCTGAAAAAATACACTTCTTTATTTAATCTCCATAAAGAGCTCCGAACTTCCTTTGAGCCCTTACATCTGCATAGGGTACCCTGGGGAACACATGAACATAGGGGTTAGCTGAAAAGCCCAGTAAGGGAATGAACATAAGGATACATCTTAAGCACATGAGTTAGGAGACATGACGCAATGAAAACAAAACATGAAACGTATGAAATAATATCATATAAGCATGGGATCATATAAACATGGAATCATATAAATGTGGCAGAAACATAAAAAATTTCTTTAGTATGGGTTAAGACTAACTGCCAATCCCGTTTCCATTTTAGTATGGGTCAAGGCTAACCGCCAATCCCATTTCACATCGCATCTCATGAGACTTAAATTTACCCAATGCATTGGAGTGCTATTTGGGCACACCCATATAAACATTTTCATGAATATTCTTTCCACATAAATAATATTTTCACACAAATAATCATACATAGTCAACCATACATAAACATAAGGGCACCTATGGAAAGAATTGGGCACCACAATCATGACATAAAGCATAACCAATGAGCGTATCATGAAAGTGTCCATGAAAAAAAGGGATTAGAACATACATGAACGTTCATAGGGTAAAATGGGCTTAAAACATGGTATGTGATGTCCAACAGAAGTTAAAACATATAAAGAATGTATTTAAGAAACATTAGCATCAAAACATTTTTGTGCAGTTTTAAGGAAAATATTATAGAGCTTTTAAAATAGAAAAGATGAAAATATTTTATATAAAACCTGGATTGAACCAAGAAGGTTTTTATAATAAAAATACTAATTTTATAAATTCAATGGTGGCTTAAAATATAGGATAGAGTGCACTTGAAATTGGGTAAAAATTTGGGAAGTTCCCTTAAAACGAGTGTGCTTATTGGGAAGTATCAAGGAGGGATTCACTTAAAAGCATGCATATCCCCAAAAGATAATGAGATATGGATCATGGAAAATGAGTTTGGAGTATATAAATAGAATTTAGAAGTTTTACATAAAAATAAAATACAACTACATCTTGGTAAAAAGAAAGATAGAGCATCCCAGAGGAATAAAGGAAGTTCGGGTAGAATTCATTATGGTTTATCAGCATGGTATCAGGTGTAACTAAGAGGGCTTTATGAGAGAGAAAAGGTGTTTATAATCACTTATAAATCAAAAGGGTTTTATGGGGGAGGTGCATAAACATACCCCATTATTTTCTATTACACATAAGAAGGCATAGCATAGAGGACAATCTTGATTAAGAGTGAAATAGAGGGGATCCCTTACCTTAAATTCGTTGGTGTTTTCCACTTGTTATTAAATACATGAATAAACAAATTAGTCTTATTAATTAATAATTAAATAACCTAATATATATTTAATTGGTTTAGTATAATCATTTTAAGTTCATTTATAATCGTTTTGATTGGTTATGAGGTTCAATTTCATTGTTCGGGCTTGTTTGTTTGCTTGGTTTTAATGATTGATTCACTTATATTCACGTTTGGATAAACTTGTAGGATGAAAGTGATTTTACAGAATTGAAGTTATATGATATTATTGAAAATATAGAGTATTAAATGGTTTTATATTTAATTTGGTTACTTAGAGTGAAGTCGAATTATTATATAAAACCAAAGTGACAATCGTTTTTGTTAATTGGTGGGTTTGATTACAAAGAACATATTTTTCTTTATAACTTAATACCATTTGTACAAAAAAATTACAGAATAAAAATAGGATATATTACATATATATATTCTGGTTCAACCATAACAAAAATGGTTTCATGACCAGATTTGATGATGATAATAGAAATTGATAAATAGTTGTCCTTGAATATGCTAAATTAGCACATCTCAAACGGTTCGTTCATTTCTTTCAAATAAAAGGTGGGAAAAGGAGAGAAGATAATGAAATATCCCATTATCATAAAAAATTCTAGTGCATGTATGTTACAGGATTTTTCATACCATTTGGGTGAAGGGAGGTGAAGAAAGAAACAAAAAGAAAAGAACTTAAAAGAAAAGAAGGAATTGGAAAGAGGAATTTACCTCTTGAGACTTCCTCCTTTGAGAACCTCTTAAGGGGAGAGGTTTTGGTATTTTGAATAGGATATATGCTTTTGGACGTGGGAGAGGATATTGGGGAGAGAATTGGGCAGAATATTTTCAAGGCACAAAGCTTGAGAGGAGTGAAGAGAAGAGGGAGTGAGGGGGGGTTTTATAGTGGAGGAGAGGAGGGTTTTCATAATTTTTTAATCATTAGTTTATTATTTCCTCACAATACAAGGAATAGTAAGTATTCCATGACCAATAATAGTAATAAATTCATGTGACTTAGAACAAAATGGACTTATATCAGTAGATCGTCATCAATAACACAATTAATCTATTATTTAGCATTTATTGTGAATTATCATATTGTATTATTCATCAAAAAATTCAAGTATTTCAGAAAAATCCTAAAAATTAACCCTAACCATTTTTCGACTTGTAGAATCCAAAAATGAAGTCCATTTTTCAAAAATAATTTTCTAAATATGATTAATTTAATATTTAATTAAAATCATAATTTATTATTAAAAACCAGTTTTAAAACATTCATTTACTTATTCTAAAATATAAGTACATCATAATTTCACATGAATATTATTTTATGACTATCATAGGTAAGGTTACTATTCATTAGGGTGTTTAAATATTCATAAGGGTATGGTACTATTCATAAGGGTAGGTTACTATTCAACAAAAATTAATTTTTTCTTATCAGACTCCAAATAACTTACTGATTGCAACCATGTATATTAGATTTTCAAAATTCCAAACACAGAAGTGACAAACTTATGTTTAAAGACCACTTAGCACTTAATAGTTCATTATGTTGTGTTTTTATGTTATGTTATGACATATTTATAAGAAGGGAAATTTCCATTGACAACTTTGGGTCATTACATACATGACATGTAAGTCATGTACGTCGTGTCTTGGCTTAAGTGACTTTGGTCCCGATATCTGCACATTAGGTAAGTTGTCTGCACGACTTGTATTTGAGATCAACATTCCCTACTGAAGAATCAATTCGTATATTTTACCAAGTTAGCCTTTGAAATTTTAACTCTGGGTAATTTCTGCACGTCGTGTATGTGATTCAATTTTGGTGGGTTTCAGATCTTTGAAATCTACAGGTCGTGTAATGATGTTACACGATGTGTACCGTCTTCACGACATTAAATTTCTTCATGGGTTGGTCTGCAACCTTGCAGGTATGTTGTGAATGAGGTATACACGTTGTTTATAGGATACACGATGTGTAAAGCCCATTTTTTCCCATTTTTAGTATTTCTTCCTTAGAATCCAAATATCATAATTCCTGCGAAAATTAAACAAAAACTGGTGCATTGTCAAATAAATCATGAATAAACCTTAAATAAATGTATCCAAAAAATATATATAATTGCATCTTATCAAATTCCCCCCACACTTGAACAATTTCTTGTCCTCAAGAAAAAAACATCTCAATAGGGATTCTAAAAGAAACAATTTTTTAAATCAGAAACATTCATTATGGCCAGGAAAATAAAACTAAGTGTAAGAAGAAAAAATCAGTCATTTAGAATCAATCATGCAGAGAAAATCAGTTATTCCACATAGTTCAATTCTTCAACCAGATTCTTTATTCTTTTAATTACAATTTCATAAATTTTCCTTAAATTCTATACCCACTTTTCAATTTACCACACAATACATTTTCTCTCATCACTCCAGGTAAAATGTGACTAGAGTTATACTCATACCCTGAATACGTGTTCCTAACCCTAGGCTTGCGTTGAATCTATCATATCCACTTTGTAATGGAAAATAAAAAGTCAATCATTAAGGATTTAGCAAAAAGGTTTGAAATGACTCTGAGGTTGAGGGAAGGTGGGTGGAAAGTAAAAATAATAAGCTCAAAAGGAGGGTAATCTCTAGAGCATAATGCATGATAAACGTAAATAGTGCAATGAAGTGACTCCTCCAAGATCAAATGGTGTCCATGATCCAAGCAGCTCAAAGTGGATCCATGAATATAACAAGTAAGTATAAAAAAATGTAGCATGTTACTTTGTTTTTATTTATTTCTTTTTATTTTATTTATTTTTTGAATGTCATGTTTAGGACAGATCTCACATCCATCCCCTAACCACATATGATCCATCAGATGATTCATCAGTATGGAAATGGTTATTTTTAACCTTCATAATACAAAAATTGATATATTTTTCTTTATATATATATATATATATTCAAAGGAACAAGGTAGGCGTAGAAAATTCTAAAAGAAATCATGGACCACATCATATCAATATAGTGAACAGGAGTGGACCAAGGAGAGATGCTCAGGCAAATGAATCCTCTGGATTCTAAATCATCCAGTTGTATCTTTAGTTCCCTAAATTTGGTGGCGCCATATGATACGAGGGAAGTGATATCAGTTGTGTTCCCAGTGCCAAATCAATCGAGAACTCCACGTCTCGCTTTGGAGGCATGCCTGAAAAAATCATCTGGGAATACCTCTAGAAACTCATCCACTACATGAGGTAGTCCACTATCAGGATCACGACCATAATCCTCCAGCATGATTGAAAATTAACGGAAGACATGATTTCCCAACTCTTAGAATGGAGGTCCTACGCGACTCTACCGAGGATCCCAATCCCCAAAGAAAACCTGACGACTCCCATCAGGTGCTGTGAAATTGACCCGTAGCCTATAAAAATCTATGTGCTCTTGAAAGTGTACTAGCCAATATATTCCAAGTATCAAGTCAAATAGATCCATATCTAAGATCAGGAGGTCCCACTCCATCTCAACCCCTAACATGGAAAGCACACGCGACAGGAACATGAGACCCTGCTCCTTCTTCTTTCCCAGCGGCGTCACCAAATCCATCGAAAAAGAAAAAAGATTAGTTGGTAAATTCATCATGTTGAAAAAACAAGCAGAGATAAATGAAATAGAGGCACCAATATCAAAAAGAGAAGAAGTTATAAAAGATGCAATCAAAACGGTACCTCAAACTATCAATGGTCCTTCCTCTGATCCTGCTGGTGCCTGATCCACCATATGAAGATGCCTAGCCTCGGTCTGAGAACGATAGTTAGCCTATGGATCTACCCTAAATTTGATCTGTATAGAATATGGTTTGGACCTACCATCATGACCACCAAACCGAGATCCCCCCATCCTCGACGGCTCTGACTGAGCTGGCACTCCCCTGGAATCCACTGATCATGCCCCACTCTGGAGTGGATGCGTCATCCTGTAAAAGCACTGAAAATATCCCATACCTACACACTGATAACAAGGATTAAAAGGATATGTGAATGCTAGTCATATGTGCCATGTCCTTCCACTCTAGTTGCACACGGTGGACCTCATATCAGAAGCTATCAAAGAAAACTTCCTGGAAGGTTGGCCTGACCTGCTACCTCCCTTCTTCCCCTACTCCTCTCGCTTCCTTTTCTTCTCAGAAGAACTACCATGACCCATTCTTGATACTATCCTAGAGAAACTATCTATCCCCTTGCTATCAATCTCCACCATGAAAGATCTATTAACCACTTCAACATATGTTTTCATCTTGAATAAGAATACCTGGGAATAGATCTCTGACCACTAACCCCTCTCAAACTTCTGGACCTTCATCTGCTCATTGGAGAACTTTTTTGGAGCATACCTGACCAAATAAACAAAACTATTGGCATACTCCATCACTAAATGATCCTCCTAAAAAAGTTCCATAAACTCTCGAGATCAAGAATATGCCAAAACTTCAGGGAAATACTGGTCGTTGAGGATAACCTTGAAGTCCTTCAAGCTCATCTGCTCATGCTTCCTAGCTTGAAGCACTGATTCCCACCAATTGCAGCTAGGACCCTCTAACAGGAAAGAGTAACATTTCACCCTGACCTCCTCAGGTGTGTCTAGGAATTCAAACATGCACTCGATCTTTTTGAGCCACTCCTCCACTTCCTGGTGTTCTGTGCTACCTTGGAAAGTATGAGGCTTGTTGTTCAGAAACTATCAGGCTTTTTCCTTTCTAGGACCGATCTTGTCTTCTCTAATAGGAGATGGAATAGGATATGGTCTCTATCCTAGAGCTTGGAAATACTGAACCACAACCTCTACTATCCTCTGATCAAGTAGTGAGGGATAACTCTCTCCGGCTGCCTCCCGTGGGTGCATAAGAGCTTTCTGGGGAGACATGTTGTTACAAAAGGCAACAATCACAGGAGCAAAAATCAGTACATCTGTTATGAAAAAATTTCATCAATAAAATCAAATATAAATAATCCAAACAAATTACATGTGATGCCCCAAACCTTTTCAACGTGTGATAATAAATTTTTATTATTTAGTCATTCAGATAATAGTTCTCAAAATAAAATAAGACACATGATATTAATAAACCACAAAAATGTTTGCATCTCAAAAGGGTAGAAAACCATAGTTATCCTAAGAAACTAATAGAAAATATATGAAGCACCATTGGGAGACCTTCTAACACCACGAAGAGGTTGAGCAGGTAGCCCTCGTCGCTTGGACCAACCATAAAGAAGAATGTGATCACTAGGAAAATGGCACAAGTACTAAGCATAAAAGGAATATAGAGAACCATCCTAGTAAATCAAACCAACTTAGACATGAGATACCATAAACATGTTTTTATAAGGGTTTTCCTGACTGTTAGAAACACTTGTGGCCATTTTATAGCCGTTGGAGTTCAAAATGAAGTAACTGTTGGAGTTTTAGTCGAGTGATCATTAGTATTTGATTAAATGGATATAGTTATAACTTTTTAAGACAGTTTTTTGTAAAATAATAATAGAAAATTTATATTTAAGTAAAAATTAAAATAACTATTTTTATTCTTTTCAAATTATTATTTAATAGAATATATTAAATAATAACTATACTAATATATGAATATAACTAATTAATTGTTTGTTTTCCAAAATGTGATATATATATATATATATATGTATATGTGTGTGTGCGTGTATATTTTATTTGAATTATATAATTATAATTGTGGTTATACATGACATAAAAAATTGTTATTTTAATATATTTTAATGACATTTTTATTGCGCTATTTTCTATGCATATAGCTATTTAAACAATTATATGAATAATTATACGGGTTTTTAAATATATTCAAAATTATGACAATTACTAGATTATAAATTGGATTAAAACATTTTGAATATTTAATAAAACTATTTTAATAGAATAATTGTGTGGATATGAAATGATATTTTTATGAAAATCATTGTTATTTTGAATCATGTATATATATATATATGTAATATTAATTTTTTTTAAAACAAAAGTTTTAAAATTTATGAATATTTTTGTATAACTATAATAATAATTATTATTTTTTCAAGGTAATACATTTTAATTTATCAAATTGAAATGTTATAAGTATATAATATGAAATATAAAAATATAAGTTTTATAAAATAATTTAGTAATGATAACATTTAATTTTTAAAAATTATTGATAAAATAAGTATAATAGATAAATAACTTTTGAATTTTTAAAGTTATTAACAATATATGATAATAGAATAAAGATATAATAGAAATAATAGTAATAATATTATAATAATAAAATAGATTGATTGTTTGGGAAAAAAAAGAGGAGAATCTCATAAGGGAAAAGTGGAGATCCGCGTGAGGAGGAGGGTCCCGACTTTTGAAACCTGGTTTAGGGTTTCCAGTAGGCGTCGATATGTGGGTGATATTTGAGTGTTGTTCCTCAGCCAGGTCTTTGAGGGTCTTCTACGTTGGGATAATCCATGGATAGGGTTCAACACATCGCAAGGGTTTCAGCAGGCCACACCTCGGGGGTGCGTCGCGCTTCGGCTGCAGGTCACGGGTCCAGGTCGCGTCTAGGGTTTCAGCAGGGTGGGGCAAGCTTGGTGGTGGAGTCAATCAGGGTCCAACATCAGGTTTCGGGTCATGAGGCATGGGGGTGGCTTCAAGCAGGTCCGACACCAGGGTTGTCGGGTGTAGTCGAGGCCGAGGCTTGGTGTCGCTCGGGAGTCACATATCGCGACTATTGGAGTCTAGATGTCTGGCAGCATTCATTTTCGAGGAGAGGAGTCAGGACGAAGTCCCCACATTATTCATCCAGGGTGCTTCATTTTAGATCAAAAGAACTGGGGTTGAGTTTGTGCTTCGTCAACTCGTTTTTTCAGACCTAGCAGGGTAGGTCTTCTCTCAAAATATATTTTGGATTTAAGTTTAGTCTTCCTCCTATTCACAGTTTTTTTGAACCATAGATAAGTATTCTTTTACTGATTTTTTTCGGTTGGAATCTACTATTCTAATCCGTGAATGTTTTACTTTTAGACTATAAATAGTGGGAATATCATTTTAGTCTACTGATTTGTTCCCCCGACCTTGCTTAATTCTGTTTAATATTAGTTATTTCAATTTTTTTTGCATTACCTTTTCTAATTGTTTGAATGTGAATTATGGCATCTGCAGCTATAATCCGAGCTTGCACCACAAGCCTCAACCTGTCACTATAAAAAATTTATTAAAATTTCTCTACTGGTCCAACTTAAATAGTATAAGTATGGCTATAAAGGCCATACTCCTTTCATAAATGAAAGAGGGGAAAGCCCTTGTTTGATTCTCTCTGGGTGTGTTCAAAACAACAGATCAACGTTCCTATAATCAATTAAGGGTTAAATATTTGTCTCGAATATTTATTTATTTTATGATATTATGTTTTGTAAGGGAAAATACAATTTCTTTTCAAAAGTATATTTATCAAAAATTTATTCATGCAATGGAAACAGTTTTCTTCACTTTTTCTATTGAAAATCATATAAATATATTATATGTTAAGTTTTAAATTAAGTTTGTGTAAGGGTTATGTTTTAATATTTTTCATTAAATGTATATCTTATAAGGGTTTTCTTTTTTATGCTTGTATATATATATATGGTTTTCCATCATAAACCTATTTTGGATTTCTAAATGTTGTTTATCGATGTTTAACCGATTTGAGTAGTACTTGTTTGGTTGTGAAATGAAAAACCCATACACTTAATTATATTTATATATGGTCATCTCTAAGGTGAATCTAGGTCTTTCAATGGTTAAAAATTTTTATGTGTTAATATTTCTATGGTCGATAATTATATTTGGGTTCGTTTAATATGGTTTTTAATTACGCAAAACTGAATATACACTTTGTGTATATTCGGACATACACACATAATTTAATCTATTTTTATTTTATGTTATTAAAGATGATTTAAAATCTTTAAATAAATACTTAGATGCAAATAAATTTTTGGGTTCAAATGGATTGGTATATTTATTACACATACACCCATATAGTTTTAATCCACCCGGTTTTAATTCTATCAAGTGTTGATTTGCAATGATGTTTTTAAAATGTAAGGGAAATTTATTTATTACTTTATACAATCTCTATTTTATGGTTCTTGTAATGAAGTTATTTTGGTTAAAATGTGAATTACTATTATGATGCTAAGGGTTTGTTATTATGAAACAAATTACATTTCTTGTAAGATGTTAATATACATACATATATATATATATAGTAATTTTAGTTTTCAGAATATATAAAGTCAGGATGTGACATATTCATATTATATGTGTATATATATATATGGTTATATGTATGAACCTATGAGTTTGAACCATAATCTGAAATAGGTTGGTCTAAAACAAACCTCGGTGGTTAAAGTATTTTGTTGATATTCCTAATTAAATTCTCATGAATGTATACATTACATAGAAAAAATGTTGCACTGCAAATCAGTTGACCATATATGTTATGCAACATAGGATATGACCATTTATTAAAACATGACCATTTATCAGTGCATGCTTGTGTACAAATGACATTTGTCTTATTTTAAAATTGGTAATTTTAAAAAATAAATATTCATTTCCATGAATCAAGGGTTTGAAAAAAATAAGTCACTATCATTTTATGTGGTAACCCCATTACTTGCGTGTTTTAAATTAATATCACCTACGCAAATAATGTTTACTAGTTTATGAATGTCGTTGGGAAAATTATTATTTAAATAATAACTGACATATTATGATTTAGTCCAATGTCATTTCCATTTATCATCACATGAACTGAGCATAAATAATACATATTCGAAGTTATAAACATGTAATGTAATGCATTGAAAGTTTATGGAAGAGTTGTAAGTTATTAATTTATGTGATAAATCGAACTATTTATTATTCATCACTTATGATAATGAATTAATAATTTAGGTATTCAAAGTTTTATGAGACACTTTGGATACATGACCTTATTAAACATATGAGGAATGTATTGGACTAGTATGTTATGGGTTGGGGACTAGTAAAATTAAGCCCTCTGGGTTGGGGTCCAGTTACAGTAGACCCTCAGGGTTGGAGTCCGGTTACAGAGGCTCTCCAGGATGGAGTCCGGTTATAGAGGCTCTACGGGTTGGGGTTCAGTTACAGTTATCCCCTAGGTCTTGGCACAAGGCCTTGACATAGAAATTAAAGTCTAACATTATATATTCCCTCATTATGTGTATGATAATTAATTAACCAAATGGATATTTGACTAGTAGAATATCCATGGTTAAGAGCCAGTACTTATGAGTATCATAAAATTAAAAGATTATGGCATGACATGTGTTTAACACTCAGTGATTTAGTATTTGATGTATGGAATTGAAGTTATTACCTATACGCGCAACTCTGATTATTCATTACTCTTAGCTGTTTAATTTTTGCTCTAATATGCATATGTCATACATGTTTAGATTTTTTTTATTTATTACTCCAAATGATCATGCATATAATTGAACCATGTATCCTTGTAATTCTGTTATCATATTTTTAATTGGGCACTCTTATGATATGTTACATGTGTTACAACTTTTATTTAAGAGAAATGTTTTATGTAAATTTGTAAATAATGTTTTCAAAATTTATATTGGTTTATTTTAAAACCCCTTATTGGGAATTTGTATGCTCACCCTATGTTTTTTATTTAAATTTTTCAGGTATTAGTTTGAGCTGAAGAAGTATGACAGAAGTGGCGGGTTTCCTAGAACCTGAACCGAATTTGATCCTCTGTATGGGACATGATGTGTTATTTATCAGTGCATGTTTTTGTAATTAATTTCACATCACGTCTGAAGGCACCGACTCCGGGTGTTCTGGGGTTGGGTCCTCATAGTTGGTATCAGAGGATTCGGTTTAGTTAACTCTGTAAAACCAGAACTGAACAAAGAAAAATTTATTTAAGCATTACTAAGTATGGTGTTTTCTTGGAAAAACAAAAAAATACCAGTCTTATGTCTCTTCTGAGACATCCGATAAAATTAGAACAATACTGAAAACTTGGTTATGTGTTCCTAAGTAGTATTTTACTTAAATTTTTCAGATGGGTGATGCATTACGCCTTCTGTCTCTCCCAATGGAGATAGTAGAAACTATAGTGAAAAAGTCATGTTCAGGGGACTATGAGACTTTTAAAAACCTTAGGTTGTCCTGTAAACAACTACATCAGGTGTCTAACCACCCAAACATCCTCCATCTTTACCAAGGAATCAATCAAGTCTATTACCATATCACATTTTCACAATTTGCAGCATATAATAAAAGAGGAAAGTATCATGAAGCCCTTTTTCTATGTTTCATTTTGGCTGATAACTACCGAGCTGTAGGTAAATTTTTAGAATCTACTTTGGATGGTGACCATCGAGTGGCCTACCTATTCCAGGTCCTGATTTTTAGTATGTATGGAGAACTCTATGACATCAATCACTACTGAATGTGGGTTTTTCCCCACAGTTCCATACCAACGGTTTCGTGAAACCGTTGGTAAAGGATAGTTTAGGAGAGATTTTACCAATGGTTCCTTAGAACCGTTGGTATAGGTGTGTTTGTGGGAGCTTTTACCAACGGTTCTAATTAACTGTTGGTATAGATGTGGTTTAGGGGAGTTTTACCAACGGTTCAATGAGAACCGTTGGTATAGGTGTGGTTGGGGGGATTTTTTACCAACGATTCTAAGGAACTGTTGGTATAGGTTTGGCCTAAAAATATATACCAACGGTTTTTAAAAACCGTTGGTAAAACTTTCCCCCAAATTAACAGCGGCCCGTCCTCTCCCCCATTCGTGATCCAAAACCCTAAACTGGATCAGTTTGGCGATCTTCGAGCTCCTTTGACTTCCTCTTCCTCCATCCCATCCAAGGTTCTGAATCTCCTTCCGACACCCATCCTAAATTAGGTATTTTCTTAACTGGTACCTTATTTTTATTGAAATTTATCTAATATTTTAGTTTTTAGTTTTGATTTTGATGTGTCTAATGGTTATTTGATCATTGTTTTGTGGAGAATGAATGGTTTAGGACCAGCATTAGAAGTATCTCCCAGTGAGACCATTTTAGTATAAGGGGAAACAAGATTATGATATACAAGGGGGTCATTGAGTTGGTAGAGACCAAACATAGTTTGTTACTTGTGTTCAGGAACCATAAATAGAGTTTTCCAATAAGGTGGTCATCAGTAAAGACGTAGGTAAGATTTATAGGTCCTGTTTCATGAAGTTGAATATGTGGCGCTATAGTGGTTTTGGATTGTTTGAGGTACTCTTAGTGTATTGTAAACCCTCATTTGTTCCATATTCATTTAAATTGATTTAATATCATTTTTTTCACACACACCATTATATCATCTCAAACTATATTTAGAGTGTATTTTCATTCTTATGGTGTTAAATATTTTAGTAAATTTCTATACTAGCTTCTTTTATGTGTTCTAGGGGTTTAAACTGATGACAGGGCTGCATGATTATTGTGGGGGTATTTTTTTCATATAAATATACCTATACTATGTCATCAAATGAATCAACTAGTTATATTCCTTACAGATTTTTATCAAATGATTCTGAAGGAGGGTTGTGTAATCATTTGGGGATAGAAAAAATGTAGTTTTTGTTATTGAGTGGGAATTTTAGGTGGTAAGTTGATATGTGGACCACCTAGTTTATGTGGCTGTTCATACTTTTATAGAATAGATTAAAGCTATTATGTTGGAGGATACCAAGGTTTTTAGGGTTTTTGTTTTTTTTATGAGGGGGTTGTGATGATATTCCCTTGACATGATGTTGAGATTGAGATAGACCAAAATCCTGGTGCTTCTCTAATTTCAATAGCTCTTAGTCTGTTGTATCCAATATTGACACACAAAATTATTTTTATAAATCAAATTTTATTGAATTGTAATCATTAATATGTCACATCGTCAATCATTAAAAAATAATTTCATAAACTATATTTTCATTTCATCTATAAATATAATGATTAAAGAGACATTATAAGGATGGAAAATCATATTCATGAGATCTATGAAGAAAATTATAGTGTTTATCAACCCAAAAGTCATGGAAAAAAATAATAAAAACCATATATACTCCTAAACTCAATCTTGGGAATGATTCTTTATATGAACCACTACTAATGGTATTTTTAAGGATATTAATCCATAGAAAGCAACAAAATGTCCTGTAACAGATCAATTTTTCCTAATATTTGTTATAGAGAACTTCTTCATCTCTATTAACTAATTAAGATTCATTTAGTCCAAAAAATACATAAAATACCATCTTACATCTATGAAAATATAATTTTATCACCTTATAGACATGCGCCCTATATGAAAATTATATTTCCCTAAAACATTTCATAATACATTTTATATACTCAGAGGGACCATCCCACTCTAATAACCTACCAAGATTCCAATACATCCTCATAAGTATTTCCTCATCAAACTCTAGGTGTACAATTTCCACACCTATCACTACCCTTGTTGATAGCCCACCCACCCCACCCCCGGACATCCTCCCACCACCTTGGGCAGCCCGTGCTCCCTTGGACAGCCCCCACCCTTGTTGACAGCCCGCCCACCCCACCCCCAGACACCCGCCCACCACCCCCCGGACACCCCCATCCCCCCGGACACCCCCAACCCCTAGAAATACCCCCCCACCCCCTTGACACCCCCAACCACACTGGACAGCGCCGCCACCCCCCTTGGACAGCCCGCCCACCCCCCGTGGACAGCCGCCCACCCCCCTAGACAGCCCGCCCACCCCCTGGACAGTCTAGACCCCCTGGACAGCCCCGCCACCCCCATGGGTAGCCCGCCCACCCCTTGGACACCCCGTACCCCCCTTAGACAGCCCCAACCACCCCCTGGACACCTCGCTCACCTCCTTGGACAGGCCACCCACCCCCCTAGACTCTCCTACCCCCTTGGACAGCCTGCCCACCCCCCTGGACTCCCCCTACCACCTTGGAAATCCTGACCACCCCCGCAGACAGCCTGCCCACCTGGACACCCTGACCCCCTAGACAGCCCCCACCCCCTGGACACCTCCGACCCCCCGGATGGCCCCACCACCCCCTAGACACCCTGCAACCCCCCTGGACACCCCGCACCCACCTTGGACAGTCCCACCACTCCCCTGATCCTCATCCTACTCCTCATCCTGATCTCCCTGAAGAAGTTAAAGTATAAAACTCATGTACTCCCAACAAGACCCTTAAGGATTATGTATTCCTTGATCCACTTCCAATATCTTACTGGGCAATCCTTGAATATAGGCATTAGAAATTCCGTATCTTATTTTCTTATATACACTGTATTTTGTTGTATTTCTTAATATGATTCTCATATAGAGTAATTTTTCAGTTATGCTTTTATATAAAGTAAACAATTTTCATTTACCTAAATATTTTTTTGATTAAACTTCAATATTATTGAATTGCTTTGAAATAACTTATTTCATTTTTTTACAGAATGGATAGAAGTTGGATGTAAGAAACTAATCAGATTTCAACCGATTTTCAAAATAATTTGAACATCTTTCTAGATTTTGCATTTGACAAGGCTTCAGATAGTGGTCTTATACACTATCCATGTTTTAATTGTGTTGGAAGACCTTGGTTGAGTTGTGAAGTAGTTAGCTATCATATAACCAAATATGGTTTCCAAAAAAACTATTATGTGTGGTATCACAATGGAGAGAAAATGGAATCTCAAAATGTTGATGATCTAAATGATAGGACTGAATTGGAGAGTTTGATATATGATCGGTTTCCATTTATTTGGCATCATGAGAAGGAAAGGATTTCCAGCCAACAATATTTCGATACAAGCACACATGATGCATCCAATGAAAATGATGATGTTGATAGGGTGAAAAAATTGAATGATGCTGCAACGACTCCAGTATATCGACAATGTGGTAAAATGAAAAATTTAGAATTTTTAATCCGATTGTTTCATGGGAAAACTATGTATGGGATTTCAAATATTGAAATTGATTACATTCTTACCTTCTTGAAGGACTTACTTCTAGATGATGCAGATATTCCCTCAAACCACTATATGGCATGGAAGTTAGTTGATGAACTTGTATTCTCAAAAAAAAATCATGCTTTACCAAATGATTGTGGCTTATTTTGGGAGGAAACTGCTGAAAGAAATGATTTTATCAAATGTGGAACCTCCCGATGGAAGACAAAACATGATGGAACACCATCTTGTGTGCCACAAGAAGTAATGTGGCACTTTCCATTGATCCCAAGATTATAGAACCTTTTCATTTCTGCTGAAATATCCATAAAAATGTGATTGCATGAAACCGAGAGAAAAAAGAATAATGAAGAGTTGGTTCACCCTGCAGATGGATTTTCATGGCAGAGATTTGATGCTCAATACCCTTAATTTACAGCTGACGTGTGTAATGTGATACTGGGTCTTTCATGTGACGGTTTTAATCTATTTGGGTAGATTCTTAATTCGCACAACACATGGACGATTTTCATACACATTTATAACCTTCCCCCTTGGTTGTGTATGAAAAATCCTTACACTTTATTTATTATACTGATATCTGGCCCTTCTGATCCCAAAAATGATATAAATGTATACATGAAACCTTTAATAAAAGAGTTGAAACTTCTTTGGGATGTGGGTGTTCCCACATACGATGCTTGTTCGAAAGACATATTTCAGATGCATGTTGCGATTATTGTGGACGATCAATGATTTTCCTACTTATGCAATGATGTCTGGATGAAGCACAAAATGAAAATTGTTATGTCCTATTTGTATAAAGAATACTCGATCGAGAAGACTGAAATATCGTCGTAGTTTTAGTTTTACAGGACATCGGCGATTCTTGCCAATGAACCATCCATATAGAAACAATCGTCGAAGATTTTACAGTACCATGGAGAATGATGATCCACCTCAGCATATGTCTGGAACTGATGTGCTTAATGAATTAAAAGATTTCAGTTATTCATTTGGGAAGGGTGTAATGAAATCTAGAAAGAGGAAAAATGTTTCCAATGATACATGTTACAATTGGACGAAGAAGAGTATATTCTTTGAGTTTTCTTATTGGTCAACCAACTTGTTATGTCATTGCTTAGACGTAATGCACATTGAAAAGAATATATGTGAAATGTTGCTTTCGATTTTTCTAAATGTCAAGGGGAAGACAAAAGATGATTTACGATCTCAGCGTGACTTGATAGATTGGAGGATCAGACCAGAATTGCATCCTGTCTGTATCAGTGAAAATAAATGGAAAGATCCATGTGCTTCTTATGTGATGACACCTGCTGAAAAAAATCAATTTCTAGAAGTTCTAGAGACTATTAAATTTCTTGATGGCTATTCAATCAATATATCAAAACGGGTCTACAGAAAAGAGTTGAAGCTTAAATCTTTGAAAACTCATGATTATCACGTCCTTTTGCATGAGTTTATTCCAATTGCAATCCGTCATATCTTGTCTAATAATGTTAGAGTCTCAGATATTCGGTTGTGCTATTTGTTTAGAGATCTTTTTGCTAAGAGGTTGTCCAAATCCTTCTTGTAAAAATTTTTGGTAGAGACACCATTAATTTTGTGTGAGTTAGAGAAAATATTCCCTTCATCATTTTTTACATGCATGTTGCATCTGACTGTCCATCTTCCAACTGAAATACTTCTTGGAGGACCCGTTGCTTTCCGTTGGATGTATCGAACTGAAAGAAACATGTGCACATTGAAATCATATGCTCAAAATAAGAATTATCCCGAAGGTTCTATTGTGAATGGTTACTTGATCCCCAAGATCCTGACAATTTTGGGCCACACGATCATTTATATCAGGTTTTGGGAGATGAGCACTCTGGTCGAGTACGCTGCTGACCTGGTCAGAATATAGTCCTGATGAGGTATTGGTCCTCTCCAAGTATCCATTCTAGTACCACCGAGTTGGAACAGGTCAAGGAGCATGCAAGACAGTCTAATAAAAGGGTCACAGAGTTGGAAGTACAAGTTCAAAAGAGGGACAAAGAATTTATGAAACTGATGAAAGCTTTATCTTCATCACTTCCACCAGAGGCCAGTGTGGCTTTTCAGACATTTATGTCATCGATGGGTGCATTATCCAATGCACTAGGCGGCAGCTCTAGTGGCGGTCGATATGATGACGTTCCTGGTGATGATGAGGATTTTGAAGAGGAAGAGGGCGAGGATGAGGATGTGGATGAGGGTGAGGATGGGGCCGAGGGAGAGGATGGGGCCAAGGGCGAGGATGGGGCCGAGGGAAAGGATGGGGCTGAGGATGAGGATGAGGCCTAAGATGAGAATGGGGACAATGATGAGGACGAAGACGAGGATAGAGATGGCGGAGAGGATGAGGCCGATGATGACAGTGGTGATGGTGATGGTGATCATGGGCAGATTGATCCATTACATTTTTGAATTCTGTATAACTCTTTATTTTTGAACCTGGTTTTCCACTCTGGGGTTTTCATCTGCTTCATAGGGACGTTGTTATCAAATCTATTTTTTTCACTTGATTCTTATTGTATGATTAGTCTACTACCTAGACCTTTAGTATTCCTTGGTACTGTGATACCCATTTTTTCTATTTTTTATTACTTATCTTTCTTAGTTATCCATTTATTTCATGTTTATGCATGTGGAAAATGATATGGAAAATGTTCTTTGAAGTAGAAGGCTTTTTGAGTGAAATTGATATGATATTATCTCTAATGAAATTACAATTCCATGGTTATTTTATTCACACCATGAACAATTTTAATTAGGTAATGAGATATATACTGGGAGTGGTACCCAAAAGCCAACAATAGAGGATAAGAACATATACCACTCAATAATGAAGGCGTGTTTTGTGGATATTTTTTAAAAAATAATAATTATTTTCATGAATCCTATAATTATAGGAAAGTAAGGTTTCCAAACTATGTTTGAAGGATGATTGAAAGGTGATAAATGAACTCAAACCATATGAGAATTTTTTTTCTCCATTTAAAGATGTCCATGAATATATTCAATACATGATCAATCATTTGTGATGTGTACGATTCAACCCGCCTCAATCCGAGGCGCGGTGTGGCTGACACCACTCAAAGTGTCTCTCGTTTAAAATGGATACGCTTTTAAGTAAAAAAACAGCATATGGAAAATCAACCAAACGCATTCATATTCTGTTGAAACTTTAGAAAAAAGATCCATGGGTCATATGTGATGTGTACGAGTCAACCCCGCCTCAATCTGAGGGCCGGCGTGGCCGGTACCACTCAAAGTGTCTTTCTTTTGTTTAAAATGGATGCGCTTTTACATAAAAAAACAACATACAGAAAACTGACCAAACGCATTCGTATTGTGTTGATACTTTAGAAAAACGATCCATGTGTCATTTGGGATGTGTACGAGTCAACCCCACCTCAATCCGAGGTGCGGTGTGGACGACACCACTCAAAGTGTCTCACTTTTCTTTGAAATGGACAACAGTTTAAGTTAAAACAATAACTGACATACGGAAAATGGGCCAAACACATTCGGATTCTGTTGATACTTTAGGACATGTATCCATGGGTCATTTATGACATGTATGAGTAAACCCCACCTCAATAGGAGGCACGGTGTGGCCGGTACCACTCAAATTGTCTTTCTTTTGTTTAAAATGGATACACTTTTAAGTAAAAACAACCAGCATACGGAAAACCAACCAAACACATTAATATTGTGTTGATACTTTAGGAAAATGATCCATGGTTCATTTTTGACGTGTATGAGTCAACCCCGCCTCAATTGTAGGTGCGTTGTGGCCGACACCACTCAAAGTGTCTCTCTTTTGTTTAAAATGGACATCATTTTAAGTGAAAACAACAAATGACATACGGAAAACTGACCAAACGCATTCGGATTGTGTTGATACATTAGAAAAACGATCCATGTGTCATTTGTGACATGTATGAGTCAACCCCGCCTCAATCCGAGGCACAGTGTGGACGACACCACTCAAAGTGTCTCACTTTTCTTTGAAATGGACAACAGTTTAAGTTAAAACAACAACTGACATACGGAAAACGGACCAAACACATTAAGATTCTATTGATACTTTAGGAAATGTATCCATGGGTCATTTATGACGTGTAATAGTCAACCCTGCCTCAATCTGAGGCACAGTGTGGCCGGTACCACTCAAAGTTTCTTTCTTTTGTTTAAAATGGATACGCTTTTAAGTAAAAACAACCGGCCTACGGAAAACCAACCAAACGCATTCGTATTGTGTTGATACTTTACGAGAAAGATCCATGGGTCATTTGTGACATGTATGAGTCAAACCTGCCTTAATTCGAGGCACGGTGTGGCCGACACCACTAAAAGTGTCTCTCTTTTGTTTAAATTGGACATCATTTTAAGTGAAAACAACAACTGACATATGGAAAACCGACCAAATGAATTCAGATTCTATTAAAACTTTAGAAAAACGATCCATGGGTCATTTTTTATGTGTATGAGTCAACTCCGACTCAATTCTAGGAACGGTGTGTCCGGAACCACTCAAAGTGTCTCACTTTTCTTTGAAATGGACAATAATTTAAGTTAAAACAACAACTGACATACAGAAAACAGACCAAACGGATTCAGATTCTATTGATACTTTAGGAAATGTATCCATGGGTCATTTTTGATGTGTAAGAGTCAACCCCGCCTCAATTTGAGGCACATTGTGGCCGGTACCACTAAAAGCGTCTCACTTTTATTTGAAATGGACAGGATTTTATGTGAAAACAACAACTGGCATACGGAAAACAAAAAAAATGCATTTTAATTCTGTTTAAACTTTAAAAAAATGATACATGGTTCATATGTGATGTGTACAAGTCAACCCCACCTCAATCTAAGGGTCGGTGTGGCCGGTACCACTCAAAGTGTCTTTCTTTTGTTTAAAATGGATGCGCTTTTAAGTAAAAAACAACATACGGAAAACCAAGAAAACACATTTGGTTTGTGTTGATACTTTATAAAAACGATCCATGGGTAATTTGTGACATGTATGAGTAAACCCTACCTCAATCCGAGGTGCGGTGTGGCCGGCACCACTCAAAGTGTCTCACTTTTCTTTGAAATGGACAACAGTTTAAGTTAAAACAACAACTGACATACGAAAAATGGACCAAACACATTCGGATTCTATTGATACTTTCAGAAATGTATCTATGGGTCATTTTTGACATTTAAGAGTCAACACCACCTCAATCTGATGTGTGGTGTGGCCGGCACCACTCAAAGTTTCTCACTTTTATTTGAAATGGACAGGATTTTAAGTGAAAACAACAACTGACATACAGAAAACAGACCAAATGCATTCATATTCTGTTTAAACTTTAGGAAAATGATTCTTGGGTCATATGTGACGTGTACAAGTCAACCCCACCTCAATCTGAGGGCCGGTGTGGTCGGTACCACTCAAAGTGTCTTTCTTTTGTTTAAAATGGATGCGCTTTTAAGTAAAAAAACGACATACAGAAAACCAACCAAACACATTTGGATTGTGTTGATATTTTAGAAAAATGATCCATGGGTCATTTGTGATGTGTATGAGTCAACCCTACCTCAATTCTAGGTGCAGTGTGGCCGACACCACTCAAAGTGTCTCACTTTTCTTTGAAATGGACATGATTTTAAGTTAAAACAACAACCAACATATGGAAAACGGACCAAACACATTCAAATTCTATTGATACTTTAGGACAAAAAATCCATGGGTCATATTTGACGTGTACGAGTCAACCTTGCCTCAATCCGAGGGCTGGTGTGGTCAGTACCACTCAAAGTGTCTTTATTTTGTTTAAAATGGATGCACTTTTAAGTAAACAAAAGACATATGAAAAACCAACCAAATGAATTCATATTGTGTTGATAATTTAGAAAAACGATCCATGGGTCATTTGTGACATTTACGGGTCACCCCCGCCTCAATCTGAGGTGCGTTGTGGCCGACACAACTCAAAGTGTCTCACTTTTGTTTGAAATGGACAACAGTTTAAGTTAAAACAACAACTGACATACAGAAAACAGACCAAATGCATTTGGATTCTATTGATACTTTAGTACATGTATCCATGGGTCATTTGTGACGTGTACGAGTCAACCTCACCTCAATATAAGGCACGGTGTGGCCGGTACCACTCAAAGTGTCTTTCTTTTGTTTAAAATGGACACGCTTTTAAGTAAAAACAACCGGCATACGGAAAACCAACCAAACACATTCGGATTGTGTTGATACTTTAGGAAAATGATCCATGGGTCATTTTTGACATGTAAAAGTCAAAACCACCTCAATTTGAGGCTCGGTGTGGCCGACACCACTCAAAGTGTCTCTCTTTTGTTTAAAATGGACATCATTTTAAGTGAAAACAACAACTAACATACATAAAACCGACCAAATGCATTTAGATTCTATTAAAACTTTAGAAAAAAGATCCATGGGTCATTTTTTATGTGTACAAGTCAACCCTTCCTCAATCCGAGGTGCGGGGTGGTTGGAACCACTCAAAGTGTCTCGCTTTTCTTTGAAATGGACAACAGTTTAAGTTAAAACAACAACTGGCATACAGAAAATGGACCAAATGCTTTCAGATTCTATTGATACTTTAGGAAAAGGATCTATGGGTCATTTGTGATGTGTACGAGTTAACCCCGCCTCAATCCAAGGCATGGTGTGGCCGGTACCACTCAAAGTGTCTTTCTTTTGTTTAAAATGGATACACTTTTAAGTAAAAACAACCGGCATATGGGAAACCAACCAAATGCATTCTGATTGTGTTGATACTTTAGGAAAATGATCTATGGGTCATTTGTGATGTGTACAAGTCAACTCCACCTCAATCCGAGGCATGGTTTGGACAACACCACTCAAAGTCTCTATTTTGTTTCAAAAGGACATCATTTTAAGTGAATACAACTGAAATTTACACTCATCAACGATAATCACAAACTATTTTTCATGAGTTGGGTAGTTTCACTCATGGGGTCATAAGTGACGAGACTCCTAAGAAAATACCTTTTCACCATATATTATAAACAATACATGTTTAATGAAAAATTCATAACAAATCATTACACACCCAAATCTAGGATCACAAAAAAATGGGATTTGAGCCAATTTCAAACTCTTATTCAACTCTAATAGGTATTTCTCAAACTATTCTGCCTATTAGAATTTGATGGGGAGGTGGGGGGCTGTGCTGGTTGGGGGGTTGTGCATGGGTGAGGTGAATTACTACCGGATGATTGTTGTCATATGAAGATTGAAATAGAGAATTGTGGTACATGACATGGTTGGAAGAGTTTGATGGGTTTATGTGTTTTTTTTTGGGATATTTTAGGTGTTTTTTATACTGTTTGAATTTTGTATGTGGTTTTTGTGATATTTTTTATGAAGGTGTATAGTGGAGGGGCTACTGGAGGGCTGCTGTGCATCAGTTCTGGAAAAACTCAATACCAACAGTTTTAAACCGTTAGTATAAGAGTTCTGGAATTCTGGAAAATCCAATACCAACGGTTTTAAACCGTTGGTATAATAATTCTCGAAAATACTATACCAATGGTTCTAAACTATTGGTATACATTGACATAAATTTAAAAAAACAATATATACCAATGGTTTCTGAAAACCGTTGGTAAAAATGTTATACAAAGATATACCAACTGTTCTCTTGCAACCGTTGGTATATCAATAAATACAGTGGGATATACCAACGGTTTAGATCAAACCGTTGGTATAAGTCTTTCCTCACGGCTTACTAGCCTACGGTTTGGAAAACCGTTGGTATAGCCTATACCAACGGTTTTCCAGCCTATACCAACAGTTTGAAACCATTGGTATAACATCCTTTTCTAGTAGTGAATATTTTCAAGAACAACGTAGTGCGTGTGACTTATTGGGATTCAGTCCACTTTGAACTTTACAACCACCACAATTCTTGTACCTATATGGAAGGATGAGTACTTCAGGAACAAGTTCGACCCTGGCTGTTCATAGTGTGTCTGGGCCAAGGCAATCGAGAAGCTAAATACTACCTTAGGAATCCACCTGAGGTAGTCAGCACCCTACCATCGGTGGTGTTCCCGGTAAAGGGACCTTGGGAGTGACGTGTTTCTGATATTTTTGTAGTTTGTGTACAAATATTTTAGAATTACGAGGAAGAAATTCTTCGAAAGGGGGAATAATGTGATGCCCCAAACCTTTTCAACACGTGATAATAACTTTTTATTATTTAGTCATTCAGACAATGGTTCTCAATCAAGGATTTGAAAAAAAAATAAGGAACTATCATTTTATATGGTAACCCCATTACTTTCGTGTTTTAAATTAATATCACATGCGGAAATAATGTTTACTAGTTTATGCATGTCCTTGGGAAAATTATTATTTAAATAATAAATAACATATTATGATCAGTCCAATGTCATTTCCATTTATTATCACATGAATTGAGGATTAATAATACATATCTAAAGTTATAAACATGCAATGTAATGCATTGAAAGTTTATGAAAAAGTTGTAAATTATTAATTTATGTGATAAATCGAACTATTTATTATTCATCACTTATGATAATACATTAATAATTTAATTATTTTGAGTGGTATGGAAAACCCCAAATAAAAGTCATTGAATTAGGTATTCAAAGTGGTATGGGACACTTTGGATACATCACCTTATTAAACATATGAGGAATATATTGGACTAGTATGTTCCGGGTTGGGGACTGGTAAGAGTAAGCCCTCTGGGTTGGGGACTGGTAAAAGTAAGCCCTCTGGGTTGGGGTTCGGTTACAGCAGACCCTCCGGGTTGGAGTTCGGTTATAGAGGCTATCTAGGATGGAGTACAGTTACAGAGGCTCTCTGGGTTAGGGTCCAGTTACAGTTAGCCCCAAGGTCTTGGCACGAGGCCTTGATACAGGAATTAAAGTCCAACGTTATAGATTCTCTCATTATGTATATGATAATTAATTAACCAAATGGATATTTAACTAGTAGAATATCCATGGTTAAGAGCCAGTACTTATGAGTATCATAAAAGTAAAATCTTATGGCATGACATCAGTTTAACACTCAGAGATTTGGTATTAGATGCATGAAATAGAATTTATTACCTATACGTGCAAATCTGATTATTTATTACTCTTAGTTTTTTATTTTATGCTCTAATATGCATATGTCATACATGTTTTGAATGTTTTTTTGTTACTCCAAATGAGCATGCCTATAATTGAACTGTGTATCCTTGTAATTTAGTTAGCATATTTTTAATTGAGCACTCTTATGATATGTTACATGTGTTACAAATTTTCTTTAAGAGAAATGTTTTATGGAAAGTTGTAAAGAATTTTTTCAAGAGTTATATTGGTTTATTTTAAAACCCCTTACTAGGAATTCGTATGCTCACCCTACATTTTTGATTAAAATTTTTGAGGTATCAGTTAGAGCTAAAGAAGTATGACAGAAGTGGCTGGTTTCCCAGAACCTGAACTGAATTTGATCCTCTGTATGGGACATGATGTGTAATTTATCAGTACATGTTTTTGTAAATAATTTTACATCACCTTTGAAGGCACCGACTCTGGGTGTTCGGGGGTCAGGTCCTCATAGTTGGTATTAGAGGATTCAGTTTAGTTAACTCTGGAAAACTTGAACTGAGCAAAGAAAAATTTATTTAAGTATTACTAAGTATGGTGTTTTCTTAGAAAAAAAAATACCAGTATTATGTCTCTTTATAGACATCCGATAAAATTAGAACAATACTGAAAACTTGGTTATGTGTTACTAAGTATTAGTTTCCTTAAATTTTTTATATGGGTGATGCATCACACCTTCTGTCTCTCCCAACGGAGATAATAGAAACTATAGTGGAAAAGTCATGTTCAGGGGACTATGAGGCTTTTAAAAACCTTAGGTTGTCCTGTAAATAACTACATCGAGTGTCAAACCACCCTAAAATCCTCCATCTTTACCAAGGAAGCAATCTGGTCTATTACCGTATCGAATTTTCACAATTTGCAGCATATAGGAAAAGAGGAAAGTATCATGAAGCCCTTTTTCTATGTTTCAATTTGGCTGATAACTACCGAGCTGTGGGTAAATTTCTAGAACCTTCTTTAGATAGTGAACATTGAGAGACCTACCTATTCTAGGTCCCAAGTTTTAGTATGTACAGAGAACTCTATGACATAAATATTTTCAAGAACGACGTGGTGTGTGGGACTTATAGGGATTTAGTCCACTCTGAACTTTCCAACCTCCACACTTCTCGTGCCTCTTTATGGAAGGATGAGTACTTCAGGCACAAGTTTGATCCTGGTTGTTCACAGTGTGTATGGGCCAAGGAAATAGAGCAGCTGAATACTACCTTAGGAATCCACCTGAGGCCGTCAGCACCCTACCATTAGTGGTGTTCCCGGTAAAGGAACCTCAGGAGTGACGTGTTTCTGATGTTGTCGTAGTTTGGGTACAATTATTTTAGAATTGCGAGGATGAAATTCTTCTAAGGGGGGAATAATGTGATGCCCCAAACCTTTTCAACGTGTGATAATAACTTTTTATTATTTAGTCATTCAGACAATGGTTCTCAAAATAAAACAAGACACATAATATTAATAAACCATAGAAATGTGTGCATCTCAAAAGGGTAGAAAACCATAGTTAGCCTAAGAAACTAATAGAAAATACGAGAAGAGCCATTTTGAGACCTACTAACACCACGAAGAGGCTGAGTAGGTAGCCCTCGTTGCTTGGACCAACCATAAAGAAGAATGTGATCGTTAGGAGAATGGCACAAGTACTAAGCATAAAAAGAATATAGAGAACCGTCCTAGTAAACCAAACCAACTTAGAAATGAGATACCATAAACTTGTTTTTATAAGGGTTTTCCTGACCGTTAGAAATACTTGTGACCATTTTATAGCTGTTGGAGTTCAAAATAAAGTAACCGCTGGAGTTCTAGTTGAGTGATCATTAGTATTTTATTAAATGGATATAGTTATAACTTGTTAAGATAGTTTATTGTAAAATAAAAATAGAAAATTTATATTTAAGTACAGTTTAAAATAACTATTTTTTATTCTTTTTGAATTATTATTTAATAGAATATTTTAAATAATAATACTACTATATGAATATAGCTAATTTTTGTTTAGTTCCAAGATGTGATATGTATATATATACATATAAACATATGTATACTAGATTTTAATTATATGAAAATACTATAATTTTATATTATGGTTATACATGACATTGAAAATAGTTATATGACATTATTTTTTCTCTTTTTTAACTATGAAAATAGTTATTTAAACTATTATATGAATAATTATATGGGTTTTTAAATATATTCGAAAATATGACAATTACTAGATTATAAATTGGATTAAAACATTTGAATATATAATAAAATTATTTTAATAGAATAATTGTGCAGATATGAAATGATCTTTTTATGAAAATCACTGTTATTTTGAATCATGTATATATATATATGTAATATTAACTTTATTTAAAACAAAAGTTTTAAAATTTACAAATATTTTTGCACAACTATAGAAATTATTATTATGTTTTTCAAGGTAATACATTTTAATTTATTAGTTTTCAATGATATAAGTATATAATATGAAATATAAAAATATATGTTTTATAAAATAATTTAGTAATGATAACATTTACTTTTTGAAAATTATTGATAAAATTAGTATAATAGATAAATAAATATTGACTTTTTAAAGTTATTAATAATATATGATAATAGAATGATGATATAATATAAATAATAGTAACAATATTATAATAATAAAATAGATTGATTGTTTCGAAAAAAGAGAGAGCAGAATCTCGTAAGGGAAAGGTGGAGATCCGCATGAGGAGGAGGGTCCTGACATTTGAAACCCGGTTTAGGGTTTCCAGTAGGCGTCGATCAGTGGGTGAGCTTTGAGAGGTGTGCCTCGGCCTAGTCTTTGAGGGTCTTACGCGTTAGGATGAGCCGCAGATAGGGTTCAGCATGTCGCAAGGGTTTCAGTAGGCCGCGCCTCGGGGGTGCGTCGCGCTTCAGCTGTAGGTTGCGGGTCTAGGCCATGTCTAGGGTTTCAGTAGGGTGGGGCAAGCTCGATGGTGGAGTCGAGTAGGGTCCAATGTTGGGTGTCGGGTCGCGAGGCATGGTTCAAGCATGTATGGCACCGGGGTTGTCGGGTGTAGTTGAGGTCGAGGCTTAGTGTCACTTGGGAATCGCACGTCACGACCATCAGAGTCTAGATGTCTAGCGGCATTATTTTTCGAGGAGAGGAGTTCGGTCGAAGTTCCCACATCATGTGGTCGGGGAGCTTCGTTTCAGACTAGAAGAACCGGGGTTGAGGTTGTGCTTCATCAACATCTGGTTAGGGTTTTGTTTTTCCAGACCTAGGAGGGTAGGTCTTCTCTCAGAATCTATTTCAGATTTAATTTTTGTCTTCCTCCTGTTCATAGTTTTATCAAACCACAGATAAGTATTCTTTTACTGATTTTTTTTTCAGTTGTCATCTATTGTCCTAATCTGTGAATATTTTACTTTTAGACTATAAATAGTGGGAATATCATTTTAGTCTACTAATTTTTTCCCCCGACCTTGCTTAATTCTGTTTAATATTAGTTATGTCAATTTTGTTGCATTACTTTTTCTAATGGGTTGAATGTGAATTATGGCATCTGCAGCTATAATCCAATCTTGCACCACAAGCCTAAACCTGTCACTATAACAAATTTATTAAAATGTCTCTACTGGTCCCACTTAAACAATATAAGTATGGATATAAAGGCCTTACTCCTTTCATAAATGAAAGAGGGGGGAGGCCTTGTTTGATGCTATGTGAGTGTGTTCAAAACAACAGGTCCACGTTCCTGCAATCAAGTAAGGGTTAAATATTTGTCTCAAATATTTATTTATTTTACCATCTTATGTTTTGTAAGGGAAAATACAATTTATTTTCAAATGTATATTTATCAAAAATTTATTAATGCAATGGAAACGGTTTTCTTCACTTTTTTTTATTGCAAATCATATAAGGAGATTATATGTTAAGTTTTAATTTAAGTCTATATAAGGGTTATGTTTTAATATTTGTCATTAAATGTATATTTTGTAAGGGTTTTCTTTTTATGCTTTGTGTGTATATATATATGGTTTTTCATCCTAAACCTATTCTGGATTTCTAAATGCTGTTTATCAATGTTTAACCGATGCGAGCAGTACTTGTTTGGTTGTGAAATGAAAAACTCATACAGTTAATTATATTTATATATGGTCATCTCTAAAGGTGAATCTAGGTCTTTGAAAGGTTAAAAATTTGTATGTGTTAATATTTATAAGGTCGATAATTATATTTGGGTTTGTTTAATATGGTTTTTAATTATGAAAAACCGAATATACACTTAGTGTATATTCAGACATACACACATAATTCAATATATTTCTATTTTATGTTATTAAATATGATTTAAAATCTTTAAATAAAGACTTGGATGCAAATAAAGTTTTGGGTTCAAATGGATTGGTATATTTATTACACATACACTCATATAGTTTTAATCCACCCAGTTTTAATTCTATCAAGTGTTGATTTGCAATGATATTTTTAAAATGTAATGGAAATTTATTTCTTACATTATACAATCTCTATTTTCTGGTTCTTGTAAGGAAGTTCTTTTGCTTAAAATTTGAATTACTATTATGATGCTAAGTGTCATGAACCGAATCTGATCGCCACAGAAACCGACACCAAACCCGGCATGTGACAAGGCCTGAAGGGCGTTCTCGATCCCCACGGGTTAGCACAAGTGCCCGGGTATCATAAAATGAGAATTGGGAATGATTTACCCAAGTTTATAAACATAAAACAACAAATGAATCCAATAAAATGAATCTGAATTTTTCAAACCAAACAATGTTTAAAAAAAATCAGAACTGAATTACATAGTCTAAAACAACTCACCAAGACTATAAAAAAGGTAAAAAACCAAAAATGAACAGCCAAAGAACCTCAACATGGCAAGAGGCATGACCCTTAAGCCATCTCCACAACACCACATCATGAATGACCGGTGAAAACCCGAACTGTTGGCACAAAAGTTGTACCCAAACCTGCGAAAAAAAAATAACCAAGTCTACTTACACCCAAGGGTGTAAGCCAAAGCCCAGTAGGATACCACCAATAATAGATTCCATGTGATAAACATTCAAAGATGAAAAGCATGCAAGTTTTCAAAAACATGTAATTTCTAGTTACAATTTCTAAATGATGCAACTAAAAAATCAGTTTTCAAGTGGGCTAATTTAAAGAATCAACACTTTTAAAATAAATTCAAAAGCTACTGAATTTTTCTAGCCAAATATACTATATGCTGACGGTAAGTATAAAGGATCTAATGAGCACAAGCAATAGGAAATAACCCCTAGGCACTAGCTAGCTGTGGGTCCCAGGTACCTCGTATCTCGGTGAAAGTAACCACAAAAAATATCTGTTCTCATGCACGAGCCACTAGTAGGGAACAAACCCATAACCTAGTGGTCCCCAATCATCATCATCATAGTTCAGTTAGAGTTTCAAGTGTCGATCTTGCTAAGTGGAACTGAGGCCAAACCCCACAGATTCACTAGCATATTAGTACACGTCCACCCCACCTAGATACCTGGGTTTTCCATTTGTGCTCAAACAAGTTCAACAAGACAAGTAATATAGTTTTCACATGAAAATATCACTTCTACATCACACATTAACTAGACAGCCCCATGTACATCACACAAGTCACAAATTCCACTTTTCATTCAAATGCATTTTGAAATCAAACTCACACCAAAGTAGCCCACAACACTTTTTGCATAACTTTCACAATCCAACACAGCCTTTAACAATTTTATAAATTCCCTCAAAATATGATAAACATCACATAACAGCCCAATCACCTGTTTCATAAAACCCTTTTTATAAACAAAATCCATTTTTCACATCGCACTCACACAAATAGCCCACATCACGTTCACACCTCTTACACATTTCAGTAAATCCATTGAACATTTTTATAAAACATTTACAAGAGGATACACATCACATAAAAGAACTATTTACATTTAAAATGGTCCATTTGAAAGTATAAAAAATCCAAAATAGTTTTCCAATATGGTTTCACCTCTTACATAAATCATTAAACCATTCAAATCTTTCATAAAACAATTCTAAAGTGTGTACCAAATCTATTTACATAAAACCCATTTCAAAACCATATTTCAAGGAAAAAATCACACCAATACAAATTCAAAACAGAATTGGCAGCCCCAAAAACATTTATTAAACTACCCCCAAGTGTTATAAAAACACCTCAAACAATAACCCAAAATATCCACATGAAAAGCACACGTTTTCAAAATCACATTCAAGAAGTACAATAATGTTTTACACCTTAAACCCATAAAAAACCTCTTTAGAACCTAATAGCACACCAATACCCTACCAAATCAGAATTTTCATCCCAAACAAGATTTATTAAACCAATTTCATATGTTATAAAACACATCCAAACAATACCCAAAGGGTTACACATGAAAAACACCAAATTTTAAGCTAAAATGAAACTATAAAAATAAATTCTTAACAAAATCCAACATAAACAATTTTTGCACCACACACAGCATATTAGGAACATGTATAATAAGTACTTCAAGAAAACTAACTCATCTATAAATGATTACACATGGAATCACCTACCTTTTATGTCGAAACACTCAAAACATGGTGCGAAGCATCAACCGCACCACCACCGCACCTCAAGGAAGACAAATCCATCCCTAGACCACAAGAATTGGAAAAGAAAACCCAAGATTAAACCTTAGGTTTGAAACCCTACCCCCTGGTCAGTTGGGACTTCAAGGAAGAGGGAATAAACCCTAATAAAAACAAATGAAACCCTTAGCAATTTGAAAAAGGAAAGAATTGGACTCACTTGAAGTATCCTAAATTAATCACTCCAAAACAACAGTAGCTGAAATTGAAAACAGCCAAAATTCAGGGGTTGTTCTAACAAGATTTAGGAGGTCATTTAGAAACTATAATGGAGGGAAAAGAGTAAAAATTGAGAGAGTTAAGAAGGGATGAAGTTACCTCTTCAATTCTGGACGATTGAGACACTCTATGAAGTTATGTCGTAATTCGAAATATCAAAGAGCTCCAAGGAGGGGGTAAAGGCTATGGGAGAGCGCCTGGGCTTCTTAGGGTTGAAAGTGAGGTGGAATAACCGAAAAATTCATTACAATGAATAGTATATTAAAAAATTAAAGAAACATTTTAAAACTAGAAAATGGGCTTTCGGGTTGGTCCAATTCTTAAATAAAAACCCAAATACCCCATTGTTATGGATTCCTAAGGGGTCCAAATGGAAATGGTGACTTGGATAGGTCATAGGAGGAAAAGTGGGAAGTGGAATGGATGAAAAATGTTAACAAATTAAGGAGTTATAAAAGAAATAAAATTTATTTTTAAATCTGGAATTGGGCTCACGGTTTGGCCCAAATTTTGAAAACCCTCCATTTCCACCAAAATGAATGGAAACCCCCCAAAACAAAGAAAGAATGGAAATTAAATGAAAAATACATTTAAAAGAAGTCATTTATGCTACAATTCTCCCCACTATAAAACTTTCTGTCCCCAGAAATCCACAACAAGGCCAAATACAAAAACCAAACCCAACTGATAAACCAAGAAGTAATTCTTTGCCAAGATTCGCCCCCAAAGGCCAAAACACCTCCAGTGATCATTTAAGGAAGGATTACTCTCATGAAAAAAACTTACACCACTTTCCTGAAACAATCAAGAACATTCAGACTTTATCCCAAATGAAAACTCCTCAAACACAATCTGAACAATACTCAATCAATTTACCTAAACAAACAATAACATCGAACAAGGTTACACTTACCCTAATATAACTAATCCATTGGGCACTATCCAATCTCAATGATTTACCAAGGAAGATGTAGGTAGTGAGATATATCTGAATGATAATACCTACTTCCAAGACAAGACCAAGGAAAAATCTAAGTTACTCATATGAAGAGACACAAATGGGCTCCCCACCATAAGAGACAACTTAAATTTTTTCCCGAGATAGAATCAGGACACTAACAGGGGGAGGCTTGAACAGAATCCCTAGAACAAGGGGTATACATCTATTATAAATTTCCAAAATAATATGCATGATACCCATGGTGGGTCTCCCCACCACATGAACTAACCAACTTAACTGACCGGTGTGGGCCGATATGAAAAACCCCAAAATTAAAGAGTTGGAACGGCCGCATGGCTAGTCTGCACAGTTTGGGAAACTATGCGATAACTATGTGGATCCTTATATCTACATGGTTATTTTTTTTGGGCATGGTTACAACTAACCATGTGAAAACCGTGTGCTCAACCTGTCTAGCCAAATTTCCAACCATTCTCCAAAGACTCAATGGAAACCAAAGGGGGAGGGAATAACATTGTGTGATGACATGGGTACAAGACCCTCCACCTATTTCCACTGAACAGGAACAACAGAAGAAATATGATGACACCAGAGGTTTGAAATCTTCCTATCTTTCATACTGAGGATAGTACTTTGTACAAGGGTTTAAACAACCTTGGGATTTTCCCCTGACTATGAGCCAGCTTCTCTCCGAGACCTATGGTTGGAGATCAAGTGATTGAAGCATCTTAGGCCTCGCAGTTAGGCTTTGGAAACCCCCTGAATGAGAATTATTCTTTTGGTGCCACCAAAAACTACACCACAATCCCCAATAATCTTTCCAAGACATAACACATTCAAGACTCACTTTACCCTAACTCGATATTTCACTGAAACAAGGGCTTAGAGAACTCACACACATCACACCTTGTTTCTTCGGGTGATAAACAATAGAAGTAAAGAACACTTATACTCATCATCCTCTAAAATGGAATATTTTGATGTTTTTCCAAGGTATATATTCTCCCAACATAACATAGACTCTCATAGGATTGCATGAATTTCACCTTTATGGTCAATCGAGCACATGACACCACAAGGCGTCACCGAACATGACCATTGCGACTGATATAAATAATGCATGTAGAGGGACCATATACAACATCCCCAAACTACACACAATTTTAGAAAGTCGCTACAATATCCTCTCATGACCACATTTCTCACACTGGAAGTTTAATGTGAAATCCTTCTTCGAAGAGACTACGAAGGACCGAGAGGACCTCTTAGACACCATCCAGATGCTCATCTAGGCTAACAACCCCAGACCACTTCCACCTTCGGTAAGTCAAGAAAATTAAGAAGCTAAGGTCTCTTTAAACCTTCCATGATCAATCTCCCACTACAAGTGAATACAAAAAACAAATAAAGGAAAGGGTATAGACTCAATCTAAGAATCTCAAGAAAAATATTGCTTATATTGATCAACTAGAGGGTCTTCAAATGGTGAAACAATCCGAGTTGCACTTCAGTTGTGTAATAACCCTTAATGGGGCATACCATATCCAACGATTGAACCCAAGGACCCAAACAAGATGGTCCATTGGTCAAGATATACCACAAACCAAATCCAAACACATGAAGGGAACCACTGTAAAGGCATCCCAAAACATTTTTCAGAAGAGACCACTAACCGTCCCTATAAAACAGCTTACCGACCAAACACAAACCCAAAACACAGTTCAAACAGGAGTGGTTCTTGGACTCAAAACATCCCACAACATCAAAATTTTCAAAAACCCATAATACAAACCATATTAAACTATTAATCAAGACATCATTCTTTTCATTAAAACCATTTCTTTGAAAACAAACGGTTCAGCGGTAAGCGCATCCACCAATGGTACCCAATGGGCCTCACACATGCATGTTTTTGTGCCACACCAGGCACCCTCCTCATATCCATCCCGGCACTCATCCAGTCGTTCCATCAACCATCCATCATCCCATATAACCCCATGCATGTGGTCACTCATGGAAATACCAAAGTTTAAAAAAAAGAGTCTTTCCACTTTTCAAAACCAAAACGGTCAACCAACACATCCTTTTTCTCAAAACCGCTAACCAGGAGATCCAAATTCCAATTCAAATATTACTAAAATTTTCAAAAAGACACAACCATTTATACAAGAACTCACTTTCATGTTATTCACATCAATTTTATAACATCTCATCCCATTAAAACACCATATGATACTTTAGAAAACTCTATTGGAATCACTTTTTCAAAACCAACTTTAGTATAGTTTATACTTTCAAAAGAGGTGTAAGCACACCATTTTCCATTTCAAAATAATTCTGAATATTTAGTTCCACCATTTCATAAATCAAACCATTCCATATTTTTTTAAAAATTATTTCACAAAAACTCAACACTTCTTAAAACCATGTCACTTTAAAACCAAAGTTCCAAGATTTCAAAACTAAAGAACACAAGACAATGTGAGAGGAAACTAGTTTCAGTGGGTGACTTGGACATATGGTTGGCAGCCATATTCCAATCACTTCACTGTCACAGAGAGTGTTCTAGGGAATATCCTCAGCTCCACATGGCTTTCCAGGACCTACGAGATCACTGAAACCATTAACCCAAATCTCTTTTCATTTCCCCTAATCATCATTAAACCATGAAAACCAAAGGACTCTGAAAGGTCCCAACTTCCCCTGGAGACTTGAATCCCATCATGAGGTGTGGTGATCATCCACACTAATAATAACCAAAATTCAAAGTCTCTACAATCCTAACTCTAGACTATCCCTATTGTTCCTCAAAAAACATGACCCAAAGAGAGCGAACCTCCCACTACTAGAAATTTAGGCTATAGCCACGGATCTATAGCCACAGTTTTATCGGTCCATAGTTATAGCTTGTTTATAGCCATGATTTAATGGGATGGTCATGGATATAGGTTTCCTTCTCAAACCCTCTTATACCACAGCCCCCTCCCACCTCACGATTCCTCCTCCTCAAGATTATTCCTCCCCGCGATCTCCTCCTCATCGTGCCCCCTCCTCACTGTGACCCTCCTCCCCGACGCCTCCTCACCGTGCCCTCCTCATCACCGTAACCCTCCTCCCCGACACCTCCTCGCCACGCCCTCCTCATCATCGTGACCCTCCACTCCAACGCCTCCTTTCTGTAACCCTCCTCGTTGACGCCACTCTTCCGACGCCTCCTCACCGTGACCCTCCTCCCCGAAGCCTCCTCGCCGTGACCCTCCTCCTCGCCGCGACCCTCCTCCCCGATGCCTCTCTTATTACACCGAGGTCGACACCCCCAGAAACTCTGAAAACCCTCGACCCCTCCTCATCGTGACCTTCCTCACCCCGACCCTCCTCCAGCAAAGCTGATCCGAGCTGCCACCCCTCCTCCTCCATTCCTAACGGTTCTCCCCCACAACCAGAGGTAATCCCCTGTCTTCATCCCCATCCACCATTCTTTACCCTCTATTATTTTGTTTCAACATAAATACTTATTGGTGATTTAATTCTTGATTTTGGGGTGTGCTACTGGTTATATTTATACTCACCCTTATGTGGGTTCATCTTGAACATATAATGTATTACGAAAATGGTTGTTTTTATGGATATTTGCGTAGACATAGTGTAGATGGTGTGTATTCGTGCTTGGTGGATGTGGTGTTTAGACTGTTTTTAGAATGGAGGCCTCAGTATTAGACTATATTATCTATTTTGGTTATATTAGACCTACCTACTAGTTATTGGGCCTATATTTTTTCCTCTTTACATTGATTAAGTGCTTTATACTTTGTTGTGGGATGTTATAGGTTTTGCATGCATTTAAAAATTTCAGTTTTTTACTCTTCCAAATTACTCTATTGTGCTTGGAAATATGTGTGCAAATATATAGGTTCATTAGTTTAAGTTCTCTCATATATTTAATATGCCTACTCAGTGATAGTCACCAGTCCTTGGCCAATTACATGTGGTTTCTAGGTGGCACACTCAACTTACCATCAGCCAAGTGGGGCCTAGAGTTTCATGTCATTTCAGAGTGGTATCAGAGCCTAATTTTTCCCAGGATAGAGTTTAGAGATATTATAGTTGTAAGAATTGGTTTTATATTTAGGGAAATTGTGTTAAATTGTATTGGGTTTGGCTCTCAGGTAAATGACACTAATGACACCACAAGCCCACCTCTAATTGGTTAGGGGTTAGTGACTATCCCTAAGTAGGCATAACACACACAAGGTTGTACTTAGCCTAAGGTACCTGTACACATGAAAAGAATAAAGGGGAAATTAAAATCCTACAAAAACAGATAAAAGAGACTAACTTGTTATGAGGGAGGGGACTACTGACAGATGCAACAACCTAGCATTAACCATGGTCTATCTAGATCACTATCTTCTATCTGCTCTTGGTCCTCCTAGGATTCCTTCAAAAAGAATATTGTCTAAATAAGACATGAAAAGTATGGGCAGATCCCATGTAGTGTTTAGTATAACAATTCTCAATAGTACACCCCAAAATCACTAAACAATAGGCATTTGGAGAGTAGTTATCTCATCATCACATAGACACATCATTAAAAATATGAGACATAGCAATAGGAACAATAAACTAGATATACTCCTAACATAAAATAGGCCTCAATGGAATATTAACCATTATTTTATCCATATGATTCTACTCAAGGATACAATTTAACACTCTTCTGGCTGCACTCACAACATGATCTATGCTTTCACTGATAGTGCATTCCTAAGAGGTCATGCTCATCAGACCTCACCAAAGATGTACTCAATGTATCTTCGAAGATATCGATACATAGATAGGGGATCTCTCCAAGGGCATATGGGGTATACCATACCATACCTAGAATATCCCAAGTTTCTAATACCGAGCATAAATTGCGAGGATGAAATTTATTTAAGGAGGGGAGAATGTAACACCCCAAGATTCCACATTATGCTTCTCTTTGAATAATACAGTAGCGTGTGTTGTACACAACTTCGAGTTCTAACACACACCACAACCAATCAAACTAGCCGTTATGAATAGTAGTACCCACTTTTTGAAATTTTATAAATTTTATCTTTCAAAATGGAATTCATTTTTGGATTAGTAATATCGAAATTATCTTAGGGTGAATTTTTGGTACTTTTCGAATAACTTTCATATTTTGATGAATAGTGAAAATTACTAAATTTTAATTAAAAACAACTTTTTTAATCGAAATAATTAATAGTGATAAATTATGAATTTGAGTGATTTTAAAGTATAATTAGATTATATTTTTACCATTTAATCCAATGTTGGTCATTGGACATAATTTCACATTTATATTGGACATAAGCAAGTGTCAATCTTTTGATAGTTATTATTTCTTAAAAACACGCTTTTTGTTTTGACAACGGGAATTAATTTTAAATTAATTTCTGCCACTTATGTGTTTTGAATTTAGAAAAATAGATTCCATATTTAGAATCATGAGGTCCAAATTTTGTAAATATGCAACTTTTATTTTTCGAAATTTTGAATAATTACTTCGGTAAATATTTTATTTACCATGGTTAAAGGGTAAATTCGGTAAATAAGGGTAAAACATAATATTATAATAATAATAAATTACTATAAAATGTGTCCTAACCCTATTGGTTGATACATGTCCGACCATGGTCATCTTTGGGTCGATTTTGTGACCCCATTGATCCACTTGTAAGTGATAATGACACTTTATATTAATTAAGTTAAAGTAAATACAAAAATGACATAAGCATATATCTTTTAGAAAAACAATTTTTACATAGGTTTATATATTTTATATTTTCGACTATAAATATTCATTAGAAATATAAAAATATTTCCTACATAATGGTATTTTATTTATAATTTTTAGACATTGAATAATTAAATTTATTTATGACATAATAATGATGAAGTATTTTCCTTATTAATAAAAGAATCAAATAGTTGGTATTATAAATGTTAAAATAAATATAATTTGAAAGTTTTGATAACATACACAAATTTTATTGGTTAATATGACATTTTAGGATTTCTTAAATGAATTTGGTTCGAATTAATAAAGTTTTTAAGACTTTAACAAAAATCAATTATTAAATAGTGTCAAAATTGACATAAAGGAGTTTTTAAAATAAATATTATATTAATGGACCACTTGGGGGTAGCTTGTGTAGTACCCCTAGTTTCGGGTATGTAACCCTTTCATGATGCTTTTAATGGTTATAAAGTTAAGGGTGTTGAATGGGAGAGTCGGGAGAACTTGGAATGATTTTTTGAGGAAAAGAGGAAGTCGCACGGGAGGTGCATGATTTGTCTAAACTGTGTGGCAAAACTGTGTATAGTGGGTCTTAGAGGTAGTGGCTTCTGCACGGTCGGTGCATGGTTTTCCTAACCGTGCGGCCAAAACATGCGAGAAGGGTGGCAGAGGTAGTAGCTAACGCACGGTTAACGCACGGTTTGTCAAACCATGTGGACTAACCGTGCGACCACTTAAACGAGAACCTATAAAAGTGGATATCATGTGTTTTTTCCTCTAAGTGGCTCATTTATCCTCCTAAGTGGCCCTAACTCCGGATTTTGGTTCTCCTAAGGCCAATGAGGGTTCTCCCATCATTCTGGGGGCGATCTGAAGGCTTCTTGTGGCGAATCAAAGCTTGTTTCTTGAGGTATGCGATCCTTCTTGAATGGTTTCTTAGATCCACTTAGATCTAATTGTCACGACCCGTCCTCGGGGCCCGTGCCGTGACTACCCCAAGCCTGCCTTCCATTGGCCAGGGGCTGGCGACTAGCACCAAGGCGTAAATCCCGATAAAAAGGGAAGGCATTGCCTTTGAAAAGTAAACAAGAACCACAGAGTAAGCAACCAGAAAAGTAAACACTAAGTAAAAACTGTAACAAGCTGTGCTGAAGGTAAAAGGGGCCGGAAATACAAGCCCAACTGTAAAGTACAACTGAAAGGAAAAACAACAACTGAAAAGAAAAGCCGCAGCGTCGAGTTGTCGTCTGGAAGTCCCACCTGAAGGGTGGGTACAGATAGCCTCCACTGCTCCTCGGGTCCACCTGACCGCTCCAAGTACGTCTCGCCCAGTGGTCCACCCCCAGGTACCGTCCTGCTCCGCAAGCCTTCACTACGATCAGTGTTGTCCGTCGTCTGCAACCAACACAATGAAGTGCGGGCATAGCCCGTGCAGGGGTGAGTATAAGATACTCAGTAGGGACCCCGAGACCCACGAGGGTCTCCCAGAATCCACAAAGGATAACCACAAAGGGAAGATACAATCACGAAGTAACAACCGACACTGCTTAGGTATATGCCCATACATATACCTAAGTCATCAATTCCCGTTCGGATCCAACATCCGAGCCCAAGCACAACCCAGTCCACACAGGAAAGGAAAACGTATACCCACACAGGATAGCACAACACAATCCACAAAGGAGAGTAAACAGTAAATCCACACAGGATAGTTCAACACAATCCACAAAGGAGAGTAACACAAGATTCATCTCACACAGGTATACTTCTTCGGATGACGATAAAGATGATCACTGATCCATCTAAGTCATCGGAACCACAAAGGATCGATAGGTACTAACCCCCGCAATGACCCACACATGATCGATAGGTAACTAACCCCCGCAAAGACCCACACAGGATCGGGCCCACACAAGACCTGTAGGCGCTGGCTCACACAGAACCGCTGAGCGCTGACACACATAGGATCAGATCCACACAGGATCTGTAGCACTGATCCACGTAGGATTGCTGAGTGCAGTAGTCATCGCAGTCCACTGAGGATCTCTGCACAGTCGTCGTCGCAGTCCACTGAGGATCTCTGCACAGTGGTCGCTGTCGAAGTAGCAGTCGCAGCCAGCAGTAGGGTTCCCGCACACAGCAAGCTCGTTCGGGAGGGTCCGCTCAACGAGCCGATAGGCTGATACATCAACTGACAAAAAGTCCGAAGTTGATGTATCCCAAAGTTTCGTATCGTCAACAGGAACTCAACGTCGCAGACGACGCGTCAATCAGACGCCCGGTCTGAGAGTTATTGGCTTTTTCGTCCCAGGGGCCCGGTTGGTTTTTAAGGAAAAACCATCCCGAACGTACTCCACCAGCATCCAAACCTCGGGAGGAGTGAGCCAAAAGATCTGTCTGACTTAGAGAAAATCAAGAAAGCTGACGGCACGTCAATCGGACGTCCGTAGCTCAAGATATGAGCGTTTCCGCTCCGAGGGCCCGGTTGGTTTCGTGTACGAACCAACCCGGCCGAACCCAAAGTATTCTGAAACCTTGAGTTCCATATACCGAAACGACCGTCTCGATCCAAGGATCGCGTTGCCACTGACGGAGCGTCGTTCGGAGGCCCGTATCTCAAGTTACGGGAAAAAGACCGAAAATGGTCCGAAGACGGGGGGTCCGGGCCCGGGCCGACCTGGCCCGACCCCCCCTGGGTCGGCCGAACCGGTTCGACCCGACCCGGTCCAACTTGGCCAGACACGGTCCGGTCCGGCTTGGGCGCGGCCTGGCCGGTCGGACCGGCCTGGCTCGGCTCGGCCGAGCGCTCGGGTGTCGAGGGGCGCCGCCCCCGCGGTTTGGAAGAAGTCGTGGCCCTCGAAGGGCCACGCTGGAGTCAACGGACGTGACATAGACGCGTCCCGTGCGTGGAGGCCGGACCCGCGCGTCCGCAGCTTCAGCTGCGGTGGCCCTGTCCGGCGGAGCGCCGGGGCGCCGCCGCGCCGACGACCCGCACCGCCGGCAGCTTCCGCAGGCCACCGGAGTTGCTCCGGTGGTCCGTTTTCTTTCCCGTCTGCGCCGTTGTTCCTCCCGGGTTCCGTTCTTCACTGCGGGATCATCAAAACGCCCTTACGTCACGTTTTTCCGTCGCCCGACAAATCTGCACAACCACGAAGAACGGCGGAGGGTTGTCGGGCCGTGTTCGTTTGGCCCGCACCCTCCGCGTTAGATAATAACAACGGGAGAATTATTCAACACATGAAAACAACAATTTTAATAAATTAAAATTGTTCATATGAATCTGGTCCTTTAATTTTTAAAGAAACGTTCACGGGAATATAAAATAATTATTCACAGCAACCCCTACCTCGTCAAGTCGTCGCCCGCGGGTTCTTTGCGGATTTGATCGTCGCAGAAGGAGGGGTTCGTCACGGAAGGAGGGGATCGTCGCGGTATTCGGCGCTGCATCGATGAACTCCGAGGTCCAAGAAAAAACAGATTTAATTTTTAATAATTAAATCCTTCTTGAGTTAAAAAATACAAAGGAATTTTAAAAGAAATCCGAAACTCTCACCTCAACGGATGATCGAAGGTTTTTGTTGCGGATTAAGGAACGTCGGCGAAGAACGTCACGGGAGAGGAAACGTCGGCGTCGCGGCACACGGCGTCGCATCGTCGATTTCTGCGGGTTCAGCATTCTTTGTCGGAGGCCGGCGTTCTTCGTGTTCTTCGCGTTCTTCGCGTTCTTTGCGAAGAAGGGTGAAGGCACAAGAATTCTGTCAAACCCTCTCAACGTGTAATCCTCCAAAAGTCGGTGTTGGTCTTATTTTATTATTACGCCAACAAACGAATTAGATGAAGTAACGACCCATTAATTCGTAGAATTAAATCAATGAAAGAAACTGCCCATTTAATTCACGAATAAAACCACCCAATAAAAAGGTGCATTAAGAAATTAAGAAAACGCGTCAGTTGACTTTCATAATGACGGGTTTTTGCGGGTGCGTTACTTAGCGGAAAAGAAACGGCGGGGATCGTGCGGGCCCCACCCCAAAAATATCCTACCAAGGGGGTAGGATATTTTTGGATAGCACCCTATATGGATCAACTCAGCTTAAGCCGCTTTAAGTGTCTTCAAGTGGCTTCCAAGTGGCTTAGGTGAAATAAAATAAAGTTTGTCGTACAATTATTTTATTTCTTAACTTTAAGCCCGAAATTTAAAAACCACAACCGAGCAAACGCAACTCCGGAAGAGGCGTTTCTAAGCAAATACCGGCGCTGTGATTCCATCGGTGCCCTCAGAATTCGATTCCGGGCGCCGGTTCAAAAGTTAGATAAACCCGCTCGTCCGTTCACTGAACGTACCCGAGCCAAACTTCGGAAAATGATTCCGGGCACACCGGGCCTCAGAATCAAGTGCCATCAGAAACTACGCTCTTGTAAAATTCCAAATAAAATTTAGAAAAAAATTTCCTTGAAATTTACGGGTCTTTACATTACTCCCACCTCAGGGCTTTTTGTCCCCGTAAAGATACATCATAAACTAGGGAAACAAATGTGGGTACTGAGCACGCATCTGAGCCTCCCGCTCCCATGTGCTCTTCTAGAGGTTCCTGTGCTGCCATCTGATGCGCACTAGAGGAATCGATCATCCACGTAGGACCCGCTCCTATCGATCCTCGATATCCACTGGGACCTCCGCAAAAGTTTCCCCATCATCCATGTCTAGCTCCCCATGGTCAATGATGTGTGTCGGGTCGTGCACGTATCTCCTCAGCTGAGATACATGGAAGACGTCATGCACCCGGTGCAACTGAGGTGGTAGATCCAGGAAATAAGACACCTCGCCAATCCTGCTGAGGACCTGGAAAGGTCCGATGAAGTGTGGAGACAACTTGCCGCCTCAGCCAAATCTCCGTAACCCACGTCGAGGTGAGACACGCAAGAAGATGTGGTCGCCATCCTCGAACTCTAGTGGCCTCCGCCTCCTGTCAGCATAAGACTTCTGCCGGCTCTGAGCTGTCCTCATCCGCTCCTGGATGACCTGGACCTTCTCTGTTATGGCCCGGACCATCTCTGGTCCCACAAGTGCTGACTCCCCAGGGTCTGTCCAGCACAAAGGAGATCTTCAAGGTCTGTCGTACAACGCCTCGTATGGTGCCATCCCGATAGTGGAGTGGTAGATTTTGTTGTACGCGAACTCCACCAAGGGTAGGTGATCCTCCCAGCTGCGACTAAAGTCGAGGACACATGCGCGGAGCATGTCCTCGAGAGTCTGAATGGTCCTCTCCGTCTGACCATCCGTCTGAGGGTGAAAGGCGGTGCTCAGACGTAGCCGCGTCCCGAACACCTCCTGCAACCCCTTCCAAATCCGGGAAGTAAAACGAGCGTCCCGATCGGATACGATAGACGATGGCACACCGTGAAGCCGTATAATCTCCTAAATGTAGAGACGCCCCAAGCTCTCCACTGAGCCCTGCTCTCGGATGGGTAAGAAGTGTGCCGACTTGGTGAGTCGGTCAACAATCACCCAAATGGAGTCGTTACCTCTGGAAGTGCGTGGAAGTCCAGTCACGGAGTCCATAGATATGCCGTTCCACTTCCACTCCGGGACCTCCAAGGGCTATACCAAGCCTGCTGGTACCTGATGCTCTGCCTTCACCTGCTGGTAGGTGAGGCACCGTGAAATGAACTCTGCCACAGCCTTCTTCATGCCCGGCCACCAGTGCTGTCGTCTGAGATCCTGGTACATCTTCGCCACTCCAGGATGTACCGCCAAAGGAGAAGTGTGAAACTCTCTCAGCACCTCTTCTCGTAAAGCGACTGGTACCAAGGTACGTCCTCTGAAAAGGAAATCGTGCTCTGATCCAAGGGAGAAACCATCGGGTGCCTGTCCTGAGGATATCTGTGCACGCCGTATCTCACAGTCAGCGTCCCCACGTTGTGACTCTCTGACCCACTGTAGAAGTAGAGGAGAGACTGTGAGAGACTAAAGGAAGGCTGATCCGTCCCTATCCACGAAGGATATCTTCAAGGCAGCTAGCTGCTCTGTCGCCTCCTCAAGTAGCTGGATGCCCGTCCTCCTGCTGAGGGCATCGACTACCACGTTCCCCTTCCCAGGAGTATAGACTATCTAAAAGTAATAGTCCTAGAGGAACTCGATCCATCGCTGCTGTCTCATGTTCAGGTCCTTCTGAGAGAAGATTTACCTGAGACTCTGGTGGTCAAAAAAGACTGTAAAGTGCTCTCCCATCAGATAGTGCCGCCATGTCTTCAGAGCGAAGACCACTGCTGCTAACTCCAGGTCATGGGTAGCGTAGTTCTGCTCATGCGGCCTCAACTGATGTGATCCATAGGCAATCACGACCCGATCCTGCATCAGGACACACCCGAGTTCGGTCCCTGATGCATCGCAATAGAATACGTATCCAACTCTCTCCTCAGGCAACCTCAAGATAGGTGCGCTGGTCAATCTCTGCCTCAGCTCCTGGAAGCTCTGCTGACATCTGTCTGACCACACAAAGGGTTTCCCCTTCTTCGTCAAATATGAGAGTGGAGTTGCGACTCTAGATAAGTCCGGCAAAAATCTCCGATAGTATCCATCTAAACCCAAGAAACTCCGCACCTCCGTCACACTCCTGGGTGGCTCCCAAGCTAGCACTGCCTCGATCTTCGCGGGATCCACTGCAACTCCCGCCTCAGAAATGACGTGCCCCAAGAAGTGGACCTCACGTAACCAGAACTGGAACTTAGAGATCTTTCCATAAATATGGTTCTCTCGGAGTGTGTCTAGTACAACCCGCAAGTGGTAGGCGTGCTCCTCCTCCGTGGTCGAGTACACCAAAATGTCGTCGATGAAGACCACGAAAAATCGATCGAGGTATGGATGGAAGATCCTGTTCATGAGGCTCATGAACACTGCTGGAGCGTTGGTTACGCCGAAAGTCATAACCAAGAACTCATAGTGGCCATACCGACACCTAAAGGCTGTCTTCTGCACGTCCTCGTCTCGAACTCTGAGCTGATGATAGCCTGACCCGAGGTCTATCTTCGAGAACCGCCGTGCTCCCTTGAGATGATCAAAGAGGTCATCAATCCTCGGTAGCGGATACTTGTTCCTCACTATCACATGGTTCAAGCGACGATAGTCGACACACAGTCGCAAGCTCCCGTCTGCCTTCTTGGCGAACAAAATCGGGAAAGCCCAGGGTGAAACAATGGGTCGGATGAACCCCTTGCCCTGCAAGTCCTCCAACTATACCCGCAGCTCTCGAAGCTCAGCGGGGGCCATCCGATACGCTGGAGTGGATATCGGGGCTGCCCCGGGGTATAGTTCAATATAAAAGTCTACCTCTCTGCGAGGAGGTAGCCCTGGAACGTCATCGGGAAAGACGTCGGCGTACTGATCCACCACTGCAGGAAAACTAGGACTCTGCACATCCAGTGCTCCTAGGATGAGGCTAGCCAACTGATGAGTGATGGGCTATCCCCTCCTCTGCGAGAGTCCCTCCTGTGCTGAAAAGGATCCCTTCTCGCCGGTGAAGGTGAACCTGCTCCCGTCGGTGCGCACACATCGTACCTTGCGCCTAAAACAGTCAATCTGAGCATGGAATGTAGATAACCAATCCATGCCAAAGATGACGTCGTAAGGCCTCGACGCCATTACAAGAAGATCCCAGTCGAAGCTCTCGCCTCCTAGAGTAAGCTCACACTGCCGGCACCAGTGTGTAATTGTCGAGTCTGCTCCCGTAGGGGTCTCTAGCCGTAAGGATCGAGCCAACGGCTCTGTCGGAATCTCCGAGCTCCGAACAAGGGTATTGGATATGAAAGAGTGACTCGCTCTTGTGTCTATAAGAACTGCAGCAAGGGTGGAATAGACACAGATCATACCTTGAATCATCTCTAGCGCGCCGTGGTCGTAGGCCTCCGCTGCCTGGAGCTGTGCCTGTCTCTACCCGCCAGCTCCCTGTGGTCGGGGCGGACCTCCTAGTGGTGGTGGTGGCAGAGCCTCAAAGCGTCGCCCACCACCTGCTGCTCGGCCAGCTCCCCTGCCTCGTCCGCCTCCTCCCTGCGGACCACGACGGTCGACCCTCTGCCTCTGCCTGGGTGGACCCTCCACCGTCTGCTGCTCCTCGGTACGGCGGGTCGGGCAGTCACGAGCCATGTGGCCCTGCCCACCGCATGCATAACACTGCCTGCCTCTCGAAATACTGGCTCCGTGCTGTGTGCCCCACACTACTGAGCCAGTGTCCTGAGGTCGTCTATGAGAGGGTCTGGTCTGACTGGAACCCTGAGTCATCCGTCGGCTACCTGCTGCCGAAGACTCCGCTACCTGCCGCCCTGCGGTAGGTCTCACTGTGGACTTAGACAGAAAGCTCTCGATCAGAAGGGCTTGCTCCAGTACTCCTGCCTGGGTCGGGATGCTGAGGGAGATCAGTGATGCCCTGATCTCGTGTCTCAATCCCTGCTTGAAGGTCCGGGCCCGGAATAAGGGGTCCCGTACCATGTCGGTCGAGTAGCGAGAAAGATCGGTGAACCTCGCTGCGTACTAGGCGACTGTCAAGATGCCCTGCCGCAGCTGAAGAAGCTCCTGAATGCGCACCGCACGGAGGGTGGCCGGGACGAACTCTGAGCGGAAGAGGCTCTCGAAGTCCGTCCAGAGAAGATATGCCTCATCGTGCACCTGGAGCATCAAGATCCACCATCGGCCCGCTGCTGCGTGCAGTAGGCTTGCCGCGAGGATCACCATGAGGTCTGCTGGTGTCCTCACTAGCCTGAAAACTCGAACGACCGCCTCCAGCCAGTCCTCGGCTGCCTGGGGGTCCGTCTCCCCACGAAACCTGGGTGGTCGCTGGTGCTGGAACTCGTGCAGAGCTCCGAGGCGACGTGCATCGTCAGTAGTCGGTGCTGGAAGCATCGGGGGCTCGACGGGTAAAGGTACGGCCGGTGACTCTGCTGTCAACGAGCCCTGTATCGAGGCCTCATCGCTCGGTGGGCTGTCGTCGCGCTCTACTCTCGGAACCCTAGCTAGCTGCTATCGTCGGGCCATCCTGAAAAGGAAACAAGTGCGCCACGGTCAGAACAGTATACCTGGTGAGCTGACACAAGTAATTACAAAGAAAACTTGAAACACACACGCAATCAATGTTTTCGTGCATTAAGTCGGAAATCAGAAGTCAGGGTCCTGGTGTACGGATACGTCGGCCGCCGCACCAACACTGGACTCCCTGGACTGATAACCACACCCAATATGCTAAACACTATTGCTTTACATAGAAGAAAGATCAGAGTCTGCGGTAGAACCGACCACCTCTGATACCAATTTTTCACGACCCGTCCTCGGGGCCCGTGCCGTGACTACCCCAAGCCCGCCTTCCATAGGCCAGGGGCTGGCGACTAGCAACAAGGCGTAAATCCCAATAAAAAGGGAAGACATTGCCTTTGAAAAGTAAACAAGCACCACAGAGTAAGCAAGAGGAAAAGTAAACACTAAGTAAAAACTGTAACAAGCTGTGATGAAGGTAAAAGGGGCTGGAAATACAAGCCCAACTGTAAAGTACAACTGAAAGGAAAAACAACAAATGAAAAGAAAAGCCGCAGCGTCGAGCCGTCGTTTGGAAGTCCCACCTGAAGGGTGGGTACAGATAGCCTCCACTGCTCCTCAGGTCCACCTGAACGCTCCAAGTACATCTCGCCCAGTGGTCCACCTCCAGGTACCGTCGTGCTCCGCAAGCCTTTACTACGATCAGCGCTGTCCGTCGTCTGCAACCAACACAACGAAGTGCGGGCATAGACCGTGTAGGGGTGAGTATAAGCTACTCATTAGGGACCCCGAGACCCCCGAGGGTCTCCCAGAATCCACAAAGGATAACCACAAAGGGAAGATACAATCACGAAGTAACAACCGACACTTCTTAGGTATATGCCCATACATATACCTAAGTCATCAATTCCCGTTCAACTCCAACATCCGAGCCCAAGCACAACCCAGTCCACACAGGAAAGAAAAACGTATACCCACACAGGATAGCATAACACAATCCACAAAGGAGAGTAAACAGTAAATCCACACAGGATAGTTCAACACAATCCACAAAGGAGAGTAACACAAGATTTAGCTCACACAGGTATACTTCTTCGGATGACGATAAAGATGATCACTGATCCATCTAAGTCGTCGGACCCACAAAGGATCGATAGGTACTAACCCCCACAATGACCCACACAGGATCTATAGGTAACTAATCCCTGCAAAGACCCACATAGGATCGGGCCCACACAGGACCTGTAGGCGCTGACTCACACAGAACCGCTGAGCGCTGACCCACACAGGATCGGATCCACACAGGATCTATAGCACTGATCCACGTAGGATCGTTGAGTGCAGTAGTCATCACAGTCCACTGAGTATCTCTGCACAGTCATCATCGCAGTCCACTGAGGATCTCTGCACAGTCTTCGCAGTCGAAGTAGCAGTCACAACCAGCACTAGGGTTCCCGCACACAGCAAGCTCATTCGGAAGGGTCCGCTCCACGAACCGAGAGGCTGATACATCAACTGACACAAAGTCCGAAGTTGATGTATCCCAAAGTTCCATATCGTCAACAGGAACTCAACGTCGCAGACGGTGCGTCAATCGGATGCCCGGTCTGAGAGTTATTGGCTTTTTTCTTCCTAGGGGCCCGTTTGGTTTTTAAGGCAAAAACCAACCCGACCGTGCTCCACCTACGTCCAAACCTCGGGCGGAGTGATCCAAAAGATCCGTCTCACTTAGAGGAAATCAAGAATGCTGACGGTACGTCAATAGGACGTCCGTAGCTCAAGATATGAGCGTTTCCGCTCCGAGGGCCCGGTTGGTTTCGTGTACGAACCAACCCGGCTGAACCCAAATTATTCTGAAACCTTGAGTGCGATATACCGAAACAACCGTCTCGATCCAAGGATCGTGTTTCCACTGACGGCGTGTCGTTCGGAGGCCTGTATCTCAAGTTACGGGCAAAAGACCGAAAATGGTCCGAAGACGGGGGGTCCGGGCCCGGGCCGACCCGACCCGACCCCCCTTGGGTCGGCCGAACCGGGTTGACCCGACCCAGTCCAACTCGGCCGGACCCGGTCCGGTCTGGCTTGGGCACGGCCCGGCCGGTCGGACCGGCCTGGCTCGGCTCGGCCGAGCGGCCGAGCGCTCGGGTGCCGCGGGGCGCCGCCCCCACGGTTTGGAAGAAGTCGCGGCCCTCGAAGGGCCGCGCTAGAGTCAACGGACGTGGCATAGCCGCGTCCCATGCATGAGGGCTGGACCCGTGCAGCTGCGGGTCCACTGGCCGCCGCCACCGCGGCTTCAGCCGCGGCGGCCCTGTCTGGCGGTGCACCTTGGCGCCGCCGCGCCGGCGACCCGCACCGCCGGCAGCTTCCGCGGGCCACCGGAGTTGCTCCGGTGGTCCGTTTTCCTTCCCGTCTGCGCCGTTGTTCCTCCCGGGTTCCGTTTTTCACTGTGGGATCATCAAAATTCCCTTGCGTCACGTTTTGCCGTCGCCCGCCAAATCCGCACAACCACAAAGAACAGCGGACGGTTGTCGAGCCGTGCTCGTTTGGACCGCACCCTCCGTGTTAGATAATAACAACGGGAGAATTATTCAACACATTAAAACAACAATTTTAATAAATTAAAATTGTTCATAAGAATACAGTTCTTTAATTTTTAAAGAAACGTTCACGGGAATATAAAAGAATTATTCACAACAACCCCTACCACGTCAAGTCGTCGCCCGCGGGTTCTTCGCGGATTTGATCGTCGCGGAAGGAGGGGTTCGTCGCGGAAGGAGGGGATCGTCGCGGTATTCGGTGCTGCGTCGACGAACTCCGAGGTCCAAGAAACAACAAATTTAATTTTTAATAATTAAATCCTTCTTGAGTTAAAAACCACAAAGGAATTTTAAAAGAAATCCGAAACTCTCACCTCAACGGATGATCGAAGGTTTTTGTTGCGGATTAAGGAACTTCGCCGAAGAACGTCGCGGGAGAGGAAACATCGGCGTCGCGGCACACGGCGTCGCGTCGTCGATTTCCGCGGGTTCGGCGTTCTTCGTCGGAGGCCGGCGTTCTTCGCGTTCTTCACGTTCTTCGCGTTCTTCCCGAAGAAGGGTGAAGGCACAAGAATTCTGTCAAAGCCTCTCAAAGTGTAATCCTCCAAAAGTCGGTGTTGGTCTTATTTTATTATTACGCCAACAAACGAATAAGAGAAAGTAACGACCCATTAATTCGTAGAATTAAATCAATGAAAGAAACTACCCACTTAATTCATGAATAAAACCGCCCAATAAAAATGTGCGTTAAGAAATTAAGAAAACGCGTCAGTTGACTTTCATAATGACGGGTTTTCGCTGGTGCGTTACTTAGCGGAAAAGAAACGGCAGGGCTCATGCGGGCCCCACCCCAAAAATATCCTACCAAGGGGGTAGGATATTTTTGGATAGCACCCTATCCGGATCAACTCAGCTTAAGCCGCTTTAAGTGTCTTCAAGTGGCTTCCAAGTGGATTAGGTGAAATAAAATAAAGTTTGTCATACAATTATTTTATTTCTTAACTTTAAGCCCAATATTTAAAAACCACAACCGAGAAAACATAACTCCGGAAGAGGCGTTTCTAAGCAAATACCGGCACTGCGATTCCATCGGTGCCCTCAAAATTCGCTTCCGGGCACCGGTTCAAAATTTAGAAAAACCCGCTCGTCCGTTAACTGAACATACCCGATCCAAACTTCGGAAAATGATTCCGGGCACACCGGGCCTCAGAATCAAGTTCCATCAGAAACTGCGCTCTTGTAAAATTCCAAAGAAAATTTAGAAAAAAAATTCCTTGAAATTTAAGGGTCTTTACATTACTCCCACCTCAGGGCTTTATGTCCCCGTAAAGATACATCATAAACTAGGGAAACAAATCTGGGTACTGAGCACGCATCTGAGCCTCCCGCTCCCATGTTCTCTCTTGGAGGTTCCTGTGCTGCCATCTGATGCGAACTAGAGGAATCGATCGTCCACGTAGGACCCAATCATGTCGATCCTCAATCTCCACTGGGACCTCCGCAAAAGTCGCCCCATCATCCACGTCTAGCTCCCCAAGGTCAATGATGTGTGTCGGGTCATGCACGTATCTCCTGAGCTGAGATACGTGGAAGACATCGTGCACCCGGTGCAACTGAGGTGGTAGAGCCAGGCGATAATCCACCTCGCCAATCCTACTGAGGACCTGGAAAGGTACGATGAAGCGTGGAGACAACTTGCCGCCTCAGCCAAATCTCCGTAACCCACGTCGAGGTGAGACACGCAAGAAGACGTGGTCGCCATCCTCAAACTCTAGTGGCCTCCGACTCCTGTCAGCATAAGACTTCTGCTAGCTCTGAGCTGTCCTCATCCGCTCCTGGATGACCTGGACCTCCTCTGTCGTGGCCCGGACCATCTCTGGTCCCACAAGTGCTGACTCCCCAGGGTCTGTCCAGCACAAAGGAGATCTGCAAGGTCTGCCGTACAGCGCCTCGTATGGTGCCATCCCGATAGTGGAGTGGTAGCTGTTGTTGTACGCGAACTCCACCAAGGGTAGGTGATCCTCCCAGCTGCGACCAAAGTCGAGGAAACATGCGCGGAGCATGTCCTCGAGAGTCTGAATGGTCCTCTCCGTCTGACCATCCGTCTGAGGGTGAAAGGCGGTGCTCAGACGTAGCCGCGTCCTGAACGCCTCCTGCAACCCCTTCGAAAGCCGGGAAGTAAAACAAGCGTCCCGATCGGAGACTATAGACGATGGCACACCGTGAAGCCGTACGATCTCCTGAACGTAGAGACTCCCCAAGCTCTCCACTGAGCCCTGCTCTCGGATGGGTAAGAAGTGTGCCGACTTGGTGAGTCAGTCAACAATCCCCCAAATGGAGTCGTGACCTTTGGAAGTGCATGACAATCCAGTCACGAAGTCCATAGATATGTCGTCCCACTTCCACTCTGGGACCTCCAAGGGCTGTACCAAGCCTGCTGGTACCTGATGCTCTGCCTTCACTTGCTGGCAGGTGAGGCACCGTGAAACAAACTCTGCCACAGCCTTCTTCATGCCCGGCCACCTGTGCTGTCGTCTGAGATCCTGGTACATCTTCGCCACTCTAGGATGTACCGCCAAAGGAGAATTTTAAAACTATCTCAGCACCTCCTCTCGTAAAGCGACTGGTACCAAGGTACATCCTCTGAAAAGGAAGTCGTGCTCTTCTCCAAGGGAGAAACCATCGGGTTCCTATCCTGAGGATATCTGTGCACGTCGTGTCTCACAGTCAGCATCCCCACGTTGTGCCTCTTTGACCCACTATAGAAGTGGAGGAGAGACTATGAGAGACTGAAGGAAGGCTGCTCTGTCCCTATCCACGAAGGATATCTGCAAGGCAGCTAGCTGCTCGGTCGCCTCCTCAAGTATCTGGATGCCCGTCCTCCTATTGAGGGCATCAGCTACCACGTTCCCCTTCCCAGGAGTATAGACTATCTCAAAGTCATAGTCCTGGAGGAACTTGAGCCATCGCCGTTGTCTCAGGTTCAGGTCCTTCTGAGAGAAGATGTACCTGAGACTCTGGTGATCAGAAAAGACTGTAAAGCGCTCGCCCATCAGATAGTGCCGCCATGTCTTCAGAGCGAAGACCACTGCTGCTCACTCCAGGTCATGGGTAGCGTAGTTCTGCTCATGCGGCCTCAACTGACATGATCCATAGGCAATCAAAGCCCTCTCCTGCATCAGGACACACCCGAGTCCGGTCCCTGATGCATCGCAGTAGACTACGTATCCAACTCCCTCCTCAGGCAACCTCAAGATAGGTGCGCGGGTCAATCTCTGCCTCAGCTCCTGGAAGCTCTGCTGACATCTGTCTGACCACACAAAGGGTTTCCAATTCTTCTTCAAAGATGAGAGTGGAGCCTCCACTCTAGAGAAGTCCGACACAAATCTCTGATAGTATCCGGCTAAACCCAAGAAACTCCGCACCTCCGTCACGCTCCTGGGTGGCTCCCAAGCTAGCACTGCCTCGATCTTCACTGGATCCACTGCAACTCCCGACTCAGAAATGACGTGCCCCAAGAAGTGGACCTCACGTAACCAGAACTGGAACTTCGAGAGCTTGACATAAATATGGTTCTCTCGGAGTGTGTCTAGTACAACCCGCAAGTGGTAGGCGTGCTCCTCCTCTATGGTCGAGTACACCAAAATGTCGTCGATGAAGACCACGACAAATCGATCGAGGTATGGCTAGAAGATCCTGTTCATGAGGCTCATGAACATTGTTGGAGCGTTGGTTACACCGAAAGGCATAACCAATAACTCATAGTGGCCATACCGACACCTGAAGGCTGTCTTCTGCACGTCCTCATCTCGAACTCTGAGCTGATGATAGCCTGACCTGAGGTCTATCTTCGAGAACCACCGTGCTCCCTTGAGATGATCGAAGAGGTCATCAATCCTCGGTAGCAGATACTTGTTCCTCACTGTCACCTGGTTCAAGTGATGATAGTCGACACAAAATTGCAAGCTCCCGTCCGCCTTCTTGGCGAAAAAAATTGGGAAAGCCCAGGGTGAAACACTGGGTCGGATGAACCCCTTGCCCTGCAAGTCCTCCAACTGTACCTGCAGCTCTCGAAGCTCAGCGGGGGCCATCCGATACACTGGAGTGGATATCGGAGCTATCCCGGGGGATAGGTCAATATAAAAGTCTACCTCTCTGCGAGGCGGTAGCCCTGGAACGTCATCGGGAAAGACGTCCACATACTGATCCACCACTGCAGGAAAACTAGGACTCCACACATCCACTGCTCCTAGGATGAGGCTAGCCAACTGATGAGTGATGGGATGTCCCCTCCTCTGCGAGAGTCCCTCCTGTGCTGCAAAGGCTCCCTTCTCACCGGTGAAGGTGAACCTGCTCCTGTCGGTGCGCACACATCGTACCTTGCGCCTAAAACAGTCAATCTGAGCATGGACTGTAGATAACCAATCCATGCCCAAGATGACTTCGTAAGGCCTCGACGCCGCTACAAGAAGATCCCAGCCGAAGCTCTCACCTCCTAGAGTAAGCTCACACCGCCGACACCAGTGTGTAATCGTCGAGTCTGCTCCCGTAGGGGTCTCTAGCCATAAGGATCGAGCCAACGGCTCTGTCGGAATCTCCGAGCTCCGAACAAGGGCAGTGGCTATGAAAGAGTGACTCGCTCCTGTGTCTATAAGAACTGCAACAAGGGTGGAATAGACACAGATCGTACCTCAAATCATATCTGGCGTGCCGTGGTCGTAGGCCTCCGCTGCCTGGAGCTGTGCCTGTCTCTGCCCGCCAGCTCCTTGTGGTCGGGGCGAACCTCCTGGTGGTGGTGGTGGTAGAGCCTCAAAGTGTCGCCCACCACCTGCTGCTCGGCCAGCTCCCCTGCCTCGTCCGCCTCCTCCCTGCGGACCACCACTGTCGACCCTCTGCCTCTGCCTGGGTGGCCCCTCCACCGTCTGCTGCTCCTCGGTACGGTGGGTCGGGCAGTCACGAGCCATGTGGCCCTGCCCGCCGCACGCGTAGCACTGCCTGCCTCTCGAAAGACTGGCTCCGCGCTGTGTTCCCCGCACTACTGAGCCAGTGTCTTGAGGTCATCTACGAGAGGGTATGGTCTGCCTGGAACACTGAGTCATCCGTCAGCTACCTACTGCCGAAGACTCCGCTACCTGCCGCCCTGCGGTAGGTCTCACTGTGGACTCAGCCAGAAAGCTCTCGATCAGAAGGGCTCGCTCCAGTACTCCTGCCTGGGTCAGGATGCTGAGGGAGATCAGCGATGCCCTGATCTCGTGTCTGAATCCCTGCTCGAAGGTCCAGGCCCGGAAGAAGGGGTCCCATACCATGTCGATCGAGTAGAGAGAAAGATCGGTGAACCTCACCGCGTACTGGGCGACCGTCAAGCTACCATGCCGCAGCTTAAGAAGCTCCTGAATGTGCACCGCACGGAGGGTGGCCGGGATGAACTCTGAGCGGAAGAGGCTCTCGAAGTCCGTCTAGAGAAGACATGCCTTATCGTGCACCTGGAGCATCAAGCTCCACCATCGGCCCACTGCTGCGTGTAGTAGGCTCGTCGCGAGGATCACCATGAGGTCTGCTGGTGTCCTCACTAGCCTAAAAACTCGAACGACCGCCTCCAGCCAGTCCTCGGCTGCCTGGGGGTCCGTGTCCCCATGAAACCTGGGTGGTCGCTGGCGCTGGAACTCGTGTAGAGCTCCGAGGTGACGTGCATCGTCAGCGGTCGGTGCTGGAAGCATTGGGGGCTCGGCGGGTAAAGGTACCGCCGGTGCCTCTACTGTCAACGGGCCCTGTACCGAGGCCTCGTCGCTCGGCGGGCTGTCGTCGTGCTCTACTCTCGGAACCCTAGCTAGCTGCTGTCATCGGGCCATCCTGAAAAGGAAACAAGTGCGCCACGGTCAGAACAGTATACCTGGTGAGCTGACACAAGTAATCACAAAGAAAACTTGAAACACACACGCAATCAATGTTTTCTTGCATTAAGTCATAAATCAGAAGTCAGGGTCCTGGTGTACGGATACGTCGGCCGCCGCACCAACACTGGACTCCCTGGACTGATAACCACACCAAATACGCTAAACACTATTGCTTCACATAGAAGAAAGATCAGAGTCTGTGGTAGAAACGACCACCTCTGATACCAATTTGTCACGACCCGTCCTCGGGGCCCGTGCCGTGACTACCCCAAGCCCGCCTTCCATAGTCCAGGGGCTGGCGACTAGCACCAAGGCGTAAATCCTGATAAAAAGGGAAGGCATTGCCTTTGAAAAGTAAACAAGCACCACAGAGTAAGCAAACGTAAAAGTAAACACCATGTAAATACTGTAACAAGTTGTGCTGAAGGTAAAAGGGGCTGGAAATACAAGACCAACTGTAAAGTACAACTGAAAGGAAAAACAACAACTGAAAAGAAAAGCCGCAGCGTCGAGCCGTCGTCTGGAAGTCCCACCTAAAGGGTGGGTACAGATAGCCTCCACTGCTCCTCGGGTCCACCTGACCGCTCAAAGTACGTCTCGCCCGGTGGTCCACCTCCAGGTACCGTCCTGCTCCGCAAGCCTTCACTACGATCAGCGCTGTCCGTCATCTGCAACCAACACAACGAAGTGCGGGCATAGCCTGTGCAGGGGTGAGTATAAGCTACTCAGTAGGGACCCCAAGACCCCCGAGGGTCTCCTAGAATCCACAAAGGATAACCACAAAGGTAAGATATAATCACGAAGTAACAATCGACACTGCTTAGGTATACGCCCATACATATACCTAAGTCATCAATTCCCGTTCGGCTCCAACATCCGAGCCCAAGCACAACCCAGTCCACACAGGAAAGCAAAACGTATACCCACACAGGATAGCACAACACAATCCACAAAGGAGAGTAAACAGTAAATCCACACAGGGTAGTTCAACACAATCCACAAAGGAGAGTAACACAAGATTCAGCTCAAACAGGTATACTTCTTCGGATGATGATAAAGATGATCACTGATCCATCTAAGTCGTCAGACCCACAAATGATCGATAGGTACTAACCCCCGCAATGACCCACACAGGATCGATAGGTAACTAACCCCCGCAAAGACCCACACAGGATCGGGCCCACACAGGACCTGTAGGCGCTGGCTCACACAGAACCGCTGAGCGCTGACCCACACAGGATCGGATCCACACAGGATCTGTAGCACTGATCCATGTAGGATCGCTGAGTGCAGTAGTCGTCGCAGTCCACTGAGGATCTCTGCACAGTCGTCGTCGCAGTCCACTAAGGATCTCTGCACAGTCGTCGCTGTCGAAGTAGCAGTCGCAGCCAGCACTAGGGTTCCCGTACACAACAAGCTCGTTCGGGTGGGCCCGCTCCACGAGCCGAGAGGCTGATACATCAAATGAAACAAATTACGAAGTTTATGTATCCCAAAGTTCTGTATCGTCAACAGGAACTCAACGTCGTAGACGGCGCGTCAATCGGACGCCCGGTCTGAGAGTTATTGGCCTTTTCGTCCCAGGGGCCAGGTTGGTTTTTAAGGCAAAGCCAACCCGACCATACTCCACCTGTGTCCAAACCTCGGGAGGAGTGAGCCAAAATATCCTCCTCACTTAGAGGAAATCAACAAAGTTGACGGCACGTCAATCGGACGTCCGTAGCTCATGATATGAGCGTTTCCGCTCCGAGGGCCCGGTTGGTTTCGTGTACGAACCAACCCGGCCGAACCCAAAGTATTCCGAAACCTTGAGTGCGATATACTGAAATGACCGCCTCGATCCCAGCAATGCGTTTCCGTTGACGGCGCGTCGTTCCGAGGCCCGTATCTCAAGTTACGGGCAAAAGACCGAAAATGGTCGGAAGACGGGGGGTCCGGGCCCGGGCCGACCCCCCCTGGGTCGGCCGAACCGGGTCGACCTGACCCAGTCTAACTCGGCCGGACCCGGTCCGGTCCGGCCTGGGCCCGGCCTGGCTCGGCTCGGCCGAGCGCTCGGGTGCCGTGGGGCGCCGCCCCCGCGGTTTGGAAGAAGTCGCGGCCCTCGAAGGGCCACTCTGGAGTCAACGGACGCGGCATAGCCGCGTCCCGTGCGTGAGGGCCGGACCCGCGCGGCCGCGGGTCCGCTGGCCGCCACCGCCGCGACTTCAGCCGCGGTGGCCCTATCCGGCGGCGCGCCGCCGCCTCCAGCCGCCGGCGCCCCGCGCCGCTGGCACCTTCCGCGGGCCACCGGAGTTGCTCCGGTGGTCCGTTTTCCTTTCCGTCTGCGCCGTTGTTCCTCCCGGGTTCCGTTCTTCACTGCGGGATAATCAAAACGCCCTTGCGTCACATTTTGCCGTCGCCCTCCAAATCTGCACAACCACAAAGAACGACGGAGGGTTGTCGGGCCGTGTTCGTTTGGCCCGCACCCTTCGCGTTAGATAATAACAACGAGAGAATTATTCAACACATGAAAACAAAAATTTTAATAAATTAAATTTTTTCATATGAATCCGGTTCTTTAATTTTTAAAGAAACGTTCACGGGAATATAAAAGAATTATTCACAACAACCCCTACCTCGTCAAGTCGTCGCCCACGGGTTCTTCGCGGATTTGATCGTCGCAGAAGGAGGGGTTCATCGCGGAAGGAGGGGATCGTCGCGGTATTCGGCGCTGCGTCGACGAACTCCGAGGTCCAAGAAACGACCGATTTAATTTTTAATAATTAAACCCTTCTTGAGTTAAAAACCACAAAGGAATTTTAAAAGAAATCTGAAACTCTCACCTCAACGGATGATCGAAGGTTTTTGTTGCGGATTAAGGAACGTCGCCGAAGAACGTCGCGGGAGAGGAAACGTCGGCGTCGCGGCACACGGCGTCGTGTCATCGATTTCCGCGGGTTCGGCGTTCTTCGTCGGAGGCCGGCGTTCTTCGCGTTCTTCGCGTTCTTCATGTTCTTCGCGAATAAGGGTGAAGGCACAAGAATTCTGTCAAAGCCTCTCAATGTGTAATCCTCCAAAAGTCGGTGTTGGTCTTATTTTATTATTACGCCAACAAACGAATAAGAGGAAGTAGCGACCCATTAATTTGTAGAATTAAATCAACGAAAGAAACTGCCCATTTAATTCACAAATAAAACTGCCCAATAAAAAGGTGCATTAAGAAATTAAGAGAACGCGTCAGTTGACTTTCATAATGATGGGTTTTCGCGGGTGCGTTACTTAGCAGAAAAGAAACGGCGGGGCTCGTGTGGGCCCCACCCCACAAATATCCTACCAAGGGGGTAGGATATTTTTGGATAGCACCCTATCCGGATCAACTCAGCTTTAGCCTCTTTAAGTGGCTTCAAGTGGATTCCAAGTGGCTTAAGTGAAATAAAATAAAGTTTGTCATACAATTATTTTATTTCTTAACTTTAAGCCTGAAATTTAAAAACCACAACCGAGAAAATGCAACTCCGGAAGAGGCGTTTCTAAGCAAATACCGGTGCTGCGATTCCATCGGTGCCCTCAGAATTTGATTCCGGGCACTGGTTCAAAAGTTAGAAAAACCCGCTCGTCCGTTCACTGAACGTACCCGAGCCAAACTTCAGAAAATGATTCCGTGCACACCGGGCCTCGGAATCAGGTGCCGTCAGAAACTGCACTCTTGTAAAATTCCAAAGAAAATTTATAAAAAAATTTCCTTGAAATTTACCGGTCTTTACACTAATTATCCTCTTCTATCGGTTTCTTAGATCTATGCCCATTTTGGGTAGATCTAAGTGTGTAGATGCCAAAAAATGACAAAATTTGGTCTTGGTTGTGTTAGGAGAAGAATCTAAGGAGGGTTCTTGGAGAATCAACCCAGTTTTCTTGTGCGTTCTTCATTTGTTAGGGTTTTCGTCAAAACCTTTGAGGTAGGTGGCTTCACTCTTGATTCCTCTTTCTTATAACTTGAAGGCTTAGTTCAAATTTATTTAATTGCATGATTTTGATTGGGAAATTGTGGTGCAAAGAATGTTATAAATCTTCTTTAGTGATGATTTATGGGTTTTGATAGAATTGTGGAAATTGAAAGAATGGTTTGTGCAAAGTGTTTTGGTTTCTTAATTTTAAATTTTTTATTTTAAAATATGGATTTGCTGGATTTGGAAAATGGTTTGCGGGAAAAAGGTTTTCAATAAAAGGGCTGTTTTATTGAAATGGTTTTGGCATGGTTGGAATGGTGTGGTTTTTGGGTGTACTGGGTGTGTGAATTCATATCGCATTTACAAGGATTGGACGAAATATGACCTTGTACTCAGTTCCAAAAGCGTAATGGCACATGGGGAATAATTACCTTGTGACGACTTGGTAGATCGACGAGAAACCGCTCATGAGTATGGAACTGTCATAACGATGCATGCATGGTGGATTTCACGGGTAGTGAAATGGTTGGTTGTGTGGATTTGTGAAATGGAATGGTTATGTCATAGTGGAAATGTGAATTTGATTGGAAACTTTGATTGGTTGCTTTTCTTGAGAAAGATGGTTTTTGGTTGGAAAATGGTTTTGACATGGAACTTGTTATATCTTGAACTGTTTTGGAATTGTTTTATATAAATTGTTTTATATAAATGTGCTAACATGTTTTATCCTAGAGGAATGGGTTGGGAAGTCATTCGGGAAAACCTACTGAGTTTCATTACTCACCCCCTACTCTGGCACGTTGGTGCTTTTGCAGATGTCATATACCAGGATGTTGGAAAAGGTAAATGTCACATGTTTATAGCACCACTTCATGATGCTTGGGCTGGTTCGTGATGTTGGAGCATTGAGGTTGTGGAGCCTCAGAGTCTTTGTTGTATTTGAGTCTTTCCAGTTGTCTTTCCGCTATTTACTCTGATTTAGTTTTGGTTTCCACTGTTTCACTTTGGTTGGTTTATTACGAAATAAATGGCTGAACTATTTTGGTTTTAAATCATGCATCATATAGTGGTTGCTTGGAGATGTTTATCTAGTTTTCTTTGTTGTTGGTTGTCTTTCTTTAAAGGGTAAATTGTCCCCCATTTGTTTTGAAACCCTTTGGCATTTATTGTCAGCCTTTGGCTCCTTGGGGATGTCGCTTAAGGCCTAGTAATGACTTATTGTATTCTTAATCCAATAAGGGTAAGCTGGTCATTACAAATGGTATCATCTTGTTCAGTCCTTGCCTAACAAGTGGTCATTGATGTTCTTGGTCTTGAAGTTGAAATTCCTTCTTGTCTATTCCTTGGGTGGTCATCTTAGATAGGAGTAGGATTTTCAGAACTTGAAATGTATAGCATAAAAGGACGTAGCTAACCCATTTATGCTGAACTTCAAGTTACCAGGGTGTTGGGTACATAAGTGTTTTGGATACACTTCTAGAATGTTGGAAATCTCATTATCACGGGTTTAGCCAATGAGATGATCATGACATGCATTAGAGAAATGAATTTCCACTAGGATGGTATATCTCATTGCAAAAAATGATTTATGATTTTGGGTAAGGTGAAGTTTTTTGAAAAATGCAGAAATCGATTTTCAAATGAAAGATTTTGAAAAGTGGATATTTGGTATATTTTAAAAATGGGTGGATTTTCAAAAATTAGGTGGGATGTTTTCAAAAATGGTTGATCATGTGAAAAAGCTTGGCGACTGGAAAACAATGATGTGATAGTTTATGCGATAGAAATTGAAATGATAATCCTTCAGTTGCTATGAAGTGAGACTAACGGCGTGCGTTGTTTTTATAGAAAATGGAACCCGTTAGGCATCGTAGAAACCAACCCAAAGAAGCTGCGGAGAATGTGGTCGAACCTGAGCCACATGTGAACTAGCAGTTAGTTTAAAGTATAGTTCAAGCATTTCAGACTATGGACACGGGGAATCAGAGGGATGAGTTAAGGCATGTAGACCATTCCGTCCAGTTACAGAAGCAGAATCCACCCACCTTTCAGGGTGAATCTGAACCAGAAAGGGCAGAGGTGTGGCTGAGTAGGATGAATCGTATCTTCGACTTCATCGGAACCCCAGTAGAACTGAAAGTAAAGTTGGTGACGTACATGCTGGAGGATCTTGCATGACAGTGGTGGGAACTAGTGGTGTAGGCTAAGGTGGATCAAGGCCTAGGCTGGGAGGAATTTGAGGAATTGTCTAATAAACAATTCTATCCTCACACATTCAAGATCCAGAGGACAACTGACTTTTTCATCCCGAAGTAGGAGAATCTATCTTTCAAGGTGTATGTGACTAAATTCATGAATTTGGTGCACTTTGCACCAAAAGTTTCCGCTAGTGCGTCGCTGAAGGAATGCATCTTTGAATCAGGGTTGCGACAGGAGATTTGTTTGAAAATATCTGTGCTCTGTATTACGGATTATATGAAGATGGTAAATAGAGAAACAATAGATGAAAGAGACATATAAGGAGTTATGGGAGGATTAAGTATGATGATACCCATGGGAATGCGTGGGAACTCTAATGCGGGGAACAAGCGGAAGAGGGACACCTACTTCCAAGGTGGGAGTGCAAATCAGAATCAGACGGCTGGATTAGTGAATATTCCTCAAAAAACCTTGATGAAAGCTGGGTGTTTTCACTGTGGAGCGATTGATCACATGAAACAAGAATGTACAACACCACCAAGAGCATGACACAATTTCAACAATATGGGACATCTTCAGTGATATTGTCGTAGTGCTCCATGGTCGGGTGTTCGTGACACTTCCTAGGCATCGCAAGCATCGTATGCTTTGACATGATGAGGAAAACAGAGTCAGTCTCGTTAGCGTAACAGAGCTATCCATGGTAATTCTTGAAATACCATGACTCCTCAACTAGGGAAATCTCAGCAAGGCAACAAGGTGCAAAGTGAAAAAACAAAGCAATTGTATGGAGCGGAACAGGTGATTGTGGATGACCAGTTTGGACCGTCTACGGTGAGAGGTATGATTATTTTTAATTCTACCCTCATGCAAGTGTTGTTCGATACTGGTGAATCTCATTCTTTTCTTTCTTCTCGTATTTCTGATTTTCTATACTTAAAACTTGAAATGATGCCTTCTGTGATAAAACTTCAAACACCTATCGGTGAAAGAGAATGTAGAGCCTTCATGTGTAGAGCATGTTCTATAACTGTTGATGGATATGAGATGAAATGGGATTTCTCTATTCTAGAGATGGATATCTTTGATATAATCCTGAGTATGGACTGGTTGACAGAGTTTAGGGCTCACATCGGCTGTTATAGCAGAATAGTTAGTTTCGTGATTGAGGATGGCGTCGAGCATCTATTTAGAGAAGAAAGAGTGGTGAAGGAAGGTGAAACGGGCTTGTTGGTACTAGTAGTGGCAAAGATCTCTTACCATTTGGCTGGATTAAACTTGGAATCGATGGATGAGATTGCGAATAACAGTTTTCCAGTAGTTGTGGATCAATTTCCTGATGTTTTTCCTAAAAACCTCTCGGGGTTAACACTTGTGAGAGAAGTGGAGTTTACGATTGATCTCCTTTCGGGGACTGGTCCTATATCACTTCCATCTTATAGGATGGCACCAACATAGTTAAAGGAATTGAAAGCGTATTTGGAAGAACTGGAAAGCAAAGGTTTTATTTAGCCAAGCATGTCCCCATGGGCAGCACCAGTTTTGTTTGTAAAGAAAGAAGATGGAACTTTGAGGCTATGTGTGGATTATCGTAAACTCAACCAAATTATGATAAAGAATAGATATCCACTTCCATGCATTGATGACCTGTTTGATCAATTGAGGGGAGCTTAGTGGTTCTCTAAGATTTACTTGCAGTCAGGATATCACCAGTTGAGAGTTCGGAAGGAGGATATTTTGAAGACAGCCTTTAGAAGCAGATATGGCCACTACAAATATGTAGTCATGCCTTTTGGTCTTACAAATTCACCAGCGGTCTTCATGGCTTTGATGAATTGGATATTTCAGCCATATCTAGATTCTTTTGTTGTGGTGTTTGTGGATGACATATTGGTGTATTCAAAAACAAGGGCAGAGCATGAGAAACACTTGGCGATAGTGTTGGAAATCTTGAGAGACCATCAGTTGTATGCCAAATTAGAAAAATGAGATTTTTGGATACAAGAGGAATGCTTTCTGGGACATATTATTTCGGAGAAATATGTTTCAGTGGATCCAGAAAAGATAAAAGCTATTCTTTCTTGGAAACCGCCAAATAATGTCTTTGAAATACAAATTTTTCTTGGTCTATCTGGTTATTACCGACACTTTGTGCGTGAATTCTCACGACTAGCTTTGCCGATGACAAAATTTACAAATAAGAACAATGAATTTCAATGGACTGAGGAATTTCATAGATCTTTTCTAGAGTTGAAACTTCACCTTACATCAGCACCCATCTTGATCTTGACTGAATCAGGACAAGGGTATGTGGTGTATTGTGATGCTTTGGGAACAGGTTTGGGATGTTGTCTCATGCAAAGAGACCATGTTGTTGCTTATGGCTCAATACAATTGAGAGCGCATGAAAATAACTACCCAAAACATGATTTGGATTTAGCTGTAGTTGTCTATGCCTTGAAGACTTGGGTGTCATTATCTCTTTGGTGAGAAATTTACTGTGTTTACAGATCACAAAAGCTTGAAACACATTTTCTCATATCAAGATTTGAATCTAAGGCAGAGGTGATGGATGGAGTACCTTCAAATGTTCGACTTTGACTTGATGTATACACCAGGTAAGGGAAATTCGGTGGCCGATGCATTAAGTAGAAAGTCGTATGCTCAGTTGGAGAAAGAAGCTTCAGATGAATGACAGTTGATGTCGGTCTTAGCCAACATGAATGTGGAATGTGAAGACCGAGGTGATGTTGTGGTTTTCTTTCCAGTTGCGCTTGTTCCTGATTTGGTGGAGATAGTAAAGGAGGCACAATCATCTGATGTAGACTGTGTCACAATGAGTTCAAAACTCAATGGTGGGGAGACCATTGAGGGATAGAAGCTGGATGGGAGTTCAGTTTTGTGGTTTTGAGATCGGATGGTTGTACCTTTAAATACTCAGGAACAACTCCATCATACTTACCACCATTCAAGATCAGTTGTACACCCAGGTACAAAGAAGATGTATAAGGCGTTGAAGGCGCAATTTTGGGGGAGCGGCATGAAATGGAAGGTAGCTGAATTTGTTTCAAGGTTCTTAACTTGTCATCAAGTTAAAGAAGAACATCAGCGACCAGCGGGTTTGTTACAGTCTCTACCAATTCTAATGTGGAAATGGGATCATATAGCAATGTATTTTGTTACAGGTCTTCCAAGTATGGTCCTAAAACACGATGCCATTTGGGTAATTGTGGATCATCTAACCAAGTCGGCCCATTTTATCCCTATTTGTGAAACTCATATGGTGGAATATCTTTCAAAAATATATATCCGAGAAGTGGTAAAGAGACATGGCTTACCGGTTTCAATCATGTCAGACAAAGATCTGAGGTTCACATCTTGTTTATGGTGGTCCTTACAGAAATCCATGGGAACTCAGTTGAATATGAGTACAACGTATCATCCTCAGACGGATGGACAATCTGAAAGGATGATACAGACATTGGAAGACATGTTGCGGGCTTGTGTAATGGATTTTGGGGGCTCATGGGAGGAGCATAGACCCTTAGTGGAGTTCTCATACAATAATAGCTATCAAGCCTCGATACGCATGGCTCCATTTGAAGCATTGTATGTGTATCCTTTTTGTTCTCCACTATGCTGGGTGTAAATAGGTGAGACTTCACTAGTTGGGCCAAGCATTGTCCAAGAAACAATGAAGAAGATTCAGTTGATAAAAAAGAAGATGGAGACGACACAGAGTCGTCAGAAATCTTATGCGGATCATCGCCAAAGACCATTGTCATTTGCGGTGAGTGATCATGTCTTTTTGAGAATATCTATAAGGCTTGGACATCATCATTTTAGGAAATATGGAAAGTTATACCCTAGATATATAGACCCTTTTGAGATATTGGAATGCGTTGGCGAGGTGGCATATCGATTAGAATTACCACCATGGTTCAGTGCAGTGCATAATGTGTTCCATGTATCTCAGCTGAAGAAGTATTAGCCTGATCCTGACCATGTGATCAGATGGGATCATGTTGACCTAGAACCATATGCTTTATTGGTACATATCTCAGTGAAGATTGTGGATAGGTAGGATAAAGTCTTTCAAGGAAAAAGCATCAGTCTAGTGTGGGTTTTGTGGCAACATGGTCAGATTCAGGAAGAGACTTGGGAACTCGAGAAAGAAATGAAAGAGTAGTGTCCAAAACTCTTTCAGACAAGCTATGGTTTTCTACTTTCTGGGGATGGAAAGGCCAATGGTGGGGAGAATGTAGTACCCCCAGTTTCTGGTATGTAAACCTTTCATGATGCTTTTAATGGTTATAAAGTTAAGGGTGTTGAATGGGAGAGTCAGGAGAACTTGGAATGATATTTTGAGGCAAAGAGGAAGTCGCACGGGAGGCACACGGTTTGTCTAAACTGTGCGGACAAACCATGCGTAGTGGGTCTTGGAGGCAGTTGCTTCCGCATGGTCAGCACATGGTTTGCCTAATCGTGTATCCAAACTGTGCGAGAAGGGTGGTAGAGGCAGTAGCTAATGCACGGTTAGTGTACGGTTTGTCAAACCGTGCAGACTAACCATGCGGCCACTTAAATGAGATCTTATAAAAGTGGATCTCACGCGTTTTTGCCTCTAAGTGGCTCATTTCGCCTCCTAAGTGGCCCTAACTCGGGATTTTGGTTCTCCTAAGGTCAAGGAGGATTCTCCCATCATTCTGGAGGAGATCCGAAGGCTTCTTGTGGCGAATCGAAGTAAATTTCTTGAGGTATGTGATCGTTCTTGAATGGTTTCTTAGATCTACTTAGATCTACTTCTCCTCGTCTCTCGATTTCGTAGATCTACACCCGTTTTGGGTAGATCTAAGTGTTTGGATGAAAAATATGACAAAATTTGGTCTTGGTTGTATTAGGAGAAGAATCTAAGGAGGGTTCTTGGAGAATCAACCCGGTTTTCTCGTGCGTTCTTCGTTTGTTAGGGTTTTCATCAAAACCTTTGAGGTAGGTGGCTTCACTATCGATTCCACTTTCTTATAACTTGAAGGATTAGTTCAAATTGATTTAATTTCTTGGTTTTGATTGGGAAATATTGGTGCAAATCTTGTTATAAATCTTCTTTAGTGATGATTTATGTGTTTTGATGGAATTGTGGAAATTGAAAGAATGGTTTGTGCAAAGCGTTTTGGTTTCTTGATTTTAAAATGGTGACTTTAAAATATGGATTTTCTGGATTTGGAAAATGTTTTGTGGGAAAAAGGTTTTCAATAAAAGGGATGTTTTATTGAAATATTTTTGGCATGGTTGGAATGGTGTGGTTTTTGGGCGTACAGGGTGTGTGCGTTCATATTGCATTTACGAGGCTTGGTTGAAATATGACCTTATGCTCGGTGCCAAAAGCGTAATGGCACATGGGGAATAATTACCTTGTGAAAAATTGGTAGATCGACGAGAAACCACTCATGAGTATGGAACTATCATAACGATGCATGCATGGTGGATTTCACGGGTTGTGAAATGGTTGGTTGTGTGGATTTGTGAAATGGAATGGTTATGCCAAAGTGGAGATGTGAATTTGATTGGAAACTTTGCTTGGTTTCTTTTCTTGAGAAAGATGATTTTTGGTTGGAAAATGGTTTTGACATGGAACTTGTTATATCATGAACTATTTTGAAATTGTTTTATATAAATTGTTTTATATAAATGTGCTAACATGTTTTATCCTAGAGGCATGGGTTGGGATGTCATTGGGGAAAACTAATAAGTTTCATTACTCACCCCCTGCTTTGGCACGTTGGTGCTTTTGCAGATTTCATATACCGGGATGTTGGAAATGGTAAAGTGTCACATGTTATATCACCACTTTGTGATACTTGTGATGGTTCGTGATGTTGGAGCATGGAGCTTGTGGTGCTTCGGAGTCTTTGTTGTCTTTGAGTCTTGCCGGTTGTCTTTCCGCTGTTTACTCTGATTTAGTTTTGGTTTCCACTATTGTACTTTGTTTGGTTTATTAAGAATTAAATGGCTGAAATATCTTGGTTTTAAATCATGCATCATATAGTGGTTTCTTGGAGATGTTTATCTAGTTTTCTTTGTTGTTGGTTGTCTTCCTTTAAAGGGTAAATCGCCCCCCATTTGTTTTGAAACCCTTCGGCATTTATTGCCAGCCTTTGGTGCCTTGGGGATGTCACTTAAGGCTTAGTAATGACTTGTTGTATTCTTAATCTAATAAGGGTCAGCGGGTCATTACATCTTGGATGTATATAGTATGTTTATTAACCATTTAATATAAAAATACGAAGAGACATGGTAAATGTCAAACTAATTAACTAAGAGTTAAAACTAAAAGATAAGTTTAATAAAGTGACCCAAGCCTGTCTAAAACCTATTGGATGAGTTGTTTTCGACCCATCCCCACCTTAGAATATAAATAAATTAGTTTGGAGCCATTAGAAACCGAATATGAATTTATTATAAAATAATATTTTAAGTTTTTCCAAAGGTGCCCCTCACCCCTCTTATAAAAGGGCACTCCACCTTCACTCTATTTCACACCTTCAAAGCCATTTGGCTCAGACAAACCCTACCCAAATATTATCTCAACTTCCATCACTTCAACCTAGAGGCCTTATTTTGATTATAAAGAAAACCTAAGGAGCCCTTTTGATCAAATCAAAAGGAATAACCTGAAGAAGAGGTAATTTTTTCACCACCCTCTTTCAAGTTCCTTTCTTCTTCAACTTCTTCTTTCTTTGTTATTTCCATTATAAAATAATAAATATAGTATCTTCTATATATTGTGATGTTATTCTAAATATCATACAGCCATATTCAGTATTCTATCCATCCTTTTAATGACATGTCACCATACGTGCGTACGCACGGCTTACTGTCTCCACATCGTGGTGTAATTTTTATTCAAAACATTATTATTTGGATGGGTATGATAATGATGTGTAATTGAAGTAAATAATAAATATAACATTATAATGATTCTGTATATATGATATTCCATCCATTTATATAATATTTTAATATTAAAATAATGACATCATCGCTTGTGCGTACGTACGGACTACTGTCTCCACGAACGCGATGAGATTCATTCCCCATCGTATCCATTAAGTCCAATTCTCATTTGATGATTAAAAATAATGTTTAAGGACCTGATATCATTCTGGATATGAATAAGATACAACCTATCCATAACAAACATGGCTTATGTAATAAAACATATAAAAAAAATGAGTAAGTTGACACCCAAAACAATGATAATACTAAGATATTATCAACAAAGCAATGTTAAAAGATCATATATGATATCATATTAATGTATATGATTCTTGTATAATTTAATAAAAATTATTTCACCATTATATAGGAGGTTAACCAACCCTCGACCAAGGAAAAGTACAAGGTAAGCGTTTATTTCACAATCTCTTCATTATCTGAGGTTGTTTATACGTAATTATCTACTAGCCTTCGGGTCAGTATGGCCTTCAGGCCATCTCAAGGCCTTTGGGCCACCCAGGACTTCGGGTCAGTAAGGCCTTCAGGCCACCTCGAGGCCTTCGGGCCACCTTAAAATGCAGATGCAAACCAGACAACGTACCAGGAACAAGCTTCAGAAGGAGGAGGAGCAAGGAGCTTTCACCATAGCAGAAGATAAATGGATTACAAGAATGAGAGGGTATGGAACCTGCCATCGGGACAATCCTGTGCATGCACAGGAAAGCCTAGTTGAACATCCATGTGAATGTGGAGAGCTGATTTCACGATGAAGATGCTAGGGAGGAGCAGTTCCAAGTAGTTAGTCTGGGTTATATGTAATGTTTGAATCCTACGGGCAATGAATTCCTCTAAGGTCTACGGGACATGTAATGCTTATGCCTAAGGGCCTTGTAAGGGTTCCAACTCACCCCTTGAAAGGTGGATTATAAAAAATTAATAAAAAATGAAGGCCTTCAGGCCATTGGAGGTAAGAATGTCTTTTTTAACTTATACGACGGGTGCAGATATTTTTTGCCATTATAAAATCATCGAAGCTTACCTTACAATCTTATAAGAATATTTTCAAAGTATATGTTTTATTTTATAATTATGTGACTTTTAAATGATTTCAAAAAAAGAGATATTTCTCTCAAATAGTTTTGATTTCATCTATGTCAACATCCTTTGATGGATTTTAAGCTTATTTGAAGTTGATTTATTATGATACAAAACTTACATATTGTATTGAAGGTTTTGTGATATGTTTGACTGTGGATGTGTTATTTTTATACCATTCATGGTTTATAGAGAAAGTATTAAAATTTTGTATGCTTGTTTTAATACGAATGTTTATGTTATGTTTAAACCTGTTCATATGAGGAATGCATTGGACTTAATAAGTGACGGGTGGAGCCCGCTATAGCTCCTCAATGCATCGGTAGGTCTCATGTGACAAACTAGTGTCTTGGCATAAGGCCTTGAAACATTCTTATTTGTAGTCTTGGCACAAGGCCTTGACTATGTGGTTATGATAGTCTATCATTATGCATTCCATCATTATGAAAGTAGTTATTGATATTTCATGTGATTATTCGACTAGTAGAATATCTATGTGAATAATTAAATGTAATTAATTCATTTTATTTTTTCCATATTACACTGAAGTTCATGTTTAAAAGGATTTTATTTTAGTTATACATTGCCTTAAATGTTTATGATTATTTATGAAATTTTTTGCTATATTGTTATCCTTACTGAGCATCTAAGCTCACCCCTTTCAATGTTTTATTTTTCCCAGGATGTGAAGCAGTATTTTATGAATGACCTACAGGGATAGTATAAGGGGATATGAAAAAAATATGTTTTTGTAGTTTTTTTACTTTATGATGTAATGTAAGACTTATGAATATATCTAATGATTCTAAGGCTACTACACTAATCAGTATTTTGAGACTTGATATTTTGTGATCATGAAAATGTTATGTAATAATACACTGAATCTGGGTAAGTGGGGTCCAGGCATTACACAAATGCCTAGAACAGAAGGTCAAACACTCTTCAGCTATGTAACCTTTAGCAATAGAGCCTTCCGGTTGATCTTTATTCCTCACATATGATTTCAAATTACCTAATACCTAATTGTAAAATAATAAACATAATAAAAAATTTTATGCAATGATTTTATAAAATTGAATCCACTAATGAAAATGAAAATAATATCAATATACCTCTCAATTGGATAAATCCATCGATAGTGTACCAGTCCATCGAGTTTATATTATTCAACCAAATGAGCATTCAAATGAATCATGATTGTGAAGAATAAAGGGGTAAATAAAATATCCAAATTACAATGTGTCAAAACTATTCTTTCTTGAAGTTTATCAATCTTAGTAAGATTTGGAGTTTTTCCCCAAATATCACTGAGAAAGGTAAAAAACTCAACTAAAACCACATTTAATTTTTTAGGAAATGTATTACACAATGATAATGAAAACAAATGATCTATCAGAATATGTGAGTCATGACTTCAATCCATGTAACTTTTGATGTTTTAAGTCAACGCACCTTGATATGTTACTTGAATTTTCATTTGACACTTTTATATCCTACATTTTTTATGGAATATGTCTTTCTTATAATTTTTCATTGTATAAATATACAAAGGATACTTTCTATTATCATTTCCCACAAACCATGATTTATATTCATTGACTCTAAATCCTTATGAGCATTAATGCAATCCTTTGATTTATCCTGCTAATTAAGCAATGTAAAAATTACATTATCACATACATTCAACTCAATATACATTACACCAAGATTATGAAGTATCAAATTAAACACCTAATAAGGAAGTTTGAAAATATACTATTCTTCTTCCATTGTTGTGTTCTAGATTCTTTCGATAATGTACCTCATACCATTTACCCCATCTTTAAACTGATTAAATTTTCTAATTTCTTCATTGGAATTCATTAATTTTCCCGATATTTCCAAACCATATAATACAATGTCTTTCTCAATTCAATATCTCTATTGAATTATGTCTTTTTAAATTGAATTTATGAGAAGTATCAAGAGATCAACGAAAAAACATAAAACACCATTTTATACTATGAGGTAATTATTGAGGTTCAAAATAAAAATTACTAATTGGAAAAGACAAACTAGTATGAGTGTTCTAACGAGGTAAGTTTTGTAGTCCAAGAAAGTCACTAATTTTCCAAGTTAAATAACCATGCATTTTGAATAGTTTTCTTATTAAAGGATCACATGTTTCCATGCCCTCATCCCATAATTCTCACAATTCTTTAATAAGAGGTTTAAGGTATACATTAATGTCATTTATAGACATTTTCTTTCTAGGAATAATCATCAAAATAATGAAAGAAGTATTTTTCATACACATCCAAGGATATAGATTATAGGGGATAAAAACAACTAACCAAATGTTATAATTATTACTTAAAGTACCAAAAGGGTTAAAACCATCAGAATCTAATCCCAAACATACATTACTAGTTTATAAAGAAAAATCTAGATATAATGAATTAAATATCTTCCATGATGTTGAATCTTTTTGATGTCTCATGAATCCATTATTACTATACTAAGCATTCCACTTCACGTCATATGTTGTTTTAGACTATATGAATAATCTTTGAAAGCATGGTTTTAGAGGAAAGTAGCGTAATAACATTGAAGGAGTTTTCTTCTTCTTTTTCTTCCTAGGGTTGCATTGATTTATACTCTCATTGTTGTTCATTGACTTCCATCTACTTGTATGTCATATTATTCATTTTTCTTTATTGAATTATTCTCCCTAGTAAAGCATGAAATCATTAGGGCATGCATGTATCTTTTTATAATCAAGTCCATTTGTTGGCGAATTTCTTTATCTCATAGAATGATGCAGGGATCATAGCTTCAATAACTATATCAAGAAGAAACTCTAAATTCATAGACATTTCTTTGTTAGTAATTCTACAAGGACACTTGATACGATAAAACTTAAGTAGAAAATAAAAATTCAAATACTTGGAACACTCTTCATACAGTTCTTATTTTCCATCTTTAAATAATTCATAAAACTTATTTTTTTGATCACTGAAGTTATGACTAAGATTAACCTACTTAGGATCAACATAAGGTTCTATTGACAAGATTCTCCTATGGCGGGTCACTTTGTGTTTCATTGACATGATTGTCATTATTTTTAATTTCCATAAAATTCGATTCACTATACCAAATCCAATATACATATCCAATAGGAAACTATTTCAATATCAAATGCTCATATACTTCAAATCTACTAAACAATCACATGAATTTATAATTAGGAAACAAACATTTTATTATACCATCCACTGATTGGTTTTAAATTTCATAATCTAAAAATTCATCCAAACCCCTGGCATACTGAGGTGAGTTTAGAGGTAAATTAATATAAATTTTATTTATAGGTATTGATTTTTCACTCTTCTTTCCTATGCATTCAAATATAAAGATATCAATTTTTAATTAAACAAGTACAATCAAAATTAAACATCACATAAATTTGTTATTGACTAGGGTTGGGTCTTGATTCGATATAACAAAAATTCAGAATAAATATCATTCAATTAAACATTAAAAATATAGAAAACATAAATGAATAAATATTACTCCTCAGAATAATACAGTCAGATATCATAGAATAAGTTCATTGATCTGAGGAGAGAGGTTACTGTGATGTCGAACATACTGTTATCAGTACATAATAATAAAATAAAATTATTCTTATATTAAAATATCTATAACTTTTATACTTTTTATATTATCAATTTTTATTTTATATTATAGAAACATGATTGTCTCTACAACTATCTTTTTATTTTATAATTATGAAAATAAATATTTTTTATTTTTCAAAACAAGAACTTGGAATTATGATATCTGGTGCATGTGTTTCCATATACATCATAACATTGTATGCAATTATGGTTTTACAACAATTTTAGAATCATTTTGAAAAACAGTACTCAACTTGAAGCGTATAGCACATACAAATTTTGTATGTAATCTAGAGCCATGTATCATGTAGTAACCATTATGCATTAAACTCATGATTAAGATTATTTTTTATTTATTATATTAACTTTATGATATCATATAAAAAAGAGTGGTAAATTACATTTGACTCATTTTCTTAAATTTCATGCTAAATGATTGTGTTTTTTGAATGAAAATACCATATGAAACATAAAAAGCCACTATTCTCCCCAAGAAAATGCATAATGGACCTTAAGGTGGAACAAAAAAGGTAAATTATCATTTTAAAAAAATTTAAACAATTATTAAATGTGGAAGAGACCCAAAACCAAAATATTGATCTACCTATTGATGAAAATGTAAAATATTCAAGTTTTACACCAAACACCGACAACACCCTTGGAACCTGTATCATGCCACATGAAATAAATAATTAATTATAGAAATTTATAATTAATTATTAAAAATAAAAATAGGAATAAATTCCAAAAAAACATTGAGGTGCATCCACTCTCCAAAACCATGACCAAATGCTAATGGAAGGTCTACACTCTAACATCATCTTGAGAAAAATCCCCAAAAAACAACACTCAATTACATAGATCTTTATATAATTTAATTAAAACCATTAAAAAAATTAAATCTGTAAGATCCTGGTTTTTCTATGAGGTGAGTATCCTTTTAATTTTGGTCTAATTCTTTTTTTGAACCTATTATGGATTCCTAATTAGGTCACAAATATTTTGGGTGGTGTCCGTGGCTTATTCAGAGCCCAGAACCCCAACCAGTGGAAGAAAGCATTGGGACACATGGTTAGTAGAATCCATGCGAGCTAGTCCATATGATTTCTTCTAACTATGTCAGGCATTTTAAATGGTAATTGGTGGCACGTGGTTTTCCTAACCGTATGCCCAGGGCTGCACACTCATTCTATATATATATATTTAATTTTTAGTAGAAGAGAATGGAACAATTTATCAAATCATGCATCCGAACCAAGTGGGTAACCTCTATAGACCGTGACCTAAGCATAGTTGTCATATGGATTGGCCAACCATGCATCCAAACCGTGAGACGCAGAGTTTCAAGTTAAAATGATCAAAATTCCCTTAAATTATTTAAAACTTAAACATATTGTTACCTTTCCTATTTAGAGCATAAAGAGGTTCCATTTTTCTCCCAGATGAGCTCCCAAACCTCTTTTCATAGGTTTTGATCCCAATTCAGCATTCTAGCTATGATTCAAGATCTGATCATCATCTTGGATTCCTCTCAGCAAGTGATTCAATCATTAGATTCAGTTTATCTTTTGTCTTTCTCTCAATGACGCTATTTTGATGCGTGTTCATAAACCCTATTTTTAGGATATTGATCTGTTCTTCCATTTTCTTACAATCAAGGGAAAACTAAGGTTTGATACTATATGAGGAGATATCTATAGGCATAAGGTAGGTGGTATATGAATTTTCCCTAAAAGTCTTTTCTTTTATAAATTTCTGTCGATGTGCGCATTTCGATTTCACTGGGTAGTGCTTCTTAAATTAAAATTCCTTTATTATAATCATGATGATCATATTCATACATGTTCTTCATGCTGTTGGAGGTTTAGATCTTAATTCCTTCCACCCATTTAGGGTGCGGACCATGTTATTCATTGTTTCCACTTTTTGAGACACCATTCAGGTGTGTTTTCTACATGGATTTGTTAAGGTAAGTGTTTCTTATTAATTAAATGTACCTTTAAATGTTAACTGGAAAGTATATTCATAGATATCACTTTCCTATAATTTTATAATAAATTTAATTGGTTGCATTTCCTAACTAACCTTGTCACATTTGATGAAATGTGATGGAATAGACTTAATGAATTAATAAATAGAAAGTATATATGTATATATCACTTGTCCTAGTTAAATATAATTAAATGGTAATTGGTTTCATTTTTATATTCACCTTTTCATGATTATTGAATGGGAATAGAGTGAACCTATTAAATTATTAAGTAATTAAAGTGATAAATGGTTGCATGTCCTTGATACACCTTATCATGTTAATGAAAGGTAATGGAATGAACCGAATGATTTACCAAAAGGAATGAGTATTTCATGGCCTAAATTAAATAATGATATATGTATAAGGTTCCTATCATATACGGACCTTTTATCTTTATAGGAGTGGTTAGACTTGAGCCAGCCTTGGATTCGTGAGGGAATGCCTTTAGCAATCAAAGGATGCCATTTTGATTCAAGGATCTGGGTTCCAAGTGAGATACCCACATTGGAACATGGTCCTTGTCTAATATCAGATGCCTAACATGACTCCATAAGACCCATTCACTATATTCTAGTTATTAGGATGCTTTGGATATACTCCTTGGATCTATCTTGATGTCTTCGGACATGTAGCACCATGGATTCACCCTATTGGGCCTAGTATTTTATAGCCCATGATTACCTTGGACGAGATCCTTGGACTTAGTTAGAATCATTTACAAAGTAATTCATTGGGAGTTTCCCCTTGGATTACTCTCATACCCCCTTTATTACTATACTGCATGAGTTACTACTATGATATGGTCGACCCTTGAGGTCAATGATGCCCTAGTTATACCTTGGGTCATCCTTTATTATTATTATGATATATTTTAGTTTTGTTGAAACATTCACATGAATTATCTATATAAATAGAACTTAATGAATTAATTAAATGATATCATATTCAGAGACATTACCACTTGAGGATGAAGCAGGTATGGGTTATTATTTTGGGAATTTCTTTACATACATATATATACATGAACACTATTCATTTTATATTAACAGAATGGATTTGTATAGATTCCATTGGTGGTGGCCTAATGAGATTTACCTCATACCCTATCCGAGATTCCATTGGTACCTGGGCAGATTATATGAACATAGGTATGGACAAGGGGAAGAATCCTACCTTGGACACCTAACTTTATTGCTTACGATGGAGCTGGGTAGAATATGACTAGGCTAGTGCTCGAGATGCTTGGATAGTTTTTAGTAATTTTTTCTTTTGTATAGAATGTAATATATTGATTTTATGATCCCTTGTATACATGTTTTACTACTTTGTAGAGACATGTAATACACCATTATATTTTTTATATGATACTGTTCAGCTTATGAGTTGATTAGTATTGATGGATGTTTATTCTTATCTTTCACTGCCAACATTATTTATTAAATATTATAATTCATTTATTTTTATCTATCTGTTATATTATATATTATCCACCATGATGTAATCTGAACATAGGGAATAGTCTCCCAAATTTCATGCCCTAGGCCCTTGCTGATAGTCAGCAGCATCTGGCATACAGGGATGCGCGGTTGAGGTCATGTGGCCCACCGGCTCAGGGCACCATTGAGTGGCACCCAGGTTGGGATGTCACAAAGTGGTACTAAAGTGTTTTATTTTCTTTTGTATTATTATTTTGGAATATAGATAGGATATTAGGAACATGTCAGAACTTGGTTGCAACCCATTCCTAGGAGTATCTAACCCATGTTTGGGGTAAATACAAAGTTTACTAGGACTGAGAAATTGTAGTTATGTAATTTTCTTATTATAGTAGATATATTTTCACTATTGGGTGGTGCACATGAGTGTGATATTTTTACATGCTTTATGGATAATTACCTTGTTCTGGTACGACAATGAGCATTGTTACATTCATCATTATAGGCACCTATAATTTACGTTCCATGCATATTCCATGGCATATTGGTGAATTTCATGCTTGCATTGACAGTGTTTCCTATGATTGTTGAGTGAGCCATGGTTGTTATATATTCTTGTGCTACTAAAATCTTTTTTAGGGTAAGGGAATTGGTTATTTAAAGTGTCAAAATCAATATAAATAGTTTTTTCCTATATAGGTTGATTGTGGAATCTTAAATAGTTGGTTTCTACCCATTTCATCAATATATCACTAGTTAAATGAGCCAGTCTTTGGTTGTGATTGAGTGACTACTAGTTTCAATTTATGAGGTATATAGGACCTTGTGAATTAAAATGGGTAATTAACTGATTCAAGCTATAATATATTACACATTACATTATGATACCAAATGTAGAAGGGGTTTAATGAATTTAGATAGATTTCACATTTAGTTATAAAGTGTATGGGCCTTTATTAGCTATGAATGAAGATCCATTTAATCAGGCCTTGATATATATATAAGAAAATATAAAATATAAATGAAAATATTGACATATAAAATGAAATTTTATACAGTAAATGAAGAAAAAAAGTTCAAGCGATCCTTCACCTACTGGAACCCCTGTAAATTAAATTTAAACACTTACCAATACCTTTCCCTTCTAAGCGAGTAGTTAGGGTAGTACCTTAGGTAGTGTTCCCAAATTCTTGTGAACTACTTCCAATAGTGTATCTATCTACTCTCAAATCTTGTTATAAGGCGTGTTCTTAGAATTTTTAGAGCTATACCTCAATGAATTACTCAAGTCACGTTCTAGGAGGGTGGTGATGACCACAATCCAGAGATGGTGGACCTTGAGCAGCCTGTCTTACTGCCAGAAGTGACACTTGAGGTACCACCTGCTATACCCAAATTGGGCATTGATACTCAAATTTGAGAGGGTTTTCTACATCTGATGTAGTCCATGAAGGGTGATCCATGACCTGCACCTACTATGGAAGATCTGAATCATGAGTTCCACTAGCAGTATCCTCCCATCTTTTTGGGGGATGGAAGTCCCCAGGCTACTAAGTCTTAGATAAAGGCCATTATTTCTATCTTCAAGAATCCATAAATTCCTCTAGAGAGGAAGGTAAATCTTACCACCAACATGCTGCATGATTTTTTCAAATGCTAGTGGTATATGATTACTTAGGCTAGTTGTCATTAGAACATGGTCTAGGAAGACTTCTAGACCACCTTCCATAATTTTTTACCATAGTTGTTGATAGATGACCGAGACAAAGAGTTCATGCACCTAGAGAAAGGTGTTATTCCCATCATGGACTATTCAACATGATTTACTAAGTCTCAATTCTTTTCACTATTTCCACCTGATGATGAGATATTGTGAGAAAGACATTTTGAGGATGGGCTTAAGTATGCCATCTGCTCGTAGGTGAATGCATTTTGCCTATTTACCTTTTCTGAGATCATAAATCAGGCTCTTATCACTAAACGAAACCCGAGAGACGCTGATAGTACCAAGCATAGAGGTGCAGTTCCAAGGTAGGGAAGTAGTTCTTTATGTATCACTACCACAAATCCAAGCAAGGGATAGATCGAATTTTATCAGTGCTAAATATAAAGCGTCGATAAAAGGGGGTCCTTTATTAGCTCTAGCTAAAAGCACTGATAAATCTACCATTTATTAGCGCTAAAAAGAGCACTGATAAAAGTTTTTAATAAAAAATATTATTAATTTATATAAAATTATTATATTTATATTAAAAAATAATGTTTATTGGATACATTAAATAAAAAACACATGTTTACAATTAATATATATATTTTTATAATTCACATATATATATATATATATACAATTTTTTTTAAAAAATAATTTCTATGATTATAATTAAATAAATATATATTTAAATAATTATAAGATTTTAATAAATTTCATTAAATAATAAATATATTTATTATACCAAAAAAGTTCAGGGTCAGTCCCCTTATTATTAAAGTGAAATAAAAAGAAACAAGCACATGAAAAATGGATGAGGTAAAAAAAGGGAAATCCCACATTCATGTGGAAAAACAGCAACTCAAGAATCACCATAATCACAATTAGAGTTATGACCAAAATATTTAGCACCATCAACAGACTCCCACTCTGACTTTGAATTCCTATGATTAAAAAGAACAATATATCTTTATCAGTGATTTTTAGCTAGTGCTGATAAAAGCTTCACCTGATTTTATAAATGAACCCTAAAAGTTGGATTTTTGTATCACACACCTCAAACTCTAACAGAAGCTGACCCCTGCACCATAAACCCCTCCTTTGACCTGATCTCACCTCTACCTCTTCCAACCCCTCATCCACCACTGCGAATACCTACTCTGCCACGAACCCACCTTCACTACACACCGAAACCCACCTCCTGTTGTGAAACCTCCCACACCATGAACCCTACTCCCCCATGAACCCTCCTCCACCATGAAACCACCGCTTCTATGAACCCCACCTTTACTGCGAACCCCTATATGGCCTCCTCTACCACTGTCACCACTTCTTACCTTGACTCTGCCGCTGCCAGACCCTACTACTATCATCAGAGGGGTATTCCATTTTTTTCACATTATTATGAATTCTTAATATATAGATAGATTTTGGATTGGTTTTGGTCTGTTCTTAAATTACATTTAATATTAAATGAATCCCTCTAAATACCTTCAACTGGAGTGTCATTGATTCAAAAACCTTAGTATTATCATACAAATCCTTTAAAAAATATATAAATTCTATATTTTCCACAATAACATTGTTGGAATTATTAATAGGAGAGGTTTTAGAAAAAGACCACCCCCCTTCAAAATTGAACAAGCCTCTAAAATTAATATTCCTTTCTATTGTGAAAAGAAACTAGCATATTGAAATCCCCTCAAATATTTTCATCTAGCGGAATTACAATACCTTATTTCCTTTGAGTCTCTATGACTATCAATGAAACTTAATTCAACTTCTTTGATGTTGTAACGTTATCCATAAACTATTCTAAAACTCAATAACATGATATATATTCATATTATGTTTTTTATTCAACTAAACATTTGTATCATTCTTCTAACCTCAATTTTTTCATTTCATTCCATATGCCCCAAAAACTCATTTTCTCATAATTTATTTATGGTCAAAGACCTTATATTGAGACATAGAGTGACCCATAAAATTATGTGACCTAAAAAATGATGGAATATTTTCATTTTAAATTCTAAAATAAAGCTATTGGAATAATTATTTTTAGAGATGGTACTATAGATCTAGCTGACAGTGTACTTTCAATTTCTAAAATATGTATATAAATTTATATCACATAGCGATTATTATTCTATTTAACATTAGTATTTTAATGTCATTGGAATATAATTCAAATTAATAGCTTATAATAATTTCCCACTATAATGAGAACATATGTATTCCATAAAGATATTCTTAAATCAATAAATCATATAGTCTAGAAATATCTATCTTACATGATAGGTTGAATATCAGGTGATGGAGTCTCATATGAAATTGATACATCTTCTCACGAAGTTCACACTTGGTGATATCTAGGAATAATAGTCCCAAGGAACGAACCAATAATATATATTCCACATGTTTTTTGTTTTATTTCATATTATTATACACAAAAATGTTTATTTTTTCTAAAACTATAATTTTTTGTTTTGTCTTAAAAAATGAATGGTATAAAATATTTAACAATATCATACTAGGATCTTTTCTCACACCATACATATACACATTGGCACATATGTAGACTTTTCTATGATATAGGTAAAATGAAAGGGTTACACTTTTAGAGTGGTTTTCTATAGTCACTTGTTAAAGATATATTGATAATGGGATATAGAGGTCACCATAGGGTATAAAGAGATAATATTCATTTTGTTTTATTTTAAGATATTTACTATAAAGTGCCTCTCATGTAAATAAATTTATTTTTGGTTTATATTTATATTTTGGATCATTTGTAAGCCTTTTATAGATTTATATTTTATAAAATGTTGGTTATTTTTTATTCATGTATCTTTTATAAAGTTCCTCTATTGGTATTTATGTCTGTGAAAATGCCTAAGTGGATATTTTAAAATGATTTAAGTGTTTTGAAATTTTTCTTAAAAAATTATATGCATTCAACTTAACTTTTTTTGGTTTTAAATAGATTTAAAACGATTTTAACACTTGGAATGGACATAGGTTGCATGTCAAGTGTTTGTCAACTCACCCAATTGGATTTCACAAAGGACATCTAAAATGCAGTTTTTTCCATAATATTTTAAGTTTATATTTTTATAGAATTTTTAAAACCAATAAATTATATAGGGATGAAAATTAGATTGATTATAACACCATGGAAAGGGAATTTCACTAACTCTATCCAACCCATAGGATATCCATTATGAACTCACTCCCACAAAAGGTGAATTAATGTTTAACCCCATTGAAACTTCTAAACCTTCACTACATCCAAAATCACCTGCATGGTATAAATTAGGGTGCCCCTTTTTTGTTATGTCTATTTAGGCCTTTTCCCTTAGAGGGATGAAATTTATTATTAATATGAAAGTCTTAATTCTTATTCATGGATGTGAAAATGGTCTCTTCCTTGTGAGGATGTTAGAGTTGACATGTGATTTAGTACTTATATTATATTTGTAGAGACCCGAATCTTGATGTACATGGACATTACATTACTTTTTCGGAATACTTAGTACATAACAAAAACACACACACAAGGACCATAATAGTTTAGTGTCTTTGGAAACTCGGAATATAATGTTCTAATCGTGGTGAAAGATATTCAACATCTCCCATAAAGATCTTCTTTTTTTAAACCTAAATCCTTTCTTTATGTCCTGGGGAAAAGAAAACATAAAAGGGTGATCTCAAATGCTCAGTAAGGGTAAACAAAAGAAATATCAATCACGTAATATTCATAAGAACATATCATTTGGAAATATTAACCTGCAAAAGAGATCATAATTTCATAACATGGGATAAATAATAGTAGTGAAATGTAATCCAAATAATCATAACTTAAAACATGAAACTTTGTGGCATACACACATAATAATAGAGAATCATTTCTTATTAGTCAAGAATCATTGCCAAGACTATCTTAGTGGAAAAAGTCCCTTTCTGAACCAAGTTCACTCCTCGTTTCAGTCCTGTTTCACTGAACCGGTATAACCTACCATTCCAGCCATGTCTATCTCATGAGATATAAAATCTTTACCCAATTCATTGGAGGGAGATATAGGTCCCACCCATCTCATAATTATACCATTCTTATGTGTGCCACAAAATCATAAATCATACATCATTTAATAACCCTTGTAATAAAAATGGGAATCTTAAACATCGTGACATCATAAAACAATTCATATATGATAAAGGAATTCATAAATATAATTCCATAACAACATAATCAAATCAATGTAATAATAGGGATAGAAATATAACCCTTTATTATCTTAGATGGAAAATAATTTTGATAAAACACTTGAACTCCATTCTTGAGGAAAATATCCTTTCTACTTCAAAAATACTTTTCCTTTCTTAACATGTCATACAATTCTAAACTAAAAGAAGTTGATTAAAAATAAACTTGAAAACTTGTAAAGGAAGCTTCTTGGAAATAATGTTTTAAAAATCCATTCATGCCGTATAAGTTAAAAAAAAACATTCTTTGTACTTTTGTCGGAAAAGTCAAAAAGTACCTCGTACGAAAAATGAAAAAAGATTCCTTTCATATCCTTTACTAAAAACTCACCTAAGGGTAAAATTGGATTTAAAAAATTTTAGGTGGATGGAAATAATATTACATATTGAGGAAACATGGATTTGGATGATAAAATACACCCCAGTAAATACTAAAGTATAAACAATATCAGATAAAAATAAGATTGTGATATTTCCCATACCTTAGGTCCGATTTGCCTCGTAAGTGTCCGAACCTCCTGTATAATGATTTAAATAATTTCATTGACTTATTTTAGAATCATACTCATTGTTATTATATCATATATCATTCACTTATGGCTTTATATTACTCGTTCTTTTGTAAATTCCATGTTAAAGAGCGTTTTGGAAAAATCGTTTCATTTGTCGTCCGTGTTTTGACTTGTAATTATTCATATGATTACTTAGATCATCATTAGTTAAATAGAGAATATAAAACATGATTTATATATAATATATATTCAGAATATATATATATAATAGATCAGTAAATGGAAAGAAATACACTGTTCATGGAGACGGTAGACCGTACATATGCATGAACGCTGTTTTCTTTTCCTTATTGAGTTGAATGGAATTAAGTAGATTACATACATATATATACACATAAATACAGAATCATTATTATGTAATATATTTAATTATTAATTATTATATATACTTTATAATCATTCATGAATGGTTAACGTGGAGAATGAATCTCATCGCGTCGTGGAGACGATAGTCCGTACGTACGCACGAGCGATGATATCGTTCTCATGATCGTGGAATTGTATTAGAGTGTATTTATATTATTTCAGAATCAATATCACTTTACAATAATAATATATATTTATTATGTACACCATTATACCCATCCAAGTAAGGTGGTGGTGGAAAATAGATTACACCACGGCGTGGAGACGGTATTCCGTACGTACGCACGCGCAGTGATTTAATTTTCCGTAGGATGGATAGATGGTGAAATAAGGTTGTTTCATAATTATAATAACATATCAGTATATAAGTGATACTGATGTTATTACTTCATAATGAAACAACCTAATAAGAAGAAGTGGAAGAAGAAATAAAGATGAAAGAATCGGTAACGGACATTTCCTCTTCTTTGAAGTGCATATTTGAGATCTCCTTTTAGGGAACTAAAATTGGTCTTTGAGGAAGACCATAACCTCTAGGATGTTTCTAGGGAAGTGGAGAAGGGAATTTGGCAGGGTTTGTCAGATCTTGAAGGCTCAAAGTGGTGTGATGAAGAGAGGGATGAGGTGCCCTTTTATAAGGGAGGAGAGGGGCACCTTTGGAATAACAAAAACTATTATTTTATTATAAAGTCAAATTCGGTTTTAAATAGCTCCAAATTGATTCATTTCGAAGATAAGGTGGGGACGGCTCGAAATACTCTCATCCAATAGAATTTAGACAATTTTAGGCTCCTATTTTAACCTTATCATTTAGATATAACATTAAGTAAAATAATTTTACTTTTACCGTGTCTTCTTGTATTCTTATATTATAAGGTTAATAAACTTAATATAAGAAGCCAAACGAACCCCAAGTTGTTTATTATTAATATATATAACCTTATATAAGTCATATTTCCGAAACCTTAGATTTTTATGAATAAAATAACAATTACTAATATAATATTTGTTTTAAAAACTATTTTATGTCAATTTTGACACTATTTAGTAATTGATTTTTGTGAAAATCATAACAGAATTATTAGTTTGAAAAAAGTTAATTAAATCAATACTAACATGTCATATTAACCTATAAAATTAGTCTAATTCATAAAAAGTCTCAAAGTTTATTTATTTAGGTATTTATAACATCAATTATGTCAATATTTCATTAATAAGATAATTACTGCATCATATTTGTGTCATAAATAAATTAAATTATTTAAAGTCTAAAAATTACAAATAAAATATCATTATGTAGGAAATCTTTTTATCTTTCTAATGAATATTTATAGTCGAATTTATCTTATGTATAACCCTATATTAAAAATTATTTAGTTATTAAACTTTGATTTTAATTATTTTAACCCTTCTTTAAATAAATTAATAATAAATGTCCTAATCTAATCCAAGTGGGCCTAAATGGTCATATTTTATTCCTAAGTTTGTTTTTGGTCGAATTACACTTTTCAAATAGAATTAGGACATGTGTTAGGGTAATAATAATATCATTTTTACCCTTAATTACCCTATTTACTTTTAACCGTGGTAAATAAAAATAAAAAGTTACTATTCACCAAAAAATATTTTCATCTCATTGAACCACATTTTAGTCCTTGATATTAACCGTGTCTCTCGGATTTTTGAAATTACAGTCACAGAAGTGGTAAAATTAAGTTTTATGAAATATTCAGTTTTTTTAACTACCACTTAGTGGTTTCACTATTCATCAAAAATTGAAAGTTTTCAGAAAAATACCAAAAATTAGGCCTAAGCTATATTTGATATTATGAATTCAAAAATGATGTCTATTTTACCAAATTCAAAACATATCAGTTGCATTAATTAATTTAAAAATTAATTCTTGTCGTCAAAACAAATAGCGTGTTTTTAAGAGATAATAACTATCAAAAGATTGACAGTTGTTTATGTCTGGTTTAAATGTGAAATTACATCAAAAAACCAACATTATATCAAATTGTAAAAATATATTCTAAATATACTTTAAAACCAATCAAATTAATAATTTATCACTATTAATTATTTCTATTAAAAAGGTTGTTTTTAATTAAAATTTATTAATTTTCACTATTCATCAGAAAATGAAAGTTATCCGAAAAGTACCAAAATTTCACCCTAAGTTAATTTTGATATTCCGAATCTATAAATGAAGTCCATTTTGAAAAATAAAAATTACAAAATTTCAAAAAGTGGTTATTAATATTCATAACGACTAGTTTTAATAATATTTTAATAGCATATCGTTGTTTAGTGAAACTCGGTATTGCGTACTACACATGCTATCGTGGAAGGTCGCGATTGTGTGAAATGCAAGGCAAGTCAAGGATGCGTATTGTGAAATCTCCTTTTGGTGTAGCATAAAACACAAGACATTAATGAAATTAAAAAGAATATTTTTCATAAAATCTCGGGGTGTTACATTCTACCCCCCTTAAAATGAATTTCGCCCTCGAAATTCGTCGGGGTTATAAATGGTTTACTATTCGAAAGTTTCTTTAATAGAAACCCACATCGTAAAAAGGAATACCAAAACCAATCTTTAAAAACAAAAGTATGAAACGTAACGGTTACCCAAATAAACTAATCACTGGGTTTCCACATAGGTGAAAATATGGATATGGAAGAGAAATCTAACCATCATGTTCTGATGGAGAGTGGTAGAGAACATGGCTATGGAAAAGCTAGCAATCACAAAGCCATAAATTTGTGAAGATCTAAGGTACCATCTGATTCATCAGATATAAGAGCTCTAGGACAATATTTTTGGTTTTTAAGATCATTTCCCTAAAGTTGATGAAATTGGAATTAGAAGAAATACTTTCGTGATTTTGGTATAGTCTCACCGTTTGTCGTTCTTTGGACAATTTCCACTTCATCTCTTAATGAAATGAAGTTGAATTTGTCATTCATGATGTGTTAGCATATCATGTGATAGAATGATGGGTCATTACATCTGTCTCAAACAAAAGGTTAGAAAAGTTATCAAAAAATACATAAGTCCATCTATAGTGAGATTAATCATATATGGTTCCTAAAATGGACTTATACTTCATATATCATACTACTTAATATAATAAAACTAGTTTTTACTAAATAGGGACTTCCTGTAGGCCAGTGTTAGGTGATAAAGGCCAGTCGCACTTCAGTTGTGGGTTCGATTCCCACAGCCTTGTCCGATGTGATGGGTTGTCGCCCGTCCTGCAGGTTGTCCTTTTTCTAAAACTATATTACTATAACATCTCATTAATAATATTGAAAAATACTAACTTATGTCCAACATAATCCATTCCAATCTTTAGGCTTATTTAAAATACTTCGGTCCAAGCTCATAGTATAAAGAAAATGATTACATGAAATGTCACATAACAATCACGTGAATGCCATCATTTATCCCCCATATATCATAAGGTATATCTTGTTGGTCAAATTACAAACATGTGAATACCTTAATCATGTATTCTCTTGAAGAATAAATACCCATTGAACCTTAGTGAAAACTTGAATGCAGTTAAAAGTTAACTCTTTCCACATACCAAAATCCAAAAATTCTATATACTCAAACCATGATAAAACCTTATACTTATATCAGTCATGATCTCATGAATACTATCAAACATTTAATTTTCTCCTTATCCCTTCATTATGCGCATATCATCTACATTCCAAAAATATCTGAATAACCTTTCATGGATACTGGTACCATTAATCATATACTTTCAAAACTCAAGGAAAGACTACAGTGTAACAATCCTTAGATGTCTCTCTATTCCATAGTACCATGAGATTACTTATACAACATTACACATGATAAACATGTAATCATTCCACTACATTCTTAAACCATTGACTGAGCTTCAACAATTCTTTCATCTCACATATCATTTGTAGTCTCTTCATCATCATCAACATAAATACTACCCATATGACCATACTGATTCTCTTCATGAGACTTTCCCTTAGGGCATTGGTTTGCATAATGCCCGTACATTCCACATTTAAAACATTTAACCATTGTTGATGTCGTAGAAATACCATTATCCTCATCCCTGGTGTTAACTGAACCTTTTCCTTTTCACTTACTGGCTTTGTGTCCTTCTTTTCCACACCCAAAGCATCTTCCAGTTCCTTTGAAACATTCTCCTTGATGCCTCTTCCCACATGATTTACATAGGGGAAATTGAACTTTCTTTCCTCTATGATGATCATGAAACTCCATCTTTCTCTTATTAGCTGAGTCATGAAACTTAACAAATTTTACTTTATTGATCATATTATGAGATTGCTGATTCGGCACAATAATGATGTTTGGACTTACAAATCCCATTTCATTTGGTTGCTCATGAAGAATATCATTCCATTGTCCATCATATCCTCCATTATTGTGAATCATCTTGTTTCTAGCCATTTTCTAAAACCCAAAAAGAATAGTGTGAGAGGAAAAAATCATAATAAAGGGGGAGTAACTTCAATATCTAACATCTTTGGTTTAATATAATATCATTACCATAGTTCTAGGACTATATCCTATACGTATACTTATCCTTAGGGACATCCCTAGACATACCTTAGAAATATCTCTAGGGATCTTACTAACGTTTTCGCATCCTAGTTTCCAAAGGTTGACTAAACTTTTCCTCTGATACCAACTGTAGAGACCCAAAGCATGAAGTACATGGACATTACATTACTTTTTCAGAATACTTAGTACATAACAAAAACACACACACAAGGACCGTAATAGTTTAGTGTCTTTGGAAACTCGGAATATAATCTTCTAATCGTGGTGAAAGATCTTCAACATCTCCCATAAAGATCTTCTTTTTTTAAACCTAAATCCTTTCTTTATGTCCTGGGGAAAAGAAAACATAAAAGGGTTAGCTCAAATGCTCAGTAAGGGTAAACAAAAGAAATATCAACCACATCATATTCATAAGAACATAACTTTTGGAAATCTTAACCTGCAAAAGAGATCATAATTTCATAACATGGGATAAATCATAGTAGTGAAATGTAATCCCAATAATCATAAAATAAAACATGAAACTTTTTGGAATACACACATAATCATAGAGAATCATTTCTTATTAGTCAAGACTCATTTCCAAGACTGTCTTAGTGGACAAAGTCCCTTTCTGAACCGAGTTCACTCCTAATTTAGTCCTATTTCACTGAACCGGTATAACCTACCATTCCAGCCATGTCTATCTCATGAGATATAAAATCTTTACCCAATGAATTGGAGGGAGATATAGGTCCCACCCATCTCATAATGATACCATTCTTATGTGTGCCACAAAATCATAAATCATACATCATTTCATAACCCTTATAATAAAAATGGGAATCTTAAACATCGTGACATCATAAAATAATTCATATAAGATAAAGGAATTCATAAATATAATTCCATAACAACATAATCAAATCAATGTAATAATAGGAATAGAAATATAACCCTTTATTATCTTAGATGGAAAATAATTTTGATAAAACACTTGAACTCCATTCTTGAGGAAAATATCCTTTCTACTTCAAAAATACTTTTCCTTTCTTAACATGTCATACAAATCTAAACTAAAAGAAGTTGATTAAAAATAAACTTGAAAACGTGTAAATGAAGCTTCTTGGAAATAATGTTTTAAAAATCCATTCATGCCGTATAAGTTAAAAAAACATTCTTCGTACTTTTGTCGGAAAAGTCAAAAAGTACCTCGTACGAAAAACAACAAAAGATTCCTTTCATATCCTTTACTAAAAACTCACCAAAGGGTAAAATTAGATTTAAAAAATTGTAGGTGTATGGAAATAATATTACATATTGAGGAAACATAGATATGGATGATAAAATACACCCCAGTAAATACTAAAGTATAAACAATCTCGGATAAAAATGAGATTGTGATATTTCCCTTACCTTAGGTCTAATCTGCCTCGTAAGTGTCTGAACATCCTGTATAATGATTTAAATAATGTCATTGACTTATTCCAGAATCATACTCATTGTTATGATATCATATATGGTTCACTTATGGCTTTATATTACCCGTTCTTTTGTAAATTCCATGTTAAAGAGCGTTTTGGGTAAAATCGTTTCATTTACCGTCCGTGTTTTGACTTGTAATTAATCATATGATTACTTAGATCATGATTAATTAAATACAGAATATAAAACATGATTTATATATAATATATATTCAGAATATATATATATATATATAATATATCAGTAAATGGAAAGAAATACACCGTTCATGGAGACGGTAGACCGTACGTACGCATGAACGCTATTTTCTTTTCCTTATTGAGTTGAATGGAATTAAGTAGATGACATACATATATATACACATAAATCCAGAATCATTATTATGTCATATATTTCATTATTAATTATTATATATACTTTATAATCATTCATGAATGGTTAACGTGAAGAATGAATCTCATCGCATCGTGGATACGGTAGTCCGTACGTACGCACGAGTGATGATATCGTTCTCATGATCATGGAATTGTATTAGAGTGTATGTATATTATTTGAGAATCAATATCACTTTACAATAATCATATATAGTTATTATGTACAACATTATACCCATCCAAGTAAGGTGGTGGTGGAAAATAGATTACACCACGGCGTGGAGATGATATTCCGTACGTACGCACGCGCGGTGATTTTGTTTTCCGTAGGATGGATAGATGGTGAAATAAGGTTGTTTCATAATTATAATAACATATCAGTATATAAGTGATACTGATGTTATTACTTCATAATGAAACAACCTAAGAATAAGAAGTGGAAGAAGAAATAAAGATGAAAGAATCGGTAACGGACATTACCTCTTCTTTGAAGCGCCTCTTTGAGATCTCCTTTTAGGGCACTAAAATTGGTCTTTGAGGAAGACCAGAACCTCTAGGATGTTTCTATGGAAGTGGAGAAGGTAATTTGGCAGGGTTTTGTAGAGCTTGAAGGCTCAAATTGGTGTGAGGAAGAGAGGGAGGAGGTTCCCTTTTATAAGGGAGGAGAGGGGCACCTTTGGAATAACCAAAACTATTATTTTATTATAAAGTAAAATTCGGTTTTAAATAGCTCCAAATTGATTCATTTAGAATATAAGGTGGGTATGGGTAGAAATCCTCTCATACAATAGAATTTAGACAAGTTTATGTTCCTATTTAAACCTTATCATTTAGATTTAACATTAAGTAAAATAATTTTACTTTTACCGTGTCTTCTTGTGTTCTTATACTATAAGGTTAATAAACTTACTATAAGAAGCCAAACGAACCCCAAGATATTTATTATTAATATATATAACCTTAACTAAGTCATTTGGCCGAACCTTAGATTTTTAGGAATAAAATAACAATTACAAATATAATATTTGTTTTAAAAACTATTTTATGTCAATTTTGACACTATTTAGTAATTGATTTTTGTGAAAATCATAACAGAATTATTAGTCCGAAAAAAGTTAATTAAATCAATACTAAAATGTCATATTAACCTAGAAAATTAGTGAAATTCATAAAAAGTCTCAAATTATATTTATTTAGGTATTTATAACATCAATTATGTCAATATTTCATTAATAAGATAATTACTGCATCATCTTCGTGTCATAAATAAATTAAATTATTTAAAGTCTAAAAATTACAAATAAAATATAATTATGTAGGAAATCTTTTTATATTTCTAATGAATATTTATAGTCGAATTGATCTTATGTATAACCCTATATTAAAAATGATTTAGTTATTAAACTTTGATTTTAACTATTTTAACCCTTCTTTAAATAAATTAATAATAAATGTCCTAATCTAATCCAAGTGGGCCTAAATGGTCATATTTTATTCCTAAGTTTGTTTTTGGTCTAATTACACTTTTCCAATAGAATTAGGACATGTGTTAGGGTAATAATAATATCATTTTTACCCTTAATTACCCTATTTACTTTTAACCGTGGTAAATAAAAGTAAAAAGTTACTATTGACCAAAAATTATTTTCATCTCATTGAACCACATTTTAGTTCTTGATATTGACCGTGTCTCTCTGATTTTAGAAATTCCACTCACAGAAGCGGTAAAATTAAGTTTTATGAAAAATTCAGTTTTTTTAACTACCACTTAGTGGTTTCACTATTCATCAAAAATTGAATGTTTTCAGAAAAATAACAAAAATTAGGCCTAAGATATATTTGATATTATGAATTAAAAAATGATGTATATTTTACCAAATTCAAAACATATCAGTTGCATTAATTAATTTAAAAATTAATTTCCGTCGTCAAAACAAATAGCGTGTTCTTAAGAGATAATAACTATCAAAAGATTGACAGTTTTTTATGTCTGGTTTAAATGTGAAATTACATCCAATAACCAAAATTGTATCAAATTGTAAAAATATATTCTAAATATACTTTAAAACCAATCAAATTAATAATTTATCACTATTAATTATTTCTATTAAAAAGGTTGTTTTTAATTAAAATTTAGTAATTTTCACTATTCATTAGAAAATGAAAGTTATCCGAAAAGTACCAAAATTTCACCCTAAGATAATTTCGATATTCTGAATCCAGAAATGAAGTCCATTTTGAAAAATAAAAATTACAAAATTTCAAAAAGTATTTATTACTATTCATAACGGCTAGTTTTAATAATATTTTAATAGCATATCGTTGTTTAGTGAAACTCGGTATTGCATACTACACACGCTATCGAGGAAGGTCGCGATTGCGTGTAATGCAAGGAAAGTCAAGGATGCGTATTGTGCAAGCTCCTTTTGGTGTAGCGTACAACACAAGACATTAATGAAATTAAAAATAATATTTTTCATAAAATCTTGGGGTGTTACAATATTTATTCATGTGATGATCATTTGATTTTTATTTCCCACTTCCACTTGTTTGGGTTCATGGGAAACCTAGGAATTAATAAATAGTTCTAGATGTATACTACACAAGTTAGATCACACACTAGATAGTTTCCCCTAGTTGTATGGTTTTCTTACTCTATAGGAGTGTCCCTAATGAGGAATGTGTGGGTAATTCAGGTGAATTTTCTATTTTTTTAGGATTCAACATAGGCTGACTATTGGCCTCATTGTAGTGTGAGTATGAAATGAATGAATAATTGAATTCCCTCTATGATTTTGATACATTGCAGATAATAAAATTGGAACTAGGAAAGAGGGATCTATAGAACAATTAGATTTATCATCTAAAGGAGAAAGTGGATGATAGGAAATAGTGCAAGGTGTCTCTAGTTGCAAATATATTTCAATAATTAGAAGGATTAGATTTTAGTTAGATTTTCTCTACTACTGTAAAGAACATAATAATTTAGATGGTTCTTGGATTGGTTTCCATTGAATATTTATTTCTAGAACAAATTGACGTCATGATTATATTCCTTCATAGAGATTCTAAGGAAGAGATATATATAGATCAAATAGAAGGTTTCATGCTAAATGGAATAGAAGGTTCAGTTCCAATCTTAAATGGAGTTTTTTTGGGATTAAGTAGGCACTAAGATATTGTAACTGTAATTTCAATGCTTTCATGGTAGAATTAATGTTCATGTAATGTAATGTAAATAATTTCTACTATATGAAGGTGTATTATGATGGGGGTTTTTGTAATTTTACTTATTTATGTGGATGAATTTATCTTAGTTGGATAAATGAAGGAAAGTATGGAAGAGTTGAAGATTTATTTATCTAAAAGATACCAAATGAAGGACCTTGGTTCTGGAAAGTGGATATTGGGGATACATATTTAAAGAGACTTAAAGTCTATAATTTTTTTTATCCTTGGTTAATTTTTATATCAATATTTTGTGTATTTATTTTGTTAAAAATTAATATTATTGAATCAAATATGATGTATACGAATAAATAATTGATGGATTCCAATCGACTGACAAAAGAGTAAGAAGATAGTGTGAAAGAGTTCATTAAGTTTGAAAAATATCATGAATATGAACCTTATCAAATCCTTTTTTCATGTTTAAACTATTGTTATTCAATAAAAATAAGTCCAGATTAGTTGGAAGAACACTTGATCTATCATGAAATAGATCAAAGTTATAAATTCTAGAATAAACATGAAGAAAAAGAAAATGTAGCTAGTGGATGGGATAACACTACATTTTATGGATCATCTGATATGATTACAAGTGTGGAAAATGAAAAAGAATGTATCAAGGATATGAAAAAAGATGTGAATGATTATGAAGATAATATTTATGAAATGACAAGGACAATTTAAGATGAACTTCGTGATTTCCCAAAATTGTTTAAGAAGTTTAAGAGTTGTGCAAAGATGCCATTGTATGCTGGTTGCACTAAATATAAAACATTGTTATCCATATTGAAGCTATTTAATTTGAAAGTAGGAAATGGATGGAGTGACACCAGTTTTATGGAATTACTTTATCGCTTGAATGACATGCTCCCAAAGTATAATGATCTCCTGACCCGAAAATTCGATTCCAAATGAATGCTATGCTTGATGGGTATGATCTATGAAAGAATATATGCATGCCTGAATGACTGTATTCTATTTCATAGGGACCAATAATCACTTATAGACTTCCCAAAGTGTGGTGATTCTTGATATAAGAAAGATGAATCTGGTATTATGAAAGTTTTATGGTACTTTACAATCATTCTAAGGTTTAAGCACCTATATTGAAGTGAGGAGACTGTAGGGAAATTAATGTGGAATGAAGATACAATAATTAAAGATGAGAAACTAAACCACCTGATAGACTCCCATCAGTGGAAGAGAATTGATCATAAGTATCCTAAATTTGTAAATGAGTCGAGAAAACTTTTTCTTACATTATCTAAAGATGGATTTAATCCATTTGGTTTTCAAAGAAACACTCAAAGTACATGGTCAATTATGTCGGTAAATTATAACATGCCACCGTGGTTATGTATGGAATGAAAATAAATCATGTTATCTATGCTTATATGAGGATAAAAACAATTGGGTAATGATATTGATGTTTATTTAGATCCATTGATTGAGGATTTGAAATTATTGTGGGATTCAAGTGTTATGTTGTATGATGCTTACAAAAATAAAGATTTCACATTGAGAGCCATGTAGTAAGGAATGATCAATGACTTTCTTACTTATGGAAATTTTTTCAGGATATATAATTAAAGGAAATAAAGGGTTCACCATTTGTGAACAAGGCACACAATCAATTATTTTTAAATATTCATTGAAAACTATGTTTCTAAGAAATTAAAAATTTATATCCCAATAGTATAAGTACAGATCTTGGAAGATATAATTCGATGAAAGTTTAGAAGAATGTACAACACCAAATCCACTAAAAGGTGATCACCTATTTGATAAAGTAAAATATGTGGACATTGCTTTTGGTAAACCATTTTTAAAATACATTATGAAAACTGGTTGGAAAAAGAGATCTGTTTTTTTGAATTACTACACTGGAATTGTTTGTACGTCAGAAATTTTCTCAATGTTATGCATGTTAAAAAAATGTATGTGATTGTATCATCGGGATATTTCTAAATGTGCCCAACAAAAAAAATGATGAAATTAAGGCTATCTTGGACATGGTTGGCATGGGAATACAAGAATAGTTGGCTCCAATGAAGGCTAAAAAACAAACTTTTCTGTCTCCAATAGCTAACACTCTTTACAAGCATGATAGATATCAGTTTTGCAACTTCTTGAATGATGTAATGGTTCCAGAGGGTTATTCATCAAATATCAAGAATATCATGTCAATGACTGATTTAAAGTTAAAGGGTTTGAAATCACATGATTTACATGTTTTTATGCAAGATCTAATTCTTATAGATTTATGTTGCATTTTGGCCAAGAATTTCCATCATACATTAACCGGGATCTGTTTCTTCTTCAAAGCTATATGTAGAAATTTTATAGGCTTAGAAAAATTACCAACTATGGAAAGATAAATTTCCATCACATTATGTGAATTGGAAATGTTCTTCCTGCCAACATTCTTTGATACGATGATTAATTTGATGGTTAATTTGGTGAGAGAGATTCAAATATTTCGTCCTTTACATTATAGATGGATGTACCCCATTGAATGGTATATGAATATTTTGAAAGGGTATGTCAAAAATTGAAGACATCTAAAGGGTTGTATTGAAGAGTGACATATTGTTGAAGAAGCCATTGAATTCTATACCAAATACTTTTCTAGTGTGGAAAGCATTGGTTTACCAAAATCTTGTCACATTGGGTGGCTTCCAGGTGAAGGAATTTCTAGAAGAGATGTTGTCACAATCAATATTACAGATTGGGAGCTGACCCACCTTTACTTTTTTCATAAAAGTTTAGAGGTTTACCCATTAGTTGAAACCTAAAAATAAATTCTTAGGTATTTGAATCCATCAAGGGTTGTAATATAGATATCAAATACACATAATTAATAGTTTATAGGATGGTTTTATGACCATATTTTTAAGGATTCAGATGAAAATAGAAATTCAATTTTAGAACAACTTCGACGGATAGCTAGAGGACATAGTGTGTATGTATTATATTATAATGGTTATATAATTAATAGTTATACGTTCTATATAAATGAACATGATAAAGAGAGTATCATGAAAAATACTGAAGTTACACTTGTGGTTGAAGCGATACATGTTTTTGGTACTAAGGATAGAAATCCAATTTATATGAATATGTCATACTTTGGCATCACCAAATAAATATGGGAGTTGGATTATATAACATTTCAAGTTATGTTTTTTCAATTCAAGTGGGTTGATAATAGAAGTAAAGATAAAATAGATGAATTGGGATTTGTGAAATTTGATTTTAGTAAGGAAGGGTATAAAGACAAACCGTTTATAATTTCATCATAGGTAATAAAAGTATTTTATGTTCTAGATCTCGGAAACCAAAAGTGGTCAATTGTTCTGTTATTGACCAAAACCACTGAAGGGTCAAATGAAAATTCAACTGAGAATGAACCTTTAATTAGGATGTTGCAATCATTCCATAGTGGTCTCAATGTAGACAATGTTTTGTATGTCAGAGGAGACCACAATGAAGGGATTTGGATAATCGATAAAGGGGTCAAATCCATTTAGCCTTTTAAAAAAAGAGAGTTCAATAATCAGGTAATATTTTTTTTTGTAATATAAATCTTGTTACCTCATGTTATTATCCATTTTATGCTGCATTTATATAATCTAAATTAAATGTTAAACCACTTCTACAAAAAGGTCTCTTAACCCAATGCTACTCATAGTGCAGAGAAAAAACAGCCTTCTACACATTCCGGTGCTCCCATTCTTGAGGAACAATAGGTTTCTAAACTAGTTACTGCTCCCAGTGTAGAGGTACAATGACTATATTCACATGCTGATGCTACAGCTCCAAAGGAAAATATTGAAAACTTTGAATACTAGGTAATGGTAGGTGACAAAGTTCCAGAGAAGAAGAAAAAAAGAAGCATCATAGTTTTATGGTGTTAGAAAAAGTCATTAAGGTGAAAGCCAAAGGAATCAAATATGAGGTCGTATGGAATTCACAAGGCCAACATGTTAAACCCAATAAGTCCATTTTTAATATTTACATTGGAATCATCACTCGATAATGTGTTCCAATTGATATAGATTTGTTGCACCATTTTGTGCCCATGCTTAAGACACTAATGTGGGAAGATATTATGGTAACATTATGATATAATTTCTTTATTTTACTAAAAAATAAAATAATGAAACATTTACTTACTCTTCAAAATCTATTACAAAGTGAATTTATTGTAAATGACTCCCAAAAAAATATGTATTAATGATTTCTTGAAGGATTCACAGAGGATTTCTCAAAATTACAACAAGACATTATCTTAAAGATGTTGAAGGGAAAATAAAACTACACACACAAATTATCTATGAGCACCTGATAACCTAAGAATCATGGGATGCATTTACTGGCTGTCATGAGTATGTGTCTTTTTAGGTACACTGTGGCTAGTAATGCGTTGTTTGATGATATGTGCATTCATCACTTTGATTGACAATTTTTTATTTATGAAATAGTAATTGAGTGCTGTAAATAAGGAATAGGTAGTAAAACCAACTTACCTCTACTGTAAAGTAAGGATGGGGTACACTTCACTTGAAAAAATTGGTATGTATTTTAAATTTGCTATAATACTTTTATGCGACATGAAACAACACCATAATTATGTTCTTCTGCTTATATGTAGATTAATGAATCTAAATTTAAATCCACTTCCATCCCACACTATGTTCTATGGAAGGAGGAATGTGTAAATAAATATGGGATATTAATAGATGAAAACACACAAAAAGTGTGGGAAACATGTGTAAGTATTACATAATAAAAATTTGTTTTTCTTTAATCGCTATTACATATAAATGATCAATTATTTTCCTATATTTTCTATCTGCCATAGTCATAGGAATCAGAAACAGCTGTACTAGATGAATACATACTATTAGTGGCCTTGATATGGCTAGAACAGTATGGCCGCATTAGAGGTGCATGTTTTGGGGTGATACCCCAAACATATGTTAAGAAAAAAACAAGAGGATGATAAAAATGAATTAATGAAATATATGAGAGAAAGAATATATAACCTTAAAGAATAATTCCATTATAAGAGAAAGTTTATGGAAAATTTTATGGGGGGAAGAAAAGAGAAGAAAAAACTCAATAACAACCATTATGTGAAGATCCCGCCCCACCCCCACCAGATTTATGGTGATCTATCCCCATAAAAACTATCTTAACCAAGTTAATAAATGTTCTAATAATTGTTTCTACAAAATGTGAATCATATAGACACTAATAACTTTTCTATATAGATATTATATAGTATAATAATGATTTTGATTTATATCTATCAACACCCACTCATCACCTTGTAGCGAGGGCTACAATGTTCAATATCCAAAACATCATGCTACACAACAGACCAATTCTAAAAGGTCATGTGAGAGTGTTGATTAGAATATCCCATGAGCTGATCACTAAGTTACCTATTCCAATTGATGAGGAAGATATTCATATAGTCTAACAAGCTTTTGGAACATTCATCACATGACCATCACATCTTGTAAAAAAACACATCGACAATGAGGTATTCATTTCCAATTTATTTTTCAAGATAAAACATTAACAATCAATGAAAAAAGGTCTAAAATGATGAATGTTATTACAGATAGAAAAATGGAAAGGGTTAAAATGAAATACTGACTCAAAACCATCAAAAGGATCGACCAACTGATTAAAAAGATCTTCTAAAAACATCTTTACCCAACCCATTCTATATTATCATTTACTATAATTGAAGGTTCATGTGGATAAAAAGTTAAAAAATATTCATACCCGCATAGTTTATTTTAAAGAAAATATGTATGGAGATAAATTTCAAGATTTCATTGATGTTGAGAATGTAAGTGAAATCCTCAACTATGATTTTCTAGGTGGATCAGTTGTAAATGTATATATAAGGTATTCTTTTTTATTTGATTTTAAAAAAGATAATATACTATGTTACTTATAACTAAATACATTTCATATTTTTGGTAGGTGTATATATGAAAAAAATTGAAGGGATTTCCCCATGATTTTTTTTGGACTCTTTAGTCCTCACACCACCTCTACAGAACAACCAAAAATGGATTCCAAAAAATATGGTGAAATAGTAGCAGTCCGAGTCAAATCATTTGAAAGAAAAATTTTAGATGATAGAATCTTTTTAATACCAACTATGTAGGGGTAAAACTCTACAATTTAATCATAGAAAATATAATTTCATTTCTTTCATTACTTATTCCTTTTTGTGTTTTTAGGAGACATTGGATGCTCATTACAGTCAATTTGGATACTCTGAAGATTTATTTTCTAGATTCAATGCATGGATACCCAACAAGCTGACCACACATGATGTAATTTTTCAATAAGTAATACACTACATCTAAAATTTTAGAACTAAACATCAAGTTATATAATTTATATTATCTTTTAATGAGGTTTATAATATGATAGGGTGATGTATGATTATTAAGAAAAACAAGGAATGAGTCCAGGGTCTAAGAACGAGAAAGATGATAAGTTATATGACTGAAAATGTATCAGGGTTTATATAATAATATTTCACTATCCAAAAACATATAAAAACAAATTACTTATTTTTCACAATGTTTTTTCAGTGTTTGAAACAAACAAATGGAAAATATTTTGGTTATTATTTTTGTAAATTTATGAGAGAGATCATATTACATGAACAAACTAAAATCCCTGAAGCGACATTTTCAAAGATAATTACTATTTCATTTAAAATATTTATTAATAATTTGTGTATTTATAACTTTTTAGTACTACTATTACTATAAAAAAGACTCATATTCACAAGACAATATAGATTTTCTAAAAAACTAATTGGAAACATACCTGATAGAAGAATGTATACAAATATCATGAATATGTGACTTCCATAGAATTAGTGGATTGTTTAATATTTATATTTAATTTAATTATTTTTAGTATTACTCACATAATAATTTTTTTCTTATAAAGGTGGATCCATTTGTTTGAGTTTGGGCAGTTTTTTTGAAACTAATCATGCTCATGAGAGATCAGACTTTGAGGCTGTAACTAAGATAATGACAATAAGGAAACGGATCAAGAATTTATAAAGGATAATTACTACTACTTATTTAATTAATTAAATTTTCATCATTTTATATAATATTTTTAAGTTAATTTCCTTATCATTTTTATCTAATACTTATTTAGTTTTTTAAAGATATTTTGGGAAGTTATACTTTCCTTTCAACTATCCGCAACAAGCTAAAAAAGGGAGAACATGTTCCTTTCAGGTGGAAGAGAAAACCCCATGTTGCATGAAATGTGAAGTGAATTATAAGGATGCATCTACCAAGTGATTTATTAGTAGTTTAATGAAAAGTATAACTCTCTAAATGATCTATCATGAACATTTTATTGAAAATTTTAGTAATCAACTACACCTCAATCAGCCGCACCTCAATTTGATACATAGTGTGCTCAGTATGACTCAAAATGTATGGTTTTAGTTTATCATATTCTTTGATCCTTTAATATTCATGTCTTATGAACTTCCATTCTTTAATCTATGACTCATGATTATGATCTATGATATGCAGGGTGTAAATTTCTAATGTTAATATCACCTTATAACATCTTTTTTCTCATGTTATCCTTATATTATCATTTAAATATCCATTTTTTACACTTATTGATCATCTATGATCACCCTTTATTATGTTTCATATCCTTAAGTTATTAAGAATAGTTTTAGAAATGATATTTCTAATAATGTTTCTAGTAAATAATAACTTAATGAGAGACTCTTATGAACTAGTTCTTTATGTTTCCATGTTTCCAAAATCACTAGACCTAAACTATTCTAGAATAGATCATTATTTTATGTAAGGAATATTAATCTACTAATATGTGATATCTATGTATGAAATGTATGGGTTAATATAGTTGGTATTAGAGAAATTGACCTACTCAAAATCGAGAAAACTCATTAAGCTATTTTGATACTTTTGATAAATGATCCATAAGTTATTTGATATGTGTAGGAATCATCCCCACCTTAATAAAACAAAAAATATGATTGATATGACTCAAAGTGTCTCTTTTTATTTAAAATTGCCATTATTTTTAGTAAAAAGAGAAAGCGACATATTGAAAACCGAGAAAATGCATTTGGATTGTTTTGATACTTTAAGAAAATGATCCATAAGTAATTTTTAATATGTAGGAATCAACCATACATCAATCTGACACACAGTGTGAATGATATGACTTAAAGTGTGTATTTTTATATTAAATTGAAATTAAATTTAGAAAAAAGAACAGGGTACATACTGAAAACCATGGAAAAACATTCATACTATTTTTATACTTTAAGAAAATTATCCCTGAGTCATTTTTGATGTGTAGGAATCAGCCACACCTCAATCTGAATCATAGTGTGACCGGTATGACTAAAAGTGTATGTTATCAGTTTAAAATTGACAATTTATCTCAAATCATGTCACTCACTGAAAACCAAGAAAACACACTCTGATTGTCTTTATAATTTAGTACAATTATTAATAATAAATTTACGATGTGTATGAAGTAGTCTCATGTAAAAATGACACATGATGTGACTGGTATGACGGAAAAATGCGTGTTTCTAGTTTGAAATTACATTTTAGTAAAAAAATACAACTGGATTACTGAAAACCGAAAAACCACATTCAAATTATTTTAATAGTTTATATAAAAATGATCTATAATTCATCAGTTACATGTAGTAATCAACCACACTTCAATATGATGAATAGTGCGACTGATATGACTAAAAGTGTCTCTTGTTTATTTAAAATTGACATTATTTTTTGTAACAAGAATAAGTGACATACTGAAAACTGAGAAAATTCATTTTTATTGTTTTGATACTTTAGTAAAACGATCCATGGGTCATTTTTGATGTGTAGGAATCAATCTTACCTCAATCCGACACACAGTGTGAACAACTTGACTTCAAGTGTGTATTGTTTATATTACATTGACATTAAATTTATAAAAATGATTAAGTGACATACTAAAAACCAATAAAAATCATTATTAGTGTTTTGATACTTTATTAAAATGATCCATGAGTCATTTTTTATGTGTAGGAATCAACCACACCTCTATCTGATGTATGATATGACCGGTATAACTAAAAGTGTCCATTATCTATTTAAAATTTACATTTTAGCTCAAAATGTTTCACTCACTAAAAACCAAGAAAACACAATTTTATTTTCTTAATAATTTATGAAAGTAATTCATAATCCATTTTTTTATGTGTATGAAGCAATCTCATGTCAAACTGATGCACGATGCGACCGATGTGACTCAAAATGCATGTTTCCAATTTGAAATGACATTTTAGTAAGAAAACAAAACTGGCATACTGGAAACCAAGAAAACACATTCATACTATTTTTATACTTTAGTATAATGATCTATAATTCATTTTTTATGTGTAGGAATCAACTTCACTTCAAAATGATGCACAATGTGGTTGATATGACTCAAAGTGTCTCTTTTTATTTAAAATTGACATTGATTTTAGTAACAAGAACAAGTGACATACTAAAAATTGACAGAATGAATTCATATTATTTTTATACTTTAGTAAAATTATCCATGATTCATTTTTGACATGTAGGAATCAACTACACCTCAAAACGATGCATGGTGTGAACGACATGACTTTAAGTGTGTATTTTTATATTAAATTGACATTAAATTCAGCAAAAAGAACAAATAACATTCTGAAAACCAATAAAACACATTCAGATTGTTTTCTTAGTTTAGTAAAATGATCTATGATTCATTTTTGATGTTTAGGAATCAACCACCCCTCAATCCAATGCACAGTGTGACTGATATAACTAAAAGTGTTCATCATTAGTTTAAAATTAACATTTTAGCTCAAAATGTGTCACTCACTGAAAGCCAAAAAAACATGCTTTGATTGTCTTCATAATTTATTAAAATTATTTATAAATCATTTTTGATGTGTATGAAGTAGTCTAATTTCAAACCGATGCACAATGCAACCAATATGACCCAAAATGCATGTTTCTAGTTTGACATGACATTTTTATAAAAAAAGACAACTGACATACTAAAAATCAATAAAGATCATTCATATTGTTTTTTATTTAATAAGATAATCTATAATTAATTTTTTATGTTTAATAATCAACCACACCTCAATATGATGAATAGTGTGGACGGTATAACTCAAAGTGTCACTTTTTATTTAAAATTGACATTAATTTTAGTAAAAAGAACAAGTGACATATAAAAAACCAATAAAACGCATTCAGATTATTTTCATAATTTAGGAAAATGATACATACATCATCTCTATAACTTAATAATCAACCAAACCTCAATATGACACATGCTGTGAATGATATGACTTTAAGTATGTATTTTTATATTAAATTAACATTAAATTTAGCAAAAAGAACAAGTGACATACTGAAAACCAATAAAGCACATTTGGATTGTTTTGATACTTTAGGAAAATTATCCATGATTCATTTTTGATTTGTATGAATCAACCACACCTAAATCTTATGTATGGTGTGACTGTTATGACAAAAAGTGTCCATTATCAGTTTAAAATTGACATTTTAGCTAAAAACATATCACTCACTGAAAATGAAAAAATGTGCTCTGATTGTCTTCATAATTTTGGGAAGTGATTTATAATTTTTTTGTGAGGTGTATGAAGTAGTATCACATCAAACTGATGCATGATGTGACCTGTATGGATCAAAATGTGTGATTTGAGTTTGAAGTGACATTTTAGTAAGAAAACACAATTAACATTCTAAAAACCAAGAAAACACATTTAGATTGTTTTAATAATTTAGGAAAATGATCTATAAATTATTTTTGATTTGTAAGAATAAACATAACCTTAATATGATGTATGGTGTGGCTGGTATAACCCAAGGTGTATCTTATTATTTAAAATTGAGATTAGTTTTAGTAAAAAGAACAAGTGGAATACTGAAAACTGAGCAAATACATTCATATTATTTTGATAATTTAGGAAAATGATCCATGATTCATTTTTGAAATATAGGAATCAACCCCAAATCAATAAGACACATAGTGTGACTAGTATAACTCAAAATGTTTATTTTTATTTTAAATTGACATTAATTTAAGTACAAATAACAAGTGACATACTGAAAATTGATAAGATGAATTTGGATTGTTTTTATACTTTAGAAAAATGATACATAAGTCATTTTTGATGTGTAGGAATCATCCACAACTCAATATGATGCATAGTGTGACCGGTATGACTAAAAGTGTCCGTTATCTGTTAAAAATTAATAATTTAACTCAAAACGTTTCACTCAATAAAAACCAAGAAAATTTTCTCTAATTATCTTTACAATTTAGTATAGTGATTCATAAGTCATTTGTTATGTGTATGAAACACTCTCACTTAAAACTGATGCACTATGCGACCAGTATGACTCAAAATGCATGCTTCTAGTTTGAAATGAACTTTTAGTTAAAAAACAAAACTGGCATACTGAAAACCCAAAAAAAAATTTCACACTATTTTGATACTTTTGGAAAATTATCCATAAATAATTTGTGACAGGTAGGAATCAGACTCACCTAAATTCGATGCATGGTGTGACCGATATAAATCTAAATGTGTCATTATTTAAATTTTATATTAATTTTAGTTAAAAAACAAGTGACATAATCAAAACTGAGAAAACAAATTCAGATAATTTTGATATTTTAGAAAAATGATCCATAACTCATTTGTGACCTGTAGGAATCAACCCCACCTCAAACCGATGCATGATGTGACCGATATAACTCCAAATGTGTATTTTTTATTAAAAATTGAAATTTATTAATGTATTCTTTTATATTAATGTTTAATTTATTTATTTATAGTATTACTAACATAATATTTTATTTCTTATATAGGTATAATATTTTACTCAAGTTGAGATGATTTGTTCAGTAACTGATACCATGGGTGGACATTTTTGAGAGGTGATCACAAGCATCAAAAGATGAAACATTAATGTTTTTAACTATTTGTTGGATAATTGTAAATGTAATTATATAAAACGTTGTTTGAAATATATATAGAAGTGTTTTTTATATACCATGGGTGGACATTTTTGTATTCATGATGTTAATTAAATTTATATAGCATTATTTGCTGGGTGTGCTTTATATACATGCAGGTTTTTGCTGGGTGTGCTGTGATATTAACAGCACATTGCACCCAACTAGGGCCTTATAAGAACTTAAAATAGCATTGATAATGGGGTGGGGGGGGGGGTCCTTTATCTATGCTAAAATAGTGTTTATAATGGTGATCCTTTATCAACACTTTTTTAGTGCAGATAAAGGATCCCCTTTATCATCACTATTATTAACAATGATTTTTTAGCACTGTTAAAAGCCATTTTTCACATGTTAAAGGGTATATGTGTAGTAGTGTAGCAGGAAGTATAGCCTTGAGGTTTCTCATCAAGGAAGTTGCGGCTAGAGTATCTACACTGACAGCTCTGTTATATGACATCAGTGTGGATGAAAGGGGTATATGAAGCCTTTGTGGGATAGAGACCCTCTTGAGTTCCATGCTTGTAGCCATATGGGACATCTTAAGATATTTTTCTGAACCATTACACATGCTTCTAGTGGAATATTCTCTGCACTAGATCCACCTTTATGGGTAGGTTCAGTTGTGCAACATTAGGCTGGGAGTTAGAGTATTATTGGAAGGAAAGGTTGAGGATGTGGTCGTGGTCATGGTGTGTAGACTTCTGATTATTAGTGCTAGTAGAGAAGACATTCTCAGGGTAGTCCTTCTGTAGCACATGGCCATAAGTTATGCCAGTTTCATGCCTTACAACCCATACCTAAGGATAAAAGTGTAGGACTACCTAAAATATGAGGTAATATTCTAGTATCCTATACTATTGTATTTTATTTATTTGATATAAGTTCCTCTCAATCCTTTATCTCTTTATTGATTGTAGAAAATATAAGGCTAGAAATTCAGTACTTCTATGGTGTGATGACCCTAGACACACCGTTGGGAGTGTGGTTAGAGGGCATTCATCAATGCAGGGATTGCCCCTTGAGGCATGCAGTTATCCCTTCTCATGGAACCTCTTCGTACTTGAGATTATAGGTTTTGATGTCATTCTCATAATGTATTGGATGGTTCTATATCACACCTATGTAGACTGCTATCACTGTAGGGTGTCATTCTCATTACTAGATGTATGAAGTTATCTCTACAAGAGTGAGTGGAATGTCCAAGATTGTAGAACTAGACCAGAGCATCATGGGCTAGGTGGAGTGATTTCCCAGATTTCTAGTCTTTTCATGGAGGAGTTGGGAATACATTTGACATATTTTCCTCTAGTGTTAGACTGTTTTAGGGATGTTATTCCTGATTATTTTTCTAGATTAACTCCTAATAGAGAGGTATATTTTACAATTGATATTGTCCTAGGAGAATCTCCCATATCTATTCTACCATAAAGTATGACACCTAATAATCTTTAGGAGATCAAGAGATAGTTGGAGGATTTAGAATCAAAGGGTTTTATCCAACCCAACACTTCATCTAGAGGTTCACCCATTAGTTTTGAAAAGAATAAAGATGAGACACTTAGGATATGTGTGGATTACTGATGGTTGAACCAACTTATAGTTAATAACTAGTATCTATTGCCTCAGATAGATGATCTCTCTATCTAGCGCTAAGGATATAGGGTATTCTCGACCTGAGATAGAGCTATCATTAGGCACAATTTAGGCCTTTAGATATACCATGTACAAATTTTCATATTTAGTATAGTTTATATGAGTATATTGTTTTTCATTTGGTCTTATGAAAGTTCCCTCCATTTTTATAGATTTTATGAATAGGGTTTTACAACCCTATCTAGATTATTTTGTAATGGTTTTCATGGAAGAAATCTTGGTGTATTATCATACTCATAAAGATCATGATAAACACCTTAAGATCATTTGAATAAACTGAAAGAGAATCAACTATATGCTAATATTTCTAAGTGCCACTTCTAGATCAAAAAATTTCACCTCTTGTCTCATATTATCATAGAATCAGGAGTATCAGTTGACCTAGAGAAGGTGAGTGCTGTAGTTTACTAGGAGTATCCCAAAAATGTGTTTGATATAAGAAGTTTCTTAGGGATGGATGGATATTATAATCATTTTATATATGACTTATCATTCCATACTGCACCTCTTTCTGGTCTTACTGATAAGGGTGTAAATTTCCTATGGTTAGAAGAATGCGAGAAGACCTTTTAGGAGTTGAAAGGAAGGCATAACTCATCACCGATTATGATTATTATAGATCTTTATAGAGGCTATACAGTTTTTTGTGATGCATCAGACATCTACTTGGGTGGATTATTGGTGTATTAGGATAGATTTATTTCATAAAGTTCTCACTATCTAAGACCTCATGAGTGCAATTACCTGATACACGGCCTTGATCTAGCAGTAATTGTCCATGCCTTATCCTGTTGGAGACACTATTTTATGGGTGAGTAATTTTTTGTGTAGATAGACCAAAAGAGCCTAAAATATATCTTTATGTAGTTTACTTGAATCTCATACATCAAATATGGGTTGAATACCTTCATTACTTTGGTTTTGATCTTTCCTATACACCTGGAAAGGGAAATACAGTAGCAGATGCGCTAAGATAGAAAACTCAGGCATATGCCATATAGGAAGCCGGTGATGAATGGAAATTAATGGAACTATTTTCAGAGTTGCATATAGAGTTTCATGAGATTCACAAGTGTTCGTTTCTTTTAGCCTTGGAATTTACCAATTCAATCCTTGATAGGTTGAAGAGCAGACAGTTTTCAAATTCTAAAGGTTTGGTTCTCTGGGAGGGTATTTCAGGTGAGAACCCACCTCTGGATTGGTCTGTTAATGGAGATGAAATCCTATGTATACAGGGGCATGTCTGGGTTCCTAAAGAAATGAGAGAGGAACTGATGCATGAGTCCCACACTTCTCAGTGGGCAGTTCATCTAGGAATCTCCATGTTGTATCAAAATATGTGTCACCGATATTGGTGGCTTGGTATGAAATGTTGGATAACAGGTTTTATCACTAGGTGTTCCACCTATCAGCAGGTAAAGGAAGAGTACCAGTGACCTTTTGGATTTTTTCAACTATTTCTTATCCCAAAATGGAAATGGGAAGATGTTGTGATGGATTTTGTAGTTGTCTTACCAATGTCACCTCTAGTTTGCGACACCATTTGGGTAGTCACTGATTGACTGACAAATGTAGCCAAATTCCTTCCTATCTAGGAGAATTTCTCATTTGATGAGTTGTGAAGAATGTATTTCCATGAGATCATATGACTACATGGGGTCCCTCATACCATTGTTTCAGATAGGGATGCTCATTTCAAATCAAGGTTATGGTAGGGGTTATAGATATCTATGTGTACACAAGTTCTCCTGAGCATAGTTTTTAAACCTCAGAATGATGGACAATCAGAAAAAATGATACATGTGTTAGATGACATGATCTGAGCATAAAACCTTTATTTTGGTAGTTATTGGGTGAAGAATATACCTCTCATAAAATTTTCCTACAATAATAGATTTCAAGAGACGATTCTGATGGATCCATATGAGGACTTGTATAGCAGGCCATGCTGTTCACCCTTGTGCTAGTTAGAGGCAAGAGAGGCAACACTACTAAGTCCTTATCTCATACAGGAGACTTCAGAGAAGGTATAACTGACCAAGAAGTGTATGTCTACTAATTAGTCTAGAGAAAAATCCTATGCCGACCACCATCAATGACATCTAGAGTTAGAGGTCGGGGATCGTGTTTTCTTATGGGTATCACCAGGATTGGTCATAGATGAATACAAAGGTAAGGGAAGCCATCACCTCATTATGTTAGGTTATTTGAGATCTTGGATAGAGTCGAGCTGGTAGCCTATCAATTATTACTACCCCATAGGCACCATTCCATGAATTCTGTCTTCTATGTTTCACAACTTTGTCATTATTATGCTGACAATACTCATACTTTTGATCTTGATGAGGTTGATTTAGATGTTGATTCTTCATTTGAGGAGTATCCTATACGCATCATTAAATGGATAACATAGACTCTCTGAGGATGATATTTCCCTTTAATATGGGTTCTATGGAAGCATGGCCATTTCTAGAATAGACTTGGGGGTTGGAGGACAATGTATATTCTTAGTGGATGGAGTTATCCTTAGATTATGTTTTTCCACCCTTGGAAGAGAACTCGAGGATGATTTATTTTAAGGGGGGAAGACCATAAGAACCCAATTTTTCTATGGGGTATGAATCCTTTAAATTTTAGTGGATTTTTTTGGACCTATTATGGATTCATAATGAGTTCGTGATGTTTCAAGGGGTGTTAGGGGCTTGTTTGGATCTCAGAACCCCATCCGGTGGAAGAAATCACTGGGCCACATGGTTTATAGAGACTGTTCAATTCATTTTACACAATTTCTTCTAACAGTGTAGGGAATTTTAAAGAGTAGTACAAGGTGTATAGTTTTCCCTAACTATGTGCCTAGCGTCGGATGCTTATGCCAGATGTCAGCAATTTTTAGTAGAGGAGAATGGAATGGTTAGCACATAGTTACTTAAACCGTGTGGCCAAACCATGTGGGTACCCTCCATAGATAGTGTCCTAAGCACAGTTGATGCATAGTTTGGCCAATCATGTGACCCATAATTTTTGGGTAAAATGACCATGATATCCTTAAATTATTTAAAACTTAAACCTATTCTTCATTTTTCTATTTCCAGATGGAAGAGGCTCCATTTTTCTCTATGATGCTCTCCCAAGACTCTATTCATATATTTTGATCCCGATTCATCACCTGACCTCCGATTTGAGATCCAATTATCACATTAGATTCCTATCGGCAAGTGCTTCAGTTCTTAGGCTCAGTTCTTCATTTATATTTTTCTTGATGACTCTATTTTGATACAGGATCATATGCCCTATTTTCAGGACATTGAACCTTTCTTCAATTTTATTCAAATATTGTACAAACTAAGTTCCAATACTAGATGAGGAGAGTGATACACGAATAAGGTAGGAAATCTATGAATTTTCACTGAAGGTATTGTCGTTTAAAAATTTCCATCAATGTGTGCATTCTGGTTTCACTGGGCGGTACTTATTAAAATTTATATACCTTTATTATAATCATTATGCTCATATTCAAGAGCCCTATTCATACATTTTATTCATTCTGTTTGAGGTTGAGACCTCAACTCCATCCAACCATTTAGGGCATGGACCATGTTATGCCTTGTTTCTACTTTTCAGGACACCGTTCAAGTGTGTTTTCCACCTACCCTTATTAAGGTAAGTATTACTTATTAATTAAATGAACCTTTAAATGTTAATTGGAAAGTAGATTCATATATATCACTTGGACTAAAATTTTATAATAAATTGAATTGGTTACATGTCCTAACTAACCTTGTCACCTTGGATGAAAGGTGATGGAATAGACCTAATGAATTAATAAATCGAAAGTATAGATGTATATACCACTTATAATGGTTAAAAATAATTGAATGATAATTGGTTTCATGTCCATATTAATTGTGTCATGATTATTGAAAGGTAATGAAGTGAACCAATTAAATAATTAAGTAATTAAAGTGATAAATGGTTGCATTTCCTCTATATACCTTATCACATTAAAAAAAGGCAATGGAATGAACCTAATGATTTAATAAAAGGAATGAGTATTACATATCATAAATTAAATAATGATATATTTATAAGGTGAATATTTCATATAGACCTTTTATATTTATTAGAGTTTTCATATTTGAGGAAACCTTAGATTCCCGATGGAATGCCTTGAGCACTTAGAGGATGCCATTCTGATTCAATGAACTAGTTTCAAAGGGAGATACCCACCTTGGAACATGTTCCTTTTTTACTAAAAGATTCTTAACATGACACCATAGAATCCCTTCACTATTTCCTGAATATTAGGATGCCTTGGATACACTCCTTGGATCTAGTTTGATGTATTCAGACATGTGGTGCCATGAATTAACCCCATTGAAACCAATCTTTCTTAGGCCAAGATTACCTTGGATGATATCCGTGGACTCAATTAAAATCATTTATAGTGGACTGAATTGGAAATTTCCCCTTGGATTACACTCAAACCCCCTTTATTTTCAGACTGCATGAGTTACTACTATGAGATAGCTGACCCCTGATGTCAAGGATGCCTTCGTTATACCTTGGATCCTCCTTTATTATTTTTATTATGATATATTTAAATGTTGTTAAAAAATTCACATGAATTATCTATATAAACTAAAATTAAATGAATTAATTAAATGATCTCATGTTTAGAGACATTACCAGCTAAGGCTGAAGAAAGTATGAGTTATTATTTTGAGAATTTCTTTACATTTATATATACCAGCACACTGGTAAGTTTATATTTATAGACTAGATTTTTATAGATTCCATTGGAGGTGGCCTATTGTGATTTATCTCATACCCTATCCAGGTTTCCATTGGTACCTAGGAAGATTATATGATCATATGAATAGATAAGGGGAAGTGTCTTGCCTTGGACACCTTGATTTCTTATTTATGATTGAGCTTGGTAGCAGATGATCAGTCCAGTGCTAAGGACGATTGGATAGTTTTTGGTATTTTTTTCTTTTGTATAGAATGTATTGTACTAATTGTCTGATTCCTTGTATAACCATTTTCCTACTTTGTATATACATGAAATATATCATCATCTTTTGTATATGATACCATTATTATTGTTGGATGTTTATGATTATCTTCCACTCCCAGTTTTCATTATTTATTATTACGATTATGCTGTTGTTATCAATATTTTATATCATACATATATATATATATCTAATATGCTCCACTCTGACCAGAGGGCATAGTCTCTCCACTACCACACCCTAGGCCCGCACTACTAGTGGGCAGCCTCTAGCGTACGAGGAGGTGCGCTTTAGGCCATGTGGAACACTGGATTAGGGAACATTTGAGTGAAATACAGGTTGGTATGTCACATAATCAGTCATATATTCAATGATGTCAGGGGTTTCAATCCAAAAAAAACGGGGAAGAGAGGTGTTTTGGGGTTGCTGTTGAGAAGTGGGGGGGGGGGGGGGGTCAATGTGTGGTCCTTTTTAGGGAGAAAGGGGGTTGGGGTTATGAGGATCGGTGGGGGGGGGGTATTGTTGGGAGAAGGGGGTTGGGATCATATGGGGTCATGGAAACCACCTTTGAGAGTATGGGGTTTAAGTCATGGAGGTCACCATCAGGAGAAGGGGGTTAAGGGTCATCTAGGGGAGTGGGAGGGGTAATGTGGGGTCATGGAGGTCACCGTTGTAAGCAGGGGGTCAGGGTAATGGATATCATCAATGGGAGTATAGGGGTCAGGGGTCGTTGAGGGGAGGGGGAGGGGGTTTTTTGAGGCCATGAGGATAGGGGGGGGGGGGGGTAAAAATTATGTTTTTTTAAATAGTTTTTGGTGGTTTAAATACAAATGATGCCAAGTTAAAAAATAAAAAAATATTGCAGCGATGGTATTAAACCACCTCTATATTATAAATTATTTTTAATATTATTTATTTTGTGGTGGTTATTAGAACCACTGCTAATGTGTCCTTTTTTGGTAGTGTTGTTGTTATATTAACTTCTTTATCTGTGATGTCTTGATGTGTTTCTAGTCACTAATATTGGACTTTAGGTATGATAACCAAATATAATTGAGGAAAAGGTCTAGAATGTCACATAATAAGTGTATCCAAAATCTCATTAAATTCGAGTGAATTTAATATTAAGAATAAATATTATTATTAGTTTGTGGAATAATAATTATTCAAGTAAATTTGATTACATAAATTCAATCACAGGATATTCAATTTCAGAATATATGAGTTGAATTTTATTATTTTTTTATTCAAAAGATAGTAAATTAATATTTATTTATTCTCTAGTTTAATTAATATATTAATATAAATATTTTTTAAGCTATAAAAATATTAAAATAAATAATTATGTGTGAGTTTAGTGAATATATTATTTATTTATTTAATGAATAGTATTTATTTGAATAAATTTTTTATTATTAATGGTTCAATAAATTATATGGAGGATTAATGAGTAAACTTAATGGCATAATGAAAATGATATATGTAATGACTCACATCATTACGAGTTATTAATTTCATGGGAAATCTGAATTTTGACTCTAGAGTAGAGGTTTTTTTTGAGAATTGGGATCTAGAATGGAATTTCAAGAATTAGAGCATCTCAAAGAGATATATTTTGAAGCGGTTTGAGGCCTGATGAGTGTCTCGGTTGCTCAGGTGAGCGCTGGAGAAGGACCGGGGGGTGCCAGCTGAAATTTGAGCTATTTGTACTATGTCATGCTGTGACTGTTAGAGGTTGTGACATGAAGAACTATAGAGGATGGAATTGTGATGTAAAGTCTGGTATACCTCACAGGTTCTCTTTCTAGGGAGCATCATGCTTCGAACCTTGGTTACAATGTGATTTTTTTTTGGGAAAAGTGGAGCGTCGCACTGTAACCCCCTGGTTGTGTCATGACCTAATAGAAGTTGTGATTTTTTTTTCAATGTAGACCAATAATTTATCAATCATCCCCTCAGGGTTTTTTAAAAAATAGAGGTTCGCAGAGAAGGTAATTTAGTTGGATAATGGTTCCGAATGCAACAGACACACCTATTTGTCCTATTACTAACTGATATTTTTTTTCAAATTCAACGTATCATTTACAATTTACATGACATGAATACCATGACCAATGATTTTTTTATGAAAAATATTGACATATAATTTTTTTTGGAACTAAGAGTGAGGATATTTCACATTAATTTATAATTAATTTTAAAACATAATAAGAAATTTTACCTCAGTCTTGAGGTATTTTTTGTTGATGATATTGATCTCCCAACCCTAATTAGTATTTTTTTAGTTTCATTACAGAGACCCAATATAGAGTCCCTATGGTAGTGATCAACACATTATCATTCAATGTTCTAAAAAAACCAATGAACCTTTGGGTGCTTGCATAATCAATGGATCATCATGCGTTGGACACCTTGATTACTTTATGTTCTTTCATACTTGAAGAAGTTTTCTCTCATTCTTCTCAGTCTTGAGAGGAAGAGAGGAGGAGGGGGATCTTAAGAAAAAATTATTCTTCACAATGATTAACCTTTATCCAATTGACACATCTTTCTAGTTTTTGAATTAGGGTTATAGTTTAACATTTAATTAATTGTATAAAAAGACCCTTAATAATATATTATACCCAAAAAGAACCTCATTGCATGTAATAAAATGATAATATTATTTTATTTCATGGTGTGCGATAACCCACAAAATGATAAATATTTATTTTAAAATTTAGTAAATAAATATTCATCACCAAACAAAATCTGGTTTATTCATCCTTCTAAACATTTATTGAATCATTGAATAGATATTTCTAATTAAATAAATAAATAAACATTCTATTCACAATATATTGAATAAAAATTTATTTAATATTTTCATAAATAAATAAATTATTTAATAAGTAATTATTTATTATGGTGTGAATAACAATATATTAATAAATATTATATATTCAAAAATTAAACAATTACCTTGAAAATAAACATTTATTTAATATTTGTAATCATTTAAAAAATATTGAATAAATATTACTTTTTGGTCTAATGAATAATATTTATTTCAATTGTTAAATATAAGTTAAATATAAATAGTATTCAACTAAGATCAAAGGAAATATTTTTTGTGTGACCATCTAGGCCTCTTCCTTAGTGACATTAGGTAGGTTTTCCTAAAGTTCAAGATTACTATATAGTAAAGGGTCAAGATAACAACAAAGGAACATGGTACGTTACCATGAAAAACCCATATATGAACACTCATTATGAATTATAATCCCTTCATTATGATATCTCATCAAGAAGGTTGCACATCAGTTTAATCAACCTATATTCTTGATACATATTTCTTTGAGTATCTGAAATGATCCCACCTATACATCATGACAACATAATTTAATGTGATAGTTATATTTCAATAAAAGGGTTAATATATCAACTTCCATTAAAATGGAAGGGACAAATCCTTTAATTATACATTAATAACACATCATTCACAACATACCCAAATTTTTCCTGATCATATGTCATCATGGTTTACGATAATACATCAAAGTGTGTGAGTCAAGACATTAATTAATAATAATATTAAAGTTTAAGGTCCATTACACATTCATGTAGATAGGAATATAAAATGTAACATAAACATGCATATTTCCTACAGTGGGTATGCTCTTATAATCTCCCATCTTAGAGATTATCAAGAACAAACTTCATGAGATAAAGTCACATCTTCTTATGAGTACTCACAATTTATTTTCAATATACCATGTGTCCTTTAATAAAAAATTATCCAATCGTAGACCAAGGTTTAATAATATTGTCTTGGAATTTTAAGGTTCTCATCATAGTGGGGAACTGCTATGCCTTTTTGAATGCAACAGATACTCTAGGACATTATTACATTAAATTCATGCATAACTATAAACAATATCTTATAAGATATTTTAATTAATATTCACTCATTTTAATATACAATTAATATAACATAAAAATAGATGTTTTTAAGAGACCAAATCCAAAAGAATCCCTCTTGGATTAGAGTGAGCTGCTAATGACTTTCAGTTTTCTATCTCTCACATGATGATCCTGTTTCTACCAAGTTAAGGCTTTTATTAAGGGGTATAACATGTTGTATTCTATGGAAAATCTGATCATAGTGACATCACATCTCTGATAAAAAACATTAATAGATGATATTTATGAAGTATGTGCTTCATCCAATTATGTGACATTAGATCCTTTAGAAGAGCCACTACTATAGTATTATCACAATATAGTGTGTTATAATATTTACTACTAGAAACCACATCAATATCTTGGATAAAGTTTCAAATCCAAATTTATTATTTATCTACCTTATAATCTTCAATGAACTTATACTATGCTATATAATCAACAAACATGACTTTATTTAAGATCTTCTAGCTTACATCACCTCTATTTAGAGTAAATGTGTACACCAATCGTGATTGTAGATTATCTTGATCTTTTTGAAAACTATCATACACATATCCTATGATGACCATATTCTAATATCCTCTATATACCAAAAAACTATCCTTAGTACACCCCAAAATACTTAGGTATAGTGTTAAATTCCTTCTAATAGCATCCATATGGGTCAACTTGAAATATTTCTACTACTATTAGGGAGTAGCCAACATCTAGACTTATACATATCATAACATACCTGATAGACACAATCATAAATGAATATAAAATATTTTACTTCTTATATCATTATTTATGTGTTAGAGCACACATTTTATTAGAAATATGAATGACATGTGACACTGGAAACAATCCACTCTTGGATTTTTCCATACTGAATCTCTTCAGTATCTTGTCAAGGTACATACTTTGACTCTATAAAAGTAACATCTTGGATATATCATGATATATATTGATACTAATAATATATTCTTCTTTATTTAATTACTTTATGGATAAGTAATTGTCAAAATAGGCCTTAATGGACTGCAAGGCTAGTATTTCAGTACTAATAAGTAGTATGTCATCAATATAAACCACTAGGAAAATGACCACACTCACACTAAACTGCTTATAGATAAAAGTCTCACTTTTATTCTCTATGAAACAAAATTATATTAAGGATTCATCGAACCAAATGCTCCATGACCTGGATTCTTACTTTAATCCATACATGGATATCTATAATTTTCATTCCTTATCAGAATCCTTTAGAGTCAAAAAATATTACAGTTGTGTCATATAGAAATCTTCCCGAAGGTTCCCTTTTAGGAAATATATTTTTACTTCCATTTTACATATATCATAGTCATGATAATATGCTATGGAAAGTATAATTTTGATTAATTTTAGAATAGAAACTAGAAAATGGTTTCATCATAGTCTATTCCTTGGTAGTTTTTGGAACCTTTTATAACTAGTCATGACTTATAGGTACTAAAATTATCTATCCATGTATATTTTCTTCTTGAATAACCATTTATAATCAATGGGATTTATAACCATTAAAGCATCTACTGAAACACATACTTATTTCTGGTACATGGAATCCATTTCAAAATTCATATCTTTTTTCCATTTGGAAGCTTCTGTTCCACTTACTACTTCCTTATTGGTTGCAAGAACATTATTATCAACCAATAATGAGTCACCATTCTTAGTGACTATAAAATATATCATTCTAGTTCTATAAACTCTCTCATACACCTATTTAGTACTTGTGTCTTCATGACATCCTCTTCCAGGGGGATTTGTGGAATCTATTCCTATGAAAACTCTTTTGTATCTTGATCTTGGACTTCACCAAAGTCTATCTCAATCCCACTATATCCTTTAGAGGTGTGATCCATTTCAATAAATTTGGTATGTCTATTAAACAAAACTTCCATATAAAAAGGATTGTAAAATTGATATCCTTTAATTTCGTTAGGATACCCTATAAAGATACACTTAGTGCCCCATGGCGCAAGTTTTTTTTCCAGAAAAAACCTTAACAAATTATTTGAAACCCCAAACATGTACATACGACAACATGAATTTATTTACATACCAATTATTATATAGAATATTCATTGTTTCTTTAGTTGTCACTTGGTTTAGTATGTATGCTATTTTCTGTAATATGTATCCTCAAAAGGATAATGGATGAATTTCATGACTCATAATTGATCTTACCATGTATAATAGGGTGTGGTTCTTCCTTTTACTTACACCATTCCATTATGGTGTTTAAGGAGGATTAAGCTAATATAAGATCCCAAACTACAAAAAATAATCAATAAAGTCTTGATTAATATATTCTTTTCCAAGATCTGAGCATATTTTCTTAATATTCTTACTAATATGGTTCTCAAATTCATTATTATATTCCTTGAATATTTCAAAGGAATATGACTTATACCTCATTAAGTATAAATACTCATATATATATTAAAGTCATCAGAAAATGTTATGAAGTATGATTCCCAATCATTGGATTCAATTGGAAATGTTCTGAACATATCAGTATGGACCAAATCAATAAGTTTAGTGGCCCTTTCACCTTTTCCATCAAATAGGGATTTTGTCATTTTCCTTGAAAACATTCGTGACATAAACTAAGTGATTTTAGTTCAAATGAATCCAAATATCCATCTTGGTATAATATGGTCAAATGATTTTTGTTTACATGAACTAGGTGGTGATTCTATAATTAGGTGTGGTACAATTCATGTGAATTATATTTATTATCAATTTATAGTACTAGGTTTGTGTAATCCGACACATAAAACAATTATTTAAATATTCCTTACCATAAAAATGTTTTCTTTATAAAAGAAACAAAACTTATTTAAAAATTTAAAAATAAATCCACATGTATCAATAATTGACATGGAAATAAGGTTTTTAGTAATTGAGGACACATAATAACAATATATAAATAATAATATCATTGTAGTTGGAAATATGATGTGGTAATATTCAATAGCTTCAAATTTTTTTTGGATCTGTTGGCTTCTCATATATCCTATTAACTATGGGATTTTTTTGGAATCTACTTGGTTCTTATATTTGAATACATATGTGAGCACTACATATTGTAACTAATACTCAATTTTTAGAATTAGATAAACCACACTTGATAAAAAATTCTCCTAAATATTCCACTTATTATTTTTATGGGTGTAGTTTTTCTTCCATTGACCCTTCTTACTATATAAAAAACAAGTAGTTCCTTGTTTCCTTACATTCTCCTCAATCCTCCTCTTCATGGAAGGGAATTATAAAGAAGCTTTATACTTGGAGTTAGTCTTGGATCTCTTCACATGTACTTTACTTTTATTCACCATAAGAATAGATGGATTTTCATGCTTTACATCATTATCAACTTGGAGAAGTGGAGTGAAAAGATCTAGGTGAGGCTTATCTATGTTTTTATGTTGAAATTTATAGAAAAAATAGAGAATATATGAGGGAGTGATGATGGAATAATATTAGTGTGCAATTATTCAGGTATCTTAAACCCTAGAACCTGTAGATTCTCAATATAGCCAATGAGTTTGACTATGTGAGACCCACATAGTGCACTTTCTCCAAGTTATCTCATGAATAGAGCCTTGGATATCTAAAACTGTTCATGTTTGGTTCTCTTTAGATAAAGATCATGGATATGATATAGCATTATATAGGCATTCATGTTTTCATGTGACTTCATGAGTTCCCTAGACATGGATGACCACATTAAACATTTAATATCTAGTGCATAGTTAAACTATTTTTCATAGATAGAAAACTTACCATCAATTTATTACTTAGTATATAGACCAATGACTGAGGATTATAGAATGTAAGACTATTGTTCATAGATCAACACAACTCATTTTCATATAAACCATTCTTAAAAGTTACAACCGGTTTGGAAATAGAATTTTTTGAAAATTTATCATAGAGATAATATGGTTGATGAACTTGAAATTATTATATATATAATAAGAGAATAGATTACTATTACTGACGCAATTCTCACCTTCTTTAGTTTTAACGATCATAAACACTATTTAAAGTATCTAATGATTATATTTAAGTGGTTGGTAGTTATAATCTCGATGAAATCATGTTATAATTTTGAAATATCCTTGATCAATCCTTCATTAAGTCTTAATATACCTATTAAACTCTTAGAGTGAAGTTATCAAATAATTAAAAGGAAGATTTATTGGCCATAGAAATGTTTGGACACTAGTAGGTAGCACTGGATATCCAGTGCATAGATACTGACTAGCTAGTGGTGAAGGCATAAACCTCCCCTTATAATAGATGTCCATGGGCTAATCGATGTAGTTGGATAGAAGCGTTACATGCTCCAGGTGTCCACTAGCTACCCAATGGAATAAGGCAGTGCATAGGGAGTTCTAGGTGATCCACCAACTACCCAGTAGAGGATATTGGGTATTTAGTGGAGTATATATAGAATTTATGAGCGTGAATTTAATGATGGTCAAAATGTATTAATTTTTGTCTTCTTTGGCTTCTTTGACATCAAAAAATTATAGAATGTTCTTGAAACTTTTGGAAACTATAAATAGACCACTTTGTGGATTTGGAAACATAAAATCTCAATATTTCCCTAACTCTAATGTTCTATGATCACCAAATTTACCCCAAGTGCTCTCAATTTCTAAGTTCCCCCTCTTTCATTCAAGAGTGTGGTTTTATTATAAAATTATTCTCACTCCAACATATTTCTCATTCAATCCTAGAGATTATTATTATATTTTTAAGAGAATTGAGATCACACATAAATGATATTACTTTTATAAATCCCAAATCCTTCCTATCAATCTTCTATTTTGATTCTCGCTACCTTTAAAGAAAGGGACTAAAATTTATTTCAAAAACTACTAAAAGGTAAGTGACTAATTCACTTTGAGGTTTCTAGATACAACCATTAAAAATATAAGGGTGATTTTATTTTGGTTTCCTGCTATAAACTTTAAAAATAAAGGGAGTTTTGGTATCTTGGCTACCATTAATGCTAAGGGAATAATATAATAAACCATTAATAAATTGGGTTAGAAAACATAGGGTTTCATCAAATAAATTTATCTTAACTCATTTATCAAATATTGTTCTTTATTTTATGCTTTATCACTTTATCTTTTTATTATTGTTGTGCCTATAATTTCACACATCAATACACTAAATCACTCAATTCAAAAATCAATTATTATTATATGCTTCCTCCTTTATAATATTTTATAATTATCCAATTGGGATTAATTATCTGATTTATTTATATCATTATCTCTTTCTAAATAATTTAAAAGATTTTAATTATCTTAAAACACTAAAAAGAGGTTTTAGTCTTAAAAACTTATGATTGTTAGATTGTTTTTAAATGGAAATCACCCTCATCTTGACATTTTATCCTATTAAGACCAACATTTGGTATCAAAGTGCTCTTTAATTTATTTAAATTTTTTATAAATACCTGTAAAAAATTATAATTTTTATTAAAATATTTAACCATTTAAAAAAATATTCTTTTTCTAAATAGACTTTTCAAACACCCATGGTACTCCTGAAGGAAACTCTATGGGTCTTGCTACCTTTTTTGATGGTTAAAAACATGTTTATTTTAAAATATGCATGTCTTAAATTCTTAAACATATTGGTTATCTCATATAGTAGATGGTTATTCATGGTTATACCCCTATTACTAAAAAAAAGAAAAATAGACTCCTTATGATATTTATGCTTTTGAATTAGATGGTCAAGCAATGAATTCTGTTCATTGTGGTTTATACAAAAATTAATTTAATCGAATTTATATATGAAAAAGGCTCATAAAATATGGAATCCCCTAGATGTAACTCATGAAAGAACAAACAACATCAAATATACTAGACTTGATATGTTTAGAAAAAACTTTGAAAGTTGTTCTATTCATCCTGTTGAGTATATTATTGAAATTTTTACACAATTCTATGAAATTTATAATAGTTAAAAGTCTCTTGGTGATAATATTTATATAGAGAATTTAGTTAAGAAAATATTTTGGGTTTTACAAAAAAATTGGGTACCCAATATCATCATGATCCAAGAAGTTAAAGATAGAAAGAACATAGTGGTTGAGGAACTCATCATCTATCTAATGATATATGATATAACTATGAGAATACAAGGAAAAAAGAGGGAAACGAGGTCTAATAAACTAGAAAGAGAATTTATTTCATGGAAATAAATTATAAAACATCTAGAAGTGAAACCAATATTTATCATCTTACCAAGAAGATGAACATGCACATGAAGAAGAAAAGACCTTCTTAAAGAATTAAAATGGAAAATGAAGATATTAAAAATAATTTCAATATTTTTTTTTTGAAAAATATAAACTTTTAAAAGAAAAAAATGATTTGGATTTAATACTAAAAGAACAACCAAATGTTGAGAATTTGGAAACTAAAATTATTATTTTTTAAATAATATTTCTCAAATCACCCATGGTTACCATTATAAAAATATGATTTTGGGATCTCAACATGTTGTTAAAACTACTTCAGGATTTGTATTTTAAAAATAATATAGTTTTCCCAAAAATTATTAAATGACTACTTTTTTAAAAATTACCTTATAAAAGAAGTTTTTTAATTATTTTAATTTTTTTTGAATCTTGTTCATTAATGAAATTGTAAAAATGATAGATATAGTAGACCAAAAAGTATTCATCTCTCATATAATATTTCAAATGGAAAAAAATGTTCTAAACCATCTTGAATTCTAAATAAATTATTGGATAACTTAATTGGACCCAAGATATGGGTACTGAAAACATTAGTTTCTTAATATTTTTTAGGACCAAGTTCTTCCGATAAAAACTAAAGAAGATACTTGGTATATGGATAATGGATGCTCAAGGTAAATGTGTGGTAATCCTTCCAAATTCAATCATCTCAAAGACTTTAATGGAGGACATGTTACTTTTAGAGATGATTCAAAAGGTAAAATTACCAATATTGGTATGATCAATTTCTGTAATTATACTTTAATTAAAGATATTTTATTTTTTAATGGATTGGATTAAAATTTGCTAAGTATTATTAAATTATGTGATAGTGTTTTTTTGAATATTTTTATTGTAATGTTTTTAATTCTAAATAAATGATTTTAATTACCGCATATCATTTTCAAAATGTTTATATTATAGAATTAAAATATCTTATAAGTCAGAATTTGAAGTGTCTAAATTCACAAGGCAATGAATATTGGATTTTTCATTTGTTCTCAAGTCATTTTAATATTCACTCTCTTTTCAAGATCATCAGTAACTGACTAATACAATATTTACCAGAATTTTCTTTCAAAGATAACATAGTTTGTGAACCTTACCAAAGTTTTCTTTCAAAGATAACTTAGTTTTTGAGTATTGGAAACTTTGAAAGAAACAAAAATGTTTATTCAAATATAAAAAGGAATTTTCCACCACTAAATCCATATAAATAATTCACCTTGATATTTTTAAACCAACTCAAATTTCGTGTATGAGGGGTAAATCTTACACCTTTTTAATTATCAATAATTATATAATATTTACATGGGTTTTATTCTTAGCTCATAAAAACAAGTCTTGTATAGTTTTTATCAAATTTTCACGGAAAATTAAAAATTAAAAAGAATAAAAGCTCATTTATATTAGAAGTGACCATGGTGGAGAATTTAGTAACAATGACTTTGATGAGTTTTTTTTCTTATCAAGGATATAATCATTTCTTCTCCACTCCTAGAACACCTAAAAAAATAGTATTGTCAAGATAAGTAATAGGTACCTCCAAGAAATTTCTAGTAATCTCTTGAATGAGTTTAAGATACCTTAATTATTTTTGGATGATGTGGTCAATAATACTTGCTTTATCCTTGACTATGTTCTCATAAGTATCATATTTGGGAAAACCCTTTATAAACTTTGGAAAGCCAAAATTCCAAAATTTGGATTCTTTAAAGATTTTAATTATAAGTGCTGTATCCTTAATACTAAGGATAATTTAGGAAATTTAAACACCAAATCTAATGAAGGTATCTTTCTTGGGTACTCAAACTAAATTAAATCCTACCAAGTCTTCAATAAAACAACCAAGAACTTAAAATATACAATTCACATCATATTTGATGAGAATATTTCTAAACCTCATTCTAAAATTGTTAATGATGTTGACCAAGCAAGGTTGAACTTACCTAAACCTTAATATTCTAAATAAATTCAAGATATTAAAGAACATACTTATACCCCTTTACCCAAAGTATGGGTTCAATCCAAAGACCACCCCCTTTAGAATGTTATCGGTGAATTATAATATGAAACTTGTACTAGAAAGTTAGTCTTAAATGAGGCTGAACATCAATATTTTCTCTCTAATATTGAAACTCAATCCCTTGATGACACTATTAATAAAGAGAATTGGACACTTTCTATTCAAGATTTATTGAACCAATTTAAAAGGAATAATGTTTGGACTCTTATTCAATGGCCCGTTAATTATCTAATTATCGACACTAAGTAGGTTTTTTTGAAATAAACTTGATGAACAAGGAAAAATAATCTGTAACAAGGATTGAATTGTTGCTAAAGGATATAATGAATAAGAAGGTATTGATTATAGTTAAACCTTTCAAACCATTTAATAACTATAATCCACTATAATCTTGTTTTCATTCTTCAATCATTTTAATTTTAAACATTTTCAAATAGATGTAATAAGTGATTTTCTAGATGGGTTTATTTTTAAACAAATTTTTTGGGAAAACCACCTTGTTTTGAAAATCCTAAATTTATAATTCATGTTTTCAAGTTAACCAAATACATTTATGATTTAAACAATCCCCTACAGATTTTAATGAAAGGTTAATAAAATTAATTTTATCAAATGATTTAAAAATGGGAAAATCCAATTCCACTCTTTTTATATATATTTTTTGAATAATTTATTAATTTTTAAAATTTATGTTGATGATGTTATTTTCAGAACAAATAAAGAATCTGTTTATAATAATTTTTCTAATATAATTAATAAATAATTTTAAATGAGTTTTATGGGATAAATCAAATTATTCCTTGGTTTTCAAATTTCCCAAAATTTTGTTGGAACTTTTATAGAGAAAAGTAAATACACTATAGAACATTTAAAGAAGTTCAGCATGGATAATGCTAAGGAAATTAGAACACCCATGAGTATAAATTGTGAGTTAACATTAGATGAAGCTGGAAAACTGGTTGACAATAAGCTTTATAGAATTATGATTGAACGTTTACTTCACTTTACTGTCACATAGCTAGGAATCATGTTCAATGTATGCCTTTGTGCTCATTTTCAATCAAATCTAAATGAATCTTATCTAAAATATCTAAAAAATAATTTTTAAATATTTGAATGGAACTAAGAACATTGGATTGTTTTATCCCACAGAAACTTATTTCGAACTTACTTGTTTTTCTAATGCTGATTTTGGAGGATGCCAACTAGATAAGAAATGTAATAGTGGGACTTTTCATCAACTTGGAAAATATCTTGTCTCACATAGTATTAAGAAGAAAAACTCTATTGCTCTTTCTATAGATGAAGTAAAATACATAGCTATTGGGATTTGTTGCACCCAAATTATATGGATGAAACATACTCTCTTAGACTTTGAAATTACATATAATCACATCACTATCAAGAATGAAAACAATAGTGTGATTGTTATCTCTAAAAATAATATCCAACACTCTCACAGAAAGAACACTGATCCAAGACACCATTTTCTTTGAGATAACATTCAAAAAGGAGATATCATTGTTGATTTTCTTTTCACTAACCTTCAACCTACTAACATATTCATCAAACCCATTCCACTTGATAACTTTAAATTTATTAAAGGAAAGTTGGGTATGATTAGCTTGTGATACATATATCTTAACCATGGAAAGATTTATAATTTTCAATTTGTATCCAAAATATTTTTTTCTTATAAAAAAAATTGTTTTTAAACTCTATAATTTTGGTAAAGTTAAATGAATGTGATAGTACAAGAAAAAGAATTAATGTCAAGATATAGACAAGTGGATATGGTTTTGGTGCAGATTCTCCTAGAGTGTAATATCTCAAAAAGGGTTGGCTGGTTTTTTAATTTGATTTTCACCCTAGGCATGAGTAGTAGCCTTTACTACACACCTGGTTTGACACTATTCGTGTTTCGGTGAAACTCTCACTGGAGAAGCTTCTCAGTTCCCTTCCCAGCAACATTTCACTGTCCTTGGGGGATCTGGGAGGGATGGCTGCCATTCCTAGAGGAGTTGCTAAAGAGTTGTTGTTTGCTCGGTTCTCTCCGTAGCGCAGGTTTCTGATCTCCTAGGTGCAAGGCGATCTGGGGATTGAACCGCTCGGTTTCCATTCCCCCAAAAGGAAATCACTACTAGAGGTGGAGGGCTGCTCGTTTAAGAAGGTGATCCATTCTCCAAAGCCAAGTAGGTGTGAGGATGGCTCGCCTGGTCCAATCACCTGCTCGAAGGTGAAAGAGAAAGGTCTGTTTTATCCACCCCAATCCCATACCCCCTCTATTTTTAAGGCCCATAAGGGCATCCTGTAATGTTATCCCTCATCATCTGGAATGCGCGAGGACTAGGTTCACAAGCCAAGCGTGCGTTTTTGGCTTCGAAAGCAAGGAAATTGAAGTCTTCTTTATTGGTTATTCTAGAACCAAAATAGAACTCTGATAATCTACCAGGGATCGCAAAATATCTGGGCTTTCCTAACTATTTTCATGGGAGTCCTGTCAACCCCAAGATTTGGATTTTTTGGAAGAGAAACATTTTGGTGGAGGCTATCAACTGGATGCCACAATGGATCAACACTAGGATCTCTGTTTGTAGTTTTGATCTTATGTTCTCCTTTGATTACGCGAGTACACGGAGTCCAAAAAAGAGAGAGTAATGGAGCCATCTTCAAGCCATGCACGCTGAACCGCTACCATGGTTCGTAGGAGGTGACTTCAACTCTATCTTGGACGTTTCAGAGAAAATGGGAGGCGTCAGTATTAATCATGAAAGCATGCAGGAGTTTCAAGAATTTATTGCACATGCAGGTATACTGGACTTGGGTTTCACGGGGTCCAAGTATACCTGGTGAAACAACTGGAGTGGGAGGGACCACATTTGGAGTCGGCTGGACAGATGTTTCTCCAAATTTCAGGGCTTGGATCTCCTCTCCAAATCATCGGTCACACATCTCTCACGTATAATCTCAGACCATGCTCCGCTACTAGTTGGAATCTGTCGCAGAGCTATGGTGGGAATGACCTTTCACTACTCTAGTGAGTGGCACCGTGATACGATCTTCATGCAACTGCTAAAAGACTCCTGGATTAAAGAGGAAGGGAAGCAATCTTGGGATGGATTGACGAACCGACTCAAATTCCTGAAGCAAGATATTCGGAAATTGTCGACCGAGCAACTAAGAACTTCTAATGGGGTTGAGAGCCTGCAAATGGAGGTGGACAGACTGGAGGAATCCCTCCTAAACATCTGGGAGGAAAACACCTTTGCTATGCTGTGCGACAAGAAGATCATTCTAGCTGAGAGGCTCTTAGAAATGGAGAGAGTTTTTAAACAGAGGGCCATGACTAGGTGGTTAAGATAAGGTGATCGTAATAATTAATTCTTCTAGGCGTGCATCAAGGAGAGGGAAATCATGAAGATTAATCTGAGGCTGGAGGATGGCTCCTTCACATCTGATGTGGGTTTGACGGGGAGTATGACCTTGGAGCACTTCGAGGGTATTCTGGCGGGGCAACCTCTTCTAGCTTCTAAAGGGATGTAGTGAACAACGATGGGTTCTTGAACAACCTGCCTCTCTTGGTTAATGGAATAGACAACTTCTGCCTCTCTTCTATCCTTCAGGAGGAGGAAGTTAGGGAATCGCTTTTGAGTATGACAGTGGACAGTGCACCTGGCCCGGATGGGTTTCCAGTCTCCTTCTACAGAGCTTCTTGGGAGCTGGTGGGCCTGCATGTTGTGGAGGTGGTGCATGATTTCTTCAACAGTGGTTACTAGAACAAAGGTATTTCCTCCTCAAGGGTGGTCCTTATTCTGAAGATTTAAAACCCTACTCTTATCAACCACTTCCGGCCCATATGTCTCTATAACATGTCTTATAAAATCTTGGCCACGGTTATTTGGAGGAGAATCTCTAGGATCCTTCCCAAGGTGATCTCAGAGGAGCAGCATGGGTTCATAAAGGGTTGGAGCATTCAAGGGGAAGTTGGCATTGCTATCAAATTAGTCCATGACATCAACAAGCGTGCGTTGGGATCCAACGTTATCTTCCAAGTGGATATGAACAAGGCTTATGAAAACATTGAATGGAGATTTATCATTCGCATCAAGATACATATGGGATTCCATGAGCGGTTCTGTGACATCTGCTTCAGGTGTTATTCCTCACCTTGGCTATCGATCTCACTACTAGATAAAAGCTTTGGTTTCTTCAAGTCCGTTAGGGGCGTCAGGCAGGGAGATCCGATGTCACCTTTTCTATCTGTGCTCTCCCAGGATGCCCTATCTAGAAACTCGAACTGTTTCTTAGCTGAGGGAAAGATGAATCCCTTCCATGGTAGAGGTAACATGTGTAGTATTTCCCACTTGATGTTTGATGATGATATTTTTCTGTACACGAATGGCTGACGCAGGTCCTTGTGACACCTCAGAGATATTTTGAACAGCTATGCGAGGCTCAGTGGGCAAGACATTAATGCCAAGAAGATTCATGTGTTTATCATGGAGAAATGCTAGGAAAGAAGGTGCAAGGAGATACAGCGAATCCTTGGGTACAGAAGGAAGCGGTTTCTGATGATGTACCTTGGGGTGCCAATCTCTTATGGTTTCATTAGAAAACAACACTTCAATGACATTCTCGATCACCTCCTGGGAAGAATCTTCAGTTGGAAGAACAAGCTGCTCTCTTTTGGAGGGCGTGTCATGCTGATAAACAGTGTCCTCATGTCCATACCCATGCACACATTATCCGTTATTAAACCTCCGAAAGGCATTGTGGAAAGGATAGAAAAGATTATGAACACTTTCCTTTGGGATGCCAAGAGGGAAGGGCGATGCCACTGGGCATCTTGGAAGTGGTTGGCATGACTTGTGGAGTAAGGAGGTGTCAGACTCCATGATATTCAGGACACCATCCTATTCTTGCAGTCGAAGATGGAATGGGAAATCATTCGCGGGGAGACTCTCTGGGCAAATTTTTTCAACACGTGGTAATGATGGCATGAGGTGGCTGTCACTCCAGGGGCTATGGTACTAGCCAAATGCATGTTTTCTCATCTAGAGACCTTTTCCAATTACACAAGACGGGTGGTTGGACATAGGGACATCCGTTTCTGGAATGCCAACTGGGCGGGCAAGGTCCTTGCTTTCCCGGGATTCCCATGTCCCGATATCTCTTTTCGGGATGCATGTGATCAGTATGACTTTATACATGCGGTCTTAAACCCTGGTTTGATGAGCCATTTTGATGGTATTGTTATTAGTGATGATCTAGACTTATGCTGCTTTCCGGAGACTAGCACAGGCAGGTACAATAGCAGCGGGTACAGGGGGATTCTTCGGTGAGATCAAATCTTGGAAGAGAGGGTTCCGACTATCTGGTTCAACGAGGTTCCCACAAGGATGAACTTCCTTCTTTGGAGAGTCTGTAACAGGGCGCTTCCCATTGAGGAGAATATCTAGAAGAAGGGCATTCATATTGCTTCTCGATGCTATTGGTGCGCGTTCCCACAATCCAAGACGATGACACGTCTCTTCTTCCAGGGCCAATGGGCTTCCTACCTCTGGTCGTTCTTCACACACCCTCAGCAATTGGGTAGCAATCCCAGGTCCCCACAAGAGTTTGTGTCCGTGTGGTTCACGGGTACTGATAATAGAACGATGGAACGCAACATCAGAGTGATCATTTTGATCGCCATCTGCTGGATCATCTGGGAGGCACGAAACCAGGTTCGTCTGGGGTCCCCCTGTTCTCCATGGTCCCTTCAGGTTCAGCTCCGATCTCTTATCGTAGAGCTTTCCTCGCCCATCAAAGGTGGACTCACGTGAGTGAAGGTTTGCAATCTACTCAATCGGCCATGCATGTGGAACAGGGAAAGCGGCTCCTGGGTTAAGTGGAAACCGCCGAGACATGGATTGAAACTGAATATTGAAGGCTCCTATATGGAAGGAGCCATGAGAGGTGGCGGTTTGATTAGGGACAATAGGGGTTCCGTCCTTGTTTCCTTTAGTGCCTTCTATGGTCTAGGTTGCTCTTTAGGTGCTGAGGTCCGGGCCCTTCACTCCGGGCTCATGGTGTGCATAAGGAAAGGGTTGCAGATCATTGAGGTTGAGTCTAATTCGGAGGTACTTGTCAAGGCTCTTCAAGGAAGTCGTGTGATTCCATGGGAGCTAGCCTACCTCATCCGGAGATGCAGGATAGAGACTGATCAAGGGAAGATTATTCACCATAGTTGGAGGGAATCCAATTTTGCGGTCGACACACTTGCCTGGTTAGGTCAGGAGGAGCAAGCGCTTACGATCTTTGACAGCCTCCATTCTTTGCCTCTCGAGTGTATCAGTGTGGTGCAAGGGGATGCCCTGAGCCTGAATTTCTTTCAGCCTCCATGAGGACTTGATTCTTTTTGTTTTCCTTTCATGCAAATTAATAAAAATAATAACTTTCCGGCAAATAATGAAAAATAAATAAATGAAAGATAAATAATAAATAAATAAATAATAATTAAATATATAAATAAATAAATAAATAAATAAATAAATAAATAAATAAATAAATAATGAAATAAATAAATAATGAAATAAAGAATGAAATAAATTAATAAATAATTAAATAATTAAATAAATGAGATTTCAGGCATTCATGCCTATTGAAATTTAATTAAATTAAATTGTGAAATTAATTAAAAATGTTATAATAAATTTATTTAAATGTTATGTCTTGAGATAAGGGATCAAGAGTTGAAATGATCATGGATGAGGCTTGGGAAAGAGTAATTGGGCTGTGATTAATAGGAAATGAATTTGAATAAAATTGGTGGTCCCTTAAGCACACCCTTCTAGTTTATTCATTTGTTATGTGTCATGTGATATCTACTATTTCCACCAAGGGTGATCAAACTTTTATTAAAATAAATTATTTTTTAAAATAAAAGTCATGTGGTTGGATGAAAGTTTCAAAGTACATGATAGACCCTCAAGCACTATCTTGATTCCTTAGCTTCTGATGAGCATGGTGTTGATTATAGATACATTATATGAGATACATGGATCCTTGAGGGGGTACTAGTGATATGGGAATGTCATAGAGGGCCTTAAGATAGGTTATGTTTTCTCCCTTGAGTAGGTAATAGCGATGGACAAGAAATGAGAAACCTTAGGTGTCACCTTAAAACTTTAGGGTAGGTTATAATGAACTTAAGATGCCTCAGATCCTTAGGATAGACAATTAGAGAGTGGGTGAGTGCTCCTCCCTCTCTAGTATTTGATTACTTTGGAAGGTATGCCTTGGGTATGATTATGTATTGGTCATGTGAGTAGACCTTCCTAAGATGAATTGGGAAGTGGGATGGGAATTATTCCACCTCTTAAGAGTAATGACACTTGAGCATATCCCATTAGGACTGTGAGGCCATAATGTGATCATTGTGGTGCGAAGAGATGTGATACCCTATGAGAGATAGGAATGATCCTAAGAGATGTGTTTAGGATAAAGGGACCCATTTAGGGTGTCTATACTATGATATGGTCTAGGGGACTCTGGTGGGTTCCCCAATATTATGTTCTCCCTAGAGAGTGGTAGTACTGGGAGGCAGATGGTTTCAATATCAACTATGACCTTAGAACCCAAATTTTTGGTGTTTTCCTGGTATGATTATAGTGATATGGGTTGGACAGGTGGCCAACCCATTTAAATTTTTTTATGTGGATGCTAGATTCTAATATAAAATTTGTAATACCAAGGTTGTTACTTAGGATTAAGCTATATACCCATATGTAATACCTAGTTTTTTACCTAGTATTTGACAATTATTAATATATGTAATTCATGATACATTTCCTTGACTTTAGTGGTTATGCCTATGTTGAATTCCTAGGGCGTGACTTGGGATTTGACTATTATGCCTGATGACTATGGATGCCTAGTATGTCCAAGATTCAGCTATTGATCCTTATAATTTGGAATTCCTATGATATCACATGGGATTCGATAATTAAATATATGATATACCTAGGATACTATCTTAGATCTAATGACTACATCTGATATGATTGATTCCTAGGTTACCCATAGGATCCAAATTTGATCCTAATGACTTGAAATTACAAGAATATTATATGGGATTCGATAAGTATGCCTATATGGAATAAATAGATTGTTTCCTAGTATTCAAAAATTATGCTTATTTGGGATTCCTATGATGTTACCTATGATCCAAATTTTATGTTTGGAATTATAGGGCATGGTATTCCACATGCTCAATGAAATACAACACTAGACAAAATAGGAATAGTCAATATCATGTGTCATGTTAGAACTTGAGGATTGATAATGGTCATTTATTTATGGTTTCATTTTTATTTATTTATATTCTGATCATGTCACATGTTCATACATGATGTTTACTAGTTATGTTTGAGACCATATTGGCAGTGCCCTACTGAGTTGTACTCATGACTTAATCGAGTAGCAATGACACTTTTGTATTCAATCATACTTCACTTTTCATAGAATCAAGTTAGAAGGAGGCCAAAAGTTATATGATCTAGTAGGATATCTCAGACGAAGTCTGGTGAATGGTATGGGGTGAGTCTCAGGGATAATAGTATATCTTCATGTGTATTTTTATTTTTTTATTTATCATGTATATATGCCCGATCTAGTGGGTAGGTATTTGATGTGTGATGGTATGACCATGTGTCTATATGAATATTTTCTTCTACATTCATTCATTATAACATGATTTTTATTTTTAACATTTACATACTCTGATTATTTATTATTATTATTTTATTATTTTCCACTATTTTTTTACTCTAATATGAGGGCATAGTCTCCCCATGGTAATATGATAAACCCTTACTAATAGTTGAGAACGTTTATCATAGAAGGAGGTACACTTTAGGTCAAGTAGAAACCATCAGTATAGATACCAGTTAAGTGGTGTGGGGATATGGGGCATTATAAAATGGTATTGAAAAGTTTTTTTTAATTTTGTCTTACTATTTGAGGAGATGGTGCACATGTGATAAAGGAATGTTTTGAAGCTTGTGATGAATATCAAATTGGTGCATCATGAACAAATTTTCAAATGATAAGTCTAATTTAATAGGACCATGAGATTATTATAATTGGTTTCTTATTTTACAATAATATTAATTCATCTAGTGTGATACACTTGGGTTTTAGATTTATTATTTATGGGATTTTGTCTCTTGGATCACTGAAAATAGGCCTGTGTACATGAATCATTTTTGGCATGTAGGATTCACATAACATCCCATGTTTGTGTGTTATTGACATCATTGATGAATGGTTTTAGCTATTTAAAGTGTTAATAATAACTTATATGGTATTTTATTATATAACTTGTTGGTGATATTCTACTCACCCGAACTATGATATATTTTATTTTTATGAGAGGTAATATGGATTTCATGGAGGCATTATCCTTGATAAGGATATAAATTCCCTCTATGTAAGGGATTTATAATGACCCCTGATGTGTTATTACATGCATTATAATCCTTAATGATTAACCCCTATAGGTAATTTGGATGCTGATTCTGCTAAGAAAACATGTTCGAATACTTAAAGTGACCATAATAACCTTTATGGTGTTTTCCCCTATATATTCTTAGTGAAATTATAATTAACCAAACTAGATGATTATAGCTTATTATATATATATCTTTATGGGATGATTTATTTATATATATTTTGATGAGATCATAGTCTACTAGGGGTAGTTTGGTATGTGAATTATTGAAAGAGGATTAATGCCCTAGAGTGGGTTGATGAATTCACATGAGATAGATTATTTATATATGAGGAAACCCTATAATGTGTGTTTTAGAACATGATTTAGATTTTATTGGTTGATATAGGAGAAGGGATGTTGTTTGTGAGCTATAACCTATGTGAGATTTGATTTATGGGTTAGGTGGGATATCCTAGTGCCTTGTGATGTATGAGGGTAACTCAAGAGATGGGTTATCTTAGTCTTTCAAGTTCCTTTAGATATGGGAATCAAGGGTAGATTCTTTTAATCCAACATTGATTCATGATAGGTTCTAACAACTATGTTATATAGGCATGAATATGCCTTTGTCTTTTGGAATGTAATCACTTAGAGTGATTTTGGTATCAAGGTTTGGTTTTGATGGGAAGGATCAATAGGATGCTTGATCTTATTGATTATAGATTCAATTTTGGTGTAATAATGAGAACATGACTAGATGCTTTTTAGTTTTGGAATGACACCCTAATATCGGGTGATGGTACGATTAGCCTTGACATAAGTGACATGACTTGGGATTTTTGGGAAGTAAGCACAGAGGTGATTTTGGCCTGATGAGATTGAAATACTTGGAGTCATGATTAATTTTTTATGTGCATGAGACACGGTTTTATGAAAGTAACTTATAGGGGCACGAGTCTAGTTGTGTGATCAGGTTGTATGAGGTTGTATGGCAATTAGGTTTGGATGAGATCGAGGTAGTTCACATAGTGTTACAATAGTTCTATTTTTATGTATATTGGTGATCGACTATGTGTGTGTTGAGGACAAATGGATTGGATGAGATGATCACAGGCATGATGGCCCATGGTTTTGAGGAGAGTAAATAATATTTCCTTTGATATAGATATTAACATCATGGATGGATGGTGTTAGGAGTTGATGGGATAGTGAGTGTGGCTCAAGAGGATCTATATGCATGTGATGATGGAATCCATTGAGGTTTTCCTTGAAGAGTGGTGTAAGGGAATCCATATAGTGGGGATCAAACCATTGTACTTTTGGGGGGGTGTCACCCTTGTTATATATGGAATTTTGGAGGATGTTGAGGATGAAGTTCCTAATGAACCAGGAGTGGGTGGTGAATAATGTTCAGTGTTGGTTCTTGGGTATTGGATAGTCACATCTATTCATTATGTGAAGTAATATATAGAGTGTGGTATATAATGGTATACACATTTTGGGGGTATATTCATGGGTGTTACGATAATGGTCATTGGATGGTCATGATAGAATTATAGTGTTGGTGTGTAAGCAAACCCAATTTTATCTGGTTCCTTGAAGAATTATAGATTTGATATTATGGTGTGATATAAAATGGATTCTAGATTTATAATTGGGATCAAGATGGATTAGATGTGATCTAAAAGTGATTCATATAATAGATGTGTTGGTGCTCATGGGTAGAGTATAATGGTGGATTTGGTTGGTTGAGGAATCAACTATGGAATTACACAATGTGTCAGGTTCATACCATGATATGGGTATTTAGATAACCTTGAGATGCCTTCAACAATTTAGGAATCATGATCAAGTGATGAGATACTGAAATTGTGAGTATGGCCTATCATTATTGAGAATGTTCAGCTAGGAGAGTATTGACCGATGTTTCTACATGATATTGGTTCTATGAGTTAGATTATGCACAAAGTGTGTCATTGAACTACTGTGAATACATTTTGGTAAGAAATTCCAATAGAGGGGAGCACTATGGCTTGGAATAGGACCTTATGAGCTAATTATCATGGAAGAGAGATACGTAAGCCTAGAGATGGACCTTTTGATGACATATTTGTGTCTTAGGATAAACGAGTGCAGTTGAGAACCATCTTAGTATTGGAAATGGAAATGAGTGTATGGATTGGTTTTTGATGAATAACAAACCTTATATTTGGAGTTTTCTAGATGAATCTTGTTCAATATTTAGTGTTTAAGCACATAAATTTGATCATGAATTAGTGACCAAGACATGCCAATATTAATGGTTGAAAAACCACCTAAACTTCTTAGGTATGATAAATGTTATGGTGGGGGATTTTTTAATAACTCACATCATTAAAAGATATGAATTTCTAGGTAAATTTAAAATGTTTTCTTTTGATCTAGGGTCATTCTTAGAATTGGGATTTATATTGGAATTATGGGAATTTGAATATCTCAAGGAGATTTTTTTGGAAGTAGTTTGAGGTATGGTGAGTTCCCAGGGTGCTTGGGTGAGCATTAGAGAAGGGTTGGGAGGCTTCATGATGATGTTTAAACTATATATATCACATCATGTTTCAAAAATTGAAGGTCACACCATGATGGATGGTAGGCCTCTTGGGTGCTCTTCTTGGGGAGCATCGTGTCACAACCCTTGTTATCACCATGAATTTGTCGGGTGAAGGGGCATGTCATGCTATAACCCTATGGTCGCACCATGACCTAACCTTAGGTGAATTTTTTAGGGGAAGAACGATAATTCATTTCTCATCCCCTTAGGGTTTTGAAGAAAAAAATGGTGGGTAGGGAGGTCTATTTGGATGACTCCCCCTTGTCATAATCTTTTAATACCCATGTCTAGGGATGAACTTATTGGTGTTTTATGATAGTTTTTAGTGAGATTATACTTCCCCTTCATTCCATTTGGTTTTCCATCATCACCTCTAATTTTTGGGAGATTCAGGAAAGGGTTTGGAACCAATTCCACTAGAGCATGGTGTAATAGGAAAAAGGATGATAAATATTTTTTTCAGCTTGGTTAGAGGATATGTTGGGAGGATGAACACATGTTTTATCATGATGTTTAAGTTGAGTTACAATGCCCTATATATTTTTATTAGGGTTTCAATGAAATTGGATGAAATTGATAGATGAATTAGTGTCGTGTGTTAGGTATTTTTCCTAAGATAGTGTCAAGAGTACTCCATGAGCCTTCCAGTTGAATTTGATCATAGTTTTTCTATGGAGAGATGAATCAATTAGATATTAATCATTTATAACAATTAAAATTTAATTAAAATAAACTTTTAAATTAGTTATAATTTATTATAATTTATTTATTTAAATGTTATGGCTTGAGATAGGGGCTTGGAAGTTGAGAAAAGTGTGGATGAGTCTTGAGAAAGGTTTAATGAGAGTCAACTAGCTGTAATTAAAAGGACATAACTTTGAATATGGTATGTGGTCCCATAAACATACCCCTTTGGTTTATGATCTTGTTATGTAGCTTGTGATATGTGGTCTCACGACTGAGGGTGATAGAACTTTTCATTAAATGAATTGTTTATTTAAGATAAAATGCCGATGGTTAGACATAATTATCAAGGGCCATGATGAAACCTTGATAACTCACTTGATTTCTTAGCCACTGATGACAAAGGGATTGATTATAGATACATTCCATGAGATAAATGGACCTTTGAGGTGTACCAATGAAATGATAATGATATACAAGGCCTCAAGACACATTCCTTTAGCAACCTTGAGTAGGGAGTAGTGATGGAATAGGCATGGACAACCTCAAGTGTCCCCTTAGAGAGTGGGGTGAGTACTAATCCCCCTCTAGTATATGAGTACATGGGAAGGTATTACCAAGGTAGGATTATGGATATGTTGAGTGAGTGGAGTGTGCTAGGATGACTTGGGAAGTGGGATGGGTATAACATCTCTTAAGAGTAAGTCCAAGAGGGCTTATTCTATGAGTCCAGGGAGGACATAATATGATCATGGTGGTGTATAGGGATGTGATACCCTATAAGAGTTATGATTGGGACTGAGAGATGAGTTTGGGATATGGGGACCCCATATAGGGTGCCTATTCTATGGTATGTCCTAGTGGACTTTGGTGATTTCCCTATTATTATGCTGACTTTAGAGAGGGGTAGTTCCGAGAGGTAGATAGTATCAATTTCATGTGTCACATTAAAATTTGAATAGATTGTGTGTGCTTGGTATGACTATAGTGATAGAGATAGGTCGTGTACTTGCGAGTCTGAACCTGGTTATATGAGATGAGTTGGGTTGGTGGCCAGACCATGTTATTACTATTGAGATGTTATTGGGTGGATACTAGTACCTAAAATATAAAATTAAGAATACCTAGTTTGTTACTTAGTATTCGTTTGTATGCTTGTTTTTCTAATTAGGTTAAATACCCTGAGATGGGGGTGAATTAGGGTATGATAGATTAGAAAAACTACTCATTAAGATTTTGTTTCATCATTAAACAAAATATTCTTCTATATTATTCCCATTGTAATATATGAACAGAAAGAAAATCATGCATGAGACACAACAATTTTTACTTGGTTCACCCTTACTGAGAAACGTCAAAGGAGCATACAAAAATATTGTTCCGATTGTACCAAATCCACTAAGGATCACTTCCAAATTATAAGGTTTGGGCTAGATCACTTCTATACCCAAGATCACTACCTTTTAAATATTTAGGGTATACTCACTACATTCCCAAGGGTTACTCCTTATGTATCTTTCTATGGCTCACTACTGGTGGAAAGGATCACTGTCTTCCTCTTCCATTGCTCACTGCTCTTGAAGGGGATCCACTCACAATTTATGGACTTGTAGGTCCCTTCATTATCTCTAATGAATTTATATTCCACTATTTTTGGATGCTTTTTTGAATTCCCCTTTTCATCCATAGATGAAATCCACTTTTCTGCATATTGTTAGTTAGCATAAATGGTTTTCACAAACTATTTATGTCCCTTTACGAACAACCTGATTCCTTCGTGAACTACACTTCACCGCATAGGGTGTATGCTTCACATATCACCTCTTTTGTGGACTGCCTTCACTTCCACCACCACATACCACCTCTGCATACCAACTTTACATACCACTTCCACATACCACCTCCACGTACTACCTCCGCTTCCACATACCACTTCTCCCCATGGACCACTGCTTCTTCCACAAACTATTTTACCCTTAAAAAACCTCTTTCCTTTGTGAGATTCAGAGCCCCAAAAAACCCCTTCATGAACTGTTACCATGAAATCCTTCTCCTTTCTCTTTTCGTGTAATCCTCATCATGAAACTCTTCTTCTTTAGAGACTCCCCACGAACTCTTTCAAACTTAGCCAAATTTCTTCCTGGAGCAATGATATTTTCTAATGAAAATCGCTTTGAGTAATGATGGGATTAAAGATCCCTATATAGACAAATAGATCCAAAAAACTCACTAATCTATTTTACTTAAATATTCGATGTGGTACAACCTTAACCATGTACTTCTCCTTATACGAACCATTCTCCTTACGCATTTCATACACCGTCTTCATTCCTTCACAGCGGCTGACATCTTTCACAAACAAATACCTTCATACATCCACAAATCACCAACCTCATTTTAATGAACAATGATCCATCCCTCATACCAAAATCCTTCCATGAAATATTTTACTCGTTCAAACTGCAAGCCTTACCGTGAACCATTTTCCCTACGCGGTCTACATACTGCGCTTCATAGTCCACATAGCACTGCTATGTGAAATCCTTCCTTTGTCGATTTCCCAAATCCATTATTCAAACCGCCTTTTGTGGTCCGTGAAATATATTTCTCAGTTTGTGAACTTTTTAATCCTATGGGGAAAATCATATTTTCCAAAAAAAACTCTTGATTTTGAGTCCCAAAAATTTGGAAAACAATGGGAAACTATGAAACCTTAAACACCTGCTTTGGAAAACACCATCCAAACTCATTCACGGTCATCTAGATTTTTCAAAAAACACAAACACACCCAAAAACACTGAAAGGATTCCTTAAGGGATTTTTCCCAACAATATCCCCTATGGTTTTTTTGATCACTCTTAATATTTGAATACCCTATTAAATATTATTTCATTTTCTACCTGCATTAAATTCTTGTGATTAAGATAGTGATCAAATATTTACTCAACACATACTTTAATACCACATGATAAATTCTTGGTGTGAGAAACAAGAGTATAATGTAAATTTCATCAATGAATCACTTCATTCCATTCTAAAACCACTCTTTTTCTTTCACCAAAAACCTCACCTATCATGATATATAATCTTGATCAATAACCTTTATCTTCATTAGATTTAAAACTCACTGTATGTCACTGACCACCCTAATAGATTCAACTCCCCCTATCTCATTGGTTAACCTGACAACTTCTCCCCATGTATTTACTAATACATTTCATCCTTTTGAATATCCACTAAAAAAATTTCTCCCTTTGAATACCCACCATTTATTACCCTTTATCAACAAACCTAAAGGTCACTTAATTATTGTATACAACATGGTAAAGGACACACATCAGTTTATTAGGGAAAAGAGCACCATACATCAGGTCGAGGGGGTACCAGAGTCACATTTTTTTAAGTACGTGGAGTTAACTAAACTCCCAAAGCCAGTTGATGTATTTTAAAAGCTTCTTTGGGTAAGGCCTTTGTGAGAATGTATATAACCTATAGTTTTTAGGCACACAATCCAACTTCACAAGCCCTAGGTCCACCCTCTCCTTGATAAAATGATACTTGATTTCAATTTTCTTTATCCTTGAGTGATGGACTAGATTTTTTCTATGATTTATAGCACTTGAATTATCACAGTGGATTATGATATGAGACATAACTTCGAATCTCATATCCTCAAGCTACTGCTTCATACACAATAACTATGTGCATGTTTAAGTGGCTGTAATATATTAATCTTTCACAGTTCTCAATGAAATTAAATCTTGTTTCTTGATTATTCAAGAAATAGACAATCCATTTAGATAGAATTCACCACATGATGTCTATTTTATATTATATGCTGAACCAACCAAATATGAATCTGTATATCCCAATAATTCTTATTTATATTTTTCATTATACATTAAACCGAAATCCATCATTCCCTTGATATACCAATGTACTATTTTCTCTAAAATAAAGTAAGTTTCCTTGGGATTTCATTGATATCTTACTGCTTGGAATGTAGAAAAAAAAATATCAGGTCTTGTCGATGTCAAGTACAACATACTTCTAATGATTTGCCTATATTCTATGATATTGATTTCATTGACTTAATCATCTCGTGAATGTTTTACCGAGGTAGCCACCAGAGTTTTCATCTTCTTGAAATTATCCATTCCAAATCTTTTTAGAATTTCCTTAGAATATTTGGATTGAGAAATGAATATGCTATTCTTTCCTTGTATCACCTATAAACCAAATAAAAACATCAACTCAATGATCATAGACATTTAAAATTCACTTTTCATGAATTCTAAGAATTTTTTGCATGTAGCTTCATCTGATCCACCAAAGATTATGTCATCGACATATACCAGCACCATCATCATTTTATTACTATCATGATTGACATATAGATTTTAATAAACTCCACCATACTAAAAACTAAGCTTTTTCAGAAACTAATCTAATCTTGAATACCATTCTCTTGGTGCTTGCTTCAACCCATATAGAGCCTTATTCAGTAAAAAAACACTATTATTATCATCTTGAATGAAAAAACTATCTGTATTCTCAATGTAAACTTATTCTTATATAACCTCATTTAGAAATGATGACTTGACATCCATTTAGAAAACATTGAACTTTCTTTGCATTGCTATGGATAAGAATAATTTTATTTTCTCTATCCTTGAAATAGGTGAAAATGTTTCAACAACTAAATTACCCTCTATTTGGGAGTACCCTTTGCACACCAATCATGATTTGTTTTGAATTACTGCACCATCTTCATTCATTTTGCTATGAAATACCCATTTAGTCTCAATGACATTATTATTTTTTGGCCTAGAAAAAATCTACCATGTATGATTATTATAAATTTTCAAGCTATTCATTCATAGCCTGAACCCAATTATCATCTCCAGCTACTTCATCAAAACATTTAGGCTCTACCTATGATAATTGTGATTCTTGATGTAGAGTCTTCATACTCCTTGTCTGTACTAGAACTATCTGATCACTAATTATGTCCTGCCTATCAGGTTTGGATCTTCTCTTTTGTCTTTGTGTAGTTACTAAATTATTCAAATCCTTTTCATTATCTAAATCTTGTTCTGAATCAGCATCTGAAACCAGAGAATCCCCTGATATTCTTATCTCTTCATCACTATCATCCTGATACTGATCATGTATTCAAAAAATATTCTTCTCATTCTCCACTATAGTTACATCATGGATTTCAACTACCTTTACAAGTATCTTATTAAAGCATTTATATGCTTTGATTTTATTTTAGTAACCAAAAAATATCCCTTCATCTCCACAAGATTCAAACTTCCCATGTTTCTCCGTACTGAGAATGAAATACTTACTTCCGAAGACTCATAAGTAATTGAATGATGGATTATTTCCATATAATATATCATATGGTGTATTATCTTCTTTTGTTCATAAAAAAACTCTATTTGATGTGTAGACTGATGTCATCACTTATTATTTCCAAAACTTATTTTTAAGGTCTTTCTCAATGTGCATTGTTCTATCCATGTTGTTGATAATTCGATTTCTTCGCTCAACTACTCCATTATGATGTGGAGTTCTTACTTATGAAACATAGTGCCTTATCCCATGTTTCTAGAGATAATACTCCACTTGGATATTTGCGAACTCTGTTCCATTATCTATTTTGATCTTCTAGATTTTCTAACCTAGTATCTTTTTAACTTCCCATAGATATCTTATAATGAAACTGAACATCTCAGACTTATAGGTGATAATTTATACCCACACCATTATGCTAAAATCATTAATGAAGAGAATATAATGTCTCCTCCCATAAATAAATCTTAGTGAAATAGTTCCACATATGTACCATCTCAAGAAATCTTATTGACCTTTTCTATTTTTCCTTATATGTCTTTCAAATGATATTCCCTTGTTAAAAGCATCACACGTATGAGTACGATCATGTGATAATCTAGGGAGGTCACGAGTGACATCATATTTCACTATATCTCCCAAGGATATTTGTATTTATTGGACATGACATTTATTCCATTACTTGTTTTCCTCTCCCTTGGATAGAAAAAAAATATCTTATTCTCCTCTAACAAGATAAAGATTTCCTTTCATGCGATTTACCTACAAAATAACTGTACCATATTTTTCCTTGATGACACATATTTTATTTAAAAATATTATGGAATGTCCTGATTCATAGTGTTGGCTAACACTAAGAAAGTTGTGACTGAGACCTTAAAAAATTAATACATCATCATATCTCATGTCTTTTCCCCCAAACTTGGATTTTCCAGATCCAACAATCTTCAGACCCTCATCATTACCAAATCTTACAATACTTTTCTTATTGTACCTAATTCTGTTCACCATATATTTATTACCTGTCACGTGAGAGGTGCATGCAAAATCAATAATCCATATTCCAGTGTAATTTGATATTTTAAAAGAAATATATATAAAAAATACTTATTCAACTATCTTCTTATTTTTCCTCTATGTTTTTGACTTCATACCTGATACATATTTATAATCTTGATCTTCCTCAAAGTATGATAGACCAGCTTCATCCTATAGAGATGAAAATGGATTTCTTTCATTTTCATCTGATTTGATGATACCTTTATCTACTGATTATGACTACATTCATTCTACTTTGGAACATTTCTTTTCATTGTTGATGAGTAGTATCTTACCATGTGTCTAAATCCTCCACACTTGAAGTAGTGACCATCAAATGATATCATGGAATATTGAGCCCTGTATTACTACCTATATTGTTCTTATTCCCTTTGATACCTCTTTTCTATGTAAAAAACATTTTTTAGTGTCCAATATTTCCAAAAAATAACATCTAATGAAAGGTGCATTCCTACATGGCAATACTGCACTACTGGTTCTCCCTTGGGATCCCTGAGTCTTCTAATTTTGATTTGTACCCAAATAAATATTCAACCTATTAGTGGGATATTTTAGTATATCTTTAACCATTACTACTTTATTTTTGCAATAAATCCCCATACCAGTTGTATCATTCCGATCAATCATTTTCCTTTCCTCACATTCCATTGTCTTATTCACTGGAATTAAGAATTTCTCATAATCTTTCACTTTTCTTCACATACTAACCACTTACTATTCAATCTATATGATACCTTTGATTTGATGTTTTCCAGTACTGGTAAAACTATTAATTTATCTTTTCTATTATTTAATATTTATTTTGTACTCAACCACCGTTTCTGAGATTTCTGGCATTGAATACATCAGTTTTTTAATTTCTTCATTCAGCTCAAACTTCTCTTCTTCATGCTGCTACATATAAAGTTTGGCATCATGAAATACTTTGTTTAATTTATTTTTTTTGGCTCTCTAAACATCTATCTATTCAAGAGAAGATTCTAATTCAACATGAAGGTAAAATCTTCTTTCTAATTCTCCTTCATCAACGTCTCTTTATTTCTTTGTTTGGAATTTCCCACAACATTCACCATAACATCTGCTTCATGATCCTTATAGTCCTTCAAATCTTCTGCCTTAGATTCTTCTGATCATTCATCTTCTTTTTAAATCAAATTCTTTTTTGAAGACATTTCTCTTTTCACTTATCATACCTTTCACATTGGCTAAATAATTCTTCTGAGGAATTTCATCATTGTATTCATCATCATATTCAAACTTATTAGGACACCTTGCTACAAAATTTCCAATATTTCCACATAAAAAGAATGAAAGTGGAAGTTTACCTTTAAATTTTCTTCTTTATCTTTTTAAATTTGAAGAGATAAATGACATGATATCATCCATATTGTCTTCATCCTGACTATTTTTAATAGAGAGTTTATTTATGGCCTTGAATGCCTCTTCTTTTGAAATCCCCTTTTCCACAACATCATTATCATTCTTTCTCATTTCATATAAAACAGGAGTACCGTGAAAGTTATATAATGTCAGATATTTCAGATATTATCTTCCAATATAGAAACCGTTGGATTAAATTGATGTGGGTGTTTTCTCAAGATTCGGTTGAAAATATTTATATCTTCAATAATTTCAATGAGACCATGCATATCTTCTACGAAAACATTTATCTGATCAAGGAATGTATCAATAGACTCATTAGGGTGAATTATAAGATCATAATATTTTTCTATAGGACCTGTAGCTTTTCTTCTATGACTTTTGAGTGACCCTCATAAATGTTCTACAATTTTTCCCACATAGCATGTGATGTTTTACATTACATCAACTTCATATAGATTGCATTGGATAGGGATCCTCCTAAAGCATTAATCCCTTTAGGATAAAAATTAAATTCCCTTATATCAGCTTCTGATAAATCATCACTATTGATATTGGATGATATTCCACGCATAGATACTGTAAATACATCCATTACTAATGATCAGAAGTAGTGCTGCATCCGATTATTCCATAATTGAAATTTTTTCCATCAAAGATTGGAATACCTTTATAATTGACAATTTCCATTTCTTCTACTAAGAGAAAACCACTAAATTTCAACCTTTATATCTAATAACAACTATTAGACCAATTAGGTTAAATACCCTAAGGGGGGGGGGGTGAATCAGGGTATGATAGATTAAAACAACTACCCCTTCGTATCTTGTTTCATCATTAAACAAAACGTTCTTATATTTTCTTCCTATAAAAATATATAAACATAAATGAAATAATGAACAAGACACAATGATTTTTACTTTGTTCACCCTCACCAGGATACATTCAAGGAGCATACAACGATAATGTGATGATTGTACCAAATCTAATAAGGCTCACTGCCAAATTACATGGTTCAGGCTATATCACTTATATGCCTAGGATCACTACCTTTATATGATTTTGGGTCTACTCACTGCATTCTCAAGGGTCACTCCCTATGAATCTTTCTCTGGATCACTACCATTAGAAAAAGATCACCGTCTTCCTCTTCCTTTTCTCACTACTCTTGGAAGGTATCCACTTACAGTTTATGGACTTATAGGTCCATTCATTATCTTTAATGAATGGATCCTCTACTATATGTAGATGCTCTGTTGAAATCCCTTTTTCAGCTGTATATGAAATCCATTTTTTCATATACTGTTAGTTAATGGAAATTGTTTTTGTGAACTATTTATGTCCCTTTGCGAACAACCTGCTTCCTCTAAGAACTACCCTGCACCGCGTAGGGTGTTTATTTCACAAATCACCTCTTCCACAGAATACCTCCACTTCCACTACCACATACTACCTTCATGTACTACCTCTACATACCGACTTTGTGAACTACCTCCACATATCACTTCTGCATACCACCTCTGTGTACTGCCTCTGATTCCATAGACCACTTCTCCCTATAGGCCACTTCTTCCACAAACCATTTTATCCATCATAGAACTCTTTCCTTTGAGAGATTCATATCCCTACAAAACACCTTCATGAACCATTACTGTGAACTTATTATCCTTTCAAAAAATCCTTCTTGTGAACCTCTTCTTATTGACGGACTCCATAAGAACTCTTTCAAACATAGTCATATTTCTTCCCAGAGAAATGATATTTTCTAAAGAAAATCACTCTGAGTAATGATGTGATTCATGATACTTATATAGGAAAATAGATCACAAAATCTTTCTAATCAATTTTAGTTATATCATTGATGCAGTACAACATTCATCACGTACTGTTCCTTTTACGAATCATTTTCCCTATGCGGTCCACATACCATTTTCATTCCTTCACAGTAGCTGATCTCTTCCATGAATGAATCCCCTTGTGGATCCACAAATCACCACCTCATTTTTGAAAACAATGATCAATCCCACATACCACAATCCTTCCATGAACTTTCTTCCTCCCATGAACCACAAGCCCTCCTACAAACCATTTTCCCTACGCGGTCTGCATAGCACCTGCTATGCAGAATACTTCCTTTGTAGATTTCACAGTCATTCCACAAACCACCTTTTTTGGTATGGGAACTTTCTTTCGTGTTCCACAATCTATTTAATCCTCTGTGGAAAATAATCATTTTCCAAAAAAAACTCTTGGGTTGGAGGCCCAAAAATTTGGCAAACATTAGGAAAATGTGCCACCTTAAACACCTGCTTTGGCAAACACTGACCAAACCCATTCATGGTCATCTGGATTTTTCAGCAAACATGAACACACCCAGAAACACTGAGATTATGCCTTGAGATATTTTTTCCAACAATTTCTATATGGAATTCCAAATTTATTACCTATTATTCATTAGTTATGACTATATGTAATTCCTAGTATGTTACCTGGGATTCAATGGTTATGCCTATGTGGAATGCCTATGGTGTGACCTAGTATTCAACTATTGTGCTTGATGAATATGGATTTCTAGTATGCCTAATATATGGATATTAATCCTGATGACATGAAATACCTAGGATATCACTAGGAATTTAGTAATTCCCTATATGGGATGCCTAGAATAATCCCTAGGATTTGATTCCTATACATCATATAAAGGATTCCTAGGTTACCCCAAGGATCCAATGATGATATTAATGAGTTGAAATGACCAGATTATTATCTAGGACTTGAAGTGTTTGATTATATGGAATTTCTAGGTTGTTACCTAGGATTAATTGGTTATGATTATTCAATATTCCTAATATTCTCCTAAGGATCTAACATTTATGCCTGATATTATATGGGTTGGTATGCCACATGCTTAGAGATATCCATCACTGATCAAAGTAGGTATATTCAATCACAAGTGTCATGTTAGAACTCAAGGATTGATAATGGATAGTTATTTATGGTTTTACAACTATATATTTATATTTTTAGAATATCACTTGTGCATACACTATGTTTAGTAGTTATGTTTATGACATTGTTGTGGTTCCCTACTGAGTTGTACTCACACCCTTCTATGGAGACCATGGCACTTGGGCACCTGAGTGGACTTTAATTTTCATAGGTTTAAGTAAGGAAAATTCTTAGAGTTTAAAGATCGAGTGGGATATCTCATATGGAGTCTGGTGAATGATATGAGGTAAGGCTTGATGATGGTAGTAAATCCTCATGTACATTTTCATTCTTTTATTTATCTTGTATATGATATTGACCTAGTAAGAGATTAGTTGATGTGAGTTGGTATGAAAGTGTTTTTATATGACTGTAGGCTTTCACATTTATTTTTTATAACATGATTATTCTTTTTTTCTTCCACAAACTTTTATTATTTATTATATAGAGTTATTGGTTATTTTATAATGTGTTTTTTACTCTGATATGAGGGTATAATCTTCCCCTGATAACTCTTTAGACCCTCACTACTAGTAAAAAACCTATGGTGTTCCAGGATACACACCTGAGGTAAAGTAGAAACCACTAGTCTGTAATCTAGTCAAGTGGTCCAGAGTGGTAGGGAGTTATAATATATTTCATTTAATATGATTTTAATAATAATAATTATTTTTATTTATGAAATTATGTTTAAATAAACACATATCATGGAAATAATAATAATAATAATATCTGGAATGGGTATTTGTAACATCCTAGGTAAATAAATAATATTACATTCTGAGGTTTATCAATAGTTGTGAATAAAATATTAATATTAATTTAAAGGGAATTCTATGCTCGATGGCATACCCAATACGCAACAACGAGTTCCTTTGAAATCATACGTTGCACTCTAACAATAAAATAATTTTATTTTTAATGGTAGTTAACACCTAGCCGTTGTAATGACGGGAATGAATAGAACTAACTAAAAAATGATTATATATGTTTTTCAAATATTTTTAATTTTATCCAATAAATTTTAGAGGCGTAAAATGCAAATGAATCCAATTTTAAGCATAAATCTTCTAATACTCTTTAAAAGGTAGATTAATCGCCTTTTGACGGAGAACCCTTTTTAAATATACTTTTGACAATTTTATATGTTCTATTGGACAAAATAAAATCCTTCTTTAGAATCTGGACATCAAAATTTACTTTGTGTAATTTTTTGGTAAATTTCCTATAAAGTTCCTTTTTTAATGAATAGTGAAAAATGTTGTATTTTAATTCAAAACCTCATTTTAATCTAATTTTTTATATGATTATATTATCTTTTTAATTGGTTTTAAAGTGAAATTAGAATATATTTTTACCATTTAATCCAATATTAGTCATTGGAATTAATTTCACTTGGAAATTGGACTTAAACTAGTGTCAATATTTTGATACTTTTTGTTTCATAAAAACACGATATTTGTTTTGACAGTGGGAATTAATTATTAAATTAATTAATTCGACATATATGTTTTGAATTTTTTAAAATAGAAATCATTTTTTAATTCATAATATCAAATATAGCTTAGGGTGAATTTTTGGTATTTTTTCTGAAAAACTTCAATTTTTGATGAATAGTGAAACCACTAAGTGGTACTTAAAAATCTGATTTTTCATTTAAATGAAACTTTTCCACTTCTATGATTTTATTTTCAAAAATCCTAAATACATTGTTTTCATTAATAAGTAAAATTTGGTTCAATGAGATTAAAATAATTTTTGGTGAATAGTAACTTTTAAGTTTTATTAATCGTTATTAAAGGTAATTAGTGTAATTTAAGGTAAAAATAATGTTTTAATAATATATAATGACCTAGAAACATGTCCTACCCTCATTGGATGTGTCATGTACAACCAAGACAATACATGGGTCAACTTGGGGACCCCATGGAGCAACTTTGGTTCGAAAATGACATAAATAACTTTTTATTTAAAGTTAAAATAAAAATGTCACAAACATAAGTTGTTTTACTAAAACAATTTTTAAATGGGGTTATATAAGTCATTTTTTTAATTATAAATATTAATTATAAATATAAAAATATTTCCTACATCATTATATTTTTTTTATAATTTTTAGACATTAAATAAATTAAATTATTTATGACACCATGGTGATGCAGCGTTTACCTCATTATTTAACGATTTAAATAAAGTGAAAAGATAATGTAAAATATAAGACCTAAACTTGTCAAAAACCTATTGGATTGGTATATTTATAACTCTTAACACTTTATCCTAGAAATATATAATTTTGGGACCTTTAAAATCCGAAAATAATTTTATAATAAAGTAAAATTTTATAACTTTCCAAGAGTGCCCCTCCTCTCCTCTTATAAAAGGCCCCAAACTTCTACCACCTTACTCACACCTCTCAAGACTTTGGCTCGGACAAACCCTGCCCATTTTATTTCTCCACATCCCTCTCTTCATCATTTAAGCCTCACTTTGGGTAGAATCCTTTTTAAGGAATCCTTTGAGCTCAAATCAAACAGAGTTACCCGATTTAAAGGTAATGTCTCCCCTTGTGTTATTTTGTTTTATTTTGATTCTCCAAACCCCTAAAATCTTTTTATTACTTTTTTTTGTAAAAACACAAGTATCTTAAATATACTAGGATGTTGGTATAAGAAGGATTCGAGATACACTTTCACACACCTCCATCTAATGGTTAAAGAACATACTGTTTCTGTGGATGGTGAATTACTGCCTCATGAAACGATGATTGTTCAATATTCTTTTAACACATTCAAATTTGGACATTAAGATTTAAATATATTTATATATGATATATAATATTTTTATTTTTTCCTTAATTTTCTATATTTTTCATTTGTGGCATACCTTTATGGTTTCCATTATGGGTAAACACGATATCTTCATTTTAGGAAGTGCGAACTACCGCCCCCTCAAAGTGATTTGATTCGTTAATGCCATATGTGGGACGTATAAAGGATGAAATTAATGGTATTACATAATATATCCTACTGGAATTATAATATACCTTTATATCATTATTATTTCATTCCATTGAATAAAAAAAAGAAATGAAAGTAGCGTTCATGCGTACGTACAGCTTACCATCTCCACGAACGGTACATTTAATTTCTTGTCTCCAAATGTTATGTACTATTATAAGTACATATATATAATAGATATATATGTAATATATTACATCTAAATTATGGATATAATTCTGTAATTATTATATATATATCTATCATTTTTTTAATTCCATTAATATGACAAAAAAATGAAAGTAGCGTTCATGCGTATGTATGACCTACCGTCTCCATGAACGGTGCTTTTAATTTTTTATCTCCAAATGATATTGAATAGTATAAAATGAATATATAATGGATATATATGATATTTAAAACATAAATACTATTCTGGATATGATGTACCTATAACTACATGGAAAAGTCTTTTCCAACAAGTTCAATTTTTACTCATGTACCGAACATCGACAAAAACGTCTGATATGAACTCAATTTATTAAACAATTATTATAACATTATAATATTTGATATGAAATGAATAATAATATTTAAAGGAGGTCCTTAATAAATTATAAATTTACCAAATTTTATTATTCAAGAGATTAAAGAACGATCGAGTCATGTCGGACACGAGGTAAGGGAACCTACCCCTCTTTTTCTTTTTAAGTACACTCTTTCATGTCATTCCTTTTAAGCTCATATTTCTTATGATTTGGATGTTCTTTTATATTACTATTGATGTAAATTTTATGTTAATATGACTAGAGACCCTATTTGATATTCTCAATCCATTTTTGGAAGTTTTAAGTGGCGCCGTTAGGCTGCCGAGTTTTCGTAAGGGATTTTTCATCTCACTTTTATTCCCGTGAGATTTATGCTACATTTTCCACCATTCCCGTTGAGTGGTATAGATACTGCCCATTATTATACTCTTTGTGTAATATAATTTCATTTATTAGTATTTACATCAATGTTGTATTGTCCTTCTTTCATGGGGTGTATGTTTTGAAAGATACCCAAGTCGCTAAGGGAACCTTTCACCCTCCTCTTTTTAAAAGACTTCTTTTGTTGGGTCTTTTAATTTACATCTTATTATGTTGGGATATGTTCTTATATATCCTTATTGATGTAAAATTTATTTCCAAGTGATGAGATAACCTTTTTTTCTCATCAACTCGTTTTCTGAATTTTAATGTGACGCCGTTAGGCTGTCGAACTCTTACAAGGGAACTTCTTAACCCAATTTCGATTTATTTGGGTTCAACTTGTAGTTATTGAATATGTCATCCTATTAATATTTGTGAATGAACTATGGTTTTTTATACTTAATATCCACTTATATTGGGTGTATTTATACTTGTCACACATAATTATGTCATTGACTTATCCTTGCACTAATGACATGATCTTTAAATGGGATTACATCTCAATTTCTCTTCCTTGAGACAATTCTTGATGATATGCACTTTTATTCTTTTTAAAGTGTATATACAGCCCCTTTGACATTCCATATCCATATTATGTCTATACTCAAGTCATTTAAATGTTTTAAAAATGGTCTAATTTCATGTTGCTTATAATTTAAATGTTCAAAATGGAAAATGACTCTTTTATTAAAACATTGTTTTAAATGGTCTTAAATATTTATTATTTTAAACATTTTTCATCCATGTCAATGTTTTAACAATAGTTTTAAGGATTTATTTATATGGACATGAGTGTTTTAAAACCCTTTCAAAAGTTTTGAAGTGGTATGGGACACTTTGATTCTAAAATCTCTTTTAAATGTATTCTTTTAATATTTTCAAAGTATAAAGGGACATTTCTCTCATAGAGTTTTAATGATTCTATTAGATGTTTTGATATAAGGATGTGATATCTTGTGATTGTGATGTGGAAATTTTATGTTTCCTTTATGCATGTTTTATGTGATACGATTATGTTATGGTTCTTGGGCATTTTTTATGAAGACTGGTGGTTCTGTGATAAACTAAGGGCGGGTGAGCCCGAGATATCTCTCCAATGCATTGGGTAACGCGAAGGAGTTAAACGTTAAGGTTTCTTCGAAGAGATTTAGGGAATATACTGTGATGGGTATTCCAAACGTAACCAAGAGGGTTACACCCTACGTAAGAATGTTATGAATTATTCAAGTTACCTTTATGCCTTATGGTTTCTATGATTTATTCATGATTTGATGAGGTATGTTAAAATGATTATGTTTTATGAGTAAAGTATGATTTCACACATGGACTAATGTTTTCTTTTCATACTTTTATATCCCTTACTGAGCTTTTTATGCTCATCCCATGTTTTTGAAATGTTTTTCACAGGTTAAGGGAAAGGTGCATGATATGATGATAGTGTCAAGGAAGTGTCAAGAAAGAATGCATGTTTTATTTTAAATATGTTTCCGTTGATGGAAAAAAAACGAATACTATCTTTTATGTAACCACTTTGTTTAAATGTGGAATGTAATTCATGATTTATGATCTAATTCTCTAAAACTCTAAGCCTGAAAAGATCCTAAATGTGAATTATTCATTTAATTCAATATTAAGTAAGGTTTATGGCCAAGGCCTTATAGTATTACTTAGAATAAATAAATTGATAAAGGGTCATGTGCAATTATCAATTGTTTTAACCCTAAGTATAAATTCCAAGTTACTACTTTTTTAAAGGTGACAAGACTTGTTGTGAATAATTAAATCATCTTTATAATTATATCAAGTCATAAAGAGATTCATCCTCCCAGTATCTCTGTCAAGAATATAGATAAAACAAGAAATATTTTTTAAATCAATGATGAATGTAAAGAACTAGATAATACTAAGTTAGAACCTATAGTTTCAAGAACTATATCCATAGATTCATGAATCACCCATGTATATGTCTGAAGAGATATTTTCTTTGATTCTTCACAACAATGAGAAACACAAAAAGTGAAACAACAAAAATTTATCAATAGTATTATCATGTTATAGGAAGTTATTAATTTAAAATAATTATAAATTAAACATGTAATGTTCTATCTAAGAGATCTTGAGGTTTTATTCATTAGGATATTTAGATATTATCCATACAAATCAATTAAAAATCAAAAAATGGGTACTTGCACAATTTTTTTGTTGTTCCAAAAAACCATCAAGTGGTATTAGAGTGGTCACATTATAATTTATAATTATTTATAATTTATTTGATCCATTTCATGAATTGGTTTTTTAGTTTCATATTTATAGTTTCATTCTTAGTCTAATTGTTAATACAAAATTTTAATCTGAGTTCACATGGATAACAAAGAGTAAAAAATACATGAGGAATTCTCAATGAATATATTAGGAGGTTCCAAGGTCATTGGCTAAATGATAAGAATACACATTATGTATAAACCGATTACATGACTTTCAATCACGGTAAACTATATAAGGAGCACACCACATAAATATTGTAATTCCTTGTGGGTTAGTATGTAGCATAATTACACACTTTGTATTGACCACCATCACAAAACATGGATTGAAATCTGTTACATGGTTTATAATTGGCATGTACATTTCATGTAACCCCACAAGATTAAATACACCATGTAATTTTTTTAAGGGTTGTGTGGGTTAGTGTGAAAGGTCATTACACATTGTGTTTTGACTTCCAACTGAGAAAAATAAGGAGACACAGATACATAGTGTGTATTTTGATGTATACATCATGTAACACAAGTCACCATACACAAGTTTCCCATTGAGGTTTTCAGTGAATTGTGTGAGTTAGAACATAGTTGTTACATTAGTTCAGTGTTGCGTGTGTCGAAAGTATTAATGATTGTATTAATTTATTTGTTCATTTTACATATTTGTTAATAAAGAGTGGGGTATGTTACAACTAAAACTCATTGGTCATAATAGATATGGAATTATCACATCTCTTCACTACACCTCAAATAGATTGAAAAAAATCACTAATACTATCACATAGATGCTGATCAAGATTATTTTATACTATAAAAATAAGATATATCTCAATATACGACATTACATACTCATTCATACCATTTTGGTGTTCAACATATGGTCATTATAATAGAATTATAATACAATAAAAATGTCACCAGTTCACTCCACATGATATTACATTCTTTGATAACATAATGTGTGTTTTCAATCATAGGCTATGACCTATAGGTATCATATATTGAGGTAAATCTAATATAATAGTATTATTCTATGTCATAATCTAATATAATTGGCTATGACTAAATCTTGACTTGGACAAAAAATATTTTATTGAATCATATTAGAGATATATTTTATTTCATCGATTATGGTAGACCCATGCATAATATATATATATATATATATAATATTTTCCATATTTATTTTTTTTCCTACTATGTGATATATTCATCCATTTATGGGTTACCCTATATGTATGGTTTATGCCTTTTCTTGATAAATTCCCTTATATATTGGTTACTATAAAATAAATAGATTTTCATAAACTATAAATACAAAAACTAATATATATAAGGATTATATTATTCTTCTATTGAATTAATTTTAAATAATCCCCATTCATTTATCAAAAATTAAAATAAAACAAAAAATTAAAAACTTAAAAATTTTGGATTATATTTTTATAGTTTATAAATTGTTCACAAATAATAAGGGTTGTGAATTAAAAAACAACTTAAAAAATTTGAAGTTCAAATTTTCCTTGATCCTTAATCCAAACTTCATCCCTTAAATGGGTTGTAAGAATAAATAATTCCTGTAAGATCTATATAAAATTGATTTTAAAAACAAAAATTAAATATGAAAAATAAACTAAAATCAAACCACGGTTTGAACCAGATTTTTTTTTCCAAGTATAAATAATTTAGCTTTCAAATTTAAAAAGAAACTTATATAATTAGGAGTTCAACTTTTCCTTTATCCTTAATCCAAAATTTTTCCCTTGAATGCGTTGCAATAATTAACACTTCTTGTAAGATCTATATGAAATTTATTGTAAAAACAAACATTAAATATGAACATCAAACTAAAATAAAACCATAGTTTGGGTTGAAAATAGGTATTCGTGAAGAAAATAAATCAGAGATGATGAAGTAATCTAATAATATGTATAATGGAGACCAAAAATTGTGCAAATTGAATAAAATCAACAACAATGGCATTGGAGATCACTGGGTTGCCTTCAAATTCATCATGATTTGGGAGGGATTTTTCACGATTGGGAGGGTTTCTTAGATCCAAAAAATGAGGGTTTTCAGATCCCGAATGATTTTTAAAGATTTTTGGTGTTAGTTATTACGAAACTGATGCTGGGGAGTTTGAGAAAATACTTTTGGAATAGATTATTTTAGAAAATCAACGTAAAAAAAATATATTTTTATTTTTGGAGTCAGTTTTTTACAAAAATAATGCCAAAAATACATTATTCAATGGTGTTTGGTGTCAGTTCTGCTAAAAAAATACCAAAAACCACGTATAAAAAATTTTCGATGTTGGTTTTTAGTAAAACCGACACAAAAAATATCTCACACATACTTTTTCATCGGTTTAAAAAAAATGTCATTTCTCCAATGTTAAACACACTATATCCACTGGTGACAATAAACTAAGTATCTCATCATCCACAACTCATAGGAAGTGTTCGTAATTCCACCCAAAACACATGACATCTAACATGCACAAAAGAAAAACCCACTCTAGGGTCTCACACACTGGTTAAAACTAATTCTACAATACCCACTCTCAGGTCAAGATCCTCCCACAAGTATTATAGACAACCATGCTATATCTCAATTCAAGGTTAAAACTCAACAAAAAATATAATAGTTAAGGCATTCCATGATATTAAACATCCCATATCATAATGTTCTTAAAGTTATAGGGGTATCACGTAACTCGTATTCTCTCATAGCCCCATCTACCCACAAGCACAGAACACACTAGTTACGACTGGGTCCACATTATATATATATATATAAGATTCAAAATTTTCTATTTCCCATTTTTCCTTACATTAACTAGATTTTTCTATAACAAGTCTAGGTTAAATGAAATTTCAAGTACAAGTTAGAGTAAAACAATTTATATGTTATAATTAGAATTTTATTTAGCTGACACCATGTAAAAATTAAAGAAATTCATCACATGATTTACTTTTATCCATTTACTTTAAAAGAAGTTTTTATAATTTAGTCCTAGTTAAATAAGATGTCAATTACAAGATATTGAGAAAAATATTCTTTAAGCTGTAATTTGGAATTTATTTAGTTGGTTCCTCATAACAATTAAGCCAAGTAGTCACATAACTTGTCTTTTATTAATTAAAGGACCCAGTTTGTAAAATGGAACCTAAAACTTATATAGAAACACCATATAAATAACTATATACACTTTAAATATCCAAACCATGTCATAAACTAAGTAAAAATCATAGAAAATTACACACATCATTCCTATGTGCTTGATATGTTTCATGAACACACCCTCTCTTTCTATACTAGGCCAAGAGGTAAAATCTCATAAATCAATAATCTCATAAATCAAGTGCATAACTCAAGGTGAAAATAGATCAATTGTAAAGTAAACATCCTGAACATCAATCCCACCCCTGGTAACATGGAATTAACTTATACATGGGGTGTCCAGTCCTAGGAACAAGTTCCATACCATGTCCCAATACATTAATATTCTATTATCTACCTTCCCTACATAGAGAGACAAAAGAATAATAACTCTGATACTACTTTGTAATGTCCCACATCCCTATACCACTGATTCATGCCCGTACTGGTGGAATATTGCAATACCTTAGGCACAACTCCATGTATGCTAGAGAATATTGACTAGTATTATAGGTATATAGTGGTATAGTGGAGATACAATAACCTCTTTTCAGAGTAAAAAAACTATGGAAAAAATAGCTAACACATACAACATCCAGATTGGATAGTAAATGGAATGACATCTTGGAATGCTCCCATAATAATCAAATAAAACATGATATGACAAAATAAAATAGTATACAATGCATTATGAAATCAAACATCATCAATAGGTTATAAAGAAATGAAACCATGTATAGAAATAAAAGATAAAAATTGAAATTGGTCTTGAAAATGATCGTGAGTCATAGATCATTCCCAAATCCCATGCTCCATCATAGCATCCCAATCCAATACCTGAAACCAAGTATCATTTTCTAGGGTAACCAAGTGCCATGGTGGCTCGAGCTTGGTGTGAGTATAATTTATTAGGCCAAAAAACATCCCTAAATATAACCCATCCATAAATAGTTCATGCAGAAGTGTTCAAGATAACAATTTAAAATACAACCATTTAAAAATTTGAAACTAAAATCATAAAAAAATATTGAACCTAGGGGTCGAGTTCACCACAAGAATGGTACATACCTTTTTTTCTAGTGTCTGGGTGTCTCTTATCATGTCTTGAGGACTGTAACAACCCAAAACTAGTCTCTAATGGGGGTAATATATCAGTCTCCAGTCCAACTGGTGCACAAGGGTAAAATACCCATCCTCAGGGCCCTAGCATGCACCCAAGGACTGTGTTCACCCTGGGTTTAACCAGAATCCAACATCCACCTAGGGTACATGTTCACCTTGGATTTAACCATAAACCAACATCCACCCAAGGTATGTGTTCACCTTATGTTTAACCATAAACCTCCGTCCACCCAGGGGACATGTTCACTTTAGGTTTAACCATAATAAAGAATCCACCTGGGGTCTATATCCACCACAAGTTTAACCATAAACTATGATACCAACATTAGTCATTATATCTATACCTCATTTCCATTTAAAAAATCAAAATTGATTTCACCATTCTCAATCCCCATTTATAAAAAAAACTTTTCCTATTAATTGTTAAAAAATTACCATTTCCAAATTGAATTTACCCAAAATAAAACTCAAACCATCATTATTGTTTCACACTTGCATTTCAAAATCAATACAAATTCACCACTACTGATTATTATTTCTAAAGAAAATTTTTATAATTAATAATTAAAGAAAATACCATTTCCAAAACCAATTTCCAAAAAATATGAAACACACACCATCAATACTTCTCTATACTTCCATTTTACCAATCCAATTAACCACTTCCAAGATATAATTTTAGATTGAATTTACAAATTAAATTGAAAACACCATTTAACATTTTTATTCCCACATTTTATTTAGCGTAGCCAAACCAATTTACAATCTAAAATACCCATTTTCAAAGTGATAATTTCATAATTAAATTTCAAGAAAAACATTGTTTATTTATCTAATTTCTATGTTTAGAATTGTAGCCAAAGTGTTCCATTAGGAACCAAATTCCCGTAAGGATTAAAAAGAATCTAAGGGGAGTTTATATAAGTCAAGTAAATTTTATATCATTTAATTTAAATAAAGTCATTTCTTTGAGAGATCAAAATGAACGCACAACATATGATCTTAAAATATGAAATACTATAGGTCAAGTCTAGGGACCACCCACCTCAATCAAAGTTTCCTTTTATTTTTGAATCCAAGCCTAGTAACCGCTTGCTCGAGCTCATCTAAAATTGAAAAAAATGATAAAACCACATGTAAATCTAATGTGCTTCCAAAGAACCAAAACTAAATAGTTATAATCAAATTATAATTAATTATTCAATTGTAACTAATTTAATAACTTAAACTATATAGAATAAAATTAAAATTCACTAACCTAGTACTCTTGTTGCACCTAAAATGAGACTAAACCTCTTACCGAGGTCTATACAAATATATTACCACTAACCATGGCCAAATACCTCTCAATCAGAACTATTACCATAATCAAAGAAATTTAATTTAACTCAAAACCCAAAAAAACTCATACAATGACATATCTATATCCAAACGATGGGAAATGGTGTGCATACATTGTCATGGGCATCCTATAACTTGGATTTATGGAATCCACATCATATTAAAATAATAAAACCACCCTCTAATAAAATATCCACCCAAATACATAATTGTAACAACCAAAATTAGAGAAATAGGAGGAGAAAAAGAAGTAATTCCATCATAGGGAGGAACCTACTAGGATTCACCATGAAACAACACCCAAAACCACCCCACATGAATGGGAGAACCAAGTAAGAGAGGGGAGACACCCCTAGTTTGTTTGAGATAAGAAAAAATATAAAATAAGTATAATGTCTATAAAAATATTAGGGAGATTAATTTTAATTCTTCCCCATAAAAACCCCACTAGCTGGCCAGTGTAGGTCTATTGGCTAGTCGATGGACCACTGCAGGCTAACAACCCCTCTGTCTTGTCCACCAACTACAACCTCAACCCATGACCTATCTTTGGTTCCTTTATTCTACTCCTGTACAGTCACTGACCCTAAAACATCGTCCAAAACACCTTCTTGATGGGTCAAAACCTTCAAATACGCTTTCAAAACTCAGTTCTCAAAATGACCCATCTAGTAAATGAAATTTCAAATTTACCCAAGAAATTCAGACTCTTCTATAAACTAAAGTATTTTTAGATGAATTAGATGTATTTTTCATCATGTTATCAAATATTCCTAAATAAATTAAGTTTCAACATAAGGATATGGATGTATACACAATGTTGACTCATCACCAAGAACAAAAAAAAGAGAAAGAGAATAATATGATAAATGAGATTGTCATTGTGTTGTATAAGTATAAACCTAAAGATAAATACCAATATAATGATCATATACTCAAGATGTTGAATTATATCTATCAATTTGAGAATTTTTTTATTGGTACTTAGTCATGAAATTATTATTAATGAGTATAATGAATCACATACATTGATGTGTGGATGAAAACCATGACAACATATACTTGTGGAGAGGGAGTATATGCTGGGTGTGTCATTAGTGATATGAAATTAATTGAATAATCAATGAAATGTTTTTCCATTCAAATATTACTAAAAGAATAAATATATATCCCATTAATTTAAATAGATCTATCTGATTAAATATATGAGCATGGTAGTTTATATATGACTTCTTCATAGAAGATGAAAGAAAGATAAATCAAGAATATAGGGTTATGAGAAAAGTAAGCATATTTATTAATGATATATTAGTGGGAAAAAGGATTATATTACATTATAGATTCATTATAAGGTTGTTTTTATCAGTGCAACATTAACATATTTTTATGCGTTCCTTAATGAATTTCTAGGTGATGATCCAAGACATTAGGTAATATCACCTAATGTCAGTGAGGAAGAGGCCTAGAGATCCACACAATAAGGGTATCCAAAATATCATTCAATTATATTGAATTTAATATTAAAAATTAATTTTATTCTTGGTTTTTGGAAAAATATTAAGTAAATTTGATGATATAAATTCAATCATGATTCAAATATAGAATTTATGAGATGAATTTTATCTCATATTTTTTATTTACAAGTTAATAATAAATATTATTTATTTACCAGTTTAGTGAATAGATTAATATAAATATTATTTTAGTTATGTGAATATTAAAATAAATATTTATTCATGAGTTTGGTGAATATAATATTTATTTATCAAATAAATGATATTTAAATAAAAAAATGTCATCGAAAAAATATATTTTTTATTATTTGACAAGGGGATTTCTTAGAATAAATAAATTGATAAAGTTTTTATTGTGAAATTATCAATTATTTTAACCTTAAGTATATATTCCACATTATATCATTTTTAGATGTGGTGAGACTTATTTTGAATAATTAAAGTTTCTTTAGAATTTTCTCAAGACCTAGAGAGATTCATCCTCACATTCTCCCTCTCAATAACATAGAAATAACAAGAGATATTATTGCTATAAATGAAAAATAGTTTAAAGTACTAGATAGTAATATTCTAGCACCAGAGTTTTAGGAACAATATCCATATATTCATGGATCATGTGTGGATACGTCTAGAGGGATCCTTTCTTGGATTATCTAATGAAAAGAATAAATAAACAAGAGAAGAAATGAAAATTGATCAGGGGGATTATTACCTTCAATTTAATTATTCAGTTAATTTATATATAAATTAAATGTGTAAGATTATATCTAAGAGATTATGAAGTTTTATTTATTAAATTATTTAAATATTATCCACATAAACTAATGGAAAACAAATATCGAGCACTCACAGAATGCTTACATTGTTCCCTGAAACCTTTAAATTTGAAATTTTACCATTTAAAAACTTATTAGAAATGAATAATTAGAGAAATATGATATAGTAAAAAGTAAAAAATTACAAAATCTCTCATAAAATATTGATAAACTTTTATGTTTTCACATACTGATTTTATAAATATTTTTTTTCAAAACATACACATGTTATTGTTCATGGGAATAAATATGTATTATTATCAAATGATTTAATTTACTAAATATAAATTTACCATTCTTATGATTATCATTAGTATTTTTTATAACGTTAAATATTTCTATCCAAAAAGTTAAATATATCCCCCTTTTAATTTCAATATATAAGTCACATTATCATCATGTAAATTAGTGAAAATATCATAAACAATAGTCAAACCTCAACTATTTTTTATGCAATACATAATTGATATTAAACAAAAACACCCTCAAATTGTGTCATGGATCTCAATCATCTCAACATGATTCAAATAAGTTATAATAATATTTTGTTTTATAAAACACTATGAAATGATTTCTCATCCATAAATGGAAAAAATAATAAACAACCCATTTATAGTTTTAATTTTTTTGTAATGAAATTATCACTAATCAATATATTCCTAAAGAAACCACAATATATGTTTAATATCATTCCTAGGTATTTGAGTTGATGAATAAATATACCAAATAATAAATTTTAAAAATAATATATACCCTATTTTTTGATTATTTTCTTGGTACATTGGAGATTTTATATCACTATGATATGATACTTCATGAACAAGAAGTTTTTTGTTATCCTCTAATTATAAAAAAAGTATCCTTTTCTCAATCAAGAGACTGTACAACTTGTGTTTTACTCAATGAATATGGATTATCCATATAAAACATTTATAAGACTTTTATTTTATTTATTTATTGTTAAAGAGATGTGAATTAAAGTTCATATCATAGGAAATGATATGTACTATATTAGTGTTTGTGATTTTTATCACATAAAGTGATATGGTTGTATAATGTGGATATTTCATGTGTTTTGTTTCACTTTTTTCCATATAAGTTATCAATTTCTTACACCTATACTATATAATATAATTAATTTATTATAGTTAAATGTTTATTTGAATCATTTAAGTGTTCCATAATAATTTTAATAATAAATAAAATATGTTAAATCATAAAACTTTTATTGGTGGAGTATTCAAGTGTTTATGAAACACCTGAAGTCTAAGAGGATCCTCTATTAATATGTATATTTATAAAATTGGATTCATGTATTAATTTTTAGACACATGGATAATGGTATATTGGTGAATTTTTTTTTTAAAAAAAATCTCTTTATTATTTATTCCTTAATTGGGATGTGGTGTTAGCATAACATGAGAGAAATAAAGGTTCTTTCAAAAGTGTTTGTATATTTCCAAGTTATAATTATCAAAAATATGAGTTAAATATCTACGAGACAAGTGGTATGTACATTATGCGTTCTTTATTCATATCTTCTATCCTTTTTATGCATTATCTTGTTTTTGGGCTTTATATTTTTTCTACATTTAAACATATTTTATCTCATCAATACTCATTAATATTAATAGATAAATATTTAGTAAAGGATTGAAGAATATATTAAATTCTAATGTTCTTGAAGTTTTGGGATGAATTATATATCACATATAGAAATATAAGGATATAATTTTTTAGGATATGTCATGGTTGAATATCATCTGTTAGATGTTTTTGTATGATATAATGATATCATATATCATAGTGTTATATATATCATACTATGATCAGTTTCATAACTTTACAAGATAGTATCATGTAAAAAAATATATGATAAAATATTATGATACATTTTTGGTTTTTTGGTTTTAAGTATATTATGTAAAGTGATATGAAATATTTATTTTTTTGGTAATGATAATAGAATAATCATAAAATAAAAAAAAACATCATAACTTAGCCATGGAATAGATATATCACTATTTATTATCAGATAATTAAAATGTGATATCATTTCACATAATCAAATGATATATTGATCTTTATTAAAAAATAAATAAATTATCCCTCCTTTGAGGGTAATCCAAAACTTATAGAGAATCACTTTGAACACTTCATGGTTTGATCTTTGACCCAACCATGTCCTGCTAGAATATTTGGTTAAATGTGATAAGGAATAAAGAGATTCAATTTAGATATTTTTTTTAACACTATACTTTATTCACATTACAATCAATATGGTATAGGGTATATATATAATATAAAAGGATAATCACCTCAGTATTTCAATTTTCCATAAATATTCAAGTAATGAATTCATGTTACTATCATTGTGTAACATTATGAACATTTATATTTCAATAATTTATCACTTTAAATTATTAATATTTATTTTCTTTTAAAACATTTATGATTGTATTAATTTATGAGATTGAAATTATAATGCAATATTACATTATGATTAGAATGGGACATTCTATAGTGTGGTATGACACACACACACACATATTATAACATATGATATACCTAAGCCAAGTAATACAATCCAATACTATACTATATGAAATAGATGAATTATAACTTATAATTCAAGGATTTTGGACATATCTCCATCAATATCACACATTCACATAGGCCTCTCAAATTTATACACAATTTAACCTTATGTCACATATCATATGAAATAACTTGTGAAATCAAATCAAAAATTATATTTTAATATCATATATAACTTCTTTTGGAAAAAATAACATCCATTTTTAAAATATTTTAAATCATATATAAAACTTGAGGAAATATATTAAATACTTCTTTAAGATATTAATAAAAATATATTTAGAGAAGGTTTTAAAATATTAAACAAAATATTTGTAATAAAATTTAATCCTCATTCACACAACCAAAAAGTGTGACCCACATTTATTTTTAGCATTGAAAAAATAATTATTAATCTTATATTCCATAATTGTAACTAGGGAGAGACCTTTAGAAAACATCAAAGACACTTTGGATAAAAAGGGAGATGAGGTGATCTCCATCAAACACATGTATCTCCATACCTGTGTCCACTAACTATAACAAAAATAATATACACAATCATATAATACATATTTTGATGACATCAAGTTACCATGAGACATGAGTCATATTAATCTCATATAACCTACACATATGTTATTGATTCACTAAGTATAGACTCTCTAGATTGATGAATACATCACATTCCACTCACCTAATTGAAAGAGAATATCACATTACCCTCATCCAAATAGATAAGAACATCACATTATATATATCGTGGTATAAACATACAATCACTTAGTACATGAAAATCAAGGGTGTTGTACTCTTCATATAAGAAGATAAATCCTATCTTTATTAAACTCAATTTATGACATGGAAAACAACATACCCAATCACCCCTGATTATCCCATCTTCAATGATGACGTAAAAATGGTATCAAAGTATTAATGTTCTTATGCTAGGTATCATATCAACCTTTGATAATAAGGATTCAATATGAAAAATTCACCTCCATAATATCAAATAAATAGTTTATAAAACTCTATATGGTATAATTTGTGGGACATTTAGAACTCACAATTAGATTTATACCCCATGACAAAATTATTTATCTCTATATGAAAACCAAACCATGAAAAGTTTCACATTTCATTAAAACCTATAAATCACTATGATAACCATATATTAAGGATTTCTAAAAGTCATACTTTGAGATGTTAATTATCATTTTAATTCATGTAATATATGAAAATAATATGAATAAATGATAAATTGGTGATGTGTTTTTATATAAAAAGATACATTTATAAATTCTTAATATCCTATAGTAATGCACTAACAAATAAAACATAGAAGTTAATCTAATCATACATAATATGATTGACCAGAAAGGATACCTTATATTTTCTATATTTGTAAGGTTTTGTTAAAAACATTTTATTGCTATTTTATTTATGCCACATCTCTATATGAAAACAAAACAAGTCCTCCATCCAAACATCTTCAATGGGATAACATGTATGAATAATTTTTTTTGAATAATGGTGATATTAAGAGATAAATTCCTTATTTTCAACACTTGAACATTATTTTAAAACTTATATACTTCTAATTTTTATGATGTTATAAAATTTTGATGATTTATATACTTAGAAATATTTCTAATTTCACCATTTTTCTAGAACATTTATATTCAATTTTTTGATAGATTTTATTTGATAACATACTTAAATGAAACTCTTTACATTAAGATCTTTATTTACTAATATATCCTAACCACATTAGGGGGTAAAGTAAATTTAAATTTAAATAAAACAAATACAATATTTATTTATTATATTTTAACTTCTATAAGTTCAAACACACCCTCATTACCTATTAGAAACTATATTTTTTCGAAAATATATTTCCAAGACTCAAACTCTTTTATGTTAGTAAATAAAACTTATTTTATTTATCAAGATATTTAGTAAATAGATTTTATAAACATATCATATATGGAATTATATGTGTTTGGAGAAATATTATGAAAATAATATTTTATTCTTAAAAATATGATATTTTTGGATAATGGGGACATTTTCCCTCATATTTTAACAAATAACTTAGATAAAACCTTTTATCTTGGATAAATTTTATTATCAATGACTTATTTTAAAATATGTAATAGAATTGGATCAATAATAAACCATGTGTATCAAAACCATCATATCATTTATTCATTATAACCATTTTTTTAAATATCTTTTCTTATCATATAAAATAATATAAAATAAAAACACATATCCCTTATTCCTATCAATTTTAGATTTGAATTATTTTAATACATCCACCATCTTTATAGAAAAACCATTTTATTTATCACTTGAATACAAACATCAAGAACCTTCCATTAAATATTCCTTTATTTTTAAAAATATTATATTTATAAATATTATAAAATATATAGTTAATATCAAATATCATTCAAAATAAAATAATTTATTTTTATAACATTAATACCTGATGTGGAATATCCATATATTTTCTTACACTACTTTATGTATTCTAGGAAATTTCATATTTAATATCTAGGATCTACACAAAATAAAAATTTACAACTTTAAGAAGATCCCCTTTTATTATTTTAAGAATTCAGTGCATATTCTTTAGGAACCCTCCTTTTCTTCTATAAATTTTTTTACCTTTCATTTATGTACCAAAATCAAGTCACTTGAGCTTGATCCTCCCTTGTCATAAAAAAAACTCCTTATCATTTAGATTAGTTATTGAAAAATTTTCTAAGCATACCATGATTCCAATAGATGTTAGTATCCTCAAGGATTCACTGAGAGGTGGGAGGGGGTGGGGGGTGAATAATTGAATCAATTTATTTTAAATTCCCTAAGAGAATAAACTTCATCACTGGTTAAGATGAATGTATAGATTTATGTTTTTAATTAATTATTCTTATATATTAAATTTGAATGACTCCAATCAATTTATTCGACAATCCCACACTATAATAAAAGAAAATACAATGGGTATATTGACATATAAGGTTATTTATTAAATATATATTTCTATATCGTTGGCATGATTTGGAAAACCAAATATCACATGATATTTTATAATAATCATGGATAAAAATGAACATGGTATATCCTTGAACACATGTTACATTAAATTTTATTTTTATTGATGTAACATGACCCCACATAAGAAAAATGAAAGCATCAAGTGATATAATAAAAAGAGCCTTTAATATCAAAGTATAAACTCAACTTTTATATAAAATAATACCAACCCCACTTCTCTTCATCACACTGAATTATTTATGAATAATTGTGAAAAAACTATCTCTTAGATAACCCATCACCTTATTAACTTATTCACTATGTAATGTTGATAAAATAATAAACTTATAAACTTTAATCAATAATAAATATCCTAGTACTTAACTAAACACACCATAACGGTCCTCATATTGTTCAAGAGTTTCTTTAATATTCAATTCTAAGTGTTTTACTTCAAGAAATGTTTTTATAAAGATCCTGTATAATCATTCACAACCATAGGAATATTATTATCCTCCTTTATCTGTTATACACTAAAAAAATCACGCAACACACTCATACTTTCTCTTTGTAACATTCAATTTCTCAAATTATTTTGAATTTTGAATTTAAAAAACTTCAACCAAATTCAACCACAAATTTAATTTTCTTCAATTTAAGTAACTTGGTCAAACAAAAATTATCTTCATATTTCATTTGACAAAGACCTGGTAAGTATTGATGTTAAGTGATTCATTTAGAACACATAAATCCATATCAATAAAATCACTTAAATTTTCATTTTTAGATAGACCATGACATGGTGAAGTATGTGTTACTTAATTTTTGTCTTAAACACCCTAAACCATTTTGAATTTTTCATCTAAACTCTAAAAGATGACCAATTTGGGAAAACATGAACTTGGGATTTTTTATTTTTGTATTCACTTTAAGAAAACAACCACCACTTCATCATGGTTTTTTGAACCATGACATCTCCAATTTGAAACCATGACTATGCTAGATTTACCATGAAAAGGTATGTTTATAATATTTCTTCCTTAGATAAAGAACCATAACCAGTCCCCATTTACTTCACCCCATAGATGAACCATGACTATTTCTAGATCAAGGACATCATCAAACTAAAGAAAATTTTCACAAAAAACTCAACCAAACTATAATGTTGTTTAGCCTACCCATGATGAATAATTTTTGTATACAAACCAAAACCATCACCCTAGTTATTCTCTAATCCTCCAAAATATCTTTTTCTTCCATCAATATCTATCACTCTAAAATCTATTCAACTTATCTTATAAATAAATCTACCACTACAAGAAAAAGGGCATTTAGTGGTGATTTTCAAAACAACCATTAAATGATTTGTTTATATATTTTTAGCACCAATTTTAGAAAATTGGTGCTAATTCATGGCAGTTTTAGAAAAATATTTCTAATTGATAGTGGTTTATTAAAAACCTCTACCATTGAGTAGCATTTAAAACCAATGCTAAATATGAATTTTTTATATTTAATTTTAGCGACATTTAAAAAAAACCACCATGATATTAATAATTGATAATAATAATTAATTAAAATTTTAATTATTTCTTAATAGTTAATAATTAATAGTTATTTATTTTTTTATGAATTTAGACTTTAATTAATTATTATGGTTTATTTTTTAATTATTTAAAAAATAAATTAATAATTAATTATCAAATATTATTTAGAAATTTCTAATAATTACTTATTTATAATCATTAATTATTTACTAATTATTAATTACTAATATTAATTATTAATTTTTTATTTTTAATTATTAAATGTTAATTACTAATTATCTATTATTTATTATTAATAATCAATTTTTTATAATTATAAATTATATTTTATTTATAATTTTAATGACCTATTAATTATTAATTATTAGTTAGTTTGATAAAAATAATAATTATTTTTATAAAGGTGGTGGAGTAAGTGGGAAGAAGGCAATCCCAATGATTACATGCACACACATGGTTTGAATGCCTCAAGCAACAAGGACTTGGTTAATTTCAAGGATCACTCAGGGGTTATCTGGAATAAAGAACTCTTCCAGTATTTTGTGTACAAGAATCTAATAATGATATACTACAATGTAGTATCAGGAGTTTCTATATCAAAAAATATTTTTTAGAGGTTTTCGAATTTGCTATAAGTATTTATTTTTTTTATTTAAATTTACCCAAACCTGGCATGGTGATTAATAAATAAAGGGTGAATCACATCTTGGTGAATCAAAATACAATTGGAGAGAGGTTAAGTTTTCCATTATTGTGAGGTTTCTAATCTTTAAAGGGGATAAATCATAGATGTTTAATGATCTCTCCAAAATACTTACTGAGATCTAGAGATTTTATGAATGGAAAATGACAGTGGTGGAGTGGGGATACTACCATGTTATTTCCCCCTTTGCTATTTGTAAAAGGAAAGCATGGAGCCTTGGATTTGTATCGTTGAAGCTAGGTTTTCTCATGATTTAGGAATGAGATATAAATTTTAATCTTGATAACGTAAGAAACACACATGCAATGATCTTTATCTAAATAATTAAATTTAGTTGGATCTACTGGCAACCTCATATTCTTTGGGATATTACCTCCTTAGTTGAAATGAAAATTAGGATGGAAGGGGAAACTTGTGATCTGAGGTTTGGAAACTTTATAAGGGTATTGGTTAAAGTGGATATGGCTGATACTATAGTATAATAGGTGGTCCTAAAAATAAGTGATGATAATATCACTCTTTAAATTCATTATGAGAGGTGACCGAAATTCTGTAAGGATTGTAATTTTTTTGAGAATCTTCCATATGATTGAAGAAGAACTAAGGATTATAGCCTATTAAAACTTAAGGGGAATAATATTTTCTAATGATGGATGGGTTTGGACATAGTAGAAAGGAAAATATAATATCCCTCTTATGTTAATGTTACACCTGATGTAGTACAAGATGTTAGTCCTAAGGATATTATGAAGAATCTTGTATTGTTCAGGAAGCTTAGCAATGTGGAAGGTATAACTGTGATTGATAATTCCATAACTAAATATATAACCATAAATTTTTTACAGGACCCCACACCATTTGGGAGGTTGTACAATGTTTTGGGTACAATTATGAATAAAAATGTTATCATTGAGGAAATATATATTGTTGAAAACTCAATTCAAACTTTCCAGGTGAACACATATAAGGATCCCACTTTATTGATTTTATAGCACGCTACTCAAGGAGATAATGTGAGAAATAGTTTGATAAAATATCAAATAAAATCCACATGTTCCATGGAAAATAACCTAGTCACGGTTATGGATGAGTAACATGATATGTTTGTTGACATTATGAAATCTAATAATAACAAATAAGGGGACTTATAATCAGTCAAGTCATCTAATGAAAATGATGATACACCATAGGGATTATAAATTGGTAATTTGTAAAGGTATCTATCTAATGATAAGGATGGGGGACCTTTTATTTAGGTTTCCTTATATAAATTAGCTATAAAGAAGCCTCCTAAGTACCTCTCCATAAAAGTGGGAAAATCTAGTAAAACATTTAGTCCCCTTAGTGGAAAGTCATAGGCTGATGATACTGAATAATCTAAACCTCATGATCATAAAAATATTGATGAGGTGGAGGAATAAAAAATCCTTGAGAATATTTATAGCATGGTGGATAATTATAACCTCATGAAAATAAGTAAAAATTATAGATGGAAAGGTAAGATCACACCTATGGAAGTAGAGTAGAGGAACCTTCCCTATATAAGGGGAGAGTAATCTATAAAGAAAAAAGGATCATGTTTTGGAATTGTAAATGGATTAGAAAGTTTCTCACCATAAGAAATCTTAGACATTTCCTTGTTAACAAGTGGACACTATTGTTTAGTATTATAGAGCCCATGAAAAAGTTTTAGAATTTTAAGGCTTTAAATAGGGACTCCTCTGGGCACTCCTTTGTTTCTCATAACCTTCATGATAGTTTGGTGGAATCCATTTGGGTGCATAAGAATACAAGTGTACAAGTACTTTCCTACTTGGAAATATTTTCATAGATTTTTTTATTTATTCATGTTAATGGAATGGATCTTACTATCAAATTAATATATGTTTATAAATTATTTATAAAAAAAGGATTTCTGGAGAGAAATTGATATGATGTCTAAATGTATTGAGAATATCTGGATACTCATTGGGGAATTAAATTCTATTTTGTGACTTTAAGAAATTACTAGATAAAACTTCATTAGTTCATATAATTAATTTAGATCCCACATTTATCAATATAAGATATTTTAAGTCCCCATTGTTGGTTCTAATTTTTCCTAGGGGAGATATAGGATGAATTGAAAGAAGGCAAGAAAACTGGATAAATACCTCTATCCTATTGATGATAGAAATATAGAAATTAGGATATCTGGATTCACTCTTTTGAGATTTAATTTTGATCACAGTCTTATGCACACCTATCATGGGGTGTTAAAAAATATACTATTTTTATTTTCCATAGTGCAACATAATGGATGACTTGAGTAATCTCACTTAAGGATCTTCAAAACTATTTACTTACTTATTACAATTCAACTAAAATACATGTTTTGTTGTTTTTATTATTTTATAAAAACAAATAAAAGTGAAATAATAAATAAGGAAAAACTTAACTAATATGAAATTAAAATAAAATGAGTTATAAAAGAAAGTACTTGACCTTTAGGTTTTGTTTAGGGTTCATTAATTATTTAAATTTGTTGTTTAAATTCAGTTTGATAGTTAAATTCTAAAATATCAGGCATGAACTACTGATATTTTATTTATTAGTTGTGAAATATTGAATTCCATTGAAAAATAAATCCCACATCCTCCTATAATAAAATTTAATGACACATATCAACTGAGAGTTTTACATCTTCGAGGACCTGGATCCATTATATTCCATTTCATCCATTGAACATCTCAATTCCATCATGGGAAGAGATATTTTATAATAGAATGGATGGGAAAGTTATAATTAAAATAATATAAGTGAAGTTTAGATCCCTTTCATGGTGAAAAATCACCACACCTTTAAATATCACCCTTATTCACCTCAAAAAATAAATAAAACATTAGAATTGAATCACATAATTCAAGAAACACTTTTCCATACTCAATCCAATCCCTAGGCTAGTATCCCATTATTGAACCAAAGAGGTCATGATGGAATAACAAGGAATAATAAAAATGAGAGAGAGGGTGAGACAGAGAATATTGTGAAGAAAATATATGGATCACCTTTGTTAGAAAAAAATAAAGTAATTATATACAAATGAAAATAAAACAAATCATAGTAGTTTTAAAATAATAAAAAAAGTAGAAGGCTTCCAAATGATTCTCTGATACTATAATTAGTGGAAACAAGACCTAATATTTATAGAGGTATGAATCCCATATTCTTACTTCATTAAAATATCCTATATATTAATTTATCTTTGAATGTATATTTATTTTTAATCCCACATTGAATCTGCTAAGATATTGGGTGTTTCCAATTTTTAGTTTTGAACACATTTACAACATGGAAAAACGAACTATGGTTTAAAATATTTATATTTTTTGATTGCCATGCATGGTTTTGGTGTAATATACTTCTATATAGATACATCATATATTCTTAAAATTTCTCTAAAAATATTCAACTACCCATACCAGTGTAAGAAAAAATTCCATGGTACAGTACCATGTTAGTCAATTTTCCTTATAAACATGATTATTCCAATTTAAGTTTCTCAATGGGGAAACTCTTACTCCATGACCACAATAAAAAAAATGGTCGTCCATAGCTCCATCATATTTGGATGGTTGTTTTGTATTATATAATCCATGACACATCCTTCATATTTTATTATAACCCTTTCCTCTACCATTTTGGACACCTCAATGGAGTAGGGACAACACCACAACACAAAACCCTCCTTCCTGGTGATCCCATTACACAAAGTATGCTAGATATGGTGTATGTAACTCATTAATCCCATAAAACTTTCATAGTATATAGATGGGTAATGTATGGCTTCAAATATCGTCAATTCAGCTTCATGGTGGTTTTTTCAGAATCCATAGGTGATCCGTGGTGATCCATAGCCTTCAAAGTGCTTCATTTCTCAATCTTGATCTCTCCTAGGTGTTTTCATGTCATTCTATGATGTTTTTTAAAAAATGGTAGTTATTGTTGAGTGGTAGAATGTGAAATCAAGGTAGAGGAAACATTTGTTTTTGGCCCTTTGGGTTATGTTCTATCCTAGTCAGAATATTGTTTACCTTATAAAACATGTTAAAAACAATTAATCACAATTCCAAGAAATATTCCTAAATAAATTTAATCATTAAAAATCCATAGTTTTCTTCATTTTAATTTATTTTAATTCATCAATTAAAAATTACCTTACTTAAAATGAACAAATAATTGAATTGGTATTTTCATTAAAAATAAAATTTTAATAAATTTTCTTTTTGAAATGAGTGCATAGAAATCCCATCATCATTGATATATGGGTGAATGTTATGAGGTCATCCAATTTTCCATTTAATTTTAATAATTTATGCTTGACCATAACTGGATGCAGAGAGGTTATGTATAATGGGTGTAAAACTGAATGCATTGGAATCTATCTCCATAGATTGGATGGAAATTTTTAGTGGATCAAATCTCTATTAATGGAATAGATTGAGGTATACTTCTCCAAATTGGATGATAAAATAAATTATGGTTAAGAAGACTTATAATTCCATTAAATCAGCAATCATAATCATGATATGTCTCCCCGGGATGAAATTTAATTTCATTCAAAGCTTGATGACTTTATTTATATTATTGAAAGTCCTTCATGAAAAAATATATCATGAGATGGATCCAATATAGTGATTGAAACTCAAGATTTTTCTGATGACTGCATAGGGATAAAAGTGACAGGAGAGTGAAATTCATATAATTGAATGTATATACACCTCTAAAATGGATATTTTAGCTATTTTCATTGATTTTTTTTAAATTCTATATAATGATAATGGGAATGAAAGAATCTCCCAATTAATATATAGTCTTCCTGCCTATATTGAAGATCATATAAATCAATATTTAACTATATACCCCCTAGAAGATGAAGTTAAAGCTGCACTTTTATCTCTAAATTTGGAATGTATGGTCGGTCTTATTGGGTTCACTAACATGTAATACATGTTTTACTAGTTCATTGTGCATATAGATCTAATAAATGCAGTGATGGAGTTCTTTATCTCTCCCTTAACACTTGGTGTGAAATACCATTTTATATCAATGCTCTCAAAAAAATGAAAGCACTATTGAAATATTATATTTCATGAAGGTTTCCATTGAAATAATTTTCTTGATGATAATTAGTAAAATCATGACAATAAGATTGGGGAAAATCACTTCTGATTTCAAAAATCTTAAATTTTTTGGTTTTTTTTCCATGGGATGAATTTTCAAAATGTCCTCTTCACTACCTTATAATACCTCAATTCTCATAGGAAAAGGGATAAGGATGGGAATTTTTCTTTAAATATAAACATATCCAAGTCTTTTGACTTGCTTAAATAGATATTCATCATGTCTATTATAAGTAATTATGGATTATCAATTGCTTTTATCAAATTGATTATTGTGATCCTCTAGCATTCTAGGCTAATAATTATCTTTAATGTGCCAAAAAGAAGATATTTTAGGGTATCTTGGAGTATTAGGAAGGGATAACCACTCTATGAGACCATCTTTTAAATTGCTGAAGATTGCCTAAGTTTCTAATTGAACTCACTCATGTTGTAATCTATAAAAAAATAAAGGACTAGAGAAATTTTTTCACAATCTCACACATTATTTACCTTGATGGAATCCTTTTATTTAGATATTCTGATTATAAAACTATTAATGATATCAAATAAATATCTATACACAATGGAAAAGTGGAGGGGAAATCCATAAGTTGGAATTAATGCTGCACTGTGTTTGGTGAAGGGATTCTGATTTATAAACAAAACAGGGTTTCGAGGTCCCTTGGAGTTAAAAGTGGGTCCCTGCCTTTTGATTAACTTAGTGTCTGCCCTTGGAGTTAATTTATTTAATTAAATCTGTGATTACGTCCATGTTTGTCTCTGACTTATTCATTTATAAATAGATTGAAAATTTGATCAAAATCCACCATAAGTTAATAAATTTTTTTATGTATTATTAAGTATATAAAAATAAGTTAATTACTATTTATTAGAAAGAGTGAACCAAACCCATTGATATGGGTGGATTGGGTATGAAGGACCTCAAGAAATTCAATGAATCACTACTTAATAAATTAACATGGAACCTTCTCACATTTGATGATGAGTCCCCATAGTTTCTTAAAAATAGGTTCATTTTGATGATTTAGAATGGTTATGACTTATATATTTAATCAACTATTTGGATATTCCAAAGACACTCATCTATTATTATGATTAATGGATAAAAATGGTTTGTCTGTAATCACTCCAAATTGAAATGCTTGAGTAAAAAATGGATGGATATTCCATTGAAGGTTCTAGTGATTGTACAACATAATAATAGAAAATGTTGATTACTAAAGTGAATCAAAATATTGTGGGATTATCTAATATCATACCATTAGATATAAAACCATGTTTATATTAATAGAGTTATATTGATCTAGAATCTGAATATAAATGGATTATTGAACATGTGATAGTATTATAGGCTCAAATTTCAACATGATATTGATGATCCCATATATATTTTAAATTTTAGAAGGTCATTCATTATGTTTTACATTCCCATAATTATATAAAATACATGAAGAAACATGTTACCTCTTGATGACAAGTTGTAAAAACATAGAATAAAGACTTCATTAGCTTTCTCTCTTTGTTTGAAGGAACCTAAAAATTAGTAGCACCTATTTGTCAACTACAACTTTTCAATGTGAATGTGGGAGAATATATAGGATCTCTTAAATATCAAGATATTTCTGAATAATGGAATCAGTGATGTATTTTAATCTATCACTGATTTCCTCCTTAATGGTAAGATAATGAATCTTATCTCGGTTCCCTTAATAATAATCACCCCATTCATATAGAGAGTTGGAAATTGAATTTTTTTGACAACCAACTCACCTCCTCAAATACAGGTATCATTGAAATTCATAGTGATGTGCATGATACCTCCAAAATTAAAATATGTTCGATGAGGAATGATATTTCTTACCTAAATACATTCATTTTATTTTATTTCATATAAGGACCAAAAATTATCTTGTGATGGATTCTATCAAATGGGTTCCACTGATCCTAACCTAAATTAAGTTGAATGTTGACAGTGTTACATCAGTTGCACTAGGCCCTTCCAGCTATGAAAGTGTTTTATAAAATCACCATTACTTTGTCAAGGGTTGCTTCTATCATTACATTGGTAATGGTCTTATGTATAAGGAAGATATTTGGGTGATGATAAATATAGTTAAGTATTCTATACAATATGAATGAATGATTATTTGGGATAAGTGTGACACAACTCTTGTAGTGGAATCTCAAAAGAACAAAACTAGAAATGTTCCTTAAAGAATTATTCTATATTGGCTAGAGTGTCTCTAAGTTACAAATGGGATAAATTTTAATGTGATGTATGTAAATAACCCTAGTGGTTTATTAAATTTGTAATTGTGATGATGTAAAATTTTTTATTAATAAATTGTGAAGTTGAAAATTAATTGGGTTCTAAATTTTATGTTTTTAGAGAAAGTTATAATGCCTAATTCTTGTTCTAATTATTTTGGGAGTTTTCAAAATGTTTTCAACAAGTGAAGAGTTAGAGATGAATCATATTTCGATGATCTTTGATATTTTATCATCATTTGAAATGATTATTTGAGAAGTTAATAAAGTGATATAAAGAGTTATTTTGTGGCTTTTTATATGGAATGTGATTTCTATGTTGCAATTTACTTAGTTTTTAATAAGTATATTTGTTTGGCCTTTATTAAAATATTATGTTCAACCAAGAAAGCTAGGAACTAGCTCAATCATGCATTATGGGAGGAATCCTCTACCATGTGGGAGAGATATACCACTAAGATACCATGGTGGAAGGAGTCCTACATGAATAGGTAAGTTTTAACATAAAGTATCATGGGAGTAGAGTAATGGAACCACTGGCATGATAACAAGGGAGCATGCTGGCATGAGTTGGTACCAGCGGGGTAATGGGAGAGAACCCCGATGCTTTCTTCTACCGAGTTGAGGGTTTAAAATCTATTTTAATTTGACATAATTAAAAATGGTTCTATGATGTGGGATCACAAAACTACGTGAAAATATTCCTCCATTTAAATTATAAATAAATATTTTCTCTCACTCGATATGTTGAATCATGATCGTCCAATTAAGGATAGCTTCATCTTCAATCTACATCCTCACCCTAGTGTTCTGAATGCATTGAATTATTATTCCACATTTTCTAGAGATCATACCAAGACCATGAAGGTGAATATATTTATCATTAGTGATCATAAAGTGTTCAAGAATACTGGACCATGTCTAGTGTCTTATTTTTCCAAGATAAAGGCATCACATAAACACTGCATGAAGCATTACTTATACAACCACATGTTTTTCTTAACATGATGTTTGATTATCAAGAAGTGTATTTGATTAAACTTTTTATCAACTTAGTGATATAAACATGTTCAATGAATCTATTAAACATTATATTCATGGATAAATAATGTCTAATATGATATAGTGTAAAGGTAAATTTGTTTTTGCAGATCGATAACAGCATTTTCCAAATTCAAGTAAGATGAGGTAGTGAATGTATGAGAGTAGTAAATTGGTAGGGAAAGTCAGTGTTTCTCACCTATAAATACCCTATAATACCTCATTTACTGATCAACCGATTGGAATAATATTTTTTGAGATAAATCTAAGAGTTAAAATAGAGAAAAGAAAACCTATATATTCACGAAGAAATTTTCATTTCATTGTGCTGTGATTTCTAAATCCTCTAAAACCACATGATGATAAACTAAGATACACAGACCTTTATTTATTCTATCCACATTATAAGTTGTTTCTTGAAGTTATTGCAAACCTTTTCCATGTATAAAACCTTATGTGAAGAAGAAGGAAGTTCCATGTATAGTACTTTCACTCAGACAAAGAAATAAAAGGTAACCCAATTTTAGTGTTTGTTGATATGAAAAGAAAATTAAGGTAGTTCCCTGAACTAAGTGAGTTTCATTATGAATTAAAGGTATCACATGATGAATTTTCATGAATAGTGATACATTTACATGAATCAGATGCATGAAATATGTGTGCATGAATGAAATACAGGGAGATATGTTAGAGCTTTGTGAATGAGAAGTGATAAAATACTATGAGAGTGAGAATTTATGAAAAACATATAAAAAAATATTAATTATTTTAGAATAATAGTGATAAAATAAATGAAATAAAAAATTGTATATAATTGGAAGAAAATTTTGGATCACTTTCTTGAATTATGAAAAGTAAAAAAGCATATGCATGTGACATAGATGTGATATTAAGTGAGTAGTTGAAATGAATTTTAAGAATCAGTGAAATAGTGTGAAGAAATTTGTGTAGTCATATTTCCAAATAAAATCAGGGAATATTGATTTCAATGTTTCTAAAAAATATCAGTGAGTATTATAAGATAACAAGATCTGATAATTAAAGGTGAGAAAGGCCAATAGCGATTCAGAAGAATATTTGACTATGTGGACTTGAAACAGAACACGTCCAACATACCAACTTCATTAGAAGGTAAAATTAGATGAATAACTATTCATAGAAGGTTGGGAAGACCATTGAAGAACTAGTGGGATTCTAGTATAAGAAACCAAATATTTTTGAGAGACAGGTCAACTAGAAAAAGTTAGTATAATGAACACTAGTGGTATTGCAGTCTAAGGATCTCATCAGGAGATATTCTACTGTAATCATCAGTGATCATGAATTATAAGAGTTTGACAATCAGTAATTTCTAGACATTATCTGTACTTTCAATCACTTTTCTTTACTTGTTGATAATATGTGTCTTGGATCATCCTGAACACAAAAAGGATGTAGTCACCCACATAGGGGGGATAAAATTGTAAAAATACCATGTGATAAGCCCCATTTACTTTTTTTATTACATATGGTGTAATTGTGTTTGTTAAAAAGTAATATCCATTCACTCTAATAGGTTAATAGGTTCAAATTGAAAAATGGGTAAAAAGTAAAAGAAACGAAATCAGTTAAACTTGTATACACTGATTCACCCCCACTCAATGTACCTACATGATCCAATAAGAACTTAAATTGGTATCAAATTAAAGTTTTAACTGCTGATTGGATCCACCTCACAATAACATTTGTTTGTATCAGACATATATGAAGTAAATATTTTAATTTGAGGAAGTATATGAATTACCTTAGATGGGAAATTCAGTTCCTATTTCTATACATTCAAATAAAGAGGTTTCTTTAAAAACCTTAAATAATAGACAAAATAAATAGGAAAGAATGTAGAGAAAGTGTTTGGTGAAAAAAGAGGGTACACCACAAACTGAATGCAGACAAAGTGGTGGTTTATCAGCAATATATATTCAATTAGTAGATAATGACCATTTTGATGATTCTAGTTCAAGAAATGATGATTAAGTGTTTATTAAAAAATAAACTGATTTTTATTTATAAGTCAAGTATTATCTGAAGAAAATTCCTATCAAGGTGGTCACTTATATATTTGTATTTACTAAGGTACTATATAATAAAAAATCATAGGTTAATGAGGAAAATGAGGATATAGATAAATATTCATCTAAGAAGTTTCAAGGATGAAAAATCATCACAGAATTTGTTAAATCCAATGAATAAACTATATAACCTTTCAATAACACAATCTTATAATGAATACGAGTTTCAAATAAATGTTTATAAGAAAGCATTGACAAAAAATGTGCTTACTGAGATGATCTATACACTTAAATAACCTGAAAAGGATACCATGAGTTTTATGAACTATAAGTTATAAATAAAAGAAATGGATGAGCCATTCATTTTGGTTAAATAATTAAAAGAATATTATACATTACATTGTAATTAATGATTTAATTTTCTTGAAGGTTAATTACAAAGGACTATTTGTGAGAAGGATGTGACTGAATTTTTTTATTGAAGTAATCCATGCATCATATAGGCTACAAAAAACCTATATTAATGTTAAATAAACCCATATATAGGTTAAAGAAAAGATAATTATAGATTTGGATAATTATTTACTAGAGGAAAATCAAATTCATGATGATCAGATTCAAAAATTGAAGAGTCAATGGGAAGATAGTTTGAAAGTTGTTGAGGATGAGAAACGTTTAATCAACATGAATTGTCTTGAAATAGAATTCAAGTTGAAAAATATAAATGAGACATAATTAAAGTCTTACCCAAAATATTTTGAAGATATGGTGAAATCACATTAATATTAGAAACTCTCTATATTTGAAATGACTTTAGATGGAGATAAAGATAAATTTTTTTGGGAGCATCCAAGATAAATCTTTACAAGTTATTGAGATTAGATAGTCTTCCAAAAATTATCCTTAATGGATTCTTAATTTTTAGAATACTCAATCTAGTGTAAATGAGTTATTTAAATTATTTAAAGATAAATCGTTTTCAATCTCATTGAAATAGGTAACCCTTTTCCTAGATATTTCTATTTGTACTAATGATGTTTCATCTACAAGTACATGTTTCGAAAAGAATTATGGTCCAAAATGGGTGAATAAGACTGATGATAAATCAACCATATCATCAAATATATAAGTTAACAATTATAAAAATTCTTATTCACCATAAAATTATCAAAATAAGATTTAATTTTTGCAAAAAAAATTAAGATATCAAAGCCCTTTAAATTACACCAAAAAATAAATCAATATTTTTTGGATATTGTTGGTGTTGTTGGAAGTTTGGGAATTAGGCCATCAGTTTTTGGAATAATGTGTTAGTTTATGATAATTACAGAAGTCCAATATTTAGGGGATCATATTTTTTGTGAAGGGAAATCCTACAGAACTAAATTAGAATTCATAGATAAAGAAGAATATCTATATCAAGATTAGATTGTGTTATCTTAAAGAATTATGCAATTATTAAAATAAAACTGTTCACAATTTTGATGATTATTGGTATGTACTAACCACGCACTATGCATATGATTATATGAATAAACGACCCAAAAAATGTAGAGGTAAATAGAAAAAGTAGAAAAATCTTCCTTGGTGTATAAACATAATAAGGTAGTAAAGAAAACAATGGAATAGGCTATACCCAATATGAATATTGAAAAGGATGATACACCAAAAAAATATTCTTCTACTATGAAAGAAGAGGTTATATCATGTACCTTTACAAAAAATCTATGAAAACTATCTCTAGTGGAAGAAAGCTAAAGAAAAAAAAGGAATCACTCTTGGGGAACAAAATAAAAGGGCTGATTTGGTGTCTGACATCCAAAATGAAAATTATGAATTTCATGGGAGGTTTTATAAAATGGATAACCCTATGATTTATAAAGATATTTATGGAAGGTGCATAAATTATGGGAATATTACTGATGAATTAATGGCATGGTTGCCTAGAAAAAATGAACTAGTGAAAAAAAAGAAATCACTAGTAGGATTTATGATAAAAATTCTATTATTAGGAAGGATTCTACACACAAGAATAAGTTTATACATTTACTAAAAGTGTACTTAGTCATATATCCAAAGCATATGGAATTGGATAAGAATTTGAATTTGGAATAAAAGATCATAAGTGTATTGTTTACTAATACAAATAAGACTATTCCATATAATATGAATGTTGAAGAGATCAAGAAGTCCATGATTACCTTAAATGATAAAATTTAAAAATTCAAAGAAGGAGAAAGCATGAATTTTTTTCATTTTTTATAGTTTCATTAAATAAAGTTTCTATGTTGAGAAATAAATATCACCCCTATTACTCTAACTAAATATCTTTGAAGAATCAACATATTTCCAAGTATATTTTGTGTATGTTTCTTATGCATAGGGATTATAGGTGTAATATATATTTAGGGGGAGTCATGAACAACTGAATTCTGTAGAAAATTATACATTATCTTGAATGATATCCATCATAGAGTTATTTATTTTAATTTTTATTAGAATTATTCTTGAAGAAATCCAACAATGATGAAGAAAATTGATGAAGTTCATCCCTCTAGGGGAGTGAAGCTAAAAAAAACTAGATTTTAATGTATCAATTATAATATCATGAATACTTGAAATTTTGTTTCGGGTTATATTTAATATTTTCAAACTTTTAATTTTTTTAAATTGGAGCTTATCATTAAAGATGTATGTTCTCCCACCTTTATATGAAAAATAATTCTGAACTAGAAAGGGATAAAATGATTATTTGATGAAAGAATTAAGATGGATTGGTAAAGGAAAAGTAAATTCTCACACTTGAACTATTTTTAATATATTTTTTTAGATTAATGTAGAAGATTAGTTAAAAAATATTTTGAACAACCCCTGAAATAAGTTTTCAGTGTTTGGATCAGATGTTGAATAGTATTTGACCTCATTGATGGTAAAATTTATTGATATTGTTTTCTATATCAATAATTGATCATGTAGGATTATATTTTTTTAATAATAGATGTTTTATAAATTTTTAAGATTCCATCCTCCTCTAGATTAAATTAGACTATAAGTGTCAGTAAATTAGAATATGTTCTTAAAATTTGTATGATAAATATGTGAATTATTTCACATATATATATTTAGTTTTATTTTCAATAATGGGTAGAGGAAAATATTGAATTTATAAATGAAATGGGTATTGAAAAAAATTGCAAAGAGTGAGATTGAAGAACCCAAGTGGTTTAATGAAGTTGGAATTGTATTGATGTTGATTTGTTTTCAATAAGTTATAAATATTAAATTTTAATGTATTCAATGTGTGATGATTATATATATAATACTAATGCCTATGAAATGTGATAATTTTGTTGGGAGTTTGAAAAATGTTTTTGAAAAGTGAAGAGTAAGATATGGATCATATTTTGATGATCTTGGATGTTTGATCATCATTTTAATTACTGATTTGAGAAGTTAAATAAGGGATTTGAAGAATTATTTTCTGAGTTCATACATGTAATTTAATCTATAAATTTGAATTTAAGTAGTTTTTACTAATTACTTATGTTTTTTACTTTGTTAAAAAATTATGTCCAACCAAGAAATCTAAGAACCAGTTCAGTGTTGCATTGTGGGAGGAAGCCCTCTACCATGTGGGATATCTAAATTATTGAGATATCATGGTTATAGGAGGCCTATATGAGTAAGAGGGTATGAACATGTAGACATGTACAATAATAACATTGGTTCCACTAACATGGTGGTGGACGCGCATTCCGACATGGTTCTGTGCTAGTATGGGATCAGGTGTGGACCTTGATACTTGCTTATGCCTAGTCAAGTGCTCAAAATAAATTATAAAGTATAACTAGGCCCAATGGTTTTTTGATTTGGGATCACATGACATGGTGATAATGTTCCTATGTTTTAATTATATATAAATATTTTCATTTATTATATATATTGAATGAGGACCGTCTGATTGAGTCTAGCTTCATCTTCAACATCTATCCTCACCCAAGTGTTCTAAATGTGTTGACTTATTATATCACATTATACAGAGACCATTTCAATCCCATGTAGGTATTGATATCAATCATGAGTGATTATAAGGGACTTGAGAAGATTGTATAACATCTAGTTAAATATTCTTCCATGTCAGTGGTGTCACATGAACACTGTAAGAATCATTCTATATACAATCAGACGTTATACATTGTATGATGTTCAATTATTGATCTGAGTAATTGATTGCAATTTTTATCGACTTGGTGATACAAACATGATCTATGAATCCATGAAACTTTATTTTCATGGATAAATTTGATCTGAGATATATAAAATGTAAATTCATTTACAGATCGGGGATTGTGTTTTCTAGAGTCGCATAAGATGATTTAGTGCATGTATGAGAGTAGTAAGGTAGTGGGGTGAGTCAGTGATACTCTCAGATAAATACCCTATAAGACCTCATTTAATAGTGAGCAAATTGGAATAATATTGTGAGTGAGATATCTGAGAGCTAAAAAAGAGAAAAGAAAAGATATGTATTTTCAAAGAGATTTTCATGTCATTATGTTATGCTTTATAAATCCTTCTCAATGTCATAATAATGAACTAAGCTTCACAAAAATTAATTTATGTTATCCACATTAAAAGTTTTTTAAAAAATTTAGTTTTAAAATTTTCCATTTATAAATTCTTACATGAAGAAGTGAGTTCTGCATGAAATACTTTCACTCATGCGAAGAATAAAAAGGTAACTCACATTTCTTTTTATTGATACACAAAGAAAATTGATGTAGTATTTTTAACTAAGTGAGTTTTATAATTAAGTAAAAGGATTTCATGATACATTTTCAAAAACAATAGGAAATTTATGTGAAGCACAAGCATAAAATATGTGTGCATGAATGAAATAAAAGGAGATAGGTTTAATATTCTCAAAGGATAGGTGATACAATAACATGAGGGTGAGGCTTTATAAAAAACATATAAATAAATATTTAGGATTTGAAAATAACAATGATAAAATACTTGATATAATAAATTTAATTTTATTATAAGAAAAGTGATGAAAACTATTTTAATTTTTTCAAAGTATAAATTATATGAATGTGACATGCATGTGATATAAAGCGAGGAGTTGAAAAGAATCAGAAGCATTAGTGTAGTAGTGTGAAATAAGTTATGTAGTCAGATTTGAAAAGAATATCAAATAATATTTATTCTGGTGTTTTTAAAAAATATCAATGAGTATCAAAAGATGATAAGTTATGATAATTGAAGGTGATCAAGGCTTGTAGAGATTCAGAAGAAGATTTTACCACGTGGACTTGAAACAGAACAAGGACAACATGCACACTACATTAGTATATAGAATTATTTAAACACATATTAAAAGATGGTTGGGAATACCATTGAATAATTGGATAGATAATAGTATAAACAAAAAAATATTTTTAGGAAATTGATCAACTAGTGAGAGCTAGTAAAAAGAACACTATTGGGATTCCAGTCTAAATATCCCATAAAGTGAGACCTAATATAATCATTTATGATCAGGTATTACAAGATTTTATCTACCAAGAATTTCAGGAGATTTTATATCCTTATAATAAATTTTCTTCACTAGTAGAGAATATACACCTCATATCATACCAAACACAAAATGGATGAAGTCACCCACATTGGGGTTGAACCTTGAAAAAAGTTGATGTGATATGATTCATTTACTTTTTGTATTGCATGTAGTGGGATTATTTTTATTAACAGGGAATATATATTCACTCTATTATGAATATTGGTTCCAATTGAAAAGGGGTAAAAATTGAAAGAAATGAAATTGGTATAACTTGTTTACACTAATTCACCCCCTCTCAGTTTACCTACATAATACACTTGACACTTAAATTGGAATATGAGAAAAGGTTCCAACTCTGTAAGACCCTCGAAACACAAACCTTATGTTTTGATAGGTTCATGTTTACTTTTTGTTTGAATTTCATAACAACTAAAAAAAACTTGTTTTTCATGAGAAGGTAATGATATGGTTTTAATTTATATTAGAATGTAACCAAGTCAAACACACAAATGGACAAAAGGATTTTTATAATAAAAAGAACACAGTAGTGTTTACAATGTGTCAAGAACACAAGGAACCATACTACCCAAAAGCACCTAATAAAAACTCTATCAAAACTATGGGAAGACCCCCTATAAAGACAACAAGGAACAGTAAATAAAGGAGATCCTTTGGGTAGTAAAAATGAAGAACAAAACCACCATGATCATATAAATTGTGTTGAGCATCAACGATATGGCAAGCACCATCTTATCTTTCTTCTCCTTATTCTCCTTCTTCTTCTTATTCTTCTTTTTCTTGAGTTTAGGACACCCTAAGACAAGGTTTTATATGGAACCAACTTGACCATTACCTTGGGTGACCGTTAGAAATCCAACGGCTATAACTATAGACGTTGGCCTTGTGGTGTTTTAACAAAAGAATAATTAAGTACAACTTAGTTTTCCAAAATTTACGTTATGAATTGGGAATTATAAAAGAAAATTTAACTACGGTATAATGTTTTGAATTATAATTAAGTTTTGAAATATGATAAGGAATTCAAAAACACTTTGAAAATATTTTAATTATATTGTGAAGATTTCTAGTTCTTAAATAGTGTTATAAGTTATGTTTAATTTATTCAAATTAAATTATGTTTTTGATTAAAGTAATATTTCTATAATACTAGTATAGGAACTATCAGGTATGTTTATTAAATCTCAAATTAATAACTCTTATGTTAAAAGTTTAGTGTTTATTAATAATTTTAGAAATAATTTTAATTAAGGAAAGTCTAATTTTTATTCTTTGACCTTATAATGTTTGAATAAAACCCATGTTTAAAAGAGATAATTTTTTATATGGTTTTAATGAATGTATTTTTTTTACCTTAAGACATTATAAATTTTATAAGTTAGTTTTTATAAAAAAAAGGGCCAGCTAGGGCCAACTCATTTAAAGCTGGGTCTAGGGAGGAAGCTCACACATAGTGGCTAAGCCTAGCCCTCAGCCCAAGCCAAGTCCAGCCCAAGCTCTGGCATAGGTTCCCTGAAGGGAACATGGGACCAGGAGCACATGAGCACGCCATGGTGGGAATAGGGTCATGGTGAGGAAAGGGTTGGGTAAAGCCTGCGGGGGTAGGAGGGAGCCTGTTTGTAATGCTCCCTTGTGTGTGTTGTGTTATTGGTAGTGTTACAGAAGGCTTATGCATATAAAGAGTCTCCAAAACCCTTGTCGATTCAATGTGGGACACGGATTTTTGGTTGAAATGAGATAAGGGTAATCAGATTGCATCACACGTGATATAGGCCATCGATATCGACCCCATGATCGACCCTCAGCATCTGCGTTTCGCTCCGTGATTTACATGGACCATTTGATCCGGCACGATCTAATCATGATTGTTCAAGGTTTTTGAAACTCCGCGATGATCGTGAGCCACCCGATCTTTCCTCAGATCAATTCGAGCCTTCCATCACTTTTATAAACCATGGATGTATCCCAACCATTGGATCAACCCCGAATCAAATCCCCACCATCCGTTTTTCTCCTAGTTTCACCCCACTATGTCATCTTCTTCCTCCCCGTGGTGTGTACTCCACCGAAACCTATAGTCATTTGCAACATTTCTTTTTTCTTCATTCTTCATCCTAGATAGCCAGGTGGACCCTCCTTGTCCCCCTTTTTCATAAGTCTTCCCCAGTCAATTAATGAACTAGTTCGACTCAGTTCTTCTCAATGGTTGCATTAAAATATTTGTTTTTTTATTGATTATAAATCGGTTACACCTAGGAACCTCGCATATCTTCTACTCTTGAACCTCTAGCAAGATTTAGCCAAGACTTCCTCAAGTTCTCCTCCTCCTTACACCAATGTAGGGGTTTAATCTCTTCTTGTCTCATTTATTTGAGAGTATATGTATACACACATATAAACTCGTATGCATATATAACAAAAATTTTCTTAAACCAAATATAAATATTTTGGTTGAGTTCAAGAGGTTTTACAAACACAGAGGAGCATTTTTAAAACAAGAAAAACATAATTTATGTACTATATATACACACACACATGTGTTCATTATAAATTTTTGTTTATAAATGTATGAATGCATGTATAGTCTTATATATTGGGTGGAAATCCTCTAATTGATGATTCTAGGTTCTTCGGATCTTCGGGTTATGCAAACTTGATGAAATTACTCCTTTCCTCATGCAATATATATATATGAACACCATTTATGATTTTATATGAACATATGGTCACATACGTTATAACCTAACATGGTTTTTTTAAATAATGGTGTAGTAAATATGTTTTAAGTAGATATTACTAATGAAATATTATTAAACTTAGTTCAATATTAGGAACTCATATATATATAATTAGTATATATATGGTTATAGTTTCCAATACCCTAATTTTATTAATGGATTATTGGAATTTAATTAATTAAGTGATGTAATTAATACTTGTAAGACTTGAATTTATGTCAGTCTCTATACAAGACAAACCAAGAAGTAGTTATGTAAAAGCGTGTGTTATAATTCATAAAGTATGTCAAAATTGTTTAAGATAAAAAATTATTAATGATATGAGCCTTGTTATGATTATATGTTTCAAAGAAATTGCATGATTTACCTTGTTGTGTTTTATGATTAATGAGAAGATATAATCTTGACCAAAATATATTTAAAGGACCAAAAGTTGTGTTAAACCATGCGATCATGTTAAGCTCACCTAATTTTTTGTCAACTACAGTGGTTTTTGTTAGTTGAGTCATGATGTAATTTAATTATTTGATCACCGAAACTTCTTAGAAGTATATTAAATAACATGTATATTCATTCATGGAACAAAGTTTTTAAAATTAAATAGTTATCATTTTAACACCTCATATGGAAAACCCCTTCTCACCCATTATTTTATGTGCTTTAGTAGTTATCTCTTGTGCAAAGAATGTGTAATGAACCATGTATGCCTTCGATAAAATCTTACTTTCTTATTTTAAACATTATCAGTCATATTATCTGTTTATGGAATAAATGGTTTCATTTTCCATTGTAAAGTTTCACTCAATGATTCATGCATGTAACATAACATGATAATAAGATAAGAAATTAAATTATTCAAAGTGGTATGGGAAACCTTGAATACATGACCCGATCTAACATATGAAGAATGTATTGGACTAGTATATTCCGGATTAGAGACCAGTAAAAGTAAGCTCTCCGGATTGGAGACTGGTAAAAGTAAGCTCTCTTGGGTAGAGACTGGTAAAAGTAAGCTCTCCAGGTTGGGGTTCGGTCATAGATAACCCTTAGGTATTGGAACAAGGCCTTGCCACAGATGTCCAGCAATATACATTTCCCTCATTATGTATACGATAATAAATTAACAAAATTGATATTCTATTAGTAGAATATCCACGGTTAAGAGATAATACTTATGAGTATTAGAAATGTAGAGACCCGAAGCTTATCGTACATGGACATTACATTACTTTTGCGGAATACTTAGTACATAACAAAAACACACACACAAGGATCCTAATAGTTTAGTGTCTTTGGAAACTCGGAACGTAATCTTCTAATCGTGGTGAAAGATCTTCAATATCTCCCATAAATATCTTCCCTTTTTTTACCTAAAACATTTCTTCATATCCTGGGGAAAAGAAAACATAAAAGGGTGAGCTCAAATGCTCAGTAAGGGTAAACAAAAGAAAAATCAATCACATCATATTCATAAGAACATAACTTTTGGAAATCTTAACCTGCAAAAGAGAGCATAATTTCATAACATGGGATAAATCATAGTAGTGAAATGAAATCCCAATAAGCATAACCTAAAACATGAAACTTTGTGGCATACACACATAATCATAGAGATTCATTTCTTGTTAGTCATGACTCATTTCCAAGACTATCTTAGTGGACAAAGTCCCTTTCTGAATCGAGTCACCCTCGTTTCAGTCCTGTTTCACTGAACCGGTATAACCTACCATTCCAGCCATGTCTATCTCATGAGATATGAAATCTTTACCCAATGCATTGGAGGGAGATATAGGTCCCACCCATCTCATAATGATACCATTCTTATGTGTGCCACAAAATCATAAATCATACATCATTGCATAACCCATGTAATAAAAATGGGAATCTTAAACATCATGACATCATAAAACAATTCATATACAATAAAGGAATTCATAAAAAATAATTCCATCACAACATAATCAAATCAATGTAATAATAGGTATAAAAATAGTACCCTTTATTATCTTAGATGGAAAATAATTTTGATTAAAAACTTGAACTCCATTCTTGAGGAAAATATCCTTTCTTCTTCAAAAACATTTTTCCTTTCTTAACATGTCATACAACTTTAAACTAAAAGAAGTTGATTAAAAATAAACTTGAAAACTTGTAAAGGAAGATTATTTTAAATAATGTTTCAAAAATCAATTCATGCAATATAAATTAAAAAAAACATTCTTCCCGTACTTATGTCGGAAAAGTCAAAAAGTACCTCGTACGAAAAACGACAAAAGATTCCTTTCATATCTTTTACTAAAAACTCACCGAAAGATAAAATTGGATTTAACAATTGTAGGTGGATGGAAATAATATTACATATTGAGGAAACATGGAGGTGGATGATAAAATACACCCCAGTAAATACCAAAGTATAAACAATCTCGAATAAAAATGAGATTGTGATATTTCCCTTACCTTAGGTCCGATTTGCTTTGTACGTGTCCGAAGCTCCTGTATAATGGTTTAAATAATGTTATTGACTTATTATAGAATCATACATACTGATATGATATCATATATGGTTATATTCTTAGCTTCTTGTTAGTAATATTCCATTGTTACTTGTTACTCGGGTCTTTATTGCCTTTTGTTCTTATGCGTGTTTTGCCGAATAAATTCTTATTCTTCTTTTAAGGTTATAGATACCTTATATCCAGAATGGTATTAGTGTAACATATATCATATTTATTCATTCAATTCATTCATATAATTACTATGTAATGATGATCATGTAGAACGAGTCGCATCACATCGTGGAGACGGTATTCCGTACGTACGCACGAGTGATGATATCGTTCCTATGATCGTGGAATTGTATTTGAGTATATATATATTATTTCAGTATCAATATTACATTATAATAATCATAAATAGTTACTCATTACACCATTATACCCATCCTTGTATGGTGATGGTGGAAAATAGATTACACCACGGCATGGAGACGGTATTCCGTACGTACGCACGCACGGTGATTTCATTTTTCTGTAGGATGGATATAAGGTGAATTATGGTTGTTTCATATTTATAATAACATATAATTATGTAAGTAATACTGATGTTATTAATTTATAATGAAACAACTAAATAAGAAGAAGTTGAAGAAGAAAGAAATTGAAAAGATCGGTAATGGATATTACATCTTCTTTGGAACGCCTCTTTGAATCCTCCACTTAGGGAACTAAGATTGGTCTTTGAAGAAGACCAGGACCTCTAGGATTATTCTAGGGAAGTGGAGAGGAGAAAATTTCAGGGGTTGGCCGAGCTTGAGTGCTCAAATTTATGTGAGGAGGAGGGGGAGGAGGTGCCCTTTTATAAGGGAGGAGAGGGGCACCTTAGGAATATCTCAAAATATTATTTTATATTAAAGTCAAAATCGGTTTATAATGGTTCCAAAGGGTCTTATTTCGAAACTAAAGTGGGGATGGGTCGAAATCCTATCAACCAATAGGATTTAGACAAGTTTATGTTATTATTTTAACCTTATCAATTAGATTTAACTTTAAGTTAAATAATTTAACTTTTATCGTGTCTTTTTGTTTTCTTACACTATATGGTTAATACACTTACTATAACATGCCAAAAGAACCCCAAATTGTTTATTATTAATATATATATCCTTATATAAGTCATTTGGCCTAACCTTAGATTTTTAGGAAAAAAATAACAATTAATAATATAATATTTGATTTAAAAACTATTTTGTGTCAATTTTGACACTATTTGATATATGATTTTTGTGAAAGTCATAACAGAATTATATGTTCAAACGAAGTTGATTAAAGCAACACTAATATATCATAGTAACCTAGAAAAGTAGTGTAATTCATAAAAAGTCTTAAATTACATTTATTTTGGTATTTATAATATCAATTATGTCAATATTTCATTAATAAGATAATTACTGCATCATCTTTGTGTCATACATAAATTAACTTATTTGATGTCTAAAAATTACAAATAAAATACCATTATGTAGGAAATATTTTTATCTTTCTAATGAATATTTACAATAGAATTTATCTTATGTATAACCCTATATTAAAAATGTTTTAGTAAATAAACTTTGATTTTAAGTCTTTTAACTCTTCTTTGAATTAAATAATAATAAATGTCCTAATCTAATCCAAGTGGGCCTAAATGATAATATTTTACACTTAAGGTTGTTTTTGGTCTAGATACACTTGTCCAATAGGATTAGGACATGTGTTAGGGTAATATTAATATCATTTTTACCCTTAATTACCCTATTTACTTTTAACCGTGGTAAATAAAAGTAAAAAGTTACTATTCACCAAAAATTATTTTCATCTCATTGAACCACATTTTATTTATTGACATCAACCGTGTCTCTCGGATTTTTGAAATTTCATTCACAGAAGCGGTAAAATTAAGTTTTATGAAAAATTTACTTTTTTAACTACCACTTAGTAGTTTCAATATTCACCAAAAATTGATGTTTTTCAGAACAATGCCAAAATTTCATCCTAAGCTATATTTCATATTCTGAATTCAAAAATGAAGTCTATTTTACCAAATTCATAACATAGAAGTTGCATTAATTAATTTTATAATTAAATCTCGCTGTTAAAACAAATAGCGTGTTTTTAAGAAACAATATCTATCAAAAGATTGACACTTGTTTATGTCTGGTTTAAATGTGAAATTACATCCAATGACCAACATTGTATTAAATTGTAAAAATATATTCTAAATATACTTTAAAACCACTCAAATTAATAATTTATCACTATTAATTATTTTGATTAAAAAAGTTGTTTTTAATTATAATTTAGTAATTTTCACTATTCATCAGAATATTAAAGTTATCCGAAAAGTACCAAAATTTCACCTTAGGCTAAATTCGATACTCTGAATCCAAAAATGAAGTCCATTTTGAGATCTAAAATTTCTAAAATTTTAAAAGGTGGTTATTACTATTCATAACGGCTAGTTATAATAATATTTTAATAGCATATCGTTGTTTAGTGAAACTCGATATTGCGTACTACACACGCTATCGAGGAAGGTCACGATTGCGTGTAATGCAAGGCAAGTCAAGGATGTGTGTTGTGCAAGCTCCTTTTGGTGTAGCGTACAACACAAGACATTAATAAAATTAAAAAGAACATTTTTCATAAAATCTCGGGCTGTTACAAGAAAAGTAAAATCTTATGGTATAACTTATGTTTAGCACTCAATGATTTAGTTCCAGTGTATGAAAATGAAGTTATTACCTTTATGCGTAACTCTGATTATTCTTTTAACTGGTGCTTACACATTCATATGCCATACAAGTTTTGAATGTATTTTATTTGTTACTCCAAATGAGAATGCCTACTTGAATCTTTTATCCTTGTAATCTTATTAGCATGTTCTGTTAATTGAGCATTTTTATAATATGTTACATGTGTTATATCTCTTCTTTATGAAAAATGTTTTATGGAAATTTTTAAATAATGTTTTCAAATGATATATTGGTTTATTTTTAAATCCCTTACTGGGCATTCATATGCTCACCCTACGTTTTTTTTTTCAGGTCTTCAGTTTGTGTTAAAGGAGTATGAAAGAATTGGCTGGTTTCTCATAACCTGAAGAGAATTTTAACCTCTCTAGATGGTACATGATGTTTAATTTATCATGGCATGTTTTTGTTAAAATGTACACATCATGTTCCGAAGGCACTAGCTCCGGGTGTTTAGGGGACGGGTCCTCACAGTTTGTATTAGAGGGTTCGATTTAGATAACTCTAGAAAACTAGAACTTAACCAAAGAGAAATTTACTTAGGTATTAGTAAATATGAGGATTTTCCTAATTTTTAGATGAAAGGATAGACTCATATCTTTTCACTCCCTACCGAGACACTAGAGACCATCTTGGTCAAAGCATATAAGAGAGAGTATCTACCTTTCACAAACTAATAAGAAATGTAAAAGCAACTTTAAGAAGTGTCAAATAGTCCGAACATTCTCTATTCCTATCAAGATAATTCCTATATTTACCATGGTATAGCTTATTCTCAACTTGCTGTGTATTGATGAAGGGGAAAGTATCATGAAGGACTTTTCCCTATCTTTCACCCAATCCTGGGACTTCATGGCCAGGATGAGGTTTCATGATGCTGACTTGGAAAGGGACTTACGCGCAACTTACATGTACTAGATCCTTAGCATCTATATGTATGACCATGTCGAGGTCGTCAAAATTTTCATACAGGATTCAACCCGATGAGTTCTCAGAGAAATTGTCCATTCAGACATTTCTAAACTCTCCACCTTTTGAGCCTCTCTTTGGAAGCCCGAGTGCACAGAACATGAGTGTAACCCGCACTATCTAAAGTTTTTTTGGGCCAGAGAAATAGAGAAACTAAACAAATACTTGGGTATTTATCTATCCCTACATGAGGATCCTTCATGATGGCTGTTGTGGTGACGTTGTAAGGGAATCTTTTAGAGAGGTTGTGTGAAAGGAATTGCAAGGACACAATTCTTTGAAGGTGGGATAATATGACACCCCCAAAACTCAAACCTCATGTTTTGATAGGTTCATGTTTACTTTTTGTTTGGATTTCATAACAACTAAAGAAAACATGTTTTTCATGAGAAGGCAATGATATGGTTTTAATTTATATTATAATGTAACCAAGTAAAACACACAAATGGACACAAGGCTTTTTATACTAAAAAGAACACAGTAGTGTTTACAATGTGTCAAGAACACAAGGAACCATCCTACCCAAAAACACCTAATAAAAGCCCTATCAGAACTATGGGAAGGCCCCCTACAAAGGCAGCAAAGCATTGTAAATAATTGAGATCCTTTAGGTCAGTAAAAACGAAGAGCAAAAACACCATGATCATATAACCCGTGCTGAGCATCAATGGTATGGAAAACACCATCTTCTTCTTCTTCACCTTCTTCTTATTCTTCTTCTTATTTGTCTTGAGTTTAGGACACCATAAGACAAGGTTTTATATGGAATCAACTCAAACGTTACCTTCGGTGACCGTTGGAAATCCAATGGATATAACTATAGTAGTTTTCCTTGTGTTGTTGTAACTAAAGAACAATTAAGTACAACTTATTTTTTCAAAATTTACATTATGAATTGGGAATTATAAGATAAATTTTAACTATGGAATAATTTTTTGAATTATACTTAAGCATTGAAATATGATATGGAATTCCAAATCAATTTTCAAATATTTTAATTATATTGTGAATATTTCCATTTCTTAAACAATGTTATAAGTTATGTTTAATTTATTCAAATTAAATTATGTTTTTGATTAAACTAAGATTTCTATAATACTAGTATAAGAACTATCAGGTATGTTTATTAAATCTCAATTTAATAACTCTTATGTTAAAAAGTTTAGTGTTTAATAATAATTTTAGAAATACTTTTAATTAAGATGAAGTCTAATTTTTATTCTTTGACCTTATAATGTTTAAATAAAAGCCATGTTTAAAAGATATGATTTTTTATGTGGTTTAAATGAATGTATATTTTTCCCTTAAAACCTTATAAATTTTATAATTTAGTTTTTATAAAAAAAAGGGCCAGCTAGGGCCCGCCCATTTAAGGCTGGGCCAAGGGAGGCTGCTCACACATAGTGGTTTAGCCTAGCCCTCAGCCCATGCCAAGGACAACCCAAGCTCTGGCATTGGTTCCCCGAAGGGTGCACAGGAGCAGGAGCACATGAGCGCGCCACGGTGGGCATAGGGTCATGGAAAGGAAAGGGTTGGCTGAAACCTGCGGGGGAAGGCGAGAGTCCTTGTGTAAGGCTCCCCGGTGTGTGTTGTGTTATTGGTAGTGTTGCGGGAGGCTCAGGCTTATAAAGAGTCATAGAAACTGTTTTCAATTCGATGTGGGTCAAGGATTTTTGGGCAAAATGAGATCTGGTCCATCAGATCATATTGTACACTATCTAAGATGTCAATCTCCACCCCGCATTTCGCTCCGTGATTTACGTGGACTGTTTGATCCAGCATGATCTAATTGCGACAGATCGAGGTTTTTAAAACACCGTGACGATCGTGATCCGCTGGATCTTGCCTCAGATAATTCTAAGCCATCCATCACTTTTATAAACCACGGATGTATCTCAACCATTGGACTAACCCATATCAAATCTTGACTGTCTGTTTTTCTCTTGGTTTCACCCCGCTACGTCATCTTCTTCCTCCCCGCAGCATGCATTGCACCGAACCCTATAATCATTTGCACCATTTCTTTTTTCTTCTTTCTTTAACCTAGACAGCCGGGTGGACCCTCCTTTTCCCCCCTTTTCCACAAGTCTTCCCTGACCAATGAATGAACCAGTTGGACTCGGTTCTTCTCAAAGGTTGCATTAAAATCTTTGTTTTTTTATAGTTTATAAACCGGTTTCACCTAGGAACCTCACAAGTCTTCTACTCTCGAACCTCTAGAAAGCTTCAGCCTAGACATCCTCAAGTTCTCCTCCTCCTCAGACTAATGTATGGGTTAAAGCTCTTATTGTCTCATTTCGTTGAGAGTATATGTATATACACATATATAATCATGAGCATATATAAATATTGTAACACCCCGACCCCAGTTACCCGGAGTCGGTGCATTATTTTAATACATTGGCATGATTACAAGGAATCAAGTCCCAAAGGACCGATTAGTTTAACATTCTTGGAAAATAGATTACATACATGAATGTTACATTACACTTCATAACATACAAAACAACATAAATAATCCTTTATGAATGCCATTATTCCCTTGTCTTAACCCTTCTTATCAATCACATTACACTTCTTGGAATCCTGGGAAAAATAAAACATAGAAAGGGGTGAGCTCAAATGCTCAGTAAGGGTAAGAAATACAGTGGAAACAGTCAAAAATAAGAATAAACATTTAAGGCAATGTATAAAACTAAAACAAAAGCCTTTTAAACGTGAACTTCAGCATAATATGGTAGAAATAAAATGAAATAATGCGATTTACTTATTCACATGGATATTCTACAAGTTGAATAATCACATGAAATATCACTAACCACTTTCATAATGATGGACTGCATAATTCCGAACTTTAATTTCTGTGTCGAGGCCTCGTGCCAAGACCTAAGGGATAACTGTAACCAGAACCCAACCCGAAGAGCCTCTGTAACTAGACTCCATCCCGAAGTGCCTCTAATAACCGGACACCAACCCGGAGTGCCTCTAATAACCGGACACCAACCCGGAGTGCCTCTAATAATCGGACACCAACACAGAGGGCTTACTTTTACCGGTCCCCAACCCGGAACATACTAGTCCAACACATTCATCTTAAGAAGAGGATGAAATATAACATAAACATTCGTATTAAAACTAACATACAAAATGTCAAAACTTTAATCATAAACCATTAATGGAATAACAATAACTCATCCATAGTAAAAAATATTACAAATCCTTAAATACAAAAGGGATGATTTGTATCATAATAAATCAACTTGAAACAAGTTTAAAATTTATCAAAGGATGTTGACATAGATGAAATCAATACTATTTGAGATAAATATCTCTTTTTTTGAAATCATTTAAAAGTCACATAATTATAGAGAAAATATTTATTTTGAAAATATATTTATAATCTTGTGAAAGAAGCTTCAAATGTGTAATAATGGCGGAGAATAACCGCACCCGCCGTATAAGTTAAAAAAAGATATTCTTACCTTAATTTTGTCAAAAAGGTTAAAAAGGACCTTGTTTGGAAAACGACTGAAAGATTACTTTATAAACCTCTTATAAAAAGTCAAACAAGGGTATAAATATCTTTAACCCATATTCTTGTAAATAGTAAAAATGTTTTTAAATACATTTTTAAGAAACATGGATGTGGATGATAAAGAGATCCCAGTAGATTATTACGTATATACAACCCCAGATAATGAAGAGATTGCGAAATAAACCCTTACCAATTTGGTAACTTACGAAACATACAACCCATGAAAGAGGTATCATACAATGAATATGTAAATACACATAAATTAAAGTGTATTACATCAAGATTATAATTATGGGCAGTACATACACCACACAAAAGGTAATGGTGGCAATGTGGCAAGAATCTCACGTGAATAAGGAGTGAGATGAAAACCCCTTACCTTGTACTTTTCCTTGGTTGGGGGTAGGTTAAACTCCTGTGTAATGGTGAAATAATTGTAATTAAATTATACAAGAATCATATATATTAATATGATATCATATATGATCATTTAACATTGATTTGTTAATAATATCTTAATATTGTCGTTGTTTCGGGTGTTAACTTACTCGTTTTCTTTTATATGTTTTGTTACATAAGCTATGTTTGTCATGGATAGGTTGTATCTTAAACATATCCAGAATTATATCAAGTCCTTAGATACTATTATTAATCATCAAATGAGAATTATACTTGAATGGATACGATGAAGAATGAATCTCAACGCGTTCGTGGAGACGGTAGTCCGTACGTACGCACGACCGACAATATCATTCTTTTGATATTAAAATAATATATAATCGGATGGTATATCATATATACAGAATCATTATCATGCTATATTTATTATTTACATGGGTTACACATCATTATTATACCCATCCAAATAATAATTTATTGAATAACAATTACACCACGACGTGGAGACGGTAAGCCGTACGTACACACGTATGGTGACATGTTATTCAAAGGATGGATAGAATACTGAATATGGTTGTACCATATTTATAATAAAATCACATTATATATATGATACTGGAGTTATTATTTTAGAATGGTAATAACAAAGAAGGAAGAAGTGGAAGAAAAAATGAATTTGAAAAAGTGTGGTGAAATCATTACCTCTTCTTCGGGTCTTCCTTTTGATTTGATCAAAAGGGCTATTAGGTTGGATTTATGACTAAAGGAAGGCTTATAGGATTAAGTGAGGGAATTTGAGAGATTATTTGAGCAGAGGTTTGATGAACCAAAAGGCTTTGAAGGTGTGAGTTAATGAGAAGGGAGAGTGCCCTTTTATAAGAGGGGTGAGGGGAACCTATGGAAAATCTAGAAATATTATTTTATAATAAATTCATATTCGGTTTCTAATGGATAAAAAGTGGATTATTTAAATTTTAAGGTTGGTTTGGGTCGAAAACCACTCAACCAATAGAATTTAGACTGGTTTGGGTCATTATATTAATCTTATCATTAAGTATTAACTCTTAGTTAATTAGTTTCACTTTTACAATGTCTCTTTGTATTTTTATATTATATGGTTAATAAACTTACTATATACATCCAAGTGACCCCCAAGTGGTCCATTAATGATACAACTATCATGATATAAGACTCTTGGCTGATCCTTATATTTTTAGGAATTTAATATAAATTAATAATATAATATTTGTTCTAAAAACTCTTTTATGTCAATTTTGACACTATTCAAAAATTGATTTTTGTAAAAATCACAACAGAATGATTACTTAGAAAAACGTTAATTAAATCAATTCTAACATGTCATATTATCCTATAAAATTATTGGTATTTATAAAAAGTCTCAAATTACATTTATTTGGGTATTTATAATATCAATTATACAAATTTTTCATTAATTAGGTAATTACTGCATCATCATTGCGTCATAAATAAATTAAATGTTTTAATGTCTAAAAATTATAAATAAAATAAAATTATGTATGAAATCGTTTTATATTTATAATTAATTTTTACAATCGAATTTATCTTATGTATAACCCTATATTAAAAATGTTTTAGTAAATAAACTTTGATTTTAACTCTTTTAACTCTTCTTTGAATTAAATAATAATAAATGTCCTAATCTAATCCAAGTGGACCTAAATGATAATATTTTATTCCTAAGGTTGTTTTTGGTCAAGATAAACTTGTCCAATATAATTAGGACATGTGTTAGGGTAATATTAATTTCATTTTTACCCTTAATTACCCTATTTACTTTTAACCGTGGTAAATAAAAGTAAAAAGTTACTATTCACCAAAAAAATTTAATCTCATTGAACCACTTTTTACTCATTGATATTAACCGTGTCTCTCGGATTTTTGAAATTCCAGTTACAGAAGTGGTAAAATTAAGTTTTATGAAAAAAATAGTTTTTTAACTACCACTTAGTAGTTTCACTATTCATCCAAAATTGATGTTTTTCAGAACAATGCCAAAATTTCACCCTAAGCTATAATTGATATTCCGAATTCAAAAATGATGATTATTTTACAAAATTCCAAACATATAAGTTTCATTAATTAATTTTATAATTAATTCCCACTTTCACAACAAATAACGTGTTTTTAAGAAACAATATATATCAAAAGATTGACAATTATTTATGTCCAATTTCAAAGTGAAATTAATTCTAATGAACACCATTGGATAAAATGGTAAAAATATATTCCATTTATACTTTAAAACCACTAAAATTAATAATTTATCACCATTAATTATTTTGTTTTAAAAATTTGTTTTTAATTAAAATTTAGTAATTTTTACTATTCATCAAAATATTAAAGTTATCTGAAAAGTACCAAAATTTCACCTTAGGCTAAATTCGATACTCCGAATCCAAAAATGAAGTCCATTTTGAGAGATAAAATTTATAAAATTTTAAAAAGTAGGTATTACTATTCATTAAGCCTATTTTGATTGGTTGTAGTGTGTGTTAGAACTCGAAGTTGCGTACAACACACGCTACTGTATTATTCAAAGAGAAGCGTATCGTGGAATCTTGGGGTGTTAAATTGTAATTTTTTTTAGTTCCCCATTCTAAAGAATAAATTTATTTAGTCAAATTGAATATATAGAATTTTAAAATATTGGATTTAAAAGGGTTTACTATTAAAGTTGGTAAAAGTGCATTTTGGAAAAATACTTCATTTATGTGAAAAAAAGGAATTTGTTCTTACATTATGTCTAAGAAACTCATAATATGGATTCTAAAATTATAAGGATTATATAAAGTTTAAAATTTAGTTAATACTATTCATAACCTCTTTTGAACGACTTGTTTGGTAAGTCATGGTGCGCTTTAACTCGGTGTTGCGTGTAGTGCAAGTTATTGAATTATTTTGAAGAAATAACACACTATGAAATCTTGGGGTGTTACATTCTCCCCTCCTTCAATAAATTGCATCCTCACAATTTGTAATTGTTTTTCGAAAATAAAAGGTTGAAAATAGAAAATATCTTTGTGGGAAAACCCACATCGGAAATTGGGTTACTAAAATTTAGTCTTAATATGAGGAAAAGAGAAATGAAAGGGTCACCAGCAAATTATGATCTCGATTAGGAGAAAATTGGTGGCAATTAGAGACATATAATTGGACGAAAAACGTAAATATTTTTAGGTAGTGATTGAGGTCATCAATCACAAACAAGTGTAAAATTGAGGTCCTTAAATTCCTCAATCTATGATGATTTAAAATACCATCGGTTCAACAAAACATGGGGTATTATGATAACACATTTTTGGTTTTAGGATTCCTTAAATAAAGTATAATAATTAATTTCTTCATAGAATAAGAGAAGAAGAAAAATATATTCTTAACAAGTATAGTTCCATCCTTTAACTAATTTCTGCCACAAACTCATCTTTCACTCTAAAAGATAATAGAACGTAAAAAATATATTCTATTTATCCTATTCGTATAGGGTTTAAAAAAACCAATTTATAATTAATCTACCAGATCTTTTAAAAAAACTACATTATTTAATCCCGAACATTACGTGGGCCAGTGGTAGGTGATACACCCTTGTCACCCTTCGGTTGTGGGTTCAAGTCTCGCGGCCTTGCCGGACGTGAAAGGTTGCCGCACAACCTCTGGGTTGTCCTTTTATGGAAATCCAAAAATAATACAAACTAGAACTAACAAAAATGCTTTATTCCAAAAATGAAGATCCTTTTTTCTGCGTAATAACATGTGAACACCTTCATCATGTATTCTTTTAAAACACTGCAACATCCTGAATTACCATAAAACCTTATTGATTACATTCATGATCCCTTTTTCCTTAAATAATAATGGATATACTCCTTCAATCCAAAAATGTTTTCAACCCCAACAATGATGGAATATACAAATCATTAATCAGTTTCAAGGTAGTCAAGAATATACAATATAATTTATCCAAATCAATCATGTATTATTCCAAAATCACTACCTCGGTATCAGAACTATATTATGGTTTATCATTCTCTCAACCATATATTTTCCAAAAATTTATCCTGCTATTGAGCCACTTTTCTTTGTTCCACACAATCTCAATTCCTTAATGAAATAGTACTGTAGTATAATCCTTATATACTCCATAATTATTATAACAAGTACATTATTGATACAACACTCAAATGACATAATCAACATAAGAACTCTAATCATTCCTCTTCATCTATGGTAGTATCATAACTTGATTATTATCCAATAGCATCATTTGCGGTATAGTCTGATGACTGGGACATAGGTTTGCGTAGTGTCCAAAATCCTTGCAAATGAAGCATTGTACATTTGAAACCATTTTCGTACCCTTGCAGTCACGTACTTTGTTCCCTTTTTCTCCACACTTATAACAAACTCACATTCCTTTCAGGAAAGTTCCAAGGTGTTTCTTCCCACAGTTATCACATATCGGAAAATCCTTCTTTACCCTATTCCTTTTATCTTTCCTTCTCTCTACCATCCTTTCCTTCTCTGGCTTCCCTTCAAAGCCATAGGACTCTGAGAATTCTCTACTTATCTTATCGACACATGATACTATTTCTTCATATGATGATAATACATGGGAGACTATTTCCCTTCTAAATTCTGGATTAAGAACATGAAAGATATGATCCTCCTTACTCTTTGGATCACACATATTGTTGGAGTTCTCATTCCTTCTATTAGCCGACATTTCTAAACAATTTCATAAACTAGATCAGTTTATGAATCAAAATACATAATTCCATACTTGTAAAACACTTAACATAAATTGAACTATTTATGGATATAATCCATAATCATAAAAAAAAATTCTTTGAGGAAGTTTATACTAATAAACCCTTCATAATGATTTGTAAAGAAAATGAGCGTTATCCTAAGCATATCCCCCGGGAGTGTCGTAACCAAGAGTGCAGCAAGACTCATTGTCGTGCACCAGTTCCCGTTCGAGTCTAGCTCAAAGCGGTGTTTTTAGGTTTTACCCCTAGGTACATCTGTGCCAGATCCGCCTCTACCTGCTCGTATCCAGACAGGGATGTATTTCTCGTAAAACTCACAAAATCTCTACAATACCAAAATTCTAGGAAGTTCTTCTATACTAATCCTCAAAGTCTATCTTAGGGCTATGTGCTCTAATCAGATTTTATCTAAATATAGTTTCTAAGGTTATTTCTAAACTTCCTCTGATACCAACTGTAACGCCCCGACCCCAGTTACCCAGAGTCGGTGCATTATTTTAATACATTGGCATCATTACAAGGAATCAAGTCCGAAAGGACCGATTAGTTTAGCAGTCTTGGAAAATAGATTACATACATGAATGTTACATTACACTTCATAACATACAAAAAAACATAAATAATCCTTTATGAATGCCATTATTCCCTTGTCTTAACCCTTCTTATCAATCACATTACACTTCTTGGAATTCCTGGGAAAAATAAAACATAGAAAGGGGTGAGATCAAATGCTCAGTAAGGGTAAGCAATAGAGCGGAAACTTTCAAAAATAAGCATAAACATTTAAGGCAATGTATAAAACTAAAACAAAAGCCTTTTAAACTTTAACTTCAGCATAATATGGCAGAAATAAAATGAAATAATGCCATTTACTTATTCACATGGATATTCTACTAGTCGAATAATCACATGCAATATCACTAACCACTTTCATAATGATGGAATGCATAATGCCGAACTTTAATTTCTGTGTCGAGGCCTTGTGCCAAGACCTAAGGGATAACTGTAACAGGAACCAAACCCGGAGAGCCTCTGTAACAGGACTCCATCCCGGAGTGCCTCTAATAACCAAACACCAACCCGGAGTGCCTCTAAAAACCGGACACCAACCCGGAGTGCCTCTAATAAACTGACACCAACCCAGAGGGCTTACTTTTACCGGTCCTCAACCCGGAACATACTAGTCCAACACATTCATCTTAAGAAGAGGATGAAATATAACATAAACATTCGTATTAAAACTAACATACAAAATGTCAAAACTTTAATCATAAACCATTAATGGCATAAAAATAACTCATCCATAGTAAAAAATATCACAAAACCTTAAATACAATATGGATTATTTGTATCATAATAAATCAACTTGAAACAAGTTTAAAATTTATCAAAGGATGTTGACATAGATGAAATCAATACTATTTGAGAGAAATATCTCTTTTTTTGAAATCATTTAAAAGTCGCATAATTATAGAGAAAACCTTTATTTTGAAAATATCTTTATAAGCTTGTGAAGGAAGCTTCAAATGTGTAATAACGGCAGAGAATAACTGCACCCTCCATATAAGTTAAAAAAAGACATTCTTACCTTAATTTTATCAAAAAGGTTAAAAAGGACCTTGTTTGGAAAACGACTGAAAGATTCCTTTATAAACCTCTTATAAAAATTCAAAAAAGGGTATAAATTTATTTAACCCATATTCTTGTAAATAGTAAAAATGTTTTGAAATACATTTTTATGAAACATGGATGTGGATGATAAAGAGATCTCAGTAGATTATTACGTATATACAACCTCAGATAATGAAGATATTGCGAAATAAACCCTTACCAATTTGGTAACTTACGAAACATACAACCCATGAAAGAGGTATCATACAATGAATATGTAAAGACACATAAATTAAAGTGTATTACACCGAGAATATAATTATGGGCAGTAAATACACCACACAAAAGGTAATGGTGGCAATGTGGCATGAATCTCATGGGAATAAGGAGTGAGATGAAAACCCCTTACCTTGTACTTTTCCTTGGTTGGGGGTAGGTTAACCTCCTGTATAATGGTGAAATAATTGTTATTAAATTATAAAAGAATCATATATATTAATATGATATCATATATGATCTTTTAACATTGATTTGTTAATAATATCTTAGTATTATCGTTGTTTCGGGTGTTAACTTACTCATTTTATTTTATATGTTTTGTTACGTAAGCTATGTTTGTCATGGATAGGTTGTATCATAATCATATACAGAATGATATCAAGTCCTTAGATACTATTATTAATCATCAAATGAGAATTATACTTGAATGGATACGATGGAGAATGAATCTCATCGCATTCGTGGAGACGGTAGTCCGTACGTAACCACGAGCAACAATATCATTATTCTGATATTAAAATAATATGTAATTGGATGGTATATCATATATACAGAATCATTATCATGGTATATTTATTATTTACATGAGTTACACATCATTATTATACCCATCCAAATAATAATTTATTGAATAACAATTACACCACGACTTGGAGACGGTAAGCCGTACACCCGCACGTATGGTGACTTTTTATTCAGAGGATGGATAGAATACTGAATATGGTTGTAAAAAATTTATAATAAAATCACAGTATATATAAGATACTGGAGTTATTATTTTATAATGGTAATAACAAAGAATGAAGAAGTAGAAGAAGAAATGAATTTGAAAAAGGGTGGTGAAATCATTACCTCTTCTTCAGGTTCTTCCTTTTGATTTGATCAAAAGGGATCTTAGGTTGGATTTCTTACTAAAGTAAGGCTTATAAGATTAAGTGAGGGAAGTTGAGAGAGTATTTGGGCAGATGTTGGCCGAACCAAAAGGATTTGAAGGTGTGAGTTAATGAGAAGGGAGAGTGCCCTTTTATAAGAGGGGTGAGGGGCACCTTTGGAAAAGCTAGAAATATTATTTTATAATAAATTCATATTCGGTTTGTAATGGATCCAAAGTGGATTATTTAAAGGTTAAGGTGGGGTTGGGTCGAAAACCACTGAACCAATATAATTTAGACAGGTTTAGGTCATTATATTAACCTTATCTTTAAGTATTAACTCTTAGTTAATTAGTTTCACTTTTACAATGTATCTTTGTATTTTTATATTATATGGTTAATAAACTTACTATATACATCCAAGAGACCCCAAGTGGTCCATTAATGATAAAACTATCATGATATAAGTATCTTGGACTAACCTTATATTTTTAGAAATTTAATATCAATTAATAAAATAATATTTGTTTTAAAAACTCTTTTATGTCAATTTTGACACTATTCAAAAATTGATTTTTGAAAAAATCATAACAGACTGATTACTTCTAAAAAAGTTAATTAAATCAATCCTAACATGTCTTATTATCCTAGAAAATTATTTTTATTTATAAAAAGTCTCAAATTACATTTATTTGGGTATTTATAATACCAATTATACCAATTTTTCATTAATTATGTAATTATTGAATCATCATTGTGTCATAAATATATTAAATGTTTTAATGTCTAAAAATTGTAAATAAAATATCATTATTTATGAAATCTTTTTATCTTTCTAATGAATATTTACAATCGAATTTAACTTATTTATAACCCTATATTAAAAATGTTTTAGTAAATAAACTTTGATTTTAACTCTTTTAACTCTTCTTTGAATTAAATAATAATAAATTTCCTAATCTAATCCAAGTGGACCTAAATGATAATATTTTATTCCTAAGGTTGTTTTTGGTCGAGATACACTTGTCCAATAGAATTATGGCATGTGTTAGGGTAATATTAATATCATTTTTACCCTTAATTACCCTATTTAGTTTTAACCGTGGTAAATAAAAGTAAAAAGTTACTATTCACCAAAAATTATTTTCATCTCATTGAACCACATTTTACTCCTTGATATTAACCATGTCTCTCAGATTTTCAAAATTCCAGTCACAGAAGCAGTAAAATTATGTTTTATGAAAAAATCAGTTTTATAACTACCACTTAGTAGTTTCACTATTCATCAAAAATTGAAGTTTTTCAGAACAATGCCAAAATTTCACCCAAAGATATAATTAATATTCCAAATTCAAAAATGATTTCTACTTTACAAAATTCCAAACATATAAGTTTCATTAATTAATTTTATAATTAATTCCCACTGTCACAACAAATAGCGTGTTTTTAAGAAACAATATATATCAAAAGATTTACAATTGTTTATGCCCAATTTCAAAGTGAAATTAATTCTAATGAACACCATTGGATAAAATGGTAAAAATATATTCTAATTATACTTTAAAAGCACCTAAATTCATAATTTATCACCATTAATTATTTTGATTAAAAAAGTTGTTTTTAATTAAAATTTAGTAATTTTCACTATTCATCAAAATATTAAAGTTATCCAAAAAGTACCAAAATTTCACCTTAGACTAAATTCGATATTCCGAATCCAAAAATGAAGTCCATTTTGAGAGATAAAATTTACAAAATTTTAAAAAGTAGTTATTACTATTCATTAATCCTAGTTTGATTGGTTGTAGGGTGTGTTAGAACTCGAAGTTACGTACAACACACGCTACTGTATTATTCAAAGAGAAGCGTACCGTGGAAGCTTGGGGTGTTACATTGTAATTTTTTTTATTTCCCCATTCTAAAGAATAATTTTATTTAGTCAAATTGAATATATAAAAGTTTAAAATATTGGATTTAAAAACTATTAAAGTTGGTAAAAGTGCATTTTTGAAAAATACTTCTTTTATCTGAAAAAAGAATTTGTTCTTACATTATGTCTAAGAAACTCATAATATGGATTCTAAAATTATAAGGATTATATAAAGTTTAAAATTTAGTTAATACTATTTATAACCTCTTTTGAACGGCTTGTTTGGTAAGTCATGGTGCGCTTTAACTCGGTGTTGCGTGTAGTGCAAGTTATTGAATTATTTTGAAGAAATAACACACTATGAAATCTTGGGGTGTTACACATAAAATCCTATGTTTTAGTTAACAAACTTTTTCTTTAACCAAATCTAAATATTTTGGTTGAGTTCAAGATGTTTTACAAACACAAGGGAGTATTTTTAATACATGCAAAACAAAATTTATGTACTATATATATATACACACATGCGTTTGTTATAAATTTTAGTTTATAAATTTATTAATGCATGTATAGTCTTATAGATTGGGTGGAAATCCTCTAATATCCGATTCTAGGTCCTTCGGATCTTCAGGTTATGAAAACCTGAAGAAACTACTTCTTTCCTCATGGAATATATATATATGAACACCATTTATGATTATACATGTATATATGGTCACATACGTTATAACCTAACATGGTTTGGTTTTTTTAAATAACATGTATCTTCATTCATGGAACAAGGTTTTTAAAATTAAATAGTTATCATTTTAACACCTCATATGGAAAACCCCTTCTCACCCACTATTTGCGGTGCTTTAGTAATTATCTCTTGTGAAAAGAATGTGTAATGAACCATGTATGCCTTCGATAAACTCTTACTGCCTTACTTTCAATGTTGTCAGTCATATTATGTGTTTATGGATTAAATGGATTCATTTTCCATTCTAAAGTTGCACTCAATGATGCATGCATGTAGCATAACATGATAATAAGATAAGAAACTAAATTATTCAAAGTGGTATGGGACACCTTGAATACACAACATAATCTGACATATGAGGAATGCATTTGACTAGTATGTTCTGGGTTGGAGACCAATAAAAGTAAGCTCTACGGGTTGGAGACTGGTAAAATTAAGCTCTTTGGGTTGGAGACTTGTAAAAGTATGCTCTCCAGGTTGGAGACAGGTAAATGTAAGCTCTCCAGGATGGGGTACGATCATAGGTAACCCCTAGGTCTTAGCACAGGTCCTTGACATAGATATCTGGCATTATAAATTTCTCTCATTATGTGTACGATAATAAATTTACCAAATGGATATTCAATTAGTATAATATCCATGGTTAAGAGCCAGTACTTATGAGTATCAGGAAAGTAAAAGCTTATAGAATAACTTATGTTTAGAACATAGTGAACTAGTTCTAGTGTATGAAAATGAAGTTATTACCTTTATGCACATCTCTGATTATTCTTTTAATTGGTACTTACACATTCATATGTCATACAGGTTTTGAATGTCTTTTATTTGTTACTCCAAATGAGAATGACTACTTAAATCTTGTATCCTTGTAATCATATTAGCATGTTATGTTAATTGAGAATTTTTATAATATGTTACATGTGTTACATCTCTTCTTTAAAAAAATGTTTGTTTGTAATGTTTTAAAGAATTGTTTCAAAAGATATATTGATTTATTTTTAAACCCCTTATTGGGAATTCGTATGCCCACCCTACGTTTTTTTTTCAGATCTTTAGTTTGAGTTAAAGGAGTATTAAAGAAGTGGATAGTTTCTCAGAACCTAAACCAAATTCAATACTCTATAGATGGGGAATGATGTGTAATTTATCAGGTCATGTTTTTGTTAAAATGTACACATCATGTTCCGAAGGCACTGACTCCGGGTGTTCTGGGGCTGTGTCCTCACAAACTTTGATTGGATATACCTCACTATTCTGGTTATTTTTATCAAACATATATTAAGTGAATATATAAATTTAAGTAAGTTTCATAATTACCTTAGATGGAAAATTTAGTTATTATTTTTATTAGTTCTGATAATGTGGTTTCTAAAAAAATCTTGAATAATCGATAAATAAAAGAGGAAATAAATCCAGGAAATGGTTTTAAGAATAAAGAGGGTACATCAAAAACTGAATGTAGTTAGAGTAGTGGTTTATCATCAATATCAATTAAATTAGTTAATAATGATCATTTTTAGGATTATAGTTCAATTAGTGATGAATAAAATTTTATTGAATCACTCATTAATTTTTTTAATAAGTCAAATATTATTTGAATAAATTTCCTATTGAGGTTGTCACTAATGTATTTACATTTTTCAATGGACTATAAGATGAAAAATAATATCATGAAGAAGATGGTTTGGATATGAAGATAGATTTAGTCAATAATTTTCAAATATGAAAATTATCATACAACATTTTGAAGCCAATAAATAACTTGTATTACATTGTAATGAGAATCTTTATTATATTGAAGAATATTAACAAATAAATGTTTTTGGGAATCTAGTGAATGAAAAAGTGCTTTCTGAGATGGAACACATTCTCTAAGAATCAAATAAATATACCACGATTGTTAAAAACTCTTAGTTGGAAATTAAAGAAAAGGATGTGATATTCATCTTGGGTGAAGAATCGAAAGAACAGTCTATATCACATTACATTGAAAGATTCAATTTTGTGGTAGATGAATTATAGAGGGATGTTTATGAGAAGAATGTGATTCAGAAAGTTTTTATAGAAGTAATCCACATATAAGAGAATCTAAAAAAACCTCCATAAATGGTAAATAATCCTATATATAGTTTAAGTAAAAGATAATTAAAGAGTTTTATAATTCATTGCTAGAGTAAAATAAAATGCATGAATATCAGATTCCAAAAACTGAAGAGTGAACGGTAAGAAAGACAGAAAGTTGTTGAGTATGGGAAAAATTTTCCCATCATAAAGTGTCTTCAAATGGATGTAAAATTGAAACAATTTATAGATACATAATTTAAGACTTCCTAGGAAGAATGTGAAGATATGGTGAAATCACTTAAAGACTATAAGTACTATTATAATCTAAACTATCTTAAGTCGGAGATAATGTTTATAATTTTGGAGTGCACCCTAGCCAAATATTCACAAGATTGTAAGATCATAAATGCTTCCAAAATAAATTCTAAATAGAGTATTAATTCTAAGAATACTCAATATTTTTGGAAATAAAAACCTGAAATTTTTTAAAGATAAATCTACTGAAAGATTGTAGAAACTGTTTACCCTTTATCTAGATGTTTTAATTTGTATCAATTACATTTCATATACATGTACAGGTTCCAAATTTTTTTAGATAAATATGGGTTAATGATAAAGATGATAAACCCACGATATCATTAAATTTGTATATGAATAAGTATAAAAATTCTTTTACGCAAAAAAAATATAAAAAGTAGAATTTTGTTTCACAAAAATAGCAAGATTTCAAAGCCATAAAAATTACACAATGATAAAATAACTCATTTTTTGTTGGATATTTTTGGGTTTATTGGATTTTTGGCCATCAAACCATTTAATTTTGGAATAATTTTGCACTGAATGACAATTATAGAAGGCAAAAATTAAGGGGGAGTAGTTTTTCAATGAAGAGAATTCTTGAAAAATTGAAGCAGAATTCATAAATGAAGAGGAAGTTTTCTATCAAGAACATATCAAGGTATCCTGAAGTCTTCTATGATTATTTTAATATATTTGGTCACAGTTATGATGAATTTTTTATGTACCAACCATGCACTATGCATATGATGATATAAATAAAAGACCACAAAAAATAAGGAGTCAATGAACAAAAGCATAAAATTATTCAATGGGGTATAAAAAGAAGAATATGCATATGAAAAATGTTAAATATGCTACACTGAATATAAATGATGAAAGTGATTCCACACCAAATGAAAGGTTCTTATACTATGAAAGAAGATTCTATATCATGGACCTTCACAAATTGGGAATAAACACTGGTATTAGAGAAGGAAATCTAAATAATAAAAAAGAATCAACATTCGAAACAAATAAAAGGTTGATTTAGAAGATGAAATCTGTCACACTCTGACTTTTTCAATTTTTTTATTTTATAGCCCTGTAAATTTTTCATTAGGGTCTGGGTTGGAGCTGATTTAAATTTTGAGTACTTATTTAAAAATTCTTGTTTTGGCCTTGATTGCATCCAGTGCACCGCAGTCGAAGCTGCACGACCTCGCCTGGGTCGTCGCATGACGTCGCTCGGTTAAGAGCACACCCTTTCCATGTTCAACTAATTAAATAAAATGAATTAATAAAGAAACAAAATAAAAATAAGAAGTGTAAGAAAATTAATGAATTGTTTTAATGATAATAATAATAATATTATTATTATTATTATCCTTTGTTAATGTTTTAATTAAGTTATTAGTGAAATTATTAAAATAATTATGGTTGGTATTCTATTAAGTTATTGTAATTTTTGTTATAATTATGATTATAATTATTTTCAATAGTTATTATTTGGATTTATTTTATTATTATTATTTATTTATTCATTGTTTAGGGTTTCACCCCAATTTTCAACACCCCTCCCACCCAGCCCGTTGAGCCCCAACTTCCCCCTCCTTTGATTTTGTTCCACAAAACCTCCCACTCAGTATTCCTTCTCACCACCGCCTGATCTCCCAGACACCTACTGCGTCAGTCCACTCGCACAATCCTCCACCAATCACTAGATCACCCGCACCCTCCTCGGCTAGCCGCTCACACCACACCCCCACACTCACATCTGACCACCTCCCTCCTAGTCGTACTCCCCTCCAACCCTCTTCCTCTCCACTCTAGTGAGAACACTACCCATTTATTTTCCCAACCTTCTTTGCATGACCATCCTCGGTGCTCCACCTCCTTCATACAACTAGCCTCGACGTGACTCCTCTCTCGCGCGACCATCCCTCAATAGTTCTATATTATTCTCATTGGATTTTTCCTCTTGTATATTGGTCCAATTTCAGGGTTCTATTATGAAGTTTATGGTTTGGGCTCTTGATTTTAGATTTTTTCTAGGTTTCTTTTTGTGCAAACGGCGCGCAAATGAAGTTTCGTGCTGGAATTTGATGATTTCACACCAAATTTGAGGTTTCTAACACCAAGGTAGGTGGTTATGAATTTAAACATTATTTAATGAATTAATTTTCTTGCTTAGTTAATTTATAATGTTATTTTATTAATTCTTTTTGGATGCAGATTTGATTTTATTGACTTTTTTAAGTGTTAGATTTGTTTGGTAGCATGTTCATGTGGCGTGGGTGCGTTATTTGGCTGAAAACTTGTATTTAGTTAATCGTTAGTGTTTTAATAATAAGTGAAGTTAGTTTTTCATTATTAAAAGTGGTGTAAATTGTGTTTTCTACATGGGGTTGCATGTTCTTGGTTATAAGTGAAGATGTTGTGTGGGTTGAGTAGGTTATTGCTGTGAAAACCCATATTGAACAATCTACAAATGTTTTATAAAATTTTCTTTTTTTTATGAAAATGTGAAAAGTGCACGGTTTATGTTATGGTGTAGTGTTCATATGTGTTTTGTCTAAAAAGAGGGTTTGATTGATCCTTTTGTGTTTAAATTCACGTGTCATATTCTAAAATTTCTTAATAAAATTTCTAGTGTTTTTAATCTAAAAAATGTTCTTTTAACTGTGCAGTTTGGTTATTAATTGACGCGAGTGGTGTATTTTGTGTTCTTGATATAGAGTTTATTATCTTTGGTCATGAAGGATGGATTGTTTAGTTTTTTGTGTTAAGACGTTTTATATTTATTTTTAAAGAATTTTTTTACAAAAATTTAATATGTTTTAATAAATAATTATTAACAATGCAAAACCATTGTTGTAATTGAGTTGTGTAAAGTCTTTTTGTGTGCATAATATTTCAAATGGACTTTGTGTGTGTGAAAGTGTGGTGTTTGGTTTAGGTAACATGATGTTTTTTTATTTGAGTTTGACATGAAATGTGAAATCGGAACATCTTGAGCACAAAAAAAGGAAGCCTGGGTACTAGCTGGGTGGACTAGATCTAGTGTGTTAGTGATACGGAAGTTTTTCTGGCCTGATTTCTCTTATCTGTATTGAATATTACAACACTAACTAAACATTGGATGATGATTGGAGACCACTAGGTTATGGATGTGTTTTCCTACTAGTGGTTCAAGCATGAGAACTTATTGTTGTGATTCCTATACTACTATTTACCGAGACCCGATGTTCTAGGGTCCCATTCTTTTTCCTAGTACCGATTGGGACTCTCCCAATTTTGGTTCTCCTAGACTACTTTACACTCTCCATCGGCATACAGTGTAATATTTGGGTTTTCTTTAAGGTTTTTTTATTTTTAAGGATAGGGTGTTTTTATTTTGTTTAAGTTGTTTTCTTTGAATTTTTTATGGAAACCATTTCTTTAAAATCATTCAAGCTTTGATTTCCTTTCATTTATTAAGGCAGAAATTGTATTTTTCATTTAATTTTTATACATGGAACCTTTTTATTGGGTGACTATTTACTGGGATCTTGGATCACACCCTATATACAACCTTGTGTGTATGTTGACCGTGTTACTTGTGTATTCGGGGTTGTGGTATCATTCTTACTGATGGTTGTTCGGATTGTTGATGGTCTTCTCATGCAGGTTGGTTTTTATAGCTTGGGGATGTTGCACCTCCCTTGTTTCTTGGAGGTTTGAGTTAGAGTTTTAGTTTCTTTTATTGTCGTTTCTTTTTGGATGTTGGTTCAAGTTGTAAACCTTTAAATTTGGATTTAGTTTAAGGGCCTGTTTGGTTATTAGTTTTCAATTTTAGTTTATTTATCTTGTTGGTTGTTTCTGTTTACTATTTCAGGTAAATAATTCCCATGTATTTTTTTAATACTCGGGCACTTTTGCCAGCCTGTGAGGATTGGGAACTCCCCTCAGGTCGTGTCTCAAACTGGGTCAAGCGCTAGGTTGGATGGCGAACCGGTGTGGTTCGTGAAAATATGGTATTAGAAGAGGTTTTCTCTTTTGGGTCATGTTTCTTTGGGATAGAGTTAGGGTAGATCAAAGTTAAGGGTGTCAGAACTCGACGTTTTAGCTATGACCAAGGTGCCTGGCCAGCACACCTCATGGCGGGACTCGAGTTACCAGGGTAAGTTGAGGTTTGTTTGATTCTTTGGTGTTTGTGGTTAATATTGTTCAGGGGATATTAAAAGGGGGTGGGGTTAGTGGTCCCAATAAGATCACAGGGTCTGGAAAGCCATCCAGAGCTGGGGATGTTGACCAAGAATACTCTCTATGGTAATGGCATGATTGGTGTATGGCTGCCATCCATATGTATCAGTCACCCACTGACACTAGTCTCCTCTTTCATTAGTCATCATATCTTTGTTTTTAATTCATGGAAATCTGGTTTTTAGGTAAAAATGATATTGTAATGTAAAATGTTTTGAAATGAATAAATTTATTAAGAAAATTATGTACGATGTTTGAAATGTGTGGGTTTAATGTTTTGGTTTTGAAAAATGGAAAGGTATGGTTTTGATCCTTTGTGTTGTTGTGGGAAACCACATACATGAGTGTATATGAAAAGAGTAATGGTTAATGGTATGAGAAGATGAGTGCCTTGGTAGACATGAGGTGGGTGCTAGTGTGTCATGAGAAGATGCATGTGAGGGGCCTAGGGAAACCATTGGTTTTTGTGCAACCCACCATCTTTGTTTATTTTCAAAAAGTTTTGTTAAATGATAATTTGATGTTTTAATAATCAGTGATTGTGTGGTGTGTCCTTGTATTTTTTAAATTTTGGATGTGGGGAATTTCGAGCCAAGAATATTTTTTGGCTGATTTCTGTATTGATTTTGAATTCTTATTTTTATGTTGGTGTGAAAGTGTGTCTTTAGTGGTTTATTTTGAAAAGTTGTTTGGGAATCCCTTGCAGTGGTTCCCCCTGCACATTTAGTGTTCTCTTGCGGTATTTCTTGACCAATGGACAAGTTTGATTGGGTCCATGGTTTTATTTTTTGACTAGTGTACTCCACAAAAAATAATTAATATTCGATTGAGGTGTGGCCACGAGAAATTCACCATTGGCCGTCCCTCTATTTGATTAAAGTAAGGACTCTCCCTTTTTAGTGATAGTTCTATATCTACCCCTTTTTACTTTTCAGTTAAGTGGATCCTCTCACTATAGGATAACATACATGGTGGGAGTAGAAGGTATTTTCAGTCTCTTTGAGTTGTCTATGTCATCGGGTTTGAAGTTTGAAACTGTTGTGTTTGAAGGTTCCACTGGAAGCGGTGAAAGGAATTCTAGTAGAGAAGGTTGAAGGAGGTTCGGGGTTATCAGGGTTGAATGATGTCTTGAAATGCTTGTAGTGATTTCATCAGCCGCAAGGGTCATGTTTGGTGACATCTTAAAGTGTGAGTTCCCTTTAAAGTTCAAGAGTTGATTTTGTAGAATCCTTCAGGAATCCCAAATTTCATAGGAGTGTGTTGTGTTTGTTGGATGTCATGGTGTGTTTTGTTTGTTGCTATTGTCTCGGTTGTAGTGTGGTTGCATGTATCACAAAAAGGAGAAGCTCCATTTGGGAGTTTTAAATGTCTGACTATGAGACAAGAGATGCTTCAAACATCAGGGATCCAACTATAGGCCTTAGAGTGAAGATGGAGTGTGTTCCGGAACCCGATAGTGTATGGGACCCTGACTTTATTTCTACCGTTGGTACTGAAGGTGAAGTCAATTTAAATAGTTTTCTGTGGTTTTCCTATTCCAAATGACCCATTTATGTGTGTGGGGTTTTCCTATGGCTATGATGAGTCGTGGTTGTCCTGTAACCTTAAAGTTTTGGAGGTTGCGTCCTACCGAATGTAATCACTTTTGTGGTCCTTATGTGGTCTATTGGGTAAATCAGTCTCAAATTTGAATAGTGCTAATCCAGGGATGTGGAGTTGTTGGTCTATCCTAGGCCATGGTTTTGACACCACGGTAGTTGGGCCCGACCCTCCCTGCCCCTTATGTTGGGGTGTTTGGTCAATCTTAGGAATATTTTGAAGTTTTTGTATCTTCCATCAGTTCTAATGGTGAGGAATCCAAAAGAGACTCCCCATGTTAGCTTTCTAGTCTTCCCGTGGGTGTTAGTAAGTTTCTAATGGTGGTGAGCCCCTTCGATCTTTCTTATTTTTCTACTTTTGGTTTTGTTCCTAGAGTTGGCCTGGTGGTAGGTGACAAGGGTGTTCTTTGGAAGTGGTTTGGTCTTGATTGTTCTTTCCAGTCAAATGACAGGTTATTAGTTCATTGGTGCTCAAGGTGTTTTGATTTGTGAAGTTGGTTTCCACGGGTGTGAGAGTTCCTATCCTCTGTTAATCAATGAGAGGTGTTCTATCTCTTTGGGGCAGGCGACACATATCAAAAAGTATTTTTATGAGTCACTTGAGGTTGTCATTTAAGTCACTTTCTTAGAGCACAATGTTTTTGCCTCCTTTCACTTGTTTTTTATGGGATCTCCTTTGAATATTAATGGGTGTGTCATTTTATAATTTGGGTCTCAACCTTAGTTGGGTATTTCTAGGGACAAAAATATTTATGGTGGGGAGAATTGTTACACTCTGACTTTCTCAATTTTTTTTTATTTTCCAACCTTGTAAATTTTTCATTAGGGTTCAAGTTAGAGCCAGTTTAAATTTTTATTACATATTTTAAAACACTTATTTTGGCCTTGAATACATCCAATGCACAACGGTCGAAGCTGTGTGGCCTCTCATGGGTTGTCTCGAAACCTTTCCCAGTTCCCCACACGCCCTACTAGTGTTCAACTAATTAAATAAAATTAATTAACAAAGAAAAAAAATAAAAAAAAGACGTGTAAAAAAATTAATGGATTGTTTTAATGATGAAAATAATAATTGTTAGGTCCACAAGGCTGAATACCCTGAGAGGGGGGTGAATCAGGGTATGCATAATTAAAAATTAAAGCCCATTCTGATCTTGTTTTGCTGTTAAGAAAAAACCTCTTCTCTCTCTCTCCTGTTGTACAATATAAAAAGAAAGAAAAGAATGCACATGACACAACAATTTTACTTGGTTCACCGCTAAGGTCTATGTCCATGGAGCATATGCCGACAGGTTGTCGGTCATACCAAATTCCACTAAACTTCACTAGTTGTGAATTACAAGGTTTGGGCATAGTCACTCTGTCCCAGGCTCACTGCCTTTAAAAGGATTAGGGTCAAATCACTACTTTCCCAAGGGTCACTCCCTATTTCTCTCTCTCTGGCTCACTACCGGTGGAGAGGATCACCGTTTTCCTCCTCCTTTGCTAAATGTTTTGGAAGGGATTCACTCACAGTTTATAGATCTGTAGGTCTCTTCATTTTCATGAATGCACGCATCATTAACTGATGATGGATGCTCTATTAATGTCCACATTTCATCCACTGATGAATAACACTTTGCCTCTGAACACTGGGAAATTCCTTTTGGAAACACCTTCGCAAAGCACCCTACTTCGTGAGCCTCCCAATTTCGCAATGCCAAACAAGCCTTCGCGAAGCTCCTGCCTTTTCACAAAGCACTTTCGCGAAGCACTCTCGCAAAGATCAAGTCGTCACAAAGAGAAATCCCTTGCGAAGCTTACTAAGCCAACGCAGAACTCGCAGGTTTAGCGGAGCTACAATAGCCACTGCGAAGCTCCTCTTTTGCGAAGCACACTAGCTCCGCAAACCACCTTCACAATACGAGAGCAAAATATTTTCTCTGAAAATTCTCTCTACTTCGCTTGAGGGGGTCAACCTCTATTTATAGGTGATTCCACTAACCCTCTAACTTTCCACGTGAATTCAACGCCACATCATCGTCTATCGAAAATATCTGAAGTTCCCGCCGTAATTCTCTCAAAATCGTGAAGCACCACGGAAACTTTCCGTTCGCGGAGCTCTTCGTAATCGCGGAGCATCCCGTCAATTCCTTCGAGCCTTCGCTACGAAGCTCCCTCGCAAATCCCTTCATTGCCACGATGTGCTTCAACCTCTTCCGTTCGTGAAGCTTTTCGTAATCATGAAGAATCACTGCCCTCATTATTCTGGTCTTCTCAAAATCCAAACCATGAAGCTTCTCTTCGCGAAATGCATGCCTTTGCCATATTTAATTATGATCTTCATGGATATCCACTTTTCACGATGCTCATAAACCATCAAATTTTGGACCCCAAAAATTTGGAAAACACTAGAAAACGGCACCACCTTGTACTGCTCTTTTTGTACCGCCTCCAGATCGTTCGTTCCTTTGTCGTTGTTCTTTGTCAACATGGATTGTCAACAACTTCTCTTGAACTCGACAATTCTTCATGGAAACCTGCTTTGTCAACAAACACAATCAACCCAAAAATACTGCAATGTTACCTTGAGGAATTTTTTCCCAACAATCTCCCCCGTTGGGGTTGTTGACAACTCTTCACAACTCTGCTCAGAATAATTTTATTCAATTTGATACCTCACTGAGTCTTCTTCTATCCGCTACCACCATTCGCCTCTTGCGATTCTGATAGCATTCAAGGAATCACTTAACACACACTCTAAGCCCACATGAGCAATGCTTGGCGTGAGAAACAAGAGTAGTATGAAAAGTTCATCAATGAATCACTTCATGTCAGAAAACAATTGGAGATTCCAAACTGATACCAATTGCAAAATCGATACCATTTATTGAACCACACTCATACCAATTTGTGATATCTGGAAACCTTCTCTCACCATTCCAACATCACTGTTCTGCTTTTATCACGATCTTCAACTGTCGTGATATCTATTATCTGATTGATCACGTCTAGCATCATCATATTTATTTTGCTCCCCCTTTCTCATTGCTCCCCCTTTCTGGCTGCTCCATCTGTCATCTTCTCCCCATATCATTCATGATTTATCAAATTGCCACACTATCTACCCCATGAACAATCACTATTTTCTCCCCCTTTGTCAACGAACCCAAAGGTCACTCCTTTGCAGTCTGTAACAGAGTAGAGAACATATATCATCACATTAGGGAAACACATCATACCTCGGGGAGAGGGGGTGGGGTGTTCCACATCCACACTCTTTTAAGTGCGGGGAGTCGACTGAACTCCCAGAGCCAGTCGATACCTCTCAAATACTGCCTTGGGTAAGGCCTTTGTCAAAATGTCTGCAACTTGTAGCTCTGTAGGCACATACTCCAACTACACTAGTCCCTGCTCAAACTTATCCTTGATAAAACGATACTTTATCTCAATGTGCTTTATCCTTGAGTTATGGACGAGATTTTTTCTGAGATTTATAGAACTTGAGTTATCACACTAGATTCCGATCCGAGACTTTACTTTAAGTCCCATATCTTCAGGCTGCTGATTCATCCACAATAATTTTGTGCATGCTTGAGTGGCCGCAATATACTCATCTTATGTGGTGCTCAATGAAATGAAATCTTTCTTCTTTCTAAGCCAAGAAATACACAATCCACCATGATAGAATGCACCACCTGACGTTGATTTTCTATCATCTGCTGATCTGGCCAAATCTGCATCTATGTATCCCAATAACTCTGTCTGAGATTTGTTAGTATATGTCAAGCTAAAATCCACTATGCCCTAGATATACCGAAGTATTCTTTTCATTGCAATCATGTGGCTTTCTTTGGGATTACTCTGATATCTTACTGCTTGGCATGTGGAAAAAACAATATTAGGCCTTGTCGCGGTCAGGTACAACAGACTTCCAATAATTTTCTTGTATTCTGTGATATTAACTACCTTGCCATCCTCATATTTTGATAATTTCATCCGGGTAGCAACCAGAGTCTTCATCTCCTTGGAATTTTCCATTCCAAAACATCTCAGAAACTCCTTGGCATACATTGATTGAGAGATGATTGTTCCATTCCTTCCTTGTGTCACCTGAAGACCAAGGAAAAACATTAGCTCTCCAATCATTGACATTTCAAACTCATTTTTCATGAATTTGGAATACTATCTGCACTGAGCTTCATCTGATCCACCAATTATTATGTCATCGACATAAACCAGCACTATCATCCTTTGATTACTATTGTTGTTGAAATAGAGATTGTAATCAACTCACCCACGCTGGAAACCAAGCTTCTCCAGGTACGATCAAGCCTTGAGTACCATGCTCTTGGTGCTTGTTTCAGCCCATACAATTCCTTCTTCAGCCTGCAAACTTTGTTCTCATCCTCATGAATGAGAAAACCATCTGGATATTCAATATACACCTCCTATTCCAGAACACCATTAAAGAATGCAGATTTGATCCCCATCTGGAACACTTTGACCTTTCTTTGCTCTGCTATGGAAAAAAATAATCTGATTGTCTCCAACCTTGCAACTGGTGCAAATGTCTCATCAACATCTATTTCCTCTATCTGGGAGTATCCCTTGATGACTAGCCGTGCTTTGTTCCGAATCACTGTGACGTCTTCATTCATCTTGTTGTGATAGACCCATTTAGTCCCGATGACATTTTTATCTAATGGCCTTGAAACAATCTCCCATGTCTGGTTCTTCTCAATCTAGTCAAGCTCTTCATTCATAGCCTGAACCTAGTTTTCATCTTCAGCTATATCGGAAAAACATTTCGACTCCACCTGAGATAAAAATTATGTTTGTTGTAATGATTTCATTCTTCGAGTCTGAACTAGAGCTATTTGATCACCAATGATATTCTGACTATCAATTTCAGCTTGAATCATTGGCTTCCTTGCAGAAACAGACTTGACACTTTTTTTTTCATCATCAGTATCTTCTTTTGAGTCAGCCTCTGCCACTTCTACTCCCCCTGTGTTGCTTACCTCATCATCACTTTCATCCATAAACTGTTCACTTGGTCATTGATTATTCTATTCATTTTCGACTATAGTGACATTATTGATCTCAACAATTATTCCCAGCCATTTGGTGAAGCATTTTAATGCTTTAATTTTACCTAAGTAGCCAAGGAATATCCCCTCATCTCCTCTTGACTCAAACTTCCTGTGATTTTATTTGTTGAGAATGAAGCACTTACTTCCAAAGATTTGAAAATATTTCAAAGTTGGCTTCTTTCCGTACCACATTTTATATGGAATCTTCCCTTGCTTCGAACACAACATAGACCTATTAGAAATATATACCGATGTCAAAAATGCTTCCTTCCAAAATTTCTCAAGTAGGTCCTTTTCAATAAGCATTGTTCTAGCCATTTTTTTGATGATCCGATTTTTCCTTTCAACAACTCCATTCTGTTGGGGAGTTCTCACTGATGAAACTTGATGCCTTATCCCATGTTTCTCAATATATTCTTCCACTTGACTATATGTGAATTCTGTACTGTTATCTATATGAAATTTCAAAATTTTCTGCCCAAGAATCCTTTCTGATTCCCTCCTGTATTGCTTTATGCAACTGAACACCTCTGTCTTATGGGTAATGAAAAATACCCAGGCCATTCTACTATAATCATAAATGAAAAGAACATAGTACCTTTTCCCATTTATAGCTTGTGGTGAGATAGGTCCACATACATCGGCATGCACCAATTTGAGCACTCAAGTTGATTTATGTTCCTTTGGACTGTATATCTTTTTGATAATCTTCCCTTGTTGGAAAGCATCACATGTATGAGTGCAATCATGTGATAGTTTGGGAAGGTCTCTAGCAGCATCACACTTTACCAGATCTTCCATAGATGGTTGGCATATATGACCAAGTCGCTTATGCCATAACTTATTTTTTTTGTCTCTGGATAAAAGACATGAATTTTTTTCCCCACCTACAAGGTATATATTTCCCTTTGTCCTTTTTCCCTGCAAAACAACTTCTCCATCTTTTCCTTTCACAACACACATCTTCTTGGTAAATCATATAGAGTGCCCAAAGTCACATAGTTGACTGACACTGAGCAAGTTATGACTAAGAACCTATACTACCAAGACATCAGTATGTCTCATTTCTTTGCCCCCAAAATTGGATTTCCCTGAGCCAAAAATCTTCAGGCCTTCATCGTTTCCAAATTTGACAACTCCTTCTTTGTCATATTTTATGCCTGTAACAAGATCCTTATTACCCGTCATGTGAGATGTGCAACCACTGCCAAGGATCCATTCACCAAATCGATCTGATGCTTTAAGGGAAATCTCTGCCACCACGACTTTCTCATTTGTCTTCTTCTTGTTCCATGCTTTTTCCTTCACACTCGGCATGGATTGAAGCTTTTTTTCATTCTCAGAGTATGATGGACCATCTTCATCTTGTAGAGCCACAAATCGATTCGGCATTTTTAACTCACCTGTTGGTTTATTGATCTGCTACTTGCGTACATTTTGATTTTTCTTTGGAATATTTCTCTGAATGGTCGAAGTGCAGTACCTTGCCATGTGCCCAAATCCTTCTCACCAAAAACAGTGTCCTTCGAAATATGTTCTGGAAAACTGTTCTCTGTTTGGCTGCCACCTCTGTTCTTGTTCCCTCCTATATCTCTTGGCTATGGAACAAATATACTGTGAGTGTCCCATCTTCCCACAATAATGACACTTGATATAAGGTGAATTCCTTTGCGCTACTTCAGCACTACAATTTTCCCTTTCGGATCTTTGAATATTCTGATTTTTCATTGTGCCCAAATCAACCTTCAACTTCAGAATGGGTGCTTGTGGTCTGACCTCAATTGTCACAGATTTTTGTTTCTGATTAAGCTCTGAAACAACCTTATCTTCTGAGCTCAATTGCTGCTTCTTCCCTACTGAACTACTAGGCTCCTCTTTCATCTTTTTAGTCTTCGTAACATCCTGCATTCCCATGAATGTGTTAGGAATCAAAAGTTTTTCCTGGTATTTGACTTTTCTATGAAGACCTACAACTTCTTCTTCAAGCTCTTCGATACACTTGACGTGAACATTCAATTTTCCGTTCAAGCCATCGATATCCCTTTTCTGTTCTTCAATCTTGAGCTTATGCTCATCAACCTTTTCTGTGATCTCTGGACTTGAAGAATTAAGAATTTATATTTCTTTTACAAGCTCAGAATTCTCGTCTTCCTGATGTTTCATATAGAGTTTGGAATCATGTACCACCTTGTTGGATTTCTTCTTTTTTTCCCTCCAAATATCTATCTCTTCAAGTGATGATTCTAATTCAGCTTCCATGTCAACTCTACCTTCAATTTCTTCTTCTTCTTCATCAGTGTTGGTTTCTTCATTTTCTTGAGCACTACCAACAACATCCACCATTTCATTTTGTCCATGATCTTTACAATTTTCAAACTCCTCAACCTATTCATCCTCAGATTCATCTGAACTGTCTATTTCTTGTGAAAGAAGATTCTTCTTCTTGAATAAATTTCTCTTGAATTGTTTCCTCCCTTTCACAAATGCTGAAAAAATTTTCTTGGGAATTTCAACTACATCATCATCATTAAAATTATCTTGAAACTTTTTGGGGCACCTTGCCGCAAGATGACCAACCTTTCCACATCGAAAGCATGCTAGGGGAAGTTTCCCTTTAAACATTCCTTTTCCTCTTTGATGATTTGAGGAAAGGTATAACATAACCTTATTTGTCTCTTCTTCTTCATGAGAGTCTTCAATGGTGAGATTTTTCATGGACTTAAATTCCATTTCATTGGATTTTCCCTTTTCCACAGCCTCGTTGTCATTATTCCTCATCTCATATGAAACCCAAGTACTGTGCAAGTTGTCCAGTGTCAGCTCTTTGGGATCTTTATCTTCAAGTACAGAAACTTTTGGATTGAACCGAGGTGAAATATTATTCAAGATGTGATTTAAAATATTTATGTCTTCAATGATTTCACCAAGACCTCACATATCTTCCACAACAATATTTAACCAGTCAAAAAATTCATCAACATACTCATTCGGGTTCAGTTTCAGATCTTCATACTTATTCCACAGCACTTGCAGCTTTTCCTCTTTGACCTTTTTATCTTTTTCATATATATTCAATATATTTTCCCACATGGCACATGAAGTTTTGCATTAAATCACGATTCAACCTCAAATTTACCCAAGAGATGAAGGTATAACGGTCCTTGTAGTCTAGCTTGGGTTGTCGAATCCTCAGAGACCTAATAAGTAACCTATAGACATGTACATTCTATGGATTGTTTTTGGCTATGAAGTGGCCAACTTGGGTTGATTTTATATGGTTTTAAGTGAAATATAAGAGACTTAAGAGGATTCAATTAAATGAAAATGGGTTTATCTTAACATTATGCTAGGTGTGGATTGAATGAATTTTACTTCTTTAGACAATTTTGGTTTAATTATTTCTTGATGAATCCATTCTTCAAAATAACACCACCTTCATCATTTTCTGGTTTGATGCAACTAAACTCAATTAATAATCCCATAAACACTTAGAGAACCTAATTCATGATGTCTCCAAGGTATATGGTCCTTTTAGTGTTTATATTTATCTTCCTCAAACACAGTGAAGATGAAGAGTGGAAATAACTGAAGAATGGTAGTCGTAAATTAGTTAACCAATTAACAAAAATTCGTTCATAAAATAAAATTCATTCCAGCCTTTTCATATTACTAAGATCAACCCATTAAAGGTTTATCCCTCCATTGATGGTATACTCTCAATGGTGGGCAGAAGATGGCTTTCAAGAATTAGATTGAAAAAATTAAAACCGCATAAATAACGAGCACTCCTACGTGTGTGTGAATGAAATTCACACCTATGTGTGAACTAATTCAACAAAACAAAGATATATCACTGTGCTTTGTGATTATAAAGTTTTAATGAAATAAATGGGATGAATAGAAAAGAAATATGTTGATTAATAACAAAGTACAAAAAGGAAACTTACATGGAAATTGAAATGTGATTACAAACACAAAGTGGCCGCATAACATTACAATTAAACCCAACACCCATGATCCTTCAATAATCCAACACCTCTACCTTAAATAGGAATTTTTGATCCCTTGGGTTGAGCCTCCAATAGTCCATGTCTCCTCAATTAATTGTGGTAGGCCATAGGTGGGTGGAAAGTAAGGGAGAGTTGATTTTTCCACCCTTGACCCGAGGTGGCAGCCAACTTTCCTTCACCGAACTGACGCCCTTGGAAGACCTTCTAGATGGCCGAATCAGAGAGGTCCATAGAAGTAGAAAATGAATACCCAGAAGGCATATAACCTACTATAAAATTTGGGCCTATTTGGAGTTTTGGATTCCAATATATGATCATATTAGTGGGCTATTTTTCTGGGCCGCAGAATCTGGCCCAGAATTTTATCTCTAAATTGGGACTCTTAAATGTACACCATGGAGGAAAAATTAGCATTGGGTCCTGAATAGTGATTTGTTCCGATACATGTCCTCTATCATCCCACGAAAATTTGGATTCATTGTCCCTGTATGTTGGGCCCCAAATTCTCATCAGTGGGCTGATGTCCAATCTGCCTTCTCCAGAATTGTTTCTTTTCATCGCCAAATATCTCCTTCATCCTTTATGAATCATCCATTGATCCCTGAATAAAAAATGTTCAAATTTAAGTGAATATACATTTCACAAAATATCAAATTAAAATATGGATAATTTCATTCCTTAGAATTAGATGACTCATTGGGCCTAAATTGGTGTACATTAGGCATGAAGTGCACAAATGATGAGAATATATGTTCAAAATCAAAATCCACTAACTCATGCCCATAAGATCAAAAATGAACATTTAATACCATTAAAATATAATTAACATATGTGTTTTTATTGTATAATCACACCCCCCAACTTGAGATTTGCTAGTCCCGAGCAAATAATTCAATCATTTTATTTGAATTCCTTTATTCAAACACATTATAACAAACAATGCTCACAATGTAAACTACACAAAAATTTATCTTTATAACCTATCAAAATAATTTAAAACAAGATAAATTTAGAAGCAGATCCCAATCCCAAGCCCATTACTTTGATCAAATCCATCATCATACTTCATCCAACTCAATTAGGTGTAATGATGTGTTGTGAATCACAATAGATATGGGGGTTCATTTTCATTCAAGGGGGAAATCATGGAAGCGCTAGGTGGAATCACATTTAATCCTAATATGAGTATTCTTCATTCCTTTTTTTTGAAATATTTGCATAGTAATTGAGATTACAGTTAATCAAATTAACCCATGTAGCAAGACTTTTCCGATGACTCCCAGACTCAAAGGCCTTAGGGCACCAAGTGAAACCCACATACTCGGGAATCATCTCGAGTTAACTTAATCAAAAACAACGTCATATTACCATAAATAGAGATAGAGTAAAAAACTCAGGGCTAGAAAACTCTGGAGTCACGATCCCCAAGTGCCGAAAGCCTCACATTTTATCAATCCATTGCTCTACATGAAAATTTTTATTTTATTTTATTTTTATTTTATTTATATGAATACTCATATTATTCATAAAAATCAAACCAGCCTATGCTATTTATTATGGGACCCCAAAAATTCAAATTAGTACCCCACAGTCTAGTGGACGTGCATTGTGGCATTTTGATTTAATGGATGAAAATAAAAATGATGAAAATTTTCATTGGACAACCAAACTTCCAAAATCAATGCTTTTAAACTTAATCATGAATTAAATTAAGAGTCAAGGAAATAAAAATTATTTTCTATGTAGTTTTAATGTGAGAAAAGATGTTATTATATGAATGATAAAGGAAATTTACTTTACTTTTTTTTTATCATTGTTTTTTTAACAAACATATTTTTTCCACACCCCCAACTTAGAATGAAACTGTCCCTAGTTTTGTAAAAAGAAAATAGAGGTGAAGTGGGTGGGGTGGAAATGAGTTGGAAAGGGCATGGAACAAGTTCACCTGGTGGCTTCATAATGATGATTGTGGTGCTCCCAAATCACTCGTTGGTCTCATGGGAGTTGTAGGCACCTCAGTGATTGAATATATATCACCAAAAAAATAGTCCTTAAACCATAAAAACAAGAACAAACCAAACAAAACAAACAACACAACAATTTATTTAATACGAAGTCTCATCATTTTTATGGTTTTCCTTTTTTTTGAAATCAACTGATGATACATTGTATTCTTTTTAATTTCTGGGTAAGGTAGTACTTAGGGATCACACCACGTGACACAAATGAATATGGTGCTCCCCTTTTGTACCCATCCATACTCATAATAGAAGAACTGATCAACAATTTATTTTTTTTTAAATATCATAATGATTAATAAAAAAAATATTCCAAAAAGATTGAAAACATTAAAACCATGGGTTGCCTCTCATGCAGCGCTTTGTTTAACGTTGTTAGCCTGACATGGATCCTAAGTCTATCAATTTTTTTCAGGTTCATAGGTTGGCTCAGTTAACTCCACCTCTATTTCCTATTTATTGAATGATTCAATGAATGGTTTTAACCTTTGACCATTGACCTTAAAAATGTAACCACTTGGGGGGTCTTGAATCTCTACTGCCCCATGGGGGAATACATTATGCACTATGAAAGGGCCTGACCATCTAGGCCTTAACTTTCCTGGGTGTAAATGAAGTTTTGAACTATACAAGAGCACAAGTTTTCCCAGTTTAAAATGTTTGAACTTGATATTCCTAGATTGGTAGGCTTGAACTCTAGATTTATTGATCCTTGAATTTTTATAAGCCTCCATCCTTAATTCCTCCAGTTCATTTAGATCTAATTTCCTTTTTGTTCTAGCCAATGAGAGGTCATAATCCATCTTCTTAATTGCCCAAAATGCCTTATGCTCAATTTCAACAGGTAAATGGAATGCTTTTCCATAAACCAACCTATATGGGGACATTCCTAGGATGGTTTTGAATGCTGTACGATATGACCAAAGGGCATCTAAGAGTTTCTCAAACCAATATTTACTATATGGGTTGACAATTTTTTCAAGAATTTTCTTAATCTCCCTATTTTTTAACTCATCTTGACCATTGGTTTGAGTATGGTATGCAGTGGAAACTTTATAAGAAATACCATACTTATACATGAGTGAAGAGAATGGTCGATTACAGAAATGGGTTCCTCGATCACTGATTATAGCCCTAGGAATTTCAAATTGAGAAAATATATGCTCTTTCAGAAATCAGATCACAACATTATGGTCATTAGACTTGGTGGCAATGGCTTCAACCCATTTTGAGACATAATCAACAGCTAAAAGGATATAGAGTTATCCCATAGAGTTTGGAAGGGTCCCATGAAATCAATTCCTCAACAATCAAATAGTTCAACCACTAAGATGTGAGTGAGTGGTATTTGATTCCTTTTTGTGATGGACCCTACTTGTTGACACCTAGGACAACTTTGACAAAATGTGTAAGAGTCCCTTGAGAGGGTGGGCTAGAAGAGACCACATTGAGGAATCTTATAAGATGTTTTCTTAGAGGAAAAGTGACCTCCACATGCCTCACTTTGACAAAATTTAAGGATGGAATCTTGTTCAGATTCTGGAACACACCTCCTAATGACTTGGTTAGGGAAGAACTTATAGAGGTATGGATCATCAAACACATAGTTTATAACATCAAAAAGGAATTTCCTTCGAGCTTGAGTCCCTAAGAATTTTGGAATGACTCCTGTAACTAAGAAATTGGCTATGTCGACATACCAAGGGCAGTCACTCACAGAGTATAGGTGTTCATCAGGAAATGAATCATATATAGAAAGGTGATTTGAGTTGTCTTTGAATTTCATACTAGAGAGGTGATCAACTACAATAATTTCAACTCCCTTTTTATCCTTGATTGTGAGGTCAAATTCTTGTAAGAGAAGGACCCACCTAATCAGTCTATCCTTATCATCTTGTTTTTGGAAAAGGTAATTTAGTGCAGAATGGTCATTGAACACAATGATAGGAGATCCTAAGAGGTAGGACCTAAACTTCTCTAAGGAAAAAACAATAGAATGTAACTCTTTTTCAGTGGTGGTGTAGTTGATTTGGTCATCATTTAAGGATTTTCTTTCATAAGCAATGACATAAGGATTTTTATCAGAACATTGTCCTAACACAGCTCCTACATCAATGTCACTGGCATCACACATAAGTTCGAAAGGAAGGTTCTAATTTGGAGATTTCATGATGGGGGGAGAGGTGAGAGAGGATTTGAGGGTTGAGAATGAACCCTCACAGCTTTCTGTCCAAACAAATGGAGTATCTTTTACTAGTAGAGCACCAATGGGATGGGAGATTGAACTAAAGTCCTTGATGAATCTTCTATAGAAACCAGCATGTCCTAAGAAAGACCTCACTTTCTTAACATTTTTGGGTGATGGAAGGTGACGAATGATGTCAACCTTGGATTTATCAACTTCAATCCCCCTACCTAAGACCAGATGGCCTAGAACTAGTTCCTTTTTAACCATGAAATGGCATTTTTGCCAGTTTAGGACCAGATTTTTTTCTTCACATCTTGACAAGTCTCTCTCTACAATCTGTAGACATCCCTCAAAAGTATCCACAAACACAGAGAATTCATCCATGAAGACCTCTAGAAAATCCCCTACCATGTCTGAGAAGATTCCCATCATGCACCGTTGGAAGGTTCCAAAAGCATTGCATAAACCAAAGGGCATGCATTTGAATGCAAAGGTACCGAATGGACATGTGAATGTAGTCTTCCCTTGATACTCTAGGGAGACCTCAATTTTATTGTACCCCGAGTACCCATCTAATAAACAGTAGAAGGCATGACCCACCACTCTCTCAAGGACTTGGTCAATGGATGGTAAGGGGAAATGGTCCTTCTGGGTGAATGAGTTTAGCTTCCTATAGTCAATGCATACCGTCCATCCACTACTCACCCTTGTTGGAAGAATCTCTCCATCCTCATTGGCTATCACTGTGATTCCAACCTTTTTTGGAACCACTTGGATTGGGCTCACCCATTCACTCTTATCTATGGGATATATGATACTAGCTTTTAACAATTTTAGAAGTTATTGCCTTACTACCTCTATGAGATTAGGATTGAGTCACCGTTGAGGTTGACGACATGGATTTGAATCGGATTCTAGAACAATCCTATGAGTCCCGATAAGTTGGCTAATCCCAGGAATATCAGACAAGGTCCAACCTATGGATTTATTATGTTTCCTAAGGACATATAGAAACATCCTCTCATGATTGGCTTCAGGAGAAGAAGAAATGACAATAGGATGTGTTTGATTGTCCCCTAGGAAAGCGTACTTGAGTGCAGCGGGAAGTTCCTTCAATTCAAGATCATGTTGGTTCAGAATTTCAGCAGAAGATTGGTACATTGGATCAAGTTCAATTTCTTTTTTAGAGATTCAGATAGGATTGATTCCCCACATGTAAAAGTTTCAGCTACTAGATTGGCTTGATCAGATTTAGGGAAAGAAGTTTGATTGGTCTCCATGAAATTGGTTTCCTGAAAGGTTTCATGGATTTTTGGACCTAAGACTTCATCATAAGAGAAATTTGAAAATTATTCAAGCCAAGGAGATAAAATTCCTTCATGTGAACAAAGGAAATCAATCTCATCCTGACTTAAACATTCATCAAATATTCCTTGATGTTCTATGGATTCATTATCAATGCTTCCTATCATGTTTACTTCATGAATGTCCTCTTCATCCCCTATTTGTGAGATTGCATTATATATTCTCAATTCTAGAATAATGTTCCCAAAGGTTATGGTCATGTTCCCATTTCGGACTCGGATAATAGAGTTGATTGTTACAAGAAAAGGACGACCAAGGATGATTGGGGTTTGTTCCTTATTTCCTAAGTTTGGATGGTTGTCAAGGACAATGAAGTCAGTAGGGTAGATGGAGTTTTCAGCCTTTACCAGAACGTCCTTTAAAATCCCCTTTAGGACCCTAATGCTACGATCTGCAAGTTGAAGTGTGACAGATGTGGGTTAAAGTTATTCTAGGCCTAACTGGTAGTACACGACATAGGTGATGAGATTGACACTAGCACCTAGATCACACAAGGCCTTGAAAACTTTGCTTTCTCCTAGTTCAACATTGATGTAAGGGAAACCTGGGTCTTTCAACTTAGGAGGAATGGTCCCTTGAATGGTGGTACTCCCATTAGCAGCCAAAAGGACTTGGTTTTTATATGAATATTTCTTTTAAAAGTGCACAATTCCTTAAGTCACTTTGAGTAGGCCGGTATGGTTTGGATGGAATCGAGAATGGGAATGTTCAACTTGACTTGTGAGAAGATTTGCCTCAATGTTTCACTCAGTTTAGTCTTGGGTTTCCCCCTCATGCGTTGAGGAAATGGTTCAGGTTGTGGGGTTGTTTGTTGAAGAGTTGTTTCTTTAACAATGTTATCAGTTTCCTCAGTTTGATCTTATGGTTCATTTGAATTTTTTATCTATGTTTGAATCTTTAGTTGAGTTCTGAATTAGTTTTTTAGGTTTCTCAATTGATTTCCCACTTTTTAAAACAATCACAACCTTTAGTTATTCATGAGTTGTATGAGCACAACTTGACTCTCCCCTTGAAGTTGAGGATGGCACCGCCTGAGTAGGCATGGGTGACTTTCTAGTTTTGATGGTTTGAAGTTCTTGTTTTAGGGAAGAGACTTCCAAGTTCAAACTCTCCATTTGTTTGCACAGTTGTTCTAGTAGTCTTTGTGGAACAATTTGGGTTGGTGTTTGAGTAGATTGGTTTATCCCAGGGGGATATTTTGGAGGTGGGATGGTTTGTTGAAAATGGATCGGTGGCTGTTGGTATTGGATAGGTTGGGTTTGGAACTGGTTATGGGTTTGGTAGTTCTTATGGGGGTAAGGATTTTGTCCCTGTGGTTGGATAGGTTGTTGGTTATCTTTCCAGCGGAAGCCTGGGTGGTCATTATACCTTGGGTTGAAGTTGTTTTGGTATTGAGGCTTTTGAAAGTTCAAGGAATTCACTTTCACTGGGGGTACTACTAAGAGAACATCCTTGATGGATGGAATGGTTGGGAAGTTGTATTTCTTATGGTCATGTTTGTCACAAATTGTGCAAACAGGGTCAACGGTTTGGATTTCATGGACTTTACTAAGGTCTATCTCTTCATCCTTCCTAGAGAGTGCTTCGAGTTTAGCCCTAAGGCTTTCCTCTTCTCTAAGTGTATGAATTCCAGTAGTTATTCGTGGCTTTTCAGAATAAGGTGAAGTTCCCCATGTTTTATTTTGTTCATAAAGGCTTTCTAGATACTCGTAAGCATCATTTGGGGATTTTTTTAAAGGTTCCATTACACATCATGTCAATGAATTGTTTGTTCCCCAGACCCAACACTTAATTGAAAATTCTCACTTGTTCAGGTATAGAAAAACCATGGTGTGGGACCATGATTAGAGTGCCTTTTAACCTCTCCCATGTTTCATAGAATGACTCTCCCTCCTTTTCAAAATAGTTTTGGATACTCTTTTTAAGTGCAATTGTTTTGTGGTGGGGAAAGTATTTTTTGTAGAATTCTCTTTGTAGTTGGTGCCAAGAGTTTATGGATGATGGTCTCAAATTGTTTAGCGAATTTTTAGCTCGATCCTTTAATGAAAAAGGAAATAGCCTCATCTTAGCTGATTCTAGTTCATGTGGGGGACACATGGTTTCTACAATGTCATTGAATTCCTTAATGTGAAGGTAGGGCATCTCGGACTCCATTCCATGGAATGTGGGAAGATGGTTTAGGACATGGGGTTTAAATATATAGTTTGCATGTTCTAGGGAATTGTGTCTAACGCATGAGGGGGAATTTTTCCAAGAAGGTGTGAGGTAGTAATTCATGGTTTGATCCATTGCATTCCCCATGTTTGGGGCAGCCTCATTTGGGTTTCCATTTTGGTTCCCACCCGGCTTTATGAGTTGGTTTCTTTGAAGAAATTCCATTGAAATGGGCTCAATTTTTGACTCGGGGGTGTTATGAAGATTAGGATCTAATGGAAGGAGTTCCCTTGGTGTACTTGACTCCCCAACCCTAGGACTATCCACCCTAACTGGATGGTTTGATTGATTGCAGGTGTAGGCGGACATGCGCCAAAAGAAAAAAAACAAGAAAGTGACAAGATAAGAGAATTTGTATGAGAAAAGAAGAAATAGGGGATAATAGAATGTGTGTTTAGATGACTTACTTGGGTCCCCAGAAATGGTGCAAAAATTTGATTCATGATCAAATTTACCCAAGCGATGAAGGTAGAACAATCCTTGTAGTCTAGCTTGGGTTGTCGAATCCTCAGAGACCTAAGAAGTAACCTATAGACACATACATTCTATGGATTGTTTTTGGCTATGAAGTGGCCAACTTGGGTTGATTTTATATGGTTTTAAGTGAACTCTAAGAAACTTATGTGAATTCAATTAAATGATAATGGGTTTATCTTAAGATTATGCTATGGGTGGATTGAATGAATTTTACTTCTTTAGACAATTTTGGTTTAATTAATTCTTGATGAATTCATTCTTAAAAAAAACACTACCTTCATAATTTTCTATTTTGATGCAAATAACCTCAATTAATAATCCCATACACACTTAGAGAACCTAATTCATGATTTCTCCAAGGTATGTGGTCCTTTTAGTAATTGTATTTATCTTCCTCAAACACAGTGAAGATGAAGAGTGGAAATAACTGAAGAATAGATGTCTTAAATTAGTAAACATATTAAAAACAATTCATTCATAAACTAACATTAAATCTAGCCTTTGAATCTTCCTAATATCAAAACATTGAAGGGTTATCCTTCCATTGATGGTATACTATCAATAGTGGGTGGAAGATGGCTTACAAGAATTAGATTGAAGAAATTAAAACCGCAGAAATAACGAGCACTCCTCCGTGTGTGTGAATGAATTTCACACATATGTGTGAACTAATTCAACACAACAAATAGATATCACTATGCTTTGTGATTATAATTTTTTAATTAAATAAATGGTAAGAATATAATAGAAATATTTTGATTAAGAACAAATAATTACAAAAAGGAAACTTACATGGAAATTGAAATGCGATTACAAACACAAAGTGGCAGCATAACATTACAATTAAACCAAACACCCAAGATCCATCAATCCTCCAACACCACTGCCTTAAATAGTAATTTTTGAGCCCTTCGGTAGTGCTTACAACTGTCCAAGTATCCTCAATTAATTGTGGTATTCCATAGGTGGGTGGAAAGTAAGGGAGAATTGATTTTTCCACCCTTGACCCGAGGTGGCATCCATCTTTCCTTCACCGAACAGAAGTACTTGTAAGACCTTCCATATGGCCGAATCAGAGTGGTAAATAGATGAGTAAAATGGATCCCCGGATTCCGTATAACCTCCTGTACAATTTGGGCCCATTTGGAGTTGTGGAGTCCGAGATATGACTATATTAGAGAGCTGTTTTTCTGGGCCGCAGAATCTGGCCTAGAATTTTATCTCTAACATGGGCCGCCTAAATGGACACCATGGATTCCGAATTAGCATTGGATTATGAAGAGTGATTTGTTCCTATACATGTCTTATAGTATCCAACAAAATTGGGGATTCATTGGGCCTGTATGTTGGGCCCCACATTCTAATCTGTGGGCTGGTGTCCAATCTGTCTTCTCCAGAATTGTTTCTTTTCATCGCCAACTATCTCCTTCATCGTTTATGAATCTTCCATTGATCCCTGAATGAAAAATGTTTAAATTTAAGTGAATAACCATTTCAAAAAATATCAAATTAAAATATGGATAATTAAATTCCTTAGAATTAGATGACTCATTGGGCCTAAATTAGTGTACATTAGGCATGAAGTGCACAAATGATGAGAATGGATGTTCAAAATCAAAATCCACTAACTCAGGACCATAAGATCAAAAATGAACACTTAATACCCTTAAAATGTAATTAAAATATGTGTTTTTATTGGATAATCACATCACCTTTGTATATATAGGATTTGATAGGGCTCCCCCCAAGGCATTAATTTCTTTGGCATCTGCATCCAACTCTCTACGTTCAGCACCTGATAATGCTCCACTATTAATATCAGCTGTTATGCCATGAATTGATGTTGTGCATACATCCATTCCCAAAGATCAGAAGTAGTGTTGCATTCGATTCTTACATAGTTGAAAGTTTTTCCCGTCGAAGATCGGAATCCCTTTATGATTCGTGACCTCCATTAAATAAACAACTAATATCAACCTATCCCTCTGATACAAATTGTTAGGTCCACAAGGCTGAATACCCTTAGAGGGGGGGTGAATCAAGGTATGACTAATTAAAAATTAAATCCCATTCTGATATTGTTTTACTATTAATCAAAAACCTCTTCACTCTCTCTCCTGTTGCACAATATAAACAGAAAGAAAAGAATGCACATGACACAACAATTTTACTTGGTTCATTTCTAAGGGATACATCCAAGGAGCATACACCGACTGGTTTTTGGTCGTACCAAATTCCACTAAACTTCACTAGCTATGGATTACAAGGTTCGGGCACAGTCACTCTGTCCCAGGATCACTGCCTTTATAAGGTTTAGGGTCAACTCACTACTTTCCCAGGGGTCACTCCCTATTTCTCTCTCTCTGGATCACTACCGGTGGAGAGGATCACCTTTTTGCTCTTCTTTTGCTCACTGTTTTGTAATGGATTCACTCACAGTTTATAGAACTGTAGGTCTCTTCATTTTCATGAATTCACGCATCATTAACTGATGATGGATGCTCTATTAATGTCCAAATTTCATCCACTGATGAATACCCCTTTGCCTCTGAACACTGGGAAATTCCTTTTGGAAACACCTTCTCAAAGCACCCTACTTCATGAGGCTCCCAATTTCACGAAGCTCAAACAAGCCTTCTAAAAGCTCCTTCCTTTTCGCAAAGCACTTTCGCAAAGCACTCTCACGAAGCACTCTTTCAAAGCTCAAGCCGTTGCAAAGAGTCTTCCCTTGCGAAGCTTACTATGCCAACACGGAGCTTGCAGGTTTCACGGAGCTACAATAGTTGTCGCGAAGCTCCTCTTTCATGAAGCACACTGGCTTTGTGAACCACCTTTGCAATACGAGAGAAAAATATTTTCTCTGAAAATTCTCTCTACTTCGCTTGAGGGGGTTGACCTCTATTTATAGGCAATTCCACTAACCCTCCAACATTCCATGTGAAGTCAACGCCACATCATCGTCTATCGCGATGCTATGAAGTTCCCTCCAGAATTCTCTCAAAATCACGAAGCACCACGACAACTTTCTGTTCGCAGAGCTCGTCGTAATCACGGAGCATCCCATCAATTCCTTCGCGCCTTCGCTGCGAAGCTCCCTCACAAAGCCCTTCTCCTCCGCGATGCGCTTCAACCTCTACTATTCGAAAATCTTGTCATATTCACGAAGAATCACCGCCTTCATTCTTCTGGTCTTCGTGAAATCCAAACCATGAAGCTTCTCTTCGCAAACTTCATGCCTTTTCCATATTTAATTATGATCTTCATGGATATCCACTTTTTGCGATGCTCATCAACCTTCAAATTTTGGACCCCAAAAATTTGGAAAACACTGGAAAATGACGCCACCTTGTACTGATCTTTTTGTACCACCTCCAGATCATTCGTTGTTTTGTCATTGTTCTTTGTCAATATGGATTGTCAAAAAATTCTCTGGAACTCAACAATTCTTCATGGAAACCTGCTTTTTCAACAATCACAATCAACCCAAAAATACTAAAATGTTACCTTGAGGGATTTTTCCCAACAACAATAATAATAATATCCTTTTTGTTAATGTTTTAATTAAGTAATTTGTAATATTATTAAAATAATTATGGTTGGTATTATATAAAGTTATCATAATTTTATTATTATTATGATTATAATTATTTTCAATAGTTATTATTAGGACTTATTTTTTTAATTACTTATTTATTATTTGTTTAGGTTTTCATCCCCATTTATGTCTCCCCTACTACCCATCCCGTCAATCCCCCTCTTAAACCCCCTTTTTTTTTCACGCTGCAGCGCCTCACACTTGGAATTCCGTCACATCACCGCCCGATATCCCGAACACCTATTGTGCCGAACCACTCACACCATCCTCAGCCAGCCGCTGGACCACCCACAACCTCCTTGGCCAGCCACTCATGTCGTGCCCCTGCGCTCTCATCCAACCACCTCCCTCCTAACTGTGCTCCCCTCCAACCCTCTTGCTGTCCACTTCAATGATCACCCTAACCCTTTCTTGTCCTGGAATTCTTCACGTGACCAGCCTCAGTGCGTCGCCTCCTTCGTTTGACCATCCTTGATGCGCAACATCTCTCGCACGACCGGCCCTCCGTAGGTCTATTTCCTTCTCGTAGGGGTCTTCCTCTTGTTTAGAGGTCTTATTTTAGAGTTCTAGTATGATGTTTATGGTTCTAGCTCTTGAATTAGGGTTTGCGCTAGGTTTCTTGTGGTGAAAACAGCACGCGAATGAGGTTTTGTGCTGAAATTTAAGATTTCACACCAATTTGGAGGTTTTCTAAACTGATGTAGGCGGTTCTAAATTTAAAAATTATTTAATGAATTAATTTAATTTCTTACTTAATTTATAATGTTTTTTTGTTAATTCCTTTTAGGTGCAGATTTAGTTCTCTTGAAGTTTTACATGTGTATGAATTGTTTGCTAGCATGTTCATGTGGTGTGGGTGCCTTCTTTAACTAAAAACCTGTATTTAGTCAATTGTTAGTCTTTTAATAATAAGTTAAGTTAGTTTTTCATTTGTTCTAGTCATGTTAATCATTTTTCGACATGGTGTTGCATGTTCTTTGTCATAATTAAAGGTGTTGTATGGGTTGAGTAGGTTGTTTCTAGGAAAACCCATGTTGAACTATATACTAGTGTTTTATAAATTTTGCGTTTTTTTTGAAAAAATGTGAAAAGTGCATGGTTTATGTTCTGGTGTAGTGTTCATATATGTTTTGTCTAAAAAAAGGGTTTGAGTTATCCTTTTTTGTTTAAAGTCATGTGTCATATTCTGAAATTGATTAATAAAATTTCTAGTGTTTTATTTAATCTAGAAAATGGTCTTTTAATAGTGAAATTGGGTTATTAATTGATGTGAGTGGCGTAGTTTGTGTTCTTGATGTGGAGTTGGGTGCATTTGGTCATGAAGGAGGGCTTGTTTGGTTTTGTGTGTTAATCCGTGTTATGTTTCTTTTTAAATAAATTGTTTATAGAAATTTAATATGTTTTAATAAATAATTATTAACAGTGAAAAAAATTGTTTTAATTGAGTTGTGTAAAGTATTTTTGTGTGTGTACTATTTCAAATGGAAGTTTTGTGTGTGAATGTGTGGCATTGGGTTTAGGTAACACCCTATTTGTTTTGTTCATTTGATTTTGACATTAAATGTGAAACTAAAACATCTCAGGCACAAAAAGGGGAAGACTGGGTACTATGTGGGTAGACTAGATCTAGTGTGCTAGTGATATAGAAGCGGCTTTGGCCTATTTTGACATAGATAGTTTTACAATTACAACACTAACTAAACTTTGGATGATGATTTGAGACCACTAGGTTATGTATGTGTTTCTATACTAGTGGTTCGTGCATGATAATATATATTTTTGTGATTTCTATACTACTGTTCATCAAGACGTGATGTTCTAGGGTTCCATTGTTTTTTCTAGTTCCTATAGGGCCTCTCCCACTTTTGATACTCCTAGACTACTTCACTCTCACCGTTGGCATACGGTGTAACATTTGGGTTTTCTTGGAGGTTTGGTTGTTCTTAAAGGCAAGGGTTTTTTTATTTTGTTTATGTTTTTTTCTTTCATATTGTTTTTTACAAAAACTATTTCTTTAAAATTGTTCAAGCTTTGTTGTCCTTTCATTTATTAAGCCTACAATTATATTTTTTCATTTAATGTTTATATGTAAACCCTTTTTATTATGTGGCTTCCTACTGATCTATTGTATCACACCCAACATACTCCCTTGGGTGTATGAAGACCTTCTTCCTTGTGTATTCTAGGTTGTGGTATCGTGCTTAGCGATGGTGGTTCGGGTTGTTGATGGTCTTCTCACACAGGTTGGTGTTTTTACCTTTTGGATGTTTCACCTCCATTATTTATTGTAGCGTTGAGTTATAGTTTTATTTTTTTTGTTATTCTTCCTTTTTGGATTTTGGTTCAAGTTGTAAACCTTTAAATTTAGATTTAGTTTAAGTGACTATTTGGTTTCCAGTTTTCAATTTTAGTTTATTTATCTTATTGGTTTTTTGTGTTTACTATTTCTGGTAAATAGTTCCCATGTATTTCTTTTGATACTGGGGAACTTCTTACAACCCGTGGGGATCAATAACGCCCCTGGTCCATGTTACGGACTGGGTTGGGCTTTAGGTCGGATGGCGACCTAGCATGGTTCATGACAAAATCCAAGATAAAAAATTAAAATTTCATGGGATGTTATCTAATAAGGATAACCCTATGACTACTATAGAAATATTTTGAAGGAGTATAGTGTCTGGATTATTGTTGATAAACACATGACATTGTTTTATAGACAAAAATATCTAATAATGAACAAATGAAATTAACTAGTGATTTTTTTTTCTAAAATTTAAGTTGTGAAGGAGTCCAAAAATGATAAGAAGTATGAGCATGTATAAAAATAATGCTTATTTATATGGTCATAGTATATGGAATTGGCTTAGAAGTTAGAGAAGAAACATTAGAATGAAAGTAAATTTCTTGCTAATGTGAAGAATCCTATTCTACCTAAGAAGAAAGATGAAGAGATAAAGAAGTAAATTCCTCCCTTAAATGATAAAATTTGGAAATTCAAATAAGGGGAATTCATGAAAAGTTATCATTTATCTAGAGATGGATTGAAATATGTTTCTGGGTTGAGAAATAAATCTTAGACTTTCTTATCTGACTAAAAATCATTGAATAACCACCTAATTCCCATATATATTTTGTGTTTTTTCTTTTTTGTAGAGAGTTATTAGCGAGATTTATATTTAGTAGGAGTCTAGAATAAGTGAATGCTATGAAAAATTATACATCATCTTGGATGTTATCCATCACCAAGTTTTTTATTTCAATTGGTATTAAAATTATTCTTTTATAATACCAAACATGATAAAAAAAATTGATAACATTCATCCCTCTAAGGGGAGTGAAGATAAAAAAACCATCATATTTTAATATATCTATTGTTATCACATGAATACTTTAATTTTTGGTAAGGGATATATTTGATGGTTTCAAATTTTGAAATTTTGGAAGGTGAAGATTTCCATTTAAAAGGTATGTTCTCTTATATTTATGTGAAAAATACTTCTTAATCATAAGGGGTGAAATTGATGTTTTGATGAAAAAATTAAAATTAATTGATAAAGGGGAATTACATTCTTCCACTTGAATGTTTTTATTCTATTTGTTGAGATGAATGTAGGATATTCGTTGAAAATATTTTGAACAACCCTTGAAAGAAGGTTTTAGTGTTGGGATCACATATGAATATTAGCTAACAACATTAATGGTGAAATTGATGACACTTTTTATAACATTTATCATAGATCTTGTAGACTTATAGTTGGTTAATTTTAGCTCTTTACAATGTTTTTTGAGATTTTATCCTTATTTTGAGTAAATTAGACTATAAGTGACATTAGAGGAGAATTTTTTCTTAAAATTTGGATGATAGAGATGAAAAGTACTTCCTATTATTATATCTATAGTTTTATTATCAATATGTGGGAGAAGAAATCATTGACTTTAGAAATGGAATGGGTATCCAAAATAAATCCAAAGGGTGATATTTAATAATCCAAGAGGTTTATTGAAGTTAAAATTGTACTAATATTGAATTTATTATCAATAAGTTGTGAATATAAAAATTCAATATGTTCTTAATATGATGATTAAAGAGTTGGTCCAAATTCCTAAGACATGTTCTAATTATGTTAGGAGTTTGAAAAATGTTTTCAATAAGTGAAGAGATGATGATGGATCATATTTTAAGGGTTTTGGATCATTGATATTCATTTGAATTGATAATTTTAGAAGATAAGAAATGGATTTGGAGAATGATTTTATGGGTTCTTAATGGTATGGAATTTATATATTGAAATTTACTTATTTTTTACTAACTATTTTTTTTCCTCTATTAAAAAATTAAGGCCAACCTAGAAATCTTGGAACCAGATCAATCCAGATGTCTGGGAGGAAGAATCTATCACATGAGAGAGCAGGATCCCTGAGATATCTTGTTGGAAGGTTTCCTAAAAGATCTGGAGGTTATGCGCATAGAGGTGCATGGGAGTAGAGCAATGGTGCCACCAACACATTGATAGAGGAGCTTTTGGCATGGGTTAGTGCCAGTTGAGGGTTAAGAGTAGACCTCAGTACTTACTTCAGCCAAGTTGAGAGTTTAAGATCTATTATAAAGTGGAACCTACATGAATGGTTTTACAATGTGTGATAAAATGACACAGTGAAAATATTAATCCATTTAAATGATATGTAAATATTTTCACCCATATGATCTGTTGAATCCAAACCATCAAATTAAGGCCAGCTTCACCTTCACTCTCTATCCTTGCCTGAGTGTTTTGCATGCATTGAAGTTTCATAATACAGTATCCATAGATCATTCCAATCCTATGAAGGTAGTGAGATCGATCGTGAGTGATCGTATGGTTCTAGAGAATATTAGACCATGTTTAGTGATGTTTTTTTATGAAAATGGAATCTCATGAACATCACATGAATAATTCTTCATGTAACCAAGATTTATTCTTTCCACAATTTTCAATTATTTAGAAGTAAATTTTATTGAAATTTTGATCTAATTGGTGATACAAACATTATATGTTCATCCATGAAACTTCATTTTCATGGATAAAGTAATTGAAATCCAATACAGTGCAAAGGTATATTAATTTTTTGGATCGATAATGGCATTTCTTGAAGTTACATTAGATGAGTCAGTGCACATATGTGAGTAGTAAGGTAGTGCGGTGAGTTTGGGATAATCACCCATAAATAACCCTTAAGGAATAATTTTTTGTTGAACCTATTGGTAGAATATTTTGAGAGAGATATCCAAGATCCAAAATAGAGTAGAGAAAGGCTCTATATTCAGGAAGATATTTCCATGTCATTGTGCTATTCTTTCTAAAGGCATCACAACTTCTTGATGATGACCTGATATCCATGAAACTTTTTTTATGCTATCCACATTTGGTGTTTTTTCAAAAAGTTACTATGAACTTTTTTAATTTATAAAACCTTACTTGATGATGAAGGAAGTTATGTATACAATACATGCAATCATGTAAAGAAAATAAAGGTAACACAATTCTGACATTTTTTGATACATAAGAACATTCATGAAGTACCGTGAGCTAAGCGAGTTTCACAATGAAGTTAAATGATATCATGATTCATTTAATTAATAATGATATATTTACATTAAGCACATGTATGAAATATGTGACCATGAATTAAATATATGAATATAGGTTGGAGCATCATGAAGGAGAAGTGATACAATACTTTGAGAGTAAAGATTTATGAATAACAAATAATCAACATTAATGATTCAAGAAGAATGTTGACAAAATACATGCAAGAATAAATTGCATTTGATTATAAGAAAATTGTGTTTCACTTGTTTGAGTTATGAAAAGAAGAATGTGTATGCATGTAAAATGCATGTGATCTAAAGTGAGAAGTTGAAAAGAATCAGAATAAATAGTGTAGTAGTTTAAAGAAAGATATGTAGAAATATTTGAAAATAAAATTAGAGAAGATTGATTCTGGTGTTTCTAAAAAATGTATGTGAGTATCAGATGTTAACAAGTTCTGATAATTTATGATGAGGAATCCGAACAGGGTTTCCAAAAAATATTTGATTGTGTGGACTTGAAATTGAAAAAGGAAGACATGCACACTACACCAGTAAGCATAAGAAGTTGAAGACCTATTGATAGAAGTTTGGGAAGACCATTGGAGAAATATCATGAAACTAGTATAAAAAACTATATATTTTTGTGAGATAACTGAATTGGTGGGATTTAGTATAAATAACACTGGTGGGATTTCTATCTAAAGATCATACTGAGATATGACCCACTATAATCCCTATTAATTAGGAATTACTAAAGTTTTTCTGTCTTGCATTTTAGGATATTGTTTGTAATTATTATAACATATCTTTACTATTAAAGAATCTATCTCTTGAATCATCCAAAATATAATAAGTACATATTCACCCACATCGAGGGAGAACCTTGTAAAAATACTTTATGATTTTATTTGTTTAGCTTTTATCTTATATGTGGTGTGATTGTGTTTTTTAATAGAGAAGATGTATTCACTCTAATAGGTTCAGAGGTTTAGATTGAAAAGGGGGTAAAAAGTGAATGAAAAGAAATCAATAAAACTTACATACACTGATTCACCCATAGAATTAGTGAACCTTCATGATCCACTAGAAACTTTGGTATGTCTACAGAGAGGAAAACATAGTTGAATATGCATTATCAAAGAAAGCTATTGTGTAGGCTAGCTTGGTGAAGTACTTTGTGATACAAAACACATTTTCACCCTTGTTCTATGTGGATTCTAGGGGTTTGACTCAGTCCCAGATACGTACACCCTATTTTTTATTTTTTTATTATTTATTGTTGGATAATAAATTTTAGGATCAAGCCTAATTAGTACATAGAATTTTTTAAATTATTAGCTAATTATTAAATATTAATTATTATTAATGATTTTTTAACTAATAAACAATATTTATTAATTTTTTATTAATATTAATAAATAAATATCATGATATTTATATTTAAAGGGTTAACGACATTCTCACTCTAAGATTAAATAGTGATTAGGGTTATTTTCCAGATGAATCCGAACATAGATTGGTTTTTCCATCCCTACAAATTTTTTATTGGCCATGTGAGGAAGGATGATGTTAATTCTAGGTCGAGAAATACATGTTTAAACTCAATTAAATATGTTCCCTCAAACTAGGTTGAAAATAATATAATTAATTACTCTTTGGAAAGTAATTTGGTAAAACTTTCTCATGTTTTAAAAGATCGACAGATTTTGATGGGATATCATTAGAAAGTTGAGAATGCTTTCAAGTCTGATTTTGATTTCAGGATTTTTTTATGTTTTTATGACCCTCAAACCCTGAGTATTGAAAACACTTTAAAAAGTATATTATTTTATTATTGTTATTCCAAAAATAATATAATCTTAACAAATTAAAAAATACATTTCATTGAGTAAGATCCATGTATTGCTTAGGATTATATAAAGGAATGTAGGCACTCAATTCCTACTCAGTTATTGACTCTATTGAAGAATACTTGGAATTTGGAGGGTCTATAAAATTATATCACATAGATAAGAGGATTTAATGGATTAAGGTTGAATTTAATAGGTAAATACTTCTACCATATTATATTCCCCTTAAATGAACTTAATATTAAAGCCCATGTCCTCATATTTCTCTCTCTCAAGCATAGTATATTGAGAATTCAAGAAAGAAACTCCATTTTGATTCAAATGTAATTAAAAACTCTATTACATAATCTTGGATATGGATCAATGGCCTTAACTAGATTTTTATTATTCAAAAATATTCTAGGATTTGGTTTTTTGGTGGGATTACCCATGAAATTTTATAGATAGGATGAGATTTCCAGATATGTTTATTATGCTAGAATTTTTGTTGAGGTAGACCTCAACACTCTTCTCATTGAAACTATTTTTTTCATAATTGAATTTAGGCTGAAAATATCAGTGAAATATGAATGGTTACCTTATTGTTGTGATAACTATGCTTGTATTTGGAACTTGAGTTAAAATTAATATAGGAATATGAGATTATCTAATTGAAAAATGGATGACTATCTTATTGAATAATGAAAAATTAAGATTCCTATTACCAATTTCCATTAGGTGGGACTTTATCCTACTATTATAAAGGTAATAAATTTTATAAAACATTCCTTAAATTGAAACAAGATAAAAAATATAAGGTCATAGAAAGTGGGAATAATTAAAATGATTTTTTATTGGGGGTGGGAGGGTTTTCTATTATTTATAAAGAATATATATACTATAATGATATCACCTTAATTGGTGGAAGTAGTGGTGAGGAACATGAATTTAAGCTGCCCCTTTTCACTACTATCAAAGCATCTATCTCTCTTAACTGATTGGATAACTCTTATATTAATAATAAAACTAAATAGGATTGTGGGCCAATGAATGCTGGGTCTTCTGAAACTAATAATTATTGGAAGTTTTGTTCATAATAGATTAAGGATTCCATTAAGGGGAGTTATATATTTGTTATGTATATGAATTTTGGCTAGAAAACTTCTCCTAAGGAAATTTTTTCAATTTTTCAAATTTAGTATGAACATAATGAAATAGATATATAGGAGTTTGAATTTAGTTCAATTGAAAGTGATATTGTAGTCGATATATCAGACTTACATGAAGAGTATTGTTTTTTCTCTAGATTTGTAAAATGGAAAATGTTAATGGTTCTTGGATCCTATTTTCCAATTTATCCTAAACTTATCTCTATTTATAAGGGTCTTAAACCTTGATATAATAATTCAATAATGAAGGAGGTTATAGAGATTTAAATTTATTTATAAAAGGATAATAAGGTTGTATCTTCTACCTATCAGGGAAGAGGTGATATACATTTTAAGGGAAATGTGTCTTTTCATAGATATTGATTTTATCCATACTAAACATTAGATTGAGACAACTTTAGGTCTCTCCCATGATTTGTGTATAGTTGAGGGTGGTCTAAGAACTTATGTCCTATAAATTTCTTCAAGGTCCGATCCCTCTGTTTTGGATGACCAACTAGCAATAATAAATTATGTAGACCTCTATTAGTATTTGAAGTATTCTTTGAAAGGATTATAAAAGACCATAAATTAGCATTTGAAGTTTCTGTCAATGTCGTGAAACCTATTAAACCCACATACTAATAACCTAATGAATCCTATAAAGATTTAAAATTTGTAAACAACTATGTTCCATGTGCTGATACCACATGGAGGAGTTGTTAAATACAACAATGATACCAACTTTATTAATTTATATAGAATATGAAACTATAGTCACTTAATATAAAATTAATTACTATAATATTTGAGAGTCCCAAAGTAAATCCCATGAATACGGGATTGTGGAATGTAATTAATTTAATAAAATAGTACTAACATTAATAATAATTACAGAAAATAAATTCTAATCTATCACAAATGTGGATTTTTAAAAAAGTGGGAGAATAAAATAATAAAATAATCATAAAAAACATATAATATTTAGGTTCATGTATTCAATAATTTTAGATTATTATTATTTAGGTAGGTATAAGTAATCTTTTTGGTCTGAATTATCACTCTCCCTCTCTCTAACACCACTTTTCTATTGGTCATGTACTTTGGTTAGTTAGAGGGAGAGGTAACCCGGAACAATTTTTAAATGTAGAAAAAATTACTTCCCAATTTCTATGGTAAATGTTTAATTATATTATATTATTTTAGAATTCTTAATTAATTTACATGTAATAGTCATGTATGAAAAATAAATTAGAAAAGGGAAGAAGATAATTGAAATATGAAAAACCAATTTTAAATAATCATAAAACCAAAAATTACCTTAGTATACTTCCCATTTGATTAAAAATTTGGAATGGTATAAATAACCCCTTCCTGATATCCATTATAAGGTGAGAAAAATAAATAAATTAAAACTCTAATGAAATGGCGGAGTAGGAATGGTTAAGGACTCTGTGAAAGTACACGACCTCACCTCAAGCTCTTGTCTTATATTCAATCATTTTGAAGAAATGAAAACCTCTTATTTATAGGCATGAAAATGGATTGGGTTGTATTTAATATTCCATAAATATGTGAAAATAATTAGTTTTTAGTCAATCCTATGGTTTTTATGGGATTTCTGGGTCAAATATTGTGGGATTCAGTCAAGATTTAAAGAAAATCAAAATTACAGAATTCTCATCGCTAGGGCTCACGATGTGAACCATGGTTTCACACCATGAATGTTTTTGGTCTACCTAATATTGAAAAAAAAATCATAACCTAGTTCATGGGATGTCTTAGGTGTGAAAATAATCTAGTTTCATCATTTTAACATGCTATCACATTGTTAAAGTCCTCCACCTAGCATTGTTTCTCTTGTTTTTCCTCCAACATCCTCTCTGAGCCATGGAATCTTTTACCAAAAATCTTTTGTGATGAATTGAGTATTGTTATCCTTTTTTTTCTTAACTTCTAGATTCCATTATATCCTAACATGAAATTAATAAATTATAAAAAACATGAATAATAATTATAAATTTAATTAATGAAACAATTAATTTATTTTTCCAAAAAATATGTATGAAATATATCTATCAAATCCCCCCACACTTGAATTTAGGCTTGTCCTCAAGAATGAAATATCAACATAATATAAAGAAATTTCACCCTATAATGATTTAAAATAAATTTCAAAAAATAATGTGATTAAATAGAGAATTGAATGTTCATGTATTACATAAGAAAACTTTATCAACTCCCCACTTTTTAGAGAAGTAAGCTAACAATTTATTTTAATATTTCTATTTTGAATTTACCAAGCATATTCTTCCATATAATTATAATTTTCAATTCACTATCAATGTGAATGAAACTTTTAATTTTTCCTCACTTTATATCTTTTCACTCATAATCATGGTACATATGTAAGTGAATTTTTTCTCATACATCAAATCATGATCCTTACCATAAGCTTGAAGTGAATATACTTTAACCACTGTGTGGAGGTAAAATAACAAATAATTATTATGGATTTATCATTTAGATCAAATAACTATGAGGGTTTAGGGTAGATAGGAAAACAATGCAGACAAAGTACAAATCAAAGAGGGGGTTAATATATAATGTACTCGACATGATTATAAAAACACAACTAGATAAAAAATATCCTCTATAAAAGTAACCATTCTTTCCTCAAAAGACTCAAATTAGGATCCTGAATCAGTGAATTACAATGAATTAAACACAATTTTTTTCCAATGTTCTGTCTATAAAAGTCTCACATCCCCCACCCAACCCTAAATGATAAATAATTTTGGTCTAGTATATGGTGACTTTTTATCCTCCAAACATGACCCATTTTATGGACAAACCTTCCACTATGAAACCATATCCCACAGACTTATCCTTTTGATAATCCTGAAAAATACATATATTAGGGTAGAAAAAGATAAAGTAGAATTATAACATATATCTACCCTAAAAATTTTATCCATGAATTTTATTGGATTAAAAAGAATTAATTTATGAGAAGTTCTCATGATAAGGTCCTAAAAAATGACTCAATCAGATTAAAAGTGACTTTGTACAATCATTGATTTGATATGATACAAAGAAAGTTATTGAAGTAAGCATTCCCAAGTATCACTCAAGAAATATACTCAAGAAAATAATGGAAGTATTAGTGTTAGAAAATTTCTTGAGAATGAGAATATACAATTCAAACAATAAATCATGGAAATTCATACTAATAAAAAAACCAATTAACAATAATATCAATAATTTAAGGCATAAATAAATCTCTATAAAATTTCATTTACTAAAATTAACTAGTTTCTCTAATCATGATTTGTCAAATTCAGAATCCCCATTTTTATCTGTACTAATTCATTCCCCCGTTTTTCTCATTCAAAATTATTAATAATGAAATTCTAAACATGGTATAATAATTATCCTAAGTTGTTTTTATCTCTTAGATAAAAAAAAATAAAGTGAAAAATAAAGTGTAGGGTATGAATTTTAAATTAAAATAATTTTTAAACATATAAATTTTGGGGGTAATATAAAATAATAAAATTAAAAATCACACTCCCCTATCTCATTGATTAAATTTAGCTTATAACTTTCAATTCTTATACTATCCTATGCCTTCATCTTGGACTTAATAAATTAAACTTATCAAATAACAATGGAATTATCATTTAATATCAAAAATAATATGGGGAATTGAAATTAAATCCTAATATAAAACTAATTTCCAGGAAATAAATAAAAATAAATTCCAAGAATGTAATAAAAAACTTGAGCTGCCTTCTTGAATCTCTCTTTATTAATGGTCATTTATCTCAATCATACATGAGTTAGCTTATGTGTGTATGATACAAACCTAACCTTCTTAGGTTAAACCAATCCTAACATTGGAGTCCATCCAGCACAACTCATATCCTCCATGTTGAAATTAAAGAGAAATGCAATGGAGAAGACCAAATTCTAGAAAACTTGAAATAAGGTAGGAATAATTCAGTTTGTATATATAATTGGTAATATTATTCTACCTTTTCAACTATTGGTTGTAGTTGTTCTACTTCTACGATGGTTGCTTTGGGTTCCACAGATAACTTCTATTCTTATTATGATTCTTTTCTTCTTCTTCTGTATAATTAGTGTATAGTGAAGCTAGTTCTTATTCCTCTACTTATCCTTATCCTTCCTCTAGTTGTGATCCTATATTTTCAAGGAATCTATGTAAAAATTAGTATCCCAGGAACTTTTTTCTTCTTCTTGTACTTGCTGTTGTTATCTAAATTTCTCATTGTCTCAATCGAGTTCAACATCAAGATATCATTGATCTTATTCTAAAAAACATGAAAGGTTGAAAGAATCATGTAAAGGAAAAAAATTAGATTTAGAAGTTGTACTTACCTTTTCATCACTTAGCATGGTTCATGCTATTAATACGCCTCTTCACAATATGATTCCAGGTCCAAGATGGTTTCTTATTCCTTGATCAGATATGGTTGATAGAAATTATCTATTTAACTACTCCTTTTTATAATATCAATGATTTTTATGCATGATCACTCAGAAGGATGGTGATTTTTTCCTTTATAGTCAAGATTCATTATAGGTATTCCATCATAAACATAAATACCCAAGTGTAGTAAAAGTGATAAAAATGAATAAAAAGAAAATTACTAAATTAAAATAATGAAATAGAAATATATGAGAAAATAATTTGTATAAATTTTTAATGTAAAATATTTCCCCACACCTATCCTTAACAACAATTCCAAAAATGTGATACCACATGGATGAATCATTAACATCAAAAATGATACCAAATTTATTAATTTATAAAGAACAATAAACTAAAATCACTAAATCTTTAATTAATTTATATAAGATTTATGGGTCCTGAGGTTAATCCCATAAATATAGGTTTAGAGAATATAATTAATTTAATAAAATAGGCATAAAGTTAAAAATTATTGCGTAAATAAAATTCTAGGATATCATAAATGCGGAGTTTTAAGAAAATGAGAGAATAAAATAATATAAACATAAAACCAAACATGTAATTTCTTGGTTTATGTATTGGTGTATTTTAGGTAACAATTTATTATTTTTATTTACTAAATTTGGTCTAAGAAATTGTTTTGGTCTATATGTTCACTCTCTATCTAAATACCACCCCTTTTATAATGGTATTGTACTTTGGTTATTTAGTGAGAAAGACAACCAAAAACCATTTTCAAACATAGACCGAATTCCTTCCCAATGGTCATAGTTAAGGTTTAATTCTTTTATCTCATTATTGAACACCCATTTGATTGACACACAATGGCCATGTATGAAAAATAAAATAGAGAATGGAAGAATATAATTGAAATGAGAAAAACCAATTAAAAATAATCATAAAACCAAAAATTAACTTAGTAAAATTCCCCATTTTTTTGAAAAGAAGGAAAGATAACATTAATGTCGAAGATCAACAGCCGTACAAAAGAATATCTATGAAGTGAAATTTTCTAGCTAGAGTTGGTTTTCATCGAAGGGGCATGAGGCTGCCAGCTGATGGACTGCATTGTTTTGTTCCCTTTAGGTAAATGAGAAGGTGCAGTGAGAGAAGCCTTGGAGAAGCGAGAGAATTCTCTTGATGATGAATCCAAAAGGGTGAGGAAAAAATAAATGTAAACACTAATTAAATGATTGAGTTGTCCTAGTGAAGGAATCTTGTATAGTGAAACACCTTCCCCTAGGTTTTCGTCATTAATTAAATATAATTACAGTAGTAACAAACTCTTATTTATAGGCATGAAAATCACCCAAGTTGGATTTAATATTCAATAAATATTGATATTTAATTCCATTGTATTCAATCATGTGTGTGAATTAGTGTTCCAAGTAAAATATTGTGAGATTCAGTCAAAATTTGAAGAAAATCAAAATTTCATAATTCCCATTGGTAGGTTCAAAGGCATGAACCTTAGTTTCACATAATGAATGTTTTTGGTCATAATTCTATTGATAAAAATCATAGACTAGTTCATGACTTAGTTGGGGGTGTGAAAATCAATGAGTTTTATGGTGTGAACATGCTATCACAATGTAAAAGTCTTCTTCATAGCTTCGTTTCGATTGTTTTTTCTCCAACCTCATCTCTGAGCCATTGAATCTTCTCTCAAACATCTTATGAAATGAATTGGGTATTCTTAACCTTTATTTTTCAGATTATATATTCTATTGGATCATTTCCTAAATTGAATAACTCATTTAACACATTGAAAATAATTTTTAATTTAGTTATGGAAATAATAAATTTATTATTAAAAAAGAGATGTATGAAATATATTTATCAAGCACTAATACCATTAATCCCAGTATACAAGCAATGTCTTACAGTATGGAGAAAAACATGATATCGACTACTTACAAACCTAATAAGGAAATGGGAATAGAATAAAATGTAGTACTGGGGGATGGAAAGTCCAATGCAGAAGCCCAAACTATCTATAAATTTAAGGATATAGAAATGGTAATGTTGGTTCCAAATTTCTTTTCTATAATTAAATCCATTAATTCACCTAGGTTGATAGAGATTATCTTGAGATCGTTGAGAAGGTTGGTTGTCATAATGGGAGGAGTTTTCTCCCCTTTTGACTGAATCTACAATTAATAATAATCCACCAGGATTAGTTGGTGGACCTAGCATAATGAATGATAATGCCGATCCTTTTAAGAATATTGAATTGTCTATATCATTTTATGGGGAGTCATAAATAGTGGAAATTCATAAGGCTTTAGTCTTGGAATCGTAAAAGGACTCATTTAAGAATTTTTCTCCAATAGAAGCCATAAATAAAGATAGAGACTCTAAATAATGAAATGAAGAACCTCATCTAGGATCTTTAACGAAGGAATATAGAGTTGTTCCAGGTGATAAGGAATAGAAATCACCCAATGACCCAAAATTTATAAATGATATTTGTTTTTGAAATGAATATGTGTTATATTTTATGATATATAACTATACACACACAACACATAGAAAAAGAAACACTTTATTTCTTGAATGTGGATAATTACATTAGTCTAAAACTAAACTCATTAAATTTAAAAATATTACAATTAGGAAGAAAATGAAAAATAGAAAAACTAGAATCGAAAAATTTGGATCATCCTGATTTGTTAGAATCATCTCTCCCATGAAAAAAATATAGAAAAGAAAGATAATATTTTTAAACCAATATAAATTTTATAAAATAAAAATATTTAAACTTGGGAATAATTTTAGTGAATTATTTATGAGGGAATGAATAAGTATTTATAATAGGTAATATGACTATTGAAATATTAATGTAACCATTGGAATTGTAACATATTCATTATCAATAGTAACCTGACCGTTAGGAATAATAATATGACCATTGGAATAAATGTTTTACCTCAATATAATAATATATAATAAAAATAATATTTATCATTAGTAGTTTAATAAAATATATATATTTTAATTTCATACCAATATTAAAATATCAATGAAATTATAATCACTTTGGATAATAAATTATATTACAATATATTTTATAGAAATAATAATTTTTATGTCAATAATTAAAATTACCTACTTTAATTTTTTTAATAAAATGAATATAATTTTTAGAATCATGACATCAATATTTCTTAAGGGTTATGTTTTTGATAATTTTTTGAGGAACTTCAATTTTTACATGAATAGTAATTTTGTATTCAAATATCTCATGTTAAATTATATATTATGGATATTCAGGGGTATAATTATAGGGAAACATATAGAAAAATAACTTACCCCATAGTCCAATGGATAGATCATAACTCCCCATGGATAATACACCCATTATGTAAGCCCTTATTTACCTCATTTATATGTCAAGATTATCTTTCCACATTGGACAATGTCTTATCAACGGTTAAAAAACCACTAGCAAGGTAAATTCCATCAATTTAATTATAAAAACTTTCATGGATGGATATAATTAATTATATATGATATATAAATACATAATTAACTATATTTTATGCTTTTGCAATTAATATTACTTATGTATAAATGACCCTTCATAAAAACAGTGAAATCAAAACAAGACGATAAATTTTAAGGAAAAAATGTTATCAAAATGTTTCACTATTAAAAATTGGGACTAATAAATGTAATATCATAATTATAATTAATAAATATTTAAAAAATAAAGAAACTTTACTTTTTGTTCCATTTTTTAATTAAACTAAGTTTATTTTATAGGAGGTGGAAAAGTGATGAAATAAATCTGGATTTAAGGTAAGGGGATTCTTGAACCCAACTATTTCGTTTGTGTTATCTATTATTTTTAAATAATTTCTGTTTATAAATTCATATAATATCCTAAAACTATACTTTGAACATTATTTATCTTTTGTTTTTGGGTATACACATGTTTATACTTTATCAAAATGATTTCTAGTCAAATTTCAATGATTTTTCACAAAGGAATTTATTTTCCAAAATAATCCCTTGATTTCTCTTGATTTTTTTCTTTATTAAAGAAAAATGATATTTTATAACAAAATATTAGTTACCTTAATTTTTTTGGAACCCTAAAGGTTATTCATGAAAGAATTGTTTTCATAACCTTAATGAAACCCATTCCTTTCCATGGTTTTATTTCATGATTATGAATGTTATAAGATATCTTTCTATGTGTCCTGCATGATTATGATAATTTTATGATGTGATGAGTGAGAATAGAATTATATAGCCCTAAAATTCATCCTTTGGTATGATATATCTCATGAGATTGTGTGTGTTATGTGTGAACAAGATGCTAGCTTTATCTTTAATTATGAGGTTATGATTTATGCACATATGTTATGCCTGATCATGATGATAGCTTTGGTCACAACCATGTGTGGTAATTGACCAATATTTTATGAAATTTAATTATATTAAATACTACACATTACATGCTATTTTAAATTATTCCCTTAGGATTACAATTATGATCCCATGATTATGATATGATGATGATGATTATGCTCACCCATATACTATTCATTAATATCTCTTATTCATTATATGTTATCCATACCCTTAACGATGTTTTAGCTCACCTCATTATTTAATGTATATCCTAATTTGAATACATATAATAATAATAACATGAGATGAATTAGAAATATTATGATGAATAATTGAAATAATGTTTATATTTTATATTTAAGTGATATATGAACCTAATTTTTTCAAGACACAAAACCTTTTAATCATTTAATGTATTAATATTATGTTATTTATCTTAAAATTTATGTAATAGTCACTTAATAAAATATTGGGTTTCCATATTTGGTATTAGAGGTATACTTTTTTTAGATTAATAATTCAGACTAGAAAACCTTAGAGAAATCCCTAGGGATAAGTTTGAGTTTTATGGGAAACATCCTAAAGTTTTGGTAAAGTATAAGAGCATAATGTTTTCAATAAATTCACAATAAAATCCATATTTTGATACTATAAGTTGATGTGAATTTGGAACAAGTGTTCCTAGGGGTAATAAACCTAAAAACGGAGGATTGGGTAATAAATCAATTTTCACTCGGTGCACAATAAAGAGGCCTCACTGCACACCTTATTTGACACTCCTAGGGGATATTATTATTCTAATGACAAGATCTATAAAAAATATTATAAAGGTTATATAAATTCATTAATATTACCTCTTAAAATTTATATAAGTATTAATGTTCATAATCCTAGAAGAATTGTTTAAGGAAAAGGATAATCATAGGTATCCTATAAGATATGACTTTAGAATTAATTTTCACATGAGAATAAATTATTTATTGACTTATGTTTTGTTTAAACCTTTTATATTTTAGAAAATGTTGTTAACTAGGAGAAACTAAAACCACAACCCATGTTTGGGATAAATAAATGATTTTACAAATGACATTCTCAATGAAATGGAATATGGAGTTCAAAACTTTATAGTGATTTTTACCAGCTATCATGGGATATAAAAAATAACCTAAAAATTGTGGAATTCTTGACTTCACCCAAGAAGAAGAAATTGGACATCAATTATTTTATGTGGCAACAAAAACTAATGTTCTATGGGACTTCCAATCAACTTTTCTTGAAACAGTGGGTGAACTCAAGGGAAATGATATTTTACACACTCCAATATTTTGAGATGGATAATGTTAGAGTTGTATTCTTTCATTTATATAGAGAGGCTGATCAATGGTGGGAATTGATAAATAATATGATTCTGAAAGATGAAATTTAAGAAATTAAGTTGGAATAATTTTAGATGTTATTTATTAATAATTACTTCTCTCAAAATCTTATAGAAAATATTGAAATATAATTCCTAGAGATTAATAAAAAGTAGGGAGAATCTATCACAACTTATGAGTAAAATTTTATAATGATTTCAATATATTCCTTTGTTTTTATTATAAATTTTTTTTTCAAAATATATTGATTATTTTTTGGTTTAAAACCACACCTTTAAAGAGATATAGCTATTAGAAACCTTGGGTGTTTTGAAGAAGTAAATTGATGTTATCTCAAGTTGAGATAATGTTTAGATAATGGTATCATGGAGATGTATATAAGAAGAGTACTATGGAATTTCATTATAGAGGATCAAATTAAAAATGAGGAAAAGAGATATAACCACCAATAATCCAAAGATATAGTAATAAGCATCCTGATAAATTTCTCAAAGGGATAAGGAAATGCTTCACGTGTGGGAGAGAAGGCCACCAAGATCATGAATTGTGAAGATACATGTAGAAGCTATCCAATGTGATGAAGGAAAGGATAGAACCTCCCCTTGGACCACCCATAGTTGAATGTTTCGACTATAAGGTGAATGGGAACTATAAAATCCAGTACACTATACCCTGGGTCATTTAGGGTAATCAATGTTAGTAACAACCAAATTCAAAGGATCATGGTAAAGCTTATTCCATCACTACTGATCTGGTATAACAAGAACATGATGTTGTACAAGGTTTAATTAATATTCACTCAATAATGGAATTTTTTTATTTGATTCTTGTTATAAACATTCCTTTATATCCTATAAATTTTCTTAAACTTTTGAATAACAACCCCAATGAATTTAAGTAGAGATATCTGTATGAAAAATATTATGGTGCAATCATTGAAAACAAGTGTTGGAATATTCTCCCATTAACATCTATGGGAAGATTATTCAAATGAATCTTGTAATCTTTCTATTGGGGGAATTTTACACTATAATAGGCATGGATTGGCTCTCATTATATAGATATCACATAAACTATTAAGAAAATAAAACCTTCTTCTATATTATGAACCATTCCATGCTCCTGTAAAAATTCAAGATAGATCATGAATCTTTTTTTAGAGAATCCCTCAATGGTGTGGGTGATGATAACCTCTGTAAAATAATATATTTTCCAAATGGGTGTGTTAAAGGAAAAAAAACTAAACTTTAGTAAATTTACATTGTGATGGAATATACTATTGTATTTTACAATGATTTTCCCATACTTACCTTAGATATTGAGGTAGAGTTTTCAATATATCTTATACCCAGAGACACTCTTATCTCTAAATGACCCTATAGTATAACCACAATCCAATTGGAGGACTTAAAGAAGTAGCTACAAGAGAATTTGGAAAAAGGGTTTATATGCCATAGTTCAATTCCTTGGGGGTGAACTAGTTCTCTTTATTAAGAAAAATAATGGATCAATGTAGCGATGTATCGGTTATCTCAATAAGATCACTATACATAAAAATTTACCCCCACAAAATATGGACCACTTTTTTGATCAAAATTGAGGAGATTAATACTTTTAAAAGGTGGATCTTCATTTTGGATATAATTATATAAAGGTGAAGAAGGAAAATATTCATAATAAATCCTTCTCTATAAGGTATGGACACTATAAATTCATAGTGATTCCCTTAAGAGTTACTAATTCCCTTGAAATATCCATGGATACGATGAATAGATTCTTTAGAGACTACCTTGACAAATTTATGGTAGAATTGATTGAAGAAATTATCATTTACTCCAAGAGTATAAAGGAACATAAAGTGCATATAAGGATTGTGATGTAGACATTATGAATGTAGACAATGTATGAAAAATTTAGAAAGTGTGGCTTTTAGATGCAACAAGTCACATTATTAGGGCTCATGATCATAAGTGAGATAATTTCGATTGACCCTTCAAAGAAAAAAGAAATTGTGTAATGTACTAAACCATCAATTTTCATAAAAATCCATAGTTTTATTGGATTATCTGGGTATTAATGATTATTTTTTAGAAACTTATCATTGTTGTTGAACCCACTAAATAAGTTATTGTGGAAATGGTTAAAGTGTGTTTGGGTGAATGAATATGAGGAAAGCTTTAAGAAGATCATGTAGAGGCCAATCTCAATGCCTGTAGTTACACTACCATAAATTTGAGAAGGTTTTGTGATATAAAATGATGCTTTATAATAAATACTGGGTTTGGTACTCAAGCAAAATAATAATTTCATATCATTTTATTCATCAAAGTTGAATATCCATGATAAGAACTACCCGAAACTTGATATGAAGTTATCAACTATGATATTTTCTTTAAAGATTTAGTGGCGCGATTTCTATGGTTATAAGGGTGACATATATATAGATTAAAAGAGTCTAAATTATTTATTCACATATTAGGATCTCAATATGAATCAATTAATATGTTTAGATATGATCAAGAACTATAATTTCTCTATTCACTGCCATTTTTGAAAGGAAAACAAGGTAGATGATGCCTTTAGTAGAAAAAATATACTACTTTATCCATGATATGGATTGTGAAAGAACCTATATTCATGGATATGAAAAGGATAGATCTTGGAATCATAATGGTAGGGAGTACATCCCAACTTTAATAAATTATTTCCCATCTATTTATCCAAGAAAAGATCAAGGAGACATAAATGGATGATCTGGAGCTTTAAAACAAGTTGGAAGTATTAAAAAAAGTGAATATTAATGAATTTATTATTAATGAAGATGGTGTCATTTTATTTGGGAGTAGATTTTGTGTGCCTTAATCACCTAATATAAATAAATATCTATTAGATAATGTATAAAGGACATCTTTCCCCATCTATCCTAGAAGTACCAAGATATACCATGATTATTGTAAGAACTTATGTTTGGACATCACGAAGATGGATATTGCTGAGTACATATCAAAGTGATTAGTATGCCAGTACGTTAATTTAGAGATATATAAGTCTAAAGGGATGATGAAACAATTTCTCATAACCACATAAAAATAGGAGAATATCACCATGTAATTTTCCACTGGTAAACCAAATATATCTAAAGGAAGTAATGTGATATGGGTTGTAGAAGATCGACTCACAAAGACTACCCAATTCATCATTATTCAAGAATATTTATATATTGATAAAATTTCAATTATATTTGTTAAGGAAGTGGTGAGGATAAATGGGGCACCACTTTTAATCAAATTTGATCTTGATCAAAGGTTTACCTATAAATTTCAGATAAGTCTTCAACAAGATCTGAATACTGAATTGAACTCCTATACAACCTATCACCCCAAAAATGATATCCAATCTAAAAAGAATATTTAGACACTCAAGGATATACTAAGATCCTACTAAATGAAATTTAAGTGATGATGGGATCAACATCTCTCATTATTTTAGTTCTCATACAATTATATATTCCAATACACAGAATGGCCCGAAGGACTTCATTTTTTTATAATCCACCTTTCAAGGGGTGAGGTGAAACCATTAAAAGGACCAAAGGCTTAAAGACATTTACATGACCCATATGCCATAGAGGGAATCACCCAGACAAGACAACTTGAAACTACTCTTCCCCAACATATTTCATAATATTAACACTCCACCTTCATAGGGCTAGTCGGCTAGCTATCCTATGCAAGGTTGCACATGCCCGGTACTGATGGAAAAGTCATACCCTCTAGTTCTTTTAATTATGGTTAGCTATGCTCTAGTGAATGCACCTAACCTGATCCTTATCTGATGCCTTTTTCCCTTTTAGTCGGACTGGTAAATCTACACCATGTGGCCCAAAGGCCTTGGGTGGCCCGAAAGCATTGTAGGACCCAAGGATCAAACTGGTGGCCCAGAGGCCCAGATGGATGAATAGTTTTGGATGTTACAACACCGAACAGTTCCTGCTACAGTACTACTATAGTACTCGGAAATATGTCTCCACCCTAATTTGATCTTGGGTCTCTTGGTTTTACTTTCCAAGTCCTCACCAACCGGGATAAGGCTCATGTGCACTTCCAATAAAGCATTCAAATGGATCTACATAAAGCTCAATATGGGAAGAGATGTAGAAATCCAACTTGTTTGGATAAATTTGTTGAATATAGGAAACATAGACTGGATATTGTATAAGAAATTATAGAGAAGGTTCAAGGAATCCAATAACATATAAAATATTCACTGAGTTAGTATAAGATCTAAAATGAAAACCATCAATGGGATTTAGAGTTTGAAGCTAAAGGAAAAGTTTCCATTAGAATATCACCATGAAATAGAGTCATGAAGATTGGAAAGAAAGGAAAGCTTATCCCTAGGTATAGTGACCACTTTTAGATCCTTGATCATATAGGATAAATGACCTATTACCTAGAACTTCCACAAAACATGGATCAAGTTTATGATGTATTCTATGTATCTCTCATGATGAAGTATATATTAGATAAATCACATGTACTGAATACAGAGGTGTTACAACTACAGCATGACCTATCTTATGAGGATAAGCTAGTTAAGATCTTGGAGCGTGTAGATAAAGTTATATTATATAAGACAAATCAAATTTTCATAGTGTTGTGGTGGAACCATAATATGAATAGGTGACATGGGAACCTAAGGAAACAATGAAATTAAAGTAACCTCAATAATTCTCAACCAGGGATGTGAGTTAAAATTTTCGTGATGAATTTTTTAAGGCGGAAGAATGTAACAACCCCAAATTTATAAACAATATTTGTTTCTTAGACAGATACATATTATATTATATGGTATAATACTGTAGAAATAAAATACATTGAAAAACGAAAATTTGTTTCATCAGTGTAAATGATTACATTTTTCAACAACTAAACCCTTGAAAATTACAAATATTACAATAGGACAGAAAATATAAAATAGAAAAACTAAATGTGAAAATTTGGATCCTCACAACCTTTTAAAATAACCACTCCCATGAAAAAAACTATGAAAAAGAAATAGAATATTTGTAAACTAGTTGACATTTTGTAAAAGGAAAATATAGATCCTTAGGATCAATTGTAGTGAATGATTTATGGATGAATAAAGAGGTATTTATAGGAGGTAATATGACTGTTGGAATAGTAATGTGACCATTGAAATAGTAATATGACACTTAGTAATAGTAACTTGACCGTTAGGAATAGTAACATGCCTATTGAAATAGTAATTTGACCTAAAAATAATATATTTTTATAAAAATAAAATTTATCATGAGAAGTATAAGAAAATATAATTATTTTAATTCCACAAGTTGATTGAAAAATCAATGAGTATTTCATATAAATCATTATTTTTATGTTAATAATTAAAATTTTGTTTGTTGAAAATTTGTTTTGATAAAATTAGTATTATTTTTAGACTCATCACATATAAATTCCCAAATAGTTAATTTTTGATAAATTTATGAGAAACTTTATTTTTTTTGTGAATAGTGAAAATAATTTTCTTAAAATACCACATGTTTCATGACATAATAATAATGTAATAATGAATTTATAAATTTTTAATTGCTTATATAGATCCAAAATAAACTTAATAAAATAAATGGGTCATTTAGAATCAATAAACCTAATTTAAAATCCCAAAAAGTAATTTCTAAAGTCTAAAAATCTAATGCGTCCCTTTAAATAAACATTTTGTTTTTCATTTTTATTCTTCCCTTTTGATTAAACTAATAAATTAGAATTATAAAGTGAATAAAATACCCCAAATCATGTTATTTAATTAAAATATATTTAATAATTTCAAAAAAGTTACTATTTAAAGGTTTACCTGGGATATTATGATTTATTCAATATTTTATCCTAAAAATACCCTCCCTTTCAAGTATAAATAACCCCTCACCCTCCCTTGAAAAAACACTTGCCTTCCACATACCAAATCCAATGATATGTAATAATAATTTATCTCAATTGCATTATAATCCTTAGGGATGTTATGGAGTAATCAAACTCCAATATTTCATGGTGTTTAATACCATATAATGGAAGAAACACTAAGAGGAGGGTGAGTTTTCATCATTTTTCTTCTAATTTTAGTCTTCTCTTCCAACTTTTCTCTATACATTTCAAACCCATATATTATAATATTAATTTATAAGTATGTTAAAATTATAAGAGTGATGTTCAACATCTATAATGACTGTATTTATGACATATTTATATGTTAAGATTCTCTTTTCACCTCTTTTGACATTGTCCCGTCAAAGGTTGGGTGACCGACCATAGGGACAATTCCATCTCTCATCTTGTCACCACCTTTTTGTATGGATAAAAAAAGATATATAATATATAAATATGTAATTAAATTTATTTTATTCTTATATAATTAATTTTAATTATGTATAAATGACCTTGAACAAAAATAGAGAAATCGAAACATGATGGGATATTTTAAGGAAATATAATATCAAAACATTTCAGAATTAACAATACGAATTAAGAAATATAATAAAATATTTATAATTAATAAATAGTGAAATAATTTAACATAATTAAATTCTTGTTTTATGTTTTAATAAATGTAAATTTATTATATATGAGGTGGAAAATGATGGAATAAATCAAGATTTTAGGTAAGGGGATTCTTTAACCCAACTCTTTATTTTTGGTTATCTCTAATTTTAAATTTATTTCATTATTGGAATTCCAATAATATACTAAAAAAATCCTTTCAATATTATGTTTTTAGGGATACAATTGTTTGTATCTTTTTAAAATTATTTCTAAGAAAATTACAATGAATTTTCAAAAATGAATTTTTTTTCTAAAACATCTCTTGAATCCTCTTGATTTATTTATTCTTCAAATAAAAATGTTATTTTATGAAAAAATAAGACTTGAATTATTCATTTTAGAACCCCAAAGGTTATTTATGAAATTATTATATATGAAAACTTCAAAAAATCCATTCCTTTCCATGGGTTTATTTCATGGGTACAATTATTAAAAGATCTCTTCCCATGTTACATTCATGGTTCTGAGAAATTTATATTGTGATGAGTGGGGAAAAATTATGTACCTTTACAATTCATTAGGCAATGTTATATATATCATGATATTATGAGTATTATTCATGAAAATGGTGCTATCATTGTTGAAAATTATGTTTTTATGATTTATACACATATGTTATATGTGAAAATAATGCTAGATTTGTTCGCATCTATTTGTGGTATTTTACCACTATGCTATAATTTTTTATTATTGTGAATATGACACGTTATATGATTTTTTAAATTATTCTCTCATGATCATGACGATGATCCCATTCTTATAATATAATTATGATGATTATGATCACCCATGTACAATTGATTCATTCCACTTTATCCTTTTATGTTATCCATCCCTTTACTAGGATTTTAGTTCACCTCTTTCATTGATGTATATCCTTAGGTGAATAAATGGAATATGGAGAACATGAGATTTTATTAAATGAATATGGAAAATAACTGAAATAATGTTTATGTTTTATGTATAAGTGATGCATGAACCTATTTTTTAAGATACTAAACCTTTCGATCCTTGAATGTATCATGATAAAGTTATTCATCTTAACAACGATGTATTATTCATGATTTTTTTTCTAGGTATAAATCATACATGGATGATCAAAATACTTCAAGAAAGACTTTTTAATGGGGGAGAGGTAAAAACCTGACATGTTAGGGTGGATCTCAAAGTAAGGGAAGTTGATTTAAAAAAAATATAAATGCAATTCTTGATGGAAAACCTATTTAGGCTCATGATTTGAAGGTGTGTGATAGATACATTTTTTATATGTATCTGTATATTCTTTTTGGTGGTGTTTTTTATACCACATTTCTTGAGCATTTAACTAAATGTAGTCTTGTATGTGTGTATTTATTTTCCATTAATAAAATTTTCAAGACCATGGGGTTGGGGTTTCCGAATACATGGTTCAATCCATAATTGATTAAAAGAATAAATAAATAAATTTTATTAGTAATTAATAATTTTTAATAATTATTTGTAATTTTATTCATTAGTTATTTATATAATGAATTATATTTATCAAATTTGTCAAATAATATTTATTGATATATTGTCGTGTGTAAAATAATTTGGTGGAGTGGTTAGTAGTTAGAGAGTTTAGAGATAATGAGTGAAACTAGTGTAAGGATTATTTTTCTCTGGAGAAGTTATAGTGTATTGTAAAAAAATATTGAAACAAGTAGGTGAAACAACATGTATTTACATATTAACACACGTAAATGAATTTGATGGAGTGGTTAGTTCTTAGAGAGTTAAACAAGAATGAGTGAGAATAGTGTAATGATGATCAAACTTCTAAGAAATTACTCTATCATGTATAATTTTTTTTAAAATAAGTAAAAATATAATAAATTATAAATAAATAATAAATGAATGATAAATAATAAATATATTTTCAATAATTAAAATTATATAAATTTATGAAATTATATTGATATAAAATACTATTTTTTTAAACTATTTAAATAAAAACTACCACTATTCACTTAACGAAAGCCTAAAATATAGTGAAAAACCACCAATAAATGATTTTTGGAAGTTTTAAAGACCACCATGAAATTACATATTCTTTCCAAAAATCATTAAATATCATTTAACAGTAGTTAGAACCATCAATAAATACCATTTTTCTTGTAGAATATATATTTTTCCTTTTAAATTTATGTTTAAATATGATGGCATGTGTTGAAAACAAAATCCAACACACACTCCAATAAATATATACTCCAAGGAACATCATACACGACATCCTTGGCTTCAAAAATATTTGAACTTCAAATTTGAATTACATGGATTTATCAGTCTCCCTATTGAGGTTTTTCTATAAATCATTCAAAAAAAACTTTTCCTTCGATCTAATCTCTTCCATTCTTAGAAAAGAGATATCATTTAATCAATCCTAATACTATATGAGTGTACTCAATATAGGAAATAAAAATTATTAAATAATAATATCAAAGAATTCCATAAAAAATTCAGACACTAGTGCAGAAAACGTTTTTTACGTCACCATTTTTTACATCGGTTATATAAAACCGACGTCATAACGAGTTTTTTACGTCGATTATTTAATAACCGACGTCACAACCTGTGTTCAGTACACCTTTAACGTCGGTTATTTTTATAACTGACGTTATTAATCGCGCGGCTTTGTTTTTTACGTCGGTTATACATTAACCGCCGTAAAAAACATAAGCGGGGGGGTGTTTGTTACGTCGGTTATTTAATAACCGATGTAAAAAACGAAGTTTTTGAAGGCCTTTTTACGTCGGTTATATAATAACCGACGTAAAAAAAGAATCCGCAGATGTTTTTGACGTCGGTTATGGAATAACCGACGTAAAAAAACGCGGATTTTTAGCCCTGTATAACCTCGGTTATAAAATAACCGACGTAAAAAAAGAATCGGAGGAAGGTTTTTACGTCGGTTATTGAATAACCGACGTTATAAATGTTTTTAAAACAATTATAACGTCGGTTATTGAATAACCGACGTGGTAACTCATTTAAAAATTTACCCAGACCCGTGGATTGTCATTCGCGAGTTTACCTTCGACAGTCGCGACTCGTCTCTCTCGCGCGTAAACCCGAATCGGCTCGTCCATTTCGTTGGTTTAGATTCGTTTTGCGATCATCGTTTCTCATATTTAATCTCCTCGGATCAATCATCTAAACTCGTAAGCACTCAGGTAATCCTCCCACTCGTTCGTTTTTTTTTCGCGGATAGTATATATATATGTGTTGTGATTTTTTTGTTGAAACTAGCTAAGATTCTTCGATTGCGAACCCTTTTAACTCGTTTTGGCACCATAATCTTATTTATCATCCCTAGATCTATTAGTTAGAATTGCAATATTGACTAATTTTATGATTTCACTAATTTTTCTTCGTTTTCTATAAATCCCCGAGAGGGTTGGGGTGTGCCATTTGGGGGGTGTCCAGGGGGGTGTCCAAGGGGGTAGGGTGTGGGGGGTGGTGTCCAGGAGGGGTGGGGGGCTGTCTAGAGGGGTCGGGGGGTGTCCAGGGGCGTTTATAAGAGGGTGGGTGGGTGTGGGGGGCTGTCCAAGGGTGTGGGTGGGTGTCCAGGGGGGGTGTCCAAGGGGGTAGGGGGTGGGGGGTGGTGTTTAGGAGGTGTGGGGGGGGGGGGGGGGGGCTGTCCAGAGGGTTGGGGGGTGTCCAAGCAGGTCAGGGGTGGGGGGTTGTGTCTAGGAGGGGTGGGGTGCTTTCTAGAGGGGTCGGGGGCTGTCCAGAGGGGTCGGGGGGTGTCCAGGGTGGTGTCCAAGGGGATGGGTGGGTGTGGGGGGCTGTCCAAGGGGGTGGCGGCCTGTCCAGAGGGGTCGGTGGGGTGTCCAGGGGGGTGTCCAAGGGGTTGGATGGGTGTGGGGGGCTGTCCAAGTGGGTCGGCGGCCTCTCCAGAGTGTATTTGGGGTTTGTCCGGGTGGGTGGGGGGGCTGTCCAGAGGGTTGGGGGATGTCCAGGGGGGTGTCCAAGGGGGTAGGGGGTGGGGGGTGGTGTCCAGGAGGGGCAGGGGGCTGTCCAGAGGGGTCGGGGGGTGTCCAGGGGGGTTTACAAGGGGGTGGGTGGGTGTGGGGGCTGTCCAAGGGTGTGGGTGGGTGTTGGGGGGTGTCCAGGGGGGTGTCCAAGGGGGTAGGGGTGGGGGGGGGGTGGTGTTTAGGAGGGGTGGGAGGGCTGTCCAGAGGGTTGGGGGGTGTCCAGGGGGTTTCCAAGCAGGTCGGGGGTGGGGGGTTGTGTCCAGGAGGGGTGGGGGTGCTTTCTAGAGGGGTCGGGGGCTGTCCAGAGGGGTCGGGGGGTGTCCAGGGTGGTGTCCAAGGGGATGGGTGGGTGTGGGGGGCTGTCCAAGGGGGTGGCGGCCTGTCCAGAGGGGTAGGTGGGGTGTCCAGGGGGGTGTCCAAGGGGTTGGATGGGTGTGGGGGGCTGTCCAAGTGGGTGGCGGCCTCTCCAGAGGGTATTTGGGGTTGTCCGGGTGGGTGGGGGGGCTGTCCAGAGGGTGGGGGATGTCCAGGGGGTGTCCAAGGGGGTAGGGGGTGGGGGGTGGTGTCCAGGAGGGGCGGGGGCTGTCCAGAAGGGTCGGGGGGTGTCCAGGGGGGTTTACAAGGGGGTGGGTGGGTGTGGGGGGCTGTCCAAGGGTGTGGGTGGGTGTTGGGGGGTGTCCAGGGGGGTGTCCAAGGGGGTAGGGGGTGGGGGTGGTGTTTAGGAGGGGTGGGGGGGCTGTCTAGAGGGTTGGGGGGTGTCCAGGGGGGTGTCCAAGCAGGTCGGGGGTGGGGGGTTGTGTCCAGGAGGGGTGGGGGTGCTTTCTAGAGGGGTCGGGGGATGTCCAGAGGGGTCGGGGGGGGGGGGGGGGTGTCCAAGGGGATGGGTGGGTGTGGGGGGCTGTCCAAGGGGGTGACGGCCTGTCCAGAGGGGTCGGTGGGGTGTCCAGGGGGGTGTCCAAAGGGGTGGATGGGTGCAGGGGGATGTCCAAGTGGGTGGCGGCCTCTCCAGAGGGTATTTGGGGTTGTCCGGGTGGGTGGGGGGCTGTCCAGAGGGTTGGGGGGATGTCCAGGGGGGTGTCCAAGGGGGTAGGGGGTGGGGGGGGTGGTGTCCAGGAGGGGGCGGGGGGCTGTCCAGAGGGGTCGGGGGGTGTCCAGGGGGGTTTACAAGGGGGGTGGGTGGGTGTGGGGGGCTGTCCAAGGGTGTGGGTGGGTGTTGGGGGGTGTCCAGGGGGGTGTCCAAGGGGGTAGGGGGTTGGGGGTGGTGTTTAGAAGGGGTGGGGGGCTGTCCAGAGGGTTGGGGGGTGTCCAGGGGGGTGTCCAAGCAGGTCGGGGGTGGGGGGTTGTGTCCAGGAGGGGTGGGGGTGCTTTCTAGAGGGGTCGGGGGCTGTCCAGAAGGGGTCGGGGGATGTCCAGGGTGGTGTCCAAGGGGATGGGTGGGTGTGGGGGGCTGTCCAAGGGGGTGGCGGCCTGTCCAGAGGGGTCGATGGGGTGTCCAGGGGGGTGTCCAAGGGGGTGAGGGGTGCGGGGGGCTGTCCAAGTGGGTGGCGGCCTCTCCAGAGGGTATTTGGGGTTGTCCGGGTGGGTGGGGGGGGGGGGGGGGGGGCTGCCCAGAGGGTTGGGGGATGTCCAGGGGGGTGTCCAAGGGGGTAGGGGGTGGGGGTGGTGTCCAGGAGGGGTGGGGGGCTGTCCAGAGGGGTCGGGGGGGTGTCCAGGGGGGTTTACAAGGGGGTGGGTGGGTGTGGGGGGCTGTCCAAGGGTGTGGGTGGGTGTTGGGGGGTGTCCAGGGGGGTAGGGGGTGGGGGGTGGTGTTTAGGAGGGGTGGGGGGGCTGTCCAGAGGGTTGGGGGGTGTCCAGGGGGGTTTACACATCGATTTGTTTTATATTTCAAAATTGTTTACATTCAAATTATGATTTTTTCATATAAACATATATTTGTCTTATCTAAAAAAAATATATATTTTTTCTATTTGTTATAGGTAATAATGAGTCGAAGTTGGATTACGGCACATCGAATGAGCAATGAATATGAGGAAGGTGTTGATGCCTTTTTGGAATTTGCTAAACGAAATGTTCCAAGTAGTGACATTTTTTTCTGTCCATGCCTGAAATGTTTGAATATGAAGAAGTTGAAAAGTAGAGAGATAAAAGATCATCTGATTTGTCATGGTTTCAATCCGAGTTACAACCCTTGGATTTGGCATGGCGAAACTGGACAGAATGTCACTGATGATAATGAATCGCAAGATGGTAACTCTGATGGAATTGAATAAATGATTCGCGATATTGTAGCAGAACAAATTGAGATAGAACCGACAGTTGCACGTCTATATGGTGATGCCGAAAAACCATTATATCCTGGTTGTACAGATTTTACGGTTTTGTCGGCGGTGTTAAGATTGATTAACCTGAAGGCGAAACATGGATGGAGTGACAGAAGTTTTACAGAGCTGCTACAATTGATGAAAGACATTCTTCCAAAAGATAACGATCTTCTAGATTCACATTATAAGGCCAAAAAAATATTATGCCCGATGGGATTGGGATACAGGAAAATACATGCCTGTCCGAATGACTGCATTATATATAGGAAGGAATATGAATTTCTGAAAGAGTGTCCTAAATGTGGGACATCACGGTATAAGGTGAAAGAAAAATCACAAGCTTATGTAGAGATTACAAAGCTCCCTTCAAAGGTATTTTGGTATCTTTCTATAATTCCTCATTTGAAACGTTTATTTGCTAATTCACATGATGCAAAAAGGTTAAGATGGAATGCTGATGAGCGGGTATGTGATAGAAAAATACGTCATCCAGCTGATTGTCCACAATGGAAGAAAATTGATGCCCAGTACCCTACATTTGGAAATGAAATTAGCAAATCTGAGACTATGCTTGTGCACAGATGGAATGAATCCATACCGAACCCTCAGTAGCACACATAGTTCATGGCCTGTTTTATTGGTAATTTACAACCTCTCTCCTGAAGTTTGTATGAAGCGCAAATATGTCATGTTGAGTATCATGATCTCTGGTCCAAAGCAACCCGGCAATGATATTGATGTATACTTGTCACCGCTGATTGATGATTTGAAACTGTTATGGGCTGATGGTATTAGGGTGTATGATTCTTATAAAATGGAATATTTTCAACTGCATGCAGTGCTTCTATTCACTATAAATGACTTCCCAGCATATGGAAATTTGTCTGGATACAGTGTTAAAGGGCATAAAGCATGTCCAATTTGCGAACAACAGACGTCATATTGTCAATTGCATCATGGGAGGAAAACAGTGTACATGGGTCATCGAAAGTTTTTGCCTATGGATCACCCTTATAGAAGACTAAAAAAGGCATTCAATGGCTCACAAGAATTTGATATTGCTCCAAAACCTTTATCCCCAGATTTGTATTTTGAGAGGGTGAAAAACCTTGATGTGACATTGGGAAAGACACAGAAATCTGGTAATGATAGACATATTTGGAAGAAAAGGTCAATATTTTTTGAGCTACCATATTGGAGGTATCATGAAGTCAAACATAATATTGATGTCATGCACGTGGAGAAGAATATCTGTGATTCTTTGATTGGAACATTGCTAGATATTAAAGGAAAGACAAAAGATGGGTTGAATGCAAGGTTAGACCTACTATCAATGGGAATACGTTTGGAGTTAGCACCCACTCCTAAAGGAAGATGAACATTTCTTCCCCCGGCTTGTCATACATTATCGAAGAGGGAGAAAAGTAGTTTCTGTCAGTGTCTTCATGATATCAAAGTGCCTCAAGGTTATTCTTCAAATGTAAAAAATTTTGTCTCATTGAAAGACTTGAAGTTGATAGGTATGAAATCACATGATTGTCACGTCATGATGCAACAAATTCTACCAGTTGCACTACGTGGAATATTTCCCATCCGTGTCAGAAAGACTATAATGAGGTTGTGTTATTTTTTCAATTCAATTTGTAACAAGGCGATTGATGTGAATGCTTTGAACATTTTGGAAAAGGATGAAATTTTTATACTTTGTCATTTGGAAATGTATTTTCCTCCAACTTTTTTTGATATGATGGTGCATTTAATGATTCATCTGGTTCGAGAAATAAAGCTTTGTGGACCTGTATATCTTTGTTGGATGTATCCTTTTGAAAGGTATATGAAAATATTAAAGGGATATGTTAAAAATCCATATTGACCTGAAGCCTCCATTATTGAAAAGTATATTTCTGAGGAGGTAGCAGAGTTTTGTACGAGCTACTTGGCTACGGCGCAACACATAGGTTTGCCTCCATCTCGCCATGAACGGGTTAATAATGAGGGAAAGGGAATTCATGGCTTGAAAGTCAAATCACTGTCAGCTAAACATATGAAGAAGTTAGATTCATAAATCTTGAATAACATAGCTGATGTTCAACCGTATATCACATTGCATATTAATGAGTTGAAACAATGTCATCCAAAGAAGAAAGAAATGTGGATTTTGAATGAGCACAACAAAACTTTTTTGCCATGGTTTAAAAAGACCTTTCTTGGTAGATCAGATGTATCAGAGACATTAAAATGGATAGTGGGTGGTCCATCTTTAAATGTGATAACATGGTCCGCTTATGACATTAATGGCTATACATTTCATACGAAAGCTCAGGACAACAGAAGTGCAGTAAAGCTCAGGACAACAGAAGTGCAGTTCAGAATAGTGGTGTATTGGTGTTTGCAGAAGGAATGCATTTTTCGAGTGCTAAGGACAGAAACCCAATTTCGGCATCAAGTGCATATTATGGAGTGATTGAAGACATATGGGAGGCTGATTACTTTAAAATTAAAGTTCATGTTTTTAACTGTAAATGGTTTATCGGTAACAACAGTGTCAGACACGATGAATTTGGAATGATACTTGTTAATCAGAATAGATTGGAAGACACAGCTGATTCTTTTATAATGGCAACACATGCCAAACAAATTTTCTATGCAGTAGATCAATCAGATATGCAGTGGGATGTTGTTTTACAAGGGAAAAAACAATATGTTGGTGAGGATGAATTTGATGAAGATGCTGATTTATGTGAGATCCCTACTTTCATGGAAAGATTAACAGAACATAATGATGAGTATGTTGAAGACATGGTTTGTGCCATAAGGAACGATCACGACGAAGGAATTTGGGAAAACAATCCAACTGTACATTCCTAAAATTACAGGTAACACATGTTTATTTCTTGTTTACATTTAGTTTTTTCATATAATGTTAGATATTGTAAATTTTTTACTTATTAAAACATGTATCAAACCAAAAAGATAAAACAATAAAAACCGTAAAGAGGAGAAGTCCTGGGCGCACCGGCTGGCCGGTGGTGGATCACCGGGTGGCCGGTGGTCCAGAGCAAAGCTCTGTCTGGTCCACCGGCCGGCCGGTGATGAGCCAGCGGCCGGCCGGTGGTCCAGACAGAGAGGAAGGCTCTCTGTCTGGTCCACCGGCCGGCCGGTGATGAGCCAGCGGCCGACCGGTGGTCCAGACAGAGAGGAAGGCTCTCTGTCTGGTCCACCGGCCGGCCGGTGGCACCAGGCAGTGGGCAAGTCGACTGCCTGGGTCCTCCGGCTAGCCGGTGAGCGCACACCGGCTGACCGGTGGACTCAGTGAGTCCACTTTTCAGCTTTCTTGGGCCAACTCCTTGGCAACCTTTTGCCTGTGTTTACCATGTTTATCATTGTTTAACATGCTTACCATATTAACAATGTTTACTATTATGTAATTTAGTACACTTTTCTATTTTCTGATTAAGTAGTACTACAATATTTGAATTTGTATATTTGTGAACTGATGTTTGTTTTTTTGATTTGAAGGAAAATGACAGATCAATCAGTTGATCAGCCACATGATTCTGGAGATGAGCATATTGGTCATACATCTGGGGAGGAACATTCACATGCTCCTATTACGAAAAAGAGTTCAAAGGTTGGTAAGCGTGGGTGCACACGTTTACCAAAATTATCACTTGCCCGTACGAAGGAGGAGAGGATAGTCGTGGAGTTTGATGATGATGATCTTCCTAGAGGTCCAAATGCTAAAGATTTTAAGGGTTTTGTAGCAACTCAGGCTAAGAGAAAAGTAAGCATTCTCTATGATGATTGGAGAAGTTTGGATAAGGCGATAATTTCTCAGCTGTGGGAGACCATTTTGGTAAGATCTTTTGCTATTGTTTGACTGTTCTTTAAATGTTTCTAGTATATATAATATTTTTAACCTCTTTTTTATCAGATGACATTTGATATTCCTGACACTGGAGGAGTCAGGAAGAAATTCTTATCGTTGGCTGCTAGATTTCAAATCAACCCTCTCATCTGATTTCATTTATGGTCATAGGAGTCGTGAGAATCCATGTCGTATATATCCTTTTATAGATGAAGACACATGGAGACAATTTTTTGAAAGTAGAAGAAAAGAATCATTTTTGGTAAGGGCAATGTAAACTTTTATAATCTTTCTTATATAAATGATCTTATTAATGTTTTGTTAATGATTACTTATTCTTAATTTACAGCAAACAAGGAAAGCTCATCAAGAGATCCAATCTAAAAATGTATACCCTCATAGTTTATCTCGGGGAGGGTATGCATTATTGGAAGAACAAATGATGGCAGAAAAATTTCAACAACTAAGAGCTGAGTCTTCAAGCTCTGGAGAGGTGGCCCCTCCATCCCCTCCATCTAGACATGAGAAATGGAAAAGAGCTCGGAAGGGCAAAAAAGGACAATATCTTTCGGAAGAATTGAGACTCGTAGTTGAGAGGATTGTAAGATATCTATTTTATTTATTTAAGTTTACTATTTTCGTCATATATTTCCAATCATTATAGAAATGTTCAATTAATTATTACAGGACTCTCTTGAAGAGCAGAGTTCACAGGGGACATTTACACCATCTGGGAGGGAAGCTATTTTATCTGTGGCATTGGGAAAGCCCGAACATCCTGGCCGTGTAAGAGGATATCCGACAGGTGTATCGGTAAGAAAAGTGTTTCCACGTTCCTCAACTTCTAACGTTGAGGGAGTTTATAAAAAAAATAGAATCCTTGGAGGCTGAAGTCCATAATATTAATGCGACAATGGAGGACAAGATTATAGCATCGGTGCAGTTTATGTTTGCAGACTTGCAAAGACAATTTCAGGGTGCAGCTCCCACTCCACCTCTCCCAGTAGCTCCCACTCCCCCACCTCAGCCTGTGGACCCCATTTTTGATCCTCCTCCTCCGCCGCAGCTACCTACTTATTGTGAGTTGTATGTTGATGATCCTCAACATCATATAGTTTCATATGGGATGGTATATTGTATAGGAGATACAGTTCATCATCAACAGTTAGAGGTAGAGAATCAGAGGGTCACTGTACATGATATTATAGATAGATCAGCTCAGATACCATTACCTACAGATGAGGTGACGACAGTTGGACATAGTATCGACCATTTTTTACTTTGGCCATCCAGACTTCTTCGACTCATTACCATAGAAGTATGGATGTTATATCTTTTATTTTATATTTTTATTAATGTTTTATCATTTGAAAACTAATATATTTTTCAATTTATTTTTACAGGAATACTTCAAAGGTAAATAAATACTGTATAGACAACAACAAAGACAGATAGCTATGACATCAGATGCAGATACTAGCAATCTTGACAAATTGTCAAGATATTCAAATTTGTTGGCGGATCATTATGACTTTACAATGGAAGCTCATGTCTGTGGACATGAACTAAGTGTGGGGATTATGAAAACTGATATCATGGAGTTTGTCACTGGAGATAAGTTGGGCATCAATGTGGTGCAAATTTTTATCATGTAAGTCTTAACACCTTTTCCTTGCGTTATATTTATTAAAAATGTATACTTATGTCTTCTTTGTATTAGGTATCTATATAAAATTTGTGAGAGGAATGAGCTGACAGATGTATATGGATTCGTGGACCCACAATGGATTTCCCCTGAAGCATGTGCATTGGATGAGAAACAAAGAATGCTTTATATTGCTGATAGATTTGAAAAGAATGTAATCACACAGTGTTGGATGATGCATTTTTGTGAGAGGTATGAAACACATCCCTCTCAAAGAGTTAATTATCTTTTAACATAAAAAACCACTAACGTTAAATTTCCTTTTATCAGGGATCATTGGATGTTAGGGGTTTTTTTCCCTAGGGAGAAAAAACTTTATTGGATATGCTCTCTCCATGATGATGTGCGAGAAAGTTTTAAGAATATATTGGAAACGTAAGTTTCAATTTCACAATAGTTTTATATATTATAATGAATTTTAAATTTACCCCATTCGTATTATTTTCTAACAGGGCATGGGTCCACTTTCGAAAAAGCGCAAAGAAAAGGAATTTCAAGATCAAATATGTACATGCGAAGGTAAATATCCATTTATAATTTGTACATTTTGATTTATTACATAAAAATAATATATTGAATTTACACTCATTCAAACAGAAATGTCATGAGCAACAAGGCATCATCGAATGCGGATATTACATGTTAAGATTTATGTATGAAATAATAACAACTGGGACAGTTCTGAGTTTTGACCTGGTAAGATTTCATTATACACGTTGACTACTATCCTTTTCCTTTGTAGCTTTTTGATGACCCTCAACCCTTTACTGCTGAAGATATCAAACACTTACAAGTGGAGTGGTAAAATTATTTTACAGGTTTGATTGACTTTTAGTTGTTTGTAATGTAAAAAGTAATTTTGAATATTGTCAATGTAATTGTGTATTTCGTAGTCGTTTAGGTTGGATTTAGTTTTTTTTGAAGTTGACAGTGTAAGTTTTGAATGTTATATAAGTGAATGTTTAATTTTTCTCTACTTCTTGTTTTGGTCTACTGTTGATGGTTTTTCTGGTCTGGATTTTGGTATGGGGGGAGAGGTTCCAAGGGGGTGGGTGGGTGTTTGGGGGGTGTCCAAGGGATATGGGAGGGGTGTCCAAGGTGTGTTTGGGGCTGTCCTAGGGGTCGGGGGGGGGGGGGGGGTGTAAATGAGGGTGGGGGGGGGGGTTTCCAAGGGGTGGGGGGTGTCCAAGGGATATGGGAGGGGTGTCCAAGGGGTGTTTGGGGCTGTCCAAGGGGATGGGGGGGGGGTTCCAAGGGGTAGGGGGGTTTCCAAGGGGTCGGGGGGGTGTCCAGGGGGTGGGGGGGGCTGTCCAAGGGGTGGGGGGGTGTCTAAGGGGTGGGGGGGTGTCCAAGGGATATGGGAGGGGTGTCCAAGGGGTGTTTGGGGCTGTCCTAGTGTTCAGGGGGTGTAAATGAGGGTGGGGGGGGGGGCTGTCGAAGGGGTGGGGGGGTGTCCAAGGGGTGGGGGGTGTCCAAGGGATATGGGAGTGGTGTCCAAGGTGTCTGGGAGTTCTGTCCAAGGGGCCGGTTGGGTGTAAATGGGGGTGGGGGGGGGGGGGCTGTCCAAGGGGTGGGGGTGTCCAAGGGGTGGGGGGGGGGTGTCAAAGGGATATGGGATGAGTGTCCAAGGTGTGTTTGGGGCTGTCCTAGGGGTCGGGGGGGGGGGTGTAAATGAGGGTGGGGGGTGTACAAGGGGTGTTTGGGGCTTTCCTAGTGTTCGGGGGGTGTAAATGAGGGTGGGGGGGGGGGCTGTCGAAGGGGTGGGGGTGTCCAAGGGGTGGGGGGTGTCCAAGGGATATGGGAGTGGTGTCCAAGGTGTCTGGGAGTTCTGTCCAAGGGGCCGGTTGGGTGTAAATGAGGGTGGGGGGCTGTTCAAGGGGTGGGGGGGTGTCCAAGGGGTGGGGGGTGTCCAAGGGATATGGGAGGTGTGTCCAAGGGGTGTTTGGGGCTGTCCAAGGGCTCGGAGGGGGGGGGGGTGTCCAGGGGTCGGGGGGGGGGGGTGTCCAAGGGGTCTGGGAGGGCTGTCAAGGTGTGGGGGGGTGTCCAATGGGTGTTTGAGGTTGTACTAGGGGTCTTGGGGGTGTAAATGAGGGTGGGGGGGCTGTCCAAGGGGTGGGGGGGTGTCCAAGGGGTGGGGGGTGTCCAAGGGATATGGGAGGGGTGTCCAATGGGTGTTTGAGGCTGTACTAGGGGTCGTGGGGGTGTAAATGAGGGTGGGGGAGCTGTCCAAGGGGTGGGGGGTGTCCAAGGGTTGTGGTGGGGCTCCAATGTGGTGGGGGAGGGCTGGCCAGGTTGTTAGGTGGGTATAGATGAGGGTGGGGTTCAGTTGGGGCTTGGGGGAGGGCTGGCATGGTTATTTTTGTTTGGTTTCTGGTTGTTTTTTGGTGAGAGCAGTGCAATTATTTTTTAAAAAAAAATATCGCTTTCACGTCGGTTATTTTATAACCGACGTGGTAAATAAATCGGTAGGGGTTTATCACGTCGGTTTTTTCGAGAACCGACGTGATAAACCGTTCCCGGGCCTTTTATCACGTCAGTTCTTAATATAACCGACGTGCTAAAAGGCCTGGGAATCGATTTACCACGTCGGTTATAGGATAACCGACGTGCTAAAACGTTTCCTAGGCCTTTTTATCACGTCGGTTATTTAAGAAAACGACGTGATAATAGGCCCGGGGAAGGGTTAATCACGTCGGTTATGTCATAACCGACGTGATAAACGATATCCGAGGCGTTTTATCACGTCGGTTTAGAAAATAACCGACGTGATAAACCCCCCCCCCCCGGCGCATATTTATCACGTCGGTTATTAATGAACCGACGTGATAAAAGCCGTGATGTTAGGGATGTTACGTCGGGTTTTAAATAACCGACGTAAAAAACGTTATTTATAACGTTGTCCGTATTAACGTCGCCTAAAAACCGACGTAAATAATGAAAAATAACCGATGTAAAAAATGTTTTCTGCACTAGTGAGACTTACATTCTCTATCACTTTAACTTCAAAATTATTCTTATATTCTCAAAATTGTTCTTATAATTATGTCAAAACAACTTCTTACATAGATGTTGAAAAATCCATTAGTACAGTTCATGAACAACCACATATATATTTTTAAATAATACCTTATTTCTTTTAGAATAATTTCATTAAATGTATCACACTAATAAGAAACTACTCTCATATAAAGAAGAGATATATTCTTTGAATTTATGTTATAATTTAATCCTTTTAAAAAATAAAAATACAGGTGAAGCAGGGGATGAAACATGATAACTTAGCCTCAATAATCATAAGGTTTAACTCCTATTATCAATCATATCCATTTAAATACATATTTCTATAATGGTTTTCTAAAGAAATCCAACACTTACTCCTTTTTTAAAACAAAATCCAATTTAAAAATTTCTTATTCCCCCATTTCCTTCATAAAGAGAGACTTGATATCTATGTGATTTGATCAATAATGTTGAACTAGATTTCATATATACTTTTTTACTTTAATTATCAAAACCCATAAGTAATTTTAACTTCACCTACACCTTAAAATATTCTAGTTGAGTTCTCATGAACATCGATGGTATTGTTTCTAGAGTAGCAGTATCAGACTACAATTTTGAATTAATAAATTTAACAAAACTTTTCTTTTTGTGTTCGAAGATGTACATCACTCTTCTAAAAATAAAACTATTCCAAATATATAATTTTTATCATAAACAATTGAAACCCAATACACATCAATAAATCCATAGAGATCCAAATTACATTTTCTATAACATGTTATAAAAAAATAAAATGTGTCTTTGATATAACTTAGAATATTCTTAGTTATAATTATTTGATACCTTTTCATTATACATTGATTGCGAGCACATAATGTTTCAACAAATATTATATCTTGTTCAGATGTAGTCAAATAGAAAATTATTTAAATAAGTTTTCTAAACTCTATTTGACTTAACTCTTTACCTTTTATTTTTTTGAAAGTTTAGTTCCCAATATAATTGAAAATAACTACCATTCATCATCCATAGAAAATGTCTTAAAAAGTTCCCAAAATTATATATCTTAAGAAAAAACGAGTTCTTACTTTTGAGTAATTCAAATACCCAAGAAATACTTCATTTCTCTCAATATTTAAATCTGAAAAATATTCTTTATTTGTGTAGAAAAATATTCAAAAAAATATGTTTATTTCCCGAAATTATAATGTCCTCTACATAAATGAAAATGAGAGACACCACATTTCTTAATTTAACATGTAGGTTACTATCCACTATTCTATTTTTAAAATTAAACACCTTGAAACATTATTCAATCTTAAAATACCATGCACCTCAACGCTTTTTTTGACCCACACAGTGAATTCCTCAAATTTTAAACACACCCATAATTATCTCCAAGAAACCTTTAGGTTAATTAATATACACTTCCTCTTCAAGTTCTCTGTTAAGGTAGAATTTCTTGACATCCATTTGAAAAATATTGTATCATTTTTGAACAATTATAAAAAGAAATATCATTGTGGATTAATTAAATTCAATTAGAGAAAATATCTCATGAAATTAAATCCCTTTAATAAAAAAATTACCCTTTCAAACTTGTCTTTATTTGTTCGTTTTCACTTATCCTCATTCAATTTATTACAATAAGCCCACTTTGTTCCAATAATATTCTACTTTATTGACTTAAGAACTAACTTTTATGTGTTTTTTTCTCAATAATATTCTATTACTTATTCATTGAATCTACCCACTCTTAATTTTATAATTCTTAACTCACAGTTCTTGGGTTGATTTTATAAATAAATGTGGTGTTTGATTTTATCCTTAAAGTTTTCCTTTATTAAATTACTTTTCTATGATAAATCATGAAATTATGAAAATCAAATTACTTTCATATACTTATCAGAACTAAATTTGGTCACTTTTCATCAGTTGATAAGGATGAATCATCATCATCCTCTAGTTAAATACATCAAACATTATCTTTTTTGAAATCTCTAGCAGGTTATCTAATAAATTATTCTTCATCACAATTAATTTTAAAATATGTTATTTTATATCCATATTCATTAAATGAGTATTATAACACCATTACATTAGAATAATTAATGATTTCTATAATTTATTTTTTATAAAAATTAAATCACATTCCATTTAGAGAGTAAGAATGAAAATTTTAACCAACCCCAATTTTCTCAAACTATCCCACGTTTTTGCCTTAAATGTTGATGATATAATGTAATTACCCATGTTATTAATATAATTATTTAATGTTTTATGTGTGATATTGGATGGTTAAATCATAATCTTAGTGGAGGTTTTGGTTTTGACTGCATGTTATTTTTCCATTTTTGTCACAAACCGGCCCGTGTCAACCCTAAACTGGTTACCCAGGTCAGCCCGCGACAAGTCTTGAGAGGCATTCTCAATCCTCCTGAGATAGAAACAAGCACTAAGGGAATCAATAGAGTACAAAAGTAAACAATTTATCCCAAATATAAACAACCAAACAAACAACATAAATAAATGGACATCCTGAAATACATTTATATAAAAATTAAACTGAACATTATTTGTACAAGAAACTGAAAGTAAAACTAAACCAACATGTCAAATGACGAAACCTGATAACCAATTAACTCCATGTGACCCCGCTGGCCACTCTCTAACATAATAATCACACATCTCCCAAGGCGATCAAACTCAAGATGAAACATGCACAATGGAAAAAAATAGAAGAAGACTATATGCATGAGTATTAAAACTTAGTAGGTTAGCCATATATTCTATTACCAATGAACATCCTATAAGATAAAAGAAACATAAATTTTAAGTTTTAAATACTAGATATAAAAGTTTTTTTTCCAAATTAGGTTCCATGCTATACAAATTACTAGAAAAAACTTGCAATTTTTATAAATAAGAATCCTAGTAAAAAATTTCAAAGAGGTGCAACTTCAAAATGAAAATAGTTTTCAAGAGGGATGCTTTAAAGAATATAAAATTTTAAATAAAACACACACACTGATTAATTTACCAACCAAACACACCATATGCCGCGAGTGAGTATAAAATAGCCAATAAGCACAAGTCACGGGAACACCCCTTAGCACTAGTCAGTTGTGAGCCCCAGGTACCTCGTATCTCGGTGAAGGTAACCATAATAAATATTCATTCTAGTGCACATGAGACACTATTTGGGTGCATACCCATAAAATATTGGTCCTACAACAACATCATCATCATGTTTTAGTTAGTGTTTTCATTTCAAACTTGCTCTGCGAAATTGGGGCCAAACCCCACGGGATCACTAGCATACTAGTACACGTCCACCCACCCAGAAACCTAGGATTACCTTTGTGCTCAATCAAGTTTAACATATTATAAAATACACTTTCCATATGAAAATTAAATTCCCAAACCATAAACACATAAAAATCCCACAAACATGCTTCACATTTATTTCACTGTTCAATAAACCACTAAAAATTTTCCTAAAACAATTTCAAAGAGTGTAATGAGGATTTTCACATGAAACTCATTCAAAAACACTCATTTAAGGATAAATGAAAAAAACCACACCCAAACATATTTGGAATCCCTACCAATATTTATGAAAAATCATTTCATAGACCATAAAATAATCCCAACTGATGCAACATTGTATATACATGTAAAACACTCATTCTTAAATTTTAGGAATGGCCAAACATTCCTTTAAACATTTTTAACAAACTCAATTTTTTTAAAAGACACAAAAAACACATTTAATAATGATATGAGAAACCACAATTTTAAGATTCAAAACATTAGAAACCACCTTGAAAATACTCATATTTCTTATCCATTAAACAACACTTTTTATAAAAGTTCCAAATGGGTATTCCATTAGAAAAACATGTCAAAATACCTTAAAACCAATGCACATTCTTTCTAAAAACCAAATAATTCTTGTAATCCATATAAGTAACCCAAAAAATTTCATTCCCTACTTCTAATATGACTATAAATCCAAACCATTCATTTTAAACCAAACTCAACACAGAAAATCCAATTGGGAAACTTACCGAACACATGTCATGTATTTTTTAATAAAAGAATTCATTTTATGCACTAGAAAAGGAATAAAACATAAATGGCATGCCATAAATTTATTCAAGCTACTGAAACATGTTCCAAATACCCCAAACAATGTTTTGAAGTTAATAAATCATTTGAAAAAACATGTTGTGTGCACCATTTTAACAAAACTATACCACTTTACCAAAAACAGGGTTTTAACCGCTATATAAGACACCAAAAAAATTATCCAAAGCATAAATTACAATTCTAAGAGTATGAGGAATATGAAAAATACATTAAATAGTTGGATATTAAATAAAAAGGTCATGTTCAATGGGTAATCTATATCAAATCCTTGGCAGAATGGAAACACACAACTGAAATCACCTGCCACAGGTTTATAAACAATAAAAATATAAATAGCATCCCTAAATGAATATAAACCCCATAAAAAATCATTCTAAAACATAAACCTAGGTTTTACATGAATAGGGGAGAAGAAATAACCCTGAAATAATGGAAGGAGTTGGAAGAGGGAGGAGAAAGGAGAAGAAATCTCACCATGGAAACTAGAAAACTCTTCGCATTACCTTAGAGCTACACCCATAGAGGAAAGGAAATGTCTTATAACTTCTTTTAGGAGATCATAAGGTCATGAAGAACCATATAAATGATATTATGGGAAAATAGAGTATGAATTGAATTATTTATGAATGATACAAATTACCTTTCGTAAATCTGGATGATTTGGGAAACATTGAGAAGTTTCATCCTAATCCGAGACTAATATGAGATAAAAAGAGGAAAAATGGAATATTGGTATTCTACTAGGTTACTTGGTCTTGATTTGTAGGCGGAATCACAGAAAAATATTAAAAAATTAAAAATATATAAAATAAACAAATTATTTTGTTTTAAAACTAAAAATGGGCCCACGGACTGGCCCAACACCTAAATAAGAAACCCAAATTCACCATGATTATGAATTATTAAGGGGTAAAAAGGGATAATGTGGTTTTAATATTTCAGGGTAGGAATCTTAGGAAGTTTAATGGGTGAAAAATGTTGACAAAAAGTATTTATAAAAGAAAAAAATGGGGTTTTAAATCTGGAAATGGGATCACAGTTGGCCCAAATCATGAAGTAACCACCATTTCTCCAAAAACTCACAAACAAGTAAAGGGGCACCGAAATTAGAGTGATTATACATAGATAAAACATAAAAATCAACATTAATATCACCCAAGACCCAAGAAAATAATAGGGATTTCCAACGAATTGGATAAAAAAAAGGCATGAAAAAGTGGTTGTGACAATTTTGGGTTTTGGATACGATATCAAGTGTTTGTAGATGAATTATTAGGTTTTTTTGGATGAGATTAGAGGTTTGGTTTTGGTTTTGGAGTTTAGGGGTAACTATTAATAGGTTAAAACTATATTTTTAAACTATAATCTCCACAACGTACTTGCTAAACATGGTAGAGGCCCTGATAGCTTGAGCATGCCACTAGGTACCTGGTGGCCTCTATTATTACGTTTAGTGAGGAACTTTAAGTCATTTTAACCTCACTTATTTTATCCTCATATAATTTCTACATATAATTTCACCCTTACCTATTTTATTCCCATATCCTTTCCCCTTTGAATTCACCCCTGACTATATGAGATCTCCTCCTACTCTTGGTCTGGTCTTCCTACCCATTATTTCCTCTTTATTATAGAAGGATACATGGGTGTTTCTCATTACAAAATCTAATTTAACCATTCCACTCACTTTACTCCTCCATATTGTATAATATTATTATATTTTCCTTTTACTTAGATAGTTATTATAAGATAAATTCCATTGTATAATGGTGGAACTCATCTAAAAAAATTAGGATTTCTCCTCTTATATTTGAAGGTGTCTTGTGCGAGTGTTTTACCACCCTATCATCATTTTTTATAAGGAGATTGATATATAAATTATTTTATAGTTTTATTATTTTTAAATTATATTAAGGGAAATATTTTAGTGATTTTTTCTCTTATGATTATTATAGTTTTGGATTAATTTCTGAGTTGATCACATTAGTTTATAATGTATTTTGGTTGTTATTGGTTTATAGTAATATTTTTTTTGGGTTCTGTTAGTGGTAATATTTTATATGATGATTACTGTGTGATTAATTATTATTAAGGGAATTATTAAGTCTTTTTATATTATTGTTAGGTGGTATCAACATGTTGAGTGATTCTCAGGCTATGCCTACGACATTCCAACATCATGTTTTACATAAAATTAATTATAAATCTTATTATATATTTTAAAAATATAAAGGAACGGTTTAAAAATTTTATTTTGGTATGACCTTAATTTTTTTCAATGAGTATATATGTTTCTAAATAGGAACATTCACTCAAAAACCCCCCATGATTTTATATGTGTTTCATTTTATATAAACCTTAATTATTGAATGGATTACTTTACACCCAACCTCGAGTCTAGAAGAACGAGTAATATCGTATACTTCTACAACCTAGACATTGGACTCGTGAGTATGAATATGGTTAAACATATTAAAAAAATATTTTTTTTTCAAAATTCAAATGTATTGAATAATGCCTAAGAAATAATCATTAAATTTTTAATATAACCATTTAATGACTAAAATACATATTTTTTGAAGAAAAATTGTTTAATATATTTTATTTTATTTTTATTATTAAAAGTCATTTTGATTAAATATATTTTTAATTTATGAATAAATACCAATTCACTAGTTATCTAAATTTTATAAATAAAGGCAAAATCATTTAAAGGTAACATGAGTTATTTTTCATAAATTTGTTTTTATATGAACAATGTGTTTTTATCATAATATATAAAATAAGTCATTATTAATTAATTGTTTTGATAAAATTTATATATTATATTTTAAATAAAATATATTAAAATTAATTTTATAGTTATTACTAGGAAATGAAAAAAGGTAAATCCAATTTTATGCATAAAAATGCATTAATCCAAAAACAAGTTTTCATTGAGTTTCACAGTCTTATTTTAAAATTAATTGGTGACAACTATATAAATTAAATTTGATAATATGGATTCCATATTTTTAATAATCATTTTTAGATCTTGTAATGATATAAATGTCATTTTTGTTCATAATTAACAGTAAAAATAATAATTATTTTACCATGGTTAAGGTTAAAACATGTCTATCAGTGGTGAGGGTGGGGGTGGGGGAGTTAAACAAATAGATACAAGTAATAATGAAACATAAATTTGTAAAATTATTATTTTTTGAATTTATTTTGATGATATATTTTCATAAAGTCAAATATTTTGACATTTGGAAGAATTATACTTGAGAACAACATTAATTAAATTTAAATATTTTAAGTAATTCCAACTGTGTCCTATACATCAACTATAAAAAAGAACCTCCAATGATCCCTTATTAATGAATTTTGATCATTATATATTAAAAAATACCTACTCCAATACCTTACTAAATTAATTTTCCTCTTCATAGAGCTCTTAGTCTTCTCCTAAGACCAATGTTTCATGTATTATGGTGTAAGCCAAAGGAGGTATCTCAAAGAAGGGGTATATTTCTTAACATAGATCTTTAAAATTTATTTCCTCATACACCTTATCTAAACCTATTATATCCATAATAAAATTATTAATAAAATATCATAAATATATTAAGATGTTATTATGGTGATTTTAGAATGATTTTTTCTCTTTTCTATCTAATTGAAATTAAAGCATTGCTCATGTATACGTATGGACTACTGCTTCCACTTAGCCACATGATTCATTTTCTATAACCACCTAAAATTAATGGATATAATTTTTAGATTAATAAATATATTTTTTATTTATGATAAAATATGATTCTTTAATGATAAAATATTATTTATATTTCTTTCTTTATTTTTCTTAAAAAATGAAAATAACGTTCATGCGTACATACAAATTACCATCTCCATGAACAATGTAATTAATTTTTTATCAATAAACTATATGTATGTTTATAAATATATATAATGAATATATATTATATTTATATATTTATTAAAATTATGGATTTTATGTAACCATGATCAGAATAAAGGGACTAGAACTACTGAACTGAAACCTAAATGAAAAATAAAACATATTACAATTGGAAACTTTGATTTTAAGGAAGAATTATTAATAAATGGGTGTTGAAATGTTATTAGTAGACCATATATAGTATTATAGGGATGGATATAGTTATTTTATAGAATTATAATAAATTTAAATTTATTAGACATGAATTTATATTTCTTACAAAGAAAGTCAAACTTGAGGTAAGGCTTTTACATTACAATCTAATTTTTACTGGGTTTTTTTTATTAAATTTAAAATGACAGAATTATTTGATATATATTTAAAAAATATCATTAATTTTATTATCCTATAGTTATTTATTTGTTTCTTATATGTTTTACTTTATTTTTTCACTCTTTATATAGTCAAAATTATGAAATAATTTTATTAAGAGAAGCTGACAATATTTCTCTATTCGTTCAAGATTATTTTTCTTCTATATACATATTTTATTTAAAATGTTTTCATGAATGTTTTTTTACTATTATATAATGATTTATAAAATTATTTTTTTAATTATTTATTAATTTTAATAATTGTTTTAAAAGGAATATTCTTGTCATTTTCTGAATGGGGTACTTTTTACTAAAGGTGTGAACAAAATATTTATGTAAACATAAAAAGAAGTAATGAATTTCCTAATTTCATGAACAAAAAATTCTTTGAATATACCCTTAAAATGATCCGTGGTTCTTCTCAAATAAAATATTTTCATTATTATTTTATAATTTTTGATATTTTAAATAAGTTATTTCAATATAAAAAGGGTATATTCCCCAAGAAATATTATAGTGATATTCTAAAGACATTTTTCATCTATAATAATGTACTTTGATGTAGTTATTATTCATTAGGTGTATTATGATTTTATGGAATACTTATTATTTCTTTGGATGGTTTATGATTATGATGATAAAATATTGATGAAACCCATTTTCTTTTCCAATGGTTAAGTTGTGATTAAATGATAAATTTATTTATGTCCTTGTGAAATACATATGAATGAATTATGATTATATGATGAGTGGTTCCATTATATCCCTCCAATGCATTGATAAATGATTAATGTTTATGTGCTCAAAGGGTAAATGGGTGGTCTGAAAAAGCCTAACATCTGATGAATTTCCCGATGGGTATCCTAGAAATAAGATTTATATGATTATGATAATGTCACAGCTTATAAAACTATTTTATGACAAGATATTATGAAAATGTTATTCTCTCATGGATCATGTTATTTGATTCTATTATGATTAATATATTATGAACTGCCAATATTTATTCCATGAATCATTATTATGATCTATGAATTAATGTGTATGGTTTTTAAATGTTCATCTCAGGTTATCATACATTTATACTCATTATATGATTAAATGATCATTGATATCTACCTTGTTTATCCTCACTAATAATTTCATATAATCCTTTATTATGTTTCCTTTCACTAAGGAAATGGAAAAAGGTTTTAAAAAGGATATGTCTAAGAAGGGTTTTAGTTGTGAAGAACATATTGGTAGATGTTGTAGATCTATTTTGTACCAATTTTTTATGTAGATAAGTTTCCAAAGATATTAAAAAATCATGGTTCTAGTGTGAATCATAATTATATGTAATAAATATTCATTGAATAATATGGAATATTTATGTGTGTGATTTTGGGTCACCTTATTGGTATCATAGAAAGGTTTAGTTATTTTTAGTAACCCGAATGAGGAAAATTTAGTGAGAATACATAGTATAAGACTATGTATAGGATAATATCATAAGTTATGGTAATGTAAAGAGAGTTTGGTTTTACTAGAAAATAAATTTATTTCTAGATACTATAAAGTGGATTCTACTATGGCATAAATGAACTTATGTATAAAAACTCTTAAAGGGGTGGATTGGGTATTAACTCGATCATCACCGGTGTATGATGACTGGGCCTACAACATAACACCTGGATATTCCCTCATGTGGGATATGCCTGGGTAAATTTACATTTTCTTTATAAACCATTATGAAGGATTTGAATCGAAGATGACCATGGATTACCTAGTTTAAAACTAAGGTGTCCTATATTGGAGAGATGGTTTCAAGATTTAGACATCATATTAATGATTTTCACAACTATATGGTTTCTTACTATGATTATTGTAACTCAAATTATAGGACTGTCCATAGTTAATGGATGGAATCAAAAGGAATTGTGTTAACACTGAATGTGATGGACAATTAAATGATTTTTCTCTTAATAAATGAAGTGTTATGGGAGTTGTAAGGTAAAATATAATTTATATTCTTACCAAAATTTCTCAATCCATGAATCATGCTGAGCTTCCAAACTAGCAAAGGAGGAAACACCGTTCTGTTGATTTCATCACAAGGAAACATCCACCATATTTTAATGGGTACATTGATCCACTAATTTCTATTCATTGGATCAATTCCAGTGAATAGATATTATTTGTTCTCTAGTGTTTGGAGTACTAAAACATATTTCTGGTTTCCTATCATTTGGAAGGTGAAGTAGATCAATGATATACTCTTATCAAGAACATGTGGGAGAAAGAATAAATTAAATCTATATAGTGGGATGAGTTTATAAGGTTATTTTCAATAAGTCCATTCCTCTTATTATTTTTATGAAAATAGAGAAGGAATACCTTGAGCTAAAAAATAAGGATTATAAATCCATTGGTACTTTAGAGGAAAATTTTATAAGACTTTCAAGCTACACTTCTAGTTTTATAATCCAACTTGATATAAATATTAATTGATTCTTTAGCATCTTAAAAAAATTATCTAGAGGGAATTACACATAAGATACATTAATAGAAATAATGAAATATTATGATGTGATCATAAGAGAGAAAAATATATCATATTCACCCATTTATCTGGGGGTTTTGATAAGATAAGAAATATGGAATTCAAAAGTAATTGTAATAATAAAAACCATAGGGAGAAGAATATGAGTATTCCTTTATGATAGAAAATTTTAAATAAACACGAAGTTAATTTTCTTAAGGGGATTAGTTAATACTTTAAGTGTGGGATGGAAGGTTATAAGGAAATCAAACTCGGAATTTTTAGGAAGAAGTTATCTAATGATGTGAATGGAGAGAAATATCTATAGAATGAATCACTCAAACCACAGTTTTAAATTCAATGATTATGGGAATTATGATAAAAATTTTGTGAATAAATGGATTAATTATGATGATTGAAATCTGAAACCTATTAATCCTAGAGACAAAGTGAAATCTTATGAAATATCTATTATCGATGTGGGGGATAATAATTAAGTGGTGAAAGGTATACTTACCATCCACTCTATAACTATTAATGTCTTATTTTATTTTGGATCTACCCACTCTTTAAATTCTGAATATTTTTTAATGGTATCAAATTACCACCTAAACAACTATATATTAAATTATCATTGAATATTATTAATAGTATTATGATCACATATCATGTCTATGATTATTTTACTATTGAAGTTTGTGGGAATATAATTCCTAAAAATCTATTTATTATTCATAAATTTTAATTTTATGTTATTTTGGTCATGTATTATCTTTATTTATATAAATCCCATTTCAATTACCGAAGATGGTAAGTAAAATTTGATATTCTGAACAAAAATATGATTCTCTATCAGTGTAAGGATAAATATAGACTTCCAATGGAAATTACATCCATTTTTGGGCCTTAATTATTATTTTAAGGGTGTATTTATCTCAGTTGGTCATGGAGAAACTTGAAATTGACGATATTATCATTATATGAGTGTTTTTTGATGCTTTTATGAAAGAGATTCCTAGTATTCCTACAAATCATGATGTTAATGTTTTAATAGAACTCTTACCTGGTGTTTCACCCATTTGAAAGAGTCTATATAGAATGAGCTAGATTGATTTATAATAATTGAAGAAGAAACTTTAGAAGAATATTGATATGGGATTCATTTGGCCAAGTTTATCACCATTGGTTGTATATGTTCTTTTTTTAAAAATAAATATGGATCAATGAAACTATGAATTGCTAATTAGGAATTTAACAAGATCACAATCAAGAATAAGTATCATCTACCCCATATTTATGATTTTTTTCGATCAATTATAAGAAGATCTAGATTTTTAAAACATCGGTCTTCAATCTAAATGCTATCAATTAAGGGTAAAAAGTGAAGAAATACCCAATTACACCTTCTATATGTGTTATAAAAACTATGAATTTATGATGATGATATTTCTTCTTACTAATTCCACACTGCCTTCATGGATTTAATGAATAGAATCTTTAGATATTACCTTGACTAGTTAGTGGATCCATCATAGATGGAAGTTACTAAACATAAGACCAAACCAACCACTATGAATAAGATCTATAGTTTTCTTATATTGTATATATATTATAATCACATTGTGAATAATTTATCATGGATATCTAATCCACACACCAAGTTAACTTATAAGGGAGTCAAGTTCCTTTTACACATGAGCCTCAACCCGGTCAATGAGGAATCTTAAGTTCATTCAGGTGACCCGGGATCAAATCCAGGCAGAGGCACAATTTATGGGTACTTTAGTTGGTACTGCAGTAGTACTGTAGCGGGATTTGTGCATTACTGTGGTAGGTACTATAGCGGGAACTATAGCAGGCACTATTTGGCACTGTAGCAGCCGTGAATTTTCCCCCGTTTGGGCCTTTGGACCATCAATTTTTTCCCTGAGTCCTTTAAGACCTTCAGACCACCCAAGACTTCAGGCCAGTAAGGCCATTAGGCCACCTCAAGGACTTCAGGTCACCTTAATTGTAGATGAAAACCAGACAACCTACAAAGGAACAAGCTCTATAAGAGGATGAGTAAGGAGCATTCACCACAGTAGAAGAAAAATGGATTGAAAGAATGAGATGGTATGACACCTACCATTAGGAAAATCCTATGCATGCATGGGATAGCCTATCCGAACAGCCATGTGAAGGTGGAGAGCTGATTTCACGATGAAGATGCTAGGGTAGAGCAGTTCTATGTAGTTAGTCTTGGTTGTATGTAATATTTGAAGCCTACAGGAAATGAATTTCTCTAAGGCATACGGGCCATGTAATACATACACCTACATGCATTGTAAGGGTTCCACCTCACCCCTTGAAAGGTGGATTATCAAAATCAACAAAAAATTAAGGCCTTCAGGCCATTGGATGGATGGGGAAAATTACATGGAACTAAAGAGAAGGTTGATCAAATCACATATAATCACACTACCATACAATGGAGAAGGGTTTTTGATTTATAGTGATGCATCAATGAAGGCATGGTATATGTTCTTATATATAATGATATTTCTATTTTTTATGCATCAAACAAATTGAATTTTCAGGGAAACAATTACCCAACTCATGATTTGGAGATAACTGTAGTAATTTTTTGCACTGAAAATATAGTGGCCCTATCTTTACCAATAAAGTTTTTACATATATAATGATCATAAAATTTTAATGTCTATATTCATCTAAAAATAATTAAACATTTTCAATAGAATATTTTTGGAATTGGTTAAAAGTTATGACTTCTCAATATATTACTACCATGTAGAAGAGAACTAGGTGGCAAATTACTTGTGTCGAAAAGATCCTAATGTATTATCTATAAAAAGGATCACAAAGAATCCAATTTTTTTGATTTAAAAAGCATAGAGCTTGAAATATTTATGGAAATAGAGAAATAATATCTTGATTAAATTAGTGTTCAACCATCTATACATGGGAAGATTATTGTGGCACAAAATGAAGATGTTGATGTATAATTCATTTTTATATATCAACCTTTAATGGATGGTTCTAAATATGTATATAATGAATGTATATTATATTTATATCATTATTAACATTATATAGTTGATGGAAACAAGGAATATAATTTCTTAATTGAAACTTATATGAAAATCGGAAGAGTTAACACCTTAAAACAATTATTTAAATATAGAATTATTAATAAATGGGTATTTAAATGTTATAAGTGGATCATATATGGTATTATGGGAACTAATATGGTACTTTTATATAATTATAATAAATTTTAATGTATTATACAGGATTTTAGATCACTTATGAAGAAAGTTTTACTTGAGATAAGATCTTTACATTATAAACTCATTTTTACTGCGATTATCTATTCATAAATTTCAATTGATGAAATTATGTGATATATATAGAAAATATCAGGAATTTTAGTATTCTCTAGTTATTTCTAGATATTACACATTTTATTTTTTTTCTCTATTTAAGTACTCAAATGTCCAAAAAAATGTTTTTATGGAAAACCAACTTTATTTCTCAATTCAGGCAAGATTACTATTCTTCCATATTCACATTTTATTTAAAATGTTTTCAATAATGTTTTTACTATTCCATGATTATTGATAAAATTAATTTTTACCCATGTTTTACTTTCTATAAAAAGTTTTAATAGTAATATTTTTATCATTTCCCGAATGAGGTAATTCTTATAAAATATGTGAACAAAATATTTTTTATTATATTTAAAACAAATTGATTTTCCATGTTTCATAACCACTCAATACTTTGAATATTACCATAAAAGTTTCCAAGGTTATTTTTAAGTAAAATATTTTCCATAATTATTTGGATATTTTTTAGATTATAAATATGTTATTTGAAAATTAAAGGAGTATTTTTCTAAAGGAATATTCTAATGATATTTTAAAGTAATTTTTCATCTATAATAGCATACTTTGAGGTTATTTAAGATTCAATAGGGATATAATCATATTTTTCTAACCTAATTATTTCTATATATGTTTTATGATTATGATAATGAAATATAGATGAAACCCATTTTCTTTTTTCATGAGAGATGATATAAGTTTCTATGATCTTGTGGAATACATATGAATGTATTATGATTATGTGATAGGTGGGTCCATTATTTACCTGCAATGAATTGGGTAATGATTTAATTTTATGAGGTCATATTGAATATGGGTGGTTATAACAAGACTAGAATATGGTACATGAGATGTTATTCTAAACCCAAAGAAGGTAAACGAGTTGTTAGCCGACAAAAAACATGTTATGAATGTCATAGTGGTTAGCGTTGCCATAAGATTTATCTGATTATGATTATGCCTCACCTTATTACTCTATTTTTTCACATGATCTAAGTAAAATGTTATTCTATCTTGGATTATGTTCTTTGATTCATTTATTATTAATTTATTATGAACTACCAATATTTATTCCATGACTCATGATTATGATCTATGAATTGTTTGGTATGGTATTAAAATGTAAAACTCACATTCTCGGACTATTTTTCTAATGTTATGATTAAATGATCATTTATATATCCCATGTTTAGAATTACTAAGAATCTAATATTACACTATTTTCTATTTCATTTTACCTAGTATATGAAAATATTTTTATGTATGATATGTCTAATAAGGGTGTGAGTTGCAAAAAAACATATTATGACATGATGTAGATCTTTTATATAACTGTTTTTATATATCTAAGTATCAAAAATCACTAAATATTTATGGTTTTGGTGAAGATTATACTGATATGAATTGAATAATCATCAAATAAGTTGTAATATTTATGTGTTTTATGTTTGAGACCCCTTACACTTCCTCTCATTGTTTTGAGAAATTTTCTATACCTATCTCTGTTTAGTCAATTAATTGGAAGTATCTACCATAGTTGTTAGAGTTTATACTAAAGTTTGAATTGGTTGACCCATGTTTATGTCACTTCATGTGTTTATTTTATCTTAAATAATTTCAAACATTCTTTTTTACTAAACTTGGTCTAAATTGGAAATGTTTGGGGTGAATGTTTTGATAACCCACCCTATGGTTAGCTTGTAAGGTAGGGATTTTCCCTTAGAATAAAAATTATTGGGTTGTTAAACAATGGATAATGTTAAAATTTTTGATTCATTATTGTATTATAATAAATAATCCACCTATTCTCACATAAAATCGAACAATTTTAAGTCAATTAACCACACCGAACTCCATGTTAAGAGAGTGATTCAGTGATGACGTGCTGGCTGGGTTGATTTTGTGAGAGTAACTGGTTTCAATTTAAAAAATTCATGATAGTTTTATCTTTAACCTAAAACTTTGGATTAAAATATTTTTATTAGTTTTCATTTGAATCAAGGTGAGATAATATTTATGTAATTTTTCTTAAAAAGGGAACCTTTTTGAAACAGTTCTTTAACTAAATTAATTTCTTCTTTATTTCTTTTAAATATCTCACCAAAATATATTTTCTAAATGAAAAAACCTATTACCTTTTAGTATAATATTTCATAAGTATGTATATAATATTTTTTTTTAATTAACTATAAAATGATTATTTGGGATTTTAAATTTTCTTAATTTTTCTTTACTCACATCATTCTATGAATTTCTACTAGTTTATTCTGATTAGTGCTTTGTTAGGACTAATCTTACCATGTATGAATCTTGATTCTATCAATTTAGTTCTTTTTTTTCAAATATTTTGACTAATAAGCATGCTATTCATTTTATATATATATATTTTATAGTTGAATATGTCACTTAGTTCTAGTTTAGTGTTTTCTTTTGAACTTGATGTTGATATTTTCTTTAGTAATGTTTTCAAATCATGCAATTGGATCTAGATATGTTTAAATGTTTTAACTAAATATTTTGTATATTTCCTTGTCATTGATATACTGCTATAATTTTTTGGGAAGAGTTATCTCTCAAAAATATTTTTCACTTCATTTTTTCATCTCCAAGTGGAACTTGTGTCATCTGATGTGAATAATCATGAGTATTTAGTTGGTGTCCCCTTGAAAAAAACTATTTTATAATTTTATACCTTAAAAATTCAAGGATATTATTTCATCTAAAAATGTTTTAATTATAAATATATACTTTATTTTTTAAAAAAAATTATTATTTTTGGAAATAAAATTAGAGTTATCGATTAGACAGAGAATGAGTTTTGTAGAAATTATTCTATTATCATTAATAATTTAAATAGAAAGACATTTTGGAAGTGGGATAAATGGTTTTAAAAATGAAATAGGAAGGTTATATTAAAGTGTGTTTTTTTGTTTTAAAAGGAAATGTAATCCAATATAAAACTAATTTATAAAATATTATTTTAAAATATTGATGTTTTTTTTAAAAGTTGTAATTTGGGATGTTTTTTTTCCTTTAAATGGAGTTTTAAAATGGACTGCTTATATAAAATATCTTATTTTTTAAATTATTGGGAATGTGTTTTCTGGAATGAAGAATGTTTTTTGTAACCACTTAATAACTATATCAGTTTGATAATCTAGAATTTGATGGAATGTTAGGTATTAGAAAACACTTGTTTAATCGTATGGTGGGGAGTACCTTACCAAGGAAAGTTTAGGATCTGAGTGAATCTGATTCCAAAAAAATTATTAAAAGAAAATAGTATAAGGAACAAAAGATCAAGAAGCACAAGGGGTTTGGAACACCTAGGAGTGGACGAATCCACACATGTCATCATTCACCAAACTAGTATAAAATTTGGGAGCTCTGAATGCCCACTTTGAGCTCGTTTCAGGTACCTCTCTTTTTGACAATGCATCCACCACCATGTTGTCTTCTATATTTTCATGCAAAGAAACCAGGTTTAGTTGAGTTACGTGGTTCATATATTCAAACCATCAAGGTAGTTTCTTCCATGGGACACTCATTATTCTTGACTTTAGGGCTGCTACAATGTTTGCAGAATCTGATTAAATCCTTTGGGAATTACACTTATGATGGACATAATATTTAATGGAATACATAATTACCCATAGTGCATCTTCTAATGTAGTGAATATCCCAATGTAGTGATATAAATACCCTTTGAAAAAACCATTATGTGATTGGAGAATGCCTCCACATATCAAAGGGATTGGGGCACCTGATGCTGCACCATAAATATTTTCTTTAAGCCACCACCCAATGGGGGTATCCATCTAACAAACTTCATCATAAGAGGTTGTTTTGGTTTACCTAAAACTCATAGATGCCTCAGGATATTAAAGTCATATATGACATTGTTCATTAATGTTTGGAGTTTTATATCAAAAGTGTAGTGACTGGGTTGCGTTTTGGTGTGTTGGTTGCAAATATTAAAATTATACAGTTTTTGGTGATTTGGATCAAATTTCAGAGTTATGAATTACAAGTGTGATGAATGTTTGGAGTTATTTTTAAGGTTCATTTTGGGTCATATATAATTTATTTAATAATGATTTTGAGATTTATCATGGGAAATGAGTTGGGTTTTGTGATATAGTATAAATGTTATTTTTTTGGATGATAATAAATTAGGGAATTATTATGTAAAATAAGTTATACAATGAACAAGTTCTTTTTTGACTTGTTTCCTTATTATAGTTGTTTAAAGTTTTAGGTGTGTTTTTTATGGTTTAAGCATGATCTTATTAGAAATTTTAGTTTTGGTTGGGGGGATGTCTTCCATTTTAGTATTAAAATTTAACTGTGGTTGTTTGAGGTTGAATTATGATGTGTTTTTGTATGGGGATATAGGTTTAGTAGAGGGTTTAGAGTTAATATGTACTTATTAATATGGTTCACATATATTTTATAACTAAAGGTGACACCAAGTACCCACTAGGGTACCACTCGGTAATTTTTTGACTGAACAGAGGCCCTTGAATCTTGGTGGTGAAATTAGGAACCAGGTATCCTCTATAATTTTTAGTGAGGGAATTATGGTCATTTCAACCACACCTATTTTATCCCCATTTTATTTCACCTTAAAATTCACTCCCATCTATCCATATTTGATCCCCTTATTGGCCTCCTCATGGTCCTATTTTCCTACCCCTTCTCACCTATTTAGTTTTGGTGGATCTATGGGTGTTTCTCATTCCCTAATATAAGGCAATCCTTCCAATATATCCCCTCTTTACTACTATAAACTTTTCTTTAGATTTACATGCAATATCTAGGTATTATAATAGAAATTTCACTAGATCAGGATGTAATTCATTCAAAACTATATGGTTTTATCCTCTATTATCTAATGGGGGCTTGTGTGGTTAGTTTTTATACCCTTTAATTACTATTTTTTGGAATGTGGTTGAGGTATTATTTATTTTATGGTTTTCATATTTTGGAATGAAATTAAACAAATAATTTAAGGTATTTGTTTATATCTCAAGTTCATTATTTTTTTAGATTTTTTTGAGTAAATCACAAATGTTTATATTCCATTTTTTTGTTCTTGATTTATGGTAAATTTGTGATTGGGTGTCATTGGTGATGTAATTTTCAAGGATGAATCATAAGAACTATATGATTTTCTTTGGAATTATTATATATTTCTTATGGTATTTTAGTGTTCACTTTACCCTCAGAGTTATTCTCGGTTTATGCCTACGACACATCTTCCTTAAACTTATTACAAATTATTATTATATATTTTAAAAACAAAAAGGAATCATTTTGAATAGTGATTTTTATGTAACATAAAAATGTTTATATTGAGTATATATAGATCTGAAAATGAATATATACCAACTATATGTTATTTTGATTATATTTCTCTATAGGTTTATGTTTTGTTAATTCCTTTTATGTCTCAACCTTGGCTATTATAGTTTATCCAAAAGTATGTATTGGTTATCCCATGTTTCTATTATGTCACATGGTTATTTTTTCTTTAAATTTTTAAAAATTTCATTAGAATTAATCTTAAGTTTAATTGAAAACCATTGGTGCACCTTTTATGATAAACTAACATGAGAAAAACATGTAAGTTATTGGTTTTTCATTGGAAAAAACTTTAATGGGTTTTCAAACATTAGATAATCTACACCTTCTTGTGTCATAGTGGTATTATAGGAAATAAATAAAATCTTACTACTTATACCTTAATGAACTATAACTCAACTAACCACACTTTATTCCTAGTTAAGTGAGTGCTTCAGTGGTAATATAATGGCTGTGTTGATTTGATGAGATGAAGTTATTTTATTTAAAAAAATAAATTAGTTTCAAATTTATCCTAAAATTTTATACTGTAATAAATTTCAATTGTTTTAAAATGAATCAAGGTTATTTTCATTTTATATAACTTTTTTAAAATTAAACTATCTGGAAACACTTCTTTAAATAAAATATCTATTAATTTATGATTTTAAATATTGCAAAAAAATATGTGTACCAATTATAGGAACCTTTTCTATTTTATACTAATGTTTCATTAGTATATTTAAAATAGAATTATTTTAATTAAATTTAAAATTAATATACGATCTTTCAACTTATCTTGATTATGTTGAAAATTATTCCAAGTATTTCAACTAATTCACTCCCATTAGTTCTTAGTTGGACCAACTATTATGATGTCCAAATCTTGCTTATATTCCATAATTGTTTCCCTATTTGGAATCTTCTTAGGTTGTATTGATAGTTGTGTATGTCATACCTATGTGTTTTGTTTTGGATGAGTCAAGCATATTTCAATGACTAGATGACTTAGTGTAATTTTATTAATTAATAAATAATTTCTTACATTCCACATTGGTTTCTATCCTCCTTAATTATATTATATTTATATTTTTATATGTGTATATATATACCATGGATATAGTTTTTTTATGATGATAATGTTTTTACATTATTATAAAAATCATGATGAGGGGTATAGTATGTGATTTTGTTTCTAAGATGACCATAACTTTTCTATGTTAATATTTTTTTCTCTAGTATGTGAGAATGTTAATTGATATAGAAAGTATTTCTACCATGATCCTAACTAATTATTTGATAATTTACAAGAATTTTATAAGGGGAACATAGTTGGTATATATATTGTGTGTAAGTTCATTTTATTTAGAGAATATTTATGTGATATGATTTCAATGAATTAGCTCTTGTACACCCCTTCCACTTTATTCAAAGTGGACCATAATCTTGGATATCAAAAATATTGTATATAAAAATACCTTTCTCCCTGAATAGGATAAGTGTTGGAACCAAAATATTTTATATCTTTCATTATAGATCCTATGTGATGGGCTAAAATTGTTATGTACAAGTATGGACCCTTTATGCATAGGGAGTTATCGATTGAAGATAATATATTTTAATGAGTTGATTTATTTTTAAAAAATTACTTTAATTTTTTTATTTTAATGTTATTTTTTATATAGAACTCAATCATAACATTTATTTATTAATGATGTAGATAAATCATTATCCAATTGTATAATGGGACCCAAGAAGCTGGTCACCACCCCTAGATATAAAAGAGAACTCTTTGTGTTATGTGGAAACTTGACCTGGTATCATTCAAGTGATTATATCATTTTTATACATATAAGGGTTTCCAAACAACTTTAATTACTTAAATATTAGATTCCTGTTTTAATATATTTCAAAAGGATACATATATGAATTTAAATAATGTAAGTAATGATTTTATAATGCATCTTAATCCAAAATTTTTATCTATAAAAGAAGCATTAATTGTATTGATTCACTAACATTATTCAAGCCATATCCATCAAATTTATATTCTTTCTTTTAGTTAAGCCATTTTTAGAGGTTATATGGTATACTATTGTCATTTTATATACACAAGTTTATTATATATTGATGGACCAATGAGATGGGAGAGGAGAATTAGTGGTCACTTAAAACTTTTCTGAATTATTCTTTTAAATTCGACCTCCTAGAATTTTCCTAGTCTCCATCCTCTCCACTTTGTGTCTCCCTACCTCACCTAGATAATGTAATATATAAAATAAAAATAACATAAATATTTAGAAGTTTGTCCTAGAATTTCTTATCCATTTTTTTCATTTTTTATTCACCATAGTAAAGGATTATCTATTATAATTAATCTCAGGTTACAATATCTTTAGTGTATATCACACCTACAGAAGATAGCATCTCATCTGACTTATTCACAACAGATACTCACCCTTATCAAAGAGTCACATTGTAATCTCCTTGTATAGCAAGATTCCCACTATTTCTACGACTTTACACTATTTATATTCAAGTGTTTCTTTAAGATCCTTATATTAGACCAAAATATCATCTCATAATGCTTCTTAATTATCAACTATAATATTATTCCTCTTAGTAGTAGATCCTTTGAATGATAATATTTCTTCAATGAAAATTCATGTGACTGAGTCTCAGCTTACAACTCAAATTTATAGAATCTTAATTTAATCTGATCAACTGAATTTATAAACTTAATATTTTATCTTATGATTTTTATCAAATATATTAGCCCTTATATTTATAAAAGGCTTGAAACTAAGAAAAAAATCACGAACAGTTGGTCATAATTACTTTGTTCTTATTATTTATTATTCACAATACAAAAAAAAAGATTAGATCACATAATAATAGATAGATATTTTTTCTTACTTCAACTTTGATGACTAGAATATCTTCTCTTAAAAATAGTTTCAAATCCTCCAAATTATTATTCTTCTTCAAGAATTTGTTAATTTTTTCACAAAACACAACTCTCAGTTTCATAAGTTTCAACTACCTTCAATCTCCTTCATATTTATTTTTATATGCTGGGTACTCGAATTAAATTTTATTATATTTAAAATATATAAAACCTTCCATAAATATCAGTTCCCACGATCCTCAATCACATTTTACCACTATTTCATTTGTGGGAGTGATCCATCATCTCTAAATTACATTATTATTCTGAACTTTTGTCACTAAGGTATTTCCAAGAGTTCTCTTACATTATTTCGTTTATTATCATTTATCTCTACAAATATTTATTCTAAAGTTTTCTTATAGTAGGATTGAGTTCCTTACCACCTTCATCTAAAAATATATTCATTGAAATTCACAAAAAATAAAAACTAAGAATATATTTATAAATCATTAAATATATAAAAGTTATTACACAACATATTTTTTTAGTGTGGGCCCTCTAATTTTCAGTGTGATATCTAGCTTATGTATTGAGCATTAGAGAATACAACATATTGACCTTATCAATCTTCAGTATGAATCAAAAATGAGTTTACGATGATTCAAAAATTTCATCACATCTCAAGCATCGTTAGTTCTTGAAAAAGTATTTTATTTTAATGTATTGAATTGTTAAATTCTACTTCAAAAAAATTTTATTTAATCCTTATATATAATAATAAATATAGAATTTGAAATATTGTCATATGAATTTCACAAATACTAAACTTGAAACTTTTCCATCTTTTATCTCATTCATTATCCTAAAATCAATCTTGAATCATGGATCAAAAACAATTCATGATGTTTACAAAATGAGAGAAAAACTCAGTATCTTTTAGTTCAAGTTTTCTTATACTTTATAAATTCATAATTAATTGTTGTATTTAGTTTTCCTAAATTTATCACAACATTAATATTTTTATTCAATCATGAAGTTTAGTCATCATATGTATCATTATTGAATCACACACTATTTTATGTGTTTTTGATGTTTGAATACATGAAGATAATTTCTTTCATAATTCCAATTATTTTATTCTTTATAATTTAGTTATTTAAAACTCATGATTTTGGTTTATAGAAATATTAAAAAATATCTAATTGAAAATCCCTAAGTAGTATAGAGGTCATAGACTCATCTCAATATCTCACGCTGACTTCAAAAATTCATATGTGGTCTAAATTATCATTGGATCTTCACAAAGTTGTCTAGGACAAGCCTTTTCAAAAATGAGAAAAAATAATATTTCACATGATGTCTTCAAAACATATTATATAAAGATAAAAATGTCTTACACATGTCAAATATCTTATGAATTATCTAAATTCATATGTGTAAATAAAAAATATATTACTTATGAAAAAATATCTTACAACAACTTAAATTTTCTCATACATATGATGAATCACTTAAAAGATACAGAATTCTCTTAAACGTACGAAAAATTAATTTACCATTTTATAAACATCTGTGTGAGAATAGTAATTCCAAATTTATTCAAATCAACTCTGAGATAATTCAAATCACCATCAATCCTTTTCAATTAAGTAAAATTACTTCAAAACTACTCTAAATAGTTCTAGAAATTATTAGAATAATTCCAAAACTCTTTTTAGCTAGATACAAAATCTTGCAACATATAAAACACTTGAGATAGAGTATTTAAGGAACTATTATTTCTCTATTACTCCATCTTCATATTTATTCATTTATCAATCTTCATCAAACAGTAATTCCTTACTAATTTCTATAGCCCTCAAACTAAGTAACAAAAATATGGACTCTCTAATAGTCATCTAAATTATTCACAACTTTGAACCAATTTTAATCTTCTAAAATGTATTTATACAATCTATTAAGAACTAAAATCAGTATCCTTTTTATTTACTTCTATATCTTTGAATTCCTAACTATTGTAGAAAAAACTTATCTAACTCCATTACTTGTCTTGGACTTCAAGAGTTATTAAATAAAATATGATGTATTCCTTTTATATTTACCATAATAATAAAATCTTATCTAATTATCATATAGTGAACCATTCCTCTTTATTCAGTATAACTTAGTGCTTATCTCCTTATGGATTAGATTACAAATCATATGATGAAAAGGATTGCAGACCAAGAAGTGAACTCTTTGAAAATCCATTTCAAACATTTGTATCTCCCTTTAAACATCTAAGTAAAAATAAATCTTCTCTATTACCTATAATTAATGAGAAAAAAATTCATCTTGTCTTCCGTGGTAATATACTCAAACACATAACTAATTTACACAAAGATCATTAACAAAAAACACTTTGGCATTATCTATTGAAAGAAAACACAATCACACACCAAAAAGAACTTCAATATGGCCTTTTGATTTATTGTCAATACATTGTACCTAAAAATATAGTAAATTGTATGCCAATATTCCCTAATAAGTTCACTTTTACTCTCCAATTAATGATAATAAATTCAATTAATGGACATGTTTTACTCCCCCACCGTATCATATCACAGAAGCATGAGAACATATTCTCCTAAATTCAATTTCCTCATTTTGAAAAACGTCATTGAACCTTGATGGTCTCTTCAATTATTGATATAAGGATGATAAAATTAAATTTATTATAAAAGAGCCATCGTTAATTCTACTATAAATCTATTTTGGATGACCTAGTGTAAATAGAAAGGCTGATTTTACCAGAGCATCGAGGTTGTCCATAAACAATTTTCAATGTGGGATCAACTCTGAAATTTATCTCTTTGTGGATTATAAAAATATATTTTCATGAAATTTGTAAGCCCATAATCTACTTGAATAAACACATAAAAATATTAAAGTGAAAGTTTTTTCCATCTATATTTGTTAGGTAATCACTTTCCCTTGATAATATATCCAACAAAAACTAAAATAGTTTTAGGAGAGTGAGAATCGTACATCAAACTTTAACATTCACTTGGGATATCTGGTTTTCTTCCCTATTTTTAGAGAGTCAACCCCTTGATAATATATCTAAAAAAACTAAAATAGTGTTATAAGAGTTATAATCACATAGAAAACTTTAACTTTTACTAGGGATATCCAGATTTATAGTTTCAATAAAAATAAAAAATTATTTAGCAGCTTAACTCCATTTGTATTCTCCCCCTCAAGGGTTTCTTCCAATTTCTCTTCATTATATAAATGAAAAACATGGTCTAAGAATATTTGATACCCCTTCATGTATGATAATTATTGAATATTAATTCGAATTGATATAATCTATGTGATTTTTATCTATCCCGACTATGAAAACTTTAATGCCTTAGTTGATTTTTCTCATTTAGCACATTCAATCCCCTTTTACATTGTACAAATCACCAATGATGTGAGAATATAGTGGGTATTACACTGATATTTAATTTACTAATTAAGGTTAAGAATAGTTTATCATCCCAACATCAAATTTATTAGTATTTATTAAGTGTCTTATTTTATTTATGATTGATTATATCTTCACTTTCCAAACTTGTTAACCTTGAGACAACATGAACTGCTATTTATTTTTCGTTTTCTACTTAGTAAGAAATTACTACTACACTTGAGATACTAGATCACTCTTATTGTTTTAATGTTTAACAACATTTTATCCTTTTAAAATTTATTAGGCCGTGCAATTAAACACCCTTTATATAGATTCTCATCTTTCATTATATGTATGGACTTCTTCTTCATTTCAAAATATTTTTAACATAAAATTATTTTTTCTTTACCTTTCTTCTTTTATAATTCCATATGACTAGGTAATACTATCACACACTTTTTAGGAGTGTATTCATATATATTTCACCTTCCAAAAACTATTAATTTTTTGGGGAGCCTTTATCTAGAACCCTTCTAAACTTCTCATCCATGATGTATTCCACCATTCCAATATTCTTATGTCTTTCATTGATTGACTATTTTTTTTGTTTTATCTTTCTACAATGAAAAATGATATTCTAGGAATTTTTACAATGGTTTATAATATTCCAATTTATAATACAATATGATAAACTTATATTCTATACCATGATATATTTATTAGCCTTTATCACTAATTCTTGGAGAGTTTCTTTCTCAACATTATTCTTTTGTTCACTTATTAAGGTAGATATAGTTTTTTTGTTACCTACTTATTTTTCAATTATATATTCCTCCTCGCATCAGAATAAGAAATGTGTCTAGTTTTAACATAAAACAAATTCATCATATGGGTGGAAATATATTTTATAGTACTCATATAAGATCACTGAGGTCTCAAATATGTTTCTTATACACATATTCTTTCTATTCTATGATTTTTTTTCTAGTAGGTTTCTTTTATTATTTAGCTATGTACCCTCTTGTTTTTATCCTTATAAAACTTGTATGGGTGGAAATATTATTTCCAAATTCAATGAAAATTTTCTAAAACCTCTATAAATACTAACATTTACCAATAAGTATTTTTATTTTCGCTTTAGTCCTAGGTAGTATAGATTTTCTAGATTTCGAACCATTGATATTTTTGGGTTGAAATCACAACTATTTAAGAACCTTTTAGGGAGATTATATTCTTACACTTTCTAAAATCTAACATTGAATTGTTGGTGGGTTCTTAATAATTTTTCTATTTCTAATTGTGTCCAGATTTTTAATTTAATATAGCATAAGTCATCAAGGTAGATTTGGCATAGATATATTATTTAAGACTTCAGGATAAATTTCTCCATGACCATAAGGTGGATACTTATCTATTTATTTTTTAAAACTATTTACTAATAATATGATTACATTTTGAGGGAAAACTAATCATTAAGACTTGATAGGTATCACTTCTATTCTCATTTATTTTGGAATTTCCATCTTGTATTGATTCAAGATCTTTCAAGTTTGCAGCAAGATCTAATCACTTCAAGTTGAAGGATTATTTATTAGACTCGAATAATTTAAATATTTATTCCCAATGAATATTAAACTTTTGATTTTGTTTTTAATGAATCATAGTCAATTCTAGTATTGAACTATCAAGCTCTTACACCATTTTATCATTCATATTTAGTTGATAATCCTTTACATTCATAGTTACTCAGTGAATCTTTTATAATTTATAGAAAGCTATTGTAATAGTAGACTTAAATATATCCTTTTTAAAAACTAGACTTTATAATTTTTCATCAATCAAATAAATATTATCATACTAATGTGAAAAAATTTATCCCATGGATTCTATTAGTTTTGTGAGTGTGTTGTGTCTGTCAACTTTTTTATACATTTATACTTCCTTAGAATCATCTTACTTCTATATCCATGTCTTATCTTCAAATAGGAAATTGAATAAATTCAGTATATAAGTCAAAACATCAAAAATAACACTATTAAAAACGTCTACAACATAATAATATAAGTCTTAAATTTTTTGATCTCTTCTTACTCTCCATATCTACTTGTATCATCAAAAGGATATTTGAAAACAGATTCAAATGATGTGAACTTACCAAATATTTCAATTTAATGAAGTGAATGATCCTTCTACTTATTCATATTTTCCTTTACATATTTACCTATTTCTTTTTGTATTCTTAAAATTATTATATGATACATCTTTTTTTAATTCAGTAGAAATAGAGAATGTATTCTTGATATGATATTCTTCTTAAAACATCTAAAATCTACTCTTAATAAAGAGGTAGCTAGGATGTTTTATTAGGTAACTTGGGTTTGATGTGATACTAATTGAATTTCTTTACAGATAAATGGAACATTGACAGGGGAGGGGTGAATCAATGATCACTTAATTTTTAATTATTTTTTTATTTTAAATTCATCTTATTAGTGTGCTCTTAGTATTGATCCTCTATACTTTTTGTCCCATAGATTCACCCAAATAATGAAATATATATAATAAAAAGAACATAATGATTTGGAAGGTTTGATATAAATACCTACTCCTTACTTAGATTGGTTCTTTTACCCAATCAAATATTATCTAATATAATGAATCTCAAATTAAAATAGATTCATTACATCTGACACCTACAGTTACCGATATCTCACTGTACTTCTTCATGATAGCATATCACTATAGTGGTAGAGTTGTAGTGTGATCTCCCTACATACCCAAATCCCCACTAGTTCTATGGTTTCACATCATGTATATGAAAGTGTTTGTTTCATCAAATTCTTGAATTATATCAACATGACATCTCAAGTTTCTTAAACATCATTAAATCTGATATTATTCCTCTTAGAAACAAAGTCTTTGGATGCCAATAGTTCTTCAACAATAATGCTTGTGACTCAGTCTTATCTCAAAAATCCACTCTTCATAATCTTTTTTGAATATGATAACTTGTCTTTATCAACTAAATATGAACTCTTATAATGTTCTAAAATAAATTAACTCTTTATTTTATAAAAATATTTACACCAAGAATATATCCATTCACATTTTGTTGAAATTTCCTCTATTCTTCATCTCACTACAACAGTACACTGATAAAATCATAAACTGATGACAGACTCATCCTTCTTCCTTTGAATTTGATACCCAATATATATTTTATTTAGATGAATATCATACCGTCTTCCTCCTTATTCTTTAAGATTTTATAATTAATTTCACCTAACATATCCCTTGGTTTCAAATGTTTAAACTACCTTTACCCTCTAATATTTTATTTTCATATATTTACAACATAGAAAATATGACATCGAAAGTAGTGTCCATGATCTTCAATCAAAATTTCCATCCCTTTTCATATGTGGGATTACTCTATGTTATCAATATACGTTTTTGTCTCCTCCACACTTGTTTCCAACAATTTTTTAGGAGGAACATTCACTAGTGTTGAAATTCTTTTTGACACCAGTTTTTTATTTCTTTTCTACGTCAGTTTTTAGCCACCATTATTAAAGGAGACATTGTAAATATGTTTTTAACTTCACTTAAGAAAATGAATATTGTAAATGAATCATGGAATTTTTTTTAATGTCTGTTTTCTATGAACTATTGTAGAAACTCATTTTCCACGTTAGTTATTACATAACTGACATAATAAACCACCGTGATAAGGTGTTTTTCTTGTTGATTATACTAAAAACGATGTAGAAAATGGAATTTTTACATTAGTTATAAGATAAACGAAATGAAAAAGCCCCATGTAAAGTGGTTTTTTATTTCGAAATCAGTTCCTATATAACTGATGTGGAAAATATATGAGATTATGGTTTTTTATGTTGGTTATAAAATAAATAATTTAAAAATCTATTTTCCACATCAATTATTTATGAACAGACATGAAAATCCATAAGTATAGCTTTTTAATGTCAGTTTTAGAATTAGCGAAGTCTTAATTTTGTTTAAAATATTTCATTTAAACATTTCTCTCCAGAGCCAACCAAAACTACAAAAAAATAACAGAAAATCGGAAGAATTAGATAATCAACTAGAAAATATACTTTTATAATTACAACATTCAAAATAACAATATTAAATAAAAACAAACTAAAATCCAACCAAACATGTAAAATTATTTTCCTATTCGACTTGTAATTGTGTGATCTCTTTTGAACTATATGGTCAAGGGTCACTAAAAAGATACAAATTAAAATGAAATCATTTACCATGTATTATTTATAATAAAAAATAAATATTCAAAAAATGTTTTTAAAGAAATATAACCTTATGAAAATTATTAACTGTCTTAATTAAAATTATTTCATACATACATATTAACACATAATATCCACATTCTTTTTTTATGACTCTTGTTTAAGGAACATATTTTTAAATGTGTTTTTCAATTCAAAATAACATGATTAATTAACATATTTAAAATGTACTAATTATAAATGAAAAATAACCTTTGGTTTTACATAAATTATCTTGATGTTATTTTTATTTATTTTTTTGAATGAAATTCCATCCCCTATTAGAAAATAATATGAATGAAATTAATTTAAAATTAATTATAATATAAACAAATATTAATAAATAAAAACTTACAATTATCGTACATTCTTGAAATTTTGTCACACATTGCCATGGATAAAGTAGAACCAGTAAAATGTCATCTATATTTAAGAAAAAACACCTGACATACAATATCAACTGATATAATAGAAAATTTAATGTTAGTGGTTATTATGTTAAAATATAAATAACAATATTTGAGATATATGTTCAAACTTTTCAAGATAATAAAATATCCAGCACTAAGTAATTATATTCTGTTCAAATAATTTAGCAATATAAGCTACTCTTTATTCTTCAATAATTATTCAAACTTCATGTGAAATGAATTGTGGGTCCATAAATCCATATACATGAATATTTTAATGCTACTCACACATTTTATAATGATACAAAATTAAAATTTTACATAAGTATAAATTTTCAATAAAATTAATGAAAATAAAGATTTACGTTAAGAATTACATGGAAAACACTTGCATCATGTTTATTCCCAATTGATCTCTAGTTAGAAGCTCCATTATATCAATTTTCAATATCCCCATAGTCATTTCATTCCCCCATACATAAACATCTATTAGAATCTCATAAATAAAAAAATTGAATATCTTGACATACTGTTAAGACTAAGAGAATCTATATCCAAAGTCATATCAATTTGTATATTATGTTTTCTATAAAGAGTTTATTTACCTTTAATGTATTCCAATAAATAAATTGATAAATGTATAAATTTTTTTTTTAAATTAATAGAAAAAAAAATAGATAAAATATACACATACCTCTATGGTAATATGTCTTTGATATCTAGATGGACAAACTAAAATGTGTTTGATACTTTGTACAACTATACTCACATCATTTTTAGTTAATGATACTCTTGCTGATATATGTATAATATCCTATACAGTGAATCTGTGATGCTCTATCTCTAACTGCTGATGATGAATGGTATCTCTGATATAAAATATCACCCCATATGAAATAATATGATATTACAGATCATCAACATATAACTCACAATAATTATGAAGTTGTGGATGAGGGGGTGTAGGATTATGATAAAAAGTGGGGTGTGCAAGCAGAGTTGGAAGAGTGGGAGCTACTGATGGAGGTGGAGGAGTGGGAGCTACTGCTAGAAATTATATTCTTATGTTTGCAAACATGGACTATTTCGACACTATGATGTTATCCTCCATCATCACATTAATATTACGAACTTCACCCTCCAAAGATTATATTTTTTTTATAAAATTACTCCATTGGGGAAGTTTAAGAATGTGGAAATTCTTTTCTCACCAATACACCTACCAGGTATCCTTGTACACAACCTGAGTGTTTAGGCTTTCCAAATTCAACAAATAAAATATCCTGCCTCCCCTCAATTATAAAGACCCCATGTATTCTATTCTTCTTAAGATAATCCTATATGAATTATTTGAAATTTTTTGTAATGATTCAAAATATATAAATAATATAATTAACATAAATAAATAAATAAATAAATAAATAAACATGTTACAAACCTCTCAGCTACAACCCTCAATTATTTAATAATATATTTATCTTTTTTTCTCATCCGATCCCTCTTCCATTGTTTATGTCTATCTAGAGGGGGTGTAGGGAAAACCTCTCCAGATCTTAAAGAATTAGTTTCTAGTTTTTGAAATGTTTTCCCCATAATATTTATTCTAATAATTTATACCCTCTCTAAGATAAAGTATGAGGGTATAAATTTCTAGATTGGATATATTTTTGATATCTCCTCAATTGATGTAAATTAATAAAAATAAATCATTAATGGGATCATTAATATAATAATATTTATAAAAGTTTACATTTTAGTTACAAAAGTTGTTTCTTTTCTATTACTTTCAACAAATTTATTTCATGTTTCTTCACCTATAAAAGGATATATATCACATGGATTTTGATGTTTCTTATGTCCAAAAATTAAATCAGACGTGAGGGTTGAGTTAAAATCCCTCAATCTCCTAGCATATAATGAAAAAACTTTCCTCCTGACTCCTCCAGTGTCAAGTATATCATATGTCATTTGATAATAAGGGGGAAACATGTATTAATATAAAAATTTTAAGATTATTAAAACAATAACAAATTAGATTACCAAAATGGTCTCTAAAAACTGAAATAGTGTTACTTTGTCAACACTTCTCCAATAATTAATCAAAATTTTGACTTTACTTTTTCATAGAACTTCTATAAAACACTTGATATTTTTTCATTAGGTCCTCTTGGAATATCATTATCAATAAAACTCGACTAGCATCCTCTGGTCCGGGCTACGAGCAACTAATAATTTTCGTAAACATGTGCTTTCACATTTACCAACCCTTGATCTCTTCTTTGGAACTATGGGAATATATTACTCTTGTAAATAAGTATAAGGATCATCAATATGATCTTTTGCATGTTCCTCCCTAGAGGTATTTATATGTTCATCTTGAGAAGTATGTGTTTGATCAGTTTTTTAATCTATCATTTTCCTTCAAATCAAAGCAACAAACAATCAGTACACAAATATAGAAATTCAACTATTAAATAATAATGTAAATAAAAAATGAAAAATTGTGACACATAAAAGTTAAAAAAATTAAACTAAACACATTATTTTTCATATTTGTTATAGTTAATAAAAATTCTAACAATAATAATGATATATGAAATGTCTTGTAAATGAATTAAAAAAATCCAAAAATATGGTGTGAATATTAAAAATGGACAACCTAATAAATCATTTTTACATAAAAAATAATATTTTGTTCAATATACTCTTATACATTTTTTTGATTTTATTTAACATATTAGATATAAAATAATTTTATTTCAAAAAAATCAATAAATAAATAAGTTAAATGTGGGTAAACATGTTAAACTAAAAAACACTAAACTAATATAAACAAATTGTTTGACTTATTAGTTTTAATAAAGAAAATAAAATTAACATATCTTACATTTTATGAAATTTATAAAATTAAACGAGAAAAAAACACATGCTCTATATAATATTAGGAATGTACTAAAGGATTTTTTCCCAAATTAATTTGTCATGATCATTATATATAGAACAAACCATTTCTATAATGTGCTCATCATTATTATCTGTTGATCATTCTATGTAAGTAGGGATCTCATATAAATCAATATCTTCATCAAGTTGATCATCACCAATATATTGTTTTTTCCTTGTAAAAAAATAGAACACTGCATATCAAAATTATCAAGAACAAAGAAAATTTGTTTTTATGTGTTTCCATAATAAAATTATCATCTTTCAATTCTAATATATTTAGATTAACAAGTTTCATTCCAAATTCATAATGTTTGAAACTATTTTTAGTGATAAACCATTTATAGTTAAATAGTTAAACATTAAATTTAATGTAATCAACCACCAATATTTTTTCAATGACTCCATAATACTCACTTTATAAATAAATTGTGTTTTTGTCTTTGTAACTTGAAAATTACATTGCTTCTATGAACACCAATACACTACTATTCTGAATTTCACTTATATTATCATGATATTTCATATGAAATGTATATCCATTAACAACATACCCAGACCATGTTATCACATTTAATCTTGGACAACTCACTAACCATCTTAATGTTTATAATGAATATAATCTACCAAGCATGGTATTTTTAAACCATGAAAAAAAAGTTTTTCTATGGTTATTAAAAGTACCCATATCATTCTTCTTTGGATGAAATTATTTCAACACATTAATATGAAATGTTATATATGTTTGATCATCATCTATGATATTCAAGATGTATAAATGTACCTTCTTTATCTATTGACCTGACAAAGATTTGACTTTCAAGACATGAATCCCCTTTCCCCAATAATTGACTCGTTTATGGAGATATTGAGGTAAACCATTGTGCTCCACTACAGATAAGTAGCTTACACAAAACTTCACAACATCCCAAGAAATATAATTTTAAAAAATGGAGGCTTCTCATTGATATAGATTTTGAACATAACCCTTCCATATCTTCATATACCTTTCAAAAGGATACATCCATCATTGATATAGAGGTCCACCCATCATTATTTCTCAAACAAAATGAAAAATTAAATGCACTATTATATCAAAAAAGGATGGAGGAAAATGCATTTAAAATTGAAAAATTATTGAAATTTATTAATTTTCCCAATGGTTGAAAGCATTCAGATTAATCACCTTATTACAAATTGAATTGAAAAAATAATACACCTTCATGGTAGTCATTATGACATGGATATGAAATATTCCATGCAATGAAACTGGTATAAGTTGATGCATCATGATGTGACAATCATGAGATTTCATACATGTCAACTTCAAATCCTTTAATGAAAATTTTTAAAAAAAATTAAGAACAAACTTGAAAAACTTTGATATCACGAAGGCACTAAAAAATTATAATTTTATCTCTCTTAGATAATGTATGAAAATACAAGGGAATAAATGTCTGTATTATATAAGGAGTGGGTGCTAACTCTAAACGTATTCCCATTGACATTAAGTCTAATATTACTTTCAACCGATCTTTATTATTTCTATTAATATCAAACAATGTTCCAATAAATATGTCACATATATTATTCTCCATGTTCATGACATCAATGTTATGTTTCACCTCATGATTTCTCTAATATGGCCCCTCAAAAAATAAGGACCATTTCCTCAAAATATTTCTATCATTATAAGATTTATATGTGTTTCCAAATGTCACATCAAGTTTTTACACCCTCCCAAAATACGGATCAGTGGATAAAGGTTTTAGAGAAATATAAAAATATTTTGAGGCATAGAATTTGTTTTTTAATATTATATAAGAGTGATCCATAGAGAAATAATTTTGATAACCCATGTATAATGTTATTATACCATGATCCAGTTAATAAAATAAAGCTTGTTTTTCATAAATTAGACATGATTTATGCCCCTTAACACTATATCAATACAAATTTTTATATGCTGGGAAGTAATTTATAGTGAACATAATCATTACATGAAGCTGAAAATATTCAATTTTATAAGAATCATTCACCACAATACCATCCTCCCATAAGAGTTTAAAACCAAAAATTAATAGATACAATAAAATATTAATATTATTTTCAGGTTGTTTTGGTCTTGAGATCATTAAAATCAACATGAAATATTTGTGATTCATAAAAAATTTAGGAGATAAGCTGTGAATTACCAATAAAATAGGCCATGTATTGTGTGTGCTACATAGGTTTTGATATGGATTCATTCCATCTATACAGAGTCCATTTCTGATATTTTTTTAACTTTATTTTTGATTGTAGGAAATTATTGATCAATTTTATTCCACTGTGGACAATCATCTGGATTTCGTAATTATCTATCACATATCCATTCATTTGAATGACATCTTAATTTTTTTACATCATTTTAATTTTAAAATAAACATTTCAAATGTGGTATTATAGGAATATAACAAAATTATTTTGCAGGTTTCTGTGTAACTTCTAAATAAACATGTAATTTTTCTTTCAACTTATATCGTGATATCCCACGTTTAGGACACTTTGACAGAAATTCATATTCCTTAATCTATAGCACACAATCATTCTGGTGTGCAAGTATTTTTTTGTATCCTAATCCCATCAGGCATAGTATTTTATTCGCTTTATAAAGTGAACCAGTAAGATCATTGTCTTTAAGAAGAATATATCTCAAAAATTATATTAAATCATTAAAACTCTTATCAATCCAACCATGTTTATACTTCAAGTCAAAAAATATTAACACTGAAGATAAAACCATAAATTCCATATTACCCAGATACAATAGTTTTTCAATATCACCACATAGATGCTTCATTTTTAGTTCTTTTCGAATTGTATATGCTTCAATATCATGAATCATTTCTCCAATTTCATCTGAGTTATCATATTTTAAATAATTATCATCATTAGATTGGAAATTCTACCCAATATTACAATACCAATTCCAAGGGATGTAACTCAGATTAAAACCATTACAAATTAAATGATCTTCGATATATCTTCTTTTCAAATTATTTATATTTAAACATTTCAAGTATGGATAGAAACCATGTTGTTGTTTGTAATTTTTTTCTTAGAAAATTTTAAAAAAAATCAATACCTTCCTCATATTCATCACTTATTCAAATTTCCATAATCCAACTTTAACTCATTATTATCTAAAACAAATAAAAAAAATATATTGTTAAAAGAATATAGTGGTGATAAAAGTGATAATAAATTAATCAAGTCAAACCGGGTTTATATTTATATCAAAGATATCACCATTTGAAAGTAACAAAACTTTGAAATTGAAACAGATATATATATATATGCATATTTGAAAAGTATAATTATAAATTTTAGACAATAGTTGAATATAAGTTTATATATAATTTTTAAATAGAATGTAAACCACTAATCAAAACAAAGAAAAATATCATAGTGACTCTAATTAATTATATAACATATAATATAGATTTTAGGAGAATTATTAATACTTCATTATTTATTATTTAATAAATCTTATACATTCATATATAATATTAATTATACAAAATTAATGTAGATAACCAAATATTCCACAAAATATATGACGCTTGATTAGTCACTAAAATTTTCCCCCAAGTAGTTATATGTTGTCTATTAGACCACAAGTAAGATGATTAATGAGACACATCTCTTATTATATAATACAACATCAAGACTTAAATTTCTATTATACTAGGTTGAGGAAAGTCTTTTATTCAATATGTAACATATAAATAAACATATATACAAGATTATATTTGCAACCATGTTAGGCAAGGTATTATGAGGAACCAATAAAAGGTATTTGTAATATTTCTTAAAAACAAAAATTCAAGATAAAAATTAATATAATTAGTTAATGGATTGAAATGAATCTACGTTACACTAAACTGAAAACAAGGTCTCTTATATGCAAGTGTGATTTAATACTATATCAATGTTTAATAAACATCTATCAAACAATTTTATGAAAACAATCTTCTATATAGTAGAAAGACTATAACATTAAGATATAATTTAGAAATTTATGATCTAACATATAATATTAAAATGAAATTGAATGCACACATTTCACTTAAATCAATGGATATCTGAGGTATATAAATATGGAAATCCAAGATTTTGGATAATATGATCTATATATGAATGTGTAATGATGATGCCAATGAAACCTGAGTAGTAATGTGATATTTAAGTAAATGTAATTGAAAAAACAGAAGTAGGGAACCCATGACTTTGAAAACCCAAAATAGAGTGAGAATATTTTTGGGAGACTTACTTGAGAGTTGATAGATGAGAAAATAAAATGTATACAATGAGTCAGCGAAACATTAGGATGTATAATGAGGGAAAATCGTGATTTGAGGCCAATGGATAGGAAAAATGAGGTTAGGGTTTTTGTTCCTAAGAGAGATGAGTTTGATTTCACGTGATCGAATAACACAAAAATTAATCAAATCAATAATTCATAAAATTTTAAAAGTTTTATCACGTTGGTTATTATATAATCAAAATTATAATGTATTTTTTTAGTATTTTAACATCATTTATTTTATAACTAACTTGAAGAAGAGGATTTAATATGCTGGTTAAAAAATATCTGACATGATAAAGAAATAATATTTTATTTATCACATCAGTTATACAATAACATACATGGTAAATCTACATTTTCAAATTGGTGGTTATATAACGGATGTGAAAAAGCTAGCTACCATATTTTTAACAATGTTTATTATATAACCGACATGAAAACCATGGAGATTTTGTTTTCACATTGGTTAATAGAGAACCAACATGAAAAAGCTATAAACATGGCTTTGTCATAGTGGTTGCAAATTACTGACATGATAATGAAAATGTGAAAAATACAATTTTTTCTAGTGATTATTTTTTTCATTTTATTCTTATCTGTTTTATCCAATTTTTTTTAGATTCTTCTTGTAGAAGTCTTGATTTTCCCATCACCTTCATCTCAAAATAACGTTACTAAAATCCACAAACATCAAAACACTATGTCTGTATTTACAAATCATATAACATATCAAATTTGTGGGAAAAATTATTTTCTTACAAAGTGGGGTCATTGATTTTTATTTTGTTCTCCAGATTATAGATTTATCATTATAGAAAAATATAGATCCACCATCTCAATCTTTATCATGAATCAAAAATTAGTTTGCGTTGATTTAAAATTTTTATTAAAACTCAATCATTATCAGTTCTTTAATCCCTATTTGATTATGATGTATTGAGTAGTTAAATTTATCTCCAACAATATCTAATTTAATTATTAATTTTGATAATCAATTTAGAATATCAAATATTACCATTTGAAATTACCAAATATCGAACAATAAACTTTTAAATATTTTATCTCATTCCTTACCCTCAAATCAAGATTGAATAATGGGTTAAAAATTATTCATGATGTTTAAAACATGTGATAATAACTCGAAATCTTCTATTTCATGTTTTCACATATTCTTGAATTTTAAAAATTAATTTTTGTAATTAATATTTTAGAATTTTTCACAACAACAATCTTTCTCTTTAATCTAGATGATCAAATCCTTATACGTCTCATGCTTGAATCAAACACTATTTCATGTTTTTTTATTTTTGAATTAATTAAGACCAATTCTTATATCATCCAAATTATTTGATTCTATAAAATTTTTGATCTAAAATACTTATCTTTTTTAGTTTTCAGAAATTTGAAAAATTATTAATTAAAATGTAATACACAACACATAATACATACATGCCTCTTAATATCTTATGTTAACTACAAAAAGTTGTATGAAGTCTACAATATCATAAGAGATTCATAGGGTCATACAGGATCAAACTTTGTGAAAATGTAGAAAACTAAAATATCATACACTATATCCAAATAATTATACTTGTAGATCCAAAACTTCTTAGTCATGTTAAATATCTTAATTGTTCTAAAACATTTTACACGAAGCTCAAAAATTTATTATACATGGGAGAATATCTTACACATTTGTTAAAATTCTTACACATATGATAAATATCTTACATACTAAGTAAAATATATTGTGCATATGAAAAATTCCTTCAATATTTTAATAAAATCTATCTTGAGAATAGTTATTCCAAATTTATTCAAATAATCTCTGAGAAACTTCAAATCATATATGATCCTTCTCAATTAACTCAAATCACTTCATAACCACTCCCAATAATTACACAAAATTATTTTAATAATTCCAAACTCTTTTTTTTTCTAGTTCCAAAATCTGCCAATTTATTAAATACACGAGATAGAGTATTTTAAGATATATTCATTCTCTATAACTATGAATTCATTTAATATTTATGAATCTCCATATAGGAGTTTTTTATCTTCTATTTCACCATTATTCAATCTATTTCACCCAAGGATGGAATCTACAAACATGATCTAGATTCGTTACAATATAGAACCAATTTAAATCTTCTCAGATACAGTTATACAATCTATCCAAAATCTAATTTGGCAATCAAATTATTCACTTTCATCTATTTCAATTTTAAACTATTATAGACAACACTTCTCCAATCTCAAAACTTATATTTTACATGAGTTTTAGTAAAATAAATGTCAAATGAAATCATTTTCCATTATCTATAATACTTGTAACTCAATCCATGTATCATGTAGTGGAAAATTAATTTTTCTTCAATATGACATGTCTGCTATCTCCTTGAATATTAGAGCATCAATAATATGATGTTTGTGATTTAACACTAAGAAAATTAATTTTAGAACCCTATTTCCAACATATATATCTCCCTTTTAGCATAAAATGGAAGCAAGATATTTTCCATTACCCATAATACATGTGCATCACTTTAAGATTATCTTCAATAGGTGGAAACTCCAATCCATCAACCATTTACCCTAAGATCATAAAAAACAAGAACATTTTCACACTCCACTAACAAAAAACAAAATCACACACTAAATATAACTTTAGATACCATACGTTTCTTGATTTTATTCATACTTTACACTTGTGTACTAATCCCCTCTATCTATTTAGATTCTCTTAAAAAAATATCCAAATTATTTTTATACACTTCTCTTGAAACTCAAAAAAATCATTAAGACCTATAATTATTATTTCATGAACATAATAAAAGTAATTAAAGTAAATTCATTATAAATTTATAAAAAATTATTATCTAAAATTATATATTTTTTTGATCATCCCACATATATCGTAATTTAAAAAATTCAAATGATGGAAAGTTTGAATTAATTCTTTATTTTGTAAAGAGTTGATAATAATCGCCTTTAATCTTGTTGAAAAAATACAATTCATCTCATTCTTTATCATGGGAACATAAAAAACATTTTACACTTGTGTGATATTATTTATGTTCTTTTGACCAATATAGATATGCCTTTGATGTCACAACTCATTTTCTTCTTTTAATCTCAAGTAACGAGAATTTATAGCATCACCAAATTGAAACAAGTTTCTTATTATTTATTTTACCATATTCATGAAATGGAAATCCATATTAAGTTTTAATAAGAATTTATATTTTAAAAAAATAAATTCTTTTTATTCATTGAAAATTTAGAAAATACTATTTAGATTATTTTTTAATCCATTGACATGAAGTGTATTCTTCAATTTTAGCATTTTATCTCGATCTTAATTGAGAAAAAATATTTGATTTTGAGTGAATTTTGATTCCAAAGATTCACTAAAACTTCCTTGAATTTTAAAATTCATTGTTAATAATAATATCTCCTATCATAGGAGATGAAAACCCACTATTTAGAATCCATGGTCATTCATTCTGAGAAGATTTTGAAGTGACTTACTTTTGAAACTACTTGAGAAAATAATAAAAAAATTATGAAGAATAATATCCAGATATTTTAGATCCCAAAGCAAGTTTCAAAGAGTACAAAGGAAAATCAACAACACTCCCAGAGAGCTAAGCAATGGACTAGCTTCATAGGCCTATGCGGCAGATTTGCACGGCCGACCTATGTGGTTGACCTTCGCAACAGATATACATGGCCAACCTACACAGTTGACCAAGGTGATGGATCTACGTGGCCAACCTACGTGGTTGACCAACATGAAAGATCTCCGCGCCCAAAGATGTTTTTTTACACCTACACAGAGCACCTGCATGGTGGAGCTATGTGAAGGACCTGTGCAGACAACATCTCTTCAACCAGAGCCCATCTATGCCTATAAATAGAGCCCTTGGGCTCCCAATTTGAGGACATAAAATTTTGAAGAGACTCTCTGAAGCTCCCATTGCATAGCTATTTCACTTAGATCCCTCAAATTGTCTCAGGTAGCCCTCTAAATTTTGAGAGAAGAGATAATTAAATAGGATAAGAATGTTTTGAAAGACTTTTTAAAAATTTTACATAGGTTTGGTTCTCCTATGTAAAACATATTTTTTAGTCATCAGCCATACCTTCACGGCATATCAATGTGACGTACCTACATGTAATACCTACACGACGTACCTGCACGCCATACCTGCACGGCGTACCTGTGCGCCATACTTGTGCGGCGTACAACTGTGCCATACCTGCGCGACAAACTTAGGCGACGTACCTGCATGCCATACCTGTGTGGTACATCAATATGGGGTACCTATGCGACATACTTGTGCAAGGGACCTACAAAACCAAATAAAGTACTTTTTTATGGTAGTGTATCTCGTTCTTTGGATCCCTTATCTGAAAGTAACTGTGCTGAAACCTCCACAATAACCCTATGACTTATCAAACCTTTAGGAATGGCACATCAACATGTCTCCTATTTAGGTTTGTATTTCCGTAGTTAGAGGTTTCTTGTATTTGTTTCATAGTGGGTTTAGGATTTATGGAATGTATGTGGGTTTGTATATCCATAGTCAAATGGACCTTTCTCCCAGAAATAGTGTTGGGAAGATCCTAGTTTGGAGGAGGGTTGGGTCTTGGCCTCTCCTTTCTCAAAGAGGTGACCCAGAACCTCAACTCTCTAGTAGGGAAGGTACATTTCACAATTAATTTTATAATTTCCTACGAGGATCAATCTCACTGGGTAGCCATCCTAGTATAATCCACTCACCTTCATCCCTTCCTCCTAACATTGGACCCTTGTTCAATTTAAATAGAACATAGGGAAGGTATAAGGCCCCGACCTTAAACCTTACTTAATATTGAATTAAATGAATAATTCACATTGAGGATCTTTTCAGGTTTAGAGATTTAGAGAATTAGGACACAACTGTTACATCTCAAAAGATTACAAAGTAGACTAAGTTTCCATAAAATAAAAAATCTTAAAAAGAAACATGTCTAGTTCCATGTTTTAGATAGAATGACTTTCCCTTGATCCCATCCCTGACCCTATTCCACATTAATTCCTATGAAATAAATTTCAAAAAAACTTGGGTTGTGCATAAAAATCTAAATAAGGGATACACAAAGAATGAAAACTGTTAGTTTTTCCAACATCACGTAAACCATGTATACTTTATCAAAGTAATACCTTCACCTTCATGAAGTAGTAAAAACTCTTCACTAAATAAAATATCATTAATTACCCTTTTGTAACCAAAGGATTACCATAAAACCCATATAAAGAACACATAACATATAAAGGTAACTTGGGAGATAAACATACTTAAGTGGAATAACCATACGGTCGACTTCCACACATATCACTTAATGGAATAGCCATACGGCCAACATCCATACATACTTAATGGAATAGCCATACGGCTGACTTCCATACCCAATGCATTGGAGGTTATAACGTAACCACCCATCCTGGTATTCACAGCACCACCCGTCACATTGTTTATCACGTAACCACCCGTCAAATGTCAAAGTACCATTATAAAATCATAAGACATAAAACAAATATAATGGAAAGAAAACATTTCCACACTTTGATCACAATATATCACTCAAATATATTGACATAACAAATCCATTATAAAAACCATTTTCAATACCAAAATACATAAAAGAGTATATGGTATTTATTTCATTTTAAAATCATTATGGCTTGTTGAGGAAGCCAAAGACCAAATAATACTCGCGGCGGTGGAAAAGGTTGTTGTCACCACGTATGTTAAAAGAAACATTCCTTTTTTTCGTATAATAAAACGCTTCGTAGAAAAAGACTCCTTTTGTATAAAAGTAAAAGTCAAAGGGGTTTATACAACGTATAAAATAATGTTGTGTATAAAACGAAACATGCCTCAATGAATAGAGATTGATATGAAGTCCCTTACAAAGATAATTTTTTAAATAAAATAGATCTATTATGTGTATTCACTATATTTACACATAAAGAAAGTATAAATACCAGATAGGAAATAATAATATCATGAAATAATTTGAAAGTAAGAGATTAACCCAAAGAATGGAAATTGGGTTAATAAGTTCCCTTACCTCCTGTCCGACTTGACTCGATCGTTCTTTAACGTCCTTAAAATCGGGTAACTCTCTTAGATTTGAGCTCAAAGGCTTCCTTGGGAAGACTTCTGCACAAAGTGAGGCTTCAAGGAGTAATAGAGGGATGTGGAGAGACAAAATGGGTAGGGGTTGGCCAAGACAAAGGCTTGAGATGTGTGGGTAAGGAGGTAGAGGTGGGGGCCTTTTATAAGAGGAGAGGAGGGGCACTCTTGGAAAGTAAGGAAATGTTACTTTATTTTAGAATGAGCTTCGGATTTTAATTGTCCCACATTGATTTGTTTCGAGGATAAGGTGATAAGGGTTATAAATCCACCCATCATATTGGTTTTGGACATGTGTAGGTCTTAGATTTTACATTATCCTTCCATTTTATTTAAATCGTTAAATAATGAGGTAATCACTACATCATCATGGTGTCATAAATAATTTAATTTATTTAATGTATAAAAATTATAAAAAAAATATCATGATGTAGGAAATATTTTTAGATTTATAATCAATATTTATAGTCAAAACTCTGACTTGTATAACCCCATGTAAAAATTGTTTTAGTAAAACAACTCATGTTTGTGACATTTTTATTTTAACATTAAATAAAAAGATATTAATGTCCTTTTCCAACTAAAGTGGCTCCATGGGGTCCCCAAGTTGACCCATGGATTTTATTGGTCGTCCATGAAACATCCAATAACTGTAGGACATGTGTAAAGTTCATTTCATATTATTAAAACATTATGTTTACCTTAAACTACACTAATTACCTCTAATCTTGATTAAAAACTTAAAAGTTACTATTCATCAAAAAATTATTTTAATCCCATTGAACCGCATTTTACTTCTTAATGAAAACCATGTATGTCTTATTTTTGAAATTCAAAGCACATAATTGGTAAAATTTCATTTAAACAAAAAATCAGTTTTTATAAGTACCACTTAGTGGTTTCACTATTCATCAAAAATTGAAGTTTTTCAGAAAAATACCAAAAATTCACCCTAAGGTATATTTGATATTCCAAATTCAAAAATTATGTCTATTTTAAAAAATTCAAAACATATTAGTTACATTAATTAATTTAATAATTAATTCCCACTATCATGACAAATAGCGTGTTTTTTATGAAATAATATATATCAAAAGATTGAAACTAGTTTAAGTCCAAATTCAAAGTGAAATTAATTCCAATGTCCACCATTGGATTAAATGGTAAAAATATATTCTATTTACACTTTAAAACCAATTCAAATGATAATCTAATCATATAAATAAATTATATTAAAAAGAGGTTTTGAATTAAAATACAACATTTTTCACTGTTCATTAAAAAAATGAACTTTATCAGAAAAATACCAAAAATTTACACAAAGTAAGTTTTGATGTCCCGATTCTAAAAAAGAGTTTTATTTGGTCCAATAGAATGTATAAAAGTGACCAAAACTATATTTAATGACGGTTCTCCGTCAAAAGGTGATAAGTGAACCTTTAGTAAAAATTAGGGTATAAAAGCCGAAAATTGAATTCTTTTTGTATTTTAAGCCTTTATCTTTTATTGGATAAATGTAAAAACATTTAAAAAAATATATAATCATATTTTAGTTATTTATATCCATTCCCGCCAATACAATGGCTATGTGTTAACTACCATTTAAAATAATATTATTTTATTACTAGTGTGCAACGTAAGATTTCAATGAAACTCTTTATTGCATATTGGGTACGCTATCGAACATAGCAACCCCTTTAAAGTAAAATTAATATTTAATTCATAAATATTAAAAAATATAAAAAATGATTTATTCTTTATTTACCTGGGATGTTACATCCTTCCCCCCTTTCGGGAATTGCATCCTCGTAATTTTATTCACTTATCAAAATAAGTGAGGGTATTTATCCCTCATAGCATTTTCAGATTCCCACGTTGCCTGTTCAACCATATGGTTTTTCCACAAAACATTTACCTGATGGATTACCTTATTTCGCAACACTTGCTCTCTTCGGTCAAGAATCTGGACTGGTTGTTCATCATAAGAGAGATTCTCTTCCAACTAAACTACCTCTGGGATCAAAACATGAGATGGATCTGGCATATACTTCCTCAACACCGAAACATGAAAAACATTGTGTACCTGAGATAAACTCAGAGGTAAAGCCACTCGGTAAGCAACTGATCCAACTTTCTCCAAAATTTCATATGGTCCAATGAACCTTGGACTCAGCTTTCCTTTCTTACCAAATCACATCTCACTTTTCCACGGTGAAACTTTGAGAAAAACATGATCACCTACCTCAAAAGATAGATCCTTCATCCGGTTATCCGCATAACCTCTCTATCTGCTCTGAGCTGTTCTCATGTGTTTCTATATCAACTGAACTTTTTCTGCCATATCTTCTACCAATTCTGGTCCCATTAGCTTCCTTTCACCCACTTCATCCCAAAAAGCTGGAGTTCGACATCGCTTCCCATATAATGCCTAAAATGGAGCCATCTGTATACTCGAATGAAAACTGTTATTATATGAAAACTAAACCAAAGAAAGATGTTGGTCCCAACTTCTCTGATAATCCATCGAACAAGCTCGTAGCATATCCTCCAAGGTCTGAATTGTTCGTTCTGACTGCCCATCAGATTGCGGATGACAAGCTGTAATAGAATTTAATTCAGTACCCAACGACTTCTGAAGGCCTTTCCAAAAGTTATAAGTAAACCTCGGATCACAATCATATACAATGAAGAGGGGAAATCCTTGCAACCTAACTATCTCTTTAAGATACAATCGAGAAAGTTGATCTAGAGAGAATGTATCTTGAATAGGAAGGAATTGAGAAGATTTAGTCAATCTATCAACAATAACCCAGATTGCATTATTACCTCGAGATGTCCTTGGTAATCCCACAAGAAAGTCCATGGATATATTTTCCCATTTCTAATCTGGCACTAGTAAAGGCTGAAGCATCCCTTTCGGTAACTGCCGCTTTGCTTTAACCTGCTGAAAAGTCAAACACTTCACAGTAAAATCAGCAATATCCCTTTTCATTCCATCCCACCAATAATACTCCCGCAGATCTCTGTACATCTTAGTACTGCCAAGATGAACTAAAAACGAGGAACTATGAGCCTCACATAACAACTAATTCTTCAACTATGAATCACAAGTCATGCATAATATCTTCCCAAACCTCAAAACAAAATCATTATAAATGTTGAATTCAGGCAACTTACCCTTCAGAACTAGCTCTACCATTTTCTGCAACTCACTGTCTTGCTTCTGTGCTTGCTTAATTCTGTCTGATAGGGATGATCTCACTGATACCTGGAACAAAACAGAAGAAATTCCTACACCAACAACTTCCATTCCAAAGCTCATCAAATCCTTAACCAAAGGATCACTTTCCAAACATATCCTGGTTAATGAATCATTACTTTTTCGACTCAAAGCATCGACCACTTTATTTTCTTTTCCCGGATGGTAATGGATTGTTCAATCATAATCCTTGATTAATTCTATCCATCTCCTCTGTCTCATGTTCAATTATTTTTGAGTGAATATATATACTTTAAACTTTTGTGATCGATATATATTTCACACTTTACTCCATATAAATGATGCCTCCAAATTTTTAAAGCAAAAACAACAGCAGCTAATTCCAAGTCATGTGTAGGGTAATTTACCTCAGGAGTTTTCAACTGACGTGATGCATAAGCAATTACCTGATCATTCTGCATAAGGACACATCCAAGTCCTTTCAACGAAGCATCACTATATATAACAAACTCACCATTCCTGGAAGGAAGTGCCAAAACTGGATCATTCACCAATCTTCTTTTCAACTCCTGAAAACAATCATCACATTCTTTTGTCCAGATAAACTTAACACCCTTCTGAGTTAGCTTAGTCATTGGACTAGATAACTGTGAAATTTTTTCAACAAACCTTCGGTAGTAACCTTCCAAACCAAGAAAACTACGGATCTCGGTTACATTTGTGGGTCTTGGCCATTCTTTAAAAACTTTTGTTTTAGCAGTATCAACAGTTATGTCATCTTTTCAAATAATGTGACCAAAGAAAGAAATTTGTTGCAACCAAAACTCACACTTGCTGAATTTACCATACAATTTCTTTTCTTTCAAGGTTTTCAAAATAACCATTAAATGACTTTAATTATCCTATTTACTTTTATAAAACACCAAAATATCATCAATAAAAACAACCAACATTTTCTCCTGAGTCAACAGAGCCATCACTGCAACAAACTGTTTAGTTTTTATTCTGACCATCTCAGGATACTGATATGAAAGGTCATTTCCCTCTGTATGCCTTCCCAGAAAAGATGTTCTGTTTCCTCTATGAAAAACCATTCTTAACACAAAAATATCTTAGGAGAATCAACATGGTAATATTTAAATTCTATATCATTTCAATCATACCATAAATTAACTTATAATTTAACAATTTTCTAACTCCTAAAGTTGTCTAAACCGACCTCTGATACCAACTATAAGGCCCTGACCTTAAACCTTATGTAATATTGAATTAAATGAATAATTCACATTGAAGATCTTTTCAGGTTTAGAGTATTAGATAATTAGGACATAACTGTTACATCTCAAAAGATTACAAAGTAGACTAAGTTTCCATAAAATAAAAACTCTTAAAAAGAAAAATGTCTAGTTCCATGTTTTAGATATCATGACTTTCCCTTGCTCCCATCCTTGACCCTATTCCACATTAAGTCCTGTGAAAAAAATTTCAAAAATACTTGGGGTGAGCATAAGAAGCTCAGTAAGGGATACACAAAGAATGAAAACTGTTAGTTTTCCAAACATCAAGTAAACCATGTATACTTTATCAAAGTAATTCCTTCACCTTCATGAAGTAGTAAAAACTCTTCACTGAATAAAATATCATTACTTACCCTTTTGTAACTAGAGGATTACCATAAAACCCATATAAAGAACACATAACATATAAAGGTAACTTGGGACATAAACATACTTAAGTGGAATAACCATACTGTCGACTTCCACACATATCACTTAATGTAATAGCCATACGACCAACTTCCATACATACTTAATGGAATAGCCATACGGCCGACTTCCATACCCAATGAATTGGAGGTTATAACGTAACCACCCGTCCTAGTATTCACGACACCACTCGTCATATGGTTTATCACGTAACCACCCGTCAAATGTCCAAGTACCATTATAAAATCATAAGACATAAAACAAATATAATGGAAGGAAAACATTTCCACACTTTGATCACAATATATCACTCAAATATATTGACATAACAAATCCATTATAAAAACCATTTTCAATACCAAAATACATAAAAGATTATATGGTATTTATTTCATTTTAAAATCATCATGGCTTGTTGAGGAAGCCAAAGACCAAATAATACTCGCGGCGGAGGAAAAGGTCGTTGTCACCGCGTATGTTAAAAGAAACATTCCTCTTTGTTGTTTAGTAAAATGCTTCGTAGAAAAAGATTCCTTTTGTATGAAAGTAAAAGTAAAAATGGTTTATACACCGTATAAAATAAAGTTGTGTATAAAACGAAACATGCCTTAATGAAAAGAGATTGAGACGAAGTCCCTTACAAAGATAATTTTTTAAATGAAATAGATCTATTATGTGTATTCACTATATTTACACATAAAGAAAGTATAAATAACAGATAAGATATAATAATATCATGACATAATTTTAAAGTATGATATTAACCCAAAGAATGGAAATTGGGTTAAGAAGTTCCCTTACCTCGTGTCCGACTTGACTCGATCGTTCTTTAACGTCCTTAAAATCGGGTAACTCTCTTAGATTTGAGCTCAAAGGCATCCTTGGGAAGAATTCTGCCCAAAGTGAGGCTTCAAGGAGTAAGATAGGTAAGTGGAGAGACAAAATGGGCAGGAGTTAGCCAAGCCAAAGGCTTGAGAGGTGTGGGTAAGGAGGTAGAGGTTGGGGCCTTTTATAAGAGGAGAGGAGGGCCACTTTTGGAAAGTAAGGAAATGTTACTTTATTTTAGAATGAGCTTCGGATTTTAATGGTCCCACATTGATGTGTTTCAAGGATAAGGTGGTAAGGGTTCTAAATCCACCCATCCAATAGGTTTTGGACATGTGTAGGTTTTAGATTTTATATTATCTTTCCATTTTATTTAAATCGTTAAATAATGAGGTAATCACTGCGTTATCATAGTGTCATAAATAATTTAATTTATTTAATGTCTAAAAATTATAAAACAATTTTCATGATGTAGGAAATATTTTTATCTTTCCAATGAATATTTATAGTCAAAAATCATACTTGTATAACCCCATGTAAAAATTGTTTTAGTAAAACAACTCATGTTTGTGACATTTTTATTTTAACATTAAATAAAAAGATATTAATGTCATTTTACAACTAAATTGGCTCCATGGGGTCCCCAAGTTGTCTCATGGATTGTTTGGGTCGGCCATGACACATCCAATAAGGGTAGGACATGTTTCAAGTTCATTTCATATTATTAAAACATTATTTTTACCTTAAACTACACTAATTATCTTTAATCGAGATTAAAAACTTAAAAGTTACTATTCACTAAAAAATTATTTTAATCCCATTGAACCACATTTTACTTCTTAATGACAACCATTTATGTCGGATTTTTGAAATTCAAAACACAGATGTGGTAAAATTTCATTTAAACGAAAAATCAGTTTTTATAAGTACCACTTAGTGGTTTCACTATTCATCAAAAATTGAAGTTTTTCAGAAAAATACCAAAAATTCACCCTAAGCTATATTTGAAATTCCAAATTCCAAAATAATGTCTATTTTACAAAATTCAAAACATATTAGTTACATTAATTAATTTAATAATTAATTCCCACTGTCATGACAAATAGCGTGTTTTTATGAAACAATATATATCAAAAGATTGACACTAGTTTAAGTCCAATTTCAAAGTGAAATTAATTCCAATGTCCACCATTGGATTAAATGGTAAAAATATATTCTATTTAAACTTTAAAACCAATTCAAATGATAATATAATCATATATATAAATTATATTAAAAAGAGGTTTTGAATTAAAATACAACATTTTTCACTATTCATTAAAAAAATGAACTTTATCGGAAAAATACCAAAAATTTACACAAAGTAAATTTTGATGTCCCAATTATAAAAAAGAGTTTTATTTGGTAAATTATAATTTATAAAAGTAACCAAAACTATATTTAATGAAGGTTCACCATCAAAAGGCGATAAGTGAACCTTTAGTGAAAATTAGGGTATAAAAGCCTAAAATTGAATTCTTTTCGTATTTTAAGCCTTTATATTTTATTGGATATATGTAAAAACATTTAAAAACATATATAATCATATTTTAGTTATTTCTATCCATTCACGCCAATACAATGGCTATGTGTTAACTACCATTTAAAATAATATTATTTTATTACTAGTGTGCAACGTAAGATTTCAATGAAACTCTTTGTTGCGTATCGGGTATGATATCGAACATAGAAACCCCCTTAAAGTAAAAATAATATTTAATTCTTAAATATTAATAAATATTAAAATGCTTTATTCTTTATTTACCTGGGATGTTACAGAAGGTTCATCTCCTCACCCTCTTCCATGGTCGACACACCCTCTTCCATCAGCGGAGGTGGGAAATTTTGAAGTGTCATTGTTGAATCTTTCACATTCTCTTGTTTATCACACTGAGCATGACTCACGCGGGCTTAGAGATACGTGATGGTTACAACATGTGCACAAACATGCATTTTATGGAACTACGAGAACTCTGATTCCTTTTCAAATAAGGATAAGTGGGACGCTCTTTCAGGGACCGAGCTCACTGGATATCCTCATCAAAAATCAAACTCTAATTCCCCCAATTTGGGCATCCTCCTTAGGAAATAAGCCCCAAATTCAATCCTCAAATCATCAAGGTATCCTTTTAAGGAACTAAGCCCAAACTCATCTTTCTCAGAGGATCATACTCACCTATGAGATTTATCAAACTACGTTGGATTTGATTCCCATTAATATGGGATATGTAGGAAGCTTCCTTGAGGTTCAAACCCAACACTTCAAATCAACCTTGATCTCCTTGGGCCATATTCCCAATAGGGTCTGATCCTACATGGAAACTCATATCCTTTCCAAGATCCTCAGGCTGCTTCATTGTAAGTCCCACACTAAGTGTTGACCAAGCACCTTTCGCTTAGAGGTCCTTATCACATGACCTTAAAAGGAATGATGTGTCATATTAAGAGACACTGAACTACGAGGGTTCTAATTCCTTTCACGGGGATACGTAGGTAGTCCATTTTACGGGCATGATCCCAAGATCAAAACAAACCTTCATCTCCCTGGATGATAATAAATTCTATAGTGCCCCACTGAGTGGCTTAAAAACCAGTATCATCACAATGATGACTAAACGAACCATTAATTAGTATATTAGAGGATACTAGTGATGGAAAACCTCGAATACAAACAAATGTTTCCTTTTGATGAAGAACATTGAATGCACACTGATGATTCTAAATTTTAGACATGTTAATAAGTGATTGTAAATTCCAAGGGATACTAATGATATACTTGGTGAATTAATAAGGATTAATGGAAATATCTTAAATTTACCAAGAGAGTCTTAGAGTAGACAAAAATCCCCCCCAAGAGGGTGTGATGAGTTTGACCTCCCATCCTCTCGACCAATGCAGGTTCTTAAGTATTGTAAAGTTCAAACTTAAAGAATTCTTTACTTTTTAAAGAAAGGCACCTTTAGATAAATTACTATTAAGAGTTTCTGGATCCATAAATAAATCCAATGAAAACCGCCTGGAAATAGTGATTCTTTAAACTAGAACACATTTTTCAAGGAACTATGAAACCAAAATGGTGAACCCGACATGAATCCTTAACCAAGTTAATAATGTTACCGACATGTTAGGCCCCTATCAATTGATAAAGGAAGTCACGAAAAAGAAATTAATCATACATGTATCCTTCTAAAAAGATTTTTCTTTAATAGAGTTTTTCGTTATTCTCAGTTTTCCACAGAATTTACTTTAATCCAAAGAATGGATTTCTCCAAGACAAAATCTTTGAATTTACCAACCACTGTTCAAGCTGGATCTCCATCCAAGGGAATGAAGTTATCACCAACCCAATGTCTTCAATGTTGGGTATCTAATGTGATGGTAAATGAATATCACCAACATGGTACAATCCCATATTTGTAGGCTGCTTGAAACCCCTCCTGGTCAAAAAAAATCCTTGATCATCTAGAAAACAATGACCAATGATCAAGAAGTAGATGGGGCCAACCCCTTTCTCCAAGTATTTTGGGTCCTTATCCCCAGAACGCAACAACCATTACCTCTTTTACTACATGGAGGTGGATAAAGAGGTTACTCAAGGCCTCAATTCAAGAATGCAGAAGTCTTTATTGAGGAATCCCATCAGCAATCCCCGCCAGCAGAATCATGCGGTAGTGAACCCCCAACTTGATGGGGGTGTTTCCTCTGGGCGTTCGGCCCGAGTATCTCAGAATCGGGCACAAAAGACAAACCTCCAGGGACAACATCCAATCAAGAGGGAGAAGGTTCTTACCTCTACCCCTTCCAAATAATTCCATCGATGTAACTTGATGGAAAACAATGAGCGGGTACATACACCCATCCATCCTAAGTTTATTTCTCAACAGGCTCGTCTGACAGTAAGACACCAATCCCTCCAAATAAGCCCATTTAAATATATTGAACAATCACATAAACCTTCTCACTAGTTATCATCCAGTCATTAGGATCGTCTGACTGAATTTAAAGAGGCCCGCCAATCAAATATGGTGGCAACTGGTAAAAAGGAACATACACCTGTTTACATTCACCAATTCTGTCAGTAGTATCGTCTGCCAATATTGAAGGAAGTCCATCAACCATACTTAATGGAAAAAAACCAACAGACACATACACCTACCAATGGTCATCAAGCCTTCCAATGGTCTCCTTTGGTAGCACATGGAGAAGTCAGTCGGAAAGCTCCGACGTCAAATTTGGGGCTAACCCAACTCTCTGACCCCATGCATGAGTACATTCAATATCCATTGATAGGGAAAGGAGGATAAGAGGAGGCACATACACCTATTCCAGATACAGAATGGATGTATATTCCCGTTCTAGACACTGAAGTCACCAAACACATCTTATCAATGGTGAAAGGGTAGACGCATATCCATGCCCATATTCTGGAAGCATGCCAGGATATTTTAACCAGTACTTCAACAGTATCAGGGGAATAGACATATAAATCTATCCCCACACATGGGATGATGCATCAACATTCCATCTTAGAGTATATAGACACCTCTATTCCAGTCTAGTAGGGTTATGGGGCATGTTACCCCATATCATACAGACAATAGGATCAATAACATACACCCTTTCCAATTGGTGTTAATTGGTCCATTCCGGTAACTACTCCATGGCAGGCACATACACCTTCCCATTATAACCAATTCTTCAAGAAGGTTCCCCCATCTATGTATAAGAGAACATCCAATAAGAAGTCTCGCCAAACACTGTTGGAAAATCGAGAGTCAATCTGTGATTTGGATCCTCTTAATGCTGGAGTTCTTGAAGCCCTCAGACATTTATCTATTACAGCTCAAGATCATACCCTCTCATTACTGAATTTTGGGAGTGGTAGTTGTAATTCTGAGGTTTCCCATCGAACACTTCATCATGAAGGCTTTCTTCATGAAAATTTGGTCAATCTAGAGTGTCTATCTCCGGATGAGAGACATGGAAACCATCTATGTTGAAAAAAGACCTAGGAGAAAAAATATTTATCCCTTTCTATAATCAACCATGGTGATCCTCCCCATGATGGAATTTTCTGTGAAATTCCTATCTACTGCAGTATTTCACTTTGTCAAAATGATTCCATAATTGACAATGTATCAATGAGAAATACCTCCTATCTCGAGGAACATGAAAACTCAAATCCAATCATGTCTGATGCGTTGTCATTGACGGGTGAAACACTTTATCAACTAGAAGACATCATAAGGGAACATTCATTCTCTAAAACTCATTTAGGTTGTTTATCTTCTAATAAAGAGAATCCACTTTGGTCAGATCAAGTGGGTAAACCTCCTGTGAAAGATGATGAAGATGTGTTAAACATGAGAAAACAATTAGCTAAAGGAGAAATCCAAGTCATGTTTTGGCCTTAGGAAAATTCTAAGTTTGATATTCCAGAATTGATGATTGAAGATTGCATTCATAGAATTCATCTCAACTTATGGAAAACTCTTTGTCATTTTAAAATGAAATTCTTAGCATATGATGAATATCAAAATCATGTAAACATAAAAGAAGGGTCACAGTTCCAAATTGAATTGGCATATCTTTCAGTTTCCCAACATCCAAGGGTTGAAAAAATAGAGAACCCTTCAATGCACATGTCTTAATTCTCTAAATAGGCTGCACAATTTAATTTCTGATTCCCCATATAGTGGTCGCATCAGAGGATGGGGTGCATATAGAGCATTGAATTTCACTACACTCCAAAATTATCAAAGTCTGCCAAAAGTGGTTTCATGCAATGTTATTTCCCATGACCGACCACAATCAATAGGTTTTATATGTAATCAAATGTACACTCAAGAAATGGCCTAAACCAGTTCTCATCAGAATTAGGACCAAAGAAAAGAATGTTTTGAGCTAATTTTACATCATGACTATGAGAATCATGAGAAAGAATCCCGTTTAGAGGATGTCATGAATTAGAGGATGAAAATTTCTGAAATAGCATAGTGACCTTTTGAAACAGATGATTTGAGTGATTGCCGGATGATGCACCCAACTAATGTCTGAACCAAAATCCGAAAAATCAGAAGAGCAGTTGCACAAATTTTAGTTGTAGTAGTTCAATAATCAACCCATATTTCCAGGATGGGTGCTCATTTAATTAAACAATAAAATTCATTAAACAATGTTCAAAGATTTGAAGAAGAAGAATAGGATCAACCCCAACCTACAAGGATGGGGAATTTTTCACATCTACAAACCCCTCTTAAACAGAAGTCAGTTTTCTCCCGATTAGGGAAGAATCCGCAAGGAAAGCATACAACTGAACTATCCAATGATTCGCTTCATGTTACTGTCCACCAAATTGTTCCAGGGAATTCTTCATATAGGAGAACGAAGTCTCATGAAAGGTAAAAAGAGATACGATCTAACAGAAACACTGATAGAATTCCATTAATGCATTATGCATTAGTTAATGTCATTAACATAATTGCAGAAGATCCTCAAGAAAATAAGTCCAGTTCAGGGGAATCAGAAGATGAAGTTCTTTTTCATAATATTGTACACACCGAGGCAAATGAAGAAAGTGTTCGAACCCAAAATCAGAGGATTACCCAAAATTTAGGTATGCCTTCAAATAACCAAATCCCCCCTCTCCAAAAGACATCTTACAAGGGGAATGGAAAAAATTCAGATTGCATCTCACATTCCCCCTGGATAAGTCAATCTCTTCACTTGAATAAATATTTGTACAGTATGATAATGAAATGAAAGAGTTGAAAAGACTCAATACAGAGTTACTTCGAAACAACATTTCTACTAGTTATACTCCCCAAGAAATTCCACAACTTGCAAATACTGTAGGAGATCCTCAGAAAAGTGGATTTGCAGTAACTACAGATGCAGATAATGATTCAAGAACCCGGGTTTTTAGAGTGGGTAAAAATCCCGACCCTGTTCGAATTTTGAATTGTCCCTAAGAAAACTGGGAAAATCAGGGATGTTTTGAAAATATCCAGACTACACACTGTGTACTCTAGAGTACATGCCATGTATGGTTTGGGAGAGCACCAGCCGTGTGCCGCTGAGTACAAGCCGTGTGATGACCGTGTAGGAATTTTATACTACACGATGTGTAGTTATAGACAGGCCATGTACCCTTAACCCTATGGAGTCTATACATGGCACGTAGGCCTGTCGTATGGGTAGAATGTTTTTAGCATGTACATGTCGTGTAAAATTTGTACATGCTGTGTAGAGGGGCTGTGTATGGGGATATACATGGCGTGTGGGTAAGTCGGTGAGGAAGAGAAGTAAAACTAAGTACATGCAGTGTGCTACCTAGTACACACTGTGTAATCATGTCGACAGGTTCTAGAAATTATGTCGGTGGAAAAGTGGCCACCATATGAGTAGTAAAAAAACCTACATGGCGTGTAGTCATAAATTACACACCGTGTATTTTCTTTTTTTCACTTAAAATGGGTAGTAGCCTCATTTCTCAGGTTCTAGATAGAACCCTCGAGAAACAGGCAGCCAAGACTTCAAATTGATCCTGTTTCTTCATCCAACCCTTAATGCATACACCATTTATTCTGTTGGAACCCCATCAGTAAGGTGTTGATTCCTCTTGATCTGTTCTTCTAGATTTCTATTCTAGAACAAGTTATAGGGGTTTGAGAGGTTTTGGTTATTTTGTAGATCTACTGTGTTTTAGACCTAATTGGTGGCCATTATCAGAGGAGTATCATCATATGAGTCTCAGGTAGGTGGTGCATACCTCTTTTTGGGTTTTCATGGAATTTTGGGTGGTGTGTCCTCTGGAGTATTTTCAGGTATTTTGAGCATGAACCAGTATTTCCTGTTATTTCTTGTTTAATTATTATATGACCTACAAAATGCTTTTGGGTATGCCCTGTTACCTTTTTTTCTTGAGCGGGGCTGAGTGGGTGGTTGTTTCTAATCGAGGGATTTTGGCTAGGGATGTCAAAAATGGTATTAATTGAAAAATATGGTCTTAAAGTTTTGAGTTTAGTTTATAAAACCTAGATATGAATTGTTAGAGGCATTCAAGACCTCCATGCTATTGTTTGATAATTGTTGGGTTAGTGTAATTCAACTGTTTAGATTGTTTTGCATTTTTATGTGTTCTGTTAATTGTGTTATATATGTAATTTATGAATTAAATATGCTGAAACCTTTGGGTTGGGTTGAGAATGGACCGAATATTCTTGAGTGGTGTTGATCATAGGTTGGGCTTGGCCCGGGTTACATTGGGTGGTTTTGGACAACAGGATTGGGCGTCATGGGCATCGATTTGAGGCAAGAGGACTGTCAGGTTGGGCATGGCCCGAATTACCGGAATTGGGAGACCATCAGACTTGAGAGGCATGGTCGCAGGGACACGAGGGGTCAGTTGTGTTGTGGCTTAGGTAAAATTTTGGTGATTACTTCTCTCCCAGAACTATGAGTAGTGTGCACAAAGAGACACTCTGTGATGAGGTTTTTTTGACCACTCATGTGGGTAGAGGCCCTCGTTAGTTGCTGTTTAGGTACTATTGGTTTGGGGGTGCTTGCTGTCGGAAGCCACATAGAATGTAAGGAGCATTCAATGGATAACATTAAGGCTATCGAGTTAGGGGTAGAGGCTCGCCGTTATTGTGATGGTAGACATCACTGTCCCTATGGTTACTCTAGTTGAGAGCAGACATCGTTGACCCTCCGGTTACTCTATTTGAGCACAGACATCGTTGTCCCTCTAGTTACTCTATTTGAGGGCAGACATCACTGTCCCTATGGTTACTTATATGAGGACATGCATCGCTGTTCCTATGGGTTACTACTGTTGGGCATGCCTTCGGGACGTCGGTACTTGAGACACGTGGTGTCAGGGGGCACATGGTGTCGGGTTACATGACAGAGATTCTAGTGTTTTCCAAAGCAGGTGACACTCCACGGTGGTTTCTAAGCACCAGTGGAGTTTGTGTTTATTTTTGCATCATACTATTTATTGTTTCCCTTATAAATGCATGCCTTATTAAACACTTATATTAGGTATACACCATGGGGTGGTATCCTACTGAGATTCGTCTCACACCCTACACGGGCCCTTCAGGACGCAAGCAGACTATATGGATTTACGTGAAGAAAAGAGGCCAACTTCAGGAGCTGGGATGCATTACCTGTTGCATGGAGATGGTATGGACCTTGAGGTCTTGCCTAACTGGAGATTATTTTGTTTTTCTTTAGTTTATGTATCAGCATGCTTGTTTTGTATCTACAGTTGGTTAGCCATCGGAACCCTTTATATTTAGATATGTATGACCTTATTTGGATGTATGTTTTTTTGTTTATTAGTATTTACAAGTGATCAACATGTTGTTGTGTTCATTCCCGCTGCTATTGTTTATATTTATTGCTTCCGTTGTTTATTGATATTGAATGTGCTTCTGCTCTGCGGGTCTGGTTCGAGTTTGATGAGTTGTTTATTCCGCTGCATATTTATTATTATACTTGGACCAGTACCATTATTATTATCCTCCGAGAGGGTATAGCCTCCCCACTATACGTATAAAACCCTCACTACTAGTTAACAACCTTTGGTTTTCGGGGAGGTGGGACTAAGGTAGTAACACCCGACCCATTTAGCACTGTTCAAGTGGTTGTTCAGGTCCGGGTCGTTATAAAGTGGTATCAGAGGAGTTCTTGATAGGGATTTAGTAGCAAAGTTTTTCTGGATAATAATAAAATTGAGACTTCTATTTTATTTTCTACTGGTTTTACTATTTGAGATATTGTAGACTGGAGATAGGTTGTAATTGGAATTCGGTTTCCAACATGTGCTTTGGTGCCTGTATCCCTAGGTATGAGGGATGGACCAAGTTACCTTGGGTTAGAATTTCTGGTTGCTTTTTTCTCAGATTACAGTTTATATGATTTCCACCTTGGTGTCTCACTTGGTGTGCGATGTTATTGATTGTGATGCGTAACCCTTGAGCTAATTTGGTAAGGGAGAATTGGACCTTGTCCTGATATGGAAAGGCTTGTTTTTTTGGATTTTGATAGGCACATTCTTAGGGTATTTCAATTTAATAACTACACTTATGATTTGTGATGTGATAATACCATGTGAAAAATATCAATTTCCATGCCTTGTATTATCTTTAAATGTGAATAGGTGAGATTCCTGATAAAAAATTGCTTGTTTATTCCAATATTTTATGCCACGCTTTGTATATTTGTAAAATTACATGTGGTAGGGTATTTGGGTCTGGATCTTATGAGAGCAGACAAGTACTATGGTTGAGGTGATTTTGATCACCAGGATTGGGAAAATTGGTCATCAGTCTAAGGCAATGTTAGTTATCAGGATGGGAATGGTCTGAGTTACTTTTGATACTTAGCTCTGTTAAGTGTGGGTAAGGAAGCCACAAGGCCAGGATGCCCTGGGGAATTTTTGTGGTTGGGTAGAGTATGGGTAGTAGTTATGCACTGACTTTTATAGCATTCGTTATCTGTGTTATATATGTATAAATTTTTATGTCTGTGGGCTTTCTGAGCATTTATGGTATTCAGCGGGTTCCTTCTTGGGCGACTCAGATAGAGCATCAGACAGGAGATGGTACAGTGCCGCATGAGAAGGATCAGTTTTAGGATCTGGTGATGGCAGAGCAGGAGCCGCAGGTACATGCTCAGGGACATGATCATATTCAAGATCCAGTGTAGTTAGGACAACATCTGAGTTTGGAAGTGTTCAGACCATGGCTTGACAAGTAGCTCTGAGCTAGCCTGGTACATGTCTTGTAGGGGATCGACAGAGGCACACAGGGTACAGATCCATCTATGGAATATCTGACGCAGGAGTTCCAGTCACATCACCCACTGATTGTTTAGGGTAAGGGTGGTCCTCAAGAAGCTGAGAACTGGATAGAGAGCATGTAGATGATATTTGAGTAGCTCGAGATGCCTCCAGGGAAGAGGGTTAAGCTAGAAACATACATGTTGTGAGGACCGGAAAAGCGTTTGTGGGATGTGTAGGTTCAGGATTGCAGGCACGAGGGACTAGTATGGAAAGTCGTTGAGGACACGTTTTTCAATTACTTTTACCTAGATACACTGAGAGTCGAGAGAGCTCGGGAGTTCTTGAGTCTTCAATAGGGAGACATGACCATCATGGACTATGCAACTACTTTCACTGAGCTGTCTCGCTTTGCACATGATATGGTAAGTGATGACGTGGAAAGGGTGAGGTACTTTGAGGATAGATTATGACATGCTATTTAAATCCGGGTAAATAGCTTTAGGCTGGGTTCATTATCAGAGGAGGTGAATCAGGAGCTCATAGTAGAGGGAATTTAGAGGGATAGGACCCAGGTTGGCCGAATGATGGTTTTGGGTGATGGTTTCGGGTGATGGTTCAGATAGAAGGAAGTGAAGAAGGGATTAGTTTCAGTAGGGCAGTCATGCCAAGGAATCAGCTAGAACACCTCATATTATTTCATCAATGGTTTAATTTCAGTGTGGAAAACCAGGACGTATTCGAACTCAGTGTGATAGGCCTCTAAAGGAGTGCCAGTTATGTGGAGAAGTCGGACATCTTGAAAGGTTTTGCGGGAAGCCTTCTCAGACAGCTGATAGGTAGGGACCCAGACAGATGATGGAATATGGAGTTAGTTCAGGTTCGGTACCAGGAGAGTGTATCCAAGGTTCAACTGCACATGGGGGACGTGACAGAGATAGTGGGACCCAACTGAGGGGTCAGTGGCTAGTGACTGGAGTAGCACCGTCGGGCGGTCAGGCATCAAGAAACTGTACATCAGGCCAGGTGCATGTCGTGGAGATGCTAGAGGATGAGGAGAATGTTGAGCTGATGACAGTTATAGGTACACCACAGGTTTCGCTGTGATTTCCATGTTTTCTTTTTGGCATGACATGTAGAGGCATGTATGTTTGTGTGAACGTGATGCACATGATCTATGTGGACTGACTAGATGCTGGTCTATGGGATTGGTTCCATATCAGGTGCATGATATATATATATATATATATATATGTGTGTGTGTGTATGTATGTATGAGATGCGTAGCATCAGGGGACTCGAGGATGCCAGTTACTTGAGGTTCCATGGGAATCAGGGCATCGAGGATGCAAGTTACTTGAGGTGCCTTGGGCATCAGGGCATCGAGGATGTGGGTTACTTGAGGTGCATGGCATCAGGTTTTATTTTGTGCATCCATGGGATGCAGGACCTCGTGGAGGCGGATACCGATGTGGTGCGGGATACGTTGGCTGTCGAGAATGACACGTGAGCACTAATGAGGCGCAGGGTTGACAATGCTTCATGATAGGACCATGCGTCCGGAAAATAGGTTAGTGAACCTTTTCTTGTTTTGAGTTTTTTTTTGTTGAGACTGAGCTAGGAAATACCTAAGGTTGGGAGCCCCTTGAGGAATTTATCCAGAACCATTTAGACTGTGGAAGACATGGTTACTTTGATTAGGGTGGTATGTTTAGTTCCATATCATGGTTTATCTTGATAGGTTGGGGATGAGATATATTTAGGTGGGGAGATTGTAAGAACCTGAGTTTTTAGAATGGGTCAAAATCCCGACCCTATTTGAGTTTTGACCTGTCCCTGAGAAAATTGGGAAAATCTGGGAAAATATAGAAATTTTCAGACTACACAACATGGACACTAGAGTATACGCCATCTATGGTTTAGGTAAGCATCAACCATGTACCACTGAGTACATGTTGTGTGATGACTATGTAGGAATTTCTTACTACACAACATGTAGTTATAGACACTCCGTGTACCCTTGACCGTGTGGAGGCTATACATGGCATGTAGGCCTGTTGGCTGGGTAGAATGTTTTTAGCATGTACACGTTGTGTAATATTTATACACACTGTGTAGAGGGGCTGTGTATGGGGATATACATGGTCTATGGGTAAGTCGGTGAGGAGGAGAAAAAAAACTAAGTACACACCGTGTGCTACCTAGGACACACCGTGTACTCATGTCAACAGGTTCTGGAAAGTAGGTTGGAAGAAAAGTGGCTTCCATATGAACAGTAATTGAACCTACATGGTGTGTAGTCATAAATTACATGCCATGTATTTTCTTTTTTCCCTTAAAATGGGCAGTAGCCTTGTTTCTCAGGTTCTAGACAGAACCCTTGAGAAACAGGCGTCCAAGACTTCAAATTGATCCCATTTCTACATCTGTAACCCGATTAAAACACCGTTTGTTCCATTGTAACACCCTCAGTAAGGCCTTGACTCCTCTTGAGCTTTTCTTATTGATTTTTGTTCTAGAATTAGTTGAAGGGGTTTGAGAGGTTTTGATTCTTTTGTCGTTGCTCATCAGGGCAATTTGGCCGGGGATGCCAAAATGGTATTAATTGAGACATTTGTTTTTAAACTATTGAGTTTATATTATTAAAACTTGATATGAATTGTTAGTGGAATTCAAGACCTCAGTTCGTTTTTTTGATAACTGCTGGGTTAGTGCAATTCAACTGTTTCGATTGTTTTGAATGTTTATGTGTTCCGTTAAATGTGTTATATATGTAATTACTGAATTGCATATGCAGGAACCTTTGTGATGAGTTGGGCATGGCCCAGATATTCTTGAGTGGTGCTGATCACAGGTTGGGCTTGCCCCATGTTACATTGGGTGGTTTTGGACCATGGGATTGGGCATCATGGGTGTTGGTTTGAGGTAGAATGACTGTCAGGTTGGGCATAGCCTGGGTTACTGGGATGGCGAGACCATGAGACATGAGGGGCATGGTCGCGGGGAGATGAGGTGTTATATGTGTTGTGGCTTGGGTACTATTTTTGTGATTATCACTCACTCGAAACTATGAGTAGTGTGCACACAGAGAGACTCCGTGATGAGGTGGTTTTGACCACTTGTGTGGTTAGAGGCCCCCGTTAGTTGCAGTTTAGGTACTATTGGTTTGGGGCTGCTTGCCATAGAAATCCACGTGGAAGGTGAGGAGCCTTTAGGGGATAGAATTGAGGCTACCAGGTTTGGGGTAGAGGCTCACTGTTATTGTCAGGGAATACATCGTTGTCCCTCCGATTACTTTATTTGAGACCAGACATCACTATCCCTTCGGTTACTCTATTTGAGATCAGACATCTTTGTCCCTCCAGTTACTCTATTTGAGGGTAGACATCGATGTCCCTATGGTTACTTATATGAGGACATGAATTATTGTTCCACTGAATTACTACTGTTGGGCATGCCTTTGGACATCAGTACTTGAGACACGTAGTGTCAGGGGGCACATGGTGCCGGGTTACATGACAGAGATTCTGACATTGGCCGAAGGCGGTGACACTCCATGGTTTCTGCTGATCACCAGTGGAGTTTGTGACTATTTTTTGCATCGTACTGTTTATTTTTTTCCTTATAAATGCATTCCTTCTTAAACAATTATATTTGGTACGCACCATGGGGTGGTATCCTACTAAGATTTGTCTCACACCATACATAGGCCCTTCAGAACATGTGAAGACTTTATGGATTTACGTGTTGGAAAGAGGCCAGCATCAGGAGCTGGGCTACATTAGCTGTTGCATAGAGATGGTATGGAACTTCAGGTCATGCCTAAAAGGAGATTATTTTGTTTTTCTTTATTTCCTATATCAGCATGCTTGTTTTGTAGCTACAATTGGTTATCCATTGGTTACCTTTATATTTAGATATGTATGAACTACTTTGGATGAATGTTTTTTGATTAGTAGTAGTTACAAGTGATGAACATGTAGTTGTATTTATTTCTGCTATTGTTGTTTATATTTCTTACTTCCAATGTTTATCGATATTGAATGTTCTTCCGCTCTGCGGGTCTGGTTCGATTCTACAGATCCATTTATTCCACTGTATCTTTATTATTATACTTTAACCATTATCGTTATTATTATCCTACGAGAGGTTATAGCCTCCCCAATATACTTATAAGACCCTCACTGTCGGTAGCCTTTGACATTCATGGAGGTGCGCCTAAGGTAGTAACATCTGACCCGTTTAGCACTGTTCGGGTGGCTTCTTAGGTCCGGGTTGCTACAAATGAATTCCCTCCACTGGTTATACAATCAATGCAGGACCATATACATATTGATAGACCTATTTACATGGGTTATCAAAGACATATATCAGCACCACTATCAGTGGTCTTACCGGTCGTTGCACCAGCTCAAACTCTAGTTGCTATACATGCATAGAATCCCGCTCATCCGGATATTTCTCAAATTCTTATGAACATAATTGAGGCATTAATAACTCTATTGGAAGCTATGGAGGAACAACATGCACAAGTTCATCTAGAAAAGAGAGATTATCCTGAATGGGTGGATGTAATTCCTCCCCCACCAAATTTTGTGAATACCACATTCCAAATCTTTAATGGTTCGGGAGATCCGGAACAACACTTAACAAATTTTGTTTCTCGTTGTGATCCTATGATGGGAACTTCTCAACAACAAGAAGTAGTTAAACTTAGGTGTTTTGTATAGTCAGTACAAGGACCATCTTTTTTCTGGTATACAAGTTTGCAATCTCGATCAATTACTAGGTGGGAAGATCTCTGTCAAAAATTCCTTCTTCCATTTATCTCAACACTATCAAAGATGACAATTTTTGATCTTACCAATTGTAAAAAAAGGGAGAATGAATTAGTTTCAGATTTAATTGCTTGATGGAAGGGATTAACATATTCCTTAAGTTTATCACTCCCTCATGAAGAGTTGTTTCCAATCTGTGTGGAAAATCTGCGTGATGAATTACGCACCCCATTTATCCCTATGAAATACACAGAAAGGTTTTGAGTCCTTACATCAATCGCTCAACAGATTGAAGATTCTATTATAGAAACTAAGTCTAAAACTCATGTAATTCCATCATCTCTGAGAAGGAGGATAGGAAAAGAATAAGTTGCTACAGTCACACTCAAACAGGCACCTATACCTGCTTCTACTTTAATACCTTCATCATATCGAAGGGCTTCACTTCCTGAACATCAAAAATAATGACCACCTCATCAAGATGATCAAAGAGATCAATGGCAGAAATAGTTTAAGGAATTAGATAATAAATTTTATTCTTTTAGGAATTATAAAGTTCCTGGCTACTTCATCTCAGCCTTAGAAAACAATTTGGTTTAGTTTCCAAGACTGAAGAAGCCAAATAATGATAGAGATAAAGATCGTCCAAATCATTGTCCCTTTCATCATATGTTTGGACACCCCATTAAGGAGTGCTTTGTTTTAAAAGACCTTATAAAAAATATGGTAGACTATGGACAAGTGAAATTGAATAGTTCATCATCTCAAGTATCATGTGTTACTACTACAAATCTAGAGGAAGAGGGATAATTGAAAGAGGTTAAAAGTAAAAGTCTGAAAAATATGATGATTGGATGATCAAGAAAATAATAAATCAGGCTCATGCTATTTTATGAATGAAGTTGAAAAAACCAATTGTGTCTTCTACCACTCCCACCACAAAAAATACCATATTCATCAAAAGGCCAATCCTCAAAGAAGAAAAGTGATGATAAAGATGAAGAGCCGTCAGAAGAAGATGGGCTTATGTAAAGACAAAGTTGTCATTAACCCTGGCAAATTTTATTCCATCTATTTCAAAATCACGGGCACCGCCCTACCAAACAGAACAACTAGAATTAACCTGTAAAGAAAAATCTTCATTAGATGAAGAATTGATCATTGGTTATATTAATATTATCCATTTAACAGATCCTTATGCCAATGGTGATTCTGATTATAGTGAGACATAATTCCCTGTACCTAATTGGGGAACAAGAGGATGACGTGAAGGTCAAGGATACATGGGAAGACGCGGGAATTCCAAAAACCAACATTTAAACTCTACCCCGGCTCGAACCATATATGCAGTAGAAACTTGTGGAAGGTCCCATTCAGTAGGATCAATAAGAACAAGGATTTTCTTCCATGAAAGACAGGTTTGGTTCTGACACAATTATTTTTGAAGATCGATTAGAAGCCATAACATCTTCTTCTCAGAAAATGAATTGACTTATTCAGTCTAATTTACCAAGGCCATCAATAATTCCATCTTCTTATTCGATACAGAGTATATCTATATCAGAAGCGTCAACATCCAAAGCACCTGAAAAACCACATCTCCATGCTGGGAAACACAAACCTTTGGACCAAAATCATGATGTATTGAAACAATTGGAGCAAGTACTATCAATGTTATCAATTTTGCATGATTTTAATAAATCAAAAGTTTTTTGAGAAGAACTCATTGAGGCCTTGTTAATTCCTCAAGAATTTGAAACCAAAGTTGTTGTTGATGAGGTTTACCGTATAGAGAACGATTATGAAGAATGTCATGCAAAAATATATTTTAAGGATGAAGATTAATACCATGTTGTATATGGACATATCAGAACTGTGTATTTTTATGGAAAATTCAATGACATAGATATCCGATGAGCCTTTATTGATAATGGCTCTGAGGTTTACCTCATTCCTGTTGATACACTTCGTCAATTGGGTCTGAATGACTATGACTTAACTCCTTCGACTTTAATGTTGCAAGAATATGATAAGAATGAACAAGATCCTTCGGGCGAGATTACAATTAGAACTCAGTTTGCAGATCATGTTTCTATTTAATATTTCACGGTTGTTTGTGAGGACACAACCTTAAATATTCTTCTTGGAAGGCCTTGGTTGCATCAAAATGTAGCCAAACCCTTCTCATACCACCAATGTCTAAAATACTGTTTCAATGGTCAAATCGGAACTATTTATGGTGAAAAGGATCCGTTCAAAACATGTGAATCTTAATACATTGAGTTAAAATTTTATCACACAAAAGGAAGAGAGTCCATAATGAAGGAAATAACTAGAGTTAATGCTTCAAATGGACTGGAGAAGATTCCATCAAATCCATTCATGTATTTGAGTACAGATTATGTGCTACCCATCAATAAAATTGAAAGGGTAAAACCAAATCCAAGCACTTATCCAGTAATTTCCATAATGTGAATTGCGGCAATTAAGCCTGAAAACATGATAAAAATAATTGATACACTAAGAAATGATGGAATCCTGAATGGAGATGTTTTCATTTCATTTTTTGAACTACAACAAGCCTCTACTTTGTCAACTAGAGTAGAAGAAATTGTAGAAATTCTATGGGAAGACAAAGATGTTGATTCTCAATACATTAATCCCTCTTTATTAACACAGGTTGACCCTTCATCATCAGTAGGGTCAGATATGGTTACATCTTCTTTGGGATGTTCAAATACTGACTCCTCCTCTAACTCTGGGATTTTTTCCTCGTAATCTACTATGAAAATGAAAACACAAGAGGTAACACATGATGAAGAAGAAGCGGAAAATCTCAGGTATGATCCTCCAACATTTGATGAAGGTGTCTCTTCCACCATGGATGAACTTAGAGAAATAAATCTGGGTACAGAAGAAGATCCACGCCCCACTCTAATTTGTGCGACCATGACATCTGAAGAGAAATATGTGTATACTTCCTTTCAAAAGAATCATCGAGATATATTTTCTTAGAATTATACAGAAAATCCAGGTCTTAATCCTGATGTAACCACCCATAATTTGGGTTTTCCAGAAGAACATCATGGATTCAAGCAAGCAACAAGAATGACACACCCAACTCCTACCTCTAAAATTGAAGCTGAAGTTGATAATATTATAACGGATAACTTTGTCAGGGATGTTTAGTATCACAAATGGTTGGCCAATATTGTCCTAGTGAAAAATAGCATCAGAAAATTAGAGTCTGCATCGATTTCAAAGATCTTAACTGACATTTTCCTAAAGATGATTTTCCAGTCCTGAATTTAGAACTTCTAATTGATGAAAAAACTGACTATGAAGATCTTACCTTCATGGATGGATACTCTAGGTATAATCAAATACAAATGGTCCTAGAGGATGAATAATATACAACCTTTAGAGCCCCTCAATCTATGCTTTGTTATCGAGTAATTCCCTTTGGCTTAAAGAATGCAGGTAAAGCATACCAATGTGCCATGCACCATATCTTCAAACCCTTATTAGGGAAATTTGTTGAATGTTACATGGATGATTTGGTAGTCAAATACAGACAATGTTCCAATCATTTGGCTGATTTTGAAACCATATTCAATAAACTTTAGTATCATAGTTTGAAGATGAACCCCTTGAAATGTGCTTTTGGGGTAACCTCGGGAAAATTCTTTGGTTTCATTATACCCCATAGTGGTATCGAAGTTGATCCTGAGCAAAACAAAATAAATCCTTGATATGTCACCTACCTGAAATTTAAAATAATTAAGAGGACTCCAAGGACACTTGGCCTATATTAGGCTCTTTATCGCCAATTTGGCAGGCAAGTGTTTACACTTCACCAGATTAATGAAGAAGGGAGTCACTTAGCAATGGATTGAGGATTTCCAAAATGCATTTAATTACCTCAAGAAATATCTCTTGAGTCTACCAGTATTTATTCCACCTGTTGATAGAAAACCACTTATTCTCTATGTTACAACCTTAGAGTGATCACTAGATACCTTCCTCACCCAAAAGAATGATTCTGGGAATGAAAATAGCCTTTACTGTCTCATTCGAACTACGCTTAATGCAGAAACTCGGTTTTCAAGTATTGAGAAGTTCTGCCTAGAATTAATCTTTCCAGTTCAGAAATTAAGGCACTACCTACAACATCATGAGGTTCAATTGGTGTCTCATAATATACCGCTCAAATTTATCCCCATTCATTCTGTGCTTATAGGGTGTCTAGCACAGTGGGTGGTTATTTTGCAATAGTTTGATATCTAGTTTTTGCCTCAAAAGGAAATAAAAGACTATGATCTGACTGATTTCCATACCGAGCATCCATCTGCAGAAGATATATCATTTAATACTAAACTTCCTAATATAGAGGTCTTCTCTATTCAAGATGATTCCCAAACATGGGAAATGTATTTTGATGGTGCTTCTAGAAGTCCAATAGTGAAGTGATTGGAAAACCCTAAACTCAACAAGGTTGGATTAGGAATTGTCCTTATTTCCCCCAAAAAAGGAAGTATTTCCCTATTCTTTCCTACTATAGGAAGGTGGTACCAACAATGAAGCAGATTATAAAGCTCTCATCACAGGTTTGGAATTGGCCCTTTAGGTGCAAATGGATCATTTAAGGGTAAAAAGTGATTCAAAATTGGTAATCAAATAAATCAATGGGGAATACTCTATCAGAAAAGAAGAGTTAATCACTTTGTATGATTATGTCAGAGAGTTAATGGTTGAATTTACCTCAGAGCTGACATTGTCCTCTGTACCATGATCACAAAATGCCTAAGTAAATGCATTGGCTAATGCAGCTAGAGCCTTGGAAGATCCAAATCAGGATGAGACAATTATCATCGTAACCCATCACCATGTGGTTTCACATTTTGTTCAAACTTGAAGGGGGGAAATTAATTAAATTATCCCTATTTCTTAACTGTATGGTCATACCATGGGATGGAGAACATCCATCATGGAATATCATTAAAATGGGATACTTCCACCAAATAGGGATGAGAAGAAGTAGATCCAGTGGAAAGCGGCCAATTTTACTCTTTATGATAGTCCAGACCACCAAATGATTCTTTACAAGAGAGGATTTGATGGAATTCTCTTCAAATGAATTGATGGAGAAGAGACCACAACTGTCATGGAAAAGTACATTCAGGATATTGTGGTGCCCATAAATCTGGGCACAGACTCTCCGATTAGATCCGAAGGCTTGGATACTTTTGGACATCAATGACACAGTATTGTACATATTTCACTAAAAAATTTCATCCATATCAAGTGCATGCCAACTTCATTCATCAACCCACAGATTTTCTACATATAGATAAATACTCCTGGTCATTTTCCACATGGGGAATGGATGTAGTAGGGCCTTATCCTCCAGCCACAGCTAAACATTTCAAGTATATTCTCACTACTACTGACTTCTTCTCTAAATGGGCTGAGGCAATACCTCTCAAGGAATTCAGAGCCAAAATCATTGTTAGTTTTGTAAAAACTAATCTCATAACTATATTTTGCATCCCACATACTATTTGGATGGATAATGGAACCAATTTTTGTTTTGCTGAAGTAAAAAAGTTGTTTCTGGAACACAATATCAAGTCCAACAACTCATCTTGCTATCATGCAACGACAAATGGATAGATAGAGGCATTAAATAAGACTCCATACAATATACTCCAGAACATGGTGGATAAAGATAAGAATTCATGGAATAATAAACTTTTGAATGATTTATGGGCCTACCAGAAAACTGCCCATGCTGCTACCCAAGAAACTCATTATTCATTGGTATATGAAGCTGGAACAATTTTGCCAATTGAAATACAATTACCTTCACTTAGAATTGAAATCTGTGACCAAATGTCTACAGATGAGAGGTATCAGAAATGGTTCAATGAGTTGGAAAGATTAGATGAGAAAAGACTGCATACTTTGCCTCATTTAGAAGTCTATCAGAATAGAATTACATGACCTTTTAATAATAAATTTCTCCATTGTTCATTACTTCAATGAGAATTGGTGTTGTTCCTTAAGACTCCAATGATACCAGGAAAGAAACCTCCAAAACTTGAACCCAAATGGGAAGGACCTTATTCCATAGATAAGGTCTATTAAAATGAAGCCTATGCTTTAATCTCAATGGATGTAGAGCTCATTAAAGCTCCTACCAATGCGGGATTATTGAATAAATAATTTGTGTAATTATACATCTTAGCCATCACTGTAATACTTTAAACTGCATAGTACCATGTCCTTGCTACAAGACATAAAACTATATATCTCCCATTTTCTAGTTAAAAGATAATAAACTGCATAACAACCATAAGCATCCATGCTGCATGATGTTAAAGTGTGTATCATCTTCGGTACCAGGAGTGTGTATCCAAGGTTCAGCTGCACATGGGGGACGTGACAGAGATAGTGGGACCCAACTGAGGGGTCAGTGGCTTGTGACTGGAGTAGCACCGCCGGGCGGTCAGGCATCAGGAAACTCTACATCAGGCCAGGTGCATGTCATGGAGATGCTAGAGGATGAGGAGGATGTTGAGCTGATGACAGTTATAGGTACAGCACAGGTGTCGCTGTGATTTCCATGTTTTCTTTTTGGCATGACATGTAGAGGCATGTATGTTTGTGTGAACGTGATACACATGATCTATGTGGACTGACTAGATGCTGATCTGTGGGATTGGTTCCATATCAGGTGCATGATATATATATATATATATATATATGTATGTATGTATGTATGTATGAGATGCGTAGCATCAGGGGACTCAAGGATTCCAGTTACTTGAGGTTCCACGGGAATCAGGGCATCGATGATGCAAGTTACTTGAGGTGTCGTGGGCATCAGGGCATCGAGGATGTGGGTTACTTGAGGTGCATGGCATCAGGTTTTATTTTGTGCATCCATGGGATGCAGGACCTCGTGGAGGCGGATACCGATGCGGTTAGAGATATGTTGGCTGTCGGGAATGACACGTGAGCACTAATGAGGCGCAGGGTTGACAATGCATCATGATAGGACCATTCGTCCGGAAAATAGGTTAGTGAACCTTTTCTTGTTTTGAGTTTTTTTTGGTTGAGATTGAGCTAGGAAATACCTAAGGTTGGGAGCCCCTTGAGGAATTTATCCAGAACCATTTAGACTGTGGAAGACATGGTTACTTTTATTGGGGTGGTATGTTTAGTTCCATCTCATGGTTTAGCTTGATAAGTTGGGGACGAGATATATTTAGGTGGGGAGATTGTAAGAACCGGAGTTTTTAGAATGGGTCAAAATCCCGACCCTGTTTGAGTTTTGACCTGTCCCTGAGAAAATTGGGAAAATCTGGGAAAATATGGAAATATTCAGACTACACAACATGGACACTAGAGTACACTCCATCTATGGTTTAGGTAAGAATCATCCATGTACCACCGAGTACATGTTGTCTGATGACTATATAGGAATTTCTTACTACACAACATGTAGTTATAGACACTCTGTGTACCCTTGACAGTGTGGAGGCTATACATGGCATGTAGGCCTGTTGGCTCGGTAGAATGTTTTTAGCATGTACACGTTATGTAATATTTATACACACCATGTAGAGGGGCCGTGTATGGGGATATACATGGTGTGTGGGTAAGTCGGTGAGGAAGAGAAAAAAACTAAGTACACACCGTGTGCTACCTAGGACACACCGTGTACTCATGTCAACAGGTTTTGGAAAGTAGGTTGGCAGAAAAGTGGCTTCCATATGAACAGTAATTGAACCTACATGGCGTGTAGTCATAAATTACATGCCATGTATTTTGTTTTTTTCCCCTTAAAACGGGCAGTAGCCTTGTTTCTCATATTCTAGACAGAACCCTTGAGAAACAGGTGGCCAAGACTTCAAATTGATCCTATTTCTACATCTGAACCCCGATTAAAACACCGTTTGTTCCATTGTAACACCCTCAGTAACGCCTTGATTCCTCTTGAGATTTTCTTATTGATTTTTGTTCTATAATTAGTTGAAGGGGTTTGAGAGGTTTTGAATCTTTTGTCATTGCTCATCAGGGAAATTTGGCCGGGGATGCCAAAATGGTATTAATTGAGACATTTGTTTTTAAACTATTGAGTTTATATTATTAAAACATGATATGAATTGTTAGTGGAATTCAAGACCTCAGTGCTATTTTTTGATAACTGCTGGGTTAGTGCAATTCAACTGTTTCGATTGTTTTGCATGTTTATGTGTTCTGTTAAATGTTTTATATATGTAATTACTGAATTGTATATGTAGGAACCTTTGTGTTGAGTTGGGCATGGCCCAGATATTCTTGAGTGGTGCTGATCACAGGTTGGGCTTGCCCCATGTTACATTGGGTGGTTTTGGACCATGGGATTGGGCATCATGGGTGTTGGTTTGAGGCAGAAGGAATGTCAGGTTGGGCATAGCCTGGGTTACTGGGATGGCGAGACCATTAGACATGAGGGGCATGGTCGCGGGGACATGAGGTGTTATATGTGTTGTGCCTTGGGTACTATTTTTGTGATTATCACTCACTCGAAACTCTGAGTAGTGTGCACACAGAGAGACTCCGTGATGAGGTGGTTTTGACCACTTGTGTGGTTAGAGGCCACCGTTAGTTGCAGTTTAGGTACTATTGGTTTGGGGCTACTTGCCATAGAAATCCACGTGGATGGTGAGGAGCCTTTAGGGGATAGCATTGAGGCTATCAGGTTTGGGGTAGAGGCTCACTGTTATTGTCAGGGAAGACATCGTTGTCCCTCCGATTACTTTATTTTAGATCATACATCACTATCCCTTCGGTTACTCTATTTGAGATCAGACATCGTTGTCCCTCCAGTTACACTATTTGAGGGTAGACATCGATGTCCCTATGGTTACTTATATGAGGACATGAATTATTGTTCCACTGAATTACTATTGTTGGGCATGCCTTTGGACATCAGTACTTGAGACACGCAGTGTCAGGGGGCACATGGTGCCAGGTTACATGACAGAGATTCCGACATTGGCCGAAGGCGGTGACACTCCATGGTTTCTGCTGATCACTAGTGGAGTTTGTGACTATTTTTTGCATCGTACTATTTATTTTTTTCCTTATAAATGCATACCTTCTTAAACACTTATATTTGGTATGCACCATGGGGTGGTATCCTACTAAGATTTGTCTCACACCAAACATAGGCCCTTCAGAACATGTGAAGACTTTATGGATTTACGTGTTGGAAAGAGGCCAGCATCAAGAGCTGGGCTACATTAGCTGTTGCATAGAGATGGTATGGAACTTGAGGTCTTGCCTAAAAGGAGATTATTTTGTTTTTCTTTATTTCCTATATCAGCATGCTTGTTTTGTAGCTACAGTTGGTTAGCCATTGGTTATATTTATATTCAGATATGTATGAACTACTTTGGATGAATGTTTTTTGATTAGTAGTAGTTACAAGTGATGAACATGTAGTTGTATTTATTTCTGCTATTGTTGTTTATATTTATTACTTCCAATGTTTATCGATATTGAATGTGCTTCCGCTCTGTGGGTCTGGTTCGATTCTGCTGATCCATTTATTCCACTGTATCTTTATTATTATACTTTAACCATTATCGTTATTATTATCCTACGAGAAGGTATAGCCTCCCCAATATACCTATAAGACCCTCGCTGTCGGTAGCCTTTGACATTCATGGAGGTGCGCCTAAGGTAGTAACATCCGACCCGTTTAGCACTGTTCGGGTGGCTGCTTAGGTCCGGGTTGCTACAAATGAATTCCCTCCACTGGGTATACAATCAATGCAGGACCATATACATATTGACAGACCTATTTACATGGGTTATCAAAGACATATATCATCACCACTATCAGTGGTCTTACTGGTCGTTGCACCAGCTCAAACTCTAGTTGCTATACATGCATAGAATCCTGCTCATCCGGATATTCCTCAAATTCTTATGAACATAATTGAGGAATTAATAACTCTATTGGAAGCTATGGAGGAACGACATGCACAAGTTCATCTAGAAAAGAGATATTATCCTGAATGGGTGGATGTAATTCCTCCCCCACCAAATTTTGTGAATACCCCATTCCAAATATTTAATGGTTCGGGAGATCCGGAACAACACTTAACAAATTTTGTTTCTCGTTGTGATCCTATGATGGGAACTTCTCAACAATAAGAAGTAGTTAAACTTAGGTGTTTTGTATAGTCAGTACAAGGACTATCTTTTGTCTGGTATACAAGTTTGCAATCTCGATCAATTACTAGGTGGGAAGATCTCTGTCAAAAATTCCTTCTTCCATTTATCTCAACACTACCAAAGATGACAATTTTTGATCTTACCAATTGTAAACAAAGGGAGAATGAATTAGTTTCAGATTTCATTGCTTGATGGAAGGGATTAACATATTCCTTAAGTTTAGAACTCCATCATGAAGAGTTGTTTCCAATCTGTGGGGAAAATCTGCGTTATGAATTACGCACCCCATTTATCCCTATGAAATACACAGAAAGGTTTTGAGACCTTACATCAATCGATCAACAGATTGAAGATTCTATTATAGAAACTAAGACTAAAACTCATGTAATTCCATCATCTCCGAGAAGGAGGATAGGAAAAGAATAATTTGCTACAGTCACACGCAAACAGGCACCTATACCTACTTCTACTTTAATACCTTCATCATATCGAAGGGCTTCACTTCCTGAACATCAACAATAATGACCACCTCATCAAGATGATCAAAGAGATCAATGGAGGAAATAGTTTAAGCAATTAGATAATAAATTTTATTCTTTTAGGAATGATAAAGTTCCTGGCTACTTCATCTCAGCCTTAGAAAACAATTTGGTTCAGTTTCCAAGACTGAAGAAGCCAAATAATGATAGAGATGAAGATCGTCCAAATCATTGTCCCTTTCATCATATGTTTGGACACCCCATTAAGGAGTGCTTTGTTTTAAAATACCTTATAAAAAATATGGTAGACTATGGACAAGTGAAATTGAATAGTTCATCATCTCAAGTATCACGTGTTACTACTAAAAATCTAGAGGAAGAGGTATTTTTGAAAGAGGTTAAAAGTAAAAGTCTGAAAAATATGATGATTGGATGATCAAGAAAATAATAAATCAGGCTCATGCTATTTTATGAATGAAGTTGAAACAACCAATTGTGTCTTCTACCACTCCCACCACAAAAAAAACCATCTTCATCAAAAGGCCATTCCTCAAAGAAGAAAAGTGATGATAACGATGAAGAGCCGTCAGAAGAAGATGGGCTTATGTAAAGACAAAGTTGTCATTAACCCTGGCATATTTTATGCCATCTGTTTCAAAATCACGGGCACCGCCCTACCAAACAGAACAACTATAATTAACCTGTAAAGAAAAATCTTCATCAGATGAAGAATTGATCTTTGGTTATATTAATATTATCCATTTAACAGATCCTTATGCCAATGGTGATTCTGATTATAGTGAGACATAATTCCTTGTACCTAATTGGGGAACAAGAGGATGACATTAAGGTCAAGGATACAGGGGAAGACGTGGGAATTCCAAAAACAAACATTTAAACTCTACCCCGGCTCGAACCATATATGCAGTAGAAACTTGTGGAAGGTCCCTTCAGCAGGATCAATAAGAACAAGGATTTTCTTCCATGAAAGACTAGTTTGGTTCTGACACAATTATTTTGGAAGATCGATTAGAAGCCATAACATCTTCTTCTCAGCAAATGAATTCACTTAGTCAGTCTAATTTACCAAGGCCATCAATATTTCCATCTTCTTATTCGATACAGAGTATATCTATATCAGAAGCGTCAACTTCCAAAGCACCTAAAAAACCACATCTCCATGCTGGGAAACACAAACCTTTGGACCAAAATCATGATGTATTGAAACAATTGGAGCAAGTACTATCAATGTTATCAATTTTGGATGATTTTAATAAATCAAAAGTTTTTTGAGAAGAACCCATTGAGGCCTTGTTAAGTCCTCAAGAATTTGAAACCAAAGTTGTTGTTGATGAGGTTTACCGTATAGATAACGATTATGCAGAATGTCATGCAAAAATATATTTTAAGGATGAAGATTAATACCATGTTGTATATGGACATACCTGAACTGTGTATTTTTATGGAAAATTCAACGACGTAGATATCCTACGAGCCTTTATTGATAATGGCTATGAGGTTAACCTCATTCCTGTTGATACACTTCATCAATTGGGTCTGACTGAATATGACTTATCTCCTTCGACTTTAATGTTGCAAGAATATGATAAGAATGAACAAGATCCTTCGGGCGAGATTACAATCAGAACTCAGTTTGCAGATCTTGTTTCTATTTCATATTTCACAGTTGTTTGTGAGGACACAACCATCAATATTCTGCTTGGAAGGCCTTGGCTGCATCAAAATGCAGCCAAACCCTTCTCATACCACCAATGTCTAAAATACTGTTTCAATGGTCAAATCGGAACTCTTTATGGTGAAAAGGATCCGTTCAAAACTTGTGAATCTTAATACATTGAGTTAAAATTTTATCACACAAAAGGAAGAGAGTCCATAATGAAGGAAATTACTAGAGTTAATGCTTCAAATGGACTAGAGAATATTCCATCAAATCCATTCATGTATTTGAGTACAGATTATGTGCTACCCATCAATAAAATTGAAAGGGTAAAACCAAATCCATGCACTTGTCCAGTAATTTCCATAATGTGAATTGCGGCAATTAATCCTAACAACATGAGAAAAATAATTGATACACTAAGAAATGATGGAATCCTGAATGGAGATGTTTTCATTTCATTTTTTGAACTACAACAAGACTCTACTTTGTCAACTAGAGTAGAAGAAATTGTAGAAATTCTATGGGAAGACAAAGATGTTTATTCTCAATACATTAATCCCTCTTTATTAACACAGGTTGACCCTTCATCATCAGTAGGGTCAGATATGGTTACATCTTCTTTGGGATGTTCAAATACTGACTCCTCCTCTAACTCTGGTATCATTTCCTCATAATCTACTATGAAAATGGAAATAGAAGAGGTAACACATGATGAAGAAGAATAGGAAAATCTCAGGTATGATCCTCCAACATTTGATGAAGGTGTCTCTTCCACCATGGATGAACTCAGAGAAATAAATCTAGGTACATAAGAAGATCCACGTCCCACTATAATTTGTGCGGCCATGACATCTGAAGAGAAATATGTGTATACTTCCTTTCAAAAGAATCATCGAGATATATTTTCTTAGAATTATACAGAAAATCCAGGTCTTAATCCTGATGTAACCACCCATAATTTGGGTTTTCCAGAAGAACATCATGGATTCAAGCAATCAAGAAGAAGGACACACCCAACTCCTACCTCTAAAATTGAAGCTGAAGTTGATAATATTATAACGGATAACTTTGTCAGGGATGTTTACTATCACAAATGGCTGGCCAATATTGTCCTAGTGAAAAAAAAGCATCAGAAAATTAGAGTCTGCATCGATTTCAAAGATCTTAACTGACATTTTCCTAAAGATGATTTTCCAGTCCTGAATTTAGAACTTCTAATTGATGAAAAAACTGACTATGAAGATCTTACCTTCATGGATGGATACTCTAGGTATAATCAAATACAAATGGCCATAGAGGATGAATAATATACAACCTTTAGAGCCCCTCAATCTATGCTTTGTTATCGAGTAATGCCCTTTGGCTTAAAGAATGCAGGTAAAACATACCAATGTGCCATGCACCATATCTTCAAACCCTTATTAGGGAAATTTTTTGAATGTTACATGGATGATTTGGTAGTCAAATCCAGACAATGTTCCAATCATTTGGCTGATTTTGAAACCATATTCAATAAACTTCAGCATCATAGTTTGAAGATGAACCCCTTGAAATGTGCTTTTGGGGTAACCTCGGGAAAATTCTTTGGTTTCATTATACCCCACAGTGGTATCGAAGTTGATCCTGAGCAAAACAAAATAAATCCTTGATATGTCACCTACTTGAAATTTAAAATAATTAAGAGGACTCCAAGGAAACTTGGCCTATATTAGGCTCTTTATCGCCAATTTGGCAGGCAAGTGTTTACACTTCACCAGATTAATGAAGAAGGGAGTCACTTAGCAATGGAATGAGGATTTACAAAATGCATTTAATTCCCTCAAGAAATATCTCTTGAGTCTACCTGTATTTATTCCACCTGTTGATAGAAAATCACTTATTCTCTATGTTACAACCTTAGAGTGATCACTAGATACCTTCCTCACCCAAAAGAATGATTCTGGGAATAAATATAGCCTTTACTGTCTCAGTCGAACTACGCTTAATGCAGAAACTCGGTTTTCAAGTTTTGAGAAGTTCTGCCTAGAATTAATCTTTGCAGTTTAGAAATTAAGGCACTACCTACAACATCATGAGGTCCAATTGGTGTTTCATAATATACCTCTCAAATTTATCCTCATTCAACCTGTGCTTATAGGGTGTCTAGCACAGTGGGTGGTTATTTTGCAATAGTTTGATATCTAGTTTTTGCCTCAAAAGGAAATAAAAGACTATGATCTGACTGATTTCCATACCAAGCATCCATCTGCAGAAGATATATCATTTAATACTGAACTTCCTAATGTAGAGGTCTTCTCTATTCAAGATGATTCCCAAACATGGGAAATGTATTTTGATGGTGCTTCTAGAAGTCCAATAGTGAAGTGACTGGAAAACCCTAAACTCAATAAGGTTGGATTAGGAATTGTCCTTATTTCCCCCAAAAAAGGAAGTATTGCCATATTCTTTCCTATTATAGGAAGGTGGTACCAACAATGAAGCAGATTATAAAGCTCTCATCACAGGTTTGGAATTGGCCCTTCAGGTGCAAATGGATCATTTAAGGGTAAAAAGTGATTCAAAATTGGTAATCAAACAAATCAATGGGGAATACTCTATCAGAAAAGAAGAGTTAATCACTTTGTAAGATTATGTCAGAGAGTTAATGGATGAATTTACCTCAGAGCCGACATTGTCCTCTGTACCGTGATCACAAAATGCCTAAGTAAATGCATTGGCTAATGCAGCTAGAGCCTTGGCAGATCCAAATCAGGATGAGACAATTATCATCATAACCCATCACCATGTGGTTTCATATTTTGTTCAAACTTGAAGGGAGAAAATTAATGAAATTATCCCTATTTCTTAACTGTATGGTCATACCATGGGATGGAGAAGATCCATCATGGAATATCTTCAAAATGGGATACTTCCACCAAATAGAGATGAGAAGAAGTAGATCCAGTGGAAAGCGGCCAATTTTACTCTTTATGATAGTCCAGACCACCAAATGATTCTTTACAAGAGAGGATTTGATGGAATTCTCTTCAAATGAATTGATGGAGAAGAGACCACAGCTGTCATGGAAAAGTACATTCAGGATATTGTGGTGCCCATAAATCTGGGCACAGACTCTCCAATTAGATCCGAAGGCTTGGATACTTTTGGCCATAAATGACACAGTATTGTACATATTTCACTAATAAATTTCATCCATATAAAGTGCATGCCAACTTCATTCATCAACCCACAGATTTTCTACATATAGATAAATACTCCTGGTCATTTTCCACATGGGGAATGGATGTAGTAGGGCCTTATCCTCCAGCCACAGCTAAGCATTTCATGTATATTCTCACTACTACTGACTTCTTCTCTAAATGGGATGAGGCAATACCTCTCAAGGAATTCAGAGCCAAAATAATTGTTAGTTTTGTAAAAACTAATCTCATCACTATATTTTGCATCCCACATACTATTTGGACGGATAATGGAACCAATTTTTGTTTTGTTGAAGTAAAAAAGTTGTTTCTGGAACACAATATCAAGTCCAACCACTCATCTTGCTATCATGCAACGACAAATGGATAGATAGAGGCATTAAATAAGACTCTATACAATATAATCCAAAACATGGTGGATAAAGATAAGAATTCATGGAATAATAAACTTTTGAATGATTTATGGGCCTATCAGAAAACTGCCCATGATGCTACCCAAGAAACTCATTATTCATTGGTATATGGAACTGGAACAATTTTGCCAATTGAAATACAATTACCTTCACTTAGAATTGAAATATGTGATCAAATGTCTACAGATGAGAGGTATCAGAAATGGTTCAATGAGTTGGAAAGATTAGATGAGAAAAGACTGCATACTTTGCCTCATTTAGAAGTCTATCAGAATAGAATTACGTGACCTTTTAATAATAAATTTCTCCATTGTTCATTACTTCAATGAGAATTGGTGTTGGTCCTTAGGACTCCAATGATACCAGGAAAGAAACCTCCAAAACATGAACCCAAATGGGAAGGACCTTATTCCATAGATAAGGTCTATTAAAATGAAGCCTATGCTTTAATCTCAATGGATGTAGAGCTAATTAAAGCTCCTACCAATGCGGGATTATTGAATAAATAATTTGTGTAATTATGCATCTTAGCCATCACTGTAATACTTTAAACTGCATAGTACCATGTCCTTGCTACAAGACATAAAACTATATATCTCCCATTTTCTAGTTACAAGACAATAAACTGCATAACAACAATAAGCATCCATGCTGCATGATGTTAAAGTGTGTATCATCTTCATCCTTGTCGCACGACGTTAAACTACCTGACATAATTTGTAAAACCAATGTTTTATTTATAATACATTAGAAGTTTCCAAAATCAAACATCCTTGACATCATCACTACTCTTTAGTAGTACATGAGTCCCTCTATTTCCTATGTCGAAGTCAGATCTTCATAGAGACCATGTTTCAAGAACTACATATTGCTGATTCTCATTTTCAATGAGTTATTTAGGGATGCAAAAATATCTAATTTTGTGACCAACCATAATCACAAAATATTCTAATTTTCTTTTCTTCTCCTGTATATGAATCAGATCTATACAGAGTGTTTCCTTAAGATATATGATTTGGTCTTTATATCATTTTATGTCTTAAAAATTTACAAGTCTCTTAGAACATGTTAAAATCCCCCATTCTTTATGTCAAACTCCATTCACATGAGGAAATATGGTTTAAAGAACTATGTACGGCTTTATTCTCATTTATTTTGAGATATGCAGAGATGCCTAGTTCTCAAATCTTGGGACCAGCCATGAAACCCCTGCTTTATTTCTTGTATAAGAATCAAATATGCATAGGAAATGTTATAAGAATTACGTATGACTTGATCCTTTCCCCAAAAAGAGATATAGTGACACTTTAAGTGTTATCCTTTAACCTAGTTACAATATTTCTTTTCCTTTAACATCGATTCATCTTCGTCCTGACTGTACAATATTAAACTACATGGAAATCTAACACCCCATTCTTCATTTGCATCACTATTTCATTATAAAAGAAACCCTTACTCCTCATTGTTTCTCACAGCTAGAATAGCTCATGTGAGCTTAGAAAGTGGGTAAATGGATTATTTATATAAGGTTTTTTTTAATTTATTATGGGGTTAATAATGTCCTCACTACATGACTTAAAACTACATAGTATAATATCCTCATTACATGACTTCAAAATACATAGTATAATGTCCTCATTGCATGAATTAAAAATACACATCACCATATTCATTCAAAGGAAATAAAGAAAGTCTCCAATTTAAATATGAGTTTGAACAATGTAAATGACATCAAGATCATGGTCAATATTGATTCAAATATTTCTCATAAACATTGAACATAAACCCTCGTCCATATTTCACACTCTTAATCTTTAATATTTCTATATCCCCATAACCTTTCTTATGGTTTCTGGTGATAGGATTTCTATTACCTGAGAGCTCTTTTGCCTGACTATGCAACATGTGCCCTTAGGTGGCCTTGCATAAGTTGCCTACAAGACATTCCTGTCAGTCAAAAGATGCCACTATTTGGCTATGCAACATATGCCCTAGTTGGCTCTACATAATACAACTCCCATAATGGGTTTTCTAAAATATGGTAACTTCGTTCTTGGTTATAGCATCTTTCTCCCCTTTAATATTTTATGAAAATATACAATAATATGTATTTTAAAACAGCCATTTAAGTATACTTGTCCGATTATCTTTATCACAATTTGAAAGTCTTCAAGACCATGGTTTACGCATTTCCCTCACCATGTGTTTGATTCAGTATGAAATAACCTTGAATCACTTGGGTACATGTTATATATTGTTTCCATTTCTGGTCCTAATTGTAAGATCTAAAACTACAGACACCATACCTCTTAAGTTTAGGTCAAACCTTTATAAAAGTCTTATTCCTCAAATTATTTGGACACTATAATTTGGAAATACCCCTTCCATATTCAGGTACCTTTCTCCATAAATCATACTCTATGCTTCAAAAAATCTGAATACCCATAAAATTTCTTTGGCTTTTAGCAATAGAATGTTAAACTTTTAAGAGCTCTTTTGTTTGACTATTCATTTCATGCCTTTAGGTCTCCTTGCATAAGTTGCCTACATAACAAGCCTATCAGTCAAAAGATGCCATTATTTGGATATGTAGCATATACCCCAGTTGGCCCTGCATAATACAACCCCTATAACGAGTTTGTCAAATAATGGTAACTTCATTTTGGGAAAAGACTTCCTATAATGTTTTTATCCCTTTCCCCATATCATTCCTCGATTTTAGAAATTCCCAAATAATAGTTTAAAATTTTCCCATTCAAACCTGAGTATGATAGTATATTTAGAAAAAAATTATCATGAAATTGGGAGAGATTCATACTTTTGGTTAGAGCTAAAGACCTTAAATTAATGCCACCCATTGTCCTCACTCCATGACTTAAAACTGTAGAGTACAACATCCTCACTGCATGAATTAAAACTGCATAGTATGATATCAGAAATTCCCTTTTCCTATTCATAACTTTTGTTGGTATAAAATAGCCCTTTTTCATTCTTAATATTTCTTTCCTTGAAAAAACCACCCACTGTGGTTTTGAGTCACTCAAATCTTATTTTCCACTATCTATCAACAGTAAAGTGTTAAACTTCAATAAGCTCCTTTGTATGACTATGCAACACGTTCCATTAAGAGGCCTTGCTTAAGTTGCCTACATAATAGGCCTGCCAGCCAAAAGATGCCACTCTTTGGCTATGCAGCACATGACCTTAGGAGGCCTTTAATAACATGCCTATATAATAGGCCTGTCAGCCAAAATATTCCACTCTTTGGCTATGCAACACATGCCCTTAGGAGGCCTTGCATAAATTTCTTACATAATAGGCCTATCAGCCAAAACATGCCACTCTTTTGCTATGCAGTATATGCCCCAGTATGCCCTTTATAACACAACCCCTTTAATAGTTTTTTCAAATAATGGTAACTTCGTTCATGGAAGAGACTCCCCTTATGTTGATACAGGTTTTAAATTTGGTATCCATAAAAAAACATGGCCCATGATTTCCCTTAGAAATGTTTAAAGAATATTAAATCAATTCTTAGACACAATGTTTTGTTTGGGATTTAATTCAAAGTTTATGGTCAAATCTATTTGAACCTAAATATTATCTCTTTATAGTCAAACATGCATGATTATAAACTGTCAACAACAAAAGACTTGGTACTCATTAGATTGAGAACCCATGAAGGGAACTCTAAACAAAAGTTGAGTCCAAGCTCACTAAACATACATTTTTTGTTTGATTTAGGTAATATTGAGCAATAAAAAAATAGGTAAAAAGATACCAAATTTGTGGGGATATCCATATAACCCTATAAATAATCAAATTATGCTCATTAGGTCCCTCAACTCTATAAGAAAATTTTGAGCACTTCATTTTTTATTATAATAATGACTGTTTAACATAAAGGAATCATTATCATCATTTAACTTTCAAATTGCAATCATGAAAAGAAAAAATGAATATTTATATGATTGAAAACAAAATTTCTTTCATTCATATGAAAATATAGGGCCATCCAAAAAATGGCGCCTCTCAATGATGTTTTAGAATAAACTCTCAACATGAATTTTCATTTTTTGGACCACTTCATAAGCTCTATCAGCTTCCTGTTGAAGTTCAGATAGTTGAGAAACTCCAGTCTTATCAGCCAGATGAATTGCTTCTTTAGTAGTTGAAATGGTAGTTATTCCCTCTAATTTGTTTTCTCCCATTGTCTAATTTAACATCTCTAGCTTGTTATGAATAACATCCAATTTCTGTTGAAGATATAAAAAATCCTTTATGGTATCTTTGATTTTTTGGATAATTTCAAGTGATTTATTGTTATGATTTTACTCCACCTCAACAACTGTATCTTGAAATCCCTCAATATTGATGAGTTGTTTAGCCTGTTCAAAATCTTTTCGTAGATTATGCACTTTCTCCCGTCAGATAATAGTATCTTTCATGGAATCACAGACTCGCTGATAATTAAATCCACCAAATCCCAATATGCAGAATAATGCTGTGAGTTTTGAAAAATGGAATAACAATTCATTTAAAGGATTTTAGGCAATTATGATCTAGATATGCCACCATGTCCTCTTACATGCCATTATAAGAGCATATTACATCTCTAAGTATGAATATGAGTCACTCCCATGAGGTAAAATGTACTCTAGAAAGAGGTCGCTAAAAGAATTGCCTTGTTCTTCTTCTATTGAGATAGTATAATCTTAAACTTCTTATATAGGAACCGATAACCCTAAATGATAAATCAAGGTCATTATTAGTTTCACATGGAGGGAAAAAATATGATTCAAATAGATGATTATATTTAACCAATAATAATTCAGCTACTTGATTGGATTCATTCGCCATATTCTCAGCCTCAGTGTTCTGAGTAGATGTTTCTTGAGAAAGGTTATTTCCTTAAATTTTCTTAGATATAACATTTGAAGACTCTAGAACATCACTTAATGAAGGATTCTCTATAGGTATTTCTCCACTCCTAGTGGAAGGATAAAGTGGAACACCATATTCCTGAATATCCTTTGTAACATTTTCTATAGATAAAGCTACATAAGGTAATCTTTGATATAAATAATCAAGTTAGAGAACAAATTATGTATGGAAAATGAAAGAATATGGACTTACGACCTTTCAATTACTCCTGAAAATCCCCAAAGTCCTTGATGGAACCTGGAATATCAATATTTGGATTAAGGGTGTCCATCATTTCAGTGTATATGATCTGAAATGTTACAACATCCTCACTATTTAAGGTATCCAAAAAACATTGGTTGATGCCCAAATTGGCTCCACTAGCATTTTGTTCCATTGGATCTTCAATTGTTATGGCAGAATCTGGTCTTTCTAGGTTTGGGTCAATATCAGTATGTTTCTTAGATTTCCCTGGATATTCATTACTTTCCTCTAAAGCAATAAGAATATCAGTGTTGACTATTTCAGGATCCTTTGAAAAAAGAAACTAAGGAATGTATTTAGTCTTACCATGACTTTCCTCTCTCTTAACAGAGCTAATAGAAGGTATAGCTGAATCTTTTAACGATTTATCTACTAAAATTACAGATTCGTCAGCATGAACTTGGGTTTCCGCTGTGGATTCTTTTTTTGGTCTTGAAGAATCAAATCTTAATCCCTTGAGAGAAGAGAGAGACATAGATTATACAAGAGGATACAACATGGTTACTGGGATATATTTAGAAAGATGTATGCCTTAAGGATCATATAAATACTTACTCCTTCAGCAAACACTTTGAATCAATCTCATTACTCTCTTGTGTTTTTATTCAAAATCTTGGGGTTAAATTGGAACACTCCACTTTTCTGGTGAAACTTGAGGTAATGGTTGAGGATTATCTATCTCCATTACCCAAGTCATGATTCTTTCCCCTGGAGAAAGTTCTTGCTACCTGGGAGGATCATTTGTTGCGTCAATAGGATAGCCTACAAAACCATACTTAGGTGATTCAAGAATTGGTCCGGAGCTTCCTTATCTACATTCAAGATGCACAAATACATTTCCATAAAGATTAATGATGATAAATTGTAAAATAGAGTTGATACAAAAAAGGGAAATATATTTTCAGTGTTAACATAAATATACCAATCCTCCTCAGTGTTGATAATTACCCCTTCACGGACTCCTTAGTTGAGCATATGTGATACTTGTTTAGAGGCTGCGATTTCTTCAGCAGTTTCATATATAAAAACCTCCATATCCACAATATACTTCTGTACTTCAGCCAATTTATTGTTTGGATTACAATCAGAAGGTGCCTTGATGTCATAAATATCTGGTATTCGAATTCCATGTTAGAGAAATGCCCATGTGTCCCTAAGATCATGGGTTACACTCTCCCAATGATGAACGGCTGAAGGTTGCACATAATTCGATCTTGGTATGGTTGACTATAGAGGATATTCAACACCTTCTGATTGGGGAACTTCTTCAAGCCTCCTTTCTTCAGAAAGTTCAACAGATGGAATAGGAATCTCCTTTTGATGGTGGTGTCTGGATTGCCTTGGAGTTGGAGATTTTGCTTCTCTAACACTAGTCTTCCAGGTATACCTCCTGTGAAGAAATTTTGAGGGATATGAAACCTTTGGAACTTCTGTATCATCTCTATCCTAAGACTTCTTACCATGATTTACATGTGCAAAAGTTGTTGTAGCCGCCACTCAATATATTCCTTTTGTCAAAGCCTGTTGAGGATACGAAGAAACCCAAGCTTTGAAATACCCAAATTCCAACCCGATCGATGGATTTGATAGAGGTAATATAATCAACAAATTTGGATACCTCTAAATCCTTTAAAATCCATAATTGTCACACTACCATTGGGTGTTTTTCATTTATGACATACATGGGTGGAAAAGTATTTGATTATTGAAGACACATGAATGACGAGCAAATCTATAGGGGATGTAGGCCTCACATATACTTTCACAATCAATCCTGGTTGAAAATATGCTATCCCTGAATGCTATCTTATAAGATCTCAGCTCATAATTATCTTCTTTTCTATCATCAATAAATGTTCCAACTAGTGGTTTACCAAAAAGAAAGAATCTGAATTCTCCTGATACATTCAATACCTTAATCACCTCGTCAGGTCTCATGTTCAAAGGATTAATACCAGAAACGTTTTGCAAAAATGGGGTTAATCGACCATTGGGAACTCTGACTAAATTCAACACTGAGTATGGAGAAAAATGTGCTGCAATTAAGCCCCACAACACTTGTAATGTCTTTGAAATCCTAAATGGAGCTTTCCCATTTTATAAATGCACCAGGAGATGGTAAATTCTTGCTAATATATGGGTTTCTATCCAAATATACTTCCCTTCTACCAATTTAGCTGCAATGATGAAAGTCTATAATCTTACTCCACCTCTGGATTCACAGACTGGAAGAAAATAAAAACTTAGACACATATCAAGGAAGTCATCTAAGTGTACTTTTGCATCTACATAGGGTTTGAATTTATGGCCCCAGTGGTTATAATCGCCACTTTCTAGAGTAGGCCCATATGTGCTTGAACAACCTTAGTTTTCTGTAGAAGGACAAACACTAGGAGGTCCACAGGTTGGACCTTCCTCTGTTGTTGGTTCTATGAATTCTTCCATCCACACTCTAGCATGGATATCTTTCTTGTCTTTAGGAAAATTATTCTCTATCTTAAATAATTCATGAGGTAGTAGTGGTGTTCTTGAAGCATCACCCCGTGTTTTAGTAGGTGGAATGAATTCATTATACATTTCCTCAAGAATGGGAATTCTATCTATTTGGTAAGTATCCCAGAGACTAATACCAACTTCACTGTGCGTTAAATTAAAGGAATTCGTTTGTGGACTCCATCGCCTCAGTAATTCAAGAATGAATTCATTTTTTATAAACATAGTTTTTCCCCATCCAGATAGTTTTGTAGATATGAACATCTGATAACTCTTTTCAAAATTCAGCACAATTATGATGTACCCAGAATGCCCATATCCACTTAGGTTTTACACCTCCTCCAGAATGATGTTCCCAATCTTCTTTCCAACCATTAGAATGATCTATTTGAGAATCCTGAAAATTGGAATCATAACAATGTGGTCTTGGCTCTACAACATGATCCTTAATATCGGGAGTGCAACCACTATGATGAAGGATACAACTAATAGAGATATTTCATTCTTGTACTGGAACCCCCTTACACTAATATTCATACAGTTACAGTTGGAATACTGAAAAAACCAATTCTTTGTAAAGTACTTTTTAACCGATGGAACATGGGAATCTAAGAAAATCCCATGCCTGTACAAAGGTAAATAAGGACTTTGTGCATAGTCATGTTGGTATGAAATTAGAACCTTCCATAGCCTAAGAATAGTACTATCAACAATATCATAATAGCCTAGTCCGATGATCTTCATTATTTCATCTTGGAAAGACTTAGCTTCTTCAGTATGAGTCATCAAATGAGTCATTCTTTCCTGCAAAAAAATTACCAAACTTGTAGGTCCATATTTTAAAGAGGAAATCAAAAATTTGGAAAAGGAAATTGTTTGCGTATGTCCTTCGATGAGGCTTGTCTCATAGGTCCTTTGATGAGGTCCGTCATGTAGGTCCTTCACAAAGGGTCCTATTGGAAATCCTCTATTGAAGTTGTTTAGCATAGCTCCATCACTTAAAATAATTTTACCATGAAGAAATTTCAAAGAAATTATGCGAGGGAACAACGCGATAAAGCTGATAAAATGTGCTATGCAACGAGATCCTCAAAAATGTTGGAGAAAACACAGATGAAGAAAAACAAAATTGCGAAGGGTGAGACCTATTTATAGGCAAATGAAGACCTATGCTTCTGGACGGAGTGAAACCTCTTCGCGTCGTACCTCTGTGAAGCACCTGCACAAGAAACCTGTGCGGTAAACCTGCACTGTTCGACCACATTCTCCTCAGGACTTGACCCTCTTTGTAACTTTTGGATCCAATCCTAAGGTGGGGGGGATTTTTTTGACACTACTTGAGAAAATAACAAAAAAAATTATAAAGAAGAAACTCTAGATATTTAAGATCCCAAAGCAAGGTTCAAGGAGTACAAAGAAAAATCAACAATACTTCCAGAGAGATTTGAAATAGAGTAGCTTCATAGGCCTATGGGACAGATCTACGTGGCCGACCTACGTGGTTGACCTACATAATGGATCTACGCGACCGAACTATGCAGTTGACCTACATGATGGCTCTGCATGACTGACCTATGCGGTTGACCTATGCAGCAGATCTCTGCACCCGAAGATGTTTTGTACACGTACATAGAGTGCCTGCGTAGTGGAGCTACGTGAAGGACCTGTGTGGACAACATCTCTTCGACCAGGCCCCATACATTCCTATAAATATAGCCCTTGGGCTTTCTATTTGTGGAATGAAAATTTTGAAGAGACTCTCTGAAGCTCCCATTGCATAGCTCTTTCTCTTAGATCAATCAAATTATCTCAGGTAGCTCTATAAAATATGAGAGAAGAGAAAATTAAATGGTATAATCATGTTTTGAAAGTTTTTTATATAAATTTTACATAGATTTGGTTCTCCTATGTAAAACATATTTTCTAGTCATCAGCCATACCTACACGGCGTACCAGTGCGGCGTACCTGCAGGGCATACCTGCGCAGCGTACCTACGCGGTATACCTGTGCAGCGTACCTACGTGGCATACCTACATGCCATACCTGTGTGGCGTACTTGCTTTCCATACCTGCATGACGTACCTGTGTGCCACACCTGTGTTGTACATCAACGCGGGGTACCTATGCGGAATACTTGCGCAAGGGACCTATGCAACCATCTTAAGTACTTTTTTATGGTAGGGTATATCCTTCATTGGTCCCCTTATCTGAAAGGAACTAAGTTGAAACCATCGCCAAAACCTCCTGAATTATCAAACCATTGGAAAAAGAACATCCACGTGTCTCTTATCTGGGATTGTATTTATGCAGTTAGAGGTTTCCAACATTTGTTTCACAATGGGGTTATGATTCATGGAATTTATGTGGGTTTGTATATCGAAAGTCACATGGAAGTTTCTCCCAGAAACAGTGTTGGGAAGATCCCAGTTTGGAGGATGGTTGGGTCTTGTCCTCTCCTTTCTTAATAAGGTGACCCGGAACCTCAAGTCTCTGGTAGGGAAGGTACAGTTCACACTTACTTTTCCTCTTTCCTACCAGGATCAATCTCACTGGGCAGCCATCCTGGTATAATCCCCTCACCTTCATCCCTTCCTCATTACATTGGACCCCTTCCCAATGTAAATAGAACAAAGGGAAGGCTCATCACCTCACCCTCTTCAACAGTCGACGTGCCCTCTTCCATCAGCGGAGGAGGAGAAGTGTGAGGTGTCATAGTTGAATCTTTCACATCCTCTTGTTTCTCACACCAATCATGACTCACGTGTGCTTAAAGATACGCTATGGTTACAACATGTGCACAAACACTGATTTTAAGGAACTAGGAGAACTCTGATTCCTATTCAAACCATGATACATAGGATGCTCTTTTAGGGCCCGATCTCACTGGATATCCTTCTCAAGAATCCGACCCTAATTCCCCAAATTTTTGCATCCCCCTTAGTAAATAATCCCCAAATTCAATCCTCAAATCATCAAGGTATCCTTTTCATGATGTAATACAAAACTCATATTTCTTAGAGGACCACACTCTCCTAGGAGATTTATCGAACTACTTGGGCTTTGATTCCCATTAATATGGGATACGTAGGAATCCTCCTTGAGGTTCAAACCCAACACTTCAAATCAACCATGTTCTCCTTGGGCTATATTCCCAATAGGGTATGATCCTACTTAGAAACTCATATCCTTTCCAGGTTCCTCAGACTGCTTTAGCGTAAGTCCCACACTATGTTTTGACCATGCACCTTTCATTTAGAGGTCCTTATCACATAACCTTAAAAGGAATGATGTGACCTATTAAGTGACACTGAACTACAGGGTATCTGATTCCTTTCACAAGGATACGTAGGTAGCCCATTTTATGAGCATGATCCCAAGATTAAAACAAACCTTCATCTCCCTGGATGATAATAAATTCCATAGTGCCCCACTAAGTGGCTTAAAAACTAGTATCTTCCCAACGATGATTAAAAGAATATCAAATCAATATATTAGAGGATACCATTGATGGAAAACCTCAAATACATACAATTGTTTCCATTTTATGAAGAACCTTGAATGCATATTGATGATTCTAAATTTTACACATGATAAAAAGTGATTGTAAATTCCAAGGTTTAATTATGATATACTTGGTGAATTAATAAGGATTCATGTAAATATCTTAAATTTACAAAGAGAGTCCTAGAGTAGACAAAAATTCACCCCAATATGGGTGTGACGAGTCTGACCTCCCATCCTCTCGACCAATGAACATTCTTAAGTATCATAAAGTTCAAAAATAATGAATTTATGCCATTGGAATACAGGTCCCATTTAAATAAAGAACTTTTGGGAGTTCCCGGTTCAATAAATAAATCTAATGGAAACCGCCTGGAAATAGTGATTCTTAAAACAAGAACACATGTTTCAAGAAACTACCAAACACTTACACAAAAATATATTTCCAATTTACATTAATATTATTTAATTTTTTGATTATCATGATTTATAATCATTTTATAATAATATGTTTAGTAAATTCTTAGAATCATGACTTAGTTGGTCACACATTCCATATAGTTCTTTCAATAACTGAATTTTTTTCATCATTATTTATGATTTTTTAAATTTCATCTAAACTTGTGTTATTTGAGTGTGAATACTCCCTCATTACTCTTAAATTTAAAATCTTATTTATCCATAGATATACCTTTCATTTAATTAAAATCATAGTTCTCTATATCTAAATCCACCAAAATACTAATAATAGCTATAAAATGTAAATATTCTCCCATGAATTGGTTGCTGACCATACTATGTAATTGACTATCCATCATCTTATGAACACTTTTTTTTGTATTTATTTTTCAATCCAAAATAATGGGATATGATTAACATATTCACTAGTATATGAGAAATACTCCTTGAATTTTTATAGCTTACTATTTTTAGATTATTTTTCTTCAAAGTTATCGACTCAAGAATTTTTGGATTTCTATAATCCCTCATCTGACCCCATAAATTTTAATATCTTTGAATTGTATTTCTCCTCATACCTTAATTACACAAATATAAGACCTTGTTCACCCATTTAGTGATGTATTTTATAGTATAAACACTCATTAAAATTTTTATAGGCTTCAACTATCATAACATTTCCATTGCATCTTTCTCTAATGTCTTGTACTGGATTCTCAAAGTTTAAGTAAAAATCTTTCATAATATTTTCTAATTCTAACAACTGTTTATAATAATTTTAAAATTATCTTTTCTCACATTTAAATTTATCTTCTATATCCTCTTTCAAATTATTCTCTTCAGTGATAAAAATATTTGATTATTTTTTATTTTTCAAAATATTGATTATTACAAACACTATAATAGTTGTCGTCTTATTCAAGAGTGTCTTAAACATTAAATTACAAGTGTTTTAACTTCAAGTAATGATTTTATGATTATATTTTTAAATCATTCACTCACTTTGGTGTATTATTCTTATTTCACCATTACACACTCACAAAATTATAAAACAAAATCATATTTACTCTGTTTAACACCAAATTTCTCCAAGCATCTTGAATTTCAAATTCAAAAACCATCAACCAACTACAACCATCAATTTCATATTCTTAAATTTCATCCATTTTATCAAACACAGCCTTACCCACACATTTTATTTGATAAATAAATGTTGAGTATTAATATTGAATGATCCATGTGTTATACAAAAATATATATCATCAAAATCAGATGAATCTTCTTTTTAAGAAAAACTATAATGTGGTAAGGTATATTCCAGGAATTGTTTTTCATATGATCTGAATCTTATAGAAATTATACTTAGAACTCCAAAATCATAACCAATTTTTATAAACTATGATGAGATCCTATAAATTTTTATCCTCTCTTCTGAATCACAACCCCCACTTTTAACATGGTTTAAAGAACCATGTCATATCTAATGTGAAATCATGAAAATGATATATTGAAAATAGCATACTATGTTTTCTATTTTTCTTCTTATTCCATAGATAAATAGAATGTTATCATTTTCATTACATTAGTGCTAGGTCATGATCATTTCCAGATAAAGACCATAAGAAAATTAAAAAATTTACCTTGAATAACTCCACAAAGCCACAGTCTGGTTTAGATTCCTTATGGATAACAAGGATTTTTGTACAAACCATGATCATCTCCCCATTTATTTTTTGATCCTCCAAAATAATTTTTTCCTAAGGTATAAACCATAAAATGGTTTTATAAACACCAAAAAATGTTTTTATATCTGATGATCTAAATAAATTTAAACACCATTCTTAAACACTAATATTCTACTATCAACATCCATCGCTTCAAACACTCTTCAACCTAAATATAAAAATAAAATTCTTTATATATTTATCTAGGTGCATCATGTTTTTTAAATTTTTTAAAATTCATTGAATGAAAACTAAAACACGCACTCTAATAAAAAAAATTTACAAGTAATTTTAAACATGACTTCCTTGGATTTAATAATATCCTAACATCAAATATTACTTCCACGGATTCAATATATTTTTTGAAGTCATTCATATTTTAATTTATATTAAATATTTAGAACCTTTCCAAAAAATGATTTTAGAACGAAGTATCAGTATGGATAAATTTTGAACAATGGCCCCAATCTTTCTAATTCATTTATATATACAATAATGTTGAGAACATGAATTGATACTAAAGCACCATCATTAATTTTATATTAAAAGATAACATTATAAATATAATATATATCTATGTATATTTCTATTAATGAAGCCTCTTAAATTTTTTCATCATACAAAAAAGTATATATTCTTAGGTTTCATATGAATATTTAGATTTTTCAAAACATGAATCATCCTATATAAGTTAATATATTTTTTAATATTCTTATGAAAATTATCAAATAGGAATGTGTAGTCTCCATTCACTCTATTGGGGGGGGTGAATTTATGTGACCCTATTTTATTGATTTTTTTCTTGTATTTTTTATCCTTATTACTCTTGAAAATTCTATATTGGTTAATATATATGGATCTACTTATGAATTCTTTATCCACAACATCACATGAAAATTATTAAATAAATCAAGAGAATATGCACATGGTCTTTTCAAAAAGTTCGATAACAATGTGGGTATCTACTCCTTAATTCATTTAAGTCAAGTTGATATACATATATCCATTATATAATGCAAGTGAATATATGTAGTATATCTCAAAAACTTCCTATCCTATCTCTTTAATGTTTTACAGTCCCATAAATGATTTAAAATCTCAATTTTTTTTTCTTTATGCTAGTTATTGCTAGTTTACAATATTTCCTCCCAGACTCACTCCAAAACAATATCTTTAATTTTATCTAATATGTCACTAAATAAAATATAATATATTTTTCCTCAATCAAGAAATTTGATAGCTAGAGGAAACTTTAATACAGTGGTATACACATCTATCTCATCTTCTAATATTGATCTCAATATTCATTATCGTCAACGTTTAGAACTTATTAAATATTAGGATTTATAGTTTTCCTCATTTATTCAAAATCTTCAACTTCCATTATCCCATAAATATTATTTATATATTTTAAATTTGAAAATTTTATAATATTCAAAATCATGGTCTTCTTATTTAATTATTAAAAAAATTACATGGGTCTTCTCCCCATGATCTTAGAATATTCTTCTTCTTTTAATAATTCTTCTCAATTAGTATTAAAAAATACCCATGTTTTTATTTAAATGAGTTGAAACCATTCTCATGATAAATCATTGATATTTTTAAATGGTTACAAATTCTTATATTTAAAGCACCAGAATTATAATGTGAAGACACTTTCAATTTCATCTCATTTAATTATTATTGGATAATTCCTCAATCACCAAAATTATGCGATTTAATACATAAAGATTAGAAAATAATTTCTTGACTTAATTTCCCTTTCAAATTCTTCTTTTATAAATATTATAATTTTTGTGAACATAGTAATATTATGTTCGAAATTGGATACCCTAAAAGTTATTTTTAAAAAATCAAACATTCCATTATTTATGATTCTTGTTACTCTTACATTTATACTCAAAAGACTAGTTTACACTTACATATCAGTTTGAAAGAATGTATTTATTATTTAAAATATTCAGGTCACCCATACATATCCTCCTATTATCTCTTACATATAGACTAAAATTTTAGAGTCACCCTTACATATCACAATGTGACTCTTGTACTTTTTCAAATATCATTGCCCACTGAGTACCCATATATATACCTTTAAAAACTATGAAAATATTTAAGTTTCAAGTACTTACATTGATGTATCATAGTGTGAATCAATACATTTTCAATATTCAGTCATCAAGGTTTTTACAACGCTTATGTATTTCTTAGAAAAAATTTATATATCTAATTTCTATAGATACCACTCCATCGACTCAAATATATTCTTTAAAATTTCAAAAATACCAATATATATTCTATATAAAATTTGTAAACCCCTTACACATAGTATAGTGACTCTAATTTATTTAGTGTAGATTCAAAATATATCTTACATACTAATTCCTTTGTCAATTTATTTTGTAATATGAAACTATGAATTTTATATATATTATCTTCAATGTTATCAACTCATCTATAATTTATCTTACCCACTTTAATTCATTTAAAAACACCTAAAATGAATTTAAGAATTTTTTAAATTTTCTAAAAAATCATTATCAAATTTCTCCAGGAATATTATAGTATATAAAATAGTTATTTAAGTATGAAATACTTATCCACCCCTCATCATTTATTATCTTTCTACAACCATCATCTAAGAGAGATATATATATTAATTATATAAGCATTAATGTTTAATAATCCTAGAAGGGTTCCTAAATCTTCTAGATATTTTGATTTTTTCCAACATAGCTAGATCCTAAACCTTAATAAGAACCTATAGTAGATAGTTCTTTCTTCATCCAATAACACCTATCATTGAATCTTATAAAATATTATTACTAAAATCATATGATATTTATTCTATTTCTTAATTGAATCTATTTATCAAAATAATCTAAACAAAATTAGTTTATTACTTTACTAAGAATTTATGAAAATATATCAAAATTCATCTTTATTTTTTATATATAATAGATATTCCTCAACATAACTAATGGAAGAAAACAATACATATAGCTCATTGAATCTCCAATTGTATCCCAATCAACTTAATTTTTCTATTAAAACTCCACCTTTATATGATAATTTTCATGAATCACAGGTTTCCTTAATCTATTAATTCATTAGTCTCTTCATCATCACGAAACACATGTTGACCATCAGCTTAATCATTAACAAAAAATACAATAATAACAATCCCTTATGATATTCACTTTCTATAATAATATTTATCATCTTGACTATCTTTTTTAGTTGGTTATTTCTTAGAAATATTATTCTTTATGACATATAATTTTTCTTTATTCTTAATAACCATTATATATTTATTATACTAATATAGAAAATTTCTTCTATTACGATTATTTTTGAAGAATTGATCTCATAGTCAAAGTTAATGATGATGTCTCCATTTCTATCAAAAATAGAATATTTTATTAGATGAGTATAATGTTTTAAAATTATTTAATAAATAATTCAATTAAATGTGAAACCATTAAAATAATGTAACTTTCGTATATAAATCATTTCCATTAGTGTTCTAAGAACCATATTTCCATAAATATTTGAGTTAGCTATGGAATTACTCTCATCGCTTAGATATTGAAGTGAAAAATCATGTAAATTATGTCAAATATAACTCTTAGATATTTGAGGGTAAAAATACTTTCCCAAAAATATAATATAGATTATCTTAACATTATTCCTCTAATATTATAACTTTTAGGGTTTCCCAGCTATGTGAAAACCATAACCCACAACATATACATGCACTCAGTACCATTAAGATCACCTATATTATTATTTCATTAATAAATATAGTTTTTATGAACCCAATATAGTTATAAACCTACATGTTTGTATGATTATGTCACGACCTGACCTTACCCGGGCTCGAGCCGCAACTACCCCAAGCCCGCCTCCATAGGCCAGGGGCTGGCGACCAGCGCCGAAGGCACAACAACTCAGGAAGGCCTTTGCCTAAGTACCTGTACACACCCACACAGCAAACTCAATGCAACAGTGCAGAGTAAAAGTAAACACAGGCAAAGGGAAACTACTATATATATATATATACCACGAATGTGCATCGACCTCTTACAGTACAAATTATAAGCTAAAACGAAAAGGGGCAAAACACGCGCCCAACCAAAAAAAGGTTCAACAACCCGACAACAGGTAAACAAAAAGAAACAGCTAACGGGTCTACCACCTAGAACCCGGCCTCGACCACCGCACACGGTCCAAGCTCCCATGCTCTTATGCTCCACTGAAGCAACGGTCCACCTGTCCGCCGTCTGCAAGGTCACACCAAGTGCGAGCAAAGCCCAAGCAGGGGTGAGTACAAAAATACTCAGTAGGATACCCCGAAGGCTCGAGGGAGCAACAAAGGAGGTACCGAAGGGTGAGCAGTAGATCGAACAGGGAGTAGAACAGAAGTACAACATAGAGTGCAGTAAAGGGTCCAACTCAACCCAACAATAGGAAAGAAGGTAGACTCGTCCAGACACAAGGAGCTGGAAACAGTGAGAAGACTAACTTCTTGTCGAGTCTTCGCTTCCTATAGCAAGAGAGTATACTTTTCCAACCACGAGAAGCTAGACACGGAAAGAACGTGTCATACCCCGCGCGTCTTCGCCTCTCCTGGAAGGAGAGTAACCAAACCCAATAAGTGGGTACCAGAAACAAGGTATATACATATCGGTATGCTCAACAAGAAACCCGAACAACGTCGTAAGGGGATCCCCGTCCCGTAGCTCAGCCCAAGAAAAGTGAGTTGCCTACAGTCCCAGAAGTAACACCATCGATGCCCAGCATCCCTCACATCTGCCCCGAACTACAAGCCAAGGGGATCAATCACCACACCTTGACACTATCCACATTGGGCAGCACTGAATCTCCCTCATGGTTTTAGATTGCGTCACAAGAAGGCGTCTCGGTGGGGAAAGTGCTCCTCGTACTTGAGAGTTCTGGGGGAACATCTACCACAACTTGTCACTACCCCACAGTCGAGAGGTCTTCTCAAAGTCAAAGTCATTCCAACACTGTCCCGTACAACCAAGGGTCCCGCTCTAGTAATCACGTAGGAAAAGCCACAGACTAGCCTAGTAGAAAGGACTGAGTCTGGAATATCAACGGGTGTCCCACTACACAGCCCTACTGGAGGGTAATTCATAATACATCATCAGGCGACCCACTGCACAACCGTGCTGGAGGGTAGACCTGGAACTAGACAACGAGTGACCGACTGCCCAGCCCTGCTGGAGGGTAAACCCTAAGAGGTCGTCGGGTGACCCACTTCCCAGTCTTTGCAGGAGGGTAGACCCTAAGTGCGTTGGGCGACCCACTGACCAGTCTCTACTGGAGGGTAGACCCTAAGAGCGTCGGGTTACCCGCTGCCCATTCTCTGCTAGAGGGTAAACCCTAGAAGTCAGTGAGAAACCCACTACCCAGCCCCGCTAGAGGGTAAACCCGAAGAAGTCAGTGAGCAACCCACTACCCAACCCTTCTGGAGGGTAAACCCCAAGATTTCAGTGAGAAACCCACTACCCATCCCTGCTGGAGGGTAAACCTGAAGAAGTCGATGAGTTACCCTCTGCCCAGCCCCGCTGGGGGGTAAAACTCAGAACTGCTCTGGCCATCTCTACTGGAGGGTACACCACTGGCCAACCGAACACGTAGTGGGTATCGCACAACCACCCAACTCCAGCACAACTCACCCAATGGGGTTCAGTGCCTGCTCCATCACTGGGTGTCACTAGCACCGCTACTGGCCAATCCATTGAGGATGATACCAGGGCGATACCACTCAACCCTTATGGTCAAATAAACGAGCACAGAGCCAGGGAAAAAACTCCACCCTACTGGTCGAGCAAACGAGCACTGAGGGAACCTCTACGTAGCGAGAGGTCAAAGTACGAAAAGTAGAGCTCGGCACGCACCTGGGGCCCACACGACGTGTGGCCCCACGTTAACCCCAACTAAGTGCATGAACGTCTCAGGTAAAAACCACACGTACCTCCAAGCACTCCCGTATACTCCCAAAGTATACCTCGTTCTAGCCCAAAGGCTATTGTGTACACGACACCCAGCGTCAACGCGAAGGCGTGACGTAACAACTCCACCTCAAAGGCCTAGGCACGACCAACCACATCTTGTGAACCATTTATATCACTCTCCCAATAGTGTGCGATCACACGCCAAGGGTCCACTACAAACAAGGTAGGGAGAACCACCACTGGAGCACCTTTCATGCTTCCACATTTAACAAGATCACGCAAGAGGCTCCGCACAACCAAACGGATCGCACCGTTGTAATCCTCACGAAAAAACACGTGGGATTGAATACTTATTCGCCTCAAATGGATATCCGACGGAAAAGTCACCAACACCACCTCATGCCCGAACAACGTCTCGTGATCCCTAGCCTCAGCCCCGAAAACAGTTGGGCACATCACACCAAAGCGATCCCCTCGGGAAAACATGTCAAAAGCACTACTCTCATGAGTGCAACGGATATCCGGAGAAAAAGATACGTTCTGGCGCACCGCACATGAGCGGTGCTTCGTGGGACTCGCATCCCAGTCCTGAAACTCAACGAACGGATCACACTATTGCGATCCTCTCGAAAAAGCACACAAGATGGGCTATTCACTTGTTCAAAATGGTCACCCGGTGATAAAGATGGAAAATCACCATCGACGCCCAAACGACCCTCGTGGGGACTACACCATCATGCCGAATTAGAGCGGGTGGATTGCACCATTGCAATCTCCTCGGAAAAACATCCAGAAATGACTGCTCGCATGCCCCGAACAGACGTCCGATAAAAAAGTCGTGATACGCTGCACGCAGTTCAAAAGACGGGCCGTGGGGCCCACGCCTCAACTTCATCCTCGACGCCTGAAACTGCCCTGGAAAACTTCTCCCCGACGCTAGGGTCCCAACGTAACTCACAGCACTCAAAGCGGACGTCGGATGCGTCCGCGCCGCTCAAAACAAGATTCCCGGATAAATGCCCATCCACCTAACGGTCACGTCGGGTCTCCGCGGCCCCTCGTTTCGGGAATTAAAATTTCCCAAAACCATCTCAAAAGATTCACATCAACGCCAAGAAGGATCTTCTATAGACGTCATGCAAATCGGACACCCGTAGTGGAAGATACGAGTGTCCGAACACAAAATGGACCACACCCTGGGGTTGGACCGGCCTGGACCGGCCGGTCCGCCTGACCGGGCCCAGCCCGTGGCTCAGCCGTGCGGCCCGGCGCTGGTTCGCGGCCTGCCTGCAGACCGGCCATGAGGTCCGGTCGCCTTGCCGCATGAAGACCCGCCTGGCGCGGGTCTTTGCTTCCCACGCGGGGTCGCAGCGCGCGACCCCGTTCTCCCGGATCAACCGGCTGGCACAGCCGGCTGGTCCTTCCGCTCCACGCTGCGCGAAGCCGCCGCGGCTGGTGCTCGCCGCTGTGCCAAAGAGCGCCACCGCCATGGAGGAAAGCCGCCTCCAGGGAGAGAAGCCACCGCCAGCCGCCGCCACTGAAACCCCTGCCGCCGACGCTGGAACTCGCCGGAAAAAGGGCAACCCGCCGGAACAAAAATTGAAAACCCGCAAACTTCGACGAGCTGTTGTGGCCTCCTCCGAACACCGATTTTGGTTCCATAAACGGTGACAGAAAGCTCATAAATTATACTACATATCCATGGGTTTTTTCTAAAAATCCAACAGCAATCCGATGTATGCTTATGGGTTCAAAGGATGTGCGGAAATTAAAAACGAAATACGCACGATCCTACATTGTGGGCGTTGCCCGGAGCTTCACGGGGAGTCCTCCGCCTCGCCGCGCCTTGCCGGAGTTTCCTCGCCAGAGGTGCCTCACCCGAGTGGAGGAGGAGAGGGAAGGGGCTGCCCAGGATAAGAAGAAGAATAAGATGATGTGGGGGGGGGGGGATGTTTAAGCAGAAAATACTTAAACCATCCGCCCGACACGCCCCGACACCGCTCCCGATGCGGACAAAAATAAGGTCACCCCTGGGGTAAACACGATGCTCCAAGCACAACGGTGGTCTTGAAATTTTAATCCAACACCCTGTTCCAAAGTTATTACACTTAGCGTCTGAAGCCTCCAAATTACGAAAACGCCCCTGGGGCCATTTTTCACAGACGGCCCGCGCCCGCAAAACATACACCACTCCTAGGGTAAACAGCACATTCTAAACTCAATGATGCCCTCGTTTTTCTAATCCAAGCAACCGTTTAGAAGATACTAGAGTTTCAACATTAAAGGAATTAATTAATTAATTAATTTATCTATTTAACCTTCCGAAAGCAAGCGAGGGGTCCAAACATCCCGCGCCGACAAGTTTTATGTCGTTACTAGGGTAAAAACCACATTCCGGACCCATCCGTACACTCGGATCCCTGATCCGGTGCACCGTTTAAGAGTTATCGCATTTATTTAGCGTTTCGAGTGTGAACACACTGAAAATTCAATACCAGCCACTCCAGGGCTCGGAATCGCACGCCGTCTGAAGGCGCTGATCTGGAATATTATCAAGAATATTACAAAGTATTTCTCAGTAAAAACCGGGTTCTTACATATTGAGGAAATGAAAGGTGTTAAAATTGTATGGAATATAACACTGATTGTTTTAAAGGGTTTATAATATCTCACCATCTTATATCATGTATTCCCATTTTTATGCATAATTCTAATGAATTAGTTTTATAATATATACCTTTAACTAATTAAATTTGTTCTAAATTTATATATAAAAAATTATATAAAAAATGTTATTTTAATAATCTTAAAACATATCGTTTTATTTTTATATATTGTGATGACTTGCACCGTTAGGTGTTATGGAACAAGTGAAAGGATAGACTCAATGGAATCATATCTATGGTGAATTTGAAATTTTGTATTTAGATCAAGAAAGAATGTTTGTGGAAATGTTTGAAATAATTAATAGGATGTTTTGAGGAGGAATTTTGGAGGAAGATACTCCAAGTGAAATGGGGTGGTTGATGAATTTAAAAGGAATTAGTGGGTATCCTTCTATTACACTAAGATTATGGTATGGTGATACATGGTACTCGATGATAGGGCTAGTGATTCCTTACCAATATCTATGTAACTAAAATTTCAGTGAGGCTCTACTAGAATCATGGTAAACTTTAGAGTTGTTTATGGAGGTCTACCGAGTAAGTAGTTGGCCCAATACTATTTTTAGAGGGGGTTTGAATTTCATTTTACGGGGATTTATTTCAAACCCATGGTATGTTTTGGTTCCAACCTGTGGCATAGTGGGGGAGGCACCCTCTTCCTATATTAATTCCTTATATTATTTCTAATGTTTAATAAGATCAGTTTAATTATTGATTAAGGTTTATTCTTCATCTATTTTTTCCTCTTTCCATTTTCAATTCATTTACTATAATTTTAGGAGCTAATATTTAGATATTTGATGACTATTCAACCAGATCATTGTGTAATCATGTTTGAATCATATGAATTTATTATGGGATGGCTAGAAGAGGCCGAGAGAATATATATTCCACCTTTTTCATGTTATTTAATATGATGTGGGTTACTTTATGAATTTATTTATATACTTTTCTGAAATTGGAGGAAATTTATTAGATATTGGGTTATGATAATTTTGAATTGTGTGGTTTATTGGATCAGGGAGTGTGTTGAGAGTGGATTGACCTCATCAGTTAAGATTTTGATGTGGTTACACCACTTGGTAAGTTTTCCATTTTATAGATCATATGAATTTAATTATAAAAATTAATTGTAAAATTTTAGATGTAAATATATGTTCATATAAATGATTTCAAGGCTCATGGTTATGGGTAATAGTTAAAATGATCATGGATGATGATAGTGTATCTTTATTTAATAGGAATAACCCAATTATTAAGGTAAATGGTCTCTAATTTTACCAATTTTATATGTGTTTTCATATATGGTGTGATATGCTAGTTGGGGAATGTGGGTGTGAGTGACTTAAAATGGAATCAAGGTGGGTTTATATACGAATACAAGACAAGTGAGATATATTAGTCTCATAGTGGTTCCATTGAGTGTTCTTCATTTTTATAGCAGTCAATACGAAAATTCTGATTTGGAGAATGTAATGGATAGAGTGATATTAGAACCCATGGTGGGTTTCCAACATCATGTGATGACTATTGTGACCCAGGGTTATCCAATATATTGTTATAGTGTGCTCCCCATGAGAGATGGGATTAGGGTGAGTCCTAAATGTGATTATGAAAGAATACTTGTGGAATATAAGTTATATAAGAGGGGTAATATTTGGTTTTGAACTAGAAATATTTATAGGGTCTATGAGAGGCCTTATTTTACTGTACAAAAAGATCTACCAAGGTTATATTAGTGATCTTACCACCCAATGATCACTTTATACTTGGTGTAGAGTATTGTATGGGTTGGAAATGAGCCTTATAGCTAAGTGTCTAGGTGAAATAATACTCTTTAGATTAAAATATATTTGGTTTTATAGAACACCATTTTTACAATATTCATTTTAGTAAAGGATTACTATTGATACAAGGAAGTTGTGTGTTGGATTTTTTGAAAATATTTTATTTGATTTGTTCATAGTAAATGAAGGATGAAACTATAAGACATTAGAGACTTAGAGATGTGGATATAGATGGAAATTGTTACTATACATGGGAACCATATTTTATGAAGGACACATTTGGTTAAGGACGCATAACATTTATTAACACAATAGTGGAGGAAGAGGATGATCATTAAATATAATACAATGGAGTATTGAAGCCACTTTTATTGATATATGAAGGAAGAAGATTAATTTATAGTTCTATATATAAAATAAATGTAATATGATTAATTTATATGGGTTAATATGGTTTTGATAATTATAACATTACTTATTTTGGTGTAATGAGGAGTTATAGAAAGTAAGAGAATGAAACAAGTGATTTGGATAAGAATGAAAGTGTTTTAATAAAGAGGAATCATATCATGATGTAACCGAAAATTTCACATTGTGATAGTTTCTGTGTAAGAGAAATATAGAGGTGATAATTGACTAATAGTGCCACTAGATATTATTATTAGATGTGAACTAAAATAAACACGAATATGATACATGTACATTGAACACATATAATGCACACACACACACACAAATATACATACATACATACATACATACATACATACATACATACATACATACATTCATACATACATACATACATAAATATATATATATATATATATTTAATGAAAATATAAAGTAATTTATATTTTATATATAAGTCTTGAAATAAACATATAACACATGCATATGATGCATATATATTCTCAAGCATATGATGCATGAAAAATACATGCATGTGATGCATGTGTGCATGAAGCTTACACGCATATGATGCATGTATAGACATGATAAAACTTTTGTATTCATGCATGATAAAAAAATGTTCTTCGATGTGATTTTAATTGGTATCAATACATTAGGAATATATTAAGATCATTTCATTTATATCATTGAACACATTAATATATGAGTCAAATATCATGAGTTTTATATGATTACACCTAATTATATTAGATGAATTCTTCATTCGTGAAGAAGAATTAGTTATCACCTATAAAAGGATAAACTGTTCTCCTCATTACATGTGTGTCTTGATCAAAATTTATCAAAGATGTTAGTGATTATCAGTTTCATACAAATATTTATATAATCTCTTTATTTTTACACCTTTTTCATGTCTCTTAAGGTAGTGATAACACAATTAGAGAGTTTTGGGTTTCCATTGATAGATATAGGGATCTGGTGACCAGTGTACCTCCCTCATAGGAAGTATGACATGATTCAATACTCCTTATGATCCTCTGCAAGCATTCTATAAATATTTAGGAATAAGAAAATACTTTAATACCACCCTATGTATACTCTAATTTTGGTTATTTTTCATATATCATGAATTTTGCTTATATTAGAGGATATATCCTTCCTTTTTGGGTGTTATTTCACTACCCAATGATTATATGATGATCCTAGAATCCATAATAGTGGTATTAAATATGACTTCCTCTTCATATCCACATGCATTCTTACGTATTTAAAAAAAATGTTATATTCAATGTAATTGGTTTATACTTGTTTGGAATTATTTTATATGATATTATTGAGAAATATATGTTTTATTACATCAAATATAATTATTTTAATCAATTAATATGATCATTAGGGAGAGTAACAAAAATAGTTACGGGATAATTTTATTGGTCTTGAGTTGTAGGAAAAACAGAGCATCATTTTTTCTATTTTCTATTCTAAATGTGAACATAGATACATGAGTGAATCTTAACATTATATTATAAGATAATGTAATTCCAAAAAATATGCACAAGGGATATTCTTTATACAAAAAATGTAAACTTCACACTAGAAATTCAGATGGTGGGTGGGAATTATGTTTTCTATGAAGGCTTGAGCTCAGTATAAAATTTTCGAGTATATTATATAGCAAGATTATCATGAACTTTATGTAGATATAGTAAAAAAATGTTTATAGATCATGTATGAATGAGGAAGATGGAATCACACATGAGGAAGGGTGAAGAGTGCCCCACTAAATGTATCCCACATCATGCTTTGTTTCAAGAGAAGGGGGGGAACTCATTTATAACTTGAAACATGCTATCCCAACCTTGATAAAATTTTCCTAAAGATGGTTCTCTTCCAAAGGTTTCCATTCCTTACACAATGGTGAGGATAATAACCCATTCCCCCTTGCTCCAAACCCTTTCCCATATCCATACACTAGATCATGAAAGTTCTCACACTTCCCTACCGCTTTCGGCTAACTTTCCCTATAGTCTGGAGGTTCATCCTAAAGATAAATAATTTCTCAAATGATCCCGCTAAAGTTAGAATATTTTTTCAAAAAATATAATTAATATAAAATAAAATTCATATTATATATATATATGAAACTTATATATATATATATATTATAATTATAATTTATAATATATTTATAAATTGTCGGTAGGTTTAATAAAATGGGATTTTACCTGCCTAAATTAAAATATAAATAGTTTATATTTATTTTTGAAAAAAATAAAATATTTATTTTAATTATGAGAATTCAATTGAGAATTGAATTATATTACTTATAAATAGCTAATAAATAATGAAAAGGTATTTTAGAATGTGTGTAATTTTTTTAAATATATTTTTATAAAATAATTAACTATAAAATGTTTATGGTTAATTAAATAAAATGTTTTCAAACATTCATTATAAACATAACCTCAATATTAAAGAGTTAATATTTTATCAATAATTTGAAATTAATATGTTTTATAAAAATTTTATAAATCATAAATAAAAGGTATCATTTCTTTTTAAAAATTATTTAGAATATTTATAATCTTTATATAAAGTAATTATTTAGAAATTAAAATTAAAATTTATAGATCTTATAAATTACATAAATAAGGATTAAATATAATGAAGTTTATATTTGAAATTATGATTAGTTAATAATTAATTAATTTTAATTCTTAAAATTAATTAAGGTACTTATTAAATATATTATTTATAATATATCAAATAGTTTGGACGATTAATTTAAATAATGGTTAAAACAATGTAAATGATATTTGTGTTATATAAAAGGTTTACATAATATTTAAATTGAATTATGAAATTTCTTTATAATTCCTAAAATTTTATTTTTTAAAATTAATATGTGATATAATGTAAAATATTAAAGAGTTCATATTATAAATGGATATAAAGGTGTTTATGTCTATAATTATAGAACATACATAATGTTAATCTTAGCTAAAAAAGATTTATAGTATGATTTTATTTAAAATGAGTTCATAAATTGTACTCATGTCTAAATTTATAAATTTTTATTTATTTGATAGTTATTCCATACTTAATTCATTCATATAAAACTTTTTATATCGTGTAAACAAAATTTATGTGATAAATTTATTTTTAGAGTTAAAACCCTGTATTACATGCCTGGTACAACTCCATAAAATTTTGTTTTCATCCACCTTGATTTTTGTTTATATTTGATTTTTTATGATTGAATTTATTTTTTGTAAATAGTTTTTGCGTATTAGGTTTTATAGTTATTAGAATTTGGATTCTATCTTATGTATAGTCTCATTGGTTATAGGGACATGGAATTGGACTACCCACCAACCTAGAGGATTATAAATTTTTCTATAAAATTGAGGGGTTGACTATCTATATATCTAGAATTACCAATATAGATATTATCAATATCATATTTTTCTAAAATTTAACATGTTGTTTTCATGTACCTTATGAATATTATGTATTTAGATATATATTAATATGTATAGTTTCTATTTTTGGGTGAGTAATAGAAACTATGTTTAGAAACTTACACATTAATTTAGCGTGAACAAATTAATTTGGTTGGTGGAATAGGGATTCTAAAAATAAATTGGTAGAATAATTTATACCTAAAATAATAAAACATGAGGATATAAATATTTCACACAATCAAATATTGTTGAGACTTTGAGAGAAACCCCCATCAAATATTAGGTGTAAGATTTCTTCTAATGAAGCAATTGTGAAGAACTTAATCATTTGAATGGGTAGTTTCATGCCAAATTTAGGCGCCCTCAGATAATATTGTGTAAGGAAAAAAAGTCATGGGTTACACTGGATTATATTTGGGTTGTTAAATGCCATATATGGGTGCTCTTGAATTTTATTTTGTTAGCCTGTTTTTGGTATTTTTAACATACACTTAGTTGGGATACCCTAAGGGTTAGGATATTATAGGAGTATAGTTGAGTATATCCATATAATGGATATGGATAAATAATTATCCACTTAACTATAAAATAATAATAATTATCATTATCTGGATTATTCTTTACCTAAATAACTAAGTGGTGAGATGAACACTAAATTGGACTAATTACTTTGTGAAATATGGATATTTTCTCACTAAATGGGTATGATATTCGAGGTCATCAATTTCAGAGGGATCAATTTCATTAAATGGTACTTGATGAAAATATATAAGGAATGATATTTATATTACAAATTTTGTTGTTGTAAATAATGGAATAATCTTATAGTTTTATTTTGAGATCATTCTTGATAATGAAAAATTTAATGGAAGATACTTTTTACAATGGTATTGAAACTTTAGAATCATTATAATGAAATATGAAAAATTATATGTATTAGAACAAACAATAATAAAGAAATAAAAAATAGAATCAATTCCACATAATTAGTTAGATTACTATAATAAGATTATAAAGGCCTCACTAAAGGCTTTGACAGTTATAATTGTTACTGTGGACACTAAGTTGAAAAAAAACATGAGTGTATGGGTGTTTATGAAAATATAGGAAATATAAAGTGGATCTATCAAGAACATTATAACATGATAGGTATGATGTTCCAAAGTTTCTTATTCAAATTAATATGGTTGAAGGAACTCAAGTCTCAACTCATGTGATCAATATGATTTGGTATGTTAATTATTTAAGGAGGCTAGGTTCACTTATTAAAATTGATATTACCATAAATTTCATTTTTCAATCACTACTAGTAGGGTTACAACATTTTTTTAATTAAAATATAAATTAATTCAATAAACCTTTAATCAATATGCTCAATATGGTGAGGATAACTGAGTAGTAAATGTACATTTTAGGATCAAGTGAAATTATGATGATACAAAAAAATGAGGGTAATTTTTTTTTGGAACTGAAACAAAATAGGTTGTTAATACTTCTCACAAAAAATTAAATCAAATAATATGAAACAAAGACAATGATATCTTATGTCTAGAAGGACCATTAGTGGATGAATTTTATTTAATACTTGAAATGTCATAAGAAGCCATGTGAAGAGTCAACATCAAGTAAAAATGTTACAAAATTAAATTATAATATTCTAAATGGTATATTCTATGAACATTATTCATTAAAATTTTTGTAAATATATAGGATTTTATAAGTAGAAAAATAACTGAAGGATCAAGATTGATGTTATGGAGAAAGAGGTTGTTCCACGTGGATTAAATAGAAATCAAGTTTAGAATAATTTTATATTATTTTATGGACCCCAGATGGATCATGCAGGGACATTGAGAGGGTGGGGTGAAATAACATACACAAAATTTACTAGATTGTTTTTAGTTATCCCACTGTACTCTCAAACATCTACCCCAATTAAGAGGAATGGAACTGATATACTCCCTCAAAAATCGTATGCAATTCTAATGATAAATGAGACAACAAAACACATATTTTTTTACATGGTTCGGTCTCATTGTGGGAACCTACTACTTACAGTGGTCAACCAATTATTGTTTCATGGATTTTATTATCCCAATATTTTTTGTGAATGCAAATACCTAGAATTGGAACACAATGTTTGGTAATGAACTAATCGTTCTTTCTGAGTGAGTGTCATTGTTCATATTGATACCACCGGTTCTATAATGATGTTGTTTATACTAGGACTAATATTTCTTTAATGATTTTATTTAAATAAAGTTTTTATAAGATATACCCACTATACTATATGTCTTTTTATCAAATGAAAAATCTTATTCCTAAACTGTAGGCCTTCAACTACAACGTATCAATAATATTATATGTACATCAGCCCAATACTCTTCAATAAGTGGAAGATGAAACTTACACACAAAATCAATATTTCTTAGAATTATTAAGTGAATAATCCCTTAAAACATTACATGTTTTCTTCTTACTCAATTATAATATGATCAGATAACTAATACTTTTATCAATGATTTTTCGAACCTCAATATTCTTCTTTATTGGATATATCAGAATATGTATTAGATGTTGTATATTAGATCTCCTTCTGGATAGAAGAAATAATTCTCTCTTTCTTCATAGTGCTGAACTCTAAATTTTCATTATTATTTTCCTTTTCTTAATTTCCACTGTATGTGAATGTTATTCTTGGAAATATAATAGTGAATATTATCCTCAAAATTTGGATCTACATAAATCACCATTTTTTTATTTATCCTATAACTTCCGCTTGAATATATAGTGGAATAAAATTTCTTATGTATTTGTAGAACTGTGTTCTACCTATCTCCACATTTTTAGGAAATATATCCATGTTTTATATTGTTTTAAAGACTAATTCAAATATCCACATATCTCATATAAAACTCACAAATTAAAACATGGTATATTTTAATACTAGGTGACTTGGGATATTTTAATGTTCATGCGACATCTCAAACCCATGTGTATGTTAGAAAATTAAATCATCTCTATAGTGCAATGTATAATTTTGTCATGTAAGAATAAGTTTCACAAAGAAAAAAATTTCAACTCACTTTATCATGGCATAATATTCTACGATGGAGTTGTTTATCCCTCAGTTATTATAGTGTAGTGATATCAACTTAGGCATATAAAATCCTCCAAAGTATAGCTTATGGTGTAGATATTCATCCATAATGCATCATGAAATTATTTTCTAGATCTATATAAAATAATAAAATATTTCCTTATGTTGTATGATATTTTTTTATAGTGTAGCTCCCTATAGAAAAGGGTTTTCTTGAAATCCATGCCTCTTTAAATTTCAAACCTTCCAAAGTGTAGGGTGAAACAGTGATGTGGGTATTACAACTTCCATGGAATTATGGTGAGTTCAAATTTCCTATGACATAGTAGGTGATTTTAAATGCATTGGAAAATAGGAACCATTGAGGGATTGGAGGTTGATGTTGACTGGATATGATCGGATGGTCGAGATGTATTTGATTGGGTGGTTTCTGTTATGTGTGTATGTTTTTAATGGGTGAATAATAATCTTTTTTTTACCCCATATTAATCACCGCTTCGATTAGATTTTACATTATAAGTTAAATTCTACCTTTTAATGATTGATATAGGAGTAGTGTTTGGAACCCAAAACACTCACACACCCATTATAGGACATGAAATTACTATATGGTCCACTAGGAAGCTCTATGTTACTTATGTGCACCTTGTATGTGCTGTGATCCTTGTGATAATCATGAAATCCTATCCTGTATTCTTCCTATGGGTGATCTGATCCTTGTTTATAGGTTGAACTCTCCCAGGGAGTTGACCCCTGGGCCCCAGATGTACGTTTGAGGGAACCTAGGCTATTCAATGGTTGACCCATTTTTAAGGCTCATTTTAATAATTATTAAATACCATGAATGAAATTTCAACCCAAATTTATCATTTGAAATGATTTATAATTCAAAATATAATTCTTACTTTTTTCTTTGCCTTCAACATCTCCTATAAAAATATATATTTTCATGATCTTAACAAAAATCCTTATGTAGTAATGAAATATAGCATGATCTTAATTTAAATTCCTAAAACATCATCAGATTATAAATTTAATTATATGAATCATTTCTATTATTCATTTTTGGAGACAATTTTCATTCTCCTAACATAACTTGAACATGTATTTTCATTGGCCACCTGAAATGGACCCATACCTTCATATTCATTGTGACCCACTAACTATGGCCTTATAGTTTATATTTTCAAGGATCCCCATACCTCCTAGAACATTATCATTTTTAATTTCATGGTGATTTAGTAAGTCAATTATCAAGGTTTTATTTTATGTCCACGAATCTTTGTCCCCAAAATTCCTTGAACATATGTGTTAAATTAGATGCATTTATACCTAATATTGAAGCCTTATAGATTGAGTTAAAATAAGTGCATAGGTTTTTTTACAGTGGGGGTGTTTGAGTATTATGGTGAATATTATTCTTATTTCATTAAAATGGGACACCTTCATCAGTATTTTCACTAAGAATCTAGGAGGGAGGCTCTGATTAGAGAAAGATATATCATGGTGTTTAATTATTTGAATAATGAAAGTATTTATCATATAATTCACAAGGATTTAGTGATAAAGAATAATTAAATAGTTAGTGGGGTATCCCTGAGTCAATATATTGGTGTGATATCCTACTCAAAAGTGCATAATCCTGGGTCAACATTTCCTTTTTCCTTATGTATGATCTTCTTCAAACCATAGAATAAAGAATTATTTTGGAATAGATGGAAGTCAGTAGGATGATACTATTTTTTACTTGATGATATATGAGGTGGAAGAGGAAGATAATATTTACTAAATGATTCAAATGTAGACAGATGGCATTCCTTCAAAGGATAAAGATAATGTTATACAATGTCTTAATCTATCTTTGTCCAAACCTAGGGCTAGTTCTGATAAGAAGTAGGGTGAGTTATATGGAGGACCAAAGTCCCATGAGTATGGTATTGAGCCCTCATCCTATTTAATGGTATACATTTGTAAATTCATCCATTTAATTCACATACATATTTTATTTATTCATTTCAATGAAGATAATGAGTGTAGTGCTAACTAGAAGTATGTAAGGAAGTTATTCCACAATGTAAAATGAAACTGGGAAATGGAAAGTATTCGAAGAAAGGATTATTATGGAGTTAATATCTCTAAAAAATGATATTTATTTTGAGTCAAGTAATGATCCCACTAATCCAACCTTGATTCCTTCTTAATTTGAAGGGGATAATAGGATTCTGGGATTCTTTTGTCCTAGTAAGAATAATGGGAAGAGAGGAGTCTTAGACTCAAGGGGTGGGGTGGGGGGGATATTCGGTCAACAAAGTGAATAGAAACCTTAAATTTAAAGACTATTAAAATGTTCCAAATATAATGAAAAAAGGATCATCTATTAAGTCTAAATGAAAAGAGACCAAAGTAAACAATTTTTTATTGCATGTGATAGCTTGTGTTCCCTTATCAGAGGAAAATTGGGGTCTATTTGTTCTTTATGAAGCATATACCAGTCCCTACATTAACAAAAAAGATATAAGGATATTAGGTTTTTAATTACATCTTGAGTCCAAACTCTCAAGAGAATAATATAAGGAAAGACTATTTTTAGAAATCCTATCTAGCAAAGACGTATCAGCTACTACATAAATGACTTTTGATGGAACTGAATTGGGAACTATTTATATGGAGACCATAAACATATTTTCCTTCCTAAAAAGTTGGGGTGGCTTAGGGTTGGAATTCTAAATGAATACATATTTTTTTCCACCCACTATGGTTCTTCCTATGAATTACAAGGAGGTAATGATGGAAAAATAATTTACTATCAAATTTGCTTTAATGGAAGACTTTATTATGATATTTGATATAACTATTCAATTTGAAATTAATCAAGAACAATAAGAGTTGATTAATTATAAGGATCATATTTTTCTTCTAGGTTTTCATGAAGGAAATATCAATACAGAGGAGTATATAAAGACCCAGAAAACGATAGATCCCCTATTTGAGGATATCATTCACAATAATAAAGAGTGGAGTAAATTTACTATAATTTAGATCATCCATAGGATATGCATATCTAATAACTTAAAGTTCTTTTGTGATGCATTAGAATTTATCATTAATGTATAACTTTTTTGATTTACCACTATAACATTAAGAATGATTTTTTTAAAAATGAATAAAGATATAATATATAAGGTGGAGAATCACACTCTAATAAAATAATTTCTAGAATGTTTTAAAGATTCAATTTGAATTTAAAAAAATTAAAGATTTGGTTCCAAATTTTGGAAAATATACTTAGTTAATTAGATGAATTTGGTAATATTTAATCACATGGGACACATGGATTAATATCATATAATAGAGGAATGAGAATTGATCCCAACCATTAATCAGAAGGTTAGATAGTTTAGAAACTTATAAAAACTTCTTATAGATATATTACCTTCTTGGAATATCTGTCATTTGGTCGGATGGAAAATAACCAATATAGAGGTCTTGCCTGTGGCGCTGGCTATAATGCGTGAGGGAGGAATCCAAGTGATTCTCATCATCTTGTACTTGGTGAGCATCCTCTCAATTAGAGACATGAATTCTAGAAATTTATTTCACCATCAATCTATCAGATTCTAATACGATAGATTACTCTGTGAAGGAATCTTCACCAACACTTCTAGAGCTAGGGGTAGAAGCCCATCAATTGAGGCTAATGATCCCTAAATACTAGGTCAATAAAATTTGAAAATCCCACCATAAATACATACAATTGAAGGATATTTTTGCCTTTTATTAGGTTCTTGTAGTGGAATAATCTCATTTTCTATCAATTTACCTCCTATCAACCTTCTTATTGAGTTTTTGGAGAGATGTTGGGGTTGGGATTGATGCCCTCAGATGATGGTGAACACTCTGTTGAGCCCCATAAAGATATTTCCACTCTCTCATGATGTGGTTGTGAACACCCCATCATACTGGGGAATGGTTTTGAGTTTGGACCCACCTTTGAACGAAATTTCAATGTTCATGGGATGGTTAGACCATGTGATTCCTTAATTTTTGGAAGGTTATTAGTAAAAAATTTCTACATCATTTCCACTTCCAGCTTCATAGGAAGAACCAATTAGGGATTATGTTGACCAGGAGTGGGAGTATCTTCTAGGAAAAGAATAAGGGAACATGTGGAGGATCCTATTCATTGATCTGATACCAATCATGTTTTGGACACCTAAGACCTTGAATATTTTCATCCCAAATTACCTCACTAAGGACTAGGTGGTATGGATCAACCATGACATCTTGGAAATGATCAATCACCTTTAGGACTGCCAACTGATTTACCTATGAATCTTTGAAAATATTGATTCCATCCACCAATAGTGCATGAGGGTTTCAATCGCAACACTCTTTGTTGATAAGGGCCATGACACATATAGATACCACCGAGATTTCCAAAATACCTATATCAGGATCCTCATTGTGGTTCTACGAGTCATAGAAGAGGCATCCCAACAAGTGAATATTTAAGGTTGGGGATATTATGATTCCATATACTTCATCCATATCCCATTATAACAACAAAATATTAAGTCTGGATCACTTGAAAATGGTAAAAAAAATTCTCCAACCACCGCCACCATAAATGTCATCACTATAGACCATACAAATGATTTGAGAAACAAGACAACTGATATTGGGCATGATAGGGAGAACCTACCCCAAGAGGCTGCATAGTAGCTGGAAGATCCACTAATAGAAACTCACACTCCTCATTAGACACTATAACTTGGACTTGGGAGTCCACCAAATGGAATATTTATATTAGATATACAAAATTATGATAAAGGAAAAGGGCCCACTGAGCCTGCTAGTCCATCCAAAATCACTCTGAAAATTTAGTCAGATTCTAGGGTGGCCACTTTATTCTAAGAGATTGGATTACTGATTATCTTATCTTCAAAAAATGCCTATGTATTGAAACTGTAAAAGGGAACCTATTTCTCCTGCAGTTTGGCAACCAATCCTCCTTGGCCAGGGGCCTAGGTATTAACCAGGAGGCCCAGCGCATCTAGTTATGGCATAAGATTGTTGATATGATAAGCGATCAAGATATGAGTCACCCACTCCACCTGAGTGATGTGACTACCAAAATCAAGATTGGGGATAATGCACCTCCTAAATTGATGAGTTGGCTAAAGCATCAGTAACTGCTAACCCTAACCAAGTTGACAGAATAACCACTCTCATTTCCCACCACAAGGCTTTAGAAACATTACATGTTTCAATTCCACTAGAAGGAAATGCATTGTTGACATTGTTGGACCATGTTCATCCACCACCATGATTCTAATACCTGATATTTACCCCATTTAATGGGATGAGTGATCCTCTATAATATCTAGACCATTGTTCCTCATGGTATGGCCCAGTGTTAGGGACTTTGGAATAGCCGAAGGCTACTAATATTATGCATTGAATCTAGACTCTGGAGGGACCCGTAATTATTTGGTACAACCATCTAAAACTAAGATCTGTTTCCAGTTGGGAGGGTCTCCATAGGCAGTTCCCCTACTAATTCATCTCCAATATGTCCAAAACCATTATTTTGGACCTCTCTATGTGAAATCATAAGGATGATGAGTGAGTTTCTTACTTCATTACCTGATGGAAATGGCTCACCAACTCTCTTGATAATAATCTTTCCCAAGAGCATCTATTAACAATGTGAATGGAGAATTTTAAGGATGATATTGTCCCTAAAATCATATCCCTAAATTATCTAGATGTATTTTGAATGTTTTCTAAAATATACTAGTGTCTTGAAGAATCCTCATAGAGGACCAGGCAATGATTTCACACATTACCCCTTCCAGTTACCATTTAACGGACCATTAATGAAGAAATGGCCACTATCGTGAATGAAAAGGCTCAAGAGTTAGTTCAGATATAATAACCTTTACCTGATGAACCTCATAAATCACAACCTTTCTAAAAATAGACTTTCCAACCATAATGTCATCTGAAATAACCTTTCTAGGAGAATGTTTCCTCAACTCTCCGTTAGGGCTAGGAAACCAGAGCTTCTATGTTTATAATTGAAGAACAATACGTACACCATAAAGGATCTAGAAGTCCTAGGGTATTTCATTTATTCCTTGTAAATGGTTATCTTGAAGCTAACAGAATACAAAAGGCCATAGGAGGCTAAACATACCGACCATGTCAATCACTATGCAGACTATATGATCCTCAGAAATACCATCCAAGAATGATTTGTATTAAAATGTTGAATCCATATCTAATTGAACATTGACATAGTTATATTTGGTAACTGCCTAAAATAATTATCAAAAGTCTTCACTGACCCTATTAATGATAAAGAAGATTCTGGTTAGCAGAAATATGTACCAAACCATAACATTTAGATGTATTAATGATTGGTTATTTTGGAAGATAGTATCTCACAACCATGGTATTATCCATTCCCTCTTGAGTAGGACAAAACCTCATGTACTTCCCACGTCTTCTCCAATCATTGTATATGCATCTGTGTCATCATCTTCCAAGTATCATAGGAATATTAATTGATAGTGTTCGAGGAATTAGAGTCACCTGCAGGTGCTGAAACCAGTTTTCACCCTTGGAGATTTCATGCCTCTTAAGTAGGAAAATTCACTAAGTGTTTTTCCGATCCTAGAATACTAAATTGATGAGGGTAAAGAGTACATATCTATGTACTCTATTGAACTAGTGGATCAATATTCCATACTCAATGATAGGGAATTCCATGAACCCCCCTCAGTCATCTCTAGCTAACTCTGTTGAAAGAGTGGTAGGGGATATTCTAGTAGAAAAAATTTATATGCTACAATTTTAGACCAAACTATTTATGTTACCAAGACCAGAAAATAGGCCTCACATAGGGATCAATAAGAATAGCCCTCCCAGGATGATCCATCAACAATACCTCCACAACCAACTATATTGGCTGACCATGTGACTTAGCTATGACCACACTTTGACCAGTCATGTGTAGACATGGCAAGATTTTAACCATATAGTGTTCATTCATTAGGTGTTCATACCAAACCAACAAAACAATAATATAATTTAGATATCACTAGCTAGGTCTCGACACCTCAACCAGAAAATCCTGCTACACTCTCTATTAAAGTGTTACCCTTAGAAGGAATAAATATTCCACTTTCACCAAAATATGATGTGATTAGACACCTTGTGGGCATACTAGAGACGATCTAGATCTATGATGTGCTCTACCTATTAAAGGAGATGCATGAGGCCCTTATTGAAGCTTTGAAGAGTTCCCTTTAGTTTGGGAATGAGGTAACTATTACTGATTCCTATTTTAAAGAAGAACTTGAACATGAAGAATGTCAGGCCATTATTGTTTTTGAAAAAGAGGAGGGAGTTACTATTTTTGGGCACATATGCCCGCTATATATTATTAACTAGTTAAAAGGCATGGAAATACATTGATTATTAGTGGATAATAGTTATGGGATCAATATCATCTATACTCGAAGACTCCACAAGGTGAGGCTCACAAGAAGAGAATTTGATCCTTTATAACTTGAAAATTCAAGGGTACTACAAGAGTGAGTAGAATCCATGTGGAAAGATTCAGAAAAAGACCCAATTTGGTGTCCTCTTAGAAATTAGTGAATTTATGGTGTCCATATAGGATACGACCTACAATTCCATTCTTGGAAGGCCTTGCCTCCATCTTCATGCAGTGGTCCCCTCATCATTTGGAATTTACCTCAAGTACTCCCTCGATGATCGAGTAGGGGTACTACATGGACATTGTTTTAAAATCTTATGTATTTATGAATTTATTATTTTCTAATAAATTAAATCTATTTGATAGCTTTTTTTACACACAACACCAAAATTTAACAAAACCGTGATATCTTATTAATATTAATATTTAAATGTGGCCATTATATCATATCCATTAAACATAGTAATATGAATAGTAATAAATAATTTTTCAATATTAATTATAATGGTTTTATAGAAAAAAAACATACTGAAAAAACATACTTAATTTTCATTAAAGTCTCCTTATGTTTCATAAATACAATTTTCTAAAAAAATGTTTTTTATTTTTTTATTAAAAATAATAAAATTATGTTTTGAAAATTTTGAAAAAATTTACAAAATTTAATTTATAAAAAAAATTTATGTTTTGAAATATCTATCTAAAAATTATGTTAGGCTTATTTTTTTGATTTTTTTGAAAAGTCTATTTTTTTGATGAATAGTGCAAAATACTGAATTTTAATTGAAAAATGCCTTTTAGATACATTATTTATAAAGTTAAATTATATTTTAAATTATATTTATTGTAAAATTAGTTTAATTATATATTTATTAATCCAATTTAGGCAATTTTAACATTTTTTTATAATGAATTTTGATATAAAAACTTTGCGAACTTTGTGAAGTTTTGAACATTTTCTCTTTGAAAACACACTTTCTTATTGCGTATACAAGATTAATTTTAAATTAAAATTTCACACATTTATGAAATGAATTTCAAAAAATTGTTTCAAAATTTTTAATTGGAATAATTTAAATTATATAATAATTTAAAATTAAATTTTTACCAAAATTAATATTGAAAATAGTAAAAATTAATTACATCGGTTAAAGTTAAAATGAGTTTACATGGTGGTTAAACTAAAAATATAAGGGTTAAAATGACATAAAATATTGTTTAAAATATATATGTTTTATTTTTTGAAACTATAATGTATAGTTATCAATAATATTATATTTTATATCCTTTTTACATGAGAGAAACATGTGTATACCTTTTCCTTTGAAAAAGATTACAACTACACCACTCACCTTACTTATAAAAGGATACCCCCCTCTCATCTCTTATTAACACATTTAAACCATTTTGGTTCAGCCAATAACTACCCAAATAATTTAATAAATTACCCAATATCATTATAGAAGACTTATTTTGGGCATTAATCTATCCTAGTAAGGATTTTGGTGCAAACCTAAAGTGGATACCTGAAGAAGTGGTAACGTCCTTTAAGGATCATTTTTATTTTATTTCTTCCCCCATATCCTTTAATTATTATTAAAACATGATGATATAATAAAACCATTATATTACATATAATGCGGTTTTTATATTAATTTAATTACTTACTACCATCTACACTTTCATCCAATGGGTTACGAGATCATCATTCAAGTGTACAACAGACTACCCTCTTGTGAACCAATGTCATTCATTTTTTTCTGTTACCACATCTCATAGTTTGGTATTATGATCAATTTAAATTATATATTTATATATATGATATTTATAACATAATATAACTCTATATTAATTATATCATATATAATTTTTTTAATTTCCATTCCATAGGGGATACGATAACGTCCTTCGTGTGTATGGTCCACTACTACCTCACGAAGCGAAGTGATTAATTTTTCACTAACGCTTTACATGGATGGTAATAAGGATATATTTAATGAATATATGTTGTATAAATGAAATAATTATTATATTAATAAAACATTTATCATTCTTAAAAAATATATCATTTTATTTCTTACCTTTTAATTCACCGAAAGACGATTACGTCATTCGTGTATGTGTGGACTACCACCTTTACGAAGTGATGTGACTCGATATTTTCATCAACACATCATATAGATGATATGAATAATTATATTTAAATAAATAATATTATATTATGTTCGGAATAATTTTTTTTATGAAAAATCATCTTTATTTATCTCTTCAGATGAAAACACATTTTTATCCCAAAACCATGTTTTCTAAAAAGGTTTTCAAAAATGTTTTTAATAATCAAAAAATTATTTATTAAATGATTTTTTACCCATGTACTAATTATTTTTTTGAAAGGAATATTCAAATCATTTTCCAAAAAATGCATGTTTGTATTTTACCAATAATGTGAAAGGAATGTTTTTTAACATGTATGACATGAACATAATTTACCTTAGTTATGAAATTTTTTTGTTTTTAAGATTAATTAATAAATTTTCAGTGTTATTTTAGAAGAAAATATTTTCAAAATGTTTTATTTTTTAAAAAGTGATTTTCGAAGAAGAAAATATATTTTTCTCATGAAATCCTTTGAATGATTTTTTATAGATTCCTTTATAATTTTCAAAGTTATTTTCAAAAACAAAAGGATTTATAAAATATTTTTAGTTTTAAAAAGTGATTTTAAATGAATAGTTGTTTTCCTCATGAAATTTTCCAAGTGATATTTCAAAATCATTATCCATATAAAATGACATCTTTTAATGCTACTTATTCTTTATTGGGGATATGATCCATGGATAACATTATTATTATTTCATTAAATGGTTTATATTTATGATAGGATGATGTTTTTGAAACCTATTTATATTCCATGTGTTATACCATGATTAAATTATAATGAAACCCACTTATTTTTCCATAGTCTATAATATGTCGAAGTGTTGAAATGATTATGAAACCTGTCACTTTTCCACATATTAAAATACGATGAAATGTTAATAAAACACATTCAATTTCATGGGTTCTGATATGATGAATATTTAATGATCTTATGAAAACAATATTTATGATTTTAATTATACATATGGTGGGACCTCTATATATCTCCAATGAATTGGGTAAATATTTATATCTCATGAGATAGATAGGTCTAGAACAAGGTGTGAACCTGGTTCATTAAGGGACTTTGTCCTCTATGTTGGTCTTGGGAGTGAACCTTGACTTCTGGGATGGTTTCAGGAGTTAACCGATTCAATTAACCTTATAAGTAATCCTTGAATACTATATAAATGATTTTTTATGATAATGTGTATTCCAAAATCCAATGTATTATGAAAATATTATGCTCACATGTCTCATGTTATTGATTTTCTTATGATTATTATCTTATGAACTTCTAATATTTATTCCATGAATTGAAATTATGATATTTTTTATGAAGGGTATTTTTTTTATATGTTATGATCATATTATTATACCATTATGTCCATCTTATGCATACACATATCCCTTGTTCAACCTTACCAAGCATTTGATCTAACTATTTCTTATGTTTCCTTTAGCAAGGTCATGAAGAAAAGTTTTAAGTGGTGTATTGTTTTTGTAATATTATTAAGGGAGAATATATTTATGGGGCATGTTGAAGATATTTCCCCAAATTATAATATTATGTACCTTGTCTTCAATGACACGAAACTATTACGGTCCTTAGGAATGTGCTTGTGTGATGTATTGAATATTCTTCTTAAAAGATGTCATATCCATTTATGAAAGGTTTGGGGCTCTATATTTTTTAAAAGAGGATAATTTTAATTAAACTTTAGAAACTAAATTGAGAAAATTTCGTAAGTTCCCTAGGGATATGCTTTAGGATAAGTCTAAAGATGTGTAAATGTACAGGAAAATGTCCTGGAATTTGGTCAAAGTATAGAGTGTGTGGTTTCCAAGAAATTACATCCCTATATAGACACTACACATGTATTTTTTTCTAACATAGTGGTACCTAGTGGTAGTAAATTTGAAAAATGGTGCGTTGAGCTGGAATCAATCATCACCTGGTGCATGAAAATGGGCCTTTCTACACACCTTATTTGACACTCCCAGGGGATATGCTTCAGAAATTCCAAAAATATTTAAAAACTATCATGAAAAATTTTAATATTATATGACTGTTGATGAAACGGAATAAACATAAGGTTTCATAGATTAAAAATACGTTTTCGTGATTTAGACATCCTATAATTGAATTTTCATGATTACGTGGTTCCCCGCTAGGATTATTATTTATTACACTATTAATTTTTGGATTTGTCAATGGTTGGAAACCAAATGAATCATGTTAATGATAAGTTCTATGGAAAATTCAATTACTTTCATCCTTGGAGTATAAATTTTATGGGATCTAGAATGAAAAATATATTTTCTATGTTCATGAAAATTTCTCAAGCCATGAGTCGTGCTGAACTTCTAGAAAAGAATAGAAGGGAAAAAATTTCTATCGAGACCTGCATGAGAGAAAGTCAAACTTACTTTAGTGTAACTAATGATCCAAAAATTTTTTCGGTATGAACTAGTACCAATTAAAATATATTTTCCATTCTCCAGTGTTTGGAACATGAAAAAGTCATTTTGGTTGTCAATTATCTAGAAGGCGAAGTAGATAATTGGTGGTATATCAACAAGAATACAAGTGAAATAGTCAAATTGACACTATGGATTGTGATGAGTTCAAGAACTTATTTTCCAATAATTAGTTTTCATTTATTCATTATATGAATATAGGGAAGGAGTTACATGAGCTAAAGAAAAAGTATGATGATTTTTTTGATACCCACAAGGAAAATTTTACAAAACTTTTGAGTTACACATCTAGTATTATAATCCAAAATAAAAGAAATGTAGATCAATTATTAAGTGGATTAAAAAAAGTCTCTAAAGGGTGTTATCTATAAGAGACTTAAATAGATTTTGATATATTTTTATATGTAATATCATGGTGGAAATGGAGGTTAGAGTTATATATCTATCTCAAGATTTCGATAGGAAGAGAAAAATGGAATTCAAATAAAAATAGAAGAACCATAGAGAGAAGAAAATGAGATTTAATTTATGCTAAAAGTGTGTAAATAAAATTATAAGGAATTTAATTAAGGTAGCCATTAAATATTTTATGTCTTCATGTTATTTTCCTTGGGAAACTAATGTCTTAAGTGATTGGAAGAAGTTTGCTTATGATGGAAATAGAGAGAAAGTTTCATGGAATTCACCACCAACACTCCAACGATTCAAATGAAAGGACTATAGGAACTATTCTAACATGTTCCCAAATATTAAGGCCAATGATTATGATCAATTCCATAAACCTCTTAATATGAGAGAAAAATGGAAATCTCATACGATAACTATTTTTGATGATGGGTACGATAACGACGTGGTGAAAGTTACGCTCACCATCCTCTCTAGAACTGCTATTATATAATATAACTATAGATATACTGCTTAATTTATATAGGAATAATTTTATAAGAGTATAAATATTTAATCCAAATGATTAGATGTAGAATTAGAAGAAAAAATCTCTAATGGATTGATGACTGCATATCAAGTATATGATTCCTCTATAGTTTTCATTAATAGGAATATGCTTCTGACAAATATTTTCATTATTCCTCTAGTTTAATTTTGTAATATCTTTCAATTGTATTGAATTTCTCTACATATATACCCCAAAAATTTTCAAGTAAGGCAATTGAAATTTTATATTCCAAAATAACCTTTGATCATATATAAATGTGATGATATGTACGAACTTAAAAAGGAGATCACATCCATTGTGTGGGGATTAATTCCGATTCAGAAGGGGTGTTTATCTCAAATGGTTGGGGAGAAACTTAATATCAATGATATTCCTATTAAGAAATAATTTTATATGGTATTTCAAAAAGAGTTTCATAGCCTTCCACCAAAATTTGAAGTTGAGTTCTGAATTGAAATCATACCTTGTGCCATACCAATTTCAAAGTATCCCAATATAATGCCCTAATTGAGTTGATGGAATTGAAGAATAAACTATAGGAATACCTTGAAAGGTGACTAATTTGGCCTTGTGTGTAACCTTTGGGTAAACCTCTTCTTTTTGTTAAAAATAAATAAGGATAAATTCGAATCTACATTGATTATCGAGATCCAAAAAAATACAATTAAGAACAAGTATCCTCTTTCCAATATTAATAACTTGTTTGATTAACTATACAAAGATCCATATATTTCCAAGATTTACCTTCAATCTGGATATCATTAATTGTGGGTCAAGATGTAGGATATATCCAAGTAATCATTCCATACAAGGTATAGAAACTAAAAATATATAGTGATTCTATTCAGTATTACTAATTACCCCACTATCTTTATATATTTAATGAACTGAGTATTTAGATATTAACTTGATCGGTTTTTGGTAGTACTTATAGATTATATTGTTATCTATTCAAAGAGAAATTTGGATCATGAATATTAGTTGAGAATTGTACTAAAGACCCCAAGAAAGGAGAAACTATATGAAAAACTTTTAAAGTGTAAATTATGGCTGCAAGAGGTTTCATTTTTTGGTTATATAATTTCAATTGAGGGTGTATATGTAGATATATCAAAGATAGAATATATTGAATGCAGGAATAAACCAAAAATAGTGATTGAGATCCATATTTTTCTTGGTTTTTCTATAAATTATTGATGGTTTTTGGATGATTTTTGATGACTATCTAATCCACTCACCATGTTAAATTATAAGGGAGCTAAGTTCTACTAGATAGATGAATGTGAGGAAACATTCAAGGCACTTAAGATAATATTAATCACCTAACATGTAATTACATTTCCCTATAGTTGGGAAGGGTTTTAAATCCATAGTGATGCATCAAATAAGTGACTGGGATGTGTTATTATGTAGAAGGACTTTGTTATGACCAATGCCTCACAACAACTGAATATGGAAGATCAACATTACCAAACTCATGATTTTGAGTCAACTAAAATAATTGTTTCATTAAATATATGGATGAATTATCTTTATGGAGAACAGTGTGATATATATACTAATAATAAATGTTTAAAGTATATATTCACATTTAAGGAGTTGGATATGTACAATAGAATATTATTAGAGATGATTAAGGATTATGAATGCTCAATAAATTACCAGCCTATGAAAGTGAACAAGGTGCTCAATAATTTGAGAAGAATGTATCATGATAACTTATCAATGATGAAGATAAAAAAATATCCAATATTTATGGATTTTCAAAGGGTGAATTTGGAAATACGAAATGAAGGGGAGAAATATTATCTTTTTTAATTGAATGTTCAACAATAAATTCAAGTAAAGATTTAATATGTGAAAAAGGAATATGTAGATCTAAAAAATATGGTTAGAAATGTTCCTTATTTTACCCTTGATCATAATGGAATTATATGTTTCAGGAAACATGTATGTTTTTTTTCTATACCACATTTTAAGAAGTTGTTAGAGGAAGCTCATTATTATTCATTATTTATTCATCTTTGAAGTATGAAGATGTATTGATAATTGAAATATTAATTATATTTGGTTGGTATGAAGAAATATATCACAAAGATTCTATCTTGTTTCTTGGTATTACAAAAACATAAAGCTAAAAGACAAAATTATAAGGGTATGTTACATCAATTACCTATACCAGAATTAAAATGAGAAAAAAACTCCAAGGATTATATCATTAGACTCCCCATAACATCTAAAGGGAATAATTCTATTTGGGTTGTAGTCAATCACATTATAAAATCAATACACATCATCACTATTAGATAAGAATTCTATATTGATCATATTGATAGTATATGAATTCCGAAAGTGGTAAGGTTTCATAGAGTACTATATTTTATAGTGTCTGATCAGGATCTGAGGTTTACCTGAAAGTTATTATAAAGTCTTCAATAATATCTTGATATGAAACTAAGATTTAGTACTATGTATCATCCTAAAATAGTTGGTACTAAGAGAACAATTCATACCCCAAAGGATATGTTTTGATCATGTTATCTGTATTTTTAAGGTGGTTGGGATCAACACCTTCTGCTATTTGAGTTTTCTTACAATAATAACTTCCACTCAATCATAAATTGGATACTTATGAATCCCTCTATGAAAAGAAGTGTATAAATCAATTGTGTTGGAATTATGTTGCATAAATAAACCTATTAGGTTTTGAGATAGATGAAGGAGTTTTAGAGAAGGTTATATCCATTAAGAAACACATCAAAACATCTCAAAGTCAGTAGAGAATTTATTCTAAAAATCACTGGAGTGATCAAGAATTTGAAGTTGCTGACAAGGTACTTCTAAGAACTTGTTCATGGAATAAGGTATTGATATTTGGAAAGAAGGGAAAACTAATCCCTAGGTATATTGGTCCCTTTGAAATTATTGATCATATTATGATTATAGCCTATCAATTGGTGCTTCCACCAAACATATCTCAAGTCCATGATATATTCCATGTATCTCTCTCAAGGAATTTCGTACCTGACATTTAACATGTAATAAACGTAGATGTAATACTATTTGAGAAAGATATTTATTATAAGGAATAACCAGTGGAGATTTTAGATCCTAACTAAAAATTTCTATGAAACAATACCACTCACCTGATCAAATTATTGTGGTGAAATCACTAATTTGAAGAAGCTATATGGGAACCTTAGGAAATGATAAAGTATAAGTATCACCGATTTTTGTATCAGAATAAATTTTTTAGCGGGTATTTATTTTAAAGATGGTAGAGTATAAAACCCCAAATTTTATGAATTTATTATTTTCCAATAAATTCAACTTCTTTAATATGTTGCGTTACACAAAACACTAAGTTTTAACCAAAACCATGATATATTTTTAATATTATTATTTACACACGAACAATATAACATAATCATTAAACTTATAATTATTAATAGTAACCTTTTTTAAATATTAAGTATAGTGGTTTTATATAAAGAAAATATGTTGATAAAAAAGTAATTAATTTTCGTTAAATCCTTTATATATTTCGAAAATACTATTTAATCAAAAAAATATTTTTTATTCCTTTTTGTGAACAGTACCAAAATTAATTTTTGAAAAATTTAACAAATTAATTTTATAAAATAAACATAATTTTTGAATCAACATATCAAAATTATCTTAGGTTGTATTCTTGTAATTTTCTAAAAAGATATTCTTTTTGATGAATAGTGAAAAATACTGAAAATTAATTGAGAACTTCCTTTTATCTTCAATTATTTATATAGTTAAGTTATTTTTTAAAATTTTTTTAAAGTAATATTAGTTAAATTAAATATATATTAATAAAATTTAGTTCATTTTTATTTTTTTCATATTTATTTTTGATATAAAAATTTTGTGAACTTTTGATCATTTTTTCTTTGAACACTCACTTTCACATCGCATCAGGGGGATTAATTTTGAATTAAGATTTACCACATATGTGAATTGATATTTGAAAAAATTATTCCATATTTGGAATCATAATTATTTATATTATATAATAATAATATCTTAATTAAATACCAAAATGATGAGTGAACAAAATAAAAATTAATTACCCCATTTAAGGTAAAAATGAGTTTACCAAGGGGTTAAACTAACAAGATAAGAGTTAAAATGACCTAAATTTTTTTATTGAATTTATTTTATGGTAATATTATTATAATAACATGTACAATTATTTATAATAAACCATTTTGGAGACAGTTTTCTTAATAAAAATGCGTATTTAACTTTTCTTTTTCAAAATATTATAAGTGTTCCACTCCCCTTACTCATAAAGGCCATCCCTCTCCAATTTTATTCACTCCTTAAAAACATTTTATTTTATCCCATAACTGAAAATATAATTTCCCAAATTCCCTCCTCTCATCATATAATCATCATTTTGGGTAGAAATCAAACGTAAAAATGATTTTTGTGAAAAACTATGGAGGATACCCGAAGAAGAGGTAACGTTCTTCATCGAACGTTTAGTATTTTATTTCTTCCTCAAGCTCCATCAATAATTATTAGAAAATGATTATATAATAATATTATTATCTCTAATATACTAATACGTTTTTATTTTAAGGTAATTAACTACAACCATCTCCACTTTATTCAAATGGGTTATGAAATCATCACTTGTGTGTACGATAGACTACCACCTTGTGAACTGATGCAATTCATTTTTCTATTAAAACCTCACATGATTGAGTATGATGATGGATATAATGTATATATATGATATTTATGGAATAATTATACCTTTTTATTCATTATATTATATATATCATTTTTTACTTCCAATTTTATTGGGTAAATGATAACTTCACTGGTGTGTATGACAGACTACAACCTCATAAAGCAATTTGATTCGTTTTTCACTAATGATTGGCATGGAATATAATAAGGATAATGTTAATAAATATATGTAGTATAAATTAAATATCTATTATATTAATGACATATTTATTATTCTTAAATGATAATATGTCATTTTTTCTAACCTTTTCACTCATTGAAAATGATAACGTTGTTCATGTACGTGTGAACTGCCGCCTTCATTAAGTGATGTAACTATATATTTTCATCACCACACCACATGAATGATATATGTAAGTATATTTAAATGAAAAATATTATATTATTATCGTTATTTAAAGTTAAAATATTAATTACCTCTTTCTCATAATGATCATTTGAAAAATGGAAATGTTTCTAATGCGTATATATGGCCTAAGATCTCCATGACTGTAACATACATAATTTCTAAAAAAACCTTTCATGGTTAGTATTAAAAGTAGAGTTGATGTATATGTATGATAATTTTTTCATTATCATTATTTTTGAGATAATGGAAACATTATCAGAGTAAGAGGAATGAAAATCACAAATGAAAATATATACGAAAAACAAAACAGTTATTACCCGAAACATGATTTTAAAATGGAATTATTAATAAATGGGTAATAAATGTTCATAAGTAAATAATATATGATATAATATATAACTTTTTTTCTCTAATATATATTAAATAAACTTATTTTTATTATAAAATTGGTTTGAACGTGTATAGAGTAATTAGACACTTAAGGTAAGGTATTTCTAGTCTCTCTTATATTTATGGTTGACATTTGAAAATTCACTACTCATTTATATTGTGTTTTGTATATACTAGTATTTTAAGTATTATATCATATTTATCTCTAATTTCACAATATTTAAAATTTCATTTTATTTTATACTTTATTATATCTGATGATTCAAAATATTACTAAAGTGGGATGGGACTTCGATCTCACTTTTTTACTTATGTGAGATATATTCCATATTAAACAATTATTTCTTATATGTGGTGTATATACTATACATAAATGTATTTTATATTTCTTATGATTAATTTTTTTGGATATAAATATCCATTTGAGGATCTATCTTTCATGGGGTTTACAGTTCATAAGATACCCAAGTGGTAAGGGTTCTTTTTCACAATTTTCCTTCATTGAGACATATGTTATATTATTCAACTATCTTCTTTATGAGATATGTATAAAACCCTATTAACATTTAATATCAAGAATTTATTTATTCTCAGTATATTATAAGTTTCATTTAATGTTATTATATTATGGGGCTTACGATTCAAAGTTTCTAAAGTAGTAAGGTTTTTATGTTACAATCTCATCATTTATTGAGATTGCTCTTGATTGTGCTTCCAAAAATGAAATATTAGGATCTACCTATCAAGAAACGCATGTATTTTATTACACTCTATTTATTTCTGGATAATAAATTTTTTACCTTCATTTTATACTCTTTATATACTCAAGAGTAAAAAATAATTATTTTAAGAAAAATATTATTTATTTCTCTCTTCAGTCGAAACCCCATTTTTCTTCCAAAACCAAGTTTTATAAAATACTTAAAAAAATGTTTTTTATTCTCTTAAAATGAATTTTTAAGAAATTCTTACCTAGTTTTAACTTTTAATTTTTTTGAATGGAAGCTTGATGTCATTTTCCAAAAAAGTCCATTTGGGTTCAATCAAAAATGTAAAATGAATCTTTATATTAAAATGTATGACATGAATAAAAATTACTACCATCATCACCATTATTTTTATTTAATATTAATTTATAGTTTTCAAGGTTATTTTTAAATAAAATGATTTTCAAATTGTTTTATGTTTTAAAAAGTGTTTTTCAAAACAGAAAGGATATTTTTATCAAGAAATTTTTTAAATGAATTTTTAAATATTCTTTTATATGTTTTTAGTGTTATTTTAGAAGAGAAATTATTTTTAAATTATTTTTAGTTTTAAAAAGTGGTTTTAAATGAAAATTTATTTTCTTTAAAAAATGTTCCATGTGATATTTCCAAATCATTCCCCATCCAAAAAGACATATTTAGATGATATTTATACTTTATTGGGGGTATGTTCCATGGAAACCATTATTATTCTTTATTTGAATAGTTTATTGTTATCATGGAATGATATTTATGAAACCTACTTCTCTTCCACATGTTATACCATGATAAAATTATTATAAAACCCACTTTTCTCAATGGCATATGCTATTATGAAATGATGAAATGATTATAAAACCCATTACTTTTCCACAGGTTATTATATGATGAAATTTTTATCAAACCTATTCCATTTAATGGGTTATGATATGATGAAAGTTTTATGATCTTGTGACACAAATTTGTACAATTTGAATTATTTGATGGGTGAGACCTATATCTGCCTCCAATTTATTAGGTACAAATTTATATCATGAGATATAAATGGATGGAATGGGGAGTGAACCAATTTTAGTAAGGAACCTTTTCTACTATGGTTCTTTTGGGAGTGAAACTTGACTACTATTATAGTTTGGAGAGTGAACCCATTCCACTATGATAGACTTGGAAGTGTGACTTGACTACTATGGAAATGATTTTCTTTTCTTATGTGCGTTCCACAATCCCATGTGTTATTCCAATTTTATGATCACATAAATCTTTTTCTTGATTTCCATATGGTTGATGTCATATAAAATATCAATATTTATTCCATGAATCAATATTTAGTCTTTGATATGTAGGGTCCAGTTTTTATATATTGTTCTAACGTTATCATATACTTATGTTCATGTTATTCTTATGTATCTCCCTTTCTTATCCTAACTAAGTATTTAAGATCACCCTTTCTTATATTTCCTTTCCCCTAGTTATGTATAGAGGTTTTAAGTAGGGTTTTTTTCAAAGAGTACTAAAGGAGAAGATATTTGTGGGATATATTACCAAATAAGATGATTGTTTACCAAATTTCAGAAGAATATAAAATATTATAGTCCTCAGGCATGTTTTTTTTAATTTATTTAATATTCATATAAAAATATGTAATATCCATTTACAAAAATACTGAGTCTCTATAATGAATCTCCCTTCAACTATTGTGACTCTCATTACCTGGAAAACAGATACGACAAAATAGATGGAAAATAACTCTAGACCGATACGGTCAAGTGTATCAATGTCCCCAATGAACTAAATGCTACTAACACATACTCCAAGGAAGATATGAATGATAGATTCATCCTCCCAATACATCAGTTGGAACCCATAATAATGGTCATTGGAAGTTTCTTTATAGTCACCAAGTAGTAGTTCTCAGAGATTAAGTTTTAATCCTACAATGTATAGGACCAAAAAGTATTAAAAAAACTACCCCAAAAAATTACTAATAATTTCTACCCATAGACACTAATCCACAACATTCATGTATGTTCTATAAAGTGGGGAGACATGATGGAAGTTGACCAGTCATACTACTTCAATGTAAAAGGTGGATCTCATGGATAGAAATAGAGTCGGATTAGTTTATCATGTTTTGTCACTATGGTTTCTAGGGATTAAGATCCCCTATTCTGGGATTATTTTCCAACTATGGAAAAATACATCACCATTCCTATATTTGAGATTTCTGAAGAATTACCTCCTTTCTCTAACCTCCGTGCCTCATATGATGAATAATATTTTGATGAAATGCCTCTTACCTTTGAAGAGGGAGTCTCTACCACTATTAAAGAGCCTACTCATGTAAATATAGACACTGAAAATATTCAAGTTTAACCTTGATAATAGAAACTATATTGATATAAGAGAAATGATATTATGTGGATTTCTTATTGAAGCATTTCAATGTGTTCAATTGGATCTATAATGACATGATAGGGATCGGTCCCTATATTTTCATCCATTACCTTGGTCTCTAAGTGGCTCACCATGTGTTTAAAATTTCTATTAGAAAGATTAATATTTCCAATCATTCCTTGGTTAAGGATGATGTTAATAATCTTAATAAGAATAACATTGTTAGATAGGTCCAGTAACCCAAGTGACTGGCTCAAATTTTTTTGATTAAGAAGAAGAATGGGAAGATCAAAGCTTGGATCGATTTCCAAGACCCCAATAACCATTGTTTAAAGGATTAATTTACACTTAAAATGATATTGTTATTGATCAATTTTAAAAAAAATTATAGGAAAAATCCTTCATGGATATATATTATTTGTAAAATCATATCCGGATGTCCCCCAAGAATGAGGTGGACACTGCCTTTAGGTCACTGCATGGGGCTTTCTACTACAGAGTGATGAATTTTTTCTTGAAGAATGTATGGGCTACTTACTAGCATACCATGCACAATAACATATTGTTCCTTAGTCACAAAACTACCGATTAGACACCTTGGGAATCCTTGAAACATCTCGATAATATCCAGATCAAGATGACTTGGTTGTACATGTGGCACATCATAGGGTTATTTCCCCTACCACTTTTAAAGATGAAAGATGATTGGTAAATTAGCTAGATAATGGTAATTATTCACGAGGACCCTCAAATTTCCCCACAATCAAAGAAAAACCTTATTGGATGAATCCCATCATTGATTTTATTTAGTATGATATTCCCCCTCTAAGTTAATCCAAGCATGAGAGAATCCATCAGCATGCAATATATTTCACCCCCTAGAGTGGCCGTAACCGTAAATAAACTCTATAAGAATGGGTTTGATAAAATCCTAATCCATTTTATTAAATGGTACAAGATACCTCAGGTCATACAATAGCTACATTCCAGGTCTATTGGATCCCATTAAGTGGTATTGAATCTATCCCACCAAATTTAGTGGTTGGGTTAGTTTTGGCCCATCCTAGTTTTTGACTGCATTTAACTCACCAAGAGGTGTCACGAAAGACAAATTCATGTCAATTTTGTAAACTAACTCCCAATCTTACTCCACATAAAAAATATTCCTGATCCTTTGTGTTGGTCAGAGTAGGACACTTAATATGGGGTGAATTGAGTTCCTATAAAAATTTATATTAAAAAGTTTATTTATAAGATTCCCCCAATTTAAAATAAAATTGGCCAGTTAATCAAGGTAGTGAAATTATAAAAGTCTTACTAATCAAATAGTTTAGTAGAAGATTGATTAATTATCTATTATTATAATATTAGAAAATGATTCAACTTTTGAAACTACTCTAATAAGGAAAAATTGTTTTAACTACTATCCAAGAATAACTATAAAAGTAAAATTTAATTTTCTGAAATATGAATAAAAATATATAAAGAAAAATTTAATAACACAATTGGTAAAATAAGTGGCTCAGTCTCAAGAAAAGACCTAATCCACTCCACTTAGTCATCACCTGCCACCATGATATATATATATATATATATATATATTATCTACACCTTGGATCAGGGTTAACAAAAGTACACTAGACTTTCTAGGTCACAAAACCTCTACCACAATTCTACATGGGAACAGAAATGAACAGGTCACATAGGAACTCTTCCATTGTTCTTCGTGGGATGAACATGAGTAAAAATATAGTTGTTTGAGTATATCTAGTATCCTTCATTTTAGTGTAGGGTAAAGTGTCTATTTTACAGTCAGATGCACACACTGCTAAAAAATTTAATTAAAATGTACAAAACAGAGCAATAAGAATTAGATAGAGTTTAGAAGGCTCTGTGTGTTATGAATTTTACCTCTGGACTCTTTGATGTACTAGAGTTGAATCTCATGTTTTCTACTAGAGTCAAACACTAAAACAGAGTGTTGTGGAGCACTATGTTCTGTCTTCTAGGATGGTAATAATATTCCTCTCATTTGGGTCAGTTGAATGCTGCAGATATTATGGAGATTTGATGAACAACATTCCTATAGTTCACAACAAGAAGGAATAAAAAATTACTTATGTGTTATTCGTTTATGTATGTTGATTATGTAGTTTTTTGGTACCGTGTCTACTCGTATCTTCTTGTGTATGCATGTATATCATTCATGCGCTCCCCTTTGTATATATATTCTTTTTTCTCGACATTGTGTATGTTTGTGGTAGATATAGTACCCAATATTTTTGATAGACTCATTTAAGATGTTTTCAAAAAATAATTAAATTAACCAGTCGCATTAAAACACTCAAAATACGATAGTTAGAATTAATTTTAAATAAAATAATTTTTAAACAATCTATCAGTGAGTCCTCGGTCAGTATCTCCTTCTGTCAGCAACTCATTCCATTGGTGTATCATTCTATCGGTCTTTCCATGCGTCGGTGAATCGTATTAACTAATAGTGAGTCCTTACATCAGTATCACCATTTGTCAGTATGTCAATTGTGCTATCAGTGTGTCGATTTCACTGTAAGTGATTCATTTCTTTGGTATCTCCATGTATCAGTTAGTCGATTGAATCAGTATCTCCATGCATCGATAGGTCAATTGAGCCGTTAGTGACTCATTTGAACCATCGGTGTCTCATTCTTTTTTTTGGTGTTAGTCTGTTATACTCAGAAAATATTTTTCATGGAATATCTTATAACATAAATATTATCAAAATGTATTAAATTTATATGTGATCATATATAAAAATAATTTAAAATATTGAAACTTAAATAAATATGATTGAAATTTTTAGACATGATTAATAATAATTGATGTGATTTGTTATTATTAAAACCATTAATACTAGAGAGGATGGACTACAGTCTCCTATGGGCCAACAATATCCTCCTTTTTGATGATCACAAATCATGGAATTGTTTATCACAATCATTTTATGTGGAATTAAATCATTCTACTTATCATCTCCCATTATTGATAACTATTATCAATATATAGATAAGGTTAAGAGGTAAAATGAATAGTAATTGAATTAAAGAAAAATAAAATACATATGAGTGATATCAAAGGTAAAGTAAATAAGGATAATTCTAAACTATTCTCCCCCTTTTGGGATTATCAAAAAGTGAAAGGGGAGAAAAAATTGTTCTCCCCCTTTGGAGTATAAGAAAGAAGAATACAGGTAGAAAAGAAATAAAAAACATTAGAGAATAATAGATAGAAGATAAATAGATTAAAGACAATGACATGAGGTTCCATTAATCAATGAAGTACAATATGATACAAATAATCAAGAAAAGATAAAAAAAGCAACCAAATAACCCTATCATAGAATGATCCAGACTATAGATCAGGATTAAGAGGTTTATTACCTTTCTCAGAGGGATCAATAGAGGTTCAAGTAGGTGGTGGTTGATAAGATGGAGGATATGAAGAAATTTTTAGAGGAGGTAGGATCACTCATTCTGGACCATTAGGGACAAGGATGGGTTTATGTTGTGACAACACAGAGGGTTGAATTTGATCTTGGATCACCAGATAAATCTTAATTAAGGCCTAATAAATTGACATCTGTGGTGGATACACTAATCTAATAGGTCTAATAGGTTCAGTAATAGGCACTACAATTGCTTCACTTTGTACATGAAGGCATGGCTTCAACATCTTGATGAAATCGTTAGTAATTTCACCACCATAATTCATTTCTTTATCAAAGTAATCTTTATTTTCCAGGAATTTGTCCAAAAGAGGGGTGAATTACTTCAACTTCTGTACTTGATCTTTGAAAGATCGACTCATTGGAGGAAAATATATGTTCTCTTTAAAATACGGAAAAAACTGGTCAACTGATGTTTGGTAACTATCTTCTTGAAATAGTAGTCCACGTTTTCTGTGATCTGAGCATTTGCAGTCTCAACACTCTTGGAATAGAGTCTAACCATATCATGAACATGGTCACTATTTTTCTCAATCTTTACATGGTTGGAAAAACTAGGAGATCAAAGAGAGATTGAATCTCTTATTTAGTAACACTTTGAACTTCCTCAATGTCCAAGGTCATAGAAGTCTAGCTAGAGGTAGAAGAAATATTATTAGGATCTAAGGTATGAGTCTTCAAAGATTTAAGAACAGTCTCCACACAACCATTGTACTCTGAGGCCATATTATTTATTGTGTAGGTAAGACCAGTCATTTATTTGATCAAATTGGCAATATTGAAAAAAATTATCTCAAAAATTTTTATTAAGTTGTGTTGAATCTCTTCTATTACTTTATTTGAAACATTAGCTACATCAGCCTCACTCATACTCACTTTCTGACTGGGAACCGAAATAGATGGCCCAATATACTTTAATTTTTCTATTCAGGATCTGATATAATGTAATTCAACACTCATCTCAGTGTTTTCTATTTTATATTGTTGAATGTGACATGCCATCTGAGATTGAACTGATATAGTTACAGCTAAACAAACTTCCTCATTAAATCATTCAAAATATGATTTAGTGATAGATTCACTAGGAAGGGTCTCAGCCACTAATTCTCTTGCAACAAGTACAAATAACTCATCATCCGAGTCTTCATAATCCAAACCCAGTGCTATATACCTTGAATTCGTTTTTTCATTCAATCATTACAACATCATCTAGAGGAGTGAGAGTGTCAATATTACTTTTCCTTGTTTGTTATCTTCTTTATCTTGATCTCCCATTTTTTGAGGCTCCCCCTAAATTTGATCTCTCCTCACTAGTTTATCACCTTTAGAATGAGGTATCTTTCTTTCATATACTAAATGAGGTATGATAATTTCTTAAGCTTCCACTTCATCATGAACTTCATTATTTTCTCTTACTTCAACAAGAAATTCATGAGGTTCATCCAACAACGCCTGATCTACAGCTTCAAACATTTAAAAATATCTACCTTGATCATCCTTATGATAGTTATCATCACTTTCACTTCTTTAATCATTATCATGTACATATACATGCTATTCCTTTCCATTTATATCATAATTTTTTAACTTCTTCCTCTTCACTACCACTTCCACTCTCATTATCTTCACTTCCTTCCTTCCTTCTTCTTCTTCTTCTTTGGAGACACTGGATCTACTTTCATATTCCACACTACCTGAGACTTCTATCTCCTCATATCCATTTTCTTCATGGGCGGGATCATCATAGGGTAAGGAAATTGGAGGAATAGGAGGTCCAAAAAAAATACTTTTGTGAGATTTAGTGTTGTCGGGTTCACTCCTATCATCGATAGGTGACCCTTGATCTCTAACTTTTGTGGAAGGATCTTATTCTTCTTCTGAAGAGTAAGAAACTTCCTTATCTGGTCCCAGACCATGATCAATCATATTAATAGGCCTAGTTGGATAGTACACTGTGGTAGATCCCACTACACTCAGAAACTAACTCTACTCCCTCATTAACACAACCTTTCTCTTTTAACATAGCTGAGATTAACCTTGGATAAAATAAGGAATTTTGTTTTCAATAAGGCTTGATTATTTCGTTCAAGTGCATAGAAAGGGATCTACCAAAATTTACCTTAGATAAAATAAGGAATATATAAAAATTTCTTAGTAGATAAACCAAGTATACATCTTGATACTTCAGAGATGCAAAGTCCCCTTTCATGGGACAGATCTGACACTTAATAAACTTGAACAATATTATACACTCTTCACTTAACTCTATAGAAATTGATCTCTTATGCTCATAATTATTAGTAATCTCATTCAGAGCTATATCAAAGTAGAAAATATCACTGTCAGGTAGAGAGGTACCTTGATAATCATAAAACACACCCTCATGAGGGACATTAAGACTTTCAACACATTGTCTTGATGGGAAAGAAATTATTTTTTTCCTTTCACTATGTACTTAATCCAAGAAACGCCACTTCCTTTCAGTAAGAACTCCATATTCATAAAAATTAATGAAATAGCTTCAGGTAGAATGGTATTTCATTATCTAAGAACCACTCAAGCCATCCCTAATTCTATATCACCATGAGTAGAAAAGACTATCTTTCCAAAATTCATTCAACAAGAACCTCTTTTCCTAGAGTTATTACATGGTTTTCCAGAGCAGGATTCATAGGTCTATAAGGTTTTCGTATTTCCCCGTTATGTTTCTTAGTTTCATGAGACTCGCCACAATGAAGAGTTTTCTTCACACGCACCATTCAAATAGTGTGGATCGACTCAAATTTATATCATTTTGGGATTTTGAAATTACTAAATTGTTAAATATTTAACCAAGTTCAACAAAACCAATGAAACAATGTCTTTTTGAAAAAAAAATAAAATGGATAAAATAGTGAGTCATCAGTATCCTCATGATAGATTTTTCATAACACTAATAGTGTCAGATTGACAATGTGATATTTTTGACATGACATTGTATCAGCATGAAAAACTATCAATGTAGGCATGAAAACTATGTCGGCATGACAATCGTGTCGTTATGACAATTGTGTTGGCATGAAAAAGTGTCATTATGACAAAGTTATCGATGTCAAAATGAAATTTTTAGCTTCATACTGTAAGTGTCAACATGACACTATCTGTATGACATTCCCAATGTCAGTATGACAGCTTCACTTAAAATTATCCAAGGAATAAAAACATAAGGTCCTATATATTGATCATTCCTAACTGATGTCTGATGTAGTTCATTATTTAAGTGTTCAATGGATTAGGGAAGATTTTATCAAGATAAAGTTCAGTGCTAATGAACTCTAAAGTTATATCACATTTTTTATAAAATTCACTCAAAAAGTGTTGCCTTACATCAATGTGTTTTGTCCTAGAATGTGAAACATGATTCTTAGAAATATTAATATCATTTTTATTATCAAAATTTATAGGGACATGTCTAAATTGATATCCATAATCTAGTAATGTGTGTTTTATCCACAAAATTTGTGCACCACAACTACCAACAACTATGTATTCAGCTTTGGTGGTAGATAATCCATCATAATTTTGTTTTACTACACCATGAAACTAGTTGCTTTCTCAAAAAGTTACATTTTCCAGAGGTGATTTTTCTATCTTACTTATAGGCACCAAAATCAGCATCTAAATAACTCACCAAATAAAATAGTTTTCGTCTAGGATAGAACAGTCTTGAGTTGGTATTATGTTTGAGGTATTTGAAAATCCTTTTTATAGTAAGAAAATGAGATTCTTTTGGGTTTTCTTGAAATTTCACACTCATGAATAGACTAAACATATTATCTGGCCTACTAACAGTTAAGTAGAGTAAACTTCTAATAATTCCTCTATAAGTGGTTTGATCAATAGATTTACCATATTAATAATGGTCCAACTTACCATTGGTACTCATTGGATTGTCACTACTCTTAATGCTTTCAAATCCATATCTTTTTAAAATATCCTTAGTATATTTACTTTGATTCATAACAATACCTTCCTTGTTTTGAAATATTTGAAATCTAAGAAAGAATTTGTGTTCACCCATTAAACTCATTTGAAATTCACTTTTCATAATATTTAAAAAATCAAAATCATAAATAATTTTTAGAAGATCCAAAAAAATATCATCTACATAAATTTTTACTAGTAAAAAATATTTGGAAATTCATTTTATAAAAAGGGTAGGATCAACAATACCTTTTTTAAAACCTTTAGAAATAAGAAAAGTGATGAGCCTATCAAACCAAGCTCTTAGAGCTTCCTTTAAACCTTACAAAACATTAGGTAATTTAAAAATGATTTGGAAAGTGGGTATTTGTAAAAATTTGGGTTTTTTCAAAAAAAATCCTCAAATATATAACCATTTAAGAATTCACTATTGACATTCATTTTATAAAGTTTGAAATCTAGATGTACTGAATAAGCAAGAAGGATTATAATGGCCTCAACTATAGCTACTAGTGAAAAGTTTTCCTTATAGTGAATCCAGTCTTCTTTACTATAACCTTGTGAAAAAAATCTATATTTTTTTCTAAGTATGTTACCATCTTCATCTACTTTATTCCTAAACACCCATTTAATGCCTATAGTCAGGGTGTATTTGTGTTTATTTATATGTTTCCATACATTGTTTATTTCAAACTGATTTAACTCTTCTTGAAAAACCATCACCCAAAATTCATCATTGATAGAATCATTGATGTTCTTAGGTTCAAGATGTGACAGAAAATCTTGATGTTCAATGTGATTTCCAAGAGAAGCTCTAGTATGTGTTCTTTTGTCCAAATCTCCAACTATAGCATCTAAAGGATGGTTTTTTGAGAGTTCTAATTGGTCTAGAAAATGAAGTTCTAGTCACTTTATGTTCTTCAATAGGATCTGATTCATCATGACTTGAATATGGAGAATTTCCAAAATTGGAAGTTTTAACTGATTTCTTCACAGAATGGTTAGAAGATTTAATACTGATTTTCAGATTTGACATATCAACCTCATAATTTTTTGGAGAGGTCTTTGGATCATGTGGATTTGTATAATCAAACTTGACATGTACATATTCTTCTACACATTTATTTCTGTTAGTAAATACTCTATAGGATTTATTGAAAATTTAATAACCTAGGAAAATTCATTCATCACTCTTGGAGGTAAATTTTCTCAGATTATCCTTAGTTTTAAGAATATAGACATTGCAACCAAATTTTTTGATGCAGTTAACCATTGGTTTTCTATTTTTCCACAACTCATAATGATTTGTTTTAAATATATGTATAATCAAGAATCTATTGATTATATAAAATGTGGTATTGCCATCCTCTTACCAAATGTATATAGTTAGGTCATGCTCACTAAGAATGGTTCTAGAAATTTATTTCAGGATTCTATTTCGTATTTCTACAACTCTATTTTATTGTATTGTACTAGGAGAAGATAAGTCATTACAATAGCCATTCTGTGTGAAAAAGAATTCAAAATCTGGGTTCTCAAACTTACGGCCATGGTCACTTTTTACGGTTTTAATTATAAGAACACTAATATTTTCTACAATCCTAGAATACATGGGGAAATGTGAGAAATATTCACTTTTTTAAGCCATGAATAAGGTCTAAGTATATCTAGAGTAGTCATCTACAAGAACATAAACATAGTGTTTCCCACTTAGACTTGAAACTCTAGAAGGTCTAAAAATGTCTATGTGAACTAAGTTGATAGGTTAAGAAGTTGAAGCTTCATTCTTTTGTTTTAATGATATTTTGTGTTGTTTACCCTTTTGAGAGGGATTACAGACTTTTTCATTTGGAAACTCGAGTTTAGGTAGATCTTTGACTAAGAATTTTCTTGTAAGATTTCTAAGTGATATTATATTGTAGTGTCGTAATCTTGAATGACTAATCAAATATTCTACATGAAAATAACTCAAGAAAGAAACATTTTGAGAAATTAAAGAATCTATGTTAATAGCATAAACATTTTAATTTCTAATAGTAGAAAATTCTAACTTATTTTTAGATTAAAAAAAACGTCATTCATAATTTTTAAATTTAACATTAAAAACATTATCACATAACTGAGAGAAAATAAGTAGATTGTATTTAATTCCATCAACAAAAGTACTTTAGAAATTAGAAATGAATTAGGGTTAACAATCTGTCCATGGATAATGATTCTTCCTTTAGCATTGTCACTAAAGGTGACATTCCCACCATTAATCTTTATCATGTTCTTGAAGAATGAGTAATCTCCTATCATGTGTCTTGAACATCCACTTTCCAAGTACCATAAGATTTTATAATATTTTCTTTGAGTTCTTTAAATAGTTTTCCTACAAAACATATTAGACAAGAAAAGATTTTGGTACCCAAATTTATTTGGATCCAGTAACATTAGTAATTATAGCTTTGGGAACCCACATTTTATTCATGGTTTTCCTTTAAGTAGTATGTAATGTATTTCAAAAATAAACTTTTTTTAGCCTAGAAAAACATGAAATAGTAGAAGATGATTTATAGCTGGAACTTGAAAAAATTTCCACAACTAGGCATAAAATTGGATTTTCCCAATTTTGATACAATATGAGTTTTTGTCAAATTTCTCTTTCCTGGTTGGTATTCTATTCTTGTAGTATAGTTAAGAGTTACTTGTTTACCAAGCATTTAAACTAGGATTTCTTTTCTATTGGTAAATATTTCTAGATCCCTTTTCAATTGCCCATTTGAAAATTTAGGTTCATTATTCTCCTTAAAAAGTTGAGATGTTTTCCTTTTTTTTCTAAAAAACGTTTAGATTTAATAGTGGTAGTCAAAACATGCTGTTTTCTGTAAAGATTTGTATTTATATTTCTTTTCATTACACATGTCTTATAACATTTTTCAATATTCAAACAATTCCCCTTTTTTCATATTTTCATAATCACTTTCATCTTCAATATAATAAGAATTATGTTCAGGAGAGTTTAGTGTTAACTATTTTGTGTTTTTTATATAACATGTATTTTATTTATTTACCTTTTTATCATAATTGGATTCTATGTCACTTGATATGTCCTCATAAGCACTCAAAGTTTCCTTCATTGAATTTTTATATTTTCTATCCTTATATCATACTTCTTCTTATACTTTATCATCATATAGTCAGCCTTTACATGTACCTTTCTCTTACATTCATAACATATTATTTTACTGAAAGCATCACCTTTCTTTCAATCATTTTTCCAATAAACTTTGTGATCATACTTACCTTTGTAGATGGAATTTCGAATAAATTTATTCTTTCTATAAAATTTATTAAACCTTCTAAGTTTTTGATCCATATCTTCATCATTTTCTATTGATGATTGTTCATAACTTGAAATTTTAGTTTTATCTTGAACTTTTTCCTTCTACTTGGAGGCATTAGATTTGAAAGCAACATATTTTCTTTTGGGTTCATCATCTTCTTATTTTTTGACTTTTAGTTCTTCCTCATACATCATTAACTTTCCAATCAGCACATTTACTGGAAACATTCTAATGTCATAGAATTCTCTAATTGATATAGAATTACCTCTCCATATATCTTGTAAGAATATGAGTATTCCCATGATTTACTCCTTGGCTGTAACATCCCTTCCCAAAGAGATCATATTATTCACAATTTCATTAAAACCGAGATACATGTCAAAAATAGTCTCACTAGGTTTCATTTTAAAGTTATAATATTTAATAGCATATATGTTAAGTCTCATTTCCTTAACATTATAGATTCCTTCATGTTAAATAGATAAAGTGTCACACATTTCATGGACTATTTTATATGCAGAAATTCTATTAAACACTTAATATCCTAAAGATATGTATAGAGATTTCATGGATTTGTAATTATTGTTATAAAAATCCTTAGTTGGGTCATCCCATGTATTCTTAGAATTATTTAGAATCTTATATTCATCTATAATTGAAGACAATATATCAAAATCCATTATTTCAAGGTGTATTTTCATTTTAATTTTCCATTATGCGTAATTTGATCTATTAAAGAATGGAGGTCTATTGGTAGAAAAACCTTCCAAAAAATTATCCATGTTGAATAAAGAGGGTTTTAAAGAACAATAAATTTAGGAATAATTTATTTTTAATCATATATAAAATTAATCTAAAATCATATTTGAAAAATATTTTGAAACAGATTTAAAAATTTGAAAAAAACATTTTGAAAATAACTGTTGCTTCCAAATGTTGGTTCGAGTATAAAACTCAAGAGGTGGTTGAATTGAGTTCCTATAAAAATTTCTGTTAAAAATATTATTTAAAGATTCCCAAAATTTATAATAAAACTATCAAATTAATCAAGGTTGTGAAATTTTAATAGCTTGACTATTCAAGTAGTTTCTCATTAGATTGATTAATTCTTAGTTATAAAAATATGAGATATTGATTCAAATTTTGAAACTACTCTAAAAAAGAAAAATAGATATAAATACTTTACAATACTAACTATCAATGTAAAATTTAGTTTTCTGAAATATGAATAAAAAGATAGAAAACAAAATTTGAAAACACAACAGATTAAAAAAGTGGTTCATTCTAAAGCTAAGACCTAATCCACTCTAATTGGTGATCACATGCCATCAAGAAATATATATATATATATATAAATAAATCTTTGATCCAAACCCTGGATAAGGTTTATCAATAGTACACTAGACTTTATAGGTCACAAAACATTTACCACAGTTCTATATTGGAACAGAAACAACCAGATCACACAAGAGATCTTGAAAAATTATTTATGGGATGAACAAGTGTAAAAAGATAGTTGTTTGAGGATTTCTAGTATCCTCCAGTTTAGTGTAGGAGATAGTGTGTATTTTATAGAAATATTATCACATAGATTGACATTGTAATTAAAAGGTTCACAAAAGAGAAATAATAATTAGATAGATTTTATAAGGCTCTGTGTGTTATCCAGTTTAGCTATGAACTCTTTGATGTATTAGAGTTGAAGCTCAAGTCCTCTTTTGGAAACAGAAACTAAAATAGAGTTTCATGGAGAACTATGTTCTATCTTCCTGGTGATGAAAATATTATTCTCCATATATTGAGTTGAATTCTGTAGAGATAATGGAGATTTGATTAAAAACAATCCAATGGTTCACAAAAATTAGGGAAAAAATTACTTGTGTGTTCTTCCTTTTTGTATGTTTCTTATGTGTTTTTTTGGTACTGTGTTTTCTCATATCTTCTTATGTATGAATTTCAATATTTCATGAGATCCACTTTTTATATATATTCTTTTACCTTAACAATGTGCATGTTTGAAGTAGATATAGTACCTCATATTTTTGAGGGCCTCATTTTTGATATCTATAAAAAAGAATTAAATTAATCATTCCAATTAAAACACTCAATATATGACCATTATAAGTATTTGTAAATAAAATAAAATTTAAACAGTCTATCGGTGAGTCTTTAATTGGTATCTTCTTCCATCGGGGACTCGTTCCATTGGCTTTTAATTCTGTTTGTCTTTCCATGAATCAGTGACTCATCTTAACTAATGGTGAGTCCTCGTATTGGTAGCACCATGAGTCGGTAGGTCAATTGAGCTGGTAGTGTGTTGATTTCACTATCAATGATTCATTGAATCAATATCTTTATGCATTGGTTGGCCAATTTCATCAGTATATCCATGCGTGGGTGGGTCAATTGAGTTGTCGGTGACTCAATTGAACTATCAATGTCTCATTCATTCTATCAGTGTCAATATGTCATAATTTGAAAATATTTTTTCTTGGACTGTCTTACAACATAAATAATATCAAAATATATTAAATTTATATGTGATAATTTATAAACATAAATGCACATATCTAATCTTAAATAAACACGATTTAAATGTTTAGACATGATTAATAGGAATTGACATGATTTGTGATTATTCAAACCATTAATACTAGAGAGGTTGACCAATAGTCACATATGGGCCAGCAATTTGTAGTTTTGGGATTTAAAGTTGTGGATCCCTACCTGTTAGTGAAGAATTGAAAATATAGGTTCATTATAACCATAAAAAACTTCTTCTCAAAATGGGAAAAGGATGTTCCCCTTAGAGAAGTTAAAACTCAAATCATGATCGAGTTTGCGAACTCCAAAATCATTCATCAGTTTTGGGTTCCACAAACTATTCTCAAGGAAAATGACACTGACTTCTAGGCTTCCAAGATGAAGTAATTATACACCAAGTATAATATCTAGTCTAACCACTCTTCTCGTTATCATTAAGAGGAAAAATAGATACACCAAGTCTGTCAATAAAACCCTATTTTACATTCGGAAAAAGATGATGGATCAGAACAAATTAATTTGTCCTCATAAACTAGTAAATTCCCTATGGGTTATCAGAGGATGATTCAAAGTTTCAACTAGGAAACCCCATACTCTTTTTCTTATGGAGAAATGGTAGTTTTACCTTTATAGGTTTAGTTTTTATCTCTCTAAATGGATGTATATTTATGAATAGATGACACTAGAAAAAATATCATAAGTTTGTCTAGTTGAGTAGGAATCCCTTAATTAAAATAGGTTGTAAGAATTTCATAATTTAAGGAGTTATAAAAAAATGGTTGTGCGAGAATTAAAAAATAAGGTCTTCCTCCAATCCATCCATAAAGGTGACATGGTAATAGCTATCAGGATACGAGTGATTTTTGGAAAGAAACTATTTAATATGGAACCCAAATGGGAAGGACCTTACGCTCTCTATAAGGTATACTTTAATGGCTCATAATCATCAATAACTATGGATAGGGTGAATATCACACCTCATAAAAAAGATTTTTTTATCAAGTGATACATTGTGTGGTATTCCATTGTCTGTTGTCTATGACTATAAACTAACAACATAAATTGTTCAAGATCTACAACCTTAAACTAGTAGCCACTCATATAGTCTGATATGTAAGAATTTAAACTATGAAGCCTAATTTCCTCAATAAATATTGTAAAAATGTATGATTACTATGTGTGAAAATAATTAGATTCCTCATATTATTAATCTGTGGTGACCAAAAATAACATCATTTGCACAAAATGTTAAACTATAGCCTTAAACTATGTAAAAAACATAGTATTCCTCATATCACAAATGTGAGATGACCAAAACTAATGTTCTCATCACATGATGTTATGATGTTGTCTTAAACTATGTGATAGACATAGGATTCCTCATATGAAGAATGTGATATGAAAAAATTAACTTCCTCAGCACATGACATGAAACTATAGCCTTACACTGCCTATAAAACATAGGATTCCTTATATGAAGAATGTGAGATGACAGAAACTAATGTCCTCAACACACGATGTTAAACAATAGCCTTACCCTGTGTGAATAAATTATTATGCCTAATGAAATATGAATGTGATTCCCTCACATCATCTTCATATTATGTAAAATTGTATGATTCCCAAGGCCCTCACTATATAGGGTACCACTCACCCCATATTAGAATCCTACCATGCAATTTTCCAGAACTATGTGTGGGTTTATTTCTTATCCATGGGATAAATAGTGGTGCCTAATCCCTTTTTTCTCCTCCCTAGAATAAAATTCCCTCTAAAAAAGTGAGGTTATATTCAAAATTAATACCTTCATGATCTCTTAAATAATCCTTCTTACCTGGTGAAACCCCTGATCATATTGCTCAACCCATAAGTGGATCGAGATGGTCTCATGAGACAACATGGAGAAGAAAGAATGGGAAGCTCAATGCGTATTCCCCACACACAAATTCCTTAGAAAATTATGTAAAAATATTGACTTACCCTATGTAACAAACATAGTATGCCTCATGAAATTATAAAGATATTACTTTGCAACCCCATTGAATGATATAGAACTATATGATATTTCAGGATCTAACATGAGTGGGCACCACCCACCTGGCATTAGTGTCTTACCATATTGTGTTTCATAACTATATATGGCATGATTCCTAGTTTTTTGGGATATATATAAACACTGTGATCTTATATCTTGATCCCAACCCCACCACTAACTCATTCCAGGGTATTTCCCCTTATAGTATGGCTGAATCCTTATATGCCACTATACTCATCTAGCACATTCAATCATATAGAGGAATAGATCCTATAGAATTTAACTTCTCCTGAGTCATTCCCCACTTCCACATTCACTTTGTTCTACATTCAATTTGTATCCTCATCAACCTCTGGAGTTGAATAGACCCCCTAATAAAAATGGTGCATGACCACAATGGCTCACCAGCCATCCTGGGAACATGCCTTAAAGGATCATTGAAAGAAATTTGTATCTCCAATGTTTCAAATATGTTTAATGGTTGATCACACATATGTTATCCCAATCATTTATTGGTTTGGTAATAGTACCTATGTTTAAAACTAGATGAAAAATCATTCCCTGACCATTAATCATCCTTTTTCTAAGATCCAATCCTAGAATCCATGATTTTCCCACTATGTCACTTTGCCACGTCCTGGTAGGATTTATGATGTGTTTGGGGTTATCCTATTTTGCATTTTTTCTTTTCCACATCTATAGTGTTTAGGAAAACAAATTCCCCTCACTTAATATTTGGTTTCATTTATTTCCGTGATGCATAAAAATCCATTAATACATATTTTTTCTTTGGTTAAATCTATTTAACTTAAAATATAGTAATCATGTTCTCATCATATGACATTAAAATATGAATTCATCATCCTTACTATAAGACTTTAAACTGCACACCCTTCATACTCATTTCACAACATAACACTGCAAAGTATCTTTTTCTCTCTCCTAAGAATCCCTTTTATCCCTTTAGTTCTTTTCACCTACCACACCATTCGAGTTACTTGAAAGATTCTTGGCATCCAAGATGGTGCACCCCTTGGAATATGCCCCCCTCATGTGCATAAAACCATGGTAGCATAATCTAGAGAGTTTTGAACATGATTATATTATTCTCTCAGTTTTTCCAATGATATATGATTTTATTGATTTTAATATCCATTATATTCTATAAATGAATAATCCCCCAAATATTAACAAGTGTCTAGACAAGCTGGATCACCTACCATCCCGAGCACATGTTCTGGATGTAGTGTATGAATAAAAAAAATAGGGAGTGACCCTTGGATCAATACTATATCTTTTCCAACCTAAATAAAATTAGTGAACCACGGTATGGAATAATTACAACCTAAAATATGTATCCATGAAACTAGTATAATTGAAATTTTGGTCACATCAGTACAAATCTGTTGTGTACTTCTTGGATGGATCCCTTTTCAGGGAAATGACAAAAATCCTCATATTTTGTGCGTGATCTATATTTTTTCATATCTATTGAATGATTCAACGAAAAATATATCATGATATTGAGATATTGAATGTGTTTATGTTCACATGGTAACAATATTTAGTAATGGGGTGAATGAAATTAATTGTTAATCTCTAAATTAAGAAAAACATGATTTTACCCATCCCTCATAGTACACATCTTAATCCTAGAACCAACATTTTTATAGAGTATAAAATTTGTCTGATGGACTAATGCTAGGTATACTCTATATACCCAAACATGTGAGTGTTTAGTTACAAACTAAGGTCATAGATGAGGGTTATGCTATGATATATAACACATGAGGTTTAAAGGATTTTTATCAACGTATTTTTTGTGTAGGGAATATCTTTTAAATGCACAATATTATTAATATTTTTCTTGAAATTTACTATGACATCTTTATAGAATGAACTAAGTAACCGATGATCATATCATGCCTGCCATTTGGGATTTAATAGAGTGCTGAACATATGGATATTTATAATGATGTTGAAGGATTATTGAGACTAGAAATATTTCAATAAAATGGTTGAATTTTTAATTTAACCTAGACTGGCTATTTTTTCAGCCTGAGGTATGACAAGGTATTGCTTGGATTAGGAATTTTTTCATCTAGTAGAAAAACACCTGATTCCATACTATGGATGAGTTATTATCCATTATGTTGATTCATGATTCTATTTATTGGATGTATTTAAGTTTAGTGACCTAACTAATGTTATAAAATGCGGTTGGGCTATATCCTAACATGATATTTGATTATGATGTGAGTGGACTAGTTGGGAGATATGACAACCAATAATTATACAAATTATATCCAGGTTATGTGAGGTTCCAACCTATAGAATATATATAATATATTAGCAGGTTGGGTATGACACTAACCCAACCATGTTATAGGTTAGTAATGAATCCAAACTATCCTATAAAAGATATATTATTAATACTTGGAAAAAATTTCCAACTTAATATATGGATGTTATGGGAAAGGATTGATTAGGTTCTATAATAAACACATTACTTGAATTAATTATGATCTTTTAGGTAAAATAATATCTAAACCACAATGTAATGATGAGTATAGACCATGGAAAACATATTACATATATTTCCACTAGCTGAATCATGTTTCAGTTGACTATCAAGGTGGATTTTTGGGGCCCTGATTGTCATGTATATGTTTTTACTACTTATATTTCATAAAGTATAAGAATGGATATATATGTTTTAATTATTATGGGAACTATTAGTGGTAACATAATATATTTTATGTTATTTAATTATACATGAAACTCTATGTATGTTCATACCTATGATTGATATTGGGGTTAGGGAAAATGATTGAGTATCGATGAGAGGAAAGGAGTATCTTGATGGGTTCAACACTCGGATGTTTTTATGAAATATTTTATCTAAATAATTTTTATTCTTCTATCGCTTTATTTGCATGAAATTTTGAGTTTAAACGAACCATGATTTTACCTTATTATAAAATTACCATTATATCCTATGCCTTAGGTTAGCGGTAATAATTATAACTAACTTATAAAAATGAATTGTGAATTCATTGGCTATCAATTAATTATAAAATGTGTAAATCAATTAAATATTTTTACTTTTGAGTGAATTAAATTTTTTAATGAAATTAATGAGATATATATGTATCATATACTTAATAAAATATATATTATATTCATCAAATGCATATTTTAGTCATAGGGTATGAAGAGAACCGTATTTGATGTATAAAAACCTATTTTTTAAAAGTTTAATTTTACACCTTTGAATTGTGACCCACTTTTAAATTAATATTTTTACACATTAATAATTTTTATATAAAAACATAAACTTATTATTCTGAAATTGAATATAAAAATTTATCTTGGTTAAATTTCTAATATTTTTCTAATAACTTTCATGTTTTGATTAATAGTAAAAATATGTTAAATTTTAATTAAAAACCAAGTTTTTCAGCGAGATAATTTATATGGTTAAAATATACTATTGAATGGATTTTAAGTATAAATAGAATATATTTTTATTATTCAATATAATTTATTTCATTATCATTAATTTTACAATGAATTCATATGTAAAAACATTTCAATCTTTTATAATGTTTTAACCTTTAAAACCTGTTTTCTCATTTCAACAACGAGATTAATTTTAAATTAATTACCAAAACTTATATTTTTTGAATTTTGAAATATGGATTCTATATTTTGAATTATTAGGTCTAAATTATGTTGATAGGTATATTTTATTTTTAGGCATTATGAATAGTAACTTTGGTAATTATTTTTATTACCATGGTTAATAGTAAATCCGGTAATTAAGGGTAAAAATAATATTATAAAATTAAATTAAGACCTTTAAAAATACTATTGGATGACTAAATTATAAACTTATCATCTATTTTTTGAAAATGGAATCACTTTTTGGCCCCTTACTTATGAATATGACATGAAGGTAATAAAAACTAATAAATGTGACAAAATGTAACAATCTAATTTTATATAAGTATAGTTATTTTAATATTTGGATAAATTGGAGATAATATTGAATATAGATATTATCTAGAAATATAAAATAATTACCTACATGATATAAATTTATATATAATTTTTAGAGATTAAATTATTACCATTAATGATGACACAATAGTGATGTAAATATTATTTTATTAATAGAAGTATCAAATAAATGGTTTTAAAATATTAAAATTAATATCATATGAATTAATTTATGTGCTGTAATAATTTGCTAGGTGAATGTGACATGTTAGGAGTGTATTAAATATTTTGGTTATAATTTAACTTTTGTGAGGATTTTATTTAATGTCAAATAAATAAATATTGTCAAAATTCACACTATTGATATTTTGTAATTTTTTTTATTAAATTATTTAAAAATCAGAAAAAATTTAAAAAATAAAAATTGATAATTATAATATCTAAAATTTCATAAAATACCCATTTATGGTCAATTAACACTATATATGTAAATATTTATAACCATTAAATATTTAGAATGTTAATACCACAATTAAAATTAAATAGAATAACTATGTGTCAATTAAAAAGATATGGTTTAAATTGAAAAAATCACATGTCAAAAAATTTATGGTTTGATGATATTACAAACCTATATCATATTATCTTCCAAGTTGGTACATTTTAGAAGTTTTTTGGTAGGGTTTTATTTTATTATAAATTATTATTTATGGAGTACTAAAAGTGCCCCTCACCTCAATTATAAATGGGAACCTCCTCCCTCACCTCTTCACTCCATTTTGGGCCTTCATGCTCAAAAAAACCCTACCCTTTTTTCCTTATAAAATTTTCTATTTTAATTATATATGTTTTTTTCATACATAAAGACCAAATCTATTTCTCTTAGAGTAGATTTAGGGGAGGCACATCGAAGAAGATGTAATATCCTTCACCGATTCATTGAAACTCATTTCTTCTTCTAATACCCCTTCATTAGAAATTTAATTATAAAGTAATACCATTAGTATCACTAATATATATATATATATGTTATTATAAACATTAAAAAACCATATTACACCTTCTTCCCATCCTATGAAAAATGAAATCACAACGCTCGCATACGTAAGACTTGTCATCCCCCCACTATGGTGTAATATATTTTTCACCACCACCTTACTTGGATGGGTATAATGATAAAAATAATAACTATATATGATTATTATAAAGTGATACTAATTCTGAAATATCATAAACCATCACTTTAATATCATTCAATTATTATAGCAATGATATCATCCATCAAGCGTACGTACAGCTTACCGTTTCCACGGTGCGATGTGATTTGTTCTACATAATATTCATTAACGGGTGATTATAAACATGAATTTAATGAATAAATAAGATATAAGTTATACTAATATCATTTTTAAATGATTTAACTATAACCGAAGAAAGTTTTCATGAACTTTTCCAACAAATCTTTCATTAGAACACAAAGTAGTTAATATCTGAACAACGAGTGACAATGAAATGTTACTAACAAAAAAATTATAATATAATCATATATGATATCATAAAAATGGTTATGATTCTGGAATAATTTAATAAAATTATTTAAATCATTATATAGAAGGATCAGATACATACGAAGTATATTTTACCTAAGGTAAGAGATAAATTTTCAATCTCATTTTTATCAAAGATTTTTTGTAGATAAGTATTTACTAGTGTATATTTATCATCCATATAAATGTTTACAAATGATGTAAAATTATTACTAATTTTTTATAATTTTTTTAAAGTTAATTTTACCCTTTGGGTAATTTTTATTAAATTTTATGGGAGGAATCATTTGTAATTATTCGATTTAAGGTACTTTTTAACTTTTCTGTCAAAATTTGAAGGAGAATTTTTGTCTAACTTATATGACATAGATGATTTTTTATGGATTCATGTCATCTTATTTCCATGAAGATTCATCTACATGATTTCAATATAATTTTCAACTAAATTATTTTCTTTTAAAATTGCATGGCATTTTGAGAAAAGATTTTCCTTTTGAAAAAGAAAGGATATTTTCCTCAAGAATTAAGTTCATGTGTTTTATAAAAAATATTTTCCATATAAGATTAAATAGGGTTATGTTTATATATCTATTATTAATTTTCTTATATGGTGTTTATGATGAAATTATTATTTTTAAATGAATTTATTTTATACAGATTATTATGGAATGATGTTTAAGAAACTCATTTTATTTCGTGGGTTATTCTATGGTGAATATTTTTATGTTTTTATGGAACACTTAAGAATGGTTTAATTATGAGAAGGGAGGGACCTATATCTCTATCCAATGCATTGGGTATAGATTCATATCTCATGAGATAGATATGAATGGAACTTAATATAAATCTATTTCAGTAATACAGGGCTAGAATGAGGAGTTAATTTAGTTCAGTAATAGACTTTGTCAGCTATGATGGTCTTGGAAATGAGACTTGACTAATATGAAATGATTTTCTATGATTATGTGTGTGTGCCAAAAAATTTCATGTCTTATGTTATGACTATTGGGATTACATTGATCTTTTATGATTTATCCCATGACCAGATATTACGATCTTTTATATGTATAATAATATTTTCAAATTCATTGTTCTTATGATTATGATATGAAGGATATTTACCTTATTTTACCATAATGAGAATTTGAGCTCATGATTTCATATGTTTATTTTCCCAAGTCATGATGAAGGGTATTAAGTAAGACATGTCAAAAATGAGTCTAGTTATGAAGAAATAAGTGGGAGAAAATGTGGATGTTTAATGAAATAGTTATTTATGTTTCCTTGGTTTTAAATACACTAAACTTATACAATCCTAATGTTGTTTAGGTTATGTTATGTTATAAATATTCTTTTATATTGAAGTAATATATATATGTAAGGTATGATCTATTATAGTTGGTATCAGAGAAAATGTATAGTTATCCTTTGGAAACTATGATTAGAGATTCTTTGTATGAACCATAAGGATACGTATATGTATCGGTTAAAATCATATCCTAGGGTTTTAGAGATGTTAATGAATAAACTAGTATAAAACCTAAAGTGTCATAAATTGAAATTTTATTCATGATTATGTGGTTTTCCTATTATGATATGGGTTTCTCACACTATGCTTCTAGGTTTTAGTCAATGGATGGAACCCAAAGGAATCACAATTATGATGAATGTGAAGGGAAATTCAATGATTCTACCCATGATATCCCAAATGTTCTTGGAGTTGGAATGAAAAATATTATAACCAGGCTCACACAACTTTCACATGCTGTGAATCATGCAGGACTTCCAAATGAGCAAATATGGGAGCAACATTCTATGATTTCCATTACGAGACAACATCCACATTCATTCAGTGTGTCTTATAATCCATTAGTGGATGAACAATGGATAAGTAACACTAAAAAGATATTTTCAATTCTAAAATATTTTGAAAATGATAAAGTAATCATAGCATTCTATCATTTAGAAGGTGAAGCTAATCATTGGTAGAATCTTATCATGCACATGTGGAAAATAGATGACATTGAGTCTATGGAATGAGACGAGTACCAGATCTTATTTTTCAATAAGTAACTTCCTCGTATTCTTGAAAAAAATATGGGGAAGGAGTTACTTGAACTTAAGAAAAAGGATGATGAATCCATTGGTACCTATGACCTAAATTTTACAATACTTGAAAGGCACAATTTTGGAATTATTATTCAACCTGGGAGTAAAATTTATCAATTCATTAGTGTCTTAAAACCATGTATTTGAGGAGAGTTATCCATAAGGGACTACAATAGCTATGCGTAAATTGTTTGATGTGCTCTAATGGTTTATATGGTTATTAGAGTAACCCATTAGTCATACAGGTTTGATAAGAAGAAAAAAAATGGAATTCAAAGGAAAATATAAATACCACACTGAAGAGAAGATGAGTTTTCCCTTATGCTCAATGTGTGGAAAGAAACATGGAGAGAAATATCTTAAAGGGACTAGTAAATTTTTTATGTGTAGAAAATAAATTCATCGGTAAGTTTAATGATGAAGTGATGGGAAGAAGATGACTAATGATGAGAAAAAATAAAACACTACACAGAATACACCTTCTACACTTCAATGTTACAAGTGAAAGTAAATGGGAAATTATGACATTAAATACCCTAATACAAGGGTTATTGATGATGATCTACATCAATAAACTCTTAAGGACAAAGACAAAGGAAATTCACTTGGAATCATTATCGACAACATGGAGTACGATAATGAAGTGGTGAAAGGTATACTTACCATCCACTCTAAAGTATAAAAGGATTTATTTAATTCAAGATCCACCCATTATTTTGTTTTTGAAAAATTTTCTAAGGGTATCTCTATATTACCTCAACAATTAGATGTTGAGTTAGCTGTAATAACTGCAAATGGCACAACAAACTCATCAAAAGTTTATAATTCTTCTTCAGTTGAAGTTTGAGGGAAAGTGATTCCTATAAATAATGTTATCATTACTATAATGAAATTTTATATGATTATAGGCATGGATTTACTTTCTATATATGAATATCATATCAATTTCCAAGGAAGGGAAGTCACATTTCATATTCCAGATCAATCCCTTATCATCTATCGATGCAAGGAATAATATAACCTTCTAGTATAAATTTATTCCATCTTATGGGTCTTGATTCCAATAAATGATGGTTATTTATCTCAAATGGTTGGGGATAAACTCAAAATTAAGTATATGCCCATGGTATGGGAGTTTTATGATGTCTTTCTATAGGAATTTCTAGGTATTCTACCAAATTGTGAAGTTGAGTTTTCAATAGAACTCATACTAGGCGCTATGACTATTTCAAAGACACCTTATAGAATGGACCCAATTGATTTGCAGGAATTGAAGAAGTAACTCCAATAGAATCTTGATAAGGGATTCACATGCTCAAGTGTATCACCTTAGGGAGAACCTATTATATTTTTGAAGAATAAATATCAATCAATGAGACTTTTAATTGATTATTGAGAACGGAACAAGATCACTATCAAGAAAAAATATCCTCTTCCCAACATTGATGACTTATTTGACCAACTATGCAGAGATCAATACTTTTCCAAGTTTGATCTTCATTAAGGATATCATCAATTAAGGGTCAAAAATGATGATATACTAAAGATGGCATTCCATACAATGTATAGACACTATAAATTTATAGTGATGCCTTTTGGTCTTACTAATACCCCAACTATATTCATGGATGTAATGAATAGAGTCATTAGATACTATCTTGGTTAGTTTGTGGTAGTCTTTAGAGATGATATTCTTATATATTAAAAGAGAAATAAAGAACATTAATATCACTTGAGAATTGTACTGAAGACCCTAATAAAGGATATTATTTATTCCAAATTTACCATGTGTGAATTTTGGATTCAGAAAGTTTTATTTTTGGGTCACATAATCTCAATATAGGGGATATCTATGGATCAAGAAAAAACATAGGTTATTGAAATATGGTTGAGACCAGCAATGGAAACTTAGATCCCATGTTTTCTTGGTTTGGATGGATATTATCGACATTTTTTGAATGATTTTTCATGATTATATAATTCACTCACCAAGATAACTCAAAAAGGAGTTATGTTCATCTAGAAAGAAGAATGTGAAGATAATTTCAAAGATCTAAAAATAATGTTAACCAGTGCACCTTTGCTTACAATAACTTGTAGTGGTGAAAGGGTTTTTATCTACTATAATGCATGCAATAATGGGATAGGATGTGTTATCAGGTAAAATGATATGGTGATAGCTTATTCTTCATGACCATTGAAAACTCATGAGAAAAATTATCCAACTCATGATTTGGAGTTTGTTGTGGTAATCTTTGCATTATAGATTTGTAGGCATTATCTCAATGATGAAAGGTGTGATATTTATACTGATCATAAAAGTTTTAAGTATATTTTCATAAAAAAGGAGTTGAATATGAACCAAATAAGATGGTTGGAGTTAATTAATGATTTTTACTTATCAAAACATTACCACCATGGGAAAGTGAACTAGGTGGAAGATGCTTTGAGTCGAAAAGACCATGTTAGATTATTCATGATGAGTATCACAAAGGATCCAATATTTATGGATTTTCACAAGATGGACCTGGAAATTTTAATGGAAGGGGAGAGATATTATCTTTCTCAAATGAATGTTCAACCATATATACAAGTGAAAATTAAGGAGGCCCAAAAGAAAGATTTAGAGTTACAAAAGAAGGTAAGAAATGTTCCCGAATTCAACATTGATTTTGATGAAATAATAAGGTTCAAGAACTGGGTTTTTATTCCTCCCACAAAAAAATTAAAGAAGGTGCTACTAGATGAGGCTCATAGTTCTTCATTCTATATTAATCCTGGAACAAAAAATATGTACGAGGACCTAAAAGAGTACTTCTGGTGGGATGACATGAAAAGGGATGTCGCCATATATGTCTCTCGATGCTTCTTTTATCAAAAATTTAAGTCTAAGAGATAGAAGTCTAAAGGGATGTTATAACCATTACCTATATCAGAATAGAAATAGGAGAAAATCACTATAAACTTTTTAATTAGACATAACAAAACATACGAAGGCGATAATGCTATCAGTGTTACAGTTGACTACATTACGAAGTCAGAACACTTCATTGCTAATAGAGAGGATTTATCTGTTGATCAGCTTTCCATGATATATATAAAGGACACAGTAATATTTCATGGAGTACCACTTTCCATTATATATGATCGGGATCTAAGGTTTACCTCAAAATTCTAGAGAAGTATTCAGCATGCTCTGGATAAGAAGTTGAATTTTAGCACTGCTTATCATCCTCAGACAGATGATCAGTCAGATATGACAATTCAAACTCTAGAAGACATGTTGAATTCTTTCTATATGGTTTTCAAAGGTGGTTGAGATCAACATATTCCATTGGTGTATGTTTCTTAAAATAATAGCTTTCACTCTAGTATTCAGATAAATCCTAATGAAAACCAATATGGAAAGAAGTGCATAACTCCAACTTGTTGGAGAAAGAAAGCTATTAGGACCTGATCTTGTTGATGAAATGGAAGAAAAAGGTCAGATCTATTCAAAAACATGTAAGAGAATATCAGATTCAATAATAATTTATGCTGATAACCAAAGAAAAGACCCAGAGTTTGAAGTGGGTGATTAGTCATTCTTATAAATATCTACCTGGAAGAGAGTAGTGAGATTTGGAATGAAGGGAAAGCTGCACCCAAGGAATATCGGTCCTTTTGAAATTCTGGATTGTGCTGGGAAGGTAGCTTTCCAATTGGAGATTCCACTAAATATCTCTCAAGTTAATAATTTTTTCAATGTATCTCTCCTGATAAATTACATACTCGATCCTTAACATGCACTAATCTTAGAAGTTGTACCATTTAAGTAAGATCTTTCTTATTAAGAACAACCGATAGATATTCTGGAACGCAGTAATAAAATCTATATGAAATAAGACCACTTGCTTGGTTAAAGTTTTATGGAGGAACCACCAATTTGAATTATCTACATGAGAACTTGAGGATATGATGAAGAAGAGGTATCCCAATCTGTATGTTACCATGTGATGAATTTTGAGGGCGAAATTTAGTTTAAGTGGGGTAGAATGTAACACCTGGATGTTTTTATGAAATATTTTATTTAAATAATTTTTATTATTTAGTATCTTGATTTCCATGCAATCAGGTGTTTAAATTAATTGCGAGACACCCTTATTTTAAAATTACCATTATAGCTTAACTGTTAGGTCAACAGGAATAATTATAACTAACTTATGAAAATTCATTTTGAATTCATTGCCTATCAATTAATTATAAAAAAAATAAATCAATTTTTTTGAGTTAATTATTTTTGGTAATGAAATTTTTCATATATATATATGTGTTATATAATTATTTTTTTGATATTCATCCAATGTATATTTTAGTCATATTCTATGAAAGAAACCCTATTTGATGTATAAAAACCTATTTTTTAAAAGTTTAATTTTACACATTTGAATGGAGAACCCCTTTAAAATTAAGATTTTTACACATTAATATTATGTATATAACAAAATAAGCATGTTATTTCTAAATATAATATAAAAATTTACATTGGATAAATTTATGATATTTTTCTATATAACTTTAATGTTTTGATTAATAGTAAAAATACGCTATATTTTAATTAAAAAAACTTTTTTCATTAAGATAATTTATATGGTTTAATTATAATATTGAATGGTTTTAAATTGTACATGTAATATATTTTTATCATTAATTATAATTCATTTAATTAGCATTAATTTTACATTTAATTCATAGGTAAAAACCTTTTAATCTTTTACAATGTTTTAGCTTCAAAAATTAGTTTTCTCATTTCAACAACCAGATTAATTTTAAATTAATTATTGCATATTTTTTTTTAAATTTTGAAAAATGGATTCCATATTTGAAATCAGTTGGTCCAAATTATGTTAATAGACTACTTTTATTTTTGGGCATAATGAATAGTAACTTTGGTAATTATTTTTATTTCTATGGTAGACGATAAATATTGTAATTAAGGGTAAAAATAATATTATAAAATTACCTTAACACCTTTAAAAATCCTACCAAATGACTAAATTTGACCCTTATAATTTATTTTTTAAAATATAATCACTTTATGGACACTTACCTATGAATATGACGTGAAGGTAATAAAAACTAATGAATGTGACAAAATGTCACAATCTCATTTATATAAGTATATTAATTTTAATATACGGATAAATAAGAGATAATATTAGATATAGATAGTCTCTATAAATATAAAATAATTACCTATATCATAGAAATTTATTTATAATTTTTAGAGATTAAACAATTTCCATTAATGATGACACAATAGTGATGCAAATATTATTTTATTAATAGAAATATCAAATAAATGGTTTAAAAAAAATTAAAATAAATATCATATGAACTAATTAATGTAATCCAAAAAATTTATAGATTACTATGATTTTTAGGAGTTTATTAAATATTTTGGTTCAAATTTATCTTTTGTGATTATTTTATTTAAAGTCAAATAATTGAATAGTGTCAAAATTGACACTGTTGATATTTTTTAAAAGTAACCCTATATTAAATTATTTAAAAATCATTAAAATATTTAAAAATTTCATTGTTATAATTATATGATCTAAAATTTAATAAAATAACAATTTATAGTCAATTAACAACATATAATTAAATATTTATATCCATTAAATATTTAGAATGTTATTGACACAATTAAAATTAAACAGAATAACATAGTTTCAATTAAAAAGATACGCTTAAATTTGAAACTATAACTTGTACAAAATTTATTGGTTAATGATATTACTACCATATCTCATCTATGTTTCTAAATTGGGACATTTTTGAGGTTTTTGGGTAGTGTTTTATTTTATTAAAAATTATTAATTATTGAGTTTACAAAAGTACCCCTTACCTCAATTATAAAAGGGAATATCCTCCCTCACCTCTTCACTCCATTTTGAGCATTCAATGTCTTCCAGAACCTACCATTTTTCCTTATAAACTTCCCTATTTTTAATTTATAGGTTCTGGTCATCTTCAAAGTTCAACTCTAGTGCTCTAAGAGGATATTTATAGGTGGCACATCGGAGAAATGGTAATACCATTTACCTATTCATTCAAACTTATTTTTTCTTCTACTACCTATTCAATAGTTGTTTCATTATAAAGTAATAGAATCAGTATCACTCATATACTTATATTTTATTGTAAACATGAAACAACCATATTCTACCTTCTACCCATCCTATAAAAAATAAAATCACCATGCGTGCGTACGTACAACTTACCATCTCCACATCGTGGGGTAATCTATTTTCACCACCACCTTACTTGGATGGGTATAATGATGTAAATAATAAAAATATATTATTATTATAATATAATAATAATTATTAAAAATCATACACCATCTACTTCAATACCATTTGACAATTATGGGAACGATATCGTCGCTCGTGCATAAGTACAACTTACCATCTCCACAGTGCGATGTGATTTGTTCTAAAAAATATTCATTAAAAAATGATTATATACATAAATTGAATGAATAAATATGATATATATTATACTAATATAATTCTATAAATTATTTAACTATAACCTAAAAAGTGGAACATGAACTTATCCAACAAATCTTGTACAAGAACACAAAGCAGTTAATATCCGAATAACGAGTGACAATGAAATGTTACAAACAAACAGATGATAATATAATCATATATGATATCATAAAAATTATTATGATTCTGGAATAATTAAATAAAATTATTTTTATCATTATATATGTGGTTCATATACATACGAAGGATATCAGACCTATGGTTAGGGATAATTTTGAAATCTCATTTTTATCTGAGATTGTTTATACATAAGTATTTACTAGGGTATATTTATCATCCAGATCCATGTTTCAAAATTATGTAAAATTATTTCTATTCATATAAAATTTTTGTAAATTGAATTTTACCCTTTGAGTAATTTTTATTAAATGGTATAAAATGAATCTTTTTCCGTTATTTGATTTAAGGTACTTTTTGACTTTTCCAACAAAAGTACAAGGAGAATGTTTTTTAACTTATATGGCATGAATGGATTTTTACAGTTTCATGACACCTTATTTCCATGAAGCTTCCTCTACAAAATTTCAAGATTATTTTCAACTAAATTATTTTCTTTTAATATTTTTTTCATTTTGAGAAAAGAAAACAGTTTTTTAAAATGAAAGTTTATTTTCTAAAAGAATTATGTTCAAGTGTATTATAAAAATTATTTTCCATATTAGATGAAATATCTTTATGTTTCTATATATATTATTACTTTGATTTTATTGTGTGTATAATTGAATTATTTGTATTAAATTCATTTATTTAATATGGATTATGATAGAATGACGTTTAAGAAACCAATTTTATTTCATGGGTTATGCTACGGTGAATGTTTTTATGTTTTTGTGGCACACATAAGAATGGTTTCATTATGAGATGGGTGAGACCTATATCTTACAATAACGAATTGGGTCAATATTTATATCTCATGAGTGAGACATGACTAGAATGGAAAGTAAATCTAGTTCAGTAATATAGGGCTAGAACGAGGAGTGATCTCGGTTCAATAATGGACTTTATCTACTATGATGGTCACGACAATGAGTCTTGACTAATAAGAAACGATTTTCTATGTTTATGTTTGTATTACCAAAAATTTCTTATCTTATGTTATGACTATTTGGATTACATTTCACTTGCTTGATTTATCCCATGACATGTTATTATGATCTTTTATATGGAGGATAAGATTTTCAAATGCTATGTTCTTATGATTATGATATGAGCGATATTTCCCTTGTATTCCCTTACTAATATATTGAGATCACCCTTTTATATGTTTCTATTCCCTAGTTCCTGAAGAAGGTTATTAAGTAAGATATGTCAAAAAGGAGTCTAGTTATGAAGAATTAAAAAGGAGAAAATTGGGATGTTTTATGAACCAGTTGTTTATGTTTCCCAGTTTCTAAGGACACTAAACCGATACGGTCCTGGTGTGATATTTTTTATGTTATGTAATAAATATCATTCAATGTTGAAGTAATATATATGTAATGTATTGGATGTTATAATGGGGACATGGAGATAGTTCAAAATCAAAGTCAAGGACTAGTATTAGAGTCTACATTATTGTTTTTTATGTTTTCCACATATATTTTATATGATTAATCTATGGGAAATCATTTCATGATGTTTGAAATGATTTAATTATCATTTTAAAGTTTGGTATGCTATAACTTTTTTATTAGTGATTTATCATAGGTTTAATTCCCCATGAATTCCATATTTTACTTTGATTTTATACTTTAAATGGATATGTATACTATTTATCTATAATTTCACATGATGATATTTGGATTTTAGTCTCTTAAAGAGGTATTATTAGACCCTTTTGGCTACTCAATTTCGTCTAACATATGGGTATATGTGCAATGGGTCGAGTAATGCTCTAAATTGGGTTTTATGGATAATTAATAGGCTAGTGGTCATTATAATGTGACATAATAGAATTTTTTATTAGTTATATTTTATTCTTTTTCTATTGTTTTAGTGGAGAATGTGACATGAATACATGTATCATACTTTATATTTTGGTTTAGATGACATGTGCTACTTGTGTGTGAATAACACTAATAGATAAAAGGGATATAACCACTGTCACTTAGCCTATGTGGGATATTATTGTGTTAATATACCAAGAGTATATTACCATGGGAACCTACCCATGTAAATTGAAAATTTTATTTGAGAAAAATCACTTATGTTCATAGCTATAAAACCACAGGCAATGCAAGTGGATATAGCTCATGTAAAATTTAAATCCCCCGATTTTTTTTGATTTCAGAACCTACACACTAAACTCTAAGTCCTTATACCACTCACCTGAACCATGTTATATATATATGTATGAGATTTAATTAATATTTATTATTATAATTGTTATAATAATTATCATTTTAGGATTCCAGGACCAATAATCGTGGTACATCTATGCCATAGTAGTAGTTACCATCCACGTGGACCTATATAAAAATAGATATTGGCATATGGTGATATATTCCAACCACATTGACCAATAGCCATATGAGGGGAGTCATTTTTCACTAGGTCTCATCCCCTTAGACTTACATCAATGGGCTTCATGGCCTATAGTGGTATGTCCCAACTATATGGAATGTCTGCTATGAGCCACTTTTCCTATGGCTATATGTCCGTTCCCTATAGACCTACAACCATGAACCATGATTCCCATGGTAGTATTGTCTCAACCAAGTGGACCTATAACCATGTAGAGTGTATCCTATAGAAGTAGGTCCCCACAGGGATGACCTATAACTATGGGATATAGTGCCCATGACCCTTGGACCCACCTATACTAGATATGGGCTTCTCACATCATTCTTCAACTATAGGCCTCCTCACCCATAAAGATTGGCCTTCCTTACGTGGGCTTATCTCTATGGGATACATGTCCATAGAAAACCCTATAGACATTAACTTTGTTTTCTTGTGAACATATCCCAACTTATACCCATAATCCATTTTTCTAGTAGTGTGAGAAACTGGTTTCAAATGAGAAATGATTATTGCTTACTTAAATCATAAAAAATAACTTATTCATTTCTTTATCAAATAATGTTTTATTTGTATCTAACCTAACAAAACCTATTATGATGAATTCCTTGATATGAATCACTCGAGAGTGATTTAATTGATATATTGATGTATGTGGTTTTAATGAACCTAAAATGGGCAGTATAAGTATAAGGATAAATGATTAAGATGATACCCCTAGAGTGGGTTAAATTGAATGTGACGTGCTTTGGGTTTTATGAGATGAATTCAAAGAAACTTCTTCACAATATGTGATCTATAGGAATGTATAATCTATATACTAGGTAGAGGAAACTATAAATACTAAGATATGACTCAGAGTGATGAGAGTTTAGTGTGATAATATAATAACATGGAAATTTACCAATTTCTACTTGATTTTTAATGTTATATTTTAAATTGTCTTGATAGAGAGGGGTCAGACTAGGAATGGGGATTCCATTAAATATGAGGAGCATGAGTAGGTTCATTGAGTGATATAAATGAAAAATGGGAAATATACAGTTAAGTAAATTTTTCTTGGAATGTGGGATGTCTTGGGTGTTTTGGGGATTCAGAGAACATATAGTTCTTTACATGAGAAGTATGATTTAATTTTTAGTCATTCTTTTTCAACTGATAAGATATGTGAGACTTGATATTCTATTATATAATCATGGTAGTATGACTTCAGAAGGGTATCCTCTCCCAATGGCCCAAAGGCCTTAATGTTTTAGTGATTTTTTATAATCCACCTTTTCAAGGGGTGAGGTGTAACCCATACAAGGCCCGTAGGTGTAAGTATAACATGGCCCATTGGCGTTAGAGGAATTAATTATAATTTGACTAAGGTAAGAACAATGTTAGGGAGTATATCTCGCTAATAGTATCATGATATATCCTAGAGGTTATGAGGACCATGGTAAGTTGATATGTTTATCTCATATGGTTTGTGAAGAAATATTTCTTTCTCAAAAATGATGAACAATGAGACAATGATGAATTATGTGGAACACTAAGGATATGTGTGGATCAATGTAAATTTTGGAAAATTTAGAGAGTGCATTATCTTGGGTGATTTTGGTAAAAATTGAAATTATAGAGAGCCAATTTGGATGGTATGTATTTCAAAACATGTTGGAATGTGAGTGTCATGTGGTAGTAAGAGACACCATTAACCCTAGGATAAATCTATTGGGTCTTTGAATTTTTTGGTAATATATTGTAGATGAATTTGATTACTATATTGAGAAGTGAAATGATATCTATATACTCTTGAATGAATTTCATGAGTTATGTCTATTAGGATATAATGATCATGACCCATGAGTGATGAAATTTGGGTAATGAGGGAATCTAGATAGGTCAATGCTCATTGAGTCAGGATAATGGTAATCTTATAGAGGTAAGTGTTCCATTGGTTGATTGAGTGTGTGAACTAATTTTTTATAGAATTTTAGTTAATGTCAAGGGAGATGTGTGTCAAAAAAACATACCATCAGTGATTGAGGATTTTTGTTAGTACTTGGATAAATGAAACCTAGATATGCAGGGTGAGTGGAAATAACCATGTATATGTTTGGATCTAGAAGATCTCGTGAGTTAGTTTATTCAAAATTATTATGGTGTTATGAATAGTACTTAAAATATATAAATACTGATGGGGATTAGGATGATATATTCAATAAATTAAGTCCTCAAGTGTTAGATATAATCTCAGGATAGAGACTATTCATTTTGAGTATGAAAAATAGGGAATTATCAATTGTAGCATATAGTGGGAAATGGTATAGTAAGGGACACATGAATCGATATTTATAGGAAGAAATCAGTAATTAAGTTTTAGATTAATGTCATCATGACCAGGACAACACCATTAAGATGATAAATACAGTCAATGCTATAGTACACATGCTCTCAAGTTCTAAAGGTTGTCAGTATGGTAGGATACTGACTATAGATTTTTTATAAAATTGAGTATGTTAAATTAGATATAGATCAATACACATCGTTTAATGCAAATCCAATATTTATTATTTAGTTAACTGGGAGTATTTCATTAAATAGATATTATAACTAGTTTAGATGTAATATCATCTTGAAAATAACTAGTTTTAGTTTAGGAATAGGATAATGCACTGAATTCATATCACCTTTCTTGTATAATGGAGACACATGAAGATTCATTTAAAAATTGGGAAATTAAATGATGGGGAGTTTTTAAGGACCAATTTTGTTGGATGTTGTTGGAACTAGAGAAATTCCATACTAAAATAGAACTAGAGCGATAATTAATTTGAAATTTGGTATTTTAATCAAGGGAAATAGTTTTTTACCATGGATTAGGCCACCAAAATCCAATTAGGGCTCCACTGGGTACCTAGTATCCCTATCGTCTTTTTTTGTATGGGACATGATAGTCTATTTGGGGGGTGTTCATTTTAAACTCCAAGGGAACTTTTGGTTATTTACATATAAGATGTTGAGAAAGTTTACTTCTTATTCCTTTATTTATATCTATCTTAACATTTTCAAATATGGTGAATCAGAGTTGTTTATTAGTTTATTATGGTTATATATTCCTCTATTTTATACTATTTTCATTATATCTTCCATTATTCTAATTTTGCGAGGTTATATTTTATAATTTTATAATTATTCCATGAAATTATTTTAGAATCATATTGAAGTCATGAGGATTTTATCTAGGATATCTAGAAGATTTTAGTAGAGGATGAATGAAATTTGTTTTACAATATTTTTCTTCTGGTAAATCACTTAGTGATTTTTTTTATTTTAGTTAAGTTGAATGAAATTGATGAGTGATTAGGTAATTATAATTATATATTTTACTTTTTATAATCACAAGGGTTCATTGGGAGTAGATGATTTCCCATTTTTAGATATTTTAGTGAGGTTACTTCGCATGGAAAGTTATCACTATAATGAATCGTATGAATTTAAAATCGAGAACTAATTGATTTTTTAGAAATAAATATATGTCTATCATAATTAGTTAGATGATCATGGTGGTCGAAAATGGTCAATGCGAGATTGGTCTGGGATGGTGTGAGCATCATTAAAGGTGATATCCCTTTGGATTAGGTAGGTATTACTTAATTTTATTATTTTTAAATGTGTTTTCATATGTATTGTAATTTTCTAATTGGTTTTTAGCAAGTGAAAATGACCCAAAATAGAACAAATAGGGTTCCCACATGTTATGCAAGACAAGTGAGATCTGTTAGGCTCATAGTGGGTCCTCTGAGTGTTATTCATTTACTAATTATATTCCAATGGATATTATGAATATGATAAATATAAGGATAAAGTGACATTATAACCCATTATAGGTGTCAAACCATGGTTAATAGATCAAGTGACCAAAGGAGTTCTATTGTTTTGGTATAGAAAGTTTACCTAGATTGATGGGATATATGTGAGTCATATGGAGGGTTTCATGGGTAACCTTGTAATGGTTATCTATAATGGGTAAACAATGAACATAGAATAAAATTACTTAGAGAGGTATTTAGGGGAATAATATGATTCTATGAAGAATTTTAAGAAAGGTATATTAGTGGAATAACCACTCAATGATCTTTTCATCTTAGAATTTTGAATAAGGCACGAGTTGGAAAGATCCTTTTTACTAAGTCACCTAGTGGGAGATATTTTATGATATTGAAATAGGTTATGTTGTATATACCAATTATTATATAATATGAGTATGAGTAAAGGCCAACATAGAGTGGGACATTGGCATGATAGCTAGATGATGGGTCTACTTTGTGGACTCGAGCATGGTAGTGGTGTTTTAAAATCTATGGGATTTGATGATGTGTATGTCTATATGTGGAATACATGAGTTGACATGGGATTTATTTATGAGATAGTTATGGTTATCAGGTCACATTTAATTGTTTTTTATTGATCATTTTAAAAAACAAGTATATTGATGTGTTTATAGACTAACCTGAGGGTTGGACATGCATGTTGATCTATCTATTCATGATTTGATGGAGTAAAAAAATAAAAATACTTTTAACGATATTAAAGGATTCTCTTGAATGGGAATGTTTCTTTCTAGTGGTAAAATATTATTCATACCATCAGTTGGGTATTTCTCTACCCTTTGGTATAACATTTTATTCCTTAGACTAGTATTTTCCTAGCTGATGGACTGAAACATGAATCCTTTTTTTGGATGTGTTACTATATAGTGGTTAAATACATGATTATATAGAATGGAATTGTTACCAATTTATCAGTCTTACTATGATGATTATTGATGGTTGGGTGATATGCTAACCTAATATCCAATTATTATAAAAGTGTTTAGGTTTTGTGATATACTAATTTAGTTTTCTAAAAATTTGGGACATGTTAGGTGAGGTACCAAACTAGAGACCAAATATAGGTTATTAGCTATTTGGGAATGATTTTAACCTAGAAATGTGATACTAATGAGTAGGTTGGTATTGATACCAACCACTCATATATATCATTAATAAGTAATAGTTAGATAAGATTTCCATCACAGTATATGAATGGTATGGGTGTGTACTGGTTTTTTGTTACACAAAATACATATCTTGGTCTAGTTATGTGGGTGAATGAGTAACTAAACAACCCAATTATGATGAGTTCAGTATATGGGGATCTTCGTACTTATAAAAAAATGGTCAAATATGGTAAAAGTTAATCACCAAGGTGTCCTTTATGATCACCTAATGGTATAATGTGTGTTATTCATATGTTTTTTTATTTCATATGGTATATATAAGGACCCTGCCATAAAACATTACATAATATGGAATTAAATGAATAATTAACATTGAGGATCTTCTTAGGTTTAGAGTTTTAGGGAATTTGGATATAACTATTACATCTCAAAAGATTACAAAGTTGACACTTCTTCGGAGTTTCCATTTTTTTCACAAAATAACAACTCTTAAAAAAGAGTCATATATAGTTTCATGTTTTAGACAACATGATTTTTCCTTGATCCCATCCTTGACCCTATTAATCTATAAGTCCTATGGAAAACATTTTAAAAATTTGGGATGTGCATAAAATGCTCCGTAATGGTTATAAAATAAGAAAAGGAAACATTAACCCATCAATAAATACAAATCAATGAAACCAATAATTTTAAATCATAACATATGATCTTTAACATACCTCATGAAATCATAATATTTATGAATAAAAAAGAGAAAACATAAATAAAAAAGATAATTGGTGGCATCCATATCATACTTATATTATAGCTATCACAGCGATGTAGGGAGTTAAATTTGGAATACCCATCATAGTATATTTCCTAAATCTATTAGGAGAAACATTCACATTTACCTCCTTCATGTTACCCAATGCATTGGAGAGATATCTCAGGCTCACCCACCGTCGGTTTATCATGAATCCACCAGCATACGTAAAAAATGCCCATGAAACAATAAAATAAACATAAAAGAAATATATCATTTAAATATATAGAAATAAAAAAAACATTATACAAACCATATTCAATACCAAAATAGGTAAAAGTATTATATGGTATTTATTTTCCTTTTTAAAACATTACATCTTGTTAATGAATCCAAAGATCAAATAATACTCATGGTAGTGGAAAAGGTCATCGTCACCGCTTACATTAAAAAGAAACATTTTTTTTGTAGTTAAGTAAAATGGCTCATAGGAAAATATTCCCATTGAATGAAATGAAATTTAAAAGGTATTTATACACCATATAAAATAAAGTTGAGAATAAAAAAATACGCCTATATGAAATGGGATTGAGACGAAGTCCCTTACAAAGACGGTATCCATAGAATAAGGATAAATCAATTACATAATTATGTGTGACAAATATAAATAAACCCAATATAAGTGGATATTAAGGGTAAAACTATTAGAGAATATTCACACATATTCATAGCACAATATAATGAATATGTAGATGTTTATCCCAATAATTGAAATTGGGTTAAGAAGTTTACTTACAGAAATTCGATAGCCTAACAACGTCACTTTAAAATTCAGAAAATAAGTTGATGAGAGAGAAAATGATATTTCATCACTTGGACAAAAAATTTACATCAATAAGGATATATAAGAACATATCGAAACATAATAAGATGTAAATTAGAATACATAACAAATAAATGTCTTTTATGAAGCAGAGGGAGAAAGGTTCCTTTACCGATTTGGTAACTTATGAAACATACACCCCATGGAAGAAAGATCACACAATGAATATGTAAATACACATAAATTAAATTATATTACATAAATAATACAATCATGGGAAGTACATCCACCACAAAAATGAAATAGTGGCTAATATATCACGAATCTCATGGGAATAAAAAGTGAGATGAAAAATCCTTACCACGTAGTAATTCATCGAGTCGTATGAGAAAAATTTAATAACCACCAAATTAATCACACAATACCATGAATATAAATAGAATCATAATAATATATATTAAATGGAAGTATATAATACACCACATGCAATAACTAATTGGTGAACAATGGAAATATCCTGAAATTAAAAGTGAGATAAGAAATCTCTTACCTCGTGTCCGACTAGACCCGATCATTCCTTAATCTTCTGAATAATAAAATAAAGTTAATTTATACTTTATTAAGAACCTTTTTTCAAGTTTATTATTCTTTTTATATTACTTATTACCATGTTATAAACATAATTTAATCATTTATGTTATTAACAATTGTTTCGTCGATATTTGGTACTTGAGTAAAAATGAACACCTTATAATTCCAACTTATCCATGTAGTCAACAACCCATTATCTCCATAATTATATTCATGATTTAGATATCATATAAATAATTTATATCCATTATATATATGTATTTATAATAGTGAATAACATTTGGAGGTATGAAATGAAATGCACCGTTCATGGAGACGGTAAGTCGTACGTACGCATGAACGCTACATTCATTTATATTTTGTACATTAATAGAATTAAAACATAATGATACATAGATATATTATAATTAAATTATAATATAATATATAATATCATTAAGTCCATCCTTTATAAAACCCACATAAGTCATTAACGAGTTATATCACTTTGAGGGGGTGGTAGTCCGCACTTCCTAAAATGAAATTATCACGTTTACCCATTATAGAAACCATAAAGGTATGAAATAAATGAAAAATGAAGAAACATAAAGAAATTATAAACATAATATATATCATATATAAATACAGTTCCATTATAATGTTCACTATGAGAGGTGGTAGGAGATAATTGAACAATCATTGCTTCATGAGGTGTTAGTTTTCCATTCACAGAAACAATATGTTTTTCACCCATTAGATTGAGGTGTGTGTAAGTTCAGTTCGAATAATTCTCATAAAAACATCCATGTATATTCAGTATACTGGTGTTTCTATAAAATAAAGGAATAAAAATAGTTTAGGGGTTGGAGAAGTAAAATTAGACAAAAGAACTTAAGAGAAGACATTACCTTTAAATCGAGTAAATCGCTTTAGTTTAAACCAAAAGTGTTTCTTGAAATGATTTCTTCCTAAAGTAAGGATTCTAGGACGATGAGAGGGATCTTTGGAGATTATTGGAGCAGATTTTGTATGATCCAAAGGCCTAAGAAACCATGCCGACTCTACCTGCTTGTATCCAGACAGGGATGTACTGCTTGGAAAACTCACAAAATCTCTATAGTACCAAAATTCTAAGAAGTTATTCTATTCTAATATTCAAAGTGTATCTTTGGTTTATGTGCTCTAATCATAGTTTATCTAAATACAACTTCCAAGGTTATTTCTAAACTTCCTCTAACACCAACTGTAACACCCCGACCCTAGTTACCCAGAGCTATGGATTATTTTAATATATTGGCATGACTACAAGGAATCAAGTCCCAACGGACCGATCGGTTTAGCAGTCTTAGAAAATAGATTACATACATGAATGTTACATTACACTTTATGACATAAAAAAACAACATAAAAAATCCTTTATGAATGCCATTATTCCCTTGGATTAACCCTGCATATCAATCACAATATACTTCTTGGAATCCTGGGAAAAATAAAACATAGAAAGGGGTGAGCTCAAATGCTCAGTAAGGGTAAGAAATATAGCAGAAACTTTCACAAATAAGCATAAACATTTAAGGCAATGTATAACTAAAACAAAATATTTTTAAACTTGAACTTCAGCATAATATGGAAAAAATAAAATGAAATAATTCCATTTACTTATTCACATGGATATTCTACTAGTAGAATAATCACATGCAATATCAATAACCACTTTCATAATGATGGAATGCATAATGCCAGACTATCATAACCACATAGTCAAGGCCTTCTGTCCAGACTAAAAATAAGATTTTGTCAAGGCCTTGTGCCAAGACACTAGTTTGTCTCATAAGACCTACCAAGGCATCATGGAGCTATACCGGGCTCCACCATTCACTTACTATGTCCAATTCATTCCTTATACGAAAAGGTTTAAACATAACATAAACATTAGTATTAAAACTAACATATAAAATGTTAATACTTTATCCATAAACCATGAATGGTATAAAAATAACACATCCATAGTCAATCATATCACAAAACCTTCAATAAAGTATGGATGATTTGTATCATAATAAATCAACTTCAAACAAGTTTAAAATTTATCAAATAATGTTAACAGAGATGAAAATGATTTGTAAAACACTTCGAGAGAAATATCCCTTTTTCATGAAAACATTTAAAAGTCACAAAATTTATAAAGGAATACTTTTAATGACATTTTTGAATCTAAGTGTCCCATACCACTTTGAAACTTTTGAGTGGAATGAACATTTTAAAAACCTTCATGTCCATATAAATAAATCCTTAAAAACCATTTTGAAAACATTTACATTAATGGTAATGATTTAGAAGAATAAAATTTTAAAACATTTAAAAAGATGTTTTAGTAAATAATTCCCTTAAAATGAATCCCATTGAAATCTCTTTTATGAAACATTTACATGGATAATAAATATTTCCCAGTAGATACTTACGTAAAAACAACCTAAGATAATAAAAAGACTGTGAAATTAATCCTTACCAAGCATATTACTTTAGTCGAGAGTAAGTTTAACCTCTTGTATAAAGACCGTAATATGTTATTAAATTATACCAGAACTATATTAATATTTATGATAGCATACATTCAATAAAAATGAATTAGTACATTAGAGGGGGTTATTTAGAAGGGGTTATGCACAACCCCATCTAAATTGATTTTCTGTAACATTAGAGGGGGTTCTTCACAACCCCTTCTAATCATTGAATTTATAGGGGGTTATGATCCCCCTCTAAACTTGTTTTCTATAAAAATTATAGAAGGATTATGTACAACCCTTACTAATCATCGAATTTAGAGGGGGTTATGGAGCCCGTTAATTTTTCAAATTAGAAGAGCTTTTTAACCCCCTCTATTTTTTTAAAAATTATTTTATTAAAATCTAGTTGGATTTTAGTGGGGGTTCAAAATCCCCTATAATATCTTAAATTAGAGGGGGTGGAAAACCCCCTTTACTGTCTTAAATTATAAGGGGTTCAAAACCCCTCTCAAATATCTTAATTAGAGGGGGATCAAAACCCCCTCTAATGTCATTAATTTAGGAGGGGTTCAAAACCCCCCCATAATGTCTTTAATTTAGAGGGGGTTCAAAACCCCGTCTAATTTAAGAGATTAAAGGGGTTGTGAACCCCCAATTAAAAAAAACTTCCATAATATATATATATATATAATTAAAATACAATATATAAATGTATTTAAATACATTATATGAACATATTATATATAATATTTATATGATTGTATTTAATTTTATTTAAATGTGTACATAAATATAATTGTATAATAATATGTAAATTAATATATATTTATTTGTATAAATTGTATTTTATATTAAATTAATTATTTATAATATAAAAGCATAAACATATTATATAAATATATGCATAAATATAATTTATCTAAAAATATATCATATAAAAATTTAAGATTTTAGTTGTAATAAATTATATGTTAAAAATAATAAATATATTTTTATATAATAGGTTTATGCCATTAAATTATATATAATTAATATTATATGAAATATAATTTATACAAATAAATTTATATTAAGGCATATTTATTGAAATAATTATATATATTAATGTAAATAATAATAAATATATACATGTATTGAAATACATTATATAAATATTTTTATAAATTTTATTTCATATAATATTAATTGAATATAATATAAATTTGTATTTCATATAATATTAAGTATATTTTTCTATGAATTATATTTCATATAACATTGATTATATATAATATACATATTAATTATATATAATATAATATTAATTATATATAATATAATATTAATTACATATAATATTAATATTTTTATAAATTGTTTTTCAAATAAGAATAATAATAATATATTTATTTTATATAATATTATACATTCTATTCAAACTAATATCTTTATTAATATATATAATAATAAATATAGGTATTAAAAGACATTATATAAATATATTTTTATAGACCTTATATAAATATATTAGGTAAATACTTATATATATTTATATTATTTAAATATATATATATATATAATATAATATAAATATGTATTAGAGTATATAAATAATTTACATAAATATATAATACAAATTTATATTATATAATATATTTTTTATATAAATAATAAAATAAATATATAGAATTTGTAAAACCAACATATAATTTTTATAGATTTAAAAATAGATATAACAATAACAATTAATAATTTTATTTCTATCACACACACACACAAGTCAATATATAAATATATATTTGTGTAAATATATTTAGGGGATTTATAAATATATAATATATAATATATATAACTGCATATATAGATAAATTTAATAAATAATATATATATTATTATTTAAATGTATGTAAATATAATATGATAATGATATTTATTATAATAAGTAGTAAATATATATAAATATAATAATGTGTAAATTGTATAAAAAAAGTCGATTTCTTTAGTGGTGTACCAGTGAAGTTCCAGAGGTTGGTCTTCCAGGAGGTGCAGGTTCGAGTCCCGGACACCTATTCTTTTAATTGGGCGTTGGAATTTAGAGGTTGCGGAAGTGATTTGTTGAAGGGAGGCTGAGGCAGTGGGGGGGGGGGGGGCTAGGGGTGGGGAGGTAGGAATGGGGGAACGGGAGGGGTATGGGATTCGGGAACCAGGGGGGAGGTGGGGGAATGGGAGGGGCTCTGGTGGGAAGGTGGGGGAAAGGGAGGGGCTCGGTTTGTAAGGAATGAAGGCAATGGGGGATTGGGGTGGGAATAGAAGGGAGATGGGGAACTGTAGGGGATGGGGGGCTTGGGGTGGGAACATAAGGGAGAGGGTGAACCGAGGGAGGGGTTATAAAAAAAATTTAAATGCTGTCGGGGCGGTTTTCAATACCGCCCCTAAAGTAATCTCTTTATTTGAAGCGGTCCAAAATACCCCTAAAACCTTCCAATTAGGGGTGGTTCCTGCATCTTGTGAAATTATTTCAACATTTGAGGGGGTTTAAACCCCCCAAAATATAACCACAACTAATTTCATCCTCACTTCAGCAGCCCTTACTTAAAACCGTCTCTAAAGGAAGTAGGCGACCACATCAGCGGCGGTTGTGAGGATCCACTAATAATGTCTTTAGAAGGAGTTATAACCCCTTATAATGTAAAAAATTACCCCCTATAACGTTTCCATTTTTATTTTAGTGATGATTCATTAATTACAGTATACTACCCATTTAATAATAATTCCCATGTTAAATTAACATTTCAGGTAATAATCATTTTCATTATCTTACGTCTTTTAACTGGTTTCTCTTGAATGTATCACTTAAATCATTATTTAAATACTTCTAGAATATAAAACATGATTAATATATCATATATATTTAGAATATAAATATGTATAATAGACATATATATGAAATGAAAAACACTATTTATGGAGATAGTAGGCCTTACGTATGCATAAACATTGTTTCCTTTTTCATATCGTATTGAACAGAACTAAGTGAATAAGATATATATAAGTACATACATATATATATATCTCCTGCAGAATTATTATTTAATATATTACATAATTATTAATGATATATATTTTATAATCATCGTATAATGGTGAACGTGGAAATGAATCTCCTCACATCGTGGATACAGTAATCTGTACGTTCACACAAGCGACAATATCACAATTTTGATGGAGAAATCATATGTAATTGGATGGTATATCATATATGAATAATCATTAACATGTTATATTTATTATTTAAATCATTTATATTCATTATTATACCCATTCAAATAATGAAGTGTTTGAATAACAAACTACACCACGACTTGGAGACGGTAATCCGTACAGATCCACGTAAGGTGACAGTCATTTATAAGATGGATAGAATAATGAATATGGTTGTACCATTTTTATAATAATCTCACATTATATAGAAGATATTGGAGCCATTATTTTAGAATAGAAACACCAAATAAAGTGGAAGTGGAAGAAGAAAAGAACATGAAAGAGGTGATAATAATATTTACCTCTTCTTTGGGTTCTACCTTTTGATTTGATCAAATGTACACCTTAGGATGGATTTCTGAACAAAGGAAGGCCTCTAGGATGAAGGGAGGATATTTGGGAGTATATTTGGGAAGGGTTTGGCCGATCCAAAAGGCTTTGGAAAAGTGAAATTAAGAGAAGGGGAAGTCCCCTTTTATAAGAGAGGTGAGGGTCACTTTAGGAAAATCTTGAAATATTATTTTATAACAAAATAATTTTATGTTTATAATGGATCAAAAATTAATTATTTAAATAATAAGGTGGGGATGGGTCAAAAAACTCTCAACCAATATGTTTTATACATGTTTAGGTCATCATATTAATCTTATCTTTTAGATTTAACTTTTAGTTAAATAGTTTGACATTTACCAAGTCTCTTTGTATTTTCATATTATATGGTTTATAAACTTACTATAACAAGCCAAGAGAACTCCATGTGGTTAATTATTAATATATATAACCTTATCTAAGTCTTTTGGCAGAACCATATATTTTTAGGGATATTATATCAATTAATAATATAGTATTGGTTTTAAAAACTCAATTATGTAAATTTTGACACTATTTAGTATTTGAAATTTTTAAAATCAATAAAAAATTTATCACTTTGAATAAAATTTACTTAACCAACCATAACATTTCATATTATCCTATAAAATTAGTGTAATTCATCCAAATTATCAATTTACATTTATTTGGATATTTATAATATAAATTATTTAAATATTTCATTAATAAGGTAATTACTGCATCATCATAGTTTCAAAAATAATTTAAATTATTTAATGTCTAAAAATAATAAATAAAATAGAATTATGTATGAATTTTTTTTATATTTATAATTAATTTTTATAGTCAATTTTATCTTATGTACAACCCTATATTAAAAATGGTTTAGTTATTAAACATTGAATTTAAATCTTTTCACTCTTCGTTAAATAAAATAATATTTAATGTCATTATCTTATCCAAGTGGTCCAAAGGGGTCATATTTTATTTTAAAGGTTGTTTTCGGTCGAATTATACTTATCCAATAGAATTAGAACATGTTTTAGGGTAATTAAGATATCATTTTACCCTTAATTACCTTATTTACTTTTAACCGTGGTAAATTAAAGTCAAAAGTTTCTATTCACCAAAAATTATTTTCATCTTATTGTACCAAATTTTACTTACTAAAATTAACTGTGTCTCCTGAATTTTTTAAATTCAACTCACCGAAGCAGAAAATTATGTTTTATACAGATTTGCAAATGCTCCTAGGAGGTGGGTAAAAGACAGTAAAAAGTTCGATAAACTTTTATATATCATAACTTATTATACAACGACTCCAATGAATTACATTTAATTTATATAGGTATTATATATCTATTTTTACTTAAAATAATTTAAAATAAAACAACTAATTATTTAAATAAAATGTCGGTTTTAAATAATAACGCAGTGTTTTTCACTGTTCATCAAAAATTGAAAATTTTCAGAAAAATACCAAAAATTTGCCCTAATTTAATTTTGATATTCTAAAATCAAACATTAAGTCAATTTTACCAAATTCAAAACATTAAAGCTGCATTTATTAATTTAAAATTAATTCCCGTTGTCAAAACCAAAAAGCGGGTTTATAAAAAGTAAAAGCTATCAAAAGATTGACATGTGTTTATGTCAAATTTAAATTTGAAATTACTTATAATGACCTAAATTGTATTAAATGATAAAAATATAATCTAATTATACTTCAAAACCTATCAAATACATAATTTATCACTATAAATTATTTCGATTAAAAAAGTTTTTTTCAATTAAAACACAATATTTTTCACTATTCTTCAAAATATATAAGTTATCATATTAGTACCAAAAATTCATCCAAACTAAATTTTTATGTCCCGCTTCTATAGATGAATTTCATATCATTTAATTTAATATATAAAAGTGTCAACTATTAGTTTTAAAAAGGGTTCTCCATTAAAAGGTGGTAAAATTTCATTTTAAAAAAATAGTTATTTTATCTGAAAAATGATTTATTTCATATATAATGTCTAAGAAACAAATAATATGGATGTTAAAATTATATAGAGTCTATAAGATTCAAAATTCAGTTAATACTATTCATAACTACTTTTTTGAATGGCTAGTTTGGTAAGTTGTGGTGTGCTCGAACTCAGTGTTGCATGTAGCCTAAGTTATTGAATTAATTTGAAGAAATAATGTACTATTAAATATTGGGGTGTTAAATTCTCCCCTCATTTAATAAATTTCATCCTCACAATTTGAAATTATTCTTTGAAAATAAATGGTTAAAAATAGAAAAATATCTTTGTGGAAAACCCACACCAGAAATTGGTTTGATAAAATTTAGTCTTAATAAGATGGAAAGGGAAATGAAAAAGTCACCACCAAATTATGATCTCGATTAGAAGAACATTGGTGGAAATTAGAGATATATAATTGGAGGGAAAACGTAAATATTTATAGGGAGTGATTGGGGTCATCAATCACAAACAAGAGAAAATGGAGGGCCTCAAAGCCATCGATTTCTGATGATTTAAAATATCATCAGTTCAAAAAAACATAAGGTATCAGGATAACACATTTTTTGTTTTAATATATTTTCCTTAATGTTTAATAATTAATTTCATTATAGAATAAGAGAAAAAAATATACTTGACAAATAGAGTTTCATCCTTCAACTAATTCGTAACATAAACTCATATTTCACTCTAAAAGATAATTAAACTAAAAAATATTCTTTTTATCCTATCACATAGGGATACAAAAATATTGACTTTATATTTAATTTCTCAGACTATTTAAAAAAAATACATTATACAAACTAGGATATCACGTAGGCCATTGGTAGGTGATGCACCCTTGTCGCTCTTTGGTTGTGGGTTCAAGTCTCGCAACCTTGCCGGGCGCGACTGGTAGTTGCCCGCCTCCAGGTTTTCCTTTTTATGACAATCCATAAATAATCTCAAGAAATTATTTAACCTTATCAATTTTATTCACGGTCAAGATTAATAGATTCCAACCTTTATACTTATCCAAAATAAATCTGTTCAAACTCACAGTCCAAAATTTATAAGTAAAGTAAACATAATGAAGATCCTTTTCGCCACATAAAAACATGTGAATACCTACATCATGTATTCTTTTAAAACACAATAACACCCTGAATTACCATAACAATTATTGATTGAATTATTTCTCCCTTATTCCTTATATGATACTGGATAGACACCTTATATCCAAAAATGTTGTAAACTCCAACAATGATGGAATATTCAAACCATTAATCAAACCCAAGGTAGTCAAGAATATCTGATATAATTTATCCAAATAAACCATTTCTTATTCCAAAATCACTACCTTAGTATCTGGACCATATTAATGTTTATCTTTTCTTCAACAAGGTATTTTTAAAAAATTTTAACTTGTTGTTGAGTCACTTTTCTTAGTACCATATATTCTCAATTCCTCAATCAAATAGTACTGTAGTACAATCCTTACTTATTTCCATAATTAATATAACCAGTAAATCATTGATACAACACTCAAATGAAATAAATCTTTAATTACCACGTAATAACTCTAGTGATTCATCTTTATTTGTGGTAGTATCATAACTTTACTATTATCCAATAGCATCATTTGGGGCCTACTCTGATGCTTTGGACATTGGTTCATGTAGTGTCCCAACTCCATGCAGATGAAGCATTTTACCTTTGAAACCTTTTCCTTACGCTTTCAATCATGTACAAGGTGTTCTTTTTCTCCACACGTATAAAAAACTCTCATTCCCTTTAAGAATTCACCAAGGTGATTATTTCCACAATTATGACATATGGTAAGATCCTTTTTACCCCTCATTCCTCTATCCATCTTTCTCTCTACCTTCCTTTTCTTCTCTAGAATCCCTTTAAAGTCATAGGACTCATATAATTATTTACTTATCTTATTAATACATGATACTATTTATTCATATGATGATAAATCATGGGAGACTATTTCCTTAATAAATACTGGATTAATACCATGAAATATATTATCCTTCTTACTCTTTGGATCATGCGTATTCTTGGAGTTCTCATTCCGTCTACTGGGTGCAATTTCAAAATAATAGCAGACACTAGGTTAGTTTTATGAATAACAATACATAATTCCAAACTAGTAAAATACCTAACTTAAATTGAAAATATTATGCTTATAATCAATAATCATAAGTTGTTTTCTTTGAGGAAGAATTTACTCCTAAATACTTCATAATGTCTTGTAATGAATATATGAATTATCCTAATCATATCCCTTAAGAGTGTCCTATCCAAGAGTGCAGCATGGCCCATTGTCAGGCACCAGGATACCCTGGGTCAAACCCAAAACTCCTTGTTGGATTTTTCACTCTGCGGTACATATTTTCCACAACCACCTCTACCAGATTGTATCCATAGAGGGTTATATTTCTTGGAAAATACACAAAATATCTACATTACAAAATTCTAGGAAGTTCTTCTATACTAATCCTCAAACTCTGTCTTAGGGTAATGTTCTATAATCCCAGTTTATCTAATTCTATTTCCAAGGTTGTTGCTAAACTTCCTCTGATACCAACTATAACGTCCTGACCTGAGAAGCCCAGAATCGGTGCATTATTTTAATACATTAGCATGATTATAAGGAATCAACTCTCGAAAGACAAATCAATTTAGCAGTCTTGGAAAATAGATTACATACATGAATGTTACATTACACATTAGAAAATAAAACACAACATAAATGATCCTTTGAGAACGCCATTAATCCCCTAGCTTTACCTTGATTATCAATCATAGTACATTTCTTGGAATCCTATAAAAATTAAAATAGAGAATGGAGTGAGCTCATATGCCCAGTAAGGATAATAATATATCAGAAACATTCCTAAATAAGCACAAACATTTAAGGTAATGTATAAGACTAAAAAAAAGACTTTTAAACTTAAAACTCACAATAATATGGAAAAGATACAATAATATAATTCCATTTACTTATACCCATGGATATTCTACTAGTAAAATCATCACATGCAATATCAATATACAATTTCACAATGATGGAATTCATAATGCCAGACCACATAGTCAAGGCCTTGTTCCAAGACTACAAATAATATTTTTTCAAGGCCTTATTCCAAGACACTAGTTTTTATCATGAGAGCTACCAATGTATCGAGGATCTATAGCGGGCTCCACCTGTCAGTTACTAAGTGCAATGGAATCCTAATATGAAAAGTTTTAAACATAACATAAACATTAATTTTAAAACTAGCATACACAATGTCAATACATTATCTAAAAACCATGAATGGTATAAAAATAACACATCCACAATCAAAAATATCACAAAACCTTCAATACATTATAGAATACTTTTATCATAATAAATACACTTCAAGAAAGTTTAAAATCCATAAAAAATGTTGACATAGATGAAAATGAATTGGAAAACTCTTTGAGAGAAATATATCTTTTTCATGAAAGCATTTAAAAGTCAAAAAATTTAGAAAGAACGACATTTAAATACATTTTTGAATCCAAATGTCCCATACCACTTTGAAACTTTTTAAATGAATTAAAATTTTAAAAACGTTCATGTGCATACAAATAAATCCTTAAAAACCACTTTGAAAACATGGACATTAATGAGAATGATTCAGAAGAATAAATATTTAAAACATTAACAATGATGTTTTAGTAAATAAGTATCTTAAAAATAATCCCTTTGAAAACTCTTTTATGGAAAATGTACATGGATAATAAATATGTCCCATTATATACTTACATAAAAACAACCTCAGATAATAAAGAGATTGTGAAATTAACCCTTACCTTGCACATTCTTTTAGTCGAGGGTACGTTTAACCTCTTGTATAAAGACCGTAGTATGATATTAAATTATAACAAAACCATATTAATATTTATGATATCATATATGATTCATTTATGACTTTATACTACCCATTTAATAATAATTCCCATGTTAAATTAACATTTCGGGTAATAATCGCTTTCATTATCGTATGTGTTTTAACTTGTTACTGTTGATTGTATCGCATAGATCATGACTTAAATACATCCATAATATAAAAAATGATTAATATATCATATATTTTTAGAATATAAATATGTATAATATACATATATATATCTATGAAATGAAAAACACTGTTTATGGAGAGGGTAGGCCATACGTACACATAAATGATGTTTCCATTTTCATATCGTATTGAACGAAACTAAGTGAATAAGATATATGAAATGACCCACACACACACACACTCACTCACACACACACAAACATAGATATATATATATCTCTCCAGTAGAATTATTATGTCATATATCACATACTTATTAATGATATATATTTTATAATCATCATTGAATTGTGAACGTGGAAATGAATCTCATCACTTCGTGCAGACGGTAATCCAAACGTACGCACGAGAGAAAATATCATCATATTGATAGAGAAATAGTATCTAATTGGATGGTATATCATATATACAGAATAATTAACATGTTTTATTTATAATTTAAATAGTTATACTCATTATTTTATCCATCCAAATAATATAGTGTTTGAATAACAAACTACACCACAACGTGGAGACGATAATCCGTACGTACGCATGTATGGTAACTTTTGTTGTACCTCTCGTATCCCCTCGTGGTTTAATTTTCATGATCACAATCACTTTCATGTTTATCTAATTGTGTTTTAAGTGTTTTTGTTGATAGGCAATTGATTGCCAAAGGATTGGCCCAAGAAAGCTGGCAAAATGGACTGAATTGCAGTCCACCGGCCAACCGGTGTGATAGCACTGGCCAGCCGGTGGACCTGGCAGAGGCATTGCCCACTGCCAGGTTCCACCGGTCAGCCGGTGGCTCTGTCACCGGCCAGCCGGTGGCACCCAGATCAATTGGCTAGCTACTGTCTCCCCACCGGCCAGCCGGTGGCTCCTCCACCGGTCAGCCGGTAGAGCCTGGACCAAAATTCTTCTCCTCTGCCAAGGCACCGGCCAGCCGGTGGAGCTGTACCGGCCAGCCGGTGGCCCAGTCAATCTAGCCGTTGGCTTTGACCAGTCACTCCCTTTTGGCCTCCAACGGCTCCGAGGCCCTTTATAATGGCTCCAAAGACTCCCCAAGGGTTCCATGCCTATAAATAAAGGCCAAGGAAGCCCCGGACACTAACCGGATCATATACAAAGCCACCGTACACATTTTCCACCTTTGGTGTACCTCCGGCGGACTTCCTCAAAGGAACCCTCTTTGCTCCAACAACTTCCACATCCAAGGAGCTCCATCAAAGAAGCTTGGAAGCGGCCTTCAACATCTCCAATCAATCAAAGGCGCCCAAGACTTCCTCAAATACGGTTTTTCTTGTTTATCTATTTTGAGCTTAATTTGGGTTTGCGTCTACAAACCACTCTATTTCTCATCCCCTATTTCTTTTGGGTTTCACATCACCATTAAGGTGTGAAGAGGTTGTCAAGCTTTCCTTTAAATAGCTTGAGACATAGGTGAGCTATCCTTCACCTGTAAGAAGGATAGTGGGTTCTTGCTAAACCATTAAAAGCAAGTGGGTTCTTGATCAACCATCAAAAGCAAGCTGTAATAGGTCATAGTGCTACCTCAAAGCCTAGTGGGTTTCTTGCTAAAACCATTGAAAAGAAAGTGGTAGAATCTCTCAATGGTTGAGTTGGGAGCGGAGACGTAGGCCGGGTTTTGGCCGAACTCCGTTAACAATTTCTTGTGTGATTGCCTCTTTTATTTCCACTGCATTTCAACTTTGATTTTAATTTGTTAATCATTTTTTAAAAGGCAATTCACCCCCCCGCTTGCCATCCTTCCTGTTTTTCTCCGCCCAACAATTGGTATCAGAGGGGAAATTTGAGTAATACCTTAAACGGTTTCAAATTTAAAGATCCATTGTGATGGCATCCACTTCTTTCGCCCCCGAAGGCTTTTCTTTGGGTCGGGCTCCATTTTTTGATGGGTCCGACTATAATTATTGGAAAACCCGCATGACCACTTTTTTAAGAAGCATAGGATATCCTATTTACAAAATTTTCATGCAAGGTTATTCTTTGTCTTCCCCCGACGAATCCAAATGGACCCCCGCCGATATTAAGAATTTTGAGCTTGATGGCAAAGCCATGAATTCTCTTCATTGCGGGTTAGATAGGAATGAATTTAATCGTGTATCCACTTGCACCACTTCACATGAAATTTGGAAGCTTTTAGAAGTGACCCATGAAGGCACTAATAAAGTCAAAGATACAAGATTAGATATGTATAGACAAGACTTTGAATCTTTTTCAATGCATCCAAATGAGTCTATTTCTGAAATGTTTACACGCTTCACTGACGTTTGCAATGGTAGAAAATCTCTTGGTGATGATGTTTCAGCTGAAGAAATGGTCAAGAAGATTCTATGGGTCCTTCCGAGCTCATGGGCACCTAAGGTGACGGCTATCCAAGAAGCTAAGGTTGTAAAGAACATGCCGGTCGAAGAGCTCATCGGATCCCTAATGACGTACGAGATCACGATGAGGAGGCAAGCTCAAAAGGAGGGAACACCAATCAAGACACCAAAGAACATCGCCCTCAAGGTACAAAAAGAAGTAAGCTCCTCCTCCTCCTCATCATCTTCATCTTCTTCATTATCAAGCGGCGACTCGGAAATGGAGAATCTCGCCCGCCAAATGCACAAATTTATGAAGAAGCACAAGAAGAAGAAATCCCGCAAGCACCGAAAGCAAGAACCCACCGAAAAATCCGAGCCCAAGGTGAAATGATACGGGTGCGGCGAAAAGGGCCATTACAAGCCCGATTTCCCACTCAACAAGAAACGGGCCACGCAAAAGGAAAAAGGAAAGAAAAAGGTCCTTAAGGCGACATGGAGTGACACCTCATCATCCTCCTCCTCATCCTCCTCAAGCGACCAAGGTACAAAATGCCTAATGGCAAAACATGAGGTATCATCATCCTCTTCCTCTTCTTCCTCCTCTAGTTCTTCTAATTATTTTAATCATTTGTCATACGAAGAACTCCAACATGTGCGAGACCAACTTGAAAATGGTTTTCACGAACTCTCGTCAAAATTCGTTGCTTTGAAAAAGAATTTCAAAAAGCTTTCCTCCGAAAAAGACCAACTTCTCAAAGAGAAGGAGGAACTCTCCCTAAAAATCCAAAATTTCCCCAATGTTGATTCTTTGGAATCAACCATCAAGGATCTTAGAGAAACTCTATCCAAGTTCACCCAAGGGGAACAAAATTTGAACAATCTACTTGGTTCCCAACGCTTTTCCCGAACCACCCAAGGGCTTGGCTATACCAACCAAGCGTCCTCCTCCCATGCTCCAATTGTTTTTGTAAGGGGGAGCTCTAGTTATAAATTTTGCAATTATTGTAAAAAACCCGGGCACCTCATTTATGAATGCGATTGCAAAAATGCCTGTTATGGTATGCCTAAATCTATTTACTTTTTGGACGAATTTTATAGGAGAAGACCCGCCATGAAACAAATTTGGATTGAAAAATCCCTTTTGGCGAGTCTCTCCGGGCCAAAAATAGTTTCGTTTCCCCGATGATCTTTTGTTTTATTTAGGGGGAGAAATTTTCCTAAATTCAAAAATCTATTTCGATTCATTTTTCAATTTAATTTTTTTTTATTCAAAACTCTTAATTTTAAAAATTTCATTTGGTTTCAAATTTCAAATTTCAATTGGTTTTTGATTCAAAACGTTCAATTCAAACTGTTATTCAAATTTTTATTTCAATTTCAAAAATCTCAATTGATTTTTCAATTCTCATATCTAGTTTTTCAAAACCTTTCCCTCAATTAAGTTTTATGCCCCATTCTATTTTGATAATCACAAAGGGGGAGAAATTTCTTGATTGATTGGGGGAGAATCTTTTCTCTCATGCTTTGATTTATTTTCAAACTATCCTTTAAGAATGTCTTTAATTTAAGTATTTTACTTTGATTGTTTCGGTGATTGTGATCATCAAAATAGGGGGAGATTGTTGTACCTCTCGTATCCCCTCGTGGTTTAATTTTCATGATCACAATCACTTTCATGTTTATCTAATTGTGTTTTAAGTGTTTTTGTTGATAGGAAATTGATTGCCAAAGGATTGGCCCAAGAAAGCTGGCAAAATGGACTGAATTGCAGTCCACCGGCCAACCGGTGTGATAGCACCGGCCAGCCGGTGGACCTGGAAGAGGCATTGCCCACTGCCAGGTTCCACCGGTCAGCCGGTGGCTCTGTCACCGGCCAGCCGGTGGCACCCAGATCAATTGGCCAGCTACTGTCTCCCCACCGGCCAGCCGGTGGCTCCTCCACCGGTCAGCCGGTAGAGCCTGGACCAAAATTCTTCTCCTCTGCCAAGGCACCGGCCAGCCGGTGGAGCTGTACCGGCCAGCCGGTGGCCCAGTCAATCTAGCCGTTGGCTTTGACCAGTCAACTCCCTTTTGGCCTCCAACGGCTCCGAGGCCCTTTACAACAGCTCAGAAGACTCCCCAAGGGTTCCATGCCTATAAATAAAGGCCAAGGAAGCCCCAGACACTAACCGGATCATATACAAAGCCACCGTACACATTTTCCACCTTTGGCGTACCTCCGGCGGACTTCCCCAAAGGAACCCTCTTTGCTCCAACAACTTCCACATCCAAGGAGCTCCATCAAAGAAGCTTGGAAGCGGCCTTCAACATCTCCAATCAATCAAAGGCGCCCAAGACTTCCTCAAATACGGTTTTTCTTGTTTATCTATTTTGAGCTTAATTTGGGTTTGTGTCTACAAACCACTCTATTTCTCATCCCCTATTTCTTTTGGGTTTCACATCACCATTAAGGTGTGAAGAGGTTGTCAAGCTTTCCTTTAAATAGTTTGAGACATAGGTGAGCTATCCTTCACCTGTAAGAAGGATAGTGGGTTCTTTCTAAACCATTAAAAGCAAGTGGGTTCTTGCTCAACCATCAAAAGCAAGCTGTAATAGGTCCTAGTGCTACCTCAAAGCCTAGTGGGTTTCTTGCTAAAACCATTGAAAAGCAAGCGGTAGAATCTCTCAACGGTTGAGTTGGGAGCGGAGACGTAGGCCGGGTTTTGGCCGAACTCCGTTAACAATTTCTTGTGTGATTGCCTCTTTTATTTCCGCTACATTTCAACTTTTATTTTAATTTGTTAATCATTTTTTAAAAGGCAATTCACCCCCCGCTTGCCATCCTTCCCGTTTTTCTCCGCCCAACAACTTTGTCATTTATAGGATGGATAGAATAATGAATATTGTTGTACCATTTTTATAATAACATCACAGTATATAGAATATACTGTAGTTATTATTTTATAATAAAAACACCAAAGAAAGAGGATGTTGAAGAAGAACAAAACATGAAAGAGGTGATGAAATATTTACCTCTTCTTCAGGTTCTTTCTTTTGATTTGATCAAAAGGGTTCCTTAGGATGGATATATGACCAATTTAATTACTCTTAGATGAAGGGTGTAATGTTGAGAGGATATTTGGGTAGGGTTTGGCCGAGCCAAAAGGCTTTGGAGGTGTGAAATTAAGAGAAGGTGAATTTCCCTTTTATAAGAGAGGTGAGGGTCACTTTAGGAAAAGCATGAAATATTTTTTTATAATAAAATCATTTTCGGTTTCTAATGGATCAAAAATGAATTATTTAAAGGATAAGGTGGTTATGGGTAGAAAAATTCTCAACCAATTGGTTTTAGAAAGTTTTAGGTCACCATATTAACCTTATCTTTTAGATTTAACTCTTAGTTAAATCGTTGGACATTTTCCATGCCTCTTTGTATTTTTATATTATAGAGTTAATAAAATTATATAACAAGACAAGAGAACCCCATGTGGTTTATTATTAATATATATATCCTTATCTAATTCATTTTACAAAACCTTATATCTTTAGGGATATTATATCAAAAAATAATATAATCTTTGTTTTAAAAACTCAATTATGTCAATTTTGACACTATTTGGTATTTGATTTTTTTGAAAGCCATAAAAACATTATCACTTTGAATAAAATTTATTTAATGAACCCTAAAATGACATATTAACCTACAAAATTAGTGTAATTCATCAAAAGTCTAAATTTACAGTCATTTGGATATTAATAATATCAATTATTTTAATCTTTCATTATTAAGGTAATTACTGCATCATCATTGTGTCATAAATAAATTAAATTATATAATGTATAAAAATTATAAATAAAATACAATTATGTAGGAAAATATTTTATCTTTAAAATTAATATTTATAGTCGATTTTATCTTATGAATAACCCTATATTAAAAATTGTTTTTTTTATTAAACATTGAATTTAACTCTTTTAACTCTTCTTTAAATAAATTAATAATAAATGTCCTAATCCTATCCAAGTGAACCAAAGGAGGTCATATTTTATACCTAAGGTTTTTTTGGGTCTAATTATACTTATAATATAGAATTAGGACATGTTTTAGGGTAATTATGATATCATTTTTATCCGTAGTTACCCTATTTACTTTTAACAGTGGTAAAAAAAGTCAAAAGTTACTATTCACCAGAAATTATTTTCATCTTATTGAACAAAAATTTACTTATTTATATTAACCATATATCTATGATTTTTGAAATTCAACTCAAAGATGGGAAAAATCAAGTTTTATGCAGATTTGAAAATGCTCGTATGTGGGGGGTAAAAGGTAAAAAATTCGATAAAATTTTATATATCTAAAATTATTATAGAATGACTCCAATAAATTTCATTGAACTTATATATATATTATATATCTATTTTGACTTAAAATAAATTAAAATAAAATAAATAAATCATTAAATGAAATGTTGGTTTTAAATAATAAGGCAATATTTTTCACTATTCATCAAAAATTGAAAGTTTTCAGAAAAATAAAAAAAAATTACCCAAAGAAAATTTTGATATTATGAATTCAAAAATGAAGTCTATTTTACCATATTAAAAACATATAAGCTGAATTTATTAATTTAAAATTAATTCCCATTGTCAAAACCAAAAAGCGAGCTTTTAAAAAGTAAAAACTATAAAAAGATTGACATGGGTTTATGTAAAATTTAAATTTGAAATTACTTATAATGACCTAAATTGAATTAAATGATAAAAATATAATCAAATTATACTTATAAACCTTTAAAATTCATAATTTAATACTATAAATTATTTCAATTAAGAAATTTGTTTTCAATTAAAACATTTCATTTTTCATTATTCGTTAAAATATGAAAGTTTTTAGAAAAGTACAAAAAATTTATCTGAACTAAATTTTTCTGTCCTAATTCTAAAGATGAATTTAATTTCATTAGATTGAATATATAAAAATTTCAAATGTTGGTTTTAAAAAGGGTTCTCCATTAAAAGGCGGTAAAATTGCATTTTTAAAAAAATACTTATTTTATCTGAAAAAATGAATTTGCTCTTATATTATGTCTAAGAATCACATAATATGCATGTTAAAATTATATAGAGTATATAAGACTCAAAATGAAGTTAATAATATTCATAACCACTTTTTGAAGGGCTAGTTTGGTAAGTTGTGGTGCGCTCAAACATAGTGTTCCATGTAATGCAAGTTATTGAATTGCTTTGATGAAATAACGTACTATGAAATCTCAGGGTTTTAAATTCTCCCCACATTTAATAAATTGCATCCTTGTAATTTGAAAAAAAAATCAAAAAAAATTGTTACAAATAGAAAAATACCTTTGTGGAAAACCCATATCAGAATTTGGGTTGATAAAATTTAGTCTTAATAAGGGGGAAAGGGGAATGAAAAAGTCACGAACAAATTATGATCCGGATTAGAAGAACATTGGTGGAAATTATAGACACATAATTGGTGAAAAAATGTAAATATTTATAGGGAGTGATTGAGGTCTTTAATCACAAACAAGTATAAAATTGAGGGCCTCAAATACATTGATCTATGATGATTTAAAATATCATCAATTCAAAAAAATATATGGTATTAGGATAACACATTTTTGGTTTTAATATCACTTCCCTAAAGTTTAAGAATTAATTTCTTCATAGAATAAGAAAAAAATATACTTGACAAGTAGAGTTTCATCCTTCAACTAATTCCTACCCCAAACACATCCTTCACTCTAAAATATAACACGACTTAAAAATATTCTATTTATGTAAAGACTCAGAAACTTCCACAAAAAAAATCTTAATTCTTTGGAATTTTATGAGTTCGGAGTTTCTGACGGCACTTGATTCAGAGGCCCGGTGTGCTCGGAATCAATTTCTGATGTTTTGTTCGGGTACATTAAGTAAACGTACGTGCGGGGTTTTCTATCTTTTGAACCGGTGCTCGGAATTGAAATCCGAGGACACTGATGAACTCGCAGTGCCAATATTCGCTTAAGGAGACATTTATCGTAGTTGTGTTTTCTCAGGAGGGGAAGTTAATTTTTGGAGATTCGATAAAAAAATATTTGTGTACATAATTTTTATTTTATGGTAGTTATTTCCTCCAAAGAAGAGTTGGATATGGGGACCACAACCCACATAACCTCCCATGGGAGGATAATGGGGGTGGGGCACACATGAGCCCTAACCTCTTCAACTCTCCTCTTTAACACCCATGAACCCGCATTATCTCTTCACCTTCCCCCTCACATTTAATATTCCAACCCACAAATTAATGAATGAAACTTATTAAATTAATTTAATTCTAGATTTGGAATTTTAAAAATCTTGTGAATAATTAAATAATAGGGGAGCCTATTATTTTAGTGGGTTGGAGTAACTTTGAGAGGATTGGGAATGAACTCTTGGTGGAATATTTTTTCCATGACGAAGAACACTCCACGTCACGAAGAATGAGAAGAAACTTCTTCTTCTTCCTCTTCTTCAACCAGGACAAGAACAGAAGGCGACACCCACGAGGAATGTCATCTTCCTTCCTCTACCTCTGTGTCAAAAGAGAAGACGCCGCTAGCCAAAAATGACGCCTTCTCCTTAGACGCACCCCGACGTCAACAAATCGACGCCGTCAACGATGAACACACCTTGAATTGAGGTAGGGGATATTTTATAATTTCATATATGTGATTTATACCCTCGAACATGGGAGTTTATTTGTTGGGTGATTATTTGAACCACTAACGCGGTGGTTATAGGCTAACGAACAAGTCCGAACCCACCACTAACTTGTTTGTGATGTGCATAATGTTTGGATAAGGATGAATAGAAGGGAAACATTGGTTTGAAGATGTCGCAGTGAAGAGCGGGTCCTAGGAGAGCCGCAGGCGCAGATGAGAGCTAAAACGGACCACCAGAATGACTTTGGTGGCCCGCGGAAGACCGCGGCGGCGCCATCGACCGGAGGCGGCGACACCCTAGCACAATGCCGGTGGAGGACCACCGCGACACCGGCCACTGTGGTGGTGGTGGAGCAGATCATACGCCGCATGAGATCGAGGAATACAGGGTGGCGCCAGCCTGGCACCACCGTTTCGATGAACCGGGGGGCCACCCCCCCCCCCCCCCCCGCTCGGCCAGCCTGGGCGAGCTGTGGCCAGCCAGGCCATCTAGGATGGACCTGGGCCTTGGTAGGGTCGACCTGGTTCGGGCCGACCCAGGGTGGGTTGGGCCAGGTCAGACCAGGCCTAGACGCCCCCACTTCGGACCTTTTTCGGTCAATCACACATAACATGAGCTACGGACCTCTGATCGATGCACCGTTAGTTACGTAGGATTCCTTGGATTGATATGGTCGTTTCAGTATATTACACTCAATGTTTTGGTGAAATTTTTGTATGGCCGGGTTGGTTCGAACCCAAAACCAACCAAGCCCTCGGAGCAGAAACACTTATAACATAAGGACCAGACGTCAGATTGATGTGTCATCAATTGCGTTGGATTACTTTTGATGAGACGGTTCTTTTGGCATACCTCACTTGAGGTTTGGACGCAGTTGGAGTATAGTCGGGTTGTTTTTACCTTTAAAACCAACCGGGCCTCTAGTACAGAAAAGTCAATAACTCTCAGACCAGAAGTCCGTTTGACGAACCATCGGCAGCATTGGAAATCTTGTGGAGAAACAATCCCTTGAGTACACCCCGTGGGAGTTTGGGGTATAGTTGAGTTATAGTCGGGTTGGTTCGTACACGAAACCAACCGGGCCCCCGGGACTAAAATGCCAATAAGTCACAGACCGGACGTCCGATTGACGCGCCGTCTGTTGCGTTGAGACCCCTATGATGTGACAGTCCTTTGTGATACTTCGACGTGAAACTTTGTGGCACCTAGAGTATTGGATTATGGCACATGGAGTGGACCCCCCAGTGATGAGAGAGCATATTGGAGAGACCTAGTAGCTGGCTGAGACTTGACGACTGCTGATCGATCAACTCAGAGTTATTCATATGGCCCAGTGGGGAGCGCTTGGTTGTAGAAGCAGACCCGCGATGGAGGAGTGCTTGGTTGTAGCAACAGACCTATGGTAATCGACAGAAGGATTACCTCTATGGGCTATAAGGGGGAGCGCTTGGTTGTAGCGGTAGACCTATGGTGGGAAGTGCTTGGTTGTAGCAGCATGCTAATAGTACTCAATAGGTGGAGTACTTTAGCAGTCCAAGGTTAGTGGGAAGCGCTTGGTTTTAGCGGCAGGCCCACTATACTCAATAGATGAGGAGTTCTCCAGCAGCTGTGGTTTCGACATCGTGAATGGAAATCCTAGTTTGAGCTAAGTCAATGACCTCTGTGTTTTTCCTTGAGATTGAGATGGATAACTTGGTAACATAAGTATATGTATTGGCATATACCTAAGTGAGGTTATCTGTTGATTTCATACTTTGTGGTTAATCCTTGTTAGATTTTTTGAGACCGTGAGGGTCTTAGGGTCTCTACTGAGTATCATTAAACTCACCTCTACATGGGATACGCCTGCACCTCATTGGGTTTGATGTAGATGACAGACAGCGCTGACGGTGGCCGAGAGCGCCAGGACTAGATGGTACCCGAAGGTGGACCACTAGGCATGACACCACACAGATCAGACCGATAGATGTGGAGTGACGAGGAGGATATCTGTACCTACCCATCAGTTAGTAACCCAAAGGACGATCCCGGAACTACTTTCTCCATCCAGTTGTTTGTCTTTTTCAGGTGTACTTTATTTCATTTGTAGCCGTACCTTTTTGTTTGGATTGTATTTTCGGCCCCTTTTGTACTTTCAGCATACTTGTTATAGAGTTTTACTTAGTGTTTTCTTCCACTTGTACTCTGGTTGTGTGTGTTTACATTTTATAAAGGAAATTCCTTCCCGGTTTTAGGGAATTATTCCCTTGGTTCTAGTCACCAGCCTCTGGCCTATGAAAGGCGGGCTTGTGGTAGTCAGATATTGGCCACAGGGGACCGGTCGTGACAAATTTCTATCAGAGGACGTCGGTTCTACCACAGAACTAGGACGCTGATATTTTATTACTGTAAAGCAATAGTAACAGAAATAAGTGTGGTTTTCAGTTCAGGGAGTCCAATGTTGGTGTGGGTGGCTGACGTATCCATACATAAGGACCCGGACTTCTGATTTCCAACTCAGTGCACGAAAACACCAATTGCATATGTGTTTTCAAAATTTTTCTTTAAGTCGGCTCAAAATAGGTTATCCCACCAGGTATAATCTTTGACTGTCTCACTTCTGTTTCTTTCAGGATGCCTCCCTGCAAACGACCAGCAAGGGCCCCGATAGTTGTACATACTGACATCCCGCCGAGCGACGAGGCCTCATTACAGGTCCCTCTTCTAGTTGAGGCACCAGCAGTAGTACCACATGTTGGGCCACCGATGCCACTAGCCCCTGCATCAAATGATGCACACCACCTGATCGCATTGCATGAGTTCGAGCGCCAGAGGCCACCCAGGTTCCAGGGAGAGACGGACCCACAAGCGGTTGAGGATTGGCTCGAGGATGTGGTGAGAGTTTTCAGGCAAGTAGGGACACTAGAAGACTACATGGTGATCCTTGCTGCCAGCTTCCTTTAGGCTGCAGTAGGAATATTGTGGAGCCTGATGTTTCAGGTCCATGACGAGGAGATACTTATCTGGGAAGACATCAAGAGCCTGTTCCGGGCGGAGTTTATACCAGCCACCCTTCGAGTAGTGTAGATACATGAGCTACTTCATCTGCAGAAGGGAAAGATGAGTGTAGCTCAGTACTCAGCGAGGTTCACCGACCTCTCGCGCTACTCTACAGATATGGTACGTGACCGGTTCTTCAGGGCCCGGACCATCGAGCAGGGGCTCAGGAGAGAGATTAGAGCTTCAGTTATCTCCCACAACATCATGATGTAGACATGGGTGTTGGTGCGAGCCATCTTAGTGGAGTGTTTTTTTGCTGAGTAGTCTCCATCATTGGGACCCACCACTCTCCAACATGTAGCAGAGTCTTCTGCAGCTGGCAACAGACAGATGATGTAGTGGTCCAAGAGGACCAGACCCACAGGTGGTCGACCGCATGACTCAGGATCGTGGGTGCGAGGAACCTGGTGTGGAGAACGACTTACCATGAGAGGACAATGTTACGCTTGTGGCAGACAGGGTCACATTGCTCGTGACTGTCCGAACCGCCACTCAGATGATAAGAAAATAGATGAAGGACCTCCCAAGAAAAGGCAGAGGTTCGAATGAGGCGGACCGCAAGGAGCAGGAGACCGAGGCATGGGAGATGTCCGTGCAGCTGGTGGTGGAAGATGCTTTTAGGTGTTTCCATCACCACCACCCATAGGTCCACCTCGACCTTAGGGAACGAGTGGACATGGGAGACCATGACTTAAGGCAGCAGAAGCATATGACTATAGAGCTCCGGAAGTAGGTGGACAGGAGCAGGACTAGTTCCAGGCATATAGGCCTTTGTTTATGATGCTTCTTTCTTTGTTAATGTCATTTTGTGTGGTTCCTTTGTGTCTTTGTACCTTGATCTACGATAATAAAAGACACTTGACCTTTTGAAATTTACTTTCCTTCCTTTTTGTATGGTTAATACTAAGAGGTTCTGGTTTGAACTATTGAACTGACCCCCACTTTTGAGTTTTCTACTGGAGGAGACCCAGTGACCACCCACTTATGCCAACAGTGTGACTCAACCCTTGGAGGCGAGAGTAATGGTTGGATCTCTTGGTAGTAGCGTTGAGGCCTTAAGAAGTCATCCATGTCATGAATTAGTATCATTCATCTCATGATTGACTATATTAGGAAAAAGACGTCGTTCATCCAAGGGATGAGAATGGATTTCCGTTTTCGGCAAAGGATAAATCTTAGCATCTCTTATGGAACGTAGGCGAAGAAGGGTGAAGTTGAGTTCTTACAATTGGCTACTCTCACCCATTTTTTGTTGAGAAAACAGTTTACAGTTCACTCCAATATCTATAGTCTCAGGTGTGTCTTCTTTTAGAAGAATATGAACCTGAGACAGTGGTGATGTCTTGAGTTCCTCCGGGATTATGTCTTCGAGATAGTCTATACTCCCAGAAAGGGGAATGTTGTTGCGGATGCACTCAGCAGGAGGACTGGTATTCAGCTGTTAGGAGAGGCGATAGAGCAGCTGGTTGCCTTACATATATGCTTTGGGGATTGAGATGGTGCAGCCTATCTTCAGTCTCTTACAGTCACTCCTCCTTTTCTTCAGTAGAGTTAGCAATGTGGATTACCGCCTGGCCCTTCCACCTCAGTTGCATTGGGTGCACGATGTCTTCCACGTATCTCAGCTGAGGAGATGCATGCACGGCTCGTCCCACATCATCGAACCCAGGGAGCTGGACATTGTTGATGGGGCGAAATTCACGGAGGTTTCGGTGGAGATTTAGCATCGACAAGAGCGGGTCCTGCGTGGATGATCGATTTCTCTGGTGCGCATTCGCTGGCAGCACGGGGACCTCCAGGAGAGCTCATGGGAGTGGGAGTCTTTGATGCATGCTCAGTACCTCTCTTTTTCCCCATAGTTTGTGTCGTAGATTTACGGGGATGTAAATACCTGAGGTGGGGGTAATGTAAAGACCCTAAAATTTCAAAAAAAAATCTTAATTCTTTGGAATTTTATGAGTCTGTAGTTTCTGATGGCACCTTATTCCGAGGCCCGATGTGCTCGGAATCAATTTCTAAATTTTTTTTCGGGTACGTTTAGTGAATGTACCTGTCGATTTTTCTATCTTTTGAACAGGTGCTCAGAATTGAAATCCAAGGACACCGATGAAATCACAGTGCTGGTATTCATTTATGTAGAGATTTACCATAGTTGCATTTGCTCGGGAGAAGAAGTAAATTTTTGGAGATTCGAAAAAAAATTATGTGTACATAATTTTTATTTGATGGTGGTTATTTCCTCCAAAGAGGAGTTGGATGGGGGGCCCACACCCCACATAACCTCCCATGGGAGGATAATGGTGGTGGGGACCACATGAGACCTAACCTCTTCAACTCTCATCTTTAACACCCAAGAACCCCCATTAACTCTTCACCTTCCCCCTCACATTTAATATGCCAACCCACAAATTAATGAATGGAACTTATTCAATTAATTTAATTCTAGATTTTGAATTTTAAAAATCTTTCAACAATTAAATAATAGGGGAGCCTATAATTTTAGTGGGTTGTTGGAACTTTGAGGGGATTGGTAAAGAACTTTAGGTGCAATATTTTTTCCACGACAAAGAACACCTCACGTCATGAAGAACGTGAAGCAACTTCTTCTTCTTCTTCTTCTTCAACCGGGGAAAGAACGCGAGGAAAAGCCCACGAGAAACGCCATCTTCCTTCCTCTTCCTCCGTGTCAAAAGAGAAGATGCCACTCACCAACAAAGAAGCCTTATCCTCGGATGCAGCCTGACATCAACGAATCGACACCATCAATGACGAAAACACCTTGAATCGAGGTAGGGGATATTGTATAATTTTATATACGTGATTTGTACCCTCAAACATGGGCGTTTATTTGTTGGGTGATTATTTGACCCACTAAAGCGGTGGGTACGAGATAATGAACAATTCCGGACCCACCGCCAACTTGTTCACGATGCGCAAAATGTTTGAAAATGGATGAACGGAAGGGAAAAATTGGTTTGAAACCGTCGCAGTGAAGAGCAGGTCTCATGAGTGCCGTAGGCACATACAGATGCTACAACGGACTATCGGAACCACTCCAGTGGCCCACGGAAGACCGTGGATGCACGGGTCTCCGGTGCAGTGTCACCGGAGACCGGAGGCGGCGGTGGGAACCTACGAGCCACCTGGAGGTGGCGGCGCCCCAATGCGCAGCCGGCGGAGGACCGCCGCGGCAATAGCCGCGACCGCGGTGGTGGAGCGGATCCTGCGCCGCGCGTGATCCGGGAAGAAAGGGCAGTGCCATCCTGGCGCTGAAATTTCGATGAACTAGGGGGCCACACCCCCCCCCCCCCCCCGCTCGGCCTGCCGGGCCGGGTCGGACCCGGACCTTGGTCGGGCCGACCCAGGGTGGGTTGGGCCGGGTCGGACCAGGACCATACCCCCCACTTCAGACCATTTTCATTCAATCACCCATAACTTGACCTACGAATTCCGATCGATGCATTGTTAGTTGATTAGGATTCATCGGATCGAGATGGTCATTTCGGTATATTAGACTCAAGGTTTTGGCAATGTTTTGGTATGACCGGGTTGGTTCGAACCCGAAACCAACTGGGACCTCGGAGCGGAAATGCTTATAACTTAAGGACCAGATGTCCGATTGACGTGCCGTTAATTACATTGGATTACTTTTGATGGGAGGGTTCTTTTGGCATACTCCACTTGAGTATTGGATGCAGTTGGAGTACAGTTGGGTTGGTTTTATCTTAAAAACCAACCGGGCCCCGGGTTTAGAAAAACCAATAACTCTCAAACCAGGCGTCTGTTTGACGTACCATCGACGACATTGGTAATATCATTGGGAAACTATCTCTTGAGTACACCCCATGAGAGTTCAGGGTATTGTTGAGTTATGGTCGGGTTGGTTCGTACACGAAACCAACCGGGCCCTCGGGACTAAAATGCCAATAAGTCGTAGACCGGGCGTCCGATTGACTCCCCATTTGTTGCGTTGAGACCCATATGACATGGCGGTCCTTTGTGCTACTTCTATGTGGGACTTTGTGGCACCTGTAGTATTGGATTGTGGAACGTGGAGTGGACCCTCTCGGTGACGAGTGTGCAGATTGCAGAGTCCTAGAAGATGGCTGAGACTTGACGACTGCTGATCGATCGACTCAGAGTAATTCGAATGGCCCGGTGGGGAGCGCTTGGTTATAGCAGTAGAACCATGGTGGAGGTGCACTTGGTTGTAGTGGAAGACCCACGGTACTCGACAGAAGGAGGACCTCTATAGGTTATGATGGGGAGTGCTTGGTTGTAGCGGCAGACCCATGGTGGGAAGCACTTGGTTGTAGCAGCAGACCCACAGTACTCGACTGGTGGATTAATTCAGCAGTCCAAGGTTAGTGAGAAGTGCTTGGTTGCAGCGGCAGGCACACTGTACTCGACAGAGGAGGAGTTCTCCAGTAGCCTTGGTTTTGACATCCGGAATGAAAATCCTGGTTTGATCTGAGTCAATGACCTTTGTGTTTTCCTCGAGATTGAGATGAAATACTTGGTAACATAGGTATATGTATGGGCATATACCTAAGTGAGGTTATCTGTTGATTTAATACTTTATGGTTTATTCTTTTTGGATTTTGTGAGACCTTGAGGGTCTCGGGGTCCTACTGATTATCGTTATACTCACCCCTACACGGGCTATGCCCGCACCTTGTTGTGTTTGATGCAGACGACAGACAGTGCTGATAGAGGCTGAGAGTGGAAGGACTGGATAGTACCCGAAGGTGTACCACTAGGCATGACGACACATGGATTGGACCAATAGACATGGAGTGCCGAGGAAGAAATCGGTACCAGCCCATCAGGTAGGGACCTGAAGGACGATCCAAGAACTACTTTCACCATCCAGCTGTTTGTCTTTTTTAGTTGTAATTTATTTCAGTTGTAGCTATAACTTTTTGTAGGGCTTGTATTTCCGTCCCCTTTTGTACTTCCAGCATACTTATTATACACATTTACTTAGTTTTTTCTTCTGCTTGTACTCTGGTTGTGTGTGTTTACGTTTTATAAAGGCAATGCCTTCTCGGTTTTAGGGAATTACGCCTTTGGTGCTAGTCTCTCGTCCCTGGCCTATGGAAGGCAAGCATGGGGTAGTCACGATACAAGCCTTGGGGGATGGGTCATGAAAAAATGGTATCATAGGATGTAGGTTCTACCGCAGAACTAGGACTCTGATGTTTTCTTTCTATGAAGCAATAGTGTTAATGGTACGAAGTGTGGTTTTTAGTTTAGGGAGTGCAGTGTTGGTGCGGGTGGCCGACGTATCCATACACCAGGACCATGTCTTCTAGTTTCCGACTCAATGCATGAAAAAACTGATTGTGTGTGTGTTTTCAAAAGTTTTCTTTAAGTCCTCTCAAACCAGGTTAGCTCACCTGGTATAATCTTTGACCGTGTGGCATCTGTTTCTTTCAAGATTCCTCCACCGAACGACCAGTTAGGGTCTAGAGAGTTGTACGTACTGACAGCCCGCCGAGCGACGAGGCCTTTGTATAGGTCCCTCTTCTAGTTGAGGCACCATTGGAGCACCAACAGTACTATCACCCATTGGGCCACTGATGCCACCAGCCCCAACAGTAGATGATGCATGCCGCCTGAGCGCGCTGCATGTGTTCTAGCGCCAGAGGCCACTTAGGTTCCAGGGAGAGACGGACCCACAAGCCACTGAGGATTGGATGGAGGCTATGGTGAGAGTTTTTTGGCTACTAGGGACACCAGCAAACAACATGGTGATCCTTGCTGCCAGCCTCCATCAGGCCGTAACAAGAAAATGGTGGAGCCTGATGCTTCAGGTCCACGATGAGGTGACACTTCTCTGGGAAAACATCGATAGCCTATTCCAGGAAGAGTTTGTATCTGCCTCCCTTCGAGTGGTTTGGATACAGGAGCTAATTCATCCACAGAAGGACATCATGAGTGTATCTTAGTTCTCAGCGAGGTTCACCGACCTCTCACGCTACTCTACAGATATGGTACGGGACCCTTTCTTTAGGGCCCGGACCTTCGAGCAGGGGCTGAGGTGAGAGATTAGAGCTTCAGTTATCTCTCACAACATCCCAATGCTGACAGGGGTGTTAGATCGAGCCCTCTTAGTGGAGATTTTCCTTACTGAGTAGTCTTCAGCAGTGGGACCCACCACTAACCGACATGTAGCAGAGTCTTCTGCAGTTGGCAGTAGAAAGATGACGTAGAGGTCCAAGAGGACCAGACCCACAGGTGGTCGACCGCATGACTCAGGATCGTGTGTGCGAGAATCCCAGGGTAGAAAATGACTTACCAATAGAGGAAAATGTTACTCCTGTGGCGGACAGGGTCAAATGGATCGTGAATGTCTGGCCCGCCGCTTGGACGATCATCAAATAGATGAAGGGCCTCCCAGTTAGAAGCATAGGATTGATCGAGGCAGACCGCAAGGGGCAGGAGACCGAGGTAGGGGAGTTGTCCGTGCAGCTGGTGGTGGAATACGCTTCAAGGGGTTGCGACCACTACCGCCAGGAGGTCCACCCTGATCGCAGGGAATGGGTGGATATGGGAGAGCATAGTTTCAGGCAGCTGAAACATACGAGTATGGAGCTCTGGAAGTAGGTGGACAGGAGCGGGACTAGTTCCACGCATAGAGGCCTTTTTTCATGATGCTTCTTGCTTTGTTAATGTTGTTGTTTGTGGTTACTTTGAGTCTTTGAACCTTGAACTGTGGTAATAAAAGACACTTGACCATTTGACATTTTCTTTCCTTCCTTTTTGTATGGTTAATACTAATAGGTTCCAGTTTAAATTGTTGACTTGACCCTCAATTTTGAGTTTTCTACTAGGGGAGACCCAATGACCACAAACTGATGCTGAAAGTGTGACTCAACCCTTTGAGGCGAGAGTAACTGTTGGAACTATTGTTAGTAGTGTTGAGGCCTTACAGATTCATCCATGACATGAATTAGTATCATTCATGTCATGATTGACTATATTAGGCAAAGGACGTGGTTCATCCAGGGGATGAGACTAGATTTCCTTTTTTGGCAAAGGACAAATCTTAGTAGCTCTTATGGAACGTAGGTGAAGAAGGGTGAAGTAGAGTTCTTACAATTGGATAGTCTCACCCATTGATCGTTGAGCAAACAGTTTATGGTTCAATCCAATCTCTATAGTCTCAGGTGTGTCTTCTTTCAAAAGAATCTGAACCCGAGACAACAGTGATGGCTAGAGTTCCTCTGGGATTATGTCTTCAAGATAGTCTATACTCCTGGAAAGGGGAATTTTGTTGCGGATGCACTCTGCTAGAGGACTGGTATTTAGCTGTTAGGAGAGGCGATAGAGCGGCTGTCTTCCTTACATATATCCTTTGTGGATTGAGATGGTGCAGCCTATATTTAGTCTCTTACATTCACTCCTCCTTTTCTTCAGTAAAGTAGGCAAGGTGGCTTACCGCCTGGCCCTTCCACCTTAGTTGCACCGGGTGCACGACATCTTCCACTTATCTTAGCTGAGGATATGCGTGCACAACTCGTCCCACTTCATCGACCACGGGGATCTGGAAATCGATGACGGGGCGACATTCACGGAGGTTCTGGTGGATATTGAGCATCGACAGGAGCGGGTCCTACGTGGATAAACAATTTCTCTGGTGTGAATTTGCTGGCTGCACGGGGACCTCCAGGAGAGCTCATGGGAGCTGGAGGCTCAGATTCGTGCTCAGTACCTCTTTTTTTCCCTAGTGTGTTTTGTAGATTTACGAGGACATAAAGCCCAGATGTGGGAGTAATGTAAAGACCCAGAAATTAAAAAAAATTCTTAAGTTTTTGGAATTTTATGAATTCACAGTTTCTGACAGAACCTGATTCCAAGGCCCGATGTGTCCGGAATCAATTTCGGACATTTTGTTCGGGTACGTTCAGAAAACGTATGTGTGGGTTTTTCTATCTTTTGAACTGATGCCCGGAATTAAAATCTGAGGACACTGATGAACTCGTAGTGCCAATATTCCCTTAAGGAGACCTTTACTGCAGTTGCGTTTGCTTGGGAGGAGAAGTTAATTTTTGGAGATTCGATAAAATGGTGTGTACATATTTTTTATTTTATGGTGGTTATTTCCTCCAAAGAGGAGTTGGATGTGGGGCCCACACCCCACATAACCTCTCATGGGAGGATAATAGTGGTGGGTCCCACATGAGCCCTAACCTCTTCAACTCTCCTCTTTAACACCCAAGAACCCCCATTAACTCTTCACCTCCCCCCTCACATTTAATATACCAACCCACAAATTAATGAATGGAACTTATTGAATTAATTAAATTATAGCTTTTGAATTTTAAAATTCTGGTCAACAATTAAATAATGGGGGAGCCTATTATTTTAGTGGGTTGGTGGAACTTTGAGAGGATTGGGAAAGAACTCTTGGTAGAATATTTTTTCCATGATGAAGAACACTCCACATCATGAAGAACGAGAAGAAACTTCTTCTTCTTCCTCTTCTTCCACTGGGACAAGAACGTGAGGCGATGCCCACGAGGAATGCCATCTTCCTTCCTCTTACTCCATGTCAAAAGATAAGATATTGCTCGCCAACAAAGATGCCTTCTCCTCGGATGCACCACAACATAAACGAATCAACGCTCTCAATGATGAACACACCTTGAATTGAGGTAGGGGGATATTTTATAATTTCATATATGTGATTTATACCCTTGAACATGGGAGTTTATTTGTTGGGTGATTATTTGAACCAATAACGCGGTGGGTAAGGGATAACGAACAAGTCTGGACCCACGGAAAACTTTTTCATGATTCATGGAATGTTTGAAGATGGACGAACGGAAGGGAAATGTTGGTTTGAAGCCGTCGTAGTGAAGAGCGCGTCCCAGGAGAGCCGCATGCACATAAAAGAGATAAAACGGACCACCGGAATGACTCCGTTTGCCTGTGGAATACCACAGAAGTGTGGGGAACTGGGGACCGGAGGTGGTGGTGCCCTAGCATGCCGTTGGCAGATGACCTCCATGACACCAGTCACGGCAGTGGCGGCAAAGTAGATCCCACGTCGCGCGGGATCCGGGAAGATATTGCGTCACTAGCTTGGCACCGCCGTTTCGATGATCCGGCGGGCCATGCCCCCCCCCCCCCCGCTTGGCCAGTGGGGCCGGGCTGCGCCCTATCGGGCTGGAAACGGACCTGGGTTGGGCCGACCTAGTTAGGGCTGACCTAGGGTGGGTTGGGCTTGGTCGGACCAGCTCCAGACCCCCCACTTCGGACCATTTTCGGTCAATCACCCGTACCTTGAGCTACAGACCTCCGATTGACACAAAGTTTGTTGCGTAGGATTAATCAGATCGAGACTGTCATTTCAGTATATTACACTCAAGGTTTTGGCGAAGTTTGGGTATGGCCGGGTTGGTTCGAACCTTAAACCAACTGGGCCCTCAGATCAGAAACACTTATAACATAAGGACCGGATGTACGATTGACATTCCGTCAGTTACGTTGGATTCATTTTTATGAGATGGTTATTTTGGAATACTATACTTGAGGTTTGGACGTAGTTGGAGTATAGTCAGGTTGGTTTTAGTTTAAAAACCAACTGGGCCCCTGGTACGGAAAATCCAATACCTCTCAGACCAGACATCCGTTTGACGAACTATCGACGACGTTGGTAATCTCGTTGAGAAATGGTCCCTTGAGTATACCCCATGAGAGTTCATGGTATAGTTGAGTTATGGTCGGGTGGGTTCATACACAAAACCCACCGGGCCCCCGGGACTAAAATGCTAATAACTCAAAGACCAGGCGTTTGATTGACGCGCCTTCTATTGCGTTGAGACCCCTATGACGTGACAATTTTTTTGTGATACTTCTACGTGAGACTTTGTGGAACATGGAGTATCGGCTTGTGGAATGTGGAGCAAATCCTCCCGGTGAGGAACGAGCAGATTGCAAAGACCTAGTAGCTAGCTGAGACTTGATGACTGCTGATCGATCGACTCAGAGTGATTCAAATAGACTAGTGGGGAGGGCTTGGTTGTAACAGCAGACCCACGTTAGAGGAACACTTGGTTGTAGTGGTAGACATGCGGTACTCGACAGAAGGAGTACCCGTGTAGGCTATGCGGGGGAGCGCTTGGTGGTAGCGGTAGACCCATGGTGGGAAGCACTTGGTTGTAACAGCATGCCCACAGTACTTGACAGGTGGATTACTTCAGTAGTCTATGGTTAGTGGGAAGTGCATGGTTGTAGTGGCAGGCCCACTGTACTCGACAGAGGAGGAGTTCTCCAACAACCGTGGTTTCGACATCATGAACGAAAATCTTGGTTTGAGCTGAGTCAATGACCATTGTGTTTTTCCTCGACATTGAGATGGATTACTTAGTAAATTAGGAATATGTATGGGCATATACCTAAGTGAGTTTATCTATTGATTTCATTATTTTTTGGTTTATCCTTGTTGGATTTTGTGATACCTTGAGGGTCTCAAGGTCCCTACTGAGTATCATTAAACTCACCCCTACACGGGCTATACCCACACCTCATTGTGTTTGATACAGACGAAAAACAGCGCTGACGGAGGCCGAGATCTCCAGGAATGGACGATACCTAGAGGTGGACCACTAGGCGTGACGACACACAGATAGGACCGATATACGTGGGGTGACGAGGAAGACGTTTGTACCTACCCATCAGGTATGAACCCGAAGGACTATCCAGGAACTTCTTTCACCATCCAACTGTTTGTCTTTTTCAGTTGTAATTTCTTTCAGTTATAGCTGTACCTTTTTGTTGGGATTGTATTTTTGCCCCTTTTGTACTTTTAGCATACTTTTTATATATATTTACTTAGTTTTTGCTTCCGTTTGTACTCTGATTGTGGGTGTTTACGTTTTATAAAGGAAATGCCTTCCCATTTTTGGTAAATACGCCTTTGGTGCTAGTCCCCAGCCCCTGGCCTATGGAAGGCGGGTTTGGGGTAGTCACGATGCGGGCCCCGGGGGACAGGTCGTGACAATTTATCTTAATTGTATATAGATAAAAAATACGGACATTATTATTCATTTTTAGACTACTTAAAAAAACTGCATTATACAAACTAGGACATCACTTTGGCCAGTGGTAGGTGAAGCCCCTTTGTTGCTCTTTGGTTGCAGATTTAAGTCTCACAGCCTTTTCAGATGCGATGGGTTGTCGCCCACCTCCGGGTGGTCCTTTTTATGACAATCCAAAAATAATCCCATGAAACGATTTAAGCTTAACAATAGTATATAATGTCAAGATTAATAGATTCCAACCTTTACACTTATCCAAAATTCTTCTATCAAGACTCAGAGTCCAAAATCTATAAGGAAGGTAAACACAATGAAAATCTATTTTTCCATGTAATAACATGTGAATACCTTCATCATGTATTATTTTAATACATATTAACACCTTGAATTAACATTAAACCTTATTGATTACATTCATGCTCCATTATTCCTTATAGAATACTATATATACACCTTATATAATTTTTTTTGTAAACTCCAACAATGATGTAATATACAAACCACTAATCTATTCTGAGGTAGTCAAGAATATCAATATAATTTATCCAAATCAACCATCTCTTTCTATAAAATAACTAACTCAACATCAGGACCATATTATGGTTTATCTTTCCTTCAACCATGTATATTAAAAAAAGCTTAACTTGCTATTGAGTCACTTTTCTCAGTAACATATAATTTTAATTCCTCAAAAAATAGTACTGTAGTACAATCCTTAATTATTTGCATAATTAATATAACCAATTCATCATTAATAAAACACTCAAATGAAATAAATATTTAATAACAACGTAATAAAACTAGTCATTCCTCTTCATCTGTGGTAGTATCATAACTTGATTATTATCCAATAGCATCATTTGGGGCATACTCTGATGATTTGGTCATTGATTCGCATAGTGTACCAACTCCTTCCAGATGAAGCATTATACCATTGAAACCATTTTATTACCCTTAAAATCATGTAAATTGTCTCCTTTTTCTCCACACTTATAACAAACTCTCATTCTCTTCAAGAATTTACCAAGGTGATTATTTCCAAAATTATCACATATAGGAAAATCATTCTTTCCTCTATTCCCTTTATCCATATTACTCTCTACCTTCCTTTTATTCTCTGGCTTCCCTTCAATGCCATAATACTCAAAGAATTCTTAACTTATCTTACTAACACATGATACTATTTATTCATATGATGATAATACATGGGATACTATTTCCTTTCTAAATGGTGGATTAATACCATGAAATATATGATCCTTCTTATTCGTATTACTGGATTTCTCATTCCATCTACTGGCCGCCATTTCTAAATAATTTCATACACTAGGTTAGTTTTATAAGTCACAATGTATAATTCAAAAATTGTAAAATACCTAACATAAATTGAAAATATTATACATATAATCAATAATCATAAAATGTTTTCTTTAAGGAAGTATTTACCCCTAAATCCTTCATAATGTCTTGTAATGAAAATATGAATTATACTAAGAATATCCCCCAAGAGTGTCATAACCAAGAGTATAGCAAGGCCCGTTGTCGTGCACCATGATACCATGGGTCAAGCCAGAAACTCCTTTTCAGAATTTTCATGCCTAGGTACATCTGTTCCAGAGAAACCTCTACCTGCTCGTATCTAGACAGGGATGTATTTCATGGAAAATACAAAAAATCTCTACATTACCAAAATAATAAGAAGTTATTCTATACTAATTCTCGAATTCTATCTTAGGGTAATGTTCTCTAATTGGAGTTTATCAAAATCTATTTCTATGGTTGTTGCTAAACTTCCTATAATACCAACTGTAATGCCCCGACAACAGAAGCCCAGAGTCATTGCATTATTTTAATTAATTGGCATGATTACAAGGAATAAAATCTTGAATGACTAATTAATTTAGTAGTCTTGGAAAATAGATTACATACATGAACATTACAATACACATTATAAAATAAAACACAACATAAATGATCCTTTGAAAACACCATCAATACCCTAGCTTAACCCTAATTATCAATAATAGTGAACTTCTTGGAATCTTTGGAAAATTAAAACATAGAAAGGGGTGAGCTCAGATGCTCAGTAAGGATTACAATATAGTAGAAACTTTCCTAAATAAGCATAAAAATTTAAGGTATCGAATAAGACTAAAACAAAAGAATTTTAAACTGAAACTTTAGAATAATTTGGCAAAGATACAATAAAATAATGCAATTTACTTATTCACATTGATATTATACTAGTCAAATAATCACACGCAATATCAATATCCACTTTCATAATGATGTAATGCATAATGATAGACCATGTAGTCAAGGCCTTGGGCCAATACTACAAATAAGATTTTTTCAAGGCCTCGTGCCAAGACACTAGTTTGTCACATGAGACCTACCGATGAATCAATGAGCTATAGTGGGCTCCACCCATCACTTACTAAGTCCAATTCTTTCCTCATATGGAATGTTTTAAACATAAAAAAAACATTCATATAAAAACTAGCATAAGAAATGTCAATACTTTATCCATAAGCCATGAATGGTATAAAAATAACACATCCAGAGTTAAACAGATCACAAAACCTTCAATACATTATGGAATATTTTAATCCTAATAAATCAATTTCAAACAAGTTTAAAATTAATAAAAGGATGTTGACATAGATGAAAATGATTTGAAAAACTATTTGAGAGAAATATCCATTTTTCATGAAAACATTTAAAAGTCACACAATTTAGAAAGGAAGACATTTAAAGATATTTTTGAATCCATGTTTCACATACCACTTTGAAACTTTTGAAAGGAACCAACATTTTTGAAACATTCATGTCCACCTAAATAAATCCTTAGAAACCAATTTGAAAACATGAACATTAAGGAGAATGATTTAGAATAATAAATATTTAAAACATTTAATATGATTTTTTAGTAAATAAGTCCCATAAAAATAAAATTTTTGAAAACTCTTTTATGAAACATGTACATGGAAAATAAATATTTCCCTGTATATACTTATGTAAAAACAATATCGGATAATAAAGAGATTTTGAAATTAACCATTACCTTGCACATTCCTTTAGTGAAGGGTACATTTAACCTCATTTATAAAGACCGTATTATGTTATTGAGTTATACCAAAACCATATTAATATTTAAGATATCATACAAGATTAATTTATGCCTTTATACTACCCATTTAATAATAATTCCCATGTTAAATTAACATTTCGAGTAATAATAACTTTCTTTATCGTACATGTTTTAACTTGTTACTCTTGATTGTATCACATAGATAATGATTTAAATACTTCTAGAATATAAAAAATTATTAATATATCACATATATTTATAACATAAATATGTATAATATACATATATATATATGAAATGGGAAACACTGTTTATGGAGAGGGAAAGTCGTACGTTCGCAAAAACGATGTTTCTGTTTTCAAATCGTATTTAACGGAACTAAGTGAATAAGATAATTGTAAGTAAATAAATATATAAATATATATATATCTAGTAGAATTATTATGTCATATATTACATACTTATTAATGATATATATTTTATAAACATCGGTGAATGGTGAACGTGGAAATGAATCTCATTGTGTTGTAGAGACGGTATTCTGTACGTACGCACGAGCGACAATATCATTTTATTGATGGAGAAATCATATGTAATTGGATGGTATATCATATATATAAAAATAATTAACATTTTATATTTATTATTTACATCATTTATACTCATTATTATATCCATCCAAATAATAAAGTGTTTTAATAACAAACTACACGATGACGTGGAGACGGTAATCCGTACATACGCATGTATGGTGACTTTTTCATTTATAGGATGGATAAAATAATTAATATTGTTGTACCATTTTTATAATAACATCAAAGTATATATAATATACTGGATTTATTATTTTATAATTGAATCACCAAAGAATGAGGAAGTTGAAGAATAAAAGAACTTGAAAGAGGTGATGAAATATTTACCTCTTCTTCGGGTTCTTCCTTTTTATTTGATCAAAAGGGCTCCATAGGTTGTATTTCTGACCAAAGTAAGGCCTCTAGGATTAAGGGAGGATATTTGGTCAGAGGTTTTCTATTCCAAAAGGCTTTAGAGGCCTGAAATTAATAGAAGGGGATATGCCCTTTTATAAGAGAGATGATGGTCACTTTAGTAAACGTTTGAAATATTAATTTATAATAAAATCATTTTTGGTTTATAATTGCTCCAAAATGAATAATTTAAAGTATAAGGTAGGTATGGGTCGAAAACAATTCATCCAATTTGTTTTAGATAGGTTTAGGTCATCATATTATCCTTATCATTTAGATTTAACTCTTAAGTAAATAGTGTGACATTTACCATGTCTCGTTGTATTTTAATATCTTATGTTTAATAAACTTAATATAACAAGACAAGAGAACCCCATGTAGTTCATTATTAGTATATATAACCTTATCTAAGTCCTTTTTCAGAACCACATATTTTTATAGATATTATATTAATTAATTATAAAATACATTTTTAAAAACTCAATTATGTCAATTTTGACACTATTTAGTATTTGTTTTTTTGAAGGCCATAAAAACTTTATAACTTTAAATAAAATTTATTTAATGAAACCTGAAATGTAATATTAACCTCTAAAATTAGTTCAATTTATCAAAAGTCTTAATATACATTTATTTGGATATTTATAATATCAATTATTTTAATCTTCCATTAATAAGGTAATTACTGCATCATTATTGTTTCATAAATAAATTAAATTATTTAATGTCTAATAATTATAAATAAAATACCATTATGTATGAATTTTTTTTATATTTATAATGAATATTTATATTAGATTTTATCTTATGTATATCCATATCGTAAAATGGTTTAGTTATTAAATATTGAATTTAACTCTTTTAACTCTTCTTTATATAAAATAATAATAAATGTCGTAATCTTATCCAAGTGGACCAAAAGGGGTCATATTTTATTTAGAAGGTTGTTTTTGGTCGAATTATACTTATAAAATAGAATTAGGGCATGTGTTAGGGTAATTATGATATTATTTTTACCCTTAATTACCCAATTTACTTTTAACTATGGTAAATAAATGTCAAAAGATACTATTCACCAAAAAATATTTTCACCTTATTGAACCAAATTTTACTTAATGATATTAACCATGTCTCTCGGATTTATGAAATTCAACTCACAGAAGTGGAAAAGTAATTTTTATACAGATTTGTAAATGCTACTAGGAGGTGGGTTAAAGAAGGTAAAAAGATCGATAAAATTTTACATATCTAAACATATTATCAAGTGACTCCAATGAATTAAATTGAAAATATATAGGTATTATATATCTATTTTGACTTAAATTAAAATAAAATAAAATAACAAACTATTTAAATAAAATGTCGATTTTAAATAATAGCCCAGTGTTTTTCAATATTCACCAAAAATTGAATGTTTTCAGAAAAATACCAAAAAATTACTCTATGATAACTTTGATATTCCAAATTCAAAAATGAAGTCTATTTTACCAAATTCAAAACATAGAAGTTGACATTACTAATTTAAAATTAGTTTCTGTTGTCAAAACCAAAAAGAATGTTTTTAACAAGTAAAAACTTTCAAAAGATTGACATGTGTTTATGTCAAATTTAAATGTGAAATTACATATAATGACATACATTGTATTAAATGATAAAAATAAAATCTAATTATACTTATAAACCTTTAAAATTCATAATTTAACATGATAAATTAGTTTGATTAAAAAATTTGTTTTCAATTAACAGATAGTATTTTTCACTATTCGTCAAAATATCAAATTTACCAGAAAAGTACCAAAAATTTATCCAAACTAAATTTTTATGTCCCACTTATAAAGATAAATTTAATTTCATTAAATTTAATATATAAAAGTTTCAAATATCTGTTATAAAAAGGGTTCTTTATTAAATAGTGGTAAAATTTCATTTTTTAAAAAATACTTATTTTATCTGGAAAATGAATTTGTTCTTATATTATGTCTTAGAAACACATAATATGGATTTTAAAATTATATAGTGTATATAAGATTTAAAATGAAATTAATACTATACATAACCGCTTTTTGAATGGCTAGTTTGGTAAGTTGTGGTGCGCTCAAACTCAGTGTTGCGTGTAACACATGTTATTAAATTACTTTGAAGAAATAACGTACTATGAATTCTTGGGGTGTTACAATCTCCCATAATCCAATAAATTGCATCCTCACAATTTGAAATTGTTCTTCAAAAATAAATGGTTAAAAATAGAAAAATATCTTTGTAGAAAACCCACATCGGAAAATGGGTTGATAAAATTTAGTCTTAATAAGATAGAAAGGGAAATGAAAAAGTCACCACCAAATTATGATCTCGATTAGAAGAATACTGGTAGAAATTAGAGAAACATAATTGGGGGAAAAATTAAATATTTATGGGGAGTGATTGAGGTCATCAATAAAAAATATGTTTAAAATTGAGGACCTCAAATCGATCGATCTAGGATGATTCAAAATATCATCATTTCAAAAAAACATAAGGTATTAGGATAACACATTTTTGGTTTTAAGATATCTTCCATTAATTTTAATAATTAATTTTCTTTATAGAATAAGAGAAAAAAATATACTTGACAAGTAGAGTTTCATTCTTCAAGTAATTCCTACCACAAAATCATTTTCACTCTAAAAGATAATAGAACATAAAAATATTATATTTATTATAATCATATAGGGTTACAAAAATAATGAATTTATAATTCATTTGTTAGACTATTTAAAAAAACTACATTATACAAACTAGGAAATAACGTAGGCTAGTGGTAGGAGATGCACCCTTGTCGCTCTTCGGTTGTGAGTTCAAGTCTCGTGACCTTGCTGGACACGATGGGTCGTCACCTGCTGCTAGGTTTCCCTTTTTTTGAAAATCAAAAAATTATCTCAAGAAATGATTTAACCTTAACAATAATATCCAATGTTAAGATTAATCGATTCCAACTTTTATAATTATCCAAAATATTTCTGTCCAAACTCATAGTAAAAAAATTATAAGGAAGGTAAACACAATGAAGATCCTTTTTGCCACATAATAACATGTGAATACCTTCATCATGTATTATTTTAAAACATGGTAACACCCTGAATTACTATAAAACCTTATTGATTGCATTCTTTCTCCCTTATTCCCAATAGAATACTGGATATACTCCTTATATCCAAAAATGTTGTAAACTCCAACAATGATGGAATATATAAACCATTAATCGGTTCCCAGATAGTCAAGAATATCCAATATAATTTATCCAAATCAACCATCTCTTATTCCAAAATCACTACTTTAGTATCAGGACCATATTAATTTTTATCTTTCCTTCAACCCTGTATTTTCCAAAAAGTTTAACTTGTTGTTGAGTAACTTTTATTAGTACCATATAATCTCAAATTCTCAATCAAATAGTATTAAAGTACAATCCTCATTTATTTCCATAATTAATATAACCAGTAACACGTTGATACAATAATAAAATGAAATAATTATTTAATAATAACATAATAAAAATAGTCAATCCTCTTCATATGTGGTAGTATCATAACTTGAATATTATCCAATAGCATCATTTGGGGCATACTCTGATGATTTTGACATTGATTCACATAGTGTTCCAAATCATTAAAGATTAAGAATTATACCTTTGAAACCTTTTTATTACCCTTGAAATCACGTACTTGGTGTCCTTTTTCTCCACACATATAAAAAACTCTCATTCCCTTCAGGAATTTACCAAGGTGATTATTTCCACAATTATCACATATGAGAAAATCCTTCTTTCCCCTCTTCCCTTTATCCATATTTTTCTCTACCTTCTTTTTCTTCTCTAGCTTCCCTTCAAAGCCATAGGACTCAGAGAATTATTTAGTTATCTTATTAACACATGATACTATTTATTCATATGATTATAATACATGGGAGACTATTTCCTTTCTAAATGTTGGCTTAATACCATGAAATATATGATCCTTCTTACTCTTTAGATCATGCGTATTGTTGGAGTTTTCATTCCATTTACTGGGTTCCATTTCTAAAAAATGGCATACACTAGGTTAGTTTTATGATAAGAAATTCATAAATACAAAATTGTAAAATACCTAATAGAAATTCAAAAGATTATGCTTATAATCAATAATTATAAAATGTTTTCTTTGAGAAAGAATTTACTCCCAATAACTTCATAATGGCTTCTAATAAAAATATTTATTATCCTAAGAATATCCCCCTGGAGTGTCCTAACCAAAAGTGCATCAAGGCCCACTGTCGTGCACCAAGATTGCTCGAGTCAAGACCAAAACTACTTACAAGAGTTTTCAATCCTAGTGACATCTGTGCCAGAGCCACATCTACCTGTTGGTATCGAGACAGGGAAGTATTGCTTGGAAAATACACAAAATTCATACATTACCAAAATTCTATGAAGTTCTTCTATACTAATCATCACAGTTTATTTTAGGGTAATGTTATCTATATAGAGTTTATCCAAATATATTTCCAATGTTGCTGCTAAAATTACTCTAATACCAACTGTAATGCCCCAACCTTAGAAGCCTAGAGTTGGTGCAATATTTTAATACATTATCATGATTACAAGGAATCAAGTAAAAAAATATTGATCAGTTTAGCAGTCTTGGAAAATAGATTACATACATGAACGTCACATTACACATTAGAAAAATAAACACAACATAAATGATCTTTTGAGAACGCCATTAAACCCCTAGCTTAACCCTGTTTATCAATCATTGTACACTTCTTGGAATCCTGGGAAAATTAAAACATAGAATGTGGTGAGCTCAAATACTTAGTAAGGATAACAATATAGCAGAAACTTTTCTAAATAAGAATAAACATTTAAGGAAATGTATATGACTAAAACTAAAGCCTTATAAACGTAAACTTTAGCAAAATATGGCAAAGAAAAAATAAAATAATTCCATCTACTAATTCACATAGATACTATACTAGTCGAATAATCACATGCAATATCAATAGCCCCTTTGATAAGGATGGAATGCATAATGCCAGACCGCATAGTCAAGGCCATATGTCAAGACTGCAAATAAGATTTTGTCAGGGCCTTGTACCAAGACACTAGTTTTTCTCATTAGTCCTACCGATTCATTGATGAGATGTAGCGTTCTCCACCTATCAATTACTAGGTCCAACTCATTCCTTACATGAAAAGGTTAAACATAACATAAACATTCGTATTAAAAATAGCATAGAAAATGTCAATACTTTATCCATAAACCATGAATGGTTTAAAAATAACACATCCACAGTCAAAAATATCACAAAACCTTCAATATAGTTTGGGATATTTTTATATTAATAAATCAGCTTCAAACAAGTTTAAAATCCATCGAAGGATGTTGACATAGATGAAAAAGATTTTTAAAACTCTTTTAGAGAAATATCCTTTTTTCATGAAAACATTTAAAAGTAACACAATTTTGAAAGAAATTCATTTAAAGAAATTTTTGAATCCAAGTGTCCCATTCCACTTTTAAACTTTTGAATGGAATTAACATTTTAAAAACATTCATGTCCATATAAATAAATCCTTAAAACCCATTTTGAAAACATGGAAATTAATGAGAATGATTTAGAAGAATAAATATTTAAAATATTTAAATTGATGTTTTAGTAAATAAGTACCTTAAAAATAATCCCTTAGAAAACAATTTTCTCAAACTTGTACATGGATAATAAAAATGTCCCAGAAGATACTTACATAAAAACAACCTCAGATAATAAAGTGATTGTGAAATTAAAAATTACCTTGCACATTTCTTTAGTGAGGGTATGTTTAACCTCATGTATAAAACCATAGAATGTTATTAAATTATACCAAAACCATATTAATATTTATGATATCATACATGATTAATTTATTACTTTATACTACCCATTTAATAAAAATTCCTATGTCAAGTTATCATTTCAGGTAATAATCACTTTCCTTATCATACATGTTTTAACTTGTTACTCTTGATTGTATCACATAGATCATGATTTAAATAATTACAGAATATAAAATATGATTAATATATAACATATATTTAGAATATGAATATGTATAATAGACATATATATATTAAATTTAAAACACCATTTATAGAGATGGTAGGTCGTACGTATGCATAAACGTTGTTTCCGTTTTCAAATCATATTGAACGAACCTAAGTGAATAATATATTTCTAAGTACACACACACACAAACATATATCCAGTAGAATTATTATTTCATATATTAAATACTTATTAATTATATATATTTTATAATCATCATTGAATGGTGAACGTGGAAATGAATCTAATCGCGTTGTGGAGACGGTAATCCGTACGTATGCACGAGCAACAATATCATTTTATTTATGGAGTAATCATTTGTAATTGGATGGTATATCATATATAAATAATCATTAAAATGTTATATTTATTATTTACATCTTTTATACTCATTATTATACCCATCCAAATAATAAGGAGTTTGGATAAAAAACTACACCACGACGTGGAGACGGTAATCCGTACGTACGCACGCATAATAACATTGTCATTTATAGGATGGATAGTATAATGAATATGGTTGTACCATTTTTATAATAACATCAAAGTATATATAAGATACTGGAGTTATTATTTTAGAATGGAAACAACAAAGAAAGAGTATGTTGAAGAAGAAAAGAACTTGAAAGAGGTGATGAAGTATTTACCTCTTCTTCGGGTTCTTCCTTTGATTTGATCAAAAGGGATCCTTAGGTTGGATTTATGACAAAAGTAATGCCTCTAGGATGAAGGGATAAATGTTGGGAGGATATGTGGGTAGGGTTGGGATGAAGCAAAAGGCTTGGCAGTGTGAAATTAAGGGAAGGGAATGTGCCCTTTTATAAGAGCAGTGTGGGTTACTTTAGAAAAAGTTTGAAATATTATTTTATGATAAAATAATTTTAGGTTTATAATGGCTCAAAAATGAATTATTTAAAGTAAAAGGTGGGTATGGTTAGAAAAACTCTCAAACTATAGGTTTTAGATAGTTTATGTCATCATATTAACCTTATCTTTTAGATTTAACTCTTAGTTAAATAGTTTGACATTTAGCATGTCTCTTTGTATTTTTATATTATATGGTTTATAAAATTAATATAATAAGCCAAGAGAACCACATGTGGTTCATTATTAATTTATATAACCTTATGTAAGTCCTTTCATAGAACATTATATTTTTTGGTATTTTATATCAATTTATAATATAATATTTGTTTTAAAAACTCAATTTTGTCAATTTTGACCCTATTTAGTATTTTATTTTTTTGAAATCCATAAAAACATTATCACGTTGAATACAATTTATTTACAGAACCCTATTATGTCATATTAACATATAAAATTAGTGAAATTCATCAAAAGTCTCAATTTAAATTTATTTGGATATTTATAATATCAATTATTTTAATCTTTCATTTATAAGGTAATTAATGGATCATCATTATGTCATAAATAAATTAAATTATTTAATTTCTAAAAATTATAAATAAAATAATATTATGTATGGAAATTTTTTATATTTAAATTTAATAGTTAGAGTCGATTTTATCTTATATATAACCCTATATTAATTTTTTTTAGTTATGAAACATTAAATTTAACTCTTAACTTTTCTTCGAATAAAATAATAATAAATGTCCTAATCTTATCCAAGTGGACCAAATATGGTCATATTTTATTCCTAAGGTTGTTTTTGGTCGAATTATACTTATTAAATAGAATTAGGGCATGTGTTTGGTTAATTAAGATATCATTTTTACCCTTAATTACCCTATTTACTTTTAACCATGGTAAAAAAAGTCAAACGTTACTATTCACAAAAAATTATTTTCATATTATTGAAGCAAATTTTACTTACTGATATTAACCGTGTCTCTCATATTTTTGAAATTCAACTCATAGAAGAGTAAAATTAAGTTTTATGATGATTTGAAAATGCTCATAGAAGGTGGGTAAAAGACGGTAAAAAGTTCGATAAAATTTTACATATCTAAACTTATTATAAAATTACTCTAATGAATTACATTTAACATATATAGGTATTATATATCTATTTTTACTTAAACTAAATTAAAATAATATAACAAATTTTTTAAATAAAATGTCGGTTTTAATTAATAACGCAGTTGTTTTCACTATTCATAAAAAATTGAATGTTTTCAGAAAAATACCAAAACAATAACCTAAGAGAATTTTTATATTATGAATTCATAAATTATGTATATTTTACCAAATTGAAAACAAATAAGTTGCATTTATTAATTCAAAATCAATTCCCATTGTCAAAACCAAAAAGCTAGTTTATAAAAAGTTAAAACTATCAAAAGATTGACATGTGTTTATGTTAAATTTAAATGTGAAATTACTTATAATGACCTAAATTGTATTATATGATAAATAAAAAATCTAATTACACTTAAAAACCTTTAAAATTTACAATTTAACACTATAAATTATTTTGATTAAAAAAGTTGTTTTCAATCAAGACGTAGTATTTTCCACTATTCGTCAAAATATGAAAGTTATAAAAAAAGTACCAAAAATTTATCCAAACTAAATTTTTATGTACCTATTCGAAAGATGAATTTAAATTCATTTAATTTAATATATAAAAGTTTCAAATATTGGATTTAAAAAGGGTTCTCCATTAATAGGCGGTAAAATTGCATTTTTTGAAAAAAAACTTATTTTATCTGAAAAAATGAATTTGTTCTTATATTATGTCTAAAAAACACATAATATAGATGTTAAAATTTTATAGAGTATCTAAGATTAAAAATGCAATTTATACTATTCAAACCCACTTTTTTGATGGCTAGTTTGGTAAGTTGTGGTGCGCTCGAACTCAGTGTTGCCTGTAGCACAAGTTATTGAATTACTATGAAAGAATAACATACTATGAAATTTTTGGGTGTTACAGATTATTTGGAATTGGAACCTTTGAGGGGGTTTCCTCATGATAATTGGGACTAATAATCTAGGATATTACTATTTTTTTTCTTGTGATTTTATCGTAGACATTTCTCATTGGGTTGAGCTTCATTAGTTGTTTTTAAAGAAACTACATGAGATATAGGAAATCCAATTAGGGGTAACCTAGGGTTTTGTATTGGGATTAATTAAATGGAATTGATAGGCCTTGATGGATTTGATAACTAATTCCATTGAGAGTTTTTAAGTGAGATAACATCCCCATGATCAATTAAACTTTAGAGTTAATACGTGTTTTAGGCTATTGTCCTTGAGTGAATACTGACTAGTGAGATGAGATTGAGATAATGGATTTGAATATATTATTTTAGAGGAATACGAGCTATAACACAATGATAGTGGTGGGTTTTATATATGGGAGAGGAGAGATATACCTCCTGACCTTGATAGGGTCTATGTATTTTGTATTTGTTGCTTGTAAGAGTCAAAAAGTGTGATGTGGTTCTGTCATGGGTCTCACAAAAAATAGTTTTAATTTTAACCTCTGTAAAATGTATTTAAAGGGGAATTCAGACTATCTCTAGAGAGGGGGAAGATTATAGTGTTCATTTCTTATTATGTATGTTTTGATTTAATATTGAAAACAATATCTGGGTTTGATAATATAGTTAAATGTTTGTTTAAATATTTCTTTAAATATAGTGGTATAACCTCATATATTTCCTTACTTAAATCTTACAACATTATTTATTTAAATTAACTCCCTTAATTTCTCTTTATAACCAGTTGAATTCTCAATTAATCACATTAACATAGTAATTTCAAATTTAAAAAATGAAATATTCATTGTATTAAACACTATTTCTTAGACCACAAATAAGAAACCTTTTGTTTAATCCAAAAAAAATACATCACTTATCTCTACTGTATGTGAAATGATGTAGGTATAGGGGTCATGTGCCTGTAATTTAGAAGATAAAAAGAATAATTTTCATACAAATATAAATTGAAACCTCACATTGTTTAAGAAATCAAACACTTTTTTACAAATAGAGGTGATAGAATTAACTAATAATCATAAAATTCATTAATAGGGGTGTGGTGAATCTCATTGGCCTAACCACCATGATTATAGCATTTCATAATTGGAGAGATAACATAAAAATATGAGAATAAAATAATGTCTCTAAAGAAGAGTAATCATTTCTATTAATTTTACAATAAGCCAAACTCCTTTAGAAAGAGGTTGGGTCCCTCTTATAGAGATATAAGAATGAATGGGTTCTTATCATGAGTGAGGATGCCTAATCTCATGATGTGGTTTTCACTGATTTACTCTTCTTTGATTTATTATAGTATTCCCTTAGTGAACTCTAAATATTCATTTAAGTTAGTGTAAAATTATCCTCCTTATCTAATTGATTACACATATATAGATCGGGGGTCGAGATTTCTTTTGGAAACTCTCTTGTAAAATTTTTTAGTTGGGACTTATCTCATGATTGTATCCTTGATCAGTTATAGGATGGACGCCACATGAGGGCTTGGAAGCATCTTTTCCGGATTTTTATGATAGTGGAGATGAGAGTTTATTTTGAATTTTACCTATTTATTTTTAGAAATTTGAGAAATTATTTCACCAGAATTGTTATTGAGTACCTTATTGTATAGATGTAGGTCCTTTAGGTACTTAGCGATCTCACTTACTGCAATTTCTTTGTGACATGATGTATTTTCCAATACGCATGAAAATTTCCAAAAAGAAGTCCGGTTATGGATAAAAAGAAATTATTTATAAAACTGAATAGCATTTGTTGAAACATAAATTATGATTCATCTTGATTGATTCTCATTTTAGGGCTGGCTCTCAGGTTTCCGGAGGTGCGGGAGACTCATGGCCATGGCGGTCTAGATTCTTCTGTCGAGGGTTTCTAGTGCCTCTTCCACACTTTATTCACTCTGTGCTCATGGAAGGAGAACCAAGACCATCCTATAATGAAGGGATGTTATGTCTCAATGATGTCATGGTGAAAGAATCGATTCCAGATCCGAGTGATAATCAGACCATCGCTCGCTGGGATTGAGGATTTTTGGATCCACCATCTGCTTTGAGGTTGGTTACCTCATTCGATGTTCACGATGTCTTTATATCTTTGATTCTAGCTTCTAAATCCTTGGATCATGTGAATAGGGTTAACTGTGTGAGATTTCATGATCTGATGCTTGTGATGCATGACTCTGTGGCTTGTGATTCTAGATCAGAGTTGGACAATTGGGTTAGAAGCGTTAGTCATACGGCTGAAGTTGTGTGGGATTTTGTTTTGACTGGGTCTCATATGTAGTCTACACCGAAGAGGGTTCTATCGAAGAGTTTGGCCTCCTCTTCTGTGATTTCTGATACTCAGTAGATGAGTTTGAATGATGTTTTGAAGGTACAAAATGTCATTACAAAGGACCCGAGTGTCTGAGTGCCTACATCAGTGCCTCCATTTTCTTCATTCATTGACTCCTTCTCAAGTATGATTCTTCAAAAGGGGTCAGTGTCTCATATTTATGTTATTCTGGATATATTTTATGAGAGTATTTCAATTGTGAATATTTCTTTAATTGCACATCTTGTTTTAGATAATGGGTAGAAGTCCTAGAAGTTGAATGATATACTCAAACACATCAAGTTTTTGTGGGGTACCTCAGATTAGCGGTGTGTTTCTCATGGTTAGGGATTCTTCCATCACATTTTCCCATCGAATGCGTTCAAAATACATGTTTGGAGAATTGAGTCTCTATCATTGAAACTATTATGGATTCATCTTCATGAATGTTAATCTGATTTCAATGCCTCTCATGCAAGTAATTCTTTTTATTAGGTCTGGGTCTGTTTGCATGGGATTAATTGGGTCCTTTAGCATCCAAATATTCTACATAGAATTGGCATGAAAATTGGGTCTCCTATTCTCATTGACAAGGAAAATGAGGTTGTTCAGTTTGGACATTTTTGCAGAATGCTGGTGGAGGTTGATTTGAGCTCCACCTTGATTGATAAGGTATCTCTTTCCACTCCTACTGATAACATCCATATTGATATTGAGTATGAAAGGAAGCATCTTTTTTGTACTGAATTCATGGATATTGGTCACTCATTGGAGTTACGTTGGAGGAAGATCTATTGTGAGAGATGTGAGATAAAGGGTCATCCAACTACTCTCTGTAGAAGGAATCCCGAGAGAAAGCATGTGGATTTAACAATGTCTCTTGATCATGATAAATATTCTCTAAAAAAACAATCTACCACTCAAGATGAGATTTTATCTTCTATGAAATCTATTTCTCATGTGCATAAGTTGAATGGAAAAAAGAATAATGGTGGATAAGTCCCTGATGAGTGGTCCCTCTATTGCTCATGTTTATTTTTTTCAAAGAGATTAAATCTAAGGATGGTCGTGTTGCTACTCCCACTGGGTTAGTTGGGACTGGACATACTCCTAGCCTCTATTTTGTAGAATCCCCTGCTTCCACCAAACCTCTAAATATAATAATGAATGATAGTGTTGGTGAAGGCTTGACACGTGATGAGACTATTGATTTGGCTCCAGAATCCGAGCCTCCTCAACATTTTTATTTTCATCATCAAATTCAGAATCTTTTGATCTCATCTATGATTTCTTGGAAGTGGGGTGACATCTCTAAGGTAGAAGAGACAACTGCGGGTTGTGGTAGTCCTATCACCATCCAATATTCACTCCTTTATAGGAAAGGGATGGGTAATGATTTTATGTCCTTCACTCTTTCTCCCTTGAAGAGAAGGACAAGGAAGGACTATTCTAACACACCTCAAAATTTGTGTACCTGATCTTCTATGCTTTTAGGAATGTTCAACTCTGATATTCTTAAGATCCTCAATCAGGGAAAGTCCGAATCTGATTGGGGAACTACTGATGACTCTGATTAGGGGAATGACATGTACTATTTTGATCTATAATTTTGTGTTTGACAGATTAGGGCAAGTTCCTTTTTTTGACCCCTCCCACCTCCACTGTACCTTTTTCTTTTATTTAATAAATAGTTAGAAGCTTATCTTCTAGCTGAAATTTATTATTATGATTCATTTTGAATAAAATTTTTCAATATGGTGGACTGTTATAGTTTTCAACACAAGTCTTATGAATTCATTGGGTCTATTTTTTTACTTCTCTATTTTTTTTACAAAAGATGGTTTTCATGTGGTTTTAAAATTCATAAAGAGTCTTCATGAATGGATGTATTTCCCAAACAATGCATGATCTTGATATATCATAAGTCTTTAAAAGTCTTATAACACCCATCCATTACTTTTTTTAATTTTTGGAAAACTATGTTTTATGAATTAATCGAAAAAGTCTTAAAAAGTGATATCAAAGTCTTATGATGTTATACTAAAGTATTAAAAACTATAAACAAAGTCTTACGTAGACTCTCAATGTCTTAAGGACTAATTTAGATGTCTTAATGATTTCCAAAATTCCTAGGAACTCTTTATTCCGTTATTATTTCTATCCTCAGATCAAAATTCATATGATTTTTTTGGCTAAAGTGATACAAATTATCAAAATTATTAAAAATAATGAATTGCCTATTATCTCAATCTTTTAAAATTCAGAATATTATATATTCATAGATATAAAAACTTTATCAAATATTCCCAACCTATGACTCTTGGAAATCTCTTAAAAACCATGTAAATATTAGAAAGAGTTCAATATTTTTCAAAATAATATTAGATTTCAATTAAAGAATTAAAATTTTATTTTAAATCATATTAGAAGTTTCATTGTAGCATCATCATGCTTCCAAATTTAATCTTTTTATTTTGAATTTAAGGGAAAATAAATGTCCAAATCCAATAAAATTCCTAAAAGAAAATTTAAAAATTTCTGTCTTGATCACTCCCCCACAATTAAATAATAATTCTTCTCAAATTCACAAGGGTTACACTTCATCTCAAGAAAAATTTATATTTCCATGTTTACAAATAAAATATAATTTTGTGGAATTAATATTTTAATAGGTGTCACTTTCTAAAATCCCTCTCCCATAAACTCCCTGATCTAAACATATTTTTCACACTTCCTTAATACATACTATATTACATTCAGATATAACATCTACCCCTTATTTATTCATGTTTATAATTCACTAAAACATTCCGTCTGAATTTTCATTTAATACCCATTATAATTTTTTTACTACTATTATGAAACAAATCTTATTAGATATGTGAAATTATACCTTGAACTAAACCATCCAAAGATAAAATGGTACCCCTAGGACTGATTTTAATATTCATGTCTTAAAATTATTGCATAGGTTTCCAAATATCTAGTATGTATGACACTTATTTAATGGATAACTGACACACAAATTTTATTTGTTGACATAATAAGGATTCCAAATTAGTTCCCATATTCTTATATTACTCATGTTCATATGATCTATGAAAATTTCATTTAGAGAGGTTACATGAGGTTATGATCCTTCAAAATGTCTTGGTTACATAAGTTTATGTACAAAATTATGGTTTCTTTATATTATATTTTTGACTCCACTATGTTTTTTCTATCAATCAAATTTACGTAGTTTTAAAAATAATGTTTTCCATGGTTAAAATTGCCACTTGGTTGTTCCCATTTTAGAAAAATAGAAATGAAATGTTCGAAATTCGATTTTTATTTACTTTTTATTTGATATTTTTGGCCACAATACAAAATACATAAAAGAATCATATAAATATTGTTAGATTCTAAACTACTTTGTATTTTCCCTACAACTATCTTGGAAACTACTTAAAATTATTTTTTTCATATAAATATAAATTAAAATAGACTTAATATATGTTTTTCTAGACTAATGTAAAGGAAATAGAAAAACTAGAAGTCAATTATTCATATTTAGTGGTGAGGTATATTGACACATCCAATAGTTTCTTTAAAAAATTCTCATGAAACTTCTTCAGTTGTTTCCCAATCACATTGAAGGGTTTTTTATTTTTCTCATATGATTTAAACTACCCAAAATTTAAATTTATTAGTCATTTTAAATGGTCAAATCCTTTTGAAAATAATCTTAGGAAGCATAAGTTTTTGTCTAGTAGGATAACAACAATAACGTTTCACTAACATGGATGTATTAGATCTAAATGTATTTATCATAGATAGACTTGGTTGTTTCTTTATACAAAATGCAGTTCTTATAATCTAACATCCTCAGCCTCTCAATTTCCATCATTTAGTGATTTTTATACTCTCCATCCTTTCTGAGTTCTTGACTCATTTTCATCATATACCAAAACGATTTATGTTGCTATTCTATTGGAAAGCGTCTCTACAAATATAATATAGGAACATTTTATTAGATATCATATAAGACACACAACACCAAGCATATAATGGAATATAATATCTCAAGAATTTATAATATATTAACTATTTGAAATAAATTAAACATATTTTATAGCTTGAAATACACACAAAACTTAGTTAGAATATGTCTCATGCAACAATGCGTTTCTTCAATGGCTTGGGTTACTCATAAGAATCAGTTTTACCAAACAAAAATATATTATTAAAATAATATTATTTGATATAGTAAGATTTAACCTTGCCATTAAATTAGAGGTAATGAATATGATTAACTAACATATGGAAAATATATGGTTTACAAAAATATTAAAATAATTTATTGATTTCTAATTAATTTGAAATTAATATAAGATCTATTTGAATTTAAAGGGATTTTTTTATAAAAAAGTATTTATATGCTCAAAAAGATATTTTTTCTAATAAATTAAATTAATTAAAATATTTGAGTTATATTAATGTAATATATATATATTATATTCAATAAAATATTTTAATATTAATATAATATATTTTACAATCATGGGATAAAAACAATCCAAATATTATATATAAAGACCTATATTTATATTAAGTCACTTTTACCTTCTTTTAATGGAGAACAATTTTTAAATCCAATTTATGGAACTTTTATAAATTTTATATGTTAAAATAAACTTAATAATTGAAATAAATAAATAAAAAATAGGTTATGAATATTTTTTGTAATATTTCTATGATGTTTCAGTTTTTTAATGAATATTGAGAAATATGAAATCTTAACTCAAAACTTTTTTTTCTAATTTATTTAAAATGGAATATTATATTTGTATTGGTTTTAAAGATTAATTAGATAAATTTTATATCTATTAATCCAATTTAGGTCATTTTAATCAATTTTACAATGAAATTGGGTATAAAAAATCTCAAACTTTTGAACGTTGTTACTTTAAAAACCCGATTTGTGGTCCCGTAGAGGTGATTAATTTTAAATTAAATTCTGCCAATTTTTTGAGTGAAATTTTAAAAAATGGATTCGATATTTTGGATAATAAAAACATATAATTTATCATAATTTTAACAAAGTTTTTTCAATAAAAAATATTACTAAAAGTGATTAAAATTAATTATAATGATTAAGGGAAATATTAGCTTAACAAGGGACTAAACTAAAATCTTAAGAGCCAAAATAGCCTAGAAACATTCCCAAAAGGAATTATATGGACATATTTAAATGATATCCTCACTTGGATATAATTATGTCCATTTTTAGAGATAAGTTTCATATAAAAAAACAAGGTTGTAATTTCCTTTTCTAAAATTTATAAGAGTGCCACTCCTCCTCCACTATAAAAAGAAACTCACCCCTACCACATCCTCACACCTCTCAAGACACTTTTTCTCAACCAATATCTTCCAAAATATCTCATAAAAATAAGTCCCCTAATACTAGAAAAATAATATTGGGTAGAAATCCATCTATGGAATCCCTTTGGTGCAAACCAAATGGAGTTACCCAATTAAGAGGTAACATCCTTCCTCAAGCTATTCAGTTTTATTTCTTTATCCACTCTTTAAATTATTATTTTTCCTTGATAACTTAATAAAATATTTATAAAAAATAAACCTATATATTTTTTTATTATAAGGTTTCAACCTTCAATTACACACACATCCACATAATGGGTAATTAAGTTACTGTTTATATATACAGTGAACTACCACCACACGAAATGATGCGATTTGTTTTTCTTTTACCACCTATAATGGTTGGGAATTATAATGGAAACTATATTTATATTTTCAATATATGATATTTTTTTATTTCTTCAAACATCAGTAATTATTTTATTACACATACATTTATGAACTCCATTTTATGGAAATACGATAACGTCGCTTGTAAAAGTGTGGACTACCGATTCGTCAAAGCGGTGTGACTCATTCACACTATACATTGAACATATAAAGTATGGTTTTAATAAACCTATTAAATATATATGACATATATATATTAATTTAATTATAACATACATATATATCATTTATTTTCATTTATTTAATATGGAAAAGAAATGAATGTAGCGTTCATGAGTAGGTAAGACCTACCGGCTCCATGAACAATACATTTCATTTATTATCTCCAAATTTTATAGGTTATTCAAAATAAATATATAGTTTATATATATGATAATTAAATAATGTTTTATATATGATGAAACCATTATCTATGTAATAATAACAATAAGTTAAATTAAAAACATACTAAAAAAATAGGAAATTAATACCCCAAATAGTGAAAATAATGAAACATTATTAACAAACAGGTAACAAGATATTATAATAAGATATTATAAGAAATTATGAATATGATTTTGGTTATGGAATAAGATGGTAATATATTTTAAACAACCATAAAAAATTTTAAAGATCAAATAATAAAAGGAAGGATAAGGTAAGTGATTTCATCTCAATTTACATTCCATTGAGACTTATTTGTTGTTATGCGCCTAGTTTCTTTTATATGGTGTATATACTACTATTTTACATGTTATATCATGAAAATATTTATTCTTATGATATTATCAGTTTTATTTATTGTTATTCCTTCATGGATATTATGATTTAAATGTTTCAAAGTTGTGTGGACACTTTGGAATATTTAAATATTATTTTACTCAAGAACATTTTTAATTATTATCTTTTCAATCTAGCTTCCTTTTGTGTTTTTTAACTTTATCTTGAAACAATAAATTTATAATTGTGCACATACTTTATTATATATGGTGTACATAATTCCACATTGTCATATAATATCACGATTCATTCATTATTCATGATATTTTTAGTTTCAATTTGAATTATTCCATCTAAGGGGATTTGAGTTAAATGTTATCAATTAGAAAAGAATTTTATAACAAAATTTATTTTTATTGGGTTATTCTACTACCCCATTTTATTTAGTATTCTATTATTTTTGTATAATTAATTTTACTATATTTATTTATTTCCACTTTTTTATTTGTATTTACATTTCATATATATAATCTAATCATTGATTGATTCTCACTTCAACGTTATAATATTTTCAAGGTTTTACATTGAAATTTTATTTTATTCGGGATTTATACACCTAAATTTCCATGAGAAAAAATTATTTGATAGATTTCAAATAAACCCTTTCATTTTCTTTTCCTATAGTTGTTCATGACCTTTATAAAATAATAATAATATGTTTATACTCTTTGTTACTTAAAATGCTTTAGAAAATGTTTTCAAGAAAACCAAACTTATTTTTTATATTTAGTTTGAGAACCTCTTATTTTAAAATCCTAGATTTCTAAAAGAGTTTAACAAATGTTTTTAAACATTAAAAAGTAATTTATTTTAGAAAATTTTACCATTTTTTTCGTTTACCAATTTTTTAAATGAAATATTCTTATTGCTTTCCGAACATGTATTTTTATGAAATTTTTACCACGGAAAAGAAATGTTTCTTTTACCTAGTACAACATGTAAGAATTTACACAACATAATTTATTAGAATATTCCTTTTTAGGTATAAAAGCATAATTTTTATAAAAACTGTTTTTAAATATTATTTTCAAATAAATGGATTTTCAAAATGTTTTTCAACAGAAAAAGGATGTTTTCCTCAAGAGTGTTTTGAGAATATATTTTAATAGTATTTATATTAATAACTGAAAAAACATTTATTTCTACTCCACTTATGATATGTTATATTTATACCAACCTTACTATTCCAATGGATGGTTTAGGATTTATTTGGCCGGGGATAACATTCACATTCACTTCCTTGATTCCTTTATCAGTCCCCTTGAAATAATTGATTTAATATGATCATTAGTCATTTAATTTTTTCTAATTATCCCCATAATTTTTCATGGAAAAATTATTTCCTAAACCATATATCATTTTTTACCGATGATGTTTACTTTTATAGTTATTTTATCATATAGGGTAATATTGATAAATTTTTATTCTTTATTCCGTATAGATATTTGATAAGGCACATTTTTGGTTTTGATTATTTGATATGAAGAATAATTTGGACTAGAAATAATGGTGGGGGAACCCAATTTATACATCCCCTCGATGCATCGACTGGTTTTCATGAGTAAAATAAGTTTCAAAAATTAAATGGTTTTCTACCTGTAGAATTCAACAATCTTGTGAAAGGTCCTGATGGTATAGGTTTTCATGTTCCTAAGAAATGGCATCCAATAATTAAGCATTAACATCATTTTTATTCAGTTATTATTTATCAATGAGATTTTGAATAGAAATATCTATAGAAAAATTTCATTCTTAGTTTATTGACTACATGGCCTATGTTTTCTTTAATTTACCTTGACATAATGTTTACACACTTCTTTCTCAGTTTATTGATTATATAGCATGTGTCTTGATTTATTAACTTACCATATTAGCTATTCTCAGTGATTCATTATTTCTTCCACTGTACTTTACCCTAACTGATAATTTGAGATCACCATTATTACACTTTCTTTCACCAAGATTCCCAGAAGTGTACAAAAGAAATATATTCAAGGATACACTAGATGTAATAATGTTATCCTTTAAAGCAAATAGATTATAATATAATTATTGTATTCATTTGAAATAAAGTACTCACATATATATATGGTTTACCAAGACTACTAAACTATTCAGTCCTCTGGGATGTAATTTAATTGTATCTTATGACAATGTAATGGTAATAGATACAAGATTCAGGCTTGTTGGGGTCAGGTCTCTAGAGTGGGTATTAAAATAGGTTTAATAGAAAATTTGAGAACTAGATTTAGGAAAACATAGATTAGAGAACATAATCCCAATGTAAAATTTTAGGATAAGTGTATAAGAACATCCTAAAGTTTCTGTTAGATAGAGATTATGTGATTTTCCTAGAAATAAATCCATTAATAAATATTACAGGTGGATGTAGTTTTGTATCAAATGTACCTAAGAGTAACAAATCTAAAAAAGTGCATCAGGCTAACTCTGCATAACCTGATACACAATAGATGGACTTACTGTGCACCTAGTTTGACACTCCTATGGGATACACTTAGGATAATTCAGATTTTCATTACAAACCATTACCAAAGATTTGAATTGATAATGGCAATGAATGAACTTTGATAAACCTTATACCAAGGAAGAAACTGTGTGGAAATAAATGGATGAAGTATTTATGTATTGAGGTTGTATTTAAAACCTTATTTAAAAGTATATTAAGTGATTAACCTTATTTCATGTATGCTTATTATATTTATTTTATAAATTTTATTAATAAGGTTTTAGTGAATGAAAACCTATATGTCGGGTAAAAACCCATCAACTTTGGAAAGGCCATGGGGCTTTAACCCAAGACTGGGATAAGGGTTTCATGCCTACCACTGAATTACATGATGCCTTGGTTAATTGTTCGTTGTTTTTAGTTAAAACATTTGAAAAATAAATATTAATGATGAAAGAATAGTGTTACCTATTATGGTTTAGATATTAATGTGTTGACCATATTGGGTTTAGAGAATATTTAGAGAAAAATGTAATGAAATTTCAATATTTTATGGGCCTTATGATCTGTTAAATGTTTATTTTAGTGATTTAGGGATCAAAGTAAATTTTTGGAGACCCATTTCCTGAAGTAAGTGATGAATTGGAATTTGATCGAAGCACAAAAAAATAAGGGATTGTTCATATGAAATTAAAAAAAATATAATGTAAGTAAATTTCTTTAAATTCTTAGTTAGTAAATGAATTTCTCATCCTAAGGAAAAGGTTCTTAAAAAATATTGTCCCAATAATTTTTTTTTTGAACTAATGGTCTTATAAATCATTATAGATTTATGACTTTGAGGCCCTCAAAATTCCATCGATCATTCACTTGTTTGAGATTTAGGGCCTCAATCACCCCTATAAATATTTATTATTTTACAACATGTACATATATCTTCTTTCCATAAATGTTATCCTATTTAGTGATCTAGTTATATGTTATTACATGTGACCTTTTTACTTCACATTATCTCTTTTCTATAGGATTTATTAAAAATCCTTATCATAATGTGTGATTTCAAACACAAGAAATATAAAACAATGAATCAACAACATCGATTTAAAATTTCTAGGATGTAATTTAATTACGGTGGGGGGAATGTAACACTTGAAAAATCTAAAGTAGGATCATTGTATTTGATATCGTGTATGAAATGCAACACCAAAAACATAAGGGAATATAATATTAAGAGAATTTATAATATATTTACTATATTAGATAAATTCAATATATTTTTTAGCTTACAATGAATGAAAAATTTTGTTAGTGTACATTGAACGCAATGACAAGTATATTCAATGACTTGCATTACATGCAAGACCATGTTTTACTGAATAATAATATATTAATAAAATATTATTATTTAATGTAATAAGATATAAACTAGACAATAAATTAGTGGTTATGAATATGATTAACCAACTTATGAAAATATATTGTATACAAAAATATGAAATTAATTCATTGGATGATAATTAATTAGACAACAATATAATAACCAAATGAATATAAATGGAATGTTTTTATAGAAACCAATTTTTATGCTGGAAAAGATATTTTGTCCTAATAAATTATATTAATTAAAATTACTGAGTGATATTAATTTATTATATATAAATATATTATATAGTAAATCAAATTTTTTGTTATTAATTTAATAGAGTTGATAAAAATGAGGTAAGAACAAATCTAATATTACACATAAAAACCAATATTTCTATTAAGGCACTTTTGCCGCCTTTTAATGGAGAACCTAATTAAAATTCAATATTTGGAACATTTATAAATATTATATGTTAAAATAAACTTAACATTTGAAATTTGAACATAAAAATTATGTTTAGGAGTATTTTTCGTATTTTTCTATGAATTTTTATTTTTAATGAATAGTGAAAAATATTTAATTTTAACTCAAAACTGTTTTTTTTGTCTAATTTATTTATAAGGATAAATTATATTTTATGTTTATTTTAAAGATTAATTAGATAAATTTTATTTAAATTAATCCAATTTGGTACATTTTAATTAATTTCACATTGGCATTGGTTATGAAAATATCTTAAACTTTCGAATCTTTAACTTTAAAAACCCGTATTATCATCCCGTCTACAAGATTAAATTTAAATCAATTTCTGACACTTATATGATCATAATTTGGAAAAATGTATTAATTTTATTTAATAATAATAATTTATAATTTCTAACAATTTCAACTTAGTTTTTTCAAAAAATATTAGTGAATGTAATTAAAATTAATTACAATGATTAAGAGAATCAATAGCTTAACATGAGACTAAGCTTTAAACTTTAGAACCAAAATGACATAGAAACTTTTCCTATATAAATTTTATAGAAATATTTCTACAATATCCTCTATTTTATATAATTTTCTATATTATTGGATCCACCTTTCATATTGAAAACGTTTGCAGAATCCCCTTTTCCAAAATTTACAACAGTGCCACTCCTCCTCCACTTTAAAAAGGAACTCACACCTCCCAATTCCTCAAAAATCTCAAGAAACTTTGTATAGTCTAATATATACCCAAATATATTCTCAAAATACCTACCCTCATCCTATAATCCTCACCTTATTCATAATTCCATCCATGGAATCCATTTGGTGTAGACCAAAAATAGTTACCTGATTATGCAGTAACATCCTTCCTCAAGCTCTTTAGTTTTATTTCTTTATCCACAATTTTAGTTTTTAATATTCCATGATTAAATAATAAAATATGTATCTAAAATTTACACAAATTTTTCTATTATAAGGTTTCTAATTTCACTTACACACCCATCTATCTAATGAGTAACGTACTTTTTGTTTCTGTGTACAGCGAACTACCGCCTCATTAAGTGAAGTTGTTCATTTTTCCTTTACCACCTCTAATGGTTGGAAAAAATTATAGAGATAATATTTATATATTTTATACATGGAATTTATAATATATTTATATTTATTTAATTATTTTATAATTCATACCTTTATGAACTCTATTATGTGGGATTACAATAACATTGCTTATGGAAGTGTGGACTATCGCCCCCTCAAAGTGGTGTGAATCGTTCACACTATACATGGAGAATACAAAGGATGGTTTTGATAAAACTACATAATAAATATGATATATATATATATGATAGTAGAATTATAATTTACATATATATCATTTAATTTTAATTCTTTTAAAAGGGAAAATAAATGAATGCCGTGTTCATGCATACGCATGACCTACTGTCTCCATATATGTTGCATCATATTTCTTATCTAAAAAAATTACAGGTTATTGAAAATAAATATATAATGAATATATATCATAATTAAATCATGGTTTTCATTATTTATATGATGAATCCATGATCTATGTAATAATAAAAACAAGTTACAAGTCAAAACACACTTAAAAAACTAGGCAATTAACTCCTAAAATAGTGTAAATAATGAAAGATTATTAACAAAAAGGTAAATATTATATGAAGACCGTATATGATATTATGAATATGAGTACAATTATGGTATAATTATGAAACATATTTTAAACCACTATACTGGAGGTTAAAGGCCACACAACAAAAAGAGAGGATAAGGTATGGGATTTCGCCTCAATTTACATTCCATTGAGTCTTATTTTTTGTTATGTAACTAATTTATTTTATGTGGTGTATATAATACTATTTTTCATGTTATATCCTGAATATATTTATTATCATGATATTATAAGTTTCATTTAATTTTATTACTTCATGAATATTATAATTCAACTGTTTTAAAGTGGTATGAGACACTTTGAAATGTTTATAGGTTATTCTCCTCAAGAATGTTTTTAATGATTATCTTTGTAATCTCACTTCATTTTGGGATTATTAAATTTTTTGTAAAAATAATATATTTATTTTTTCCACCAAATTTCTATTATATATTGCACATACATCCCCATTTTTGTATAATATCTTGGTTTATTCATTCTTCCTGATTTTTTGACTTTCAATTTGAATTATTTAGACTAATGGGATATGAGATAAATGTTACCAAGTGGAAATAATTTCATAACCCAATTTATTTTCAATGGGTTATATTACAACATCATTTTTCATTAATATTATATGATTATGTTTATAATTAATTTGACTATATATTAATGTATTTAAACTTCTTTATGTCAATTTATAGTTGATAAACATAGTCTAGTCACTGATTGATTATCACTTTAGCATTATAATATTTCAAAGGTTTACTTTATTATCTAATGTTGTTCAGAATTTTTTACACCTGAAATTTAATTAGTTGAAATTATTTTATCATTTTCTAATAAACGAATTAATTTTCTTATGCTATAGTTGTTTATGATCTTTATAAAACAATTGTACAATTTTCAACTCTTTGGTACTTAAAATGTTTTCAAGAAAATCCGACTTCATTTCTCTCTTTTTTCAGAGATTTTGTTTTCTTATAAAAACCAAGTTTTCTTAAAAGGATTTCAAAATTTATTTTAACCATTCCAAAATGATTTATTAACAAAAATTTTACAATTTTTTTAATGATCTTTTCAAATAAATATTCTTCTCACTTTATGAACAATGCATTTTTCTACCCTGTTTACCATGCAAAAAAATGTTCTATTTATCTTGTACGACATGTATGAATTTACCTGCCATGTTTTCTTAAAATCATACTTATAAAGTTTAAGCTGTTAATTTTCAAATATTTTTTTAAAAGTTATTTTCAAAGGAAATAATTTTCAAATTGTTTTTCAAAATAACAAGGTTATTTTCCTCTAGGATTTTTTAAAAGAACTTTTTATAGTTTTCTTATTCATTAATGAAAACAACCATTTATTTCTACTCAATTTGGGATACATTGTATTGATACCATAATTATTCTTTTTATGGATGATTTATGATTGATTTTTCCAAGGATATTATTCATGTTCACTTATGTTATTACTATGTTAGTCATATTGAAATACTCAATTTCCTACGGTTGTTAGGCATTTATTTTACTCTAACTATCCATATAATTTTATGGATATGTTTATTGGATAAGCCATAAATATTTTTTACATTTTGTTTTTACTTTTAAATTTACTATATTATTTGGGAAAATATTGATAAATCTGTGTTCTTTATTCCATAGAGATATTTGATAAGACAAATTTTTATTTTGATGATTTGACAAATGGGATGCTTTGGACTGGGAATGACGGGTGGGGCCTTAAATTTATATAACCCCTTGATGCATGGATATTTTCTCATGAGAATAATAAGTTTCACAAATTTTATGTGGTTTACCCCATTGTTTTTACCATCTTATGAAAGTTCTTGACGGAATGAATTTGTATGTGCTTAAGACATGATGTCCAATAATTAAGCATTTCTTTATTTTGGATTCAGTTATTATTTATCCATGATATTTCTTTCTTCTAAATATCTATTTATGTAATTAATATTTCTCTTATTGATTAAACGACCTAAGTTTTTAGCTATTTTCCTTGTCATAATTTTTACGCACTTCCTTCTCAGTTTATTGATTACATAACAAATGTTTTCAGTTATTACCTTCCCATATTAACTATTATCATCAATTTATTACTATTTCTATTTAACTTTACCATTATTGAGCATTTGAGATCACCCTTATTATGTTTCCTTTCCCTAGGATTCCTTAATGTTTACTGAGAATGACATGCAACGATATGCTATAGGGAATAAAGTTATCCTTGAAATAAAAAAATATGTTATAATTAGTATATTCATTTGTAATTCATGAATCATGTATGTATATAGTTTACCAAGGCTACTAAACTATTCAATCCTTTAGGACATGATTTAATTGTATCTTATGGTAGTGTAATAGTGTTAGACACCAGATTCTGGGTTATTGGGGTTGGGACGCTATACCTAGGGGGTTTTAAAGGAAATTTTATACGACCAAAATGAATCATATTATTTTATAGTCTCATATATTATGTATGGTTACATCATTATTTCTATAATTATATCTATTTCTTTATCTTATACCTTTTTCTGCCCATTAGTTTGTGGGCGGTAGGCAGTAGTGGTCCCATGTTGTACTCCAAATCTCTTTAGGAGTTCTTCTATGATATTAGTTTAAAAATGTGCTTCCTAATTTATGATTATTTACCTTGGTATTATAAACCTATAATATATATGTGATCTCATAAATTCAATAGCCACACCAGAATCATCAGTTCTAGTTTCCAAGGCTTCAATCCATTTAGAACCATAATCTACTAGAAAGAGAAAATAAGTAAATTCAAATTAAATAGGAAATGTATCTATAAATACTATACCTCATATATCAAATATTTTATAAAAATTCAAGGGCTGTTATGGAGTTTCCTACCTTTTATAAATTCATCGTATAAATTGGAAGTTCTAACATAATCTACAAACATTATATGCATCTCTAAATTTTTGAACGAAGAAAACCAGTTTGAAATAAATTTAAAGATATTGTATATAGTCAAAAGTGGCCTCCACATTCATGGGTATGATATAATTTATTCATATTTTTAACCTCTTCCTCTCATATATATATCCAAATAACTTTATCACAATAAATCTTCCATACTTATGGTTTTTCCAAAACATTTTATTTTGACTCAAAATTTCTCTTGAGAATTTTATTTAGGAAAATAGGAAACCATTTATGTAACTAGATAGTTTACTATGTTAGTATACAAGGGTTCCTTATTTATTTCATATAACTTCTCACTAGGTTGATCATTATCCATCATTATCTTCATGGGTATTTCTAATTTGGTAGTATGGGTAAATCTATTAATGTTTTCTATACAATTGATCTCACAACCATTTTTTTCCTAGATCTCCATGTTGAATTTTATATAAGTAGAATTTACCTTTCTAACCTCATTTTAAAACCGATTTCATGATTAAATACCTAAGAGATTTATGATCAAGGTAAATGGATACTTTTTTCATAAAAAATATGAATTAATTTTTTTAATGAAAAATATAATGAAAAAACATCTCCTTTTTTATTTTATAAATTTTTTTTCTCCTATCCAAGGTCGGTGAAGAATAATCTATCACATGGGAGCATCCATTGATATTTTGAGGAAGCACTGCTCTTTCTGCTAAAGTAGAAGCATCATGAAACTATTTAAAAGGATCTTCACAAGATGGTAGATTGATTATATGGGTTTCTCTTAGAATTACATTGATCTTGTCACAATTTGGTTTTCATGATTCATTAAACAAAAAATAAATATAATTTATAAGTAGGTTTGTATTAGGAAAATTAGTATTTCTAAAGTTTTTAATAAATGTTCTATAAAATTAAACATTTCCTAAAAAAATGATATTTCAAGTTTCATAGTAGTGGGGTAAGTAAATGTGGAAATGATGTAAACCATATCATTATCTTTAAAAATTCCTTCTTTATAAATGTTGTGTCCTGATACACTACTTTTTTCATGAATGAAATGAAAATTTTCAAATCTTAAAACCATGTTCTTTTAAATTCATCTCTTTAAAACTAGTTCTATATTTTCAATATGGATTTCAGAAGAGATTCTATATATTATAAAGTCATTATTAAATACCTCTAAGAATATTTCAATCAGATATGAAAATATTCATATAATACCACATTAAGAAGTACATGGGGCATTACAAAACCTAGAAGGAATCCTTCGGTATGTAAAGGTATAAAAGAGGAAAGTAAATATATATCTTTTTCATTCGGCGAAATGGGGACCAAAAAATAACCAAAAAACAAACCAAGAAAGTAATTGTGACCCTTCCTAGATAATATCTCTAATATTTAATATATAAAAGGGGCAAAGAAGTGGTTTTTTAGATCACATGGTTCAATTTTCTATATTCAATACAAACCATCAATGTTTTTTAAGTCCGAGTACTAACTAGTTCATTATTATTATTTTTCAATAGAGTAATTATAGTTTTTTTATATTACTTGAACGATAATAACCAACTAGGATTCTAATATATGGTAAATAATAAAAATTACAAAAATAATTTAATTTTACTTTTCAAAACTTTTATAAGAATTGGGTTGAGTTTTATTTGGGATTGTATCATAGGTTTGGACTCATTTTCTTGGAGGATCAAGTGAAAACATATTGTGGAACTAATTCTAGGAATTCTCCATCCTGAATAGAACATGAAAAAATATTATATTTTAGGATGTTTAGAAATTTATGATCTTCATTTATTGCCCAATTATTTTAAATTATCATAGGTAGTTTTTCATCTACCATGAAAAATTATATTGGGTCCTAGAAACTCCAAATAAATAGAGAAGAGGAATCTATGAATTTGGTAAATGAAAAATGAACTAAAATACATGAATTTTTCAAGAGTAAGATAAAACCAAAAAATATATAGAAGAAATTTTTTATGGAGGTGAAGCTGTGAAGGAAGTCTGGGTATACATATAAAAAGTCACTGAACAGACCACCACTGTGCATGGTTTCCTACTAACGAAATCATCCAAAGGACATACCAGTGACCTTCAGTGTTTGAAAATTAAACTAGATAGTTTGGGTCAACATAAAGTGATTTTATCCCCCGAAAATGATTGTTCCTCACAAACAATAAGATTTTTATGGGTGTGAATGGTATTTTCCATCCCCGTTGATGAAATCATTCCTAGTTTGGGACATCCTTATCGATCTCCCACAAATGAAATCCCCAAAAACCACTGCATATGACTGACTATCCCAGTATTCAGTTTCTACAATATTCTATAAAATATCCATGACAAGAACCAAGATATACATAAGGGATGATATCCAAAACACAGAAAAAAATTGGGAGAAATGTTTGAGAGCCATCAATTCCATACAGGTAGACCCATCACATAATGTTAATGTAGAAAAAGAATTAACCCAGCGATCCACAAACATAAAACCCCCTTGTAGAGGCCTTTATGTAATGTGTAATTGGATAAACCTTTTTTGGTACATCAACTTGTGTTATAAAAAGATATGGTGAGGGATCCATGGCCCACATTGAAAAATGTCATGTAGGTGAAACTTGAGCCCAGAAAAAACATTATGGGGGTGGAACCCAACCTCGCATAAAAAAACAAAATGTGGGTGGATCCTAGGTCCATATAGTAAAACACTATGTGGAAAAAACCCTTATCAATGTAGCATCATGCTACATAGAGGTCACCCCATCCCACATATTAACATGCTATGAAGAATGATGCATCCTAGGGTGTACTTCTCTATAGATCCCATTGCTTACCTCCATTGTACTATAAGGGCCCACTTTGGCCCTCTATGAACCAGTCTAACAAAATCAGGCCAAAAAATATTCCAATGACACCAAATATATATGATTAGATTATTGGACACATCATCATGTCCCCTTGAGTCTACATACCCATTGTAAGAAGAGTCATGTTGGTAACCTTCTTGATAAGGGGGATCCTCAATATGTCTTCATGTGTACATTCCTATGGTAAGTCCTAACCATAGAGGTGTTCATGTGGACCTCTGTATTCTTGGTGAGGAGAGGGAAGACCACACTTGCTTTCCCATTTGATGTGGAATGTATTATCCTCATCTCTTATCCAATAACTAATCCTAGGGAAACCCTCTTAGGATAATCCCTAATTCTATCATATGGGAGGTGGTACTATTTCTCCTCTTAACCTACCCAGGTCATAGTTAGGAGTGAATTTGACTATCCCAGTTACTAAAATAAAAGAGTACACAAGCTCTAGATGTACCCTATCCCTTTGGGATCCATAATTAATCAACTAGTGGAGAAAGTGGAATGTGTGATCTTCACATCTTCTACATCCTATTGTTTCTCACCTTGATCATGAGTCAAATTAGCTAAGGGGTTAGTGGAGATCATCACATCCACATGATATCAAACTGCCAATGGGCCTTCTATTTAGTATAAGACCCTAACAAACACAAATGGGACTCTTATTCAGTGTAAGCCCAAACCATACTCAATTGGGCCTCCTATTTAGTGTAATCCCTAACCATGATCAAATGGGCCTCCTATTTTGTGTAATCTCCAACCATACTCAAATGGGCCCCCTATTCAGTGTAATCCCCAAGAATATTCACCCAACTGGGCCACTTATTAGATGTAATACCCAACCATACTTATTCAAATGGTACTTCTATTTGATGTAATCCCAAACCATACTCACTCAAATGGGCCTCCTATTCGATGTAATCCCCAACCCATTCCGAACTATGTGGGATTTGTTTTTAAATAACTATAATATGTAGGAATCCTCCCTATGGTCAAAACGCAACATCAGAATTCACCCTAATTTTTTTTAAGCAACATTCTAGGTCAGGTCATATTCAACTCGGTGGTCCATATTCTTTATGGGTCCCTTTCATCACCATCCTTACCGAGTCTTATCCCCAATATGGTCATTCCTACCCACATGGGAGACCAAATCTCTTCTTGGTCTCTTAGGCCACCTTGGCATTAGTACCACAACAAAAATTGAATAGGAACCTTCCACCTAGGCTTCCTTACTACATGATGTCAAATTGCATAGTTTGGACCTTGTCACATGACCTTAAAAGGTGATGTGTCCTATTAAGTGTCACTGAACTATGTGGGTTATGATTCCTTTTGAAAGGATACATAGGATTCCCTTATTATGTGTTTAATCTCATAATTTAAAAATATTTCTTATCCCTAGATGATAGTAAATTTTAGATCACCTCAATACATGGCTTAAAACCAACAACATCATAATGAATGAACAAAGAATATATATTCCATTCAAAAAAGGGTAACATTGATTAAGATCCTTAGATACATATATTTATCCAAATCAATGGAGAACCTTGGATACATAAATATTATTCTAAACCTCTTCATGTTCAGGATTGATCATTAAATCAGGGTGATCAATGTCATATTTTGGAATGAATGAAGGATTCATGAAAATATCATAAATTTATAAGAGAGTTCCAAAATTTCTAATAGTTATCCTCTTGAACAATGTGAGTTCTTATGTATCATTGACCAAGTTACCCAAAAAGTGCATGGATTTAGAAATTAGGCCCATGAGTCATCATGGATATGAGAGTTTTTGGGTGTTTTAGGTTCCACAAACAAACCTTGTTGGTAACAAAACCATCACAAGAAGGTGAGAGATAAGAATAGTGAACCTGATACAAATTATTGTGGAATATTGAAACCCCCCAAAATGAATCATAACATCAAGGGACCCCAAGAATCATTCATCATGAACAAAACGGGGAACCAGATGCAAATTCTTAACTAAGGTTGCAACAACCCCAATTTTAAGTATGTAACCCCTATTTTATTATTTTGAAGTAAATAAAGTGTTAGGTAAAGTTTGGGAGAGGTTGGAAGAAGTTTGGAATATTTTTGGGACTTAATAAGGATGAATGGTTTGTGGAATCCATGTAAAACCTAGAGGAATTCATGTACAATGAGACATGGGCTAAGGTGAAGGTGCATGGGTGGTGCACAATTTTTCCAAACCATGTGGAAAACTAGGAGAAACCATGATTTTTGAGAGAGTGGGATTTTGTATGGTTTTCACACAGTTTTCTAACCATGTGATCCAAACATGAATGGTTAATCCATGAGGCAGTAATTGACACATAGTTAGCATATCATTTTCCAAACCGTTCGACTAATTGAGAATGGTTTAAAAACAAGATCCACACAAAGTGGAAATTGGTTGGTTTTGTTTTTTAAACCCCCTATATTGCCCAATTATGAACATAACATGGGATTACACCCTTTTAAAGGATTAAAAATATTCATTTATTTATTTGTATCTGATCTGAAGTCATTTTTTGGTTCATTAAAACCCATCTATTGTGGAAAGTCATCCTTTTTTGTTGTTTTTTTGCAGTTTTACTAAGATATTATTCTCCCCCTCTCCCATTTTCAAAGATATAATTCCAGTGTGTATATATTTAATGTATTTTATGCCACATATGAATTTATTTGGCCTTGTTGATGATAGGGGAAGAGATATAAGGCATGGTTTTTGAGATTCAACCAGATTTCTTTGTCGTTTTAGTGATGTTGTTAATTTTGACCATAAATCATGCGGTAGGTGGATTTACTCTTGACTCCCCTTATTATAAATTGAAGGATAAAATTCAAATTAGTTATTTTTATATAAATTTATTTTGAAATTATTGAGAAAATAATGGTATTACCCTCTTTAGGAATGGTTTGTGAATTTTCTTTCAATTTTAGAATTATGGAAAGTTGTTGTGAAAAGTGATTTGTTTTCTTTATTTAAAATGTAGATTTTAAAATATTTCTATGTTGGATTTTTGGTAAATTGTTTAATAGAATTGTTTTCAATAAAAGGGATGGTTTTATTGAAATGTGTTGAAATGGTATTTTTAAAAATTTTCAATAAAAAAACATTTATTGAAATTGTTGAAATGGTTTTTTTTGAATGGATTTGCTGCATAAATAGTTGGTCAGTATTCATTTGATTTTTTAACAGATAGGGTCCTGAGGTATCCCCTTCAAAATAATTGGACAGATGTGGGCATAAAGTCCCCCCATAAAAATGGGTCACCATGTGATGACTTTGTGAAAGGAAGACTAACCACACATGAGTATAGGGAGGTACATGGTTTCACGCATGGTTGGATGTGTGAATATGTGAAATAGAATGGGTTATACCGAAAAGTGAAATTTTGTACTGTTTAAGGACTTGTTTGTTTGATTTCCTTGGAAATTGTTTTATTTAAAAAAACCGATTTGATATGGAATTGTTTGGATTTATGATAAATTGATGAATTGTTTTAAATAGTTTTCATAAAAATTGTTTTATAGAGATGAACTATCTAATTCTATCATAGTGTTGAGAGTAGGGAAGTCATTTGTGAAAGATTATGGAGTTTTATTACTCACCATTTATTTTTCTTATTGGTTCCCTTATAGATATTGTTTATCGATATATAGGGAATGGTAAAGTATCAAAATTCTCTTGTGGTTCATAGTGATACTTGAGCTATTTTTTTGATTTGATTATGGAAGATGTTTGAGCTTTGGAGTTATGTGGTTGTCATTGAGTTTTTTTTCTTTGTTTTCCTTTATGAACTATGATGTTAGTTTTCTTCCACTATGGTATATGTTTATAATTTGGTTTTGATATTAATGGTATTGTTTTGAGTTTTTTTCATTTTTATCATGAATCCTATAATAGGTTTTGGTTATGGCATGTTTGGTTGGTTTTTTCCTTCAAAAGAAAAATTGTACCCCATTATTAGTGAATCACTTGGAATTTATTTCCAGCCTTTTGAATGTTGGGAATGACTTTTATGGCCATGTAATGTCCTTGTTCTATCTCAAGATAACGAGGAGGGGTGGGATGTTATAAGTTGTATCAGTCTTGGTACATCCAATTATCTTCGTGGAGAGAGTGGTTATAAATTCTATAGGTCTTTGAAATGAAATTAATTATTATTCATTCCTTGGATTGGGATGATAGAAATGAGTATGATAGTCAGGAGTTGAAATGTATAGAATAAAAAGGTGTAGAAAACATTTTTATGCTGAACATAATGCTAATAGGGAATTGGTCACATAACTAATTTGTAGAAACTTATAGGATTTGGAATCTCATTATCATGGGTTTATTCCATAAGATGAAAATGAAATGAATTATAGAAATGACATACCACTATGAGTATATATATTTAATTTTGTGTAATTATTTGATGCAATGTGTTTATTTTTTAGAAATCTTTAAATTGTTTTCAAATGTATGATTTTGAAAAAGGGAATAGTTGTCATATTTCGAAAATGGTTGTTTTTCCAAAAATAATGATAATTTTTTTTTAAAATGGTTGATCATGAATGATGTTGATTTTGGAAACCATTTTTGTGATAATTATGATGTGGTATATTTTGAAACATTCAACACTTCAGTTGATAGAGAGTGAGACTTATGGAATTTATTGTTCGAATAGAAAATAAAACCTTGTAGGCATTGTAGGAATCAAACAAAAGAAGCTAATGAGAGTATGGTTTCACCTGAGCCACATGTGAAACAATAGTTGTTTCGAAGCATTTTTTGCCATTTTCAAAACATTTAGTCATGAATGCAACCAAATTCCTTTTTTTTATTTCTGTCATTACTGAAAATCCATGTAGAGTAAGTATACCTGCCTTCACGAGAGGTGGTGGGTTCCCTAACACTAAGAGAAAGTGGAAGAGGGACACCGATTCTCAATGAAGTAGAAGACATCATAATCAGACCACATGATCAATTAACATTTTTCCAAGAACCAAAACCAAGAAGGAATTTTTTTAGTGTGGTTCCCCAAGTCACATCAAATGAGAGTATACAAAACCACTGAGATCATCCCATAGTTTCAACCAAATGGGGTATCTGCAGCACTATTGTCATAGTGCTCCAAGGTCAGGAGTTTAGGATACTTATCAGGTGTCACAAATATACTTTTATTTGTTGAGATGAGATTAGTAGAATCAATCTCTTCAGTAGAATAAAGAAAGCCATGGTGATTACAGGAATACCATGACTCCTTAGGAAGTGTAGTATCAACAAGGAAATAAGGAAAAAAGTGAGGGATTAAAGTAATTATATAGATATGAATAGGTGGTTGTGGATGATCGGTCTAGACCATCAAAGGTGAGAGGTATGATTTTTTTGAATTCAACCCTTTTGGATGATTTTTTAGATATGAGTGCATCCCACATTATTTATTCTTATGGTTTTTATTTTCTCACTGATTGAAAAATAATTTTTTTATTAAGATAAAACCCTTTTGAATTCTAATGGTGATCCCAAAATGACATGAATGACTTAAAAAACATCTCCAATGGTCCAAAATCCCACGACCATAAAAAAACCCACACTACAAGATAAAAATCCCCTCCTAGAATCAAAATACATTAAGTCAATCTTCCACATTACATCACTACTTGGATAGTTGTATCTTGAAAAAGTGCATGAGCCTGGTACCAATGGAAATATCCATACCCTCTTAAACATCCTATTCTATATAGCAATGGAATGATGAAAACTTCTTTCCTCGAACCTCATCTAGAGTAGCCTCTTGTAGACAGTCAAGTTATAGAATCCCTTGAATGAAAGACCATAGAGGACGAAGAAAAAACACCACACCATGAATTTCATACCACAAAGACAAATCAATCCACAATATGATCATTAATACTACCAAATCCCTAGAGAAACATCATTCAGAAGAGCACATCTATGTGGGAAACACCAGTCTTGTTTGTGAAAAAGTTGGATGGAACTATAAGATTATGTATAGATTATCATAATATTAACCAAGTTATGACAAATAATTGGTATCCAATTCTACACATTAATGACCTATTTGATCTATTTAGGGGATCTCAGTGGTTCTATTAGACTGACGTGTGATCAAGATATCACTAATTGAAATTTTGGAAGGAGCAACTTCAGAAATTAGTTTTCGAAAGTAGGTATGAAACTTATGAATATATAGTGATGAATTTTCGTCTTAAGTATGTACAATTAATATTTATAGAATTGATGAATTAGATATTTCAAAGATATCTAGATTATTTTTTGGTGGTGTTTGTGGATTCTATATTAGTTTTTTCAAGGAAAAGGGATGAGCATGAGAAACACACAAAGATAATGTTGGTAATCTTGAGGGACCATTGGTTATATGAAAAATTATCAAAGTGTTATTTTTTTAATATAATAGGTACACTTTCATGTCCATTTAATTTCTAAAAAATGTATTTCTATAGATCCAGAGAAGATACATGCTATTATATCTTCGAAATTGATGAAGAAATTCTTTGACATACACCATTTACTTGGTCAATATGGTTATTATAGATGCTTTTATTTTGACTTCTCATGACTAGAATCACATATTAATTATTTGAAAAGGAATAATGAACCTTTCCAATGGATTAAGAAATATCATATATCATTTAAACACCTTAATGTTTACCTTACATCAGCATCAATCTTGACTTTTATATAATCATTTAAACACCTTAATGTTCCCATTTAGGGTGATCATGTTGTTTCTTAAGGCTCAAGGAAGTTGTGGGGGATGAGAAAAACAACCCAACACATAATTTGGAGTTAGCGACCATAGTCAATAATTTTAAAACATAGTGTCATTAACCCTTTTGGTGAGAAATTCACTATTTTTACAGATTATAATATATTGAAACATATTTTCTAACAAATGTATTTTAATCTACGAAAAATAATATTGATGAATTATCTCCAAATATTTGAATTTTAATTGATGTATACACTGGGTAAAGGTAATTCGATGGCTGATGCATTAAGAAAAAGTCATATTATATGTTGGAAAAAGAACCTTCAGATGAGTGGTAGTTGTTGTTGGTCCTAGAAGAAATGAACATAGAATGTGAGGATTGAGGGTAAGTGTCAATTTTATTTCCAGTGTCATTCGTTTGAGAATTGGTGGAGGTAGTTAAAGAGGCATATAAATTCGATAAAGAATGTGTGGCTATGAGTTCAAAAATCAATGGTGGGGATACCGTTGAGGGATGGAAGCTAGATGTATGTTTAGTGATGTTGTTCTGAAATTGGATGGCAGTACTTATGGATTTCCAAAAACAGCTTCTTTATGATTACCACCATTCAAGATGAGCTATTCATCATAGAATACAGATGATGTATAAGGCACTGAAAGTGCGGTTTTGTTGGGTGGTATAAAAAGAAATGTGTATAAGTTTTTTTTCAAGATGATTAACTTGTCACCAAGTTAAGGTTAAGCATCAATGACCAGCCGATATTTTTTAGTCTCTACCTATTATTGTTTGGAAATGGGAGCATATAGCTATGGATTTTATGACAGGTCTTCAAAGAATGGTTCAGAAACCTGATTCAATATGGGTGATAGTGGATCATATAACAAAGTCATCTCATTTCATCTATATTCAGGAATATCATACGGTGAAGGACATGTAAAAAATATATATATCCAAAAAGTGTTAAATAGGCATTGTGTAACAGTTCCAATAGTGTCAGACAGAGATCCAAGGTATACATATCATTTAAAAAATCCATAAAGAAATCCCTCGGGACTCAGTTGAAAATGAGTACAATGTATCATTATCAGATATATGGGAAATCTGAAAGGCTGATAAAAACATTGGAATAAATTCAATAGACTTTTTTAATGGATTTTGGTGGATCATGGGAAGAGAACGTGCCGATAGTGGAGTTATCATCTATCGAAACTATCGGGCCTTGATACATATGGATCATTTTGAGGAATTATAAGGGTGTCCTTATTAATATGAACTTTTTATGTTGAAATTAGTGATAATTCAGTAGTTGGGCCAAGAATTGTCCAAGAAAAAATAGAGAAGATTTAGTTGATCAGGAAACATATGGAGATGACTCAAAGTCATCAGAAATCGTAAGTAAATAATCATTGAGGATCGTTGTCCTTATAGGTGAGTGAACATATGTTCTTGAGGATCTCTATAAGTATTATAAATCATCGTTTTGTGTAGAAATTAAAGTTATCTCATCGATACATAGGATCTTTTGAGATACTTAAACTATTTGGTGAGGTGGAATATCAGTTGGAATTTCCACCATAGTTTATTATGGTGAATAATGTTTCACATATCTCAGTAGGGAAAGTATCTCCCTGATCATGATCATGTGATTAGATAGTATCAGGTTGACCAAGAGTTGGATTCTTTGTCGGTTTACAAGCTAGTGCAGATTGTGTATATGAAATAGAAAGTCTTGTGTGGATAGAGCATCGGTCTGGTTCAGATTTTGTAGAAACATGGTTTGATTAAGGAGGTGAGATGTGAATGCGAGAAGGAAATGAAAGAGGAATGGTCGGAACTCTTTCATAGCAGTGATGGTTTTCTACTTTATGGGGATGGAATGTCCAATAGTGGGGAGAATGTATCACCACTAATTTCAATTAATTAACCCATACATTATTATTTTTATGTAAATAAAATTTTAGAGTGAAGTTTGGGAGAGTTTTAAAGAAGTTTGGAATGTTTTTGGGAATTTTATAAGGGTTCATGGTGGGTTCATAGATTGGGGAAAGCATGAAACACTTATGAGAATCCAAGAACAAATGAGATAGGGGTTAAGGTGAAGGTCCATGGGTGGTGCATGGGTGGTTCATGGTTTTCCCAAACTATGTGGAAGCCTACAAGAAACCACACTTTTTGAGATAATGGTATTTTTCAAGGTTAGTGAATAGTTTTCTAACCATGGGATCCAACAATGTGATTTTCATCCTTGTGGATGTGGCCGACACATGGTTAGATCATGGTTTTTGTAACTGTGTAACTAACAATGCACGGTTTAAAAACAAGAACCACAAAATGTGGATCTAGGCCAAATTTTTGTTTTAAACCCTTTTATTGCCCTATTTCGGTCTTAACTTGGGATTTAAGCCTCTAAAAGACTAAGAAATATTTCCCCATATTTTTGGATCCAATCCAATGGAATTTCTTGGTGCGTTGATTCCCGACTATTATGGTGAGTTTTTTTTTGTTTTTTGGACGTTTTCCTTTTATCTACTACTCCTCTCTAATTTTATTAGATATAATTCCACTATGGATAAATAAAAGGTATTTGATTTTATATCTGATAAGATTTGGAATTGTGGATGATAGGGTAAGAGATATAAATATTCTTTTGGATATTAAACCCAGTTTCATTGGTGTTTTAGTGCCATTCTGAGTTATCTCCATAAATCCCGATGTTGGTGGATTCACTCTCAACTCCTATTATTAGAAGTTAAATTATTGGATTATGATTGATTAATTTGATATAAATGTATTTTTAAATTATTGTGAAAATCATGGTATAACCCTACTTAGTGATTTATTTTGATTTGTTTTGAAATTGTGGAACTATGGAAAGTGGTTGTGCAAAGTGATTTGTTTTCATGATTTAAAATGTTGATTTTAAAATGTGTATTTGTTTAATTTTTGGTAAATGGTTTAATTGAGATGTTTTCAATAAAAGGGATGGTTTTATTGAAAGGTATTTAAATGGTTTGAATAAAATATTTTCAATACAAGAATGGTTTTATTGAAATGGTTTTTTTGACATTGGTTTGTGGAATAAATGGTTGGACTGTGTTCATGTGTATATGGGATAGATCGGGGCATGAAATAAATTTTTCAAAAGTATGGGATGGATAAGGGCATGATTTCCCCCATCAAAATGGTTCACCAAGTGATGTATTGGTGAAAGGATGACTCACAACTTGCATGTACATGGAGTCCCAGGATTTCACATATGGTTGGATGTGTTAATATGTTTGATAGAATGGGATATGCCAAAAATGAAATTATGAAATGTTTAAAGACTTGTTTGGTTGATTTCCTTAAAATTGGTTTATTTTAGAAGATAAATTTTCTATGAAATTGTTTTACTCTGTGATAATTTTTTAATTTTCTTAAACGGGTTTCATATAAATTGTTTTATAAATATTTCTTGACTTCTTCTATCCTAGTGTCATGAGCAGGGATATGATTATGCTAAAGCCTACTAATTTTCATTACGCACCCCTAATTTAGAAAATTGGTGGTATTGGAGATATAGTTTATCAAGATACAAGAAAAGGTAAACTATCACACTTCTCTAGTGGTGCTTAGTGATACATGGGACGTTTTTTGGAGATTGAAGCATGGAGTATGTTGGATCTTTAGAGTTATGTGGTTTTCATTGAGTTTTTTTTAGTTTTGTTTTCCACTATGTACTATGATGTTAGTTTTCATTCATTTCAATACTCATTCCTAGTTTGGTTTTGATATAAATGGTATTGTTTTGAGTTGTTTTTTCATTATTATCATGCATAATGTAGTGGTTTTTTGTTATGGCATGTTTGGTTGGTTTTTTTCGTGGAATGGGAAAATCATCCCAAAATTATTATTGAATCCATTGGTATTTATTATCATCCTTTAGTACATTGCGGATTCCTTTTAAATCCATGTAGTGTGCTTCCTCTTTTCCAAGACAATGAGGATGCGAAAGATGATACAAAGGTGGTGGTTCTACCCTTGAATTAGGCCCCTTTTGATCTCAAAACATTGAATAAAAATGAAATTAATGATTCATGTGTTCATTTTTTAGATATTCTACTTTTCTAGGGTATTCTTGTGGGTGTTTGTCACATATATTGCATGTAATTTTGAAAAAAAAGCTCTTAAATCCACTGGATTTAGACCAATTCTCAAATATGTGCACATCGTCAACTACATAAGTTGAGTCCTCGACCAAATAGACAAAACCATCACCCATCAAGCATGTTCGATACTGGGTCTCAAATTTATTAGTATGAAAGTACCCCCAAAATGTTTCCCTCTTAACCGTGGAGGCATCTTGATAGGCCCTATAGATTATAAATCCCCACAATCCATTCACTTCATGATGTCCAGTGGACTAGAACTAGATGGACCCAATATCCATCTCAAACCATTTTGTGAGCCTATCCCTAAAATTTGATAATGATTTCCTACATTACCTTAGGGAGGCTCATGAAGTGGTCACTAAAAACTTCATCCCAACAACATTGTGGTCCTATCCAAGGGTCCCTACCAATAATCATCACTATCAACATAGTGAGAACCAAATTCTCACCATCAAGTGGATACCACCCCATGGGCTCCTGTCAAAGTCACATGGACTCAGTTACCTAGGGTGGCACATAGAGGGTGATGATAAAACAATATTAACCATGGCATTATCCTTGTTCTTACTGACTAATTCCTTCTATAAAATATGGTGGTAAACAATGTGTAAAAGAAAATCCATGCTCATTCATATCAAGCCAAGTAGTCAAATATGGTATACAACTTCAAACAAATGAAAATCCTTATAAAGGAATACCAGGTATACTAATAAAATACCTAGGAGAACTAATAAAAGATGAAAATAACTACTCATTCATATCAATCCTTCCAGCAAAATAAAGTGAAAAAATATGAGTAGATGAAAATATCTACTGATGTTCATCAATAAACCTAGTGAAATATGATGAAAAAATATGATTATATTCAAATACATAATGATTCATATCAATCCCTCAAAAGAAAATACACTGGGAAACTATGAGTAGTCCAAACTCCCTTCTTGTTAATATCATGCCCACCTATCAAAAATGATGGAAAACTATGAGCAGACACAAATACCTACATATTCATATCAATCCTTCTAGTCAAATAATGTATCAATAAAAAATCAAATGAAAATTCCTTCTCCTAAATATCAATCCCCCCCATAAAAATAAATAAGTAATCTAAAGAACTAGTAATTGTATCTTGGATATGAATCTGGTGTTGAATCCTATTCCTGCCCTGACCCCAGATTGGGTGTTTATTACCATTCATGAGAAGGATGTTTTCTACATATCCTAGTAATGATGGAGGATCAAACTTCAATTTCTAAAAATATACTATAAAAATGAAAAGATGTGATTATATAAATAGAAATAGCTAGGAATCGGGCCCATGAACCCACCTCCTCATGGGTGGTGACTCAGATGCAGAACATGAAGGTAAGTCTGGAGAAAAAATGCATCTCTGATATCATCCAAGAGGATAATCATTAGTATTCTATGATAACTGGACAAAAGTATTGGGAAAAAATACCTATTCCAAAAAGGGATTACCAGCTTAGTCTAGAGTCCTTTATAGGGTAGGCATATATGCCTACTGAAATTCCAGAAACTAATTGGCATGTTATGAATGTAACAAGAGAGTCATTTAAACCACTCCCATGCATGGGGATCTCTACTCAAAACACACGGTTCTAGCTTCTAGTGTGAAAGATTTTAAAAATAAATCCCACCCATGGTAGTACAAAATATAGAATAGGCATATGACCCTGCTCTATTGAATGTTAGATCCCTAGATTCTATAAAAATTCTATCAATTGTTTCCCACAATCCTATCGATCAACTTACAAATTATTAAAGTGGTAGCAGTAGTAACGAAGGTCCTCCCAACAACATGACTATCAACAACTTTAAAATTCCTCCCAAGGGTGATCACCATAAATAATTTAATCATGGGAATAATATGATCACTCGTGAGATCCAATCTTTTGATGAGTACATGATAACCCTCATTGTGGCTAGAAGATTAGTCAATAAAAAGGTCCTCCCCATACCATATCAAATTCAAGAAAGCCCTTATATTATTCTATTCTTGGAAAGATGGGGGAATCCATGATCAATACCTTACCAATGATAATTATTATCCTTTCTCAACTGAAAGATAACCCCATGCAATATTCATCCTCCGAACTACCTCTAGAGCATTTCCATGCCAACAAGACCCCCTAATAGCCATAATGTTCACAAAAAATAGTCAATAAGAACTCATGTTGGGCTGATAAAGTGGATGGATATCTTTAAGAAGAACAAAATTATATGTTTGTCATGATAATAAAATTGGATAGGGATGATATACCGATCATTTTTGGCCCCCATCCACTTCTCAGTTAAACATTTCAGGGTATTGTCAGAAGAGTATGCACACAACATCCGTTTGAATATCTGGACAACTCTAAACCAACAGAAATAAATTTCTTTCTTTACAATGGATAGGTAGACCTTGTCAAAGTATTTGGGGGAATTACTCAAAATATTTACTTAGAATCACTTATTTCTTCATGGATACAATGATAAGATGAGTATAGAAAATATCTTCAATTAACATGCCTCAATGAATTTCTTAAGTTATGCCATCTAATTTTTAATTCCCCACCTGGTGTTCATTTTTTAGGATGGGGGAATACATATATTTTCATTTTAACCTATCTCCCCATTTAACAAAACCCATTGGAAATTACACCCTATAATGTCGTTACTCTAAGGAATATATTATAAAATATTCCTACTCAGGAAAGAAGAAACAATCAATAGGAATCAAAATTGATTAATTCTTAAAAGTGTCCCTCCTAATGGCGTAAATCCATTGAAAAAAAAAAATCCTAAAATAGGAAACCAACAACATTAAATATACTTCTCACATAAGGGAATCTAATCATCAGGCTCTAATAATGTCCTTTGATACAAACATTTTGTGTAAAAATCCATTATTGAAACCAGATCACGCTTGAACAAGGATGTGTGAGATAAAGTGAGAGATGATAGTAGAACCAACCACTACAGTACGAGATTATTTGTGATCCATTGGGATAGGGTAATTTTTAACCAAACTTCCCCTTCAGGGATTTACAATTCATCTTGTGGAACAATTAAAAAAGGATGGGAGAAACCCTATCACGTAGTGATGGGGGAATTTCTTCCTCAACCTCCCCTTAAATGGAAATAATTATTTTCTCATTTATAGATAATGATTAAAAACAAGATCTCCCACATTGTCTCATCTTGTGACCGATTCCCCTAAAAGGAAATAATACAAACATGTTGTGTGAAGGTTCTATCTAATTCACTCTTTCTTAAGAAGCTTGAATAAGATTTTAGAAATGATGGGAGAGTTTCAGATAAGGACACAAACAACCATCTATCTTTTGGCATACATAACTAGTATGAAGCCTGCAATGCAATACACATTGGTGAATATCATGTGCATCAATCATGTAGATGGCACTAAAGATGACACAAATGTAGAGGAGATAAAAGAGGAAGGTTACTTTTAGAATATGATCAACACTAAGCTAAATTAAATAAGTTGTGCATACCCAAAATCAAATAATAACCATGAATTTGGGTTATCCCTCAACCAATCTGTTAATTCCTCCTTAGGGAACATCCAAAAAATAAAAGGAGAATAGAACGGTCACATATGACCCACCTATCAAGGAGGTTGTGATCCTAAAACTTGAAGAAATAATTTTTTGGTAGGATAAATAAAAAAATATTTTATAAGACATAACACTAAATTACTTCATGGTAGAACTCCAACCGAATATGCTCATTGGGATGAGCCTAAATGTACACTTTAAACAGGTGCACACCAATAATAAGGGTTTATCCCATTGTCTGAACAATGAACATGAAAAAAAATCCTAGATCTATTCTTGGAATAACAGTTTACCTGGAAGCGATTAAAGATAGATATGAATATTTCTCTCGATTAGTGATACAACCAAAAAAATCCAACCTAACTCTCAAAATATTTCTCTGAGAAGATATGATCCTAAAATAATGGACGAACTGGTGTGTAGGGTACTACATATTGAAGAAACTATTGAAGTTCCAATCCTACTAAACATTCATAAAGGGATTGTCAACATCATTGAGTCATTGGAAGCTCTATTGGAAGCTAAGGTGGAAATACTTGCACCATTAAATCCAAAACTGAAACCTTGACTTGAATGGGTGATCAACACTCTACCCCTGCCAAATTTTAGGAGTCCTCTATTTCTGATATTAAATTGATTGAGAGACCCATAGAAACATTTTAAACACTATGTATCCCATTTTTATCTCATGATAGGAACTCCCACACAATAAGATGTAGTGAAACATAGATGCTTCTTGTGAAACTTGTAAGGGAAGACCAACATATGGTACACCAGTTTTCCAGTTTGGTGCATCATGGGATGGGAAGACCTCCATCAACAATTCCTAATTAATTTTAGTTTAATGCTAAAAAATACAACAATCCTACCACAATAATTGTTACCAATTATAGAATGAGAGAGTCTATAATTTCATTTATAGATGGTAAGGATTGATATACTATCTGAACCTACTTCTTCCCCAAGAGGATTTGATATCTCTTTTCATAGAGCCCCACCCTGACGATTTGAAATTGCTACTCATCCAAATTAAATATACAGACATGTTTTATAATTTCACTGAAATTTCCCTAATAATGGATGAATCCATACAATGGACTAAGATCAATACCCAAATAACTCTACAGGTCCCTAAGAAAAGAGAAGAAAAGGAAGAGGCATCGTTCATCACACTCAAGCCTACCTCCACACCAGATCTAGATCTAAAACATACACCATATCATGATTCATCCCATGGGAGTCAACAAAAACCTCCTCTACACCAAGAAAATAAGAGAGGACCCAGGAGAAATCAATTAAAGGAGTAAAGGAACAATGTTTACTCATTCTGATATGATGAATTCCACAACTAATTTGTAGCTACTTTGGTCAATGATTTACTCTACCTTACATAGCATAAAATGCCTGAATAGTTATGTCTCAAAAACCATCCAGATTATTGACCCTTATATAGGAAACCAGGGTACAGTATTCATGAATAATTAATCTTCAAAGACACCTTGAAAAAAATAGTGGAATCTGGGTAAGTGAAGTTGGTAAAGCTTCCCACACAAGTTTCATATGTTTTCTCTACTACCACTAAATAAGGAGATGAGAGAAAATAAATTATTATAAAAAAGGGAATTTAAGTTTGATTTTGGGAGAAATCTAATGAAAACCTACCAAATTTATGGTATTCTCCAAGAATAGTTAATGCAACCAACTATTCCCCCATCCACTTATTTTACAGCACAAAAACATCATACACAAAAAAATCCCACAAAATCCATCCTTTTAAAAAGAATCATGGCCAAAATAATAGGGAGAAACCATAGGAAGATAAAGCTACATCAAGGGAAAATCTGAATTTGACCCTCTCAGACTTTATAACTTCATATTTCAAATAATAAGAAATACACCACTAAATGGTACCACAAAAATGGAAATCCGAACAAAATCCTCATCTAATGAGTAGTAAATATTATATTTCATTAATATCATTTATTTAATAGATATATTCTATAATGATGAGTATAAATATGAACAGGTGTTCCCACACTTGATTTGAGAACTAGAGGAAGAGGACGTGAGAGCCAAAGATACTGGGGAACACAAAATTGTGGAAGGAACCAGAATTCTAGCCATGTCCCTACTCAGACCATTAGTGTGGTAGATACTTGTGGAAAATCCCATTAGAGAGTCTAAAAGAAGTATAAATATCACCCCACATATTCCAAAATCTACCCTGACCTAATCACTATGGAATATCAATCGGAGGGGGTACAAGTGTTAGATCTACCTTAGCTTGCATGTAGGAATGTTTATCCCACCCCCAAGGATAGGAGCACCTTAAACTACTATTTCAAGGGGTGATCCATCTACGTTAAGTGATAAAGTTCCTAAAGAACCTACGAAAGAGACCCACCCTACATGGAAGTGCAAACCTTTAGGCTATAAGTATGATATCCTAAAACATCTAGAGGTGGTACTAACCAAGTAATAAATCCTGGATTCCCTGATCTTATCAAAATACCTCAGGGAAGAACTCATAGAGGATTTTCTAGGTCCACAAGATTTTGAATTTGAGGTTTCCACTACTGAAGTCTATCAGACAGAAATCGAACCTATAGAATTTCACACAGTTATCTATTTTAGTGTTCAAGATAGAGAAAAAAATATACAAGTACCCATTAGATTCTTGTATGTGTCCATAAGGATAAATGATGTCGATTTATGATGAGTTTACAATGAAAGTGACTCCAATATTAATCTCATTATATTATAAACACTTTTCTGGAACAGATAAAATGGGGATAACATAAGGCCTTTCTCTCTAAAACTATAGAGATATAAAAAAGTGAGAAAAATACACTGATCCAAATAAATATCAAGTTAAAATTTGGAGACCTCATACTTGACTCAAAATTTCTAGTTGTTTGGTAGGATATGACCATCAATGTCTTGTTTAGAAGGCCTTGGTTGCAACAATATTTGAAAATATACTCATTATACCATCAATGCATTGAATATTGAATTAATGGAAAAATAAGGGCATTTCTTGGTGATAAGGACCAATTTTAATCCAATGATTTTCATTATATCAATGTAGGATTCTATGATAGAGAAGTGAAACACCCCCAAATTAGTGGTGTTACTTGTTTCACCACCGTAAATTGTTTGAAAATGATCTTGGACAACCCGTTAATACAACTTAGTCAATACTAATTGTTACAAATTAATCATGTACTTCATATGAGTCCAAATTTAGGTGCATATTTAGTGGTATTCATGATATCATTCATAAAAACTGAGTCAAGTAGTTTTGAAAAGTTTATAGACTCCCTAGAAAATGGTGAAATATCGTATGAAAATTCCCTCATTCTATGCCGATAGATCCAAGAAATCCCTACCACATCGGTTAAGTTAGAAGAGGTTGTCTCATCACCTAGAGAGGATGAAGACACTCTTTCTCTATCCCTCACTCCATATCATATAGTGTTTAAAGGAAATCCCACATTGTCAGCTGGGTTAGAGGAAGTCACTTCATCTTTTGAATCCTAAGATATTGGATCCTATCCTAACTCTGTAGAGATTACCCATCTTCATGCCTCCATTGGAATAAGAGGAAGATGATAAATAGGTGGAATAAGAAGAGGATGTGGATATCAAGGACTCCCCTTCGGCATTTTAGGGAATATCTACCACTATTAAGGAACTCAGAGAAATAAATCTAGATATAGAAGAGGACCCACGACCCACTTTGATCAGTGTGACCTCATCTTATGAAGAAAAAGAGGTATATTCTTATATCCTAAAGTATCATTAAAATGTGTTTTCCTAAAACTACATAGAAATTATATACCTCCTCCCAAAGGTGATTACTCAACACCTAGGCATTCTATAGGACCATTGAGGCTATAATTAGCTATACAGAAGGATGCACCACACACACAATGCCAATATTTAGATTGACATTGACAATATCATTAAATAAAACTTCATTAGAGATGTCTAATTTCGAAAATAAATGTCTAATATAGTATATCAAGAATAAGATTGTTAAAATTAGAGTTTTAATTGATTTCATAGATCTTAACTAGCACTACATGAAGGATGATTTACCAATCTCAAATAGAAAACTGATGATTGATGCAACAATTGGATATAAAGCCATATCCTTCCGGGATGACTATTTGGGATACAATCAAATATGAATAGTCTGGGAAGAGGATGAATCCATTTACATCAGGCCCCTCGGGGGAGTATTTTTCTATCGATTAATGCCCATTTGGATTGAAGAATACTAGAGATATGTACCAAAATGATATGAATCACATCTCAAAACACTTAAAGTGTATTTTTGTAATTAAAAATTAATTATTTTGTGGTTAAATCTCAACAATGTTTTGTCTGCCTGCCAGATCTTGAAGCCATCTTAAATAAATTATGACAACACAACTTGAAAATGAGGCGATTGAATTGTGATTTTAGTGTTACCTCAGGGAAATTCCTTAGCATCATCATATGACATCCTGACATTGAATTCAACAATGAAAAGACAAAGTCCATCCATATATTGACACCTCCCTTAAACTTTAAAGAGTTAAGGGGACTTCAAGGACACTTGAACTACATCCAATGCTTTATATCCAAACTAGCAGGAAAATTCATTTCCTTCACAACCTTATAAAAAATAGGGTTACATAGCAGTGGATTGATTATTTTAAGGTAGTATTCGACAACCTTAAGAAATATATTTTGTGATGGATAGTTCTAATGAAACTTATCTAAGGAAGACCACTTATTTTCTTTGTCAAAGTCTTAGAGTGATATCTGTGTTTCTTCCTTATGTAAAAAAATGACATAGAAAATGAAATAGTAATTTATTACCTTAGATAAACCATGCTTGATATTGAGATTCATTAATCTGAGATTGAGACGAGTTATCTGGCTCTAATATTTACAGTCCATAAACATAGGCACTACCTAAAACATCAATAGGTCTATTTAGTCTCTCATATAAATACACAAAAATAAATTCTCATCTTTCTGATGTTGATCAGACTTCTTTCACGAGGGTTGGTCATCCTAAAATAGTTTTAAATTTAATTTGTGACTAAAAAATTGATGAAATTCCCAAAATTATCTGATTTTATGGAAGATCACCCCTCAACAGGAATGAACTCATTGGATATTTAATTAAATAATGAGTATGTCTTCTATATTTAAGATTCCTCCAGATATGGGTAATATATTTTGATGGTGCACCCAAAATCTTGACATGTAAGAGGATGGAAGACCACAAGCTCAACCAAGCATGGTTGGGAGTCACCATTATTTTTCTAGAAAAGGAAATCCCACCTTACTCCTTCTTTTTTTAGAAAGGATTCATGAACAATAAAGATGAATATCATGATCTCATTAAAGGGATAGAGTTATAAATTTGGGTACAAGTGAATCACTTAAAGATAAATTCTGATTCATAATTTGTCATCAATCAGGTTAATAATGATTATTCCATAAAAAAGGAAGAGCTAATCCCATTGATAAACCATGTCTGAGGACTAATGGGGGAATTATTTTCAGATCTGATATTAAATCAAATCCCATAGTCTCAAAATGTCAAAGCTGATGCACTAGATAATAAAACCACAGCTCTAGAAGATCCAAAACATGATAAAACATTCATTAACATTGTTGACCACCAGAAGGTATCACCTTTTGTTTTTTCCAACACAAATGAAATCAATGAATTCGTTTCAGTCCCCAAACCATACTATCCTAGAACTGGCTGAATGAAACCCATTATTGAATACCTTAAAAATGGGGAACTTTAACTGAATAGATCCAAGAAAGAGAAATTATGGAGGCAAGAAATTTACTTTTATCTATATGATGGAAGAAGTCACAAAAGGTCCTCTATAAGAGGGACCTTGATGAGTTCATTATCAGGTGAATTGATGGAGAAGAGACCACTAATGTCATGAAGGAAGTGCACACTAGATCCCATAAATCCCAAAAGTAAAGGTTAAATATTTTTTTATCAAATCCAAATACTTGAGTAATGTTTTCCCACTATGATGTAGGATTACACAAAATTTAACAAAATATTCCATTTGAACATGGTTCATTGAAAATTCATTTACTAACCCCCGAAGCTTCTACATAGAGCCAAATAATCCTGGGAATTTTCCATATGGGGAATATATTTCATGGGACTATATCCTCTTGCTGTGATCAAATAGTTCAAGTACATTCTTACTACAACTGACTTCTTTTCCATGTGGGATAAAGCTACACCACTCAATGAATTTATGTAAATGAACATTTTTAGCTTCGTGAAATGAAAATCAATCACTAGATTTGGATTCCACTATACAATACTGATATAAAATTACACCAATTACTTTTATGATGATTTGGAGAAGATATATCCAGAATATAACATTAAGTCCAACCATTAATCCCACTACTATGGAATGGATAACATATAGATAGAAGCCTTAAAAAAACCCTATCCAATATACACCAAAAGATAGTAGATAAGGGAAAAATGTCTTGGAATCACAAGATCATACATACCTTGTGGGATTATCAAACTATGAACCACACTACCACAAAGGAGACCACATATTCATTAGTATATAGGATAGAGGTAGTCCTTCCCATCGAAGTTCAATTTACTTCACTCTATACTGGAATCTGTAATCTGTTATGTTCAATTGCGCAATCCCAGAAATAGCTGGATGAATTGGTGTGAATGTTTGATAATATATCACAAACCATTCATAATTTTTATGTCCATAAATTATGGATCACATGTGCCTTTTGTAACACCCCAATATTTCATAGTATGATATTTTTTTCAAAGAAATTTAATAACTTCCACTACACGTAACACCGAGTTCAAGCGCATCATGACTTACCAAACTAGCCTTTCAAAAGTGGTTATGAATAGTATTAACTATATTTTGAATTTATTATATTCCTTATAATTTTAGAATCCATATTATGAGTTTATTAGACATAATATAAGAACAAATTCATTTTTTCAGATAAAAGAAGTATTTTAAAAAAATGCAATTTTACCACTTTTAATGGAGAACCTTTTTAAAATAAAATATTTGACACTTTTATATATTCAATTTGACAAAATAAACTTCTTATTTAGAATCAGGACATAAAAATTTAGTTTTGATAAATTTTTGATGTTTTTATGGTAACTTTCATATTTGGGTGAATTGTGAAAAATACTAAATTTTAACTAAAAACAAATTTTTTAATTAAAATGATTTATAGTGTTAAATTATATATTTGAGTGTTTTTAAAGTATAATTAGATTATATTTGTACCATTTAATTTAATATTGTTCATTGGGAGTAATTTCACTTTGAAAATGCCCATAAACATGTGTCAATCTTTTGATAGTTATTATTTCTTAAAACCCGCATTTTGGTTTTGACAACGGGAATTAATTTTAAATTAATTAATGAAACTTCTATGTTTTTAATTTGTTAAAATAGACTTTATTTTTGGATTAGGAATATCAAAATTATCTTTGGGTGAATTTTTGGTATTTTTCTGAAAACTTTCAATTTTTGATGAATAGTGAAAAACAATGAGTTATTGGTTAAAACCAACATTTTATTTAAATAATTATTTATTTTATTTAAATTTATTTTAGGTAAAAATAGATACATAATACCTATATAAGTTCAATGTAATTAATTGGAGTCATTTTATATTAATTTTAGATATACAAAAATTTATTGAACTTTTTATCGTCTTTTACCCACCTCCTAGGAGCTTTTGCAAATTTTCCTAAAACATAATTTTACCGCTTCTGTGAGTGGAATTTCAAAAATCCGAGAGACACAGTTTATATCAATAAGTAAAATGTGGTTCAATGAGATGAAAATAATTTTTTCTGAATAGTAACTTTTTACTTTTATATACCACAGTTAAAAGTAAATAAGGTCATTAAGGGTAAAAATGATATTAATATTACCCTAACACATGTCCTAATTCTGTTGTACAAGTGTATCTAGACCAGAAAAAACCTTAGGAATAAAATATTATCATTTAGGTCTACATGGATTAGATTAGGACACTTACTATTATTTAATTCGAAGAAGAGTTAAAAGAGTTAAAATCAAAGTTTAATAACTAAAACATTTTTAATATAGGGATATACAAAATAAACGTTTGATTATAAATATTCATTATAAATATAAAAAGATATCCTAAATCATGGTATTTTAATTATAATTTTTAGACATTAAAAAAAAAAAATTTATTTATGACATAATGATGATGTCGTAATTACCTTATTAATGAAAGAATCAAATAAATGGTATTATAAATATTAAAATAAATATAATTTTAAGTTTTTATGACATACCCAAATTTTCTAGGTGAATATCACATGTTAGTGATGATTCAGTGTATCTTGTTTGAAGTAACCAAGTTTTTATGACTTTCACAATAACAAAATACCAAATAGTGTCAAAATTGATATAAATTAATATTTAAAACAAATACTATATTATTGGTTAATATAATATTCATAAAAATGTAAGATTCGTCCAAAGGGCTTAAATATTATTATATATGTCATTAATGAGCCACTTGAGGTTTTCTTGGAAGTTTAGAGTAATTTTATTAACCATATAGAGTAAGAATACAAGAAGACACTGTAAAAGTTAAACTATTTAACTAAGAGTTAAATCGAAAAGATAAGGTTGCAATGGTAACCTAAACATGTCTAAAATCTATTGTTTCATAGGGTTTCGACCCATAACCACCTAAGGCTTGAAATAAATTCATTCTTAACCATTATAAACCGAATATTAATGTATAATAAATTAAATCTTTAATCTTTTCCTAAAGTGACCCTCACCCCTCTTATAAAATGACACTTCCCCTTCTCTCTATTTCACACCTTCTAAGCCATTTGGCTCGGCCAACCCCTACCCAAATATCCTCTCAACTTCTATCACTTCATTATAGAGGCCCTACTTTGGTCATAAAACTATCTTAAGGATCCATTTTGATCAAATCAAAAAAGAAGAACCCGAAGTAGAGGTAATGATTTCATCACCCTCTTTCAAGTTCCCTTATTCTTCCACATTATCTTTCTTTGTTGTTAAATTTATAAAATAATAACTCCAGTATATTCTATATACTATGATGTTATTATAAATATTGCACAACTATATTCATTATCCTATCCATCTTATGAATGATAATGTCACTATGCGTGCGTACGTACGACTAACCGTCTCCACGCCATGGTGTAATTTTTTATTCAAAACTATGCTATTTGGATGGATATAATGATGAGTAATATGTATATAAAAAATTAAAATAACATGATAATGTCTCTGTAAAATTAATATACCATCCAATTCCACAACTTTAAGGAAATGATATTGTCACTCATGCATACGTACGGATTACCATCTCCACAAGGCGATGAGATTCATTTCCACATTCACCATTCATCGACGATTATAAAAATATATATTAATAATAAGTAGGTAATATATGAAATAATAATGCGACTAGATATATATATATATATATGTGTGTACTTTCATATATCTTATTCACTTAGTCCCGTTCAATACGATATGAAAACAGAAAAATCGTTTATGCGTACGTACGAACTACGGTCTCCATAAACAGTGTTTTTATTTAGTATATATGTTTATTATAAATATTTATATTCTAAATATATGTGATATATAAATCATGTTATATATTCTGGAAGTACTTAAATATTTATCTATGTGACACAATCAAAAGTAACAAGTTAAAACACGTACGATATAGAAAGCGATTATTACCCGGAATGTTAATTTAACATGGTAATTATTATTAAATGGGTAGTATAAAGTAATAAATGAATCATGTATGATATCATAAATATTAATATGGTTATGTTAAACTTTAATAACATACTACAATCTTCATACAAGAGGATAAACCTACCCTCGACTAAAGGAAAGTGCAAGGTAAGGGGTTTTCATCTCACTCCTTATTCCTGTGAGATTCATGCCATATTGCCACTATTACTTTTTGTGTGGTGTATGTATGGAACATAATTGTATTATTTGTGTAATACACTTTAATTTATGTGTATTTACATATTCATTGTATGATACTTCTTTCATGGGGTGTATGTTTCGTAAGTTACCAAATTGGTAAGGGTTAATTTCACAATCTCATTATTATCGGAGGTTGTTTTTTCGTAAGTATCTACTGGGACATATTTATTATCCATGTACATGTTTCATAAAAGAGTTCTAAAAGGGATTCTTTTTAAGGGACATTTTACTAAAACATCATTTTAAATGTTTTAAATATTTATTCTTCTAAATCATTCTCATTAATGTCCATGTTTTCAAAATGATTTTAAGGATATATTTATATGGACATGAATGTTTTTAAAATGATATTTCCTTTCAAAAGTTTGAATGTGGTATGGGAAACATTGATTCAAAAATGTCTTTAAATGTATTCCTTTATAAATTGTGTTACTTTTAAATGTTTTCATGAAAAAGTGATATTTCTCTCAAAGAGTTTTAAAAAACATTTTCATCTCTGTCAACATCCTTTGATGGATTTTAAGCTTATTGGAAGGTGATTTATTATGATACAAAACTTCTATATATTATTTAAGGTTTTGTGATATGTTTGGATGTGGATGTGTTATTTTTACACCATTCATGGATTATTGATAAATTATTGACATTTCGCATGCTAGTTTTAATACGAATGTTTATGTTATGTTTAAACCGTTTCATATATGGAATGCATTGGACTTAGTAAGTGACAGGTGGAGCCCACTATAGCTCCCCGATGCATCGATAGGTCTCCAGAGACAAACTAGTGTCTTGTCACAAGGACTTGAAAAAAATATTATTTGTAGTCTGGGCACAAGGCCTTGACTATGTGGTAATGATAGTCTGACATTATGTATTCTATAATTATGAAAGTAGTTATTGATATTTCATGTGATTATTTGACTAGTAGAATATCTATGTGAATATGTAAATGGAATTATTTCATTTTATATTTTCCATATTATGCTGAAGTTCATTTTTAAAAGTCTTTTGTTTTAGTTATACATTTCCTTAAATGTTTGTTCTTATTTATGAAAGTTTCTGCTGTATTGCTTACCCTTACTGAGCGTTTGAGCTCACCCCGTTCTATGTTTTATTTTTCCTAGGATTCCAAGAAGTGTATTGTGATTGATATACAAGGTTAATCCATGGGAATAATGGAATTCATAAAGGATTATTTATGTTGTTTTGTATGTCATAAAGTGTAATGTAACATTCATGTATGTAATCTATTTCCAATACTTCTAAACCGATAGGTCCTTTGGGACTTGATTCCTTGTAATCATTACAATGTATTAAAATAATGCACTGACTCTATGTAACTGGGGTTGAGGCGTTACAGTTGGTATCATAGGAATTTTAGCAATAACCTTTGAAGCTGGATTTAGATAAAATCTGATTAGAGAACATAAACCTAAGATAGACTTTGAAGATTAGTATAGATTAACTTCTCATAATTTTGGTACTGTAGAGATTTTGTGAGTTTTCCAAGAAATACATCCCTTTCTGGATACGAGCAGGTAGAGGCTGCTCTGGCACAGATGTACCTAGGGGTAAAACCTGAAAACACAGCTTTGAGCTAGACTCAAAGGGGAACTGGTGCATGACAACGGGCTTTTCTGCACTCTTGGATACGACACTCCTAAGGGATATTCTTAGGATAATTCTAATTTTCATTACAAACCACTATGAAGTGTTTATGTGTATATATCTCTTAAAGGAAAATAGTTTTGTGATTATGGATTATGTCCATAAACTGTTCAATTTCCGTTAGGTATTTTACATGTTCGGAATTATGAATTGTGATTCATAAACTGACCTAGTGTATGCCATTGTTTAGAAATGGCACCCAGTAGAAGGAATGCGAACTCCAACAATACGTATGATCCCAATAGTAAGAAGGATCATATCAATCATGGTATTAATCCAACATTTAGAAAGAAAATAGTCTCCCACATATTATCATCATATGAATAAATAGTATCATAAGTTTAGAAAAGAATTCTTTGAATCCTATGGCTTTGATGGGAAACAAGAGAAGAAAATAATGGTAGAAAGAAAGTTGGATAAAGGGAATAAGGGAAAGAAGGATTTTCCAATATGTGATAAATGTGGAATGAATCACCTTGGTAAATGCTTTAAGGGAATGTGATTTTGTTATAAGTGTGGAGAAAAAGGACACTGTGTACGTGATTTCAAGGATAAGAAAAAGTTTTCAAATGTAAAATGCTTCATCTTCTAGGAGTTGAGACACTAGGCGAAACAATATCCCATTCATAAGAGTATAAATCAAATGATGTTAATGGATAATAATCATGTTATGATACTACCTCAGATGAAGAAGAAAGGCTAGTGTTCTTATGTTGTTATTATAGAATTATTTCATTTGAGTGTTGTATAAACAATATACTGGTTACATGAATTATGGAGATAAATAAGGATTGTACTCGAGTACTATTTTATTGAGTATTTGAGACTATATGGTTCTAAGAAAAGTGAATTAATAGTAAGCTAAATTTTTTGGAAAATAAATGGTTGAAGGAAAGGTAATCCATAATATGGTCCTGATAATTAGGTAGTGATTTTGGAATAAGAGATGGTTAATTTCGGTAATTTAAGATGTTTCGGTGTTGTAAAAGATTACATGATGAAGGCGTTCACATGTTATTATCTGGAAAAAAGGATCCTCATTATGTTAAACTTCCTTATAAACATAGGACTTGGAGTTTAGATATAATTATTTTGGATAATTATAAAGGTTGGAATGGATTAAGTTTGAAATTGGATACTATTGTAACGTTTATTTTTAGATTAACATAAAAGGGATAACCCGGAGGTCGGGCGGCAACCCGTAACGTCCGACAAGGCCTCAAGACTTGAACCCACAACTGAAGGGAGACAAGGTTGTATCACCTATCAATAACCCATGTGATATACTGGATTGAATAATATAGTTTTTTAAAGGGTCTGATATGTGAATTATAAATTCATTATTTTTGGAACCCTATACGATTAGGATAAATTGAATATTTTTATGTTCTATTCTCTTTTAGAGTGAAAGATGAGTTTTTGGTAGAAATTAGTTAAAAGATGTAACTATGCTTTCCAAGTATAATTTTTTTCATCCAATGAAGGAATTAATCATTAATGTTTAGTGAAGGGATCTTAAAACAAAAAATGTGTTATCCTAATACCTTATGTTTTGTTGAGATGATGATATTTTAAGTCATCATAGATTGATGGCTTTGAGGCCCTCAATTTTACACTTGTTTGTGATTGATGAATTCAATCAATACCTATAAATATTTATGTTTTTTATATAATTATGTGTCTATAATTCCCACCAATGTTATCCTATCTGAAACACTAATTTGGTGGTGACTTTTTCATTCCCCTTTTCCTCCTATTAAGACCAAATTTTATTAACCCAATTTCTGATCAGGGTTTTCCCACAAAGGTATTTTATATTTTAAACCGTTTATTTTCAAAGAACAATTTCAAATTGCAAGGACGCAGCTTATTGTAGGAGGGGAGAATGCAACACCCCAATATTTCAGAGTATGATATTTTGTTCAATGTAATTCAATAACTTCCACTACACACAACACCGAGTTCAAGCACTTCACGACTTACCAAACTAGCCATTCAAAAGTGGTTATGAATATTATTAACTAAAATTTGAATTTTATATATTACTTATAATTTTAGAATCCATATTACGAGTTTCTTAGACAAAATATAAGAACAAATTCATTTTTTTAGATAAAAGAAGTATTTTTTAAAAAAATTCAATTTTACCGCCTTTTAATGGGGAACCTTTTTAATATCAAATATTTGACACTTTTGTATATTAAATTTGAAAAAATAAACTTCTTCTTTATAATCATGACATAAAAATTTTGTTTTGATAAATTTTTGATGTTTTTCTGAAAACTTTCATATTTGGGTGAATAGTGAAAAATACTAAATTTTAACTAAAAACAACTTTTTTATTCAAAATAATTTATATTGGTAAATTATAAATTTTAGTGGTTTTAAATTATAATTAGATTAAAGTTTTACCATTTAATTAAATATTTTTCATTGGGAGTAATTTTACTTTGAAATTGCACATAAACAAGTGTCAATCTTTTGATAGTTATTATTTCTTAAAAACCCGCTTTTTGGTTTTGACAACATGAATTAATTTTAAATTAATTAATGCAACATTTATCTTTTGAATTTGGTAAAATAGATATCATTTTTGTATTTGGAATATCAAAATTAGCATTGGGTGAATTTTTGGTATTTTTCTGAAAACATTCAATTTTTGATGAATAGTGAAAAACACTAAATTATTGGTTAAAACCGACATTTTATTTAAATAATTATATATTTTATTTAAATTTATTTTTGGTCAAAAAAGATACATAATACCTATATAAGTTCAATTTAATTAATTGGAGTCATTTTATATTAATTTTAGATATACAAAATTTTATTGAACTTTTTTCCGTATTTTACCCACCTCCGAGGAGCTTTTGCAAATTTTCATAAAACATAATTTTACCAATTCTATGAGTGGAATTTCAAATATCAGAGAGACATAGTTGATATCAGTAAGTAAAATTTTGTTCAATGAGATTAAAATAATTTTTAGTGAATCGTAACTTTTTTACTTTTATTTACCTCGGTTAAAAGTAAATATGTAATTAAGGGTAAAAATGATATTAATATTACCATAACACATGTCCTAATGCTATTGAAAAAATGTATCTCGACAAAAAACAACCTTATGAATAAAATATTATCATTTAGGTTCACCTGGATTAGATTAGGACAGTTATTATTATTTAATTCGAAGAAGAGTAAAAAGAGATAAATTCAAATTTTAATAACTAAAACATTTTTAATATAGGGATATATAAGATAAGTTCGATTATAAATATAAATTATGAATATAAAATGATTTCCTAAATCATGGTATTTTATTTATAATTTTTAGACTTTAAATAGATAAATTTATTTATGACACAATGATGATGCTGTAATTACAATATTCATGAAAAAATCAAATAAATGGTATTATAAATACTAAAATAAATATAATTTCAAAGTTTTTATGACATACACGAATTTTATAGGTTACTATTACATGATAGTGATGATTAAATGTTTCTTGTTTGAAGTAACCGAGTATTGATGACTTTCACAAAAAAATACCAAATAGTGTCAAAATTGATATAAATTAATATTTAAAACAAATACTATATTATTTGTTAATATAATATTCCTAAAAATGTAAGATTCGGTATAAGGGATTAAATATTATTATATATGTCATTAATGAGCCACTTGAGGTTTTCTTGGAAGTTTAGAGTATGTTTATTATCCATATAGAGTAAAAATACAAGAAGACACTGTAAAAGTTAAACTATTTATCTAAGAGTTAAATAAAAAAGATAAGGTTAAATTGGTAACCTAAACTTGTCTAAAACCTATCGGTTTAGAGGATTTAGACCAATAAAAACCTAAGGCTTCAAATAAATTCATTTTTAACCATTATAAACCGAATATTAATCTATAATGAATTAATACTTAAATCTTTTCCTAAAGTGACCCTCACCCCTCTTATAAAAGGGCACTTCCCCTTCTCTCTATTTCACACCTTCTAAGCAATTTGGCTTGGCCAAACCCTTCCCAAATATCCTCTCAACTTCCTTCAATTCATCCTATAGGACCTCATTTGGTCATAAAGCCATCTTAAGGATCCATTTTGATCAAATCAAAAGGAAGAACCCGAAGAAGAGGTAATGATTTCACCACCCTCTTTCAAGTTCTCTTATTCTTCCACTTACTATTTATTTGTTGTTTAAATTATAAAATAATAACTCCAATATCTTCTATATACAGTGATGTTATTATAAATATGGCACAACTATATTCATTATCCTCTCCATCTTATGAATGATAATGTCACCATGCGTGCGTACGTACGACTTACCGTCTCCACGCCATGGTGTAATTTGTTATTCAAAAAAATGTTATTTGGATGGATATAATGATGAGTGATATGTATATAAATAATGAAAATAACATTATAATGTATCTATAAAATTATCATAACATCCAATTCCACAACATTAAGGAAATATATTGTCGCTCGTGTGTACGTACGGATTACCGTCTCCATGACGCGATGAGATTCATTTCCTCGTTCACCATTCATCAACAATTATAAAAATATATATTAATTATAAGTATGTAATATATGACATAATAATGATACTGGATATATATATATATATATATGTGTGTGTGTGTGTGTGTGTGTGTGTGTGTACTTATATATATCTTATTCACTTAGTCCCGTTCAATATGATATGAAAACAGAAACAACGTTTATGTGTACGTATAGACTACGGTCTCCATAAATAGTGTTATTCATTTCATATATATGTCTATTATACATATTTATATTCTAAATATATATGATATATAAATCACGTTTTATATTCTTGAAGTACATAAATCTTAATCTAAGTGATACAATCAAGAGTAACAATTTAAAACACGTACGATAAAGAAAGCGATTATTACCTGAAATGTTAATTTAACATGGAAATTATTATTAAATGGATTGTATAAAGTAATAAATGAATCAGGTATGATATCATAAATATTAATATGGTTTTGGTATACTTTAACAACATACTATGATCTTCATACAAGAGGTTAAACATACCCTCTACTAAAGGAAAGTGCAAGGTAAGGGGTTTTCATCTCACTCCTTATTCCTGTGAGATTCAGGCCATATTGCCACTATTACCTTTTGTGTGGTGTATGTACTGCCCATAATTTTATTCTTTTTGTAATATAGTTTAATTTATGTATATTTATATATTAATTTTATGATAATTCGTTCATGGGGTGTATGTTTCTTATGTTACCAAATTGGTAAGGTTTAATTTCACAATCTCATTATTATCCGAGATTGTTTTTATATAAGTATCTAGTGGGAAATATTTATTATCCATTTACATGTTTCATAAAAGAGTTTTCAACATGATTCTTTTTAAGGGACTTTTTACTAAAACCTTATTTTAATTGTTTTAAATATTTATTCTTCTAAATCATTTTCATTAATGTCTTTGTTTTCAAAATGGGTATTAAGGATTTATTTATATGGACATGAATGTTTTCAAAATTTTAATTCTTTTCAAATGTTTCAAAGTGGTATGGGACACATTGATTCAAAAATGAATTTAAATTTCTTCCTTTCTAAATTGTGTAACATTTAAATGTTTTCATGATAATGTTATATATCTATCAAAGAGTTTTACAAAACATTTTCATCTATGTCAACATCCTTTGATGGATTTTAAGCTTATTGGAAGTTGATTTATTATGATAGAAAACATCCATATTTTATTTAAAGTTTTTGATATGTTTGGATGTTGATGTGTTATTTTTACACCATTCCTAGATTATGGATAATGTATTGACATTTCGTATGATAGTTTTAATATGAATGTTTATGTTATGATTAAACCGTTTCATAAGAGGAATGCATTGGACTTAGTAAGTGATGGGTGGAGCCCGCTATAGCTCATCGATGCATCGGTAGGTCTCCTTAGAGAAACTAGTGTCTTGGCACAAGGCCTTGACAAAATCTTATTTGTAGTCTGGGCACAAGGCCTTGAGTATGTGGTAATGATATTTTGGAATTATTTATTCCATCATTATGAAAGTGGTTATTGATATTTCATGTTATTATTCGACAAGTAGAATATCAATGTGAATAAGTAAATTTCATTATTTCATTTTATTTTTGAAATATTAGGCTGAATTTCTAGTTTAAAAGGATTTTGTTTTAGTTATACATTTCCTTAAATGTTTATGCTTATTTATGAAAGTTTCCACTGTATTTCTTACCCTTATGGAGTGTTTGATCTCACCCCTTTCTATGTTTTACTTTTCCCAGGATTCCAAAAAGTGTATTGTGATTGATATGCAGGGTTAAGCCAAGGGAATAATGGTGTTCATAAAAAATTATTTATATTATTTTGTATGTCATATAGTGTAATGTAACATTCATGTATGTAATCAATTTTCCAAGTCTGCTAAACCGATCAGTCCTTCGGGACTTGATTCCTTGTAATCATGCCAATGTATTAAAATAATGCACCGACTCTGGGTAATTGGGGTCGGGGGTTACACCATTAACAATTTTTTTTCTTAAGTCATTCTTCGAGGGAGAGAAGGTGTTGGTCGTCAGGACCCTGATAATCCCCAGAAATAAACCTCAACACGTAGAGGAAAAATGGTAGGGGACCTATTTCATACAAAAAGTATACTCCAATGAAGCCTATTCTTTGATCTTTATGGATGTACAAGTGAAAATGAACCCTACTATTTCAAGGATTCTCAAGAAATACATCTTGTAAAAAAAGGTACATTCTGTCCACTAAATGAAATAAAAATATGTTTCCAGTATTTTTCACAAGGACTTAGAAAGTGTGACACATCATCCATGTCATAAGAGGAAAAAATTCATGGAATGAATGCACTCAATATATGAAATTAAACTACATAGTGTCTTCATCCATGTCGTAAGACCATAAACTGAATGGCATGAACACCCTTGTTGTATGTTGTTAAATAGTATAATGCCTCAAACCATTCTAAACTAAATTAAAATAAATTGTAAACATACTAACCACATAGTTATAAATAATATTTTTTCCACATAAAATAAAATTGGGGAACCTCTTGTCACAAATTCAAGTCATTTCAATGTCCTTATGAGAGAGGAAACCACCCCCAACATTAGTATTCTACTATACTGGATCTCCAGAACTATGTATGGCGTGGTTCCTATCATTATATGTTATATTGTGATTCCCGTATTTCTAATCCCAAGTTCAATCACAATTATTTTCCAACTCATATTCATTATCCTATGTTAAATTGTACATCTTGTATTAGTCACACTTGCTAATAAAAGGGCATGACACAATATCTATGTTGCAAGATTATTAATTGTGTGAAAAAAATGTCCACATTGTAAGATGTTAAACTATATAGAATCTTTGTCCTGACTATATGAAGTTATTCTATGAAAATATGTCCTTACCAGATAATGTTAAACTACACAAGAATCAGTGTCTCACTGATGTTCACCACACATGACATATATTTCGGTGAAAGAAAGATGAAATTCCCATGTCCCTATATGAGGGTCATATTTTAATAGGGAACCTCTAAATTCAAGAACTATGTGTTTCTTGATTCCTACCATTTTAGGATTCGTAGTTATTCACAAACCACCAATATTGGTCCCAACTACAATATTTCTTTTTTTATATGTTGTTACTATAAGATGTTAAACTACATGGATGACATCATTGTTGCATGACATTAAACCAGATGGTTCCTTAGGAACTATGTAGTGAAGCCTGGAACCGATGTACTGAGTCCAACCATGACATATTATAAATTACCCCTCCCATTAATATGAACAAAATTGATATAGGGATATCCAATGAGGGTACTCCAATTAACTAGTCTATTTTAAGTTAAATTCCCTCTCTTAGCATTTGAGTTGTATCTATGTAGGGAAGCATGTTACAAATTATTTATGGATTGATTCCTGCACACAAGGGACGTGTAGTGACACTCATATTTCCAATTCTGGGTCTAGGAACAATAATTAAATGAGAAAATTCTTGTCTCTACATGTCGTTCAGACATGTGTGTAGAGTTTCCATTCAAAACTAGGTATTGATTGATTCCTATAATCGCATGATAAATAGTGATACCTTTATTTTCAATACTAGATCCTATCACAGTGACACTACCAGGGAAATTTCCCCCTACCTGTGTATGGATTAGGCTTTCAAAGGGATCGAGTTCTAAAACTATGTATGTATTGATTCTCACCCAAATGAGATGTAAACCCGCACCTGGAATGTACATCCTGGACCATACCCGAAAAAATCAAAATGCCCCTATCCTTTGTTGTTGTTGCCTATGTGTGGTAGGATAAACCCCTACCAAACCTCGTTTCTCACACCAATCATAGATCACATGGTCTTAAAAGTTTTGTTAAGGGATTAACTACATGATCAAGGCCTATCAATTCACATTAGGGTTAATATGGTTCTAGTCACAAGACCGTCAAAGGAACACTAGATTTCTTTACCACATGACGTTATGTTGGATAATCAAAAAAAGTTCAAGAACTATGTTTGGATTAATTCCTGCCATCATAGGATACATAGTGACGCCTATGTATTTAATATTGGATCCATCCATAATATTTTCTCTTCAAGTTGGGGAACCTATATCCTTAAACATGATGTTAATCAACATGAATGGTGTCCTTACTGAATGACATAAAACTACATGGTGCCTCAAGAACTATATGTGTATTGATTCGTGCATTAATGAGATACATAGTGATACCTAGACCGCTTGTCCTAGTCTAAACCATGGTGTAAAAAATGTCCCCATCTCCTATATATAATCAAAGATATATACATGAGATCTTAAATTTGGGTCCCCCCATTCAGGGATCCATCAAGGAAAGAAACATCCCCCCCAATATATGAGTTATATATATGTAGGTAACATCACAATCCATGGAAAATCATAGTCTAGATGCTTCTAAAGTACTTGAACACATTCCATCCATTTATCATGCTTTGTTTCATGGAAAATTTCAGATCATGATAATAATTCTCTAACCATCCGATAAGGAGGATCAGTGTAATTCCCCAACCCTAGAAGTCAGAACTAGTGAATTATTTTAATACATTGGCATGAATACAAGGAATCAAATCCTGAATTACTGATTAGTTTATCGGTCTTGGAAAATAGATAACATTAATCAACCATAAATTAAAATTCAAAATATAAAATACAACATATATATACTATTGAGAATTCCATTATTCTCTTATCATAACCCTACGTATCAGTTATAATACACTTCATTGAATCCTATGAAAAAAAACATAAGAAAGGGGTTAGCTCAGATACCTAGTAAGGGTAAGCATACAACATAAGTTGTTATGAATAAATAATCATAAACCTTAAGACAGTATGTATAACTAAAACACAATACCTTTAAACAGAATCTTGATCATAATACAGAAAGAATAAATAATACCATTTAAAATAAGTATAACCATGGATATTCTACTAGTCAAATAATCCCAAGGAATATCCATAACTAATATCATAATGATAGAATGAACAATGTAGAACATTTTAACTATCAAGATATATCCTCAAGATAGTTACTGTAAAGATCTATCCTCTTGAGAGTTTAATTCTGTGGGTAGACACGTATCTAATGTTTGTTAATATCTCTATACCTGATAATGTTAAAATTCTTGGAAAACAAACATGAAGGGTTTGTAACAAACTAATTTCATCTTATGAGACCTACTAATGCCTCGAGGGGTTATAACGGGCCCCACCCGTCACTTACTAAGTCTAATACATTAATGATATGAAAATGGTGAAACATAAACAATATACTCATTCATATTAAAACTAGTGTATGAAATTTGAATACTTTAACCATAAACCAAGAAAGGTATCTAAAAAGCATCTCCAAAATCAAACTGATCATCAAGAATTTAATAAAATAAGTTAACTGATATCAAAAGAGGTCAACTTAAATTAATAATAATATCCAACAAATGATGTTGACATAGATGAAAATACTCTTTTAAAAAAATTAAAAATATCTTGAGACAAATATCTCTTTTTCATTGAATCCATTTATTCAAAAGTCACACACATATAAAAGAAGACATTTAAAAATTGATTTTTTATTCAAGGTGTCCCATACCACATTGAAAATTTTGAACGGAATTAATATTTTAAATCATTCATGTCCATATAAATAAATCCTTGAAACCATTTTGAAAACATGGATATTAATGTGAAATATTTAGAAGAAAAAATCTTTAAAACATTTAAAATGATGTTTTAGTTGAAGAGTCCCCTAAATAAAATATTCTTTTTTTTGAAAAATATTGAATGTGCCAAAATAATAATAAAATTTACATTATAATCCTTTTATATCCATATAAATAGTTATGTAAAATAATATCAAGAATATTACGATGGAGAAAGGATTAATTCTTTAAACATTGAAACCATTCCATACAACTTTGAATATTTAAATAATAAGACCAATATCATTAAATGAATCTATATATACTATCATTTTTTATGATTTAAAATATAATATGGGTAGTATATCAACTACAGATAAGAAATAGGTGGTGAACATGGATTATATCTCATAAAAACTAAAAGTGAGACGAAATTCCCTTACCTTAGGTCTGATACACTCCGTACGTGTCTGAAACTACTGTATAATGGTTTTAAACATGTTATTAAAGTCTACCAGAATCATAATAATATTTATGATATCATATATGATTCATTTATGATTTTTTATTACCCATTTATTAATAATTTCCATGTTAAATCATCATCTCAGGTAATAATCGCTTTCATGATCATATTACATAGATCATTTTTTCTTTATCGCAGACATTTAAATTTGTTATTCTTGATCATATTACATAGATCATGGTTTAATTACTTCATAAATATATATAATGATTTATATATCATATATATTCAGAATATATATATAAATTATAGATAGATATATGAAATGGAATACACCATTCCTGGAGATGGTTGGTCGTACGTACACCTGAACAATGTTTCTGTTTTCTTATTGCATTGAATGAAAGTAAGTTAATGAAATATATATATATATATATATTATAATTGAATTATTATGTCATATATTCCATAATAATTATTATTATATATTTTTATAATTATTCTTGGATGGTGAACATGGAAGATGAATCTCATCACACCGTGGAGATGTTAAGCCGTACGTAAACACTAGCGACGATATCATTTCCTTAATGGTTACATGGTATGGAATTTGATGAAATATAAATTTTACAGAAAAAATATCATTTTATATTTATTATTTAAATCCTTTATATTCATCATTATATCCATTGAAATAAAGTGTATATGAAAACAGTTCACACCACGGTGTAGAGATGGTAAGATGTACATACGCGGGCTTGGACATACTGTTTTTCGTAGGATAGGTAAAAGGAGGAATATGTTTATCCTATGATAATAACAATATATAAGAATATATAGTAAATTATGGATTTATTACATTAGTATAGAAACAACAAAGGAAGAATAAGATGAAGAAGAAAAGCAATTGAATTGAATTGGTAAAACAATTACCTCTTCTTTGAGTGTCTCCTTTTGATTTGCACAAAAAGTCTCCTTAGTTTGGATTTATACCAAATGTATATCCTCTAGGATAAAGTGAGGAAGGTTGGGAGGGGAATTTTTCAGGGTTTTTCATGCCAAAGGGCTTTGTAGGTGTGAATTAAAGAGAGGGATAAATACCCTTTTATAAGAGAGGTTAGAGACACTTTTGGAAGATCTTAAAATATTAAATTACTGTAAATGATATTTACATTAAAAATGAATTAAAAGTGAATTTATTCAAGTTTAAGACGACTATGGGTCTAACATTCATCAAAAAATGAATTTTCGACATGTTTAGGTCATAAAATTAACCTTATCTTTGGACTTTAACCCTTAGTTAAACAATCTAACTCTTACCAGGTCTTCTTGTTTTTTTACACTATATGGTTAATATATTTAATATAAAATGCCAAACGAACCCCAATTAGATCATTTATGACATAATTTAATTTATAATAGTTATTTGGACGAATATTATATTTTTATGACTTTTATAACATTTAATAAAATAATATTTATTTTAAAATAGCATTTATGTGAATTTTAGTACTCTTCAATATTTTAATTTTTAAAAATATCATAACAACATGATAAATTCGAAAAAATACTTCAAATATGTCACTAACCTATCCAAAGTATTAATAAATTTTTTTATATCATTAATAAAATAAAATTATATTTATTTTAATATTAGTAATATCATTTATTTTATTCAACCTTTAATTAATCAATTATTACATCATCATTATGTTAAAATTAAATTTAATTATTTAAAGTATAAAAATTATAAATAAATTTTCATGATTTATATAAATTTCTTGTATTTTTAATGAATGTTTATATTCTACTTTATGTCATGTATAACCCAATATTAAAAATGATTTAGTTATTAAAATTTGAACATGACACTTTTATCTCTTCTTTATATAAAATACAATAAATATATTAAGATAAAAAAAGTGGCTTAAAAAGGATCATATTTTCTAAAAAAGGTTTATTTGTGTCTAAATATACTTATCCAATAAAATTAGGATTTGTGTTATGGTAATTTTATATTATTATAATATTATTTTAACCATTAATTACCTTATTTACCTTTAACCATGGTAAATAAAATTAAAAAGTTATTATCCAACAAATATTATTTAAATCTTATTATAAATATTTTCACCCTGATTTCAACCATGCATGCTAGATTCTCTAAATTCAATTCATGAAATCGGTAAAATTACGTTTAATGCTAATATGAAAATGTGGCTAGAAGGTTGGTAAAAAGATGTTAAAAAATTTCAATGAATTTTTATATCTAATTATATTATAAAAATATTTCCAATGACCTAAATTGGGTTAATATATTTATTATTTATCTATTTTTAATTTAAAAAATATTTAAAGTAAAATAATTATTTAAATGAAAAAATCATTTTTTACACAATAATGAAGTATTTTTCACTATTCCTAAAAAATTAAAAGGTTTCATAAAAAAAAATCAACATTATATAATTTTTGATATTCCAAATTCAAAAATTATGTATATTTTAGCTAATAAAATTTATAAGAGTTTATAAAATTAATATTATTATCATTTACAAAAGGACATAAAAAGCAGTTCATTTTTGAAGATAGTATTTCTAAATACATAACTATTTTATAGAAACTTATACATTTTAATATAGATATGTTCTAATTATGTGAAATTTTTTTGAATAATATTTAAAATTTATTCATTACTATTTATATTAGTAAATTTAAGAATAATTTATAAACATATCATTTAATTATTTTTAACACTAAAGTGTTGTTTCGAAGAAACTCAATCTTGCATATTACGCAAGCTAAGTCAGTGTTGCGTATAACAAAATATATTGAAGATAATGTACTATGAAATATTGGAGCGTTAAATTATCCCCTCCCTCAATAAATTCTTTCCTCTCAATTTGACTTTTTTTTCTAAATAAAAAGGTTGATACTAGAAAATACCTTTGTGGAAAACCCACATCAAAAATAGTCTTAATAAAATATACTCTTAATAAGAGGGAAACAGAAATGAAAAAGTCACAAAAAAATTATTATTTAGAATAGAATAACATGAGTGTCAAGTAGAGATACATATATAGAGTAGAAACAGAAATATTTAAAAAGAGTTTTGAGGTCATTAATCACAATCAAATAAACAAGAAATGTAAAATAGAGGGCCTTAAAGCAATAAATCTATGATGATTTAAAATATCATCAGTTCGACAAAACATAAGGTACTTAGATAACATATTTTTTAAATACATTTTATAGATTTGGAGGAATATTTTACTATCCCAATAAGAACTTGAGAAAACTCACCTGATTTCATTACATGTATTAATGTTAACCTTTGGTTGTTCTTTGATCTATTTTCATTTCATTTAATTCACTTAGAGATGGTTATTCAAGATCGATCTTTATGCATGAAGAACATTTATTGAATCATACAATCCACAAGATCATCAATCATCTTTTAAATTTTTACAAAACCAAAAGGTTAGAACATAATATCCAATAAATCATACTCAAAACCCAAACAATAACAGCCAATGTTCAACTTATACCATTCCCACCTTAATACTTTTCCACAAGACTTTTTCAAAATTCACTATCCAAAATGTTTTATAAATTTCAAAAATCAATCTTGACATTAGATTCTCCAAGAAATATAATGTATCTCATATTATCACACTCTAAATATTTGATCACCTTTAAATCCTTAATGAAAAACTCTTATGTATCCAAATACAATAATAATAAGTACTATAACACAATCCTTATATATCTCATGAATCTTATAAAAATAAGACCATTGATGTAATAATTCATGAATCCAAAAAAAATAATTTTAATCATTCCACTTCACTATCAAACCATTAATTATGATTCAGAATCTTATTCCTTAATACCTCCTTCATTTCATTTTTCTGTTGTAGTCTATTCATCATCCGAAATATAACCATTACTTTTATAGCCTTGAACATTATAACCATCGACCAAAATCCAAAACATAATCTCAGAAACACTAATCACAGGGATATAGTATTGAAGAATCATTTATAATATCTCTAAATGATGACATCTTCTTCAAAATCCATAAGTCTATAGTATTAACCAAGTTTATCCATTAAAATATATAAAGTATGGTATCCTATAATTAGAGTTATCCATAAAGTCATTTATAAGGTTATGTTTTCTAATCCTTGTTTTAAAAATCTAATTTCCAAGGTTGTTTCAAAATTTCCTCTCATACAAACTATAACACTTCAAACCTAGAATCCCATAGCTTGTGCATTATTTTAATACATTTTCATCATTACAAGGAATTAAACACCATAGGATAAATTATTTTATCAGTCTTGGAAAATAGATTAAATTCATCAACATTACATTAAAATTCAAAACATAAAATACAACATAGATAATCCTTTTAGAATGTCATTATTCTCATAGATTAACACTGTATACTAGTCATAATAATCTTCATGGAATCCTCAGAATATAAAACATAAGAAAGGGGTTATGTGAGATTCTCAGTAAGGGTAGGCATACAACATAATATATTATGAATAAATAATGATAAAACTTAGGCAAATTTGTATAACTTAATCACAATCCCTTTAAACATAATCATGGTCATAATATATAAAGAATAATTAATACCATATAAAATAACCATAACCAGGGATATTCAACCAGTCAAATAATCACATGAAATATCCCGAAATAATATCATAAATTAGAACATCTGAAATATCAAGATATATCCTCAAGATAGATACTGTCAAGATCTATCCTTATGATAGTTTTTGTCTTTTGGTAGAAACCCATCTAATTTATGTCAAGATTTATCCTCCTGAGAATGTTAAAATATTCAGAAAACAATTACGAAGGGTTTTCCATCAACTAATATCCTCTCATGAGACCTAATGATGCATGAAGGGGATATAGAAGGCCCCACCCGTCACTTAATATGTCCAATACATTCCTTATATGAAAATGATGAAACATAAACAACATAATCATTTGTATTAAAACATGTATACGAAATATAAATACATCAACTATAAACAATGAATTTGGTCTAAATAGAAAATCCACAATCAAAATGATAATAAACCATTCAATAAAATAAGGTAAATGATATAAGAAGAGATAATATTCAATTAATCATAGGATCCAAAAAATTATGTTGACATAGATGAAAATACTCTATTAAAATCATTAAAAATATTTTGATACAAATATCCCTTTTTATTGAAATAATTTAATCAAAATCCACACACATATAAAAGATGTCATTTAAAAAAATATTTTCAAAACAAAGTGTACTATAACACTTTGAAAGTTTTTAAAGGAATTAATATTTTAAAAAAGTCATGTCCATATAAATAAAATCTTAAAACTATTTTGAAAACAAGGACATTAATGTGAAATATTTAGAAGAATAAATCTAAAAAACATTTAAAAAGATGTTTTAGTTAAAGAGTACCCTATATAAAAGATTCCCTTTTGAAATCATTTGAGTGAAATTAAAAATAGGCATAAAATGACCTTTATAATCCATTAATATGCATATAAATAGTCATGTAAAATAATATCAAGAATATTGCAATGGAGAAATGATTAATACTTTAATCATTCAAAGCATCCCACACAACTTTGAAAATTTAAATAATAATCCCAAAATCATCAAATAAATCTATAGAAACTATTAATATAAATTTTTTTATGATATAAAATATAATAGGGGAATTAAATTAACCAAAAATAAGAAATATGTGGTGAACATGTCTTATATATCACACAAATTAAATGTGAGACAAAATTCCCTATCCTTAGGTCTGATACTCCCCGTACATGTCCGAAACACCTTTATAATGGTTTTAAACATTTTATTAACTTATAAAAAAATAAAAATAAAAATAATGATATCATATATGATTCATTTATTACTTTAGATTACATTTTTATTAATAATTTCCAAGTTAAAGAAACATTTCAGGTAATAATCGCTTTCTTTATCACACATTTTTTGACTTGTTATTCTTGATTATATTACTTATATCATGAATCAATTACTTCAAGAATGTATAAAATTATTTATACATCATATATATTAACAATATAAATATATATATGAAATTTAATATACCAATTAAGGAGATAGTAGGCCGTACGTATACAAGAACACTGATTCTGTTTTCTTATTGTACTGAATGGAAGTAAACGAATGAAATATATTTACATAAAAACATATACATATACATATATATATATATTATTAAATTATAATTATTATTTACTATATTTCAAACTCATTCATAATATATATTTTTATAATCATTCTTGGATGGTGAACGTGGAAGATGAATCCCGTCACACAATAGAGATGGTAAACCGTATGTACACACAAGCAAAAGTAACATTTCCTTAATGGTAAAATGTTTTGTAATTGAATCTAATATGAATTATAAATAAAAAATATCTTTTTATATTTTATATTTTCATTATTTATGTTAATAGTTATACCCATATAAATAAATTGTAAATGAAAAATAGTTTACACCACGGTGTGGAGATGGCAAGTCGTACGTACGCACAAATAGTGATATTATTTTTAATAGGATGGGTAAAAATATTAATATGGTTATAAAATAATAAAAAAATTATAATAATATAGTATATTATGGATTTATTAATTTAGTATGGAAAAAACAGAAGAAGAGTAAGTAGAAGAAGAAAAGAAATTGAATTGAATTGGTAAAACAATTATCTCTTCTTTGATTGTCTCCTTTTGATTTGCAGAAAATGGCTCCATAGGTTGGATTTATTACTTATTTATTGCCTCTAGGATGAAGTTAGGGAGGTTGGGAGAGTAAAATACCTGGGGTTGTCTGAGGCAATGAGCTTTGGAGGTGTAAATTACAGAGAAGGAGAAGTGCCCTTTTTATAAGAGAAGTTGGAGTCACTTTTAGCTGATCTTAAAAAATTAAATTAATATAAAATAATTTTAAATTAAAAATGGTTTTAAGGTGATTTTATTGTGGGATAAGTTGAGGATGGGTCGAGATCACATCAAAAAAATAAATTTAAACATTTTTAGGTCATGACATTATCCTTATCTATTGGCTTTAGCTCTTAGTTAAACAGTTTTACTCTTACCATGTCTTCTTTTATTTTTACACTATAGGGTTATTATTGTTACTATAAAATAAAAAAAGAACCCAAATTAGATTATTTATGAGATATTTTACATTGTACAAGTTATTTGTATGAGCCTAATATTTTTATGCCTTTTATATCATTTAATAAAACTGAATTTATTTTAAAATATCATTTATGTCAATTTAATACTCTTCAATATTTGTATTGGTAAAAATAAAAAACCAACTTGATATCTTCGAAAACATAATTTCAATATGTCACTAACATATATAAGGTATCAATATAATTAGTTTATTTCATTAATTAAGTCAAATTATATTTATTTTAAATTTATTAATATCATTTATTTTATTTTTCCTTTAATAAATCAATTACTTCATCATCATTATGTAACTATTAAATTTTGTTATTTAATTAATAAAAATGATAAATAAATTACCATCATTTATAATTTTTTTTAACTTTATAATGAATATATATATTCTAATTTATATTATGAATAACCCTCTATTAAAAATTATTTAGATATTAGAATTTGTATATGACACTTTTAACCCTTCTTAAAATAAAATATAGTAAATATCTAAATATAGAACAAGTGAAATAAAAATGATCATATTTTTTAAATAAGGATTATTTTGGTCTAAATATTCTTATCCCATGAAATTAGGACATGTTTTAGAGTAATTTTATATTATAATAAAAAAAATTTATGATTAATTACCCTATTTACCATTAATCATGGTAAATAAAATTCAAATGTCAATATTCATACAAAATATTTTATCTTATTAGACAATATATTTCACCCTTGTTACCACCATTTTTTTTTGATTTTTGTAATTCAATTCAAAGAATAGGTAAAATTACATTTAATGCTACTCTGCAAATATAGTTTGAAGGTGGGTGAAAAGACGTTAAAAAAGTTCAACGAATTTTTATATCTAATTATATTATAAAAATGATTAAAATAACCAAAATTGGGTTAATATATGTGTTATTTATCTATTGTTACTTTAAAATAAATTTAAATTCAAATAATTTTTTAAATGAAAAAGTTGGGTTTTAAATAATTAGAGTGTTTTTCACTATTCATCAAAAATTGAAGGTTTTTACAAAAAATACCAAAAAAATCACCATAAAATAATTTTGATATTCCAAATTCAAAAAATAAGTCTATTTTAAAAATTAAATTTCTATGAGTGTAAAAAATTAATATTATTATTGATCACAAAAGGACATAAATTAGAGTTCTTTTAAGAAAATAGTATTTCTAAACATATAACTATTTTACCGAAACATATAAATTTCATTATAAATATGTTTTATTTATGTGGAAAAATTATTAATAATATTTAAACTTTTTTATTACTATTTATATTATTATATTTAATGGATAAGTTGTAAATATATCTTTTAAATAATTTTAACACTAAAGTGGTGTTTCCAAGATACTCAATCTTGTGTATTATGAATGAAAAGTTAGTGTTGTGTGAAACAAAAGATATGGAAGATAACGTACTATGAAATAATTGGATGTTACAATCAGTGTCCTAAGGATACCTTTGTTTGAATATGTGTAATATGCCTCAATTGTCTCTATATAAGTCACCCATAAAAAGGCCTATCAACCAAATGAAACTTCATCCCCAAGAGAGGCCCCTTATGTCTACATAAGCCACATTGTCATTTTTATACCATATTATATCTCTTGATCCGAGAAACCACAGAACCATGGTTTGTATTTTCATTACCCCCTAACAGTTGGGACATTTCAAAACAAACAAGACTAATGAGACATTTAATACTTATCATTTTCATGACATATGGTACTAGCTATATGAACTAAAACTACAAGACCCCTTGTCACCTTCACCGCATGATGTTAAACTACATGGATGATGTCATTATAAAATGAAAATTAAATGTACAATTACCAATAAATATGTCTATATTGATTCTTGATTATCACAGGATACATAGTGACACCCGAATCATCAAATTTGTATCCATCCATAATTATAAAATGTTCCCATTTTCATGTGTATGGGTTAAACCAACATAGTAAATATACACAGAAAAACTATGTATTACCTGATTCTAATTTTAATTATATATTTACTAACACCTAGATCCCATATCCCAGTCCAGACATAATAAAAAATAGTTGGAAATATTCCCCCACTCTTCAATATATGAGCTAGATTTTGATATGAAGGTCTAATACACATCACACCTAGCTCATGAGCCTGTATTCAAAGAAAAATGTTCCTACAACACACAAAAGTTGAATCAATATATTAAAAAAGCCACATAAAACTTTATATGGATAGATAATTATTTTTAAAAGATATGTAGTGATTCCTAGACCATACATCTCAGGCCCAGACATAATGAAAAATCATTATTTCTTGCGTATGGGTCTGACCTATGCGAGGAATTTTTTTTATTCCCAGTCTTGGGAAATTCTTTCTTGAAATGATCTTTTCATATTCATGACCTTTCTATATAAAATAAAAACATGTGTTTTGGGTATTCCAAATATCATTAAGTCTCCATAGTAATCCAAAATTTAGGTTTAGTGTCCTGAGGATACCTTTTTTTTTACCATGAAAAATATGACCCAGTTGGATCTGCATAAGTCACCCACAAAAAGGCCTATTGACTAAAGGGAAATTCATCCTAAAAAAGAGACCTCTACTATCTCTATAAAACACAATAATGTTTTTCATTCCATATGACTACTATATTTTAAAAAACCCTAGATTATAGCTTAAAACCTTTCCCCTTCATGCCCAATGATGATAAAATAATCTTGGATAGATTTCTATGAAAAGGGAAAATAATTTATTTCTCAGTAAAAGCTAAGTTAAATTAGTCTATATCCCCAGAAGTTAATTTATTTATGACATTAAAATACACGGTTTGTGTCATAGTTTTATGAAATTAAACTACACCATGATCCAACCCTCAATCATATAAGTTAAATTACTGTAGGAGTGGTTTCTCATTCATGGCTCATACTGATACAGATGCCCTCATCATTTTTAGATGTCATTACATTGAAAATACACACTTCATTGTCTTTATAAAACTAATTTTTCCAAATTACCTACTCATTAGAAATGTAGGTTCAATGTAAAGAGGAAAACGTTTTTTGAATATTTATAATTTGCCTTAGTTGGATCTATTTAAATCAGCCCAAAAAAGGCATGACAACCAAAGGAAAGTTCATTCTTAGGAGATATCTCTTCTATATATGTATTCCCTAAGAAAATAATATTAGAAACTGTTTTTATGTTAATTTCTCACATACGTTTCCCATATCATGTCTTGTATTCAAAAATCAAAAAATTTGTGTTTAAAGCCCCCTTCATTTATTAGAAAAATAATGGGACATTCTTGGACATCAAACTCTTTCAGGGTCATCACCCCATAATTTATGATCAAATATGTTCAACACGAGACACCATTTTAATTATTCTAGTTTGTAAGACATTAAAAAACCCACAAAAATAAAAACTATAATATCTAGTTTGAAAAAATTCATAGAGAAAACTAGGTAAAATTAAATCCCCAACTCGCGGAACCTATGCTTTGCATTGTTCAAGAAAAAAAGATCAATCAAATGAAATAGGAACAAAACTAGTTAGGTAAAAAAACCACAATGGGAGACCTAAGAAAAATTAATTCACACATGCTAAGCCTCTTCCATTGTTGGAATAGAAAAGAATAGGGTGGTAATAAAAAAATTCACAAATTTTTTAGTATTATCCATAAAACCTATGAAATAGTCAAAACTATGGTCAATGAGTCCCTTATCTCAGGGAAAAAATAGAGCTTTACATGATCTTTCATCCAAATAATTTGACTTTGGTGTCACGGTGATAGAAAATATTATTTAACCCTTCAATAATAAATTATTTAGAGAATATCAGTCAAATTTGACTATCTTGGGTATGCATACAATAAAACCAATCCAAATGGGACAAAACTAATCCCCCAAAACACTCCCTCTCTTTCCTGATTGGAGCCCATTTTGATAGATAGAATTTAGTGGATCCTGAAAATTCCACATAAAATGAGAAGATGATTCGATGAATTTGTTAAAGAAAAAAAAGAACTGAAATGCATTAACTTTTCAAGGGTAAAATAAACTTGAAGAAGAGATTTTAGAAAATGTTGAAGGAGAAAAACCTGAAAAAATGTCGGTTTCAATGTAAAAAAATTAACTATATGGACTATCACTCAGTATGGAGTCCCATGAACAAATCCTTCACTAGGTACGCCAAGAAACTTCTAGGGACTGCAAATGAAACCAGATCATTTGTGGGTCATGACGGTGATTTATGCCCCACACAAATGATAGCCCCTAAAAATGATATGTATTTTGTAGGAATGGATAGTATGTTCTATCATTATTAATGAAATCATTTATCGGAAATGGTTTCATTATGGGGCTTCTATAAATTAAAGACCAACATCCCAAAGTGGATGATCAAACATCATGGTATTCAGTTCCTTCATTCTTCTATAAAAGACTGCCAAGGGGAACTGGGAAAGACACAATGGATGAGAGTAAAATAGGTAAATTTTTTGGAGTAAGGTGTGAGATACATTGATTCCCAGTATTTAAACCCACCGTATAATGTTATGGTAGAACAAAAATTTAGCTGACCATCCACAAACCCAAACACCTTTTCAGACACCATTCAACATATAATAAGTTGATGGATAATTTATGGTCCATAACCCCACATAGAAAAAAGTTAATTGCATATATTCCTACCCCACATAGAAAAAATGATACCTAGGAGGAACATGAGGCAGTATACAAAAACACTATATGGGCATAACCCAACCTTGTGTAGAAAAACACTTTGCAGACATAACCCTAGTCTACATAGTGAAATGATACATGGATGAAACCATAAATCACATAGCAGCATGATATGTGGAGGGAACCCCAAACCATATAAGAACATGCTATATGGAATGGGAAATCCTAGGGTGTTCTGCTCTCCAGCTCCCATTGATTCCCTATATCATACCATCAAGGCCCACTTTTCCCCTACATGAACTATTCTAATGGAATTAGGCCAAGGAATCCTCCAAAGACAATAGATATGTATGATCATATCATTGGACACATTAGCATGTCTACTTGAGTTTACAAACCCTTGGTAAGTGGAGTCCTATTGTAACCTTCTTAAGTAGGGTTATCCTTGAAATGTATTCAAGTCTACCTTCCCATGATAATGAGTGTACTGACCTTGGAGGTTCCCATGTGGACCTCCCCATTCTAGGTAGGAAGAGGGAGGATAAAACTTGGGTTTTCCTTTGAGGTGTACTATCTTATCCTCATCTCTTCCCTAGGAACAAGTCCAAGGGATTCTATCGTGGAGTATCCCACTATTATTTTTTATAGGAGGTGTCAATATTGCCCTTATATTTCTATCTAGGACCTAGAAAAGAGTCAATTTGACTATCCCAGATACCAAAATAAAAGAAGATATGGGCGCCAGAGCTCTTCCTAACCCGTTGGTCTCCAGTATCAGTTCACTAGTGTACAAAGAGGATCCTGTGATATTCAAATCTACTAATTACTGTTATTTCTCACAATGATCTTGACTCACATGGTCTAGCTTGATTGTAGTGATTAAGTCATACACATGATCCCAAACCTCCAATGGGCCTCCCATTTAGTACAACCCCAAATCATATTCAAATGGGCTACCTATTCAGTGTGATCCCTGACAATACTCAAATGGGCCTCCAATTCAGTGTAATCCCCGACCGTGATCAAAAGGGCCTCCTATTTTGGATAATTCCCAACCATAATCAAATTAACCTCCTATTAGGAGTACGTCCCAATCATATTCACCCAAATAGACCTCTAATTCAGTGTAACACCATACCATAATCACTCAAATGGGAATACTACTCGGTGTAATAACCAATGAATTCTAAATTATGTGGGATTTGATTCCCAACAAGCTAGGATATATAAAAATCCACCCCAAGGTCTAAACCCAACACCCAAATTCACTATAATGTTCATCAGGAAACATTCCTGGTATGGTCATATCCCACCCGGAGGTAATAATCCTTCCTGGTGAATATCATTACTATCCTTATTGGGCCATATACTAAGTATTATCATGAACCCCTCTTGGGATACCACATGTATTTTAGGTCCTTTGGTTCGCCTTGACATAAGTTCCATAATAGACCTTTACCAGGAACCTTCCACATAGGCGTCCTTACTGCATGATGTTAAACTACACGGTTTAGTCCTCATCAAAAGACCCTAAAAGGTGATATGTCTTATTAAGTGGCACTAAACTGCATGGGTTATTATTTAATTTTGAATTAATATTTAGGAAGGCCATATTATATATTTGATCCATGAATCAAATAAATTTCGTCTCTCAGGATGATAGTAAATTCCAGAGCTTCTCACTGCATGGATTAAAAATATCATCGCCTTAATAAATGACCTAGGAATCTCTAATCCATTCATAAAAGGGTAAAACTAATGGATAACCTTTGATACATATATATATACCCACCAATGAAGAACCATGGATACATACATATGATTTTGACTCCGTATATGTTCATGAGTGATCGATAATTCTAGGTGATCGACATCTTACTTGGGAATGGATAATGAATTATATAACATATATTAAATTTATAATAGAGTCACAAAATAGAAAATATTTCCCCTCAAAAGGTTGTGATGATCCTATCTACCCATCCTATCCGCCAATGTGATTTCTCAAGTATCGCTGGCTATGTTAACCAATGAGCGCATGGATTTGGAATGTAGTTTCATGTGTCATCCAAAATATGAGATACATTGGGTGTTTATGGTTCCACAAAAAGACCCATTAGAAACCATCCCATCATAGGTGAGTGTAAAACAAGAATGGTGAACCCGATTAGAATGATTATAAAACATTAAAACCCCCCACAATCAATCATACCATAAAGTGATGCCACAATTATTTCATCAGAAACAAAATCATATATGAAATTATATTGTAGCCATTTGAGTTCAAGTTCTTGTGGTTGTTTGATTATTGTTTCAAATATTTACATACCAACCTTTTAACTTTCATGAGAAAAGAAAATGCATTAATATTAATTTGATAAAATTATGAAAATAATAATTATCTAGAAACTCAAAATATTAATACCCATATTTGACACTATAATTAGTATATTTATTTTTTTAAAGAGTTTTGATAAAGGCTTAGTGACTATATGGTCCCTACTATTTTTATTATTTCATAAAATATTTGAAATTTATCCTTAGAAAAAATGGTAAATTTAAAATTAGATCATTTGAAAAAGTATTTTTCTTCTTGATGGAATTTCATTAAATCTAAAATACTAAAAGTAAACATTTCTTCTATGAAATCCATTAAACGAGATCCTTTTTGAACATTTATTCTGTTCTATGAAATTTAAAAAAAAGTCTACCGAAGATGATATGTGAATAAACATGAAATAATAATTCTTCCACTCTTACCCATACAACTTCTATAACTCCTTCAGGGCAGGAAATTTCTCAGATAGATAATTATAAAAAAACTCTAGTTGGGATAACTTCTCCAAAAAGTATGTATGAATAAATTTAATTAGTTTAACAACTCTAAAATATTTTAATTCAAAAAAGTATATTTTTTAAATTAATCACACTTATAGTTAAGGGGATAGTAAAGGTATCTATATATTTATTTTTTGGGTATTTTTGGTTTTATAAGAGAAACACCAATGCTATATATACTCACCTCTTCATTTCCTTATGGTTTATTCTTATTCGTATAAATTTCATTTAGAAATATTTCATAACTCGGGGTTTGATTTATTACATCCAGTAAAAAGAAGTTTAATTCCAATTTCATAAAGTTTTTTAAATTTTTTATAGTTCTTCATGGGTTTCCACAAATAGGATAATTCATGATGGTAAGTGTGGTTGGGGGTATAGTAAATACTCCTTATTTTCATTTAGATTATTATTTTTTACCATTTTTGTTTCTATATTCACCTCACTTATATCAATACTATTATAAGTTATTTTCTATCTATTTTCCATTAACATATTTGGATTCTAGTGATGGTTCTTGACTACCCTTCCCTTCCCCACCAATTCTAAAATAAATAGAACTAAAATTTCATTTATGTTTAGGAATTTATTTGACAATAAGTTTATTTGAACCTTCATTCATGAAAGTATTTAGAGTAGAATTAATTTCTTTATACAAACATTTCACCACATTCACTTCGAATTCATAAATTTTAAAGGTATATTGTTGAATACTTTGATACTTTACAATATATCTTTTAATGTCCTTTATAGATGATTCTTAGTTATATCCTTGAGGTTGCAATTTATAGAAGGACATGAGTTTTTTCTGTAGAATGGGATATGTTGGTAAGACTATTGAAAAGTATACTAGAAAGGAATATTTTAAAAGTACCAATTTCTTTCCTTATATAATTTTTTTCAATATTATTAAAATCCTTAAGTTCTTGGTTACTACTGGTACTAACATTGGAAGATGGATTCACAATTTTTAGTAATTTAGACATGAATTAAACCATTTGAGAACTAATCTATTGAATGAAATAGTGGGTAAAATCTTAGGGGGAAATGATGGTGATGAATCATGGAACTTGTTTAGTGATAACTATTTAAAAATAGAAGTAAATTCTTCAATTATAGTTTCATGAAAAATAGAGTTAGAGATCATTCCCTCATGTACTCATCTAGTATTAGGCCTTTTACTAAATTGGTTAGGATTTTTAGATACCCTATACATTATTCATATTTTTTAATATGGTGATATATCTATTATTTCTCATTTAAAAGAAGAATCCAAAATGTTCTTATCATTTTCCATTAATCCTGGGTATAAATACACAAATAAATTTTGGTCTTAAAATGGATTATATTTATAGGATTCGATCAAGCTATTGAATCTTTCCAAAAATACATATAGGGTATCTCTAATTTATTTCTTGATTCCATATATCTCCTTCCTCTGGTTGGTACTTCTTATAGTAGGAAATAATTTCAAGACAAAGGCCCTTTAATGTTTATCCATAGTAGGGACTTATCCAGGGTGTAGATTATATATCCACTCCTTGGCCAATCATTTTAGGGGGAATGGAAGGAACTTTCTCATTATCTAGGATTCTGGGACTCCTCTTTGTGTAAATATATGGAACACATTCATAAATTATTTCAGATATTAACTGGGGTCATCTCATTCTAGGCCATAAAACATAGGAAATAGTATGATTAGTCATTATTAGCTAGAAAATATGGGTGATTTTGTTGTTCCAGTTATTTGTAATTACTGAAATTAGGGGCATAAAATTCTTGAAGTTTTCTATTCAGTTAAAAAAATTTATCTTCTATGATTTTCATTCTAAAATGAATTATTTTTTAAGTGTATTAGAAATAAAAGGTACATTTTTAATTTATTTTTTTACAAACTCCCTTTATACTTGTTCAACATTTCTTAATTTGGGACTCTAGCCAGTAAATTTCTCTAAAACTATAGATCAAAGTCAATATGATAATCCAAATAATTCGTGGAAATGTATCAAAAAAATTACATACAATAGAAAAAAAATCATTGTAATACCTTCAAAGATGATTCTATAGATACCACAGGCCTCACAAAAAATAATTTCTTAAGCCAATTAAAATACTAAAAAAGTGGGACACATGGTGTATATAAGGAGGGGTTAGTTTTTAGTGTTATTTTTTTTATTTTGTGGGGATTCATTATGTGATGAAAATAGTTTGTGTGTTTCAGAATTTCATTAAACTTATGATTAAATTTTTTAAATAGAGTAGTCCATCCTTATATATTTACCCACATAAATGTTGAATAATTATTAATTCACATAAAATCTAATATTTTTCCCTAAAATAATTTTGAAATCTCATATAGTCACCATTAATAGGAATTGTTTTCAAAGATGTAGAAATGAAATTATTAAAAAGATACCTACTATTTCCAAATATATTGATAAAAAACATTCAATTACTTCTAAAAACAACATCACTCCCAAAAAAATGTGAAATATAGCTAGTACAGGGGGACCATGTGTGTAGACTAGAGGAAGATAAAAAACAATTCCCCGACAAATAGAAATGGAATCCTCCTATGGTCTATGAAATAAAAAATAGCTTGAAAAAAAATTATAGATAATTAATAATTAATCACAGAATTCATTAATAGGGGTGGAAAAAATCTCCTTGGATTGAACACTGTAGACTTATTGTTTCATCAATAGAGAAATATCATAGAAATATATGAAGAAAATGTAGTCTCTAAGGGATAAAAATAATTTCTTGCAGTTAACCAATGGTCCATCCTCCTTGATAGTGTGGGTTGATCCCTCTTATAAAGGTATAAAAATGATTGGGTTTCTTTATAAAATTCTATATTCTAGATATTTACACACTGTTAACCTAAAATTCCTCTTCCTTGATGGAGTCTGTACTTCCCTTGGAAAACCATGAACCATCCTTTGAGTTAGGGATAATTTCTTTACTCTCATTAATGAATTACTTGTTTAAAACATGATGGTTATGATTTATTAAGGTTTCTCTCCATAAAAATATTTTTAGTTTGGAATTCATACCATGACCACTTTCTTGATCATCAACTAGATGGGAAGTTCATGGAGGCGTGGAAGCCTTTTTCCAAATTTGGGTAAAAAATAGTGCTGAGATTTCATTTGAAATCACGTTCTATTTATTTTGGTAATTTTCAGAAATTATTTTCCTTAAAGAATGACTGAGCAGCTCAAGGAATTACTACAACTCATAGTGGTACTAGTACTATCTCATGTACTACTTCTTTTTCTATATAGTGTATTTCTCATGGAGTATGAAAAATTTTCAATAGCCGGCTAATTTTTTTAAAAAAAAAACATTATATATTTACTTAAAATCTTGAAACATGACATAATTTATGGATTAGCTTGAATGTTTTTTTCTTTATGACCGGCTCAAATAATTTATAATGTAATTCTTATGAGGTTATTAAGTTCATCTTGTATTTGTTAACATTTTTATCCAATAAATAATTTTTTTAAAATTTTTAAATTTATTATAAATACATAGTGAATGATGGAAGTTATGAAAAATTTCCCATAATTTTTATTTTGTAAGACTTGAAGAGTCTTATTATGTGCCTGAGAAACCATTCCTCTGTCAATTTTTGTCAAATTGAGATATCTTATAAAGCCTTATCCAAAAGACTGATGAAGTGAGACCCAAGTCTTATAAACTGGTAATAAAGTCTTAAATATTATATCGAAGACTTATGAACTCATTTATAAGTCTTACAAATTTCCCAAAGTCTTAAGAACTCTTTATTCCATTTTAATTTCTATCCTTTTTAAAAAATTCCTAAAAAGTTAAAACTAATTTTACAGGAACAATAAAAATTATTAAAAATTAAACACTTATCAATTTTCCCAATATTTCTAGCTTCATAACATTATATTTTCATAAATATAAACAATTTTTAATATCTTCTTAACCCGTGAATCTTGGATTTCACCTAAAAATCATTGAAATCTAGAAAAAAATTTAGTATTTATAAAAAATATACTAAAATTGATTTAAATAATAAAGAATATAATTTTAATATTGTCATAAATTTAATTCTAGTTTCAAAAATATTTCATGTTTATTAATTTCATATTGAATTTAATGTAAAAATATTGAAAATACTATAAAATAGTAATTTTTTTTAACTGTTGGGATTCATAAATGTGGTTACCACTGTGATGTGATCTTCCTGGGATAGAAAAGTATTGAATAATATATAAGTTTTTTAATTTATAAGATGTAGTCAATAGTGGTAGGAAATTTGTCGGAGTGGGTATGTTAGGATTCTTTCCATGTGAGGTATAAGGGGTTATATTCAATGGATAGGTTTCTATAGGGAGATTACATGATGGTATCTATGATTTTATCTTAAAATATTATGTGGTTGTAATATGATGATTGAATCAAGGGATGAATGAAGAAAGATATTTTTATTTGAGTGAACACTAGAGGATCTGAGACGTGTACTCCATTTTTAGTTGGAGGATACTACAATATTAGTACATCATAATAATGAATTATGTCGAGAATATAGATAACCAAATATTGTAATGGTTCTTGATACATTTTTCACCCTATTCTAATTCGATGATTGGTGATATTTTATCCACCTAGAGAATGTGTATAATGATATATCATTTATCAATGATTATTATATGGTGATATATAATTCATATAGAGCATGTGTATAGTGTTACATAATTTACACAGGGTTGTAATATGATGATATATCATTTGCATAGAGTTATGTATTTTGTGATAAATATTTCACCTATGGTTGTTAGTTTATGATATATCATTAACCTTTAGTATGTGTATGGTGATATATTTTTCACCAATGATTGTTAGGGTGTGATATTTTATTACACATAGTAATTATGGGGTGATACATGGTTCACCAATTGCTGTTAGACGATGATATATCATTCACATATGGTATGTGTGTGGTGATACAACGTTCACACACAATTATTATATGGTGATTTATCATTCAACCTGTGGATGCATATTGTGAGACTTTATTTACCCATGTTGTTTTATGAGAAATTGTTCACCAATGTTATAAAGTATGGTAATTCATTGTTCAACCAAGGTTATTACAGATGGTGATATATCATTCACATACGTTTTTTAGTAGGGTGACACATCACTCACCCATGCTTGTTGAGTGTGGTAATGTATCTTTCATTGGAGGTTTTTTAGGATAGTCATGTATCATTTATCTAGGTTGTCAAGTATGGTGATACCACATCCTCTTATGGTTTTGTTATACAGTGATAACCCATTTATCTTTTTTAATATTCATAGTGGTTAAAATACATTCACCTTCTTGTGGCGATCATACCATGGGGTTACTCATTCCATTCCAGTACTGGCCGAAACATGTTTGAGTTAACCACCAATATGTCTTCTTGAGCACTCGATGACATGATATATGTTTCCATTCGATTACTTATGGATTATGTTTTTTAATTATAATAATTAATATATATATATGGATATTATTAGGTGAACCTTTGGCGGTAACCAACTGATATTTATGCTTATACCCTATACGTGAACTGTGGTGGATGTGAAGACCTTATGGAAGGTATGTAGAAGAGGATATATAACATAGTGTAAGTGTTCTGGTCATAGGCACTCGTTCAAGATTTGGAGAATGTCCATGTTTAAGTCAAAGATATTTTTGTGGGTAGCCTTATAGTTTTATATTATTTTTTTTCATTTATTGTATATGATATTACCATATAGTGATCTCACTTTTTTTGATGACTTTACGACCTGTATGAGGTGATTTTTATGTAATAATGGTCTTTATTTTCTAAGGTATGTTTTCTAATATAATTTTATATTACTCTATTTCTGTATTATTTATGGCCGTTTCAATTATTTATGTATTATTCATTATTACAATACAAATGGTACATTCTCCCCATGTGGTTTCATTTGAAACCCTCCTCTAGTACCCAATCTCTTGCATATAAGGATGAATTATTGAATGACTAAAAATTAATTAATTATTATTAAGATAGACCCCCTTTTAATATGTAATGAAAAAACCGAATGACTTCAAAGACATAAAAAGATAACCAAGCCCCACAGTACAACATCACAAGACAAAAAAAATCCAATTCAAACCCAAAAAGAAGTTCCTCTCCCCAGTATCATAATCATTTACATGAGCTTGCACCTTCTTATTGCTCTTTGGATAGTTGTCCCGTGAACAAATGCATCAGCACGATACCGATGTAAAATGACATACCCTTTAAAAATTTCTATTTCAGATAACCATGAGAGGTGAAGGTCCTCACTCTGAACCGCTTCTAGGGCTATCCCTTGAGGGGAACCAGATGCATTGACCCAAGACTATCGATTGTAACCCCAAAAATAAAATAGACCTATAGAGATACCATTCCATGGATTCCAAAATTTAACCAACAGAAAATCATTCCAAGAATTCCAAAATCCATCCAATATACTACAAAAACATCACACCCTAACCTTCAAAGAAATAAACCTGATCCTACACCCTGAATCCATCATGAAATAAATTTCCCAGTTCACCTCACATCAACCATAACAATGACACCATTCACTAACAAGCCTTTATCAGTCGTCGAATAACCAGACCCTGATATAGTAGACACTACGAGCCACCAAAAAACACCGCACAACGAAACCAAAAACACAGTGTCAAAAGCACAAAAACCCAAACCAAACCAGATCTCATCGAAAGAGAACCCCTCTGCAATCCAGAAATGCAGATCCTATCATCGCCTTTAAAACCACACCTAATGATTAGATCTACCCAACACACCCACAAATGACGTGAAATGCGTCGGTAACCCCCAGACCATAGAATCTAGAACTCACACCATGGACCAACACCACATAACCATGAGAAGCCCCTACCATTTTGAAGGTTAAAACAAGGATAATTCCATACAATTATTAGGTTCACCATGAATTTCAATCCTTCACGACACAACCACTAGAAGAGACCACACTCCACAAATGCACTGAGCATAAGCCAAGGCTAAACCAAGATGGTGGAGAGGAAGGTAGTGGTGTGGAGGAAACTAGCTAAACAAATCCCCTTATTAGATCAAGATATATTTCTACCAATTTGAGTTAGGTAGAGTGCATTAGGAAGGAATTATTTATATTATGTGGTATATCTATCTAATATACTATTTTGGTATACTATGGTAGGAATTTATATGGTTATTTTCAAGATATATGATAATCTAATATCTGTATGTTTGAGATCATTATATTTTAATATGGTGGTTTATTATTTATCATAGGTTTCCTTTCACTATAATTCCAAGTTATAATTTGATAAAATATTTGATATGAATCTATGTGTTATATTTTTTATTCGACATTGTAATATTGTGAGTATAATATACCAACATGGTGTTATCTGAGTATTTTCACCAATAAAAAAACTCTATCATACAGGGAGACACATGTGAGGTCACATAACTCTCTAAATTAGGTATATATACGGTGAAGATATTGGTGATGTTACATATATCCAAGTTATTTTATATATAAGTAATTTGAATCAGTTTCATGAAAAGTTTTATAAACATAAAAAACTAAAATCCCCATAACAGTGAATATAAAGTGATATATAATTGATTCACAATTTTCTTGATAGTAATTAAGTTCCCAAATTTGTGAAAAGTACAACACAAATTTTTTTAAGCCACAAATAAATTATCTTAATAAATTCTAACTCTGATAAATTCCTAAGTCATAATATGTATAAACCATGACTATCATTTACTAATGAGTACATAACTCACAAAAAATTACAGTCATGTTATACCCTTTACATGAGATTAAGAACTCTCTACCTATGAATTATATGGAAGAGGAGATGATGGTCGTAGATCATGTCCCTCCCCCATTTTAGGGGGAGGAGCACATCATGGTTCCAATGATTTCTTCCCATTGGGCTGTCACCTCTTTCATGATCCATAATTTTCATATATCCTTCCCTTGAATTGATCATTTCCCAAAGATTCCCCTATTAGGCGATGACATCCCCAAGCTCCCAATTTCTCTATTGGTGTTCATATAATCTTCATTAATCTGAATGTCATCTGTGTTCTTTGAGTCTTGGGTCAATTTCTTCTCCTCTTATAATCAACTAGGCTATGCTCAACCAATTTGTCAGTATAGCTCCGCTAAATATAATGGACATTCCCAAGTAATTTTTTGATGATATTTTAATTCGATTCAATCCATTTTTGCTACTATTATTTCCCATTCCTTCCCTATAAGAAAGATGATCACAATATATTAAGATGAGAATGTTGCTCGTAAGGAGGGAGACATAGATAGGGTTACTATGATAAATATGATGAAGGAAACAACTCCTATTTGTGGGAAAATTTATTTGTGAATGTGATACCAAGAACAATGTTTCAATCCTATGTGTCTATAGTGTCAGACTACCCCAATATAAGAAATTACTCTATTAGAATCTACAAGACCACGTTTTCCTCTAGGATTTTATAGAGGGTTCAATAGGATGTGATCAATATGGAACTTCACTTTGGCTGAATAAAATAGACCATGTATAACCTTGCACTTTTCCCACTAAATCATTTTTTTCGTTATGCGCTAATTCAAATGGATAGGGAAATCAACATACATTAGATTAAAATGCCGAAAAAGTGTTCTAGAAACTGTTAGTGTCTATATAGAATGAAAACATTCCAAAGGTTTATTTGTGAATTCCCTGGAATCACATGAAACATGCTCAATATTTGTTATAGAATCAATGCCTAAGATCATTTTAGATGATTCACTAGAATAAGATAATGATGGGTCCTCCAAAAATTCCATATATAATAAGGAATAATCTCAAAAATCATCATAAAATTATAGGGTGATTAATGTAGTAAAATATTTCCACTCAGTTATGGGAAATAGAAAAAAACATATTAATTAAATGAAATTATTCACTCTATATATGGGGAATAAATACAAAAATCCTATGTTTTTTTCTAAATTTCTGAAGATGATGATGAAAAATTTAGTAAGTAAATATGGTGTGTTAGTGGAGTTAATTTAAAATGCCAACTAGGAACAATATCTTAATGAAAATAGATTTAAGAATAGTAAGTAATATATTATAAGAAATTATTATACCTCTATCACTTCTCTGAAATGATAAATAACATATTCAATAGGTTTGTAAAAGCTACACAAGAAGACTATATTAAGGAGATGAAAAATTATACCATCATATTTCCTAAGGAAAAAGGAAAATCAAAGATATATTAGACAACCCTGGGGAGTTATAGAAAATATTAATTGTTGATATTAATTTATGATTGCTTCTACCTTGTTATGAATTATAATTTGTGATATTATCTTAAGATAAATACCATGTGGTATTATAATTTATAACCACTATCATTGTTGAGAACCTCAAGGCTAATCCAAATAATGAGATCATGGATTTTTCATAGAAATATCAACATGATCCTTCCATCCCAAGATATTAAGAATCCTAATATCCCATTTCCCCCTTTTTAATTTAGTCATAGATATATTTTCCTCTGAAATAATTATACATAGTTCCCACTAATATTTAGTAATTTTTAAAGTTTTAATATGGTTGGTTGAAAATCATAGTCATTGTTGATTGTAACTTAATCATATATCTTACAAGGAATATAAGTCATTCTCTGTGTGATATGAAATCTATAAGAGGAATATAAGTGCCTTAAAACAAATAAAATATTCATTGAAAATATATATTTATTATATTAATTAATTAAATTGGTTATGTAGTTAAATATATAAATAAAAATTACAAAATTTATTTACATGATATAAAAAATTATTGACATTTCATAAATAAAAAATAACAAACATTTTACAATTTCACATGCTTTATGAAAATTCAATAAATAAATTAAAACTAGCATTTTATATTTATATAAATATTTTATCTATCATATTATAATATTACATTTTACTCAATTTGAATTATTTTATATTTTAAATATTTTATATTTATGAAATTATAATATTTTTTATATCATGTATACAAATTTCATAATTTATATCAATATTTTACATAATATAAATATAACATATATTTTAGTTTTTTTTGAACTATAAATGAATCGAAGGAAAATTCTTTTGAAATGACTTAAATATATTTATAAATATGGACTCTTAACAAAAATATTTCATATCATTATTTATTAATAGTTTATTGATTAATACAAACACTTAATTTTACATTTTTAAAAAATTATAATCACCTTCATTAATAATTTAATATTAATATTTTTCCTAAATTATGGGAGAGTATGGGTTCAATGGTACTCCAGATCAAAATGAAGGTTATTAGGGTTGATTTTTTATTATGAAATTCCTATATGATTTGATTTTTGAGATTTTCGTTGGGGGATGAAACCCTAATTTGTTTCACTCTAATAAAGATTTGAAAGGGATTATGGATTTGAGCATTCCCACTCGGGATTAGATTTCACATGGTGATGATATAAATTGATGTATTTTTTCATCATTGATGTTTTATTCTCTATAATGGGTTATCCAAAAAGGTATGATTACACATGTTAAATAAAACAGGAAAGATATCATTGATAAGTTTAAAATCTAGGAATTTTATATTATTGATCATTTTTTTCTATTGGTGAAAAGAAATTAGAAATAGATGAATTGAAGATGACATTATCTTATATCCAGGGATTCTCTTAATGGAAATGTATTCCAATTAAAAAGTTTATTTTCACCTCCTGTTACCCAAATAGAAATTAAAGCATCGATCGTGGTGACAAGTGTCTATATCTACAAAGCTATAAATCCATATGATTCTAGATTGATATTTTCATTTAAATTTTTTAAATACAAGGAAACAATTTCAAATATGGATAAACATGACTAGAAGTTACTATATTTTTATAACCCTCAATGTTTTTTGATGTTTAATCCACTATTGGTATCCCAATAAAAATTTTCAAGGCTATGTAGAAGTATTTATTTGATGATACTGTTATAATTGTTGTAGTAGTTGATATGATTTATCTATTAATTAGTAAAGTTGTTCATTCAACTCCAAATGATGATATTAGTTTATTAATTCAATAAGAAAATCTTCCTCTAATTTGTGTGGATTTAAAAGTAATAAGTCATTTGAAAGATAAGTACTGCTATAATGTGATGTGTTTATTCTATTCCATTAAATTTAATAAGTAGAAGGGATGAAAAAAAATTAGATAAGGAAAGGAAGAGGAGGCTTTGATTCCACAAAAGTTAGTGTATAGGTGTCATGGCACAAATTTCCATAAATGGAAGAGGACTGAAAATATAAGGATAATTATAGTTATGAGCAGGGGCATGGGCATGTTAGGTTTAGTGTTGAACTGATGTAGAGGATGAGTAAAACTAATGCTAATTATTTTATTATAAAGGGAAGTGAGTTAAAAGAACAAAAATGTAGGTGTAAAGGTCTTGGAAACTTTCCTACCATAAATACATGATGGATGATATTTTAGGACTGGATGAGTAAGTTTTTTATTTGGAATACCATAATAATGGATTAGATAAATAGGTTTAGAAAATTATGATGGATGGGGGAACTCATGTTTTAGATAAGTAAAATGTTCTCATGTTGTAGTACATGGGTATGGTAATGATGATTATGATGATAATATGAATGGAAAGATAACTAATGTGATGAAATATTTGAGTGTAAGTACTGAGCTATCAGGGGATAGAGTGATGTCTCAGTGCATGCCTCACCAGATTCATAGGATTAGATGGCTACACACTATTTAATACAAGAGTATATTAGTGATTATAACATTTCTGATAAAATGGTGGGAATATAAGAATACTTCACTGAAGAAAACGTATTCCAAAGGAGAACATGTAAAAATTCTATGAAAAATGGAAATTGGTTCTACTTGAGAAAGTGGGTTTAAAAAAGGTTATCCCCTAATAAATAAAGACATAAAATATTATTCTAATATTTATAGAAACATTTTATATGATCTATTGAGTATTTCTTATATCTTCTTGATTCTAATGATGAATTTGATTAACGAAATGAATTTTCATATTATGAAAACATATAATTTTTTCAATTGTTTGAATTTCTTTTGGATTGTGGATAGGGATGTCATTTGTATTCCCATATTAACATTATTGTTTTTTTCATTTTAATAAGTGTGATAGTGAGTCACCTTTCACATTTCTTTATCTAATTCAATTAGTAATCATTTTATATCAAAATTTTAAATTCATACCATGTAAAATATTTACTTCAACATCATGATTTAATATTAAAGATATTAATATACTAAATGATTTATAAAAATTTAGTAATTTATTATATTGATTTTATAGTTAATATACAACTTATAAATTAAATAAATTTATTAAAATTATAATTTTATAATACATATATAAATTGTAAAATATATATTCATTTTAGTCATATTTTTACAAAGATAAAAGTGAAATAATGATTCCATTTCCATTGATATTTTCTTGGATATCAATTTATTGTCACCATTTAATGTAAGAGATATCATTTCATAAAAATTACAATAAGATTTTTTTGTAAACATATATTATATCTCTACATCATGGTAATTTATTATTAAAATAAATTAAAATATAATAGAAATTTATATCTCCTTTTGGTTCCATTTTTGTTTATTGTGGGGGTTCTATAGACAAATATACAAAACAAATCCTCTTCAATTTGTAATATTAATATTTTGGTCCTAATAAATTTTAATAGAGAATATTCATGATATATTTACATTATTATTTAATCCCATAATATTTCTTAAAAAAATACATGTCCCCAAGTCAAACTAGGAAACTGAATTATCATCAGAAATGAACCAGTGATGAGGTATCAATACATTATTAATGGTTTATGTAGAAAACATTGAGTGTGAAATTAAATATAATTATTTTCACGAATAATTTTAATCAATATACAATAATAATTAGAATAATTAGCTGAATATACTATAATATTATCAATTAGAATATTCCTAATTGAGGAATATAGTAATTGGGACATAAATTTGACTATTTGGGTTGTCAATCTCATTAATTAATAGTTACTAATTGATAATAAGCACCCATGGTACAATCTATTAGGTGTAAAAAGAAAAATTATAAAATTTCTAAATGTTCTATATGGAAGATTTATTGTCAAAATATATCGTAATGAATTCTTTCCAAGAATATATTAAAACCCACAATAAATTGTTTTTTAATAACCTTATAATTACTATTGTCATAGAATAAGTAGTGCATAAATAATCTTCCATGATCCATCACCAAAGAAATACCTCTTATATTATTAGTAAATACATTCGTGACCCTTGAATCCTTCCTTTAATTGGATATGAATTGGAGACTAGTACTGATGGTGGAAATAAAACCTAATGGGGGACATTTACCTCTATAATCCCATAAATGATAAAATAAGGCACAAAAAAACAATATATAAAATAAACAAACAAACCCATAATATAATAAAAATTATTTAATGAAAAAGATATACAAAGTAACCAAAATAAATACCAAGGAAAACTCATATGGAAACAACTTTTACTCCAACTATGATGGAAACTTCCTTAGAAAGAAATGTTTTTCCTGATCAACAACATCATTATGAAAATATATAAAAACCATATATAGAATATAAAGGTGAAAACAAAATTATACTAAGCTGGTACCCCCCAAAACTCTCATTCCAATATAATTGAATATTATTAATGTCTCTATGAATAAACAAAGAAACTGAATAGTTACCTATAAAAGGTATAATATAAGCCAACGTCACCACAATATACACACAAAATCCATACACAACTATCATAGTTTTGTAACCAATAAAATCTACATCTATAAAGAAATATGTATGCACTTACCCATTTATCTACTTACCCAAATGTACCAATGACATAAGTCCACACACTCCTAACCCCTTCTAATCCATATATTTTAACCACATGCTATATCAAAACCTTAACAGAGTAACCAAAACAATATACCATGTACTATAACCACATACCACATCAGTATTTAATAACCACATTAGTTAAATATTTCCACATCACTTATACATTCCATTACTATATAACCACACTACGTCTAGAGAGGAGTGTAGGAAAAATGATTTTGTAAACCATCAATATCTCCCACATCCTAGATAATAGGGTTTTCCTAGAACCCAAAGCACATATAATCACTGATAAGATTACTTTAAGTGGGTGGTGGTGTGTACAAAATATAAATACTACAGTGGACATATATAGTGTAATTCCCAAGTCCAACAAATGGTCAACTCCCTATTCAACACATCTACAACCAAAACACATTTATCCATCATCTTCGACACACATCGTCAATCACTTACATTACTAAAAAAAAATCACCACTATGACTATATATAAACAAAACACATACATGAATATTTCTCATATTTTTTATCCCATTTACACTAAAAAATTTACGTTTGTTACCCTCATACCTTCATTAACCATACTAATTCATATACCACCCATTTAATATCATTTATATTTTATTTTTCATATAATATTTCACTACATTAACTTTTCATATTCATAACATCATAATTTTTTAGAATATACTCCCATTCCACATTAGTCATTAAATTTATATTATTACATCATGCTTCCATAATCACAGGAATATACAACAATAACCACCTTAAACTCTTCGAATAAGAAATATAATAATTCTCATCAACAAAAATTCTGATACTCACAATGATGAAAGATATACTAAACCTCTTACACCGTTAACAAAATAAAATAATAATATCAAACAAACCATCCCCTATTATTTTTCATTATTACAAACGTATCTATCCATTCTAATCGTAAGGACATAAATAAAAAAATTATATTTTTTTCAAAATTTGTACCATTATCATATTTAATTTTCTTAACCAAGATAAATAATGATGTATAATATTCCATAAAAACACCCTTAAATTGAAAAATATGTTATCATAAAAGTAAATTTAAAAATAACATATCAATAAAAAATAAATCTTGTAAAAAATATATTACTAACTTTTCCCCTTACATTCTAATTAATCCCATTCCTTATCTTTCATAGTAAAATATAAATTATGTATCTAAAGAATTTAAAGTGACAATTAATCTAAATTAACATATGAATAAAATAGAATGAATCTGAATACTATACATTAAATTATTCTTTGAAAAGTGTACCTCCAGGAAGGGATGAATGAAATTATAATATGATAAAAACTCATAAGGATATTCCTGAAATCCTATAACATATAAATTATTAACCAACCCTTTATCCTTACTAAAAAAACTCCATTTCCATAATAACATTTAAGAGAAAGAATAAAATAAAGGAATAGAGGAAATTAATGGAAATAACATCTCAGATTTCAAGAACTGAATCACATCAATCAAAGGGCTCAAGAGAGAAACATGGGAGTTCAAACGAACCAATACTAAGCCTCCAGGATATCTAGGTCAGAGTAAAATGTAATTAATTGAATAAAATTTTAGAAACCACTTATATTTATTATTTTTAATGAATATTATAAAATCATGATATAAAACCGCTTGTTACAAAAATATGAGGTCCATTCAACAGGTCTTATGAAAACCATGATATAATCCCCTTATATCCCGCCCATAAATCCCGGCCAATGAAATTTATATTTTGATAGGGAAGAATAACATTATGGATTAAGGTTATATGTTATGAATTATTGTTTAATCTTTAAACCATCAAAACATAGAACTTTCAACCCTTATTCAAATATATTATCAAATAAATTGATCCCTGAAATAAAAAATAATCACAATGAAATAATCATGAAAAATAATTCTATAAGTAGAATGTGGATATCCTAGCCTTAGGAATCAGGATGTAATCTAATTATTTATTCCAAAATTTTATAAAAAATGGTGTAACCATCCTACCATAACTTACATAGGTAATACCCCTTTATTTACACCATTGGGTAATAAATTACAGTGTAATGGAAATCTATTACATGTTGATTTGTTTTTTAGTGGATATTTATATCCTAAACATAAATTATCATCCACCATCCACCTATGAACCCACTCCCAACAACTTTATATCCCCAAATCACAAATTATATGAATAGGAAAACTTTGAGCCTCTAAATTATGTACCTATAAAAAATTTACATTCATAATAAGAAAAAATAGTCCTCAAAAAAAAATATCCATGAAAACAAAACACTATGTAAGATACATTTCAAATAAGAATATACCCTTTAAAAAGCATAAAAACATATTAAAAATAATGATAAACATCAATAATATTAGTATAATAAAAAACACAACATCTCAAAAAAATAAAATTAAAACTGAAAACAACCATAGTTACTTAGCTCAAATATATCAATCCTCCTCTTATGTATATTCCCCAACGCCACCATGAATCCACAAGACATAAAAAAAAGGAATAATTCAAACTTATAGAAAATTATCTTAAATTTTTTGAATCTTAATATAATGATATATAAAATTCATATCCACATTAATATCAATTTCAACCTAATATTTAACATGAGAATTATCTTTTTGATATATTTGATGTCATGATACATATAAAATTTCATGAATTAAATATATTAGTGGAGTTAGATCTAACTTATAAAACACTTTTTAAACTCTCTATAATACCTATAAAAATATATAAAATCAATGGGAAATATTGCCTTCTCTACCAAGCATCCCATAACCATGATATGGAAAAAATTTCTGAAAGACACGAAAAATAACCTCAAAATCATGTGGTCTCCTCCTCTGATCAACATTTGACTTATAATGGTCTTGAGTATCCTTGATCCACTCTTGAATCACCTAAAAATTCACTATCATTCTATTTACCAAATATTTTCCAAGAATTGATAACACTTAAACCATAGTATAGTATAATGTATATCTTCATGTGTACCCATAAAACACCTTGAATGGATACACACCAACGGACGCATGATAGATATTATTATAGAAATGTTCAAAAAAATAGATTCATTACTTGTGAACCTCAAAAAATAAAAACTGATTGAATACAACATTCCCTATAATGTCAATATTGTTTAATCTATTTGTCCATCCTTTTTAAGGATGAAAGAAAATAATTTTTTATAACTGATATCCAAAATAATGTTACATAACCTTAAAAATACTTTATGTAAAATAATAATCCTGATTACATAGGATTATAACACCTTGAGTTTTTATAAAATATTTTTTCTGAATAACTTTTATTTTTTCAATATCTTGCATTACAGGAAATACTATGTTTTAATAAAAAAATATACTATTAACATTATTATTTTGAAAATATCACTATAAACTAGCTGTTGAACTTAGTGAAATGAATAAGAGTTATTTTTTTAAAAATTAATTATAACGGTTTTTAAAAAATAAATCATGTTGAAAAAATAACTTATTTTTTAGTAATGTATTTATATGATTGAAAAATACTATTTTCTAAAATTAATTTTTTGATTGATTTTTATGACCAAATAATAAAATTAATTTCTTATAAGTTAAAACTTTATTTGAAATAATAAAATTATTTTTGATATGAACATGTCAAAATTATCTTTGAGTAATTTTTTTTAAAATTTCTGAAATTATTAAATTTTTGATGAATAATAAAAAGTACTATTTTTTATTAAAAACTCCATATTTATTCAACGAATTCATCATCTTGTTTAAAAATTTATTAATAGTGAAATTAGTTTTATTATTTTATTAGTAAACAAAATTTTTTAATCAGAACCAAGTTAAGGTTGACTATTGATATCTAAACATTCCATAATTATGAATATTCTCTCATTGGAAAACATTTGTTTGTCATGTCAAATGGTTTAATTTAAAATTAAAATTTGAAACTTCTGATAATTTAATTTTGAAAAATTAATTGCATATATGAAATCATAATAATTAATTTTATATAATAAATTCAAATTAAGTTTTATCAAAATGAATAGTAAAAAGGGGAAAAAGTTATTACTCTAGTTAAGGTAAAAACAAGTTTATCGTAGGGTTAAATTAAAAAAATAAGAGATAAACTGAACTAAAAAATATTATAACACTATTTATATTGAAATATTTAGAAATTATATCTTATAAGGTTAATAAATGTGTAGTCTTGGATCCTTTTTTCATGTTTAAAACATGGTTATAACTTTTTCTTTTTGAAAATTCCAAGTCTGTCCTCTCCCCCACTTATAATTGGGAACACCCTCTACTGTCCAATTATTATATATAAAATCTATTATTTTATAAATTAACTACCAAAATTATTTCTTTAATATCCTCCCCACATATTTTAGGAATTTTGATACTTTTAATACACCATTAAAAAGCTTATGGTAAAATCCTAAAGTGGTTATTCAAAGAAGATGTATCATTCTCAACCGATCATTAATATTTTATTTATTATTCCCATCATTGAAATATTATTCAATTATGATAATATAATAACATAATTATCTCCAATATACTAATATATTATCATGTTAATGGAATAATCTATTTTCACCTCCTATTATATTAGATGGGAAATGAAACCATCAATTGTGTGTACGACAAAATACTACCTGAAGAAGCAATATATTTCATTTTCTATCACCATATCTCAATTATTGGTATAATTATGGATATATATATATATATAAATAATATTTGTTACATTATTATACATATGTAATTATAATATCGCATATACCCCAACACATTCCATTTTATGGGAATATGATAATATCGCTCATGTGTACGGTGGACTACTGACTCCCTTAATGAAGTGATTCATTTTTTAATTAAGATTTAAAATGAAGAAAATAAGGGTAAATTTAGTGAAAAAATGTGATATATAATAAATAATAATAACTATATAAAGATAAATTATTATTTACCTTTCCATTATTTTATTTATCGAGAAATTGGAAACAACATCCATGTGCATGTATAACCTACCATCTTCGTAAATTATGTCTTTAATTTTCTACCTTTAAAATTTATGGATTAATATAAATACCAATATTATTATTATATATATTTATATAATTTTTAAAATTAGATATATAACGGTACCATGATCAATATAAAATCACAAAAAATACTACACCAAAACATACACAAAAAATAAAGTAATTAATACCTAAAACGTGATTTTAACCAGGGAATATTAATAAATATATTAAAAGATCATAAGTAAATAATATAATATATTATATATACGAATATAGTTATTTATTATATGTATAATAAACCTATATTTATTATACAAGAGGTTAGAATGTATGTGAAGTAATTTAAAACTTAATTTAAATGATTTTTTATCTTAGTTTTATTTTTGTGGGACAAATTTCTTATACACTAATTATTTATATTTTTTGTCACATATATACTACACATAAATGTATATGTTGATCATTAGGGGTTATAAATATCCATATAATTTAATTTCTTTCAATGGTATTATGATTCAAAAGATACCAAAGTGGTAAAGGTTTGATGTTACATCTCACTATTTATCAGCATTCATTATGGTAGTGATTACAATGAAGATATATTATTATAAAATAATATAAAACTCATTAATTTACTTCTCCTATAGTTATTTATTAAAATAACATTTTTTTAGTTCACTTTACTCTTTTTATGTACTAATGATTCAAAAACAATGGTTTTACGGGAAAAATTGAATTTGTTTTTATCTTTGATCCCTTTTTCTTCCATGTCTATATTCTACAAAAATGTTTTCAACAATGATTTTACACTATCCAATAATTTTTAAAAGCTTTATATCCATGTAAGAATTTTAAATTTTTTATAAAATGAATATTTTTATCATTTTTTGAATGAGTTAGATTTGAATTTTTAATTAAAATGTTTTACAGATATTTGTTTTAACATGTACAACATTAACAATATTTTCAAAACAATGAATAGTCATGTTTTTTATTATTATTTTTGATGATTTCTAGTTTCATATCAAATAAATTTTTTCCCTTAATAATTAGGATACTTATATATATGAAATAATTTTGTTTATAAGAAAAGAATATTTTCCTCAAGAATGTTATGATGATAATTTAAAAAATTTCTATTTATCAATTATAATAGCCTTTAGTGTTGTTTATATTTTACCGTGGATATGATCTAATGGTAGTATAATTACAAATAATTTGAATGGTTTCTGTTAATTTGTATGATGAAAATATTTTTATGAAACTCATCCCTTTTCCATAGGGTATTATATGATTAATTGTTTAAATGTATATGAAATCCATTTCTTTTACATGGTTTATGCTATGATGAAATGTTTACGAAACCCATTTAATTTTTTGTTGGTTATGACATGATGACTATTTTGTGATCATGTGGCACAATAATTTATGTATTATTTGATGGGTGGGACCTATATATCCCTCCAAATTATTTGGTAACATTTTATATCTCATTAGATAATGATGGGAAAAAGATGATGTGTTTGATCCACTATTCTAAACATAATGATGTAAATAATCCACTATAAGAAACAAGTGATATTTCCTGATCTATTATGAAATCGGAAATAGGTATTGATTGTCGATATGTTATGATTTTATTCCTTCATATGATAATCTTGATATATTAAATGTTTTCTATACTTCTGATTGTACCAGACTTATATAACATGAACATATGGTTCATGACTGATTTATGATGATTTATCACTTTTATGTTTTATGTATTTTGAAATGACCATTTTTTATTCTGTGGATCATTCTTATGATCAATGTTAGTTTTGTTTGAAGTTTTTAATTTATATTTATAATATCATACCCTTATTCTTATCTTATGCTTCTATATGATCATCGATGGATATATTTCATGTTCACCCATAACTAACATCTTAGCTCACCCTTTCTTACGTTTCCTTTCCCAAGGTTATGAAAAAATGTTTAATTAGGGTATTTATATGATGAGCACCAAATGAGATGATATTTATGGAATATTTTTTAGATATTTCATGAAATAAGAAGAGTGTGTAACTAGTCTCCCAATACACTAAATCTTCATGATCCTTGGGTCTTTATTCGTGATATGTATTGAATATTCATCTATTATGATGAAATATCAATGTTTTAAAAGCCTGGGTCATTATAGTTGGTATTAGATAAAGGTTTAATTATCCTTTGGAAAATAGGATGATATATATTTATTATGATACCCATGGATAACTCTAAAGGTAATTCTACAGATAAGTCTAAGTATAGGAAAATATCAAGTAATTTTAGTGAAGTATAGATAGAATAGATTTAATGAAATTAAACCCCTATCTGGATACTAAAAGTTGACATGGATTTGTAATAATATTTTATATCATTAATAACATCAAAAAGGGTAAATTTATATGGGCTTGATCATCACCTAGTTCTTGATTGTGGACCTTACTACACAACTAGTATGACACTCTGAGGGGATATGCTTTGGAAATTCAGAAACTCTTTATAATCCATCATGAAGGATTTGAATAATGACCTTGAATGATCAAGGTTATACTGATGGTTTCATTGAAGGTGTCATGGTTTATACATACATTAAGTGATTTTTCATAATTATGTGGTTTCCCACAATGATTATTGTTTTTTACACTATGCCTTTTAGTTTTAGTTAATGTATGAACCCCAAAGGAACTATGGTAATGCCGAATACAATATAAAATTTAATTATATTCATAGAGATAAACTAAATGTTATGGGAGATGGATTAGAAAATATTTTTTCTATACTCAGACAAATTTCTTAGTCAATGAATCATTAAAAAATTACTTATTAGAAAAGAAGGAAAAATATTTTGTTGATTACTTCATGAGGAAACATCCAACTTATTTTAGAGATTATTCTCCTACACTAGTTTCTAAGAACTATACCAGTACCAGTAAAATTATATTTTCTATTCTCTAGTATTTTGAGTATGAAAAAATCATTTTGGATGTCTACTATTTGATAGGTGATATAGATAAATGGTGTAATCTTGTCAATAAAATAAGAAAACAACATGATACTGACTCCAAAGAGTGGGATGAGATTAAAAGATTATTGTTCAAAAAGTACATTCCTTACATTTTTCAAAAGAGAACAATGAAGGAATTCCTTGAGCTAGAAAAAGGATTATGAATCTATTGGTACCCATGTGGAAAATTTTACTGGACATGTAAGGTACTCTTCTGGTATTATCATCCAAACTAAATGTAATGTCCATGGATTCTTCTACGGCTTAAAACTGAGTATCCAAAGGTAGTTAGAAGTTATATAATTAAGTATTTATAATGAAATAATTCAATATGTTATCATGGTGAATATGGAGATTGGATGTACCCATTAATCTCATGGTTTTGATATGAAAATAAATATGGAATTCAAAGGAAACTATGAAAACAATGGAGAGAAGAAGATGAGATTTACCTAATGCATGAAGTATGGAAGGAAGCATATTGGAAATTGACTTATGGTAACTAATAAATGTTTTTAGTGAAGAATGGAATTCAATCAAGAATCTGAATATCTATGTGATGATAAAAGGTTAGCTAACAATAAAAATAATGGGAATATCTATAGAATTCACCTCCCACAATTTAGAGTTTCAAATATAAGGAGTTTGGGAATTATTCATTCAATAGATTAATTCAATGCTCAATGATGATGATCAACATTAGAAACCTATTAGGATGAGGGACTAGTGGAAGTATCATGTAACCCCTATTTCTGATTAGGGTTATAATAACTATGTGTTGAAAGGTACACTTACCTTCCTATTTGTAACTACTAACGTATTATTAGACTCTAGGGAGATAACATTATTAGAAAATAAATCCATAGTTAGTGTTTATAATCATTGATATAAAATCCTAAACCATGTTTATAGGTAACACCCTTGGTTTTATAGGTCTTGTATCCATTAGTAAGGAAATAGGGCTAATTCTACTTCCATGGGTTGAAACCATGGCTCTAGGTACATAACCAAGGTTCAAACCCTGGAAATAGAGAAATTGAAATGGTTTCCTCTTTGGAAATACAACTATATCCACATTTTTAAATCATGTCCATTACTAATCCCATGAAGGTTTATAACCACGATTTAATACCTTTACAATCGACTGGTAGCCATAGTTTCTACTGTGGAGATACCCCTATAGCCACAATTTGTAATTGTGGATTTTTATTCTACTACAAAAACCTGTAACCATGATTTATAATCATGGATAGAAGGGTGTTTCCATGGTAGAATCCATGTATATAGTCTTCTATACCAACCTTAAAAAAGTTTAGCTTCCTTGCTACTCCTTCCAAAAAAATCAGACACCACGCCATAGTATAATTCAGTAATAAAAAAATGAAAATCAATTTTACTATAATATAAATAAACTATATAATAAAATTTAATCTATAAATAAAACAATAATACAATTTACATTATAAATTAGTCTGAATATCATCCATCAAAACCATCTTAATCCTCATCCACACTGTATATAGATACACCATCACCACCTATCACACCACCATCATTGTCATCCTCCTAAGCATTATCATGGTCATGGACATGGGAAAGGGCATGAGCATCAATAATAGAAATGAAACTAGAATTAGTAGTATTAGATTAATACGCATAAAGATAATGAAACATCATTAAAAAATAATTTTTCACAATATCATCCTCTAGTGGAAGTGAAGAATAATGTATGTATATATCATTCATCAAAGGTTTATTTATCATCTTTCGATGCAGACTATCTTCTCTTTCTTTTTGAGTATTTTTTGATTGTGACATTCAATTTTTCCTTAGTTACCTTACTTGTACTAGTATATTAAGAAATTATACTGGATTTCCAGTATCTAGAAGGAACAATATTCTTACCAGATCGACAACACACACTTCCAAGATTTTCTGATCTTAATTCCTAAGGTAGATGATCCTTTAGGGAATGATTGTTACATTATTTTTCTTTGAAACCATCCAAATAAATCTTTTGAGTAATATGTAATAGGAACTAAAATGAAAAAATAAATAAATAAATAAAATAAAAAAAAAATAAAAAAATTGAAATATATATATAATTGCATCCGGGGTGTCATTGTTTACCATAATACCTTATCTCTTTTTCCTACTTATACAAAAAAGGTAGAGAGAGGAATGCAACATTGGATATTCAACGCCTAATCCTATGAAAGGAACTAAATAAAGAAATATTAGATTACCTACATCCAATATTTTAAATAATTTTCATTTTTGAAGAAAATAATGTTACTATGGTGGCAATGGCCCTGAAATATATTTTGGTCAATGAAAAAACCCTATAAAATAGTATCATATCAATAGGGAAATAATAATGAAATGATATTTTAATTTTTTGTTCATAAATTTATTTATTTTTATAAATTAATTATATTTCAATAATCATAAACATCATTCATTGATTTATGGATTCATTTTAGTGCGTGAACGAGACTATACAAGGTTTTACCAAATAATGGGATCAATTTGAGTAATCTTTAATTTAATAGTTTTAAATAAACAAGTTGATGGGGGTGAATATTACATTATGAAAATTAAGATTAATAAATAGCATTAGGATTTTGTTATACGCATATAGAAGTGGTATACTTTGTTTAATTACATTTAATATACAATGTAAGTGGTAAAAAATTGTAATATTCTGTTGAAAAACAATGTATCTTGAATTTAGTATTTTATGTTTTTATACCTCTTAAAGGAACACATTATTGTGCTTCCCATTTACATGAACACAAAAATGATTTTATGAATTTATATCTATGGGAAAACAAATAATTTATTCCATAATAATTGGTACAAACATGACAAAGTATCAAATAAAAAAATTAGAGGGTCTCCTATGCTGACACCTCAAGAAATGATTAATGGGTGGAATTGAAAATTTCTAAATTATGACTAATGTATCATTCTATTGAGTGTGAAAAAATTGAATTTAAATTTTATCATGTATTATTATATTTATTCTTCTAAAATTATTTCCCTGTAATTTCAAATATTGATATTAATGAATATTTACTACAATATATTGGAAAACACATGAAGTTCAAGTAAATGAATTGATTTAAATATAAATGGAAAGCATTAAAATTTCAATTGTGTATCATTAAAACGAAAATAATAAATAATAAATATATACACATTAAATGTGAACTAATATAAAGTAGAATCTAATATGTAATTAAAAAAATGTTTAACTTGTTAAAGGAAATAACTAAAGCATTATGAACATTTATATTTGTAATGAATAATATAGAAAAACATTTAATTAATTAAAATGAATAATACAAAAATTTATTTAATACACAGACATGAAACATCACAGATAATAATACGATGGAATTATTAAAAAAATAATATATACATATTATAAATTAAACATATTCAAGATTTTACATAGATTCTATATTAAACATAAAATACTCAGTGTGTTATATAGATTAAAAAGTAATTCCAAATTACAGTAGTTACATGGATAAAAAATAAATTAACTAGATTTTAAAATGCTTTCATATTACACACACATTCTATACATAAATTCTGGATTTCTTAAAAATTAATTTTACAAAAATTCCAAACATCATAATATATAATATATGGGTATATTAAAATACACAAATTCTAGTTTTGAGATGCATTACACATAAAAACTGAACATGGAAATGTCTACATTAGACACAAAAAGAATGTAGATTCATATTAATGATTATAAAATGATAATAGCGTGATATTTACATTAAAATTTATGAAAACAAAAATTCTAATTTTAAATGGTTTATATCATTATTTATAAAAATATTCCAAATTATCTGTATTGTTACATTATAGTTTTGTAACACATATGTTTGTAAAACATGTGTCAATTGAAATTGATATGATATAAAATTTTAATTTTATTATTATATGAAATTATTCTCAATAACAATTTTTTGTTACATATAAATTGTAATCTAGAATTTTTATACATGGGTAAACATATTTGAAATAGTTTTTTCATTTGAAATTATGTTATCATGTTACATAATTTACAAATTCAATATAGATATTACACTTGAAAATGATACACAAATGAGACAACTAAACATTAGTTATGATATAAAAATTAATGAATAGTAAAATGAGACAATCAGACATAAGTTAGGAAAAATTGGAGATTATAAAACACTGGTCATACACCGAATGAAGATTATAAACATTGATATAAAATAATGGGTTTATATAAAAAACACACATACAGTCCATATTTTTCATTACAGTTTATAATAATAATTTTTCCATGTCATTTATTTTCATGATTCTAGATTATATTATAGATATTATTGATTTTTAACAAAAATATTTCATCTTATAAATAGTTTATTGCCTTCTAATTTTTTTATACATTGATACATATTACAGATGATTCACATTCTGAAATATATATTCAAAATTTCATTGATGATTGTTATTATACCAAGAATATTTCATTATAGTTGAAATCAGGTAACAATTAAAAATTATAAGAAATATATTTATATACTTAGATTGTATTTTTTATTACATACAACAATTAAAAGTTATAAATAATTATTATATGCATATTTTAATTTGGTTATACTATAAAAAATACAGTTTCTAAAAAAAAGGAAGATTTAAGATATTTCATTGGTCATGACACATATTATTCCCAATTATATAAACATTATACACATTTAACACATAGTTAATTGACATGTGATGAAAGATATTTGCACTAAATTATAAATAAGGGCATAAAATATTAACATAATTAATATAATTTCCATATGATGAAACAAAGATATAATAAACAATATAATTGAGATAAAAATTACAAAATTTTGATGTTTTTAAAAATTCATTAAATTAAAACATAAATTAATTTCACACAAATATTATAGAGAAACAAATTTACATAATTAGAATACTAGTTCTAAAAAACATAGTAGAAGAAGATGGAATGTTTATCACTTAGGGATTTTAAGTTGGAATTAATATTTATTTCAATATTTTCTCCCGTTTAAAATGAGTAATGACCCATAGAATATAATGTGATTCAATCCTTAATAAATGAGTCATTATCAATTAAACAAAATAAAAGTTAATGGAATATTTTGACTCATTTTTTAGGGATAAAAAAGTCTATTATTCTAGAAATTATATAATTAAAGATAATTTCCATACATTTACTATGAGTCAATCCAATACGTTTTAGAGGGGTGATGATATACATTGTAGGATACAAATACAAAATTTAAATATGAAAAACTAATCTTTCAAATAAATAATTATGTGAAGGAAGATGCATTTTCAAATTTATACAATTCATATTAGAGAAACCATATTACATTCCATTGAAGGATAATATTAATTCACATTACCCTAGTTTATAAAAATTTGAGTAAATTTTATCACATAGAATAATTGGAAACTCAACATTAGATTAGTGGTAAATATTACTAAACATTAATAGAGAATGATACTGCAATTGAAATTGTCATTGAGAACTTTGAGAGCACTTAATATCTCTAAATAAATAACGAGTGTGAGACTTCATCGAAACGACTAAAGATTATTTAAATAAAATCATCAATCGAATGAATTAAAGAATAAATTGACACCCAAAAAATTATGTTTTGGGAAAGATATTAATGAATTCTAAATTAATTAACTTATGGATATAAATTAAAAACCTAAAAATTATTATAAACATGACATTCAAGCTAGATTACATATTAAAAACAATGAAAGAATATGTAAGAAATATATGAAGATTTTGAGTAGATTTAGAATGCACCAACAAACATTCCCCACAACTAGAAGAGACTTGATAGGGATTCAAGAGTTGTACATTAACTTTGAAATCAAAATTAGAAATTAAAATAAGGATTAAACTTCTGTGAATAATGGAAAAATTATGTCCTATGAATAGGGAGTTTAAAGAACAATAAATGTCTTTGATGAATCTAAAAATCAAAGGCTAAAAAATAAATATATTTATAATGTTTCATGATCCGGCACCAAGATTGAAGGTGTAAAATTACATAAGGTTTAACTTTTCAATGAGGGTCATAAAATTAAAAATGGAAAGAAATGGGGACAAAACTTCTTCCTATAAGTGGGTACATATGAGGATAAATTTAGAAAATATATAGTAGAATTTTAATTATTTGGAAGCAAGGGGAATTAGTCATGGAAAACATGTATTGGTTCCAAATAATGAATAAAAAGATCCAATGGGACTTTATTTGAACTGAAATGGGAGAATTTAATCCTAGACTATAAAAATATTATTCTTATAAGGTAACCATGTGATTCTGGAAGAAAAAAAAACCATAACCCCAATATTGATACTTAAATTCTCAACATTTGATCTTTATCTAATGAAATTTGATTCTCATCCAATGACATCTCAATATCACTAATCAGTATCGAATTAGTTGCATATAAAAACTCTAAAAATGGTTTAGTTTATTATGATTATGATGGAATTTAAATGGTACATGTAAAAATAAGTGGAACCTATGTAATATTACACTACCATTAAGATCCAGGGTCTCAGAAAGCCGGCTCTAATTTTATTAAACAAAAAGTAAGGTACAAGAGATTTGGCCTTACAGGGGGAAGTACAAGAACATGAATAAGTCACGACCCGCATATCATCATCCACCATGATAACGTAGGTATAAGGGATCTTGAATGACCACATGGTGCTCATCCCCACAATAGCCTCCTTCAAGAGGGCATCAACAATCTGATTTGCCTCCCTATAAATATGAGAAATGGAAATCTGAAGGCAACTGTCCTGGTTGAGAGAGGAGATCCAATGAGGAAGGAGTCGCCAAGGCACATCACTAGTATGTGTTCCAAAATCCTTTACAGCATGTTGAGAGTCTAATTCAATCCAGAGAGGTGACCATTTGTAATAAACATCATATTTGATAGAGTAGATCACACCACAAAGTTCAGCTTCAAATGCAGTACTTTGGCCGATAAAGTGGAGGAAGCAACCTTTGACAAAACTGTAGTAAGGAACACACCTCCACATCCTGAGGGTCCAGGATAGCTAGAAGCAGCACCATCAATGTTGAATTTAATGCTAGGAGGGATCGATTGAATCCATCTGATGAATTTGAATTCAAGAGGCTACTTCTGCTTCCCTGCCACACCAAGTATCCGCAGAGTCCACCAATCCTTGAATGAATTATGCATCATGATAGATTAAACAACATCATAAACATGAATATACCTATGTATGGAAAGATAATTAGCATGAAAACAAGCTAGTTCACTCTCAAAGATCGCCAAATTGCGTGCATCCCAAATAACATTTATGACTGATGCAGTAGCCACAATGTGCAGATTGTGGACCTGCCCACTCTTTCCATCCTCACAGAGTCACAACATAATCTACTCAAGATTTCTGCAGCGATAGACATCAAAATAGAACAAATAAATAATGTATTTCCACAGATGCTGAGCATAATAACAGTCCAGGAAGAGGTGTTGGATATTATCTGTAGCCCGCATACACAAAGGGCAGGCAAAGGCAAGATGGTTCCCACATATCTATAGTTGGTCATGCGTATAGAGTTGGTTCCTCCAAATCCTACAAAGAAGAACCATTCTATATGGTAGAACAAAAAGGGTCCTTAAATTGAAGCATCCACTTGGGTGGTCTTTGATAGCCCAAGTTCATAGCATAATACTCTTTGGTGTTGAAGCGATCATCTGAATTAGGCTTCCAGATCAAGGTATCCTCCTCCATGAAAACATAATTCTGAATTTCATGTAGAGACTGATTGGAAAGAACATCTGTAAGAGTGTGATATTGGTTCATGGCATCAGCCACAGACAGCAAAGCCATAGTGGATGGGATGGAAGTGATATCAGTAGGGCTATCCAGCCAAGATGTATGCTAGCAATTAAGTATGGAGTCTCTACTAACCAGCAACTTCAAGTGTTGCATAATGTCATGAAAGGAGTGAAGAATAGAGGGCAAAAAATAGGAGAGAAGATAGTGTAGATATCCACTAAACAACCATTGTTTGAACCTGTAGGACAATAAATCATCTGAATCCTCATTAGAAGACACCAGGTTCCAAGTCAACTTATTAATCAAACTATCATTGAAAGTCCTGATGTCATTGACCCCCTGGACTCCCATCTCAAAAGGCTTGACACAATCCCTCCAAGAAATAATTTTGAGTTTCCACTCATGAAATTAGCTTGAACATATGATGTTTCTAACCATGATTTGAAGATGATTCAACATACATTTGGGACATCTATAGAGGGAAAAATAATACACAATCTTGGAAGTAATGACTGAGTTGATGAGGCAAACCCTCACCATATGTGACATTGGCTTGCCCTTCCATCTAGCAAGCTAATTAAAGACTCCAGAATATATGTCCTCCAGGTATTGGTGCTTCAATTTTTTCCTGTATGAATTAATTTCATTTCAATTTCATTTATTTTTATTTTTATTTGGTTTCTCCTATAAATACGAAATTATATAATTTAATTAAAATAAATAAAATATGTAATTTATACATTAATGACCAATTTCAATTAAATAAATGATTCTATATATAAATTTATTGAATAACTTAAACTTTAGACTCTTATAATAACTGATGATGTATCTATTTATCTATATTAGGAAATTAGGAATGATTGAAATTTTTTCAAGCGTGATATCAACTCTCTCTTTCCAACCAACATAAAAATAAAACTTGTATGATCACCACATATCACCCAAATTCATTAACATTTTGGAAATTTTAATTTTATATATTAGGAAAATTATATAATGGTTTCATTAAAGAGGTATCTATTAAAATAATATTAAAAATTAAAATATATAAAATTTGAATAACATTACTTATCGAAATCTCTTCATAGACATCGTTCTTTATAGGCCTCAAACGTCCCTCCAACATATTAGTTGAAATGGAATGATATTTTTGGGTTTAATAACTTTTCCCATTAAAATTTTACATCGGTTACCATTTTTCATAGTTATAATTACATCCTAATTATATTGATCCATGATATATGAGTGTTGATTACAGACCAATCATGTTTTTGTGCGACCTTATTGTCTGGTAGAGGATGTATCTAATCATTAGAAATTTTTAGTAAAGGAAAATTATATATATGAATTTTTCATTAATCAATATCGTTAATATTTAAAAACATACCATTAGATGGTGGATCTGATGATGCATGGAGTGCTTCATTTGGAGCAGGATGGGTAGTATCCTCTATGGGAGGTGGGATATCTATAGTAGGAGTACTCTGTATAGTCGAGGAAGATAAATGTAGTTATGGATGGAAAAAAACCAATGGATATCCCTGTATAGATAAATATGGGAATAGATATAGATATGGTGGTGGGATATATGTTGGAGAAGTTATATGTTCAATGGATGATGAGAATGGGTAATTAAGATGGGTGAGATCTTGAGAACTACCATCCTATGTTGGAGTGGGAGGAAAGTGATATGAAAAAGTTCGGTTTGGAAAATAAGGATATGGAATAATCGAAAAATGACATCTAGTTAACTGAAGTGTCATAAAGGGAGGCTAAACTAGATATCCTATTGTCGGTTGATGTGGAATGATGGTATCCTGAACCATTGAATTATTTGTATCAGTATCGCATACCCTGCCGACATCATCCATAATCCAATAATCTCTTCTATTATGTGGCCTAAAATAACATGTATTCTAATATGAAATTTTTTTTAAAAGAAAAACAATACGAAATAACATAATATCCAAAAAATCGAATATACTTAGAGTTTTGATAATGGGAGACATGCATGAATCTCTAATACATAGTTCATATCTATATATCATCCTTTTTATAAATTCTTCATAATAAAAAATGTTTACTTAGAAATTTAAAATATTATTCTATGTTAAATATAAATAATTCCAATTTCATGTAATATAATTTGTTTACGTTAAAAAAAAATTAAAAGTCACAAAATGTTATTTAATGTATGTTTTTATCAATATAAAAATAATTATTTCATTATATTTTCATATTTAGTTACCACAATGTCTACTCATTTTAAATTTATGAAATTTAATAAATAAAATAAATTTGAAATCATGTATGAAATTTTTTAAAAACACTTTAATCATTTCTATAATATCATGTAAATACTTAAATATGTGGTAACAATATGTGTGGTTTATTATGATTTCTGGTTTACAATCAGTTGTAACCATTGATACATCTATTTCATAAAATTAAATATTTGAATAAATGGTGATAGGTTCATACAAAACATTACTATAATCATTGAATTAATTAAAAATATGTCTTGGAATGACATCAAAAATGACACCAAATTATTGTTTAAAGGGGATAGTTACATAAAACACCTATCTGGTTTGTGGTTCAAGAATATAAGGTTCATTTGTATGATGTTGGTGTTTCATATTAATCACTACAAATCTGTAGTAATCTATATGAATTATTTATCATTTTATTATATCAAACCAATTTAATTTAACCACTGTAACATAAATATGTCTATTATAAACTAATAAAATGATTCATTCAACTACCTCATAGTATGAAAAATTTTATGATAGAGGTTTTTTATCCGATGTAATCACATAGAAATCTGTTGTGTCGCTTATCGTTACACCATCACAATTCATTTCCATTTTTATTACACAACTATTATTAACAAATTTAAATCCATTGAAAACCACTTCCTTATAGTCATATAACACATTATTTGGACGAAATGAAAATTCTCTTATTCATCTAATACATCATTCATTGGTAAACTTATAACCCAAAGGATACCAACATAAATGTGTAAAAAAATAATTATAATTAAGTTATATAAAAAATATCACTTCCTTTGACTCTAATCAAGAAAAAAATTATTTTCTATTAAATTGTACCTTCATCCTAGAATATAAATAACAATGTCTCCCTTTCATACATTCTAAATGTTCATTAAAAATATGAATTATTTAAAATTATAGAAAAATTGAGAAAATATCGCAATTTACAAATTAATATTTATTAGTTTACATACTTGATTTAATTATCTAGAATACTGTAGTTGAATAATACTATTCAACAAGATATTTCTGACTCATCACAACATAATTTAATAAATGAGTATTATCCAGATACCCAACCTATTTGTGTAAATGAAGGAAATGTAGGCTGAATGGGACCATATTACTCACATATGGTTTTTATTAGTTGATTATACATCTTAGTGTCGTTAGTCAAGTATGTTGAACATAAATCCATGCATTCTTATTCAAAATAGGCTTTCAAAATAGTGAATTTAGGTTGATTTTAATTTCCCCCAAAATATTTCAATTTTGACATCATTTTTTTATCAGATACATCCAATGAATTAGAATAGGACCACCAAAAAGAACATCTATGAAAATATACAATGTCATATGTTACATATATATAAAAAATGATGGAGGGAAATTTTTTGCTAAGTTACAATGAATAATTAGTGCATCTCTTTGTAATTTATAAATTTTTTTATTAGTCTTTTGGAATAATGGTCTCAATAAAAAATGATGTAACTTAACCACAGAAACTCTAACATTATGTGAAAGAAAATGTTGAATGGATATTCAAATCAACACAAGTAACAAGAAATGATAATCATGGGTTTTAAGAGATTATAGTTTTAATTCATGTGTATTCACCCTTTTTGAAATGTTACATAAATTACCATTTTGATCCTTCAGGCTTTTAAATACCTAAAGAAATTATTTTTTCATCATATTTTTTATCAAATAACAAGGAAAATAGACTTTCCACTTATTCTGGACAATTAAATTTGTATGACATGTTTCCCTTACAGCCCAATCCATTAACTCACAAAGTAGCTGTAAATAATGTTATGTTTTTACAGTATGATTGAAAAGAGTATAAAGTGAAATTTCATAATTTTTTTCTTTATATGCATTATATCCAAGAAATTATGCTATAAATTCAATACAAAAAAAAAACTCAATGAATATAATTTCCTTTATCAAATTTTTATCAGAATTAGAATTAACATTCATTATATTTCTAGTATTCTATTAACTCTTTCCAAGAACATAATTCAAAAAATTATGTTCTTTAACAATATCATTCCCCAAATTTCATTGGGGGTTTTGATCAGTCTCTATGGAATTATTGACCATTGTATAATTTTTCTTATATGAATGATCCATCCATAGAAATCACCAATGACCTATATAGATAAAAGATCATCGAAACATTCATATCTCAGAAAATTTATTTTTAAGGAAAATTGGTTAGGATAATTTCCAATTTGTTCCCCAACCATAAGTTATTCTATAAGTAACAAATTTATGCATCATCAATAATAAAGTTACACAATATTAATTTCTACTTTGTAAATATATCATATACTTCCCACCAAAGACCCAAACCTCCTTTAAATCAAATATTAATGGTTAAAAGTATATTTTAATAACATTTCTAGGATTACTAGGTTAAGATATTAATATACTCATGATATTAAATGGCTTTTTCATAAACATCCATGATGAAAATTTATAAATAGGAATGAAAATAGGTTGCATACTATTAGTAGAATGCATCTAGTGAAATGGGTTGAAATTATAAAAAGATAATCCCAATATTCAATTTCATGAGTCAACTATAAAATTAGGATATAAATTATAATATTTATTCATGGTTAAACCATCTATTAGATGCACTATTAATATTTTATCTTTATTTATTTAATTTTCACACCATATCACAATTCTTTCTATATTTTCTCATATAAAAGTTTATTATGATTGAGAATTAAAGGTAACTACCACATCAATTTATTTTGTATTTGAAGTTGAGTACTATCTGTATTACTCATCTATCTTGATGTAGCACACAATTTTCACTAAGTCAACTCTACATTTTCCTTTTAGAATAGAAAAAAACATTTGGGAAGGAATTGATCTTAGTATATGAGAATCTTGATTTTTCAACCAAATTATATAATATGTAATCATATTATAGAATACATGAAACACCTTGAAGTAAATTTATAATAAATATAATGATATTTTCATTCATAATATTACAACATCAATAGACTAAATTCTGATGATATTATCATCTAAAAAACTCATGTTTTTTTTATTTTCCCACATTATTGGTATACTAGGGTATTCACACCTTCCGTACACTTTATAATGTAATCAATGTCATCATTCTAATCCACAATGTTACATTATTAATTTCCTCTTTCATTGGTCTACATGAGGAGATGATTTGAGAAAAAATAGTTTAAACCTATCATAAAGAATGTTTTTCATAGAAATCCTTTTAGATGAGTCATTTCCATTGTCTACTTGATATTTATATCCATTTTGGTACCATACATTTTATTTTTTGGAATTTTTTTAGTGATATAGTAACTCACTTCATCATGAGTTTACCACTATTTTACAAATTAATTAAAATATGCGTATCAAATCAATTCTCAATCTAAATCATTATTGAATAAAAAAAATCCAAAAAATAACACAACTCCTTCTAAAACTCACTAATGATCCAATCTATATTTTACATCCAAAATCAATCCAAAATCTTTAAATAAAAAAATATAAATAATTAATTTTAAAAATAAATTAACATGTAATATATTTTTTAAAGAGATAAAACTATTCATCAATAAGTTGCTATAAAAAATCATAAAAGGAAGGTAAAATAATATATTACATGTTGTTAATTATAATTTCTATTTATTTTTCTATTTGAAGACAATAATATTTTTTTATTAGTTATTTTTAAATTTTTTATTGTACAGGTTCATCATTGCGAATTTTGTGAAATTATTTTACAAATGTATATTATTGTGTTAATATATTCACTATAAGTACATATTTTTTTGATTATCTTACAAAATTATTATACTAAAACCCATATATATAAACTTCTAAGATATTTCATATAATGGTAATTTTAGTCTAATTGTCATATGCATTACATAATTTATATTTTTTTCTAGTGAAATTGTTATGGGTCATGATTTATGGGTTCTCTATTGGGGATATTTTCGTTCTCATTTGAATATTTTGGTGGTTATTATATTTAGAAATTCTATAACCAATATTTTAGTTTGTATTTATAAATTAGGGAATTTTTATTTTAAGAGAGAAATAATCTCCAAAATGGCCTGTATACCTGTGGTTTTATTCACTAGTCATTGAAATTCCCTAGAACATGTTCGTGGTTAGTGGTATTTAGGTATGCATACATATCACTATAATGTATAGTTCATTAAAAAATTATTATAAAATTGAATATATTTGTCTGTTAAATAATTTAATCCCACAAAATATTATTTTGGTTACTCAAATAATCAATTACTTACTTGATTTGAGTATTCAAGTTTTTATTAGAATAAGTTGGTAAACTCATAATTCCAAGTGATTTTGTTTTCCTCAATTTAAAAGGTGACAAAAATATTTTAATAATCTTTTACTATGTACTCGTTGACCCATCATATATGAATATTATAGTTTTATAATGATGGATTATTTCATCTTTAGGTTATACTAGAGAAAATATTAATGTTTTTTGGTAAATGAATGTATTCATTTGATTATTGATTATTTAAATGTGAAATTACATTATGAGTTGAATATCAATTCAAATAATAGAACAAAAAATGTTGTGGTTTCAGATTTCTTTTCCATTTTTATCCCAATATATAGTAAATTTTTTCATCTTATAACATATATATTGAAAAAATCATATTAAGTAGTGAATTATTTAAATTTAAATATAAAATAATCGACATGAAATTATTTTTTTAGAAATGTGAATTAGAATATATATATCATAATGTGTATTAAAAGATAATGATATAGTAGGTGGGAAAGAAAATTGATTTCCATAATTTTTTCAGCGACCATGATGAGTTTTCCTTCAAATTCATGACACAAATGTTGACATGTGATATGTTGTATTTTTCATACTTATCAAGACTATATAATCATCTAAATCCTCCAAAATGTAGAAAATCAACATAGTATCAATGTTAATTTATATAGTTCACTATAAATGGATATATCAATGAAGAATACACAATGTGATATAAAAGTTCACCAAAAATCAATTCTTATTGTATATAATGAAATATTACATTAAGGATCACGATTGTCATGACCCGCATTCACCAAATGGAGGGAAGGGTCAGCAGATTGTCAGGATCTTCCTTCTTTAAGTTGAAGGAGATATAATGACCCCCGAAACCCGCCTTCAATAGGTCCCAGAGTGGCGACTAGAACCAAGGGTATAGAATCACACAACAAATAGAAGGCATTACCCTTTTTTTCTTTTGATAAGATCGAGAGATAAAATGGTAAATCCCACAACACTAAAACTACAAGAAAAAGAAAGTAAATCCAAAACAAGACATTCCCATATGCATGTCCCAAAAGTAAATACCACAAGGTAAAAAGTGACTAAAAAGGTAAAGTACCAAAGAAAGAAAACAACAACTACAACTGTCCCAAAGGTCCAAGCTAGTATGGTCCAGCACGATCCCTGAAGTCCTCCTAGAAACCTAAAAGTAGTTTATATACCTAGGGTGAGCATACAAGAATACTCAGTAGGGAAACCTAAAGCTCTCATGCACAAGTGGGGAGGCATACTAATGCCCTACGAGAAAAGAGATATCCAATAACCTAGCAAGGAAACTAACCACCCAAGCCTCACCAAGGAAGACTCCCCAAATAACGCAAGTCAAGTAATATATAATAATAGCACATCGATGTTTGGGTACCCCGCGCCACTTTCCCACTGGTTATTGAAGACATCCTAGGTATCAGACCAATCCCACCATTCTCACCGCAGTCCCACTGCCACACCCGCTGGCACACACCTGGGCCACAACACACATCCCGCCCGCAAACACCTGGGCCACAACGGGTAACCCGCCCACAGACACCTGGGCCACAACCACTATCCCGCCCGAAGACACCTGGGCCATAACAATCTCATGTAATTTCTCCCGCAGACACCTGGGCCACAACAATCTCACGTAATCATGCCCACCAAAACCTATGCTAGAACAACCACTACCACACCAGAAGACACTTGGGCCTCATCCCAAAGGTACTTTGGAAAAAACCTCCCTGCAAACACCTGGGCCAACCACCACAACCACCCCGCCCAATGATTCTTGGGAAAATAATGGACCTCAGGACACCACAGCCTGCCCGAAGATACTTGGGATATCTAGGAAAGGGAGCATAAAGGAGCTAATAACTAGCCACTAAGAGAAGTGTTGGAAAAAACACCCTCCCCCATGAAATGGGAGTGTTCGGCACTATGTGCTCAACTTGTGTGGGGTGGGAATAAGAAACACAAAAACTACAAGTATATGTATTGGTAATAAGCACTCACCCAAATCTTTATTTTTCATTAGCCAGCCTAATGAACACTATCCTTACTAAATATATAAGGGAAGAAAACAACACCCATGCTCAAGTCACCAGTCACACCAAGCCAAAACCTCATGTCCCATCCTCAATTTTCATGTTCAGTAATAATATTTAAATGAGTTTCTGCACTTACTTGGGCAACTATCAACATAATCACAAACCAATGGAAAAAGTTACAGCCTCCAACAGTTCAACATTTACACCCGGTTCTCTTGTAAAACACATCAAACGAGATCCTCCAAGTATTGGAACCAAAATTGGAAATAAGATACAGCCCACACCCCCAAACCATAAACCAAAGGTTTCACAACAGAAGAGGATTCCACCCTAATTTGTGATATAAGCAATGTAACCACCAGGCCGCAAATTCATAACCAGACAATTCATGACAACAGGGGATCCCATACCCACCCACATCACCCGGCAATCTACTCGTGAATGAAAACAACCAAACCACCACCGTCAACACAAAGTAGGCCCATGCTGGTATTTTCAGATTTAGAAGATTTAACAAACTCCATGATTCCAGTTCCGCTGTAATTTAACTGGGTTTATCACAGAAAAGGATTGATCCTAATGCTTTTAATTTACTTAGTCGAATATATGTATTTAACCAATTTTCTTTACACATCAAAGGATCGCACCAATCCATTAAGCATCATGGTGGTTTTATTAGTACACACAGAGAGACCACCAATGGCCATGATTTTCAGTAGGCGTAAGCCCGTACAATTCAAAAAGCATAATTCATGAGGGAAAAACAGAGAAGCATCATAAAAAGAGCATCATCCCTCCGCTTAATTATTTAGAATCCGTTTATTATCTTTTTTAGTTTTGTTTCATACAATTATTACAGACGCAGTAGCATACCCACCCCGCATGATACACAGAATGGAGAGTTGAAGGTAACCCTACCTATTGATCAACGATCGACGTTGAGCATGGGCGTGGAACTCCAGGGATAGCAATATGGATTTCCTGAACGAAGGTACTCCTAGCACATGGTGATCGAGAAAAGAAACCTAGGAGGAAGCCTTTGGGTTATAAGGCTGGGATGGTTAAGATTCAGAGAAAAACTCGAAACCACGTAAGGCACAGGGTCTTGGGTTGACCACGCAGTTGAGATACCCCACACGTCATTAAAGGGTGCCATATTTTTGGGTGTTTTAAACCGACGCACACACATAATTTAATTAAATACCATTTATGGGTGTTACTGGGCTTTAAAACAACTAAAGGGGTCAAAACATGGTTTAAAAACCAATTAGCGCAAAATAGAGGCACTACTAGAAAAAAATATGAGGGTAGGAAAGAGATACCGGTAGCCTGCAGCTACAGGTAGACCGAGATACCAGTACACTACTGCTGCCGGCAGACCGAGCTACCGATATGCAGTGGATACTGGTAGACCGAGCTACCGGTACACTGCGGCTATCGGTAAACCGAGCTACCGGTAGCTCAGCTACCGGTAGGCCGAGCTACTAGTATGATGTGGCTACCGGTAGGATGCGGCTACCAGTAGACCATGCTACCGGTAAGCCTGCTACCGGATGACTAAGGATACTTGTAGGCTAAGGCTACTAGTAGGCCTACTGTGGGTCAAGATTCACCAAAAAGTTGGGATGGCCTCCCAGACCACTTAGAACACCTCAAATATCATATTTATACAAAGTAAAGGACCTCAAAAACCCGAGACACTACATCATATACTTCTCAAACTATTCTTGTCCTCGAGAATATAAGAGAAAACTAGAAACGAGAAGAGTGCGGTCCAAAAAACCACCCTCTAATGATCCTTCTCAGGGGAAACCCCTGAGTTGTCCCAAAGCTGGAACAGAACCCTCATACATCCATGAACACTCGCCCAAAAGTTATCAACCATAACCATTCACAACAAGCACAAGGATCACATGTACAACACATGAGTTAGGGAGTACTTTCCTATATGTCAGGATATTATCCGCTTTGGGCGGCACTAACTCGCCTGCACGAGTTTAATCACGTCCACATTAATGCGTCCTGATTAGCAGTCTGTTTTTCCCATCATCACGCATTCGTACACACATATAAAATAAGTAGAACACACATGGAACAAGGAACAGATCATGAGAATTTCATACATTATAGAACAGTGTACAGAATCTCAAGGATCAGAAAAAAAAACATCAAGGAAGTGAAAACAGCTCTGGGTACTGGGCGCGCATCTATGCTCCTCTCTCCCATGTACTCTCATCAAGCCCACCATGTCTCCATAACACACGAACCAGGGGAATGGTTTTCCCACGAAGCACATTATCCTCACGATCCTTGATCCTGATTGGACGTTCTATGAAGGTCACATCATCTTCGATATCTAACTCTCCCCAATCGATGACATGGGAGTCGTCGTGTAGATATCGACAAAGCTGGGACACATGGAATACATCATGTATCCTCAGTAGCGGTGGTGGTAGCGCTAGATGATAAGCCACTTCACTGACCTGCCGCAACACTTCAAAGGGTCTGATAAACCTGGGAGAAATCGTACTCTCCTTGCCGAACCATCGTTTCCCACGAAGAGGGGAGACCTTCAAGAACATGTGGTCTCCAACCTCAAACTCCAAGGTTCTTATTCTTCTATCAGCATACGACTTCAGTCAGCCCTGGTCCACCATCATCCTTTCCCGTATAAGCTGAACCTTCTCTGTTATGCTCTTCACCACCTCCGGGCCAAGAACACCTGCATCCCCAACTTCAGTCTAGCACACGGGCGAGTGACACAGTCTTCCATACAAGGATTCAAATGGGTCGATACCAATGGTAGAGTGATAACTATTATTGTAGGAAAACTATACCAGAGGCAAGTTTCACACCCATGATCCCCCAAGGTCCTGGATACATGCTCGTAGCATCTCCTCTATGGTCTGGATGGTGCGCTATGTCTACCCATTTTTCTGGGGGTGGAAAGCAGTTCTTAGGCATAGCTAGGTGCCAAAAGCATGCTACAATCTTCTCCAGACTCGTGAGGTGAAACGTGCATCCCTGTTCGAGACTATAGAATGGGGAACTCCATGTAACTGCACTACCTCATCCACATACTTCCGCGGTAGAGTGTCCACTGCACTTGACTCCTTAATCGTTATAAAGTGAGCCGATTTCATCAACTGGTCCAGTACTACACAAATGGCATCATATCCCCCTTGAACCTTGGGTAGTCCTATGATGAAATCCATAAATATGTCGTTACACTTCCACTCGGGGACATCTAAAGGTTATAGAAACCCGCTTGGAACACAGTGTTCAACCTTTACCTGATGACACACTAGGCACTTGGCCACAAACTGTGCCACTACTCGCTTCAGTCCTGGCCACCAAAGATGTCTCTTCAAACCCTGGTACATCTTGGAAACTCCTAGGTGTACCGCTATGGGTGATTTGTGGAACTCACTAACAAATTTTCCACACATCAGCTCTGGAAAAAACATCCTTCCTCAGAAGAGCATCCGATTTTGACCATCTTCTGTCCACCCTTCTGAAGTATCGCCCTTGCCAACTCGATCGCACTTCACTTCACACTCTGGGTCTCCCCAGTAAGACTCCTCCACCTGTTGCAACAGAGAAGACTACATTGTCATCTAATACAGGCAACCTCTACCACTAACCATCTTCACATCCAGGTGCAAGCCATCCAACTCCTCCATCGCCTTCCAAGCATCTGCTGACTCTCAAACCGCATCCTTTTGTGAAATCCTTCTCATAGCGTCGGCCACTACATTCCCTTTTCCCAAATTATAGGAAATATCAAAGTCCTAATCCTGGAGGAACTCCATCCACCTTCACTGCCGTATGTTTAGGTCCCGCTGGGAGAAGACATACCTCAAGCTTTTGTGCTATGTGAAGACCACAAAGAGTTCTCCGATGAGGTAATTTCGCCATAACATTAGTGCAAAAACGACCGCTGCAAGCTCCAAATCGTGGGTGGCATAATTACGCTCATGAGGGCGTAACTTCCTAGACCCACAAGAGATCACCCCTTGTCGCTGCATCAACACTGTAACGCCCCGAAATTTTATGAAAAATATTCCTTTTAATTTCATTAATGTCTTTAGTTGTACGCTACACCAAAAGGAGTTTGAAAACACGTATCCTTGGCTTGCCTTGCATTACACGCAGTCACGACCTTCCTCGATAGCGTGTGTAGTACACAATAACGAGTTTCACTAAACAACAATATGCTATTAAAATATTATTAAAACTAGCCATTATGAATAGTAATAACCACTTTTTGAAATTTTGTAAATTTTATTTTTCAAAATGGACTTCATTTTTTGATTCGGAATATCGAAATTAGCTTAGGGTGAAATTCTGGTACTTTTCGGATAACTTTCATTTTCTGATGAATAGTGAAAATTACTAAACTTTAATTAAAAACAACCTTTTTAATCGAAATAATTAATAGTGATAAATTATTAATTTGAGTGGTTTTAAAGTATATTTAGAATATATTCTTACAATTTAATTCAATTTTGGTCATTGGATGTAATTTCACATTTAAACCAGACATAAACAAGTGTCAATCTTTTGATAGTTATTATCTCTTAAGAACACACTATTTGTTTTGGCGACGGGAATTAATTTTTAAATTAAGTAATGCAACTAATATGTTTTGAATTTGGTAAAATAGACATCTTTTTTGAGTTTATAATATCAAATATAGCTTCAGCCTAATATTTGGTATTTTTCTGGAAGCTTTCATTTTTTGATGAATAGTGAAACCACTAAGTGGTAGTTAAAAAAATGAATATTTCATAAAACTTAATTTTACCACTTCTGTGAGTGGAATTTCAAAAATCTGAGAGACACGGTTGATGTCAGTAAGTAAAATGTGGTTCAATGAGATGAAAATAATTTTTGGTGAATAGTTACTTTTCACTTTTTTTACCACGGTTAAAAGTAAATAGGGTAATTAAGGGTAAAAATGATATTATTATTACCCTAACACATGTACTAATTCTATTGGATAAGATTAATTCGACCAAAAACAACCTTAGGAATAAAATATTACCATTTAGGCCCACTTGGATTAGATTAGGACATTTATTATCAATTTATTTAAAGAAGGGTTAAAATAGTTAAAATCAAAGATTAATAAGTATATCATTTTTAATATAGGGTTATACATAAGATAAATTCGACTATAAAAATTAATTAGAAAGCTAAATGTATTTCCTACATAATTATATTTTATTTGTATTTTTTAGACTTTAAATGAGTTAATTTATTTATGACACAAAGATGACGTAGTAATTATCTTATTAATGAAATATTGACATAATTGATGTTATAAATACCCAAATAAATGTAATTTGAGACTTTTTATGAATTCCACTAATTTTATAGGTTAATATAACATGTTAGTATTTATTTAATTAATTTTTTTGAAATATTTATTCTGTTATGAGTTTCACAAAAATCAATTACTAAATATTGTCAAAATTGACATAAAATAGTTTTTAAAACAAATATTATATTATTAATTGTATATTTATTTCTAAAAATCTAAGGATCGGCAAAATGACTTATATAAGGTTATATATATTAATAATAAACAACTTGGGATTAGTTTGGATTGTTATAGTAAGTTTATTAACCTTATAGTGTAAGAACACAAAAAGACACGGTAAAAGTAAAATTATCTAACATAAAGTTAAAACTAAATGATACGGTTAAAATAGTAAACTAAACTTGTCCAAATTATATTGTATAAGAGGATTTAGACCCATCCACACCTTATCTTCGAAATAAATCAATTTGGAGCTATTTAAAACTGAATTTGTCTTTATAATAAAATAATAGTTTTAGTTATTCCAAAGGTTCCCTTCTCCTCCGTTATAAAAGGGAACCTCCTCCCTCTATTCCTCACGCCACTTTGAGCCTTCAATATCGGCCAAACCCTGCCGAATTATCTTCTCCACTTCCATAGAAACATCCTAGAAGTTCTGGTCTTCTTCAAAGACCAATTTTAGTGACCTAAAAGGAGATCTCAAAGAGGCTCTTCAAAGAAGAGGTAATGTCCATTACCGATTCTTTTAACTTTATTTCTTCTTCCACTTCTTCTTCTTAGGTTTTTTCATTATGAAGTAATAACATCAGTATCATTAATATACTGATATATTATTATAGGTATGAAACAAAACTATTTCAACATCTATCCATCCTACGGAAAACGAAATCACCGCGCGTGCGTACATAAGGAATACCGTCTCCACGCCGTGGAGTAATCTATTTTCCACCACCACCATACTTGGATGGGTATAATGGTGTACATAATTACTATATATGATTATTGTAAAGTGATATTGATTCTTAAATAGTATACATACACTCCAATAACATTCCACGATCATGAGAACAATATCATCGCTCGTGCGTACGTACGGACTACCGTCTCCACGACGCGATGAGATTCATTCTCCACGTTAACCATTCATGAATGATTATAAAGTATATATAATAAGTAATCATGAAATATATGACATAAAAATGATACTGGATTTATATATATATATATATGTATGTCATCTACTTAATTCCATTCAGCTCAATAAGGAAACGAAAACAACGTTCATGCGTAAGTACGACCTACCGTCTCCATGAACGATGTATTTCTTTCCATTTACTGATCTATTATATATATGTATATTCTTAATATATATTATATATAAATCATGTTTTATATTCTGAAATTATGTAATCATGATATAAGTAATCATATGAATAATTACAAGTCAAAACACTGACGACAAATGAAACGATTTTACCCAAAACGCTCCTTAACATGGAATTTACAAAAGAACGGGTAAAATAAAGTCATAAGTGAACCATATATGATATCATAACAATGTGTATGATTCTGGAATAAGTCATTGACATTATTTAAATCATTATACAAGAGGTTCGGACACTTATGAAGCAAATCAGACCTAAGGTAAGGGAAAATATCAAAATCTCATTTTTATCCGAGATTGTTTATACTTTGGTATTTACTGGGGTGTATTTTATCATCCACATCCATGTTTCCTCAATATAAAATATTATTTCCATCCACATACAATTTTTTAAATCCAATTTTACCCTTCGGTGAGTTTTTAGTAATAGATATGAAATAAATCTTTTTTCATTTTTCGTATGAAGTACTTTTTTGACTTTTCCGACAAAAGTATTAGAAGAATGTTTTTTTAACTTATACGATATGAATGGATTTTTAAGACATTATTTCCAAGAAGATTCCATTACAAGTTTTCAAGTTTATTTTTAATCAACTTCTTTTATTTTAGAATTGTATGACATATTAAGAAAGGAAAAGCGTTTTTGAAATAGAAATGATATTTTCCTCAAGAATGGAGTTCAAGTGTTTTATCAAAATTATTTTCCATAAAAGATAATAAAGGGTTCTGTTTTTATCCCTATTATTACATTTATTTGATTATGTTCTGATGGAATTATTTTTATGAATTCCTTTATCTTATATGAATTGTTTTATGATGTCACGATGTTTATGATTCCGATTTTTATTACATGGGTTATTCTATGATGTATGGTTTATGATTTTGTGGCACACATAATAATGGTATCATTATGGGATGGGTGGGACCTATATATCCCTCCAACGCATTGGGTAAAGATTTTATATCTCATGAGATAGACATGGCTGGAACGGCAGGTTAAACCGGTTCAGTGAAACAGGACTGAAATGAGGAGTGAACTCAGTTCAGAAATGGACATTGTCCACTAATATAGTCTCGACAATGAGTATTCACTAATAAGAAATGATTCTCTATGATTATGTGTGTATGACAAAAAGTTTCATGTTTTATGTTATGATTATTGGGATTACATTTTAGTAGTATTATTTATCCCATGTTATGATATTATGATCTCTTTTGCAGGTTAAGATTTCCAAAATGTTATGTTCTTATGAATATGATGTGATTGATATTTCTTTTGTTTACCCTTACTGAGAATTTGAGATCACCCTTTTATGTTTTCTTTTTCCCCAAGATATAAAGAAATGTTTTAGTTAAAAAAAGGAAGATCTTTATGGGAGATGTTGAAGATCTTTCACGACGATTAGAAGATTATATTCCAAGTTTCCAAAGACACTAAACTATTAGGTTCCTTGTGTGTGTGTTTTTTCTATGTACTAAGTATTCCGCAAAAGTAATGAAATGTCCATGTACGTTAAGCTTCGGGTCTCTACAGTTGGTTTCAGAGGAAAGGTTTAGTCATCCTTTGGAAACTAGGATGTGAAAAATTTAGTCAGATCCCTAGAGATATTTCTAAGGTATGTCTAGGGATGTTTTTAAGGTTAAGTATAAGTATAGGTTATAGTCCTGGAATTGCGCTAACAATCATAGAATTAAACATAAGATATTAAATATTGAAGGTACTCCCCCTTTATTATGTTGTTTTCCCTAGCATGATTTTTGCCTCTCACACTATTCTTTTTGGGTTTTAGACGATGGATGGAACCCGAAGGAACCGTGTTGATCAATGTAATGGAAAATTCAACGATTGTCCTCCTGAACAAACAAATGTTATGGGAGATGGAGTGAAAAATCTTATTGCTATACTTACACAGGCTATGAATCATTCTGGACATCCAAATGAGCAGAGAAGGGAACAATATTCTATTGAGTCCTTCATGAGGTAGGGTCCACCCTCATTCAGCGGGTCTACTGATCCATTAGTTGCTGAACAATGGATCAGTACTACTGAAAAGATATTTTCAGTTCTTCAATGTTCTGAACATGATAAAGTCATATTAGCAGTGTATCGTTTGGAAGGTGATGCTGATCAATGGTGGAATCTTATCAAGAATATGAGGCCAAGAGATGAAATTGAGTCCATGGAATGGGAAGAGTTCAAGAACTTATTTTTCAATAAGTACTTCCCTCGTATTCTTCGAACAAAGATGGAGAATGAGTTTCTTGAACTAAATAAAAAGGATGATGAATCTGTTGGTATATACGAAGCAAATTTGACAAGGCTTACAAGGTATGAATCTGGCTTTATCATCCAACCTGAACATAAAGTTGATCGATTCTTCAGTGTCTTAAAACCAAATCTTCAAAGGGAATTAGCTATTAGAGACTTTAGTAGCTATGAAGAATTTGTGTGTTGTGCTATCAAGGTAGAAATGGAAGTTGGTGTTACTTATCCATCTCATAGATTTGACAAGAAATGAAAGATGGAGTTCAAGGAGAAATCTCAGAATATTGGTGAAAATAAGATGAATGTTTCCTTATGCTCAAAGTGTGGAAAGAAGAATGGCGGAGATTGTCTTAAAGGGACTAGAAAATGTTTTAAGTGTGGAAAAGAAGGTCATCGAGCAACTGAGTGTCGAAGTGATGGAAAATGGGTTTCTAATGATGTGAATAAAGAAACGACTACAAAGAACGCACCACCAACACTTCAATGCTTCAAGTGCAAGGAAATGGGGCATTATGATAATAAATTCCCTAATCCAAGGGTTAGTGATGATCAATATGAGCAACAACTTAATGCAAAGGACAAAGGGAAGTCACATGTGATCACTATTGGCGATATTGAATATGAAAATGATGTGGTGGAATGATTAAGTTTTTATGTAATGGGATTCAAAAATAATGTTGTATATAGTATCATGGAATATTGGAATATTTATGTATTGGTCTATTGTGTTTTTCAATAATTTTATGGTACTGGTAATCATGGAAAGTGATTGAGATATTTTTGGTAAGCAGATGATATGCGCATAATGAAGGGATAATAAGATAATGAGATGTTTGATTTTATTCTTGAGCTCATGATTGATATAAGGACTAAGTGATATAATGGTTTGAGTATAAAGAATTTTGAGGATTTTGGTTTGTGGAAAGTGTTAACTTTTAACTGCATTCATGTTTTCACTAAGGTTTAATGGGTATTAATTATTCAAGAGAATACATGATTAAGGTATTCACATGTTTGTAATTTGACCAACAAGATATATCTTATGATATATGGGGGATAAATGATGGCATTCACGTGATTGTTATGTGACATTTCAAGTAATCATTTTCTTTATACTATGAGCTTGGACCGAAGTATTTTAGATAAGCCTAAATATTGGAATGAATTATGTTGAACATAAGTTAGGATAGAACTTTTTCGATATTATTGATGGGATGTTATAGTAATATAGCTTTAGAAAAATGACAACCTTCAGGACGGGCGTCAACCCATCGCGTCGGACAAGGCTGTTGGAATCGAACCCACAACCGAAGTGCGACGGGCATTTATCTCCTACAACTGGCCTACAGGAAGTACCTGTTTAGTTGAAACTAGTTTTATTATATTAAGCAGTATGATATATGTTTATAAGTCCATTTTAGGAACCATATATGATTAATCTCACTATAGATGTACTTATGTATTTTTTGATAACTTTTCTAACCTTTTGTTTGAGACAGATGGAATGACCCATCATTCTATCACATGATCTACTAACACATCACAAATGACAAATTCAACTTCATTTATTTAAGAGATGAAGTGGAAATTTTCCAAAGAACGAACAATAGTGAGACTATACCAAAATCACGAAAGTATTTCTTCTAATTCCAATTTCATCAACTTTAGGGAAATGATCCTGAAAACAAAAAATGTTGTCCTAGTGATCTTATATATGATGAATCAGATGGTACCTTAGATCGCCACAAATTTATGGCTTTGTGATTGCTGGCATTTCCATAGCCATGTTCTCTACCACTCTCCATCAGAACATGATGGTTAGATTTCTCTTCCATATCCATATTTTCACCTATGTGGAAACCCAGTGATTAGTTTATTTGGGTAACCGTTACGTTTCATACTTTTATTTTTAAAGATTGGTTTTGGTATTCCTTTTTTACAATGTGAGTTTCTATTAAAGAAACTTTCGAGTAGTAAACCATTTATAAACTGACAAATTTCGAGGGCGAAATTCATTTTAAGGGGGGTAGAATGTAACACCCCGAGATTTTATGAAAAATATTCTTTTTAATTTCATTAATGTCTTGTGTTTTACGCTACACCAAAAGGATCTTTCACAACACGTATCCTTGAATTTCCTTTCATTTCACGCAATCGCGACCTTCCTCGATAGTGTGTGTAGTACGCAATACCGAGTTTCACTAAACAACAATATGCTATTAAAATATTACTGAAACTACCCGTTATGAATAGTAATAACCACTTTTTTAAATTTTGAAAATTTTATTTTTCAAAATGGACTTCATTTTTGGATTCGGAATATCAAAATTAGCTTAGGGTGAAATATTGGTACTTTTCGAATAACTTTCATTTTCTAATGAATAGTGAAAATTATTAAATTTTAATTGAAAACAACCTTTTTAATCGAAATAATTAATAGTGATAAATTATTAATTTGAGTGGTTTTAAAGTATATTTAGAATATATTTTTACAATTTAATACAATGTTGGTCATTCGATGTAATTTCACTTTTTAACCAGACATAAACAAGTGTCAATCTTCTGATAGTTATTATCTCTTAAGAACATGCTATGTGTTTTGAAGACGAGAATTAATTTTTAAATTAAGTAATGCCACTAATATGTTTTTAATTTGGTAAAATAGACATCATTTTTTTTAGTTCATAATATCAAATATAGCTTAGGCCTAATTTTTGGTATTTTTCTAGAAGCTTTCATTTTTTTGATGAATAGTGAAACCACTAAGTGGTAGTTAAAAAAATGAATTTTTCATAAAACATAATTTTACCACTTCTGTGAGTGGAATTTCAAAAATCTGAGAGACATGGTTGATGTCAGTAAGTAAAATGTGGTTCAATGAGATGAAAATAATTTTTGGTGAATAGTGACTTTTTACTTTTTTACCACGGTTAAAAGTAAATAGGGTAATTAAGGGTAAAAATGATATTATTATTACCCTAACACATGCCCTAATTCTATTGGATAAGTGTAATTCGACCAAAAACTACCTTAGGAATAAAATATGACCATTTAGGCCCACTTGGATTAGATTAGGACATTTATTATTAATTTATTTAAATAAGGGGTAAAATATTTAAAATCAAAGTTTAATAAGTATATGATTTTTAATATAGGGTTATACATAAGATAAATTCGACTATAAAAATTCATTAGAAAGATAAAAAGATTTCCTACATAATGATATTTTATTTTTAATTTTTATACTTTAAATGAGTTAATTTATTTATGACACAAAGATGATGCAGTAATTATCTTATTAATGAAATATTGACACAATTGATGTTATAAATACAAAAATAAATGTAATTTGAAACTTTTTATGAATTACAATAATTTAATAGGTTAATATGACGTGTTAGTATTGATTTAATTAACTTTATTGGAACTATTAATTCTGTTATGATTTTCACAAAAATCAATTACTAAATAGTGTCAAAATAGACATAAAATAGTTTTTAAAACAAATATTATATTATTAATTGATAATTTATTCCTAAAAATCTAAGGTTCAGCCAAATGACATAGATAAGGTTATATATATTAATAATAAACAACTTGGGGTTAGTTTTACTTGTTATTGTAAGTTTATTACCCTTATAGTGTAAGAACACAAAAAGACACGGTAAAAGTAAAATTATCTAACTTAATGTTAAAACTAAATGATAAAGTTAAAATAGTAAACTAAACTTGTCCAAATTCTGTCGGATGAGAGAATTTCGACCCATACCCACCTTAGCTTCTAAATAAATCAATTTGGAGCTATTTAAATCCGAATTTGGATTTATAATAAAAAAATATTTTTAGTTATTCCAAAGGTGCCCTTCTCCTCCCTTATAAAAGGGAACCTCCTCCCTCTCTTCCTCACACCACATTGAGCCTTCAAGCTCGGACCAAACTTGCCTAATTCTCTTCTCCACTTCCCTAGAAACATCTTAGAGGTTCTGGTCTTCTTCAAAGAGCAATTTTAGTTCCCTAAAGGAAGATATCAAAGAGGCGCATCAAAGAAGAGGTAATGTCCGTTACCGATTCTTTCAACTTTATTTCTTCTTCCACTTCTTATTCTTAGGTTGTTTCGTTATGAAGTAATAACATCAGTATCACTCATATTAGGATATGTTATTATAAGTATGAATCAACCCAATTTCACCATCTATCCATCCTACGGAAAATGAAATCACCGCGAGTGTGTACGTACAAAATACCGTCTCCACGCCGTGGTGTAATCTATTTTCCACCACCACCTTACTTGGATGGGTATAATGGTGTACATAATAACTATATATGATTATTTTAAAGTGATATTGATTCTGAAATAGTATACATACACTCCAATCCAATTCCACGATCATGAGAACGATATCATCGCTCGTGCGTACGTACGGACTACCATCTCCACAACGCGATGAGATTCATTCTCCACGTTAACCATTCATGAATGATTATAAAGTATATATAATACTTAATAATGAAATATATGACATAACAATGATACTGGATTTATTTTTATATATATGTATGTCATCTACTTAAATCAATTCAACTCAATAAGGAAACGAAAACAGCGTTCATGCGTACGTACGACCTACCATCTCCATGAACGGTGTATTTCTTTCCATTTACTGATCTATTATATATATTTATATTCTGAATATATATTATATATAAATCATGTTTTATATTCTGAAATTATTTAATCATGATCTAAGTAATGATATGAATAATTACAAGTCAAAACACTGACGACAAATGAAACAATTTTACCCAAAACACTCCTTAACATGGAATTTACAAAAGAACGGGTAAAATAAAGTCATAAGTGACCCATATATTATATCATAACAATGTGTATGATTCTTGAATAAGTCATTGACATTATTTAAATCATTATACAAGAGGTTCGGACACTTACGAAGCAAATTAGACCTAAGGTAAGGGAAAATATCAAAATCTCATTTTTATCCAAGATTGTTTATAATTTGGTATTTACTGGGGTGTATTTTATCATCCACATCCATGTTTCATCAATATATAATATTATTTCCATCCACCTAAAATTTTTTAAATCCAATTTTACCCTTCGGTGAGTTTTTAGTAATAGATATGAAAGAAATCTTTTGTCATTTTTCTTACGAGGTACTTTTTTGACTTTTCCGATAAAAGTACAAGAAGAATGTTTTTTTAAATTATATGGCATGAATAGATTTTGAAGACATTATTTCCAAGAAGCTTCCATTACAAGTTTTCAAGTTTATTTTTAATCAACTTCTTTTATAATTGTATGACATTTTAAGAAAGGAAAAGTGTTTTTGAAGTAGAAAGGATATTTTCCTCAAGAATGGAGTTCAAGTGTTTTATCAAAATTATTTTCCATCTAAGATAATAAAGGGTTCTGTTTTTAACCCTATTATTACATTTATTTGATTATGTTGTGATGGAATTATTTTTATGATTTCCTTTATCTTATATGAATTGTTTTATGATGTCACGATGTTTAAGATTCCGATTTTTGTTACATGGGTTATTCTATGATGTATGGTTTTTGATTTTGTGGCACACATAAGAATGGTATCATTATGATATGGGTGGGACCTATATCTCCCTCCAATGCATTGGGTAATGATTTTATATCTCATGAGATAGACATGGCTGGAATGACAGGTTAAACCGTTTCAGTGAAACAGGACTGAAACAAGGAGTGAACTCGGTTCAGAAATGGACATTGTCCACTAAGATAGTCTCAGCAATGAGTCTTGACTAATAAGAAATAATTCTCTATTATTATGTGTGTATGCCACAAAGTTTCATGTTTTATGTTATGATTATTGGGATTACATTTCACTACTATGATTTATCCCATGTTATGATATTATGATCTTTTTTGCAGGTTAATATTTCCAAAATGTTATGTTCATATGAATATGATGTGATTGATATTTCTTTTGTTTACCCTTACTGAGCATTTGAGCTCACCCTTTTATGTTTTCTTTTTCCCCAGGATATAAAGAAAGAATTTAGGTAAAAAAAAGGAAGATCTTTATAGGAGATGTTGAAGATCTTACACCACGATTAGAAGATTATATTCCGAGTTTCCAAAGACACTAAACAATTACGATCCTTGTGTGTGTGTTTTTGTTATGTACTAAGTATTACTCAAAAGTAATGAAATGTCCATGTACGTTAAGCTTCGGGTCTCTACAAACACACATTCCAGGACTTTCCCGGAAGCATCACAAAACACCTCATATGCTGCCCCTTCTTCTGGTAGCCTAAGCACTAGGGCACTAACCAAAATTTCCTTCAGATAGCTGAAGGCTGCCTCACACTTCTCACTCCACACGAAAAACTCTTCCTTCTTGGTCAAGGCTGTCAAAGGCACTGCAACTCGAGAGAAGTTGGGTACGAACCTCCGATAGTAACCTTCCAGCCCGAGGAAACCATGAACTTCTGCCACATTCTTGGGTGCTGCCCAAGAAACAACTGCTTCAACCATTGATGGATCTACTGCTACCCCCTTCTCGGACACTACGTGACTAAGGAAGTGCACTTCTCACATCCAGAACTTGAATTTCGACAACTTCCCATAGAGATGGTGTAGTCGGAGGACATTTAAAACCGTCTTCAGGTGCTCCGCGTGGTCCTCCTCTGATCATGAATAGATCAAGATGTCTTCAATGAACATGACTATAAACCGATCCAGATACTCCCAGAAGACGGAGTTCATAAGCCCCATGAACACAGTCGGAGCATTCGTAACACCGAAAGGCATGACCACAAACACTATGTGCCCATATCTACACCTGAAGGCCATCTTCGAGATGTCTCCCTCCTTTACCCTCAACTGGTGATACCCAGACCGCAGGTCGATCTTCAAGAACCATACTGCACCTTTAAGCTGGTCAAAGAGATCTTCTATCCTTGGAAGAGGGTAGCGGTTTATGACCATTACCCGATACAACCTCCTCTAGTCTATGCACAACCTTAGACCACCATCTGGTTTCTTCGCAAACAACACAGGAGCACCCCACGGTGACACACTCAGTCGAACAAAACCCTAATTCATTAGATCTTTGATATAAATCCGTAACTCCCATAGCTCCGAAGGTGCCATCCGGTAGGGATCCATCGAAATCAGACGAGCACCAGGCTGCAAGTCTATCCCAAACTCGATATCACGTCGAGGGGGTAGAGTCGTCACCTCCTTAGGGAAGACGTCCATAGATTCACTGACGATCCCTGGTACCTCTACCATCTCAGCTTCCACTGACTCCACTGACAGCTCGGCTAACAAGGAGAGGAGGGGTTCCTCTCGCTTACTGCCCTTCTGGCCACTCCGCGCGCCATTGAATTTAACACGTCAGCTGCCCAAGTCTGAGAACACAACCCTTCCTCAGAAGAAGTCAATAACGGAACACACAGAGAACAACCAGTCAATTCCTAGGATGACATCGTACCACTGTATCTGTAGCAGCAAAAGATCATTGACAGACTGATGTGGCCCTATCATTATTTTGCATCCTCAGAAAACATATAACATGTCGGTCTGACCTCCGACTGGTGTGCTCAACACCTGGGGCACTGGAAGTCTCTTGGCACCTAGACCCAAATCATAGGCTAGACTGGGTGCAACGAAAGAGTGCGAAGCTCTGGTATCGATCAAGGCATACGCAAGTGTACTGAATAAAATGAACGTACCTCAAACAACCTCCGGTCCCACTGGAACTGCTACCTCTGCGACGCGCAACTGTCCACGCCCAGCTCATATACCCCTCGGCTGTCAGACACCTCCCCGACCATGCCCTGGTCGAGGTCCCTGAAGAGCGCCATGTGGTCGGCCTCCTCTGGAAACGTCTGCCCTTGGAGGAGCGGGAGATCGCTGCCCCTGCTGCTGCTGCTGGAAAGGCCTAGCTGGAAACTGCTGCTGGGGCGGGTGCTGGGGATGTCCACCACCGCCGTACGGTACTCGGTCCGGGCACTGATTCCGAAGATTTCCATGGCCCCCACATATGAAGTACCTCGGTCCGGGGCATGATGGAAAAGGGAGAGGACCGGGGGACCGGAACTGAAACTGCTGCAGCCTGCTCCCTACCGGTCGGAACCTAGAGGGTCCTGATGGTAGTGGTCTGGTGCTGACATCCTTTCCCTTTGATGATCCCAGCTAGATCCCCTCTCGTGACACACCGCCCAGTGTGTGCATCCCTTCCACCACCTATGCCTTCTTCTGGACCTCCAAGTATGTCGGCAGGGTGAAGGGGGTAACAGCATACTGATGGGTGGGTCGGAGGGCCTCCTCTAAACGTCTCGCCTGAGACTCCTCGTCTGGAAAGAGGTCCGAAGCAATGTGGAGGAGATTCTTGAATTTGATCCCCAGCTCCCTTACTGACAAACTCCCATGCTGGAGGGAGAGTAGCTCCTACCACTTCTCTACCTTCATCGTAGAGGAGAGGAATTCCACCTGGAACACCTTCTCAAAATCAGTCCAGGCCACCTCAGCCACTCTCCTCTCCCCCAGGTAGAGTGTCCACCACTGACGCGCTACTCCCCGCATCTGGCTGACGGCCAGACGAACCCAGTACTCGGTCGGATCCTGGATCAGGCCGAAGGCTATCACCATCTCCTCTAGAAAGCCCTTCGCCTTCATGTCAGAGGTGCTTCCCTCGTACTTCACGAGGGTCTATCACTAGAAGGCTCGAAGTGTCCTCTGCCACTAGTCGTCCTCCTCCTCTCGATAAGATCTCTGATGATCGGCCAAGGTAGTCTCTGGGGCCTCGATCGCCCGCACCACACGTGGTCGCCTCCCATGTGCAATAGCTGCAAGGTAAACAAGGTATACCTAAGCCCAAGTAGTAAAGAATATTGTTCTAAAATTTTCTTAAATTCCTTATTGATTTCAATTCCCAAAACACCCATGAAACACGAGAACACAAGTCATTATGATCCATGTACCTTTCCTAGCATCTCTCTACCCTGCAATCAATGTGGCCTTACTTGGTCGTTCGGTAGGTCCAGAGTCCTTGCATCAGATCATGGGGCCCCCTAAAATCTCGTGTCCAAGCTGGTCTCCCCTGGCCTAATTCACACACCAAGGTCACCCAACACTGTTTCCATACCATCCCATGTAATCCCCACTATGCCTAACTCTAGACTCCATCCTATCTCTCAACCTACCTCTGAAACCATTCTTTCATGACCCACCTTCACCAAAAGGAGGGAAGGGTCAGCAGATTGCTAGACCCTTCCATCTTTAAGTTGAAGGAGAGATAATGACCCTCGAAACCCGGCTTCAATAGGCCCCAGAGTGGCAACTAGCACCAAGGGTATAAAATCACACAAAAAATGGAAGGCATTACCCTTTTTTTCTTTTGATAAGATCAGGAGATAAGATGGTAAATCCCACAACACCGAAACTGAAAGTAAAAGCAAGTAAAGACAAAACAAACCATTCCCATATGCATGTTCCAAAAGTAAATACCACAAGGTAAAAAGTGACTACAATGGTAAAGTACCAAAGAAAGAAAACAGCAACAGCAACTGTCCCAAAGGTTCAAGCTAGTACGGTCCAGCACCATCCTTGAAGTCCTCCTGGAAACCTGAAAGCAGTTTATATACGTAGGGTGAGCATACAAGTATACTCAGTTGGGAAGCCTAAAGCTCTCGTGCACAAGTGGGGAGGCATACTAATTCCCTGTGAGAAAAGAGATAACCAAGAACCTAGAAGGGAAACTAACCACCCAAGCCTCACCAAGGCACACTCCCCAAATAACGCAAGTCAAGTAATATATAATAATAGCACATTAATGATTGGGTACCCCACGCCACTTTCCAACTGGTTATTGAATACATCCTATGCATCGGGCCAATCCTGCCACTCTCATCGCAGTCCCACTACCACACCCGCCCGCACACACATGGGCCATAACACACATCCCACCCGCCAACACATCGGCCACCACCGCTAACCTACCCACAGACACCTGGGCCACAACCACTATCCCGCCCGCAAACACCTAGGCCACAAAAATCTCACATAACTATGCCCGCAAACACCTAGGCCAGAACAACCACTACCATGCCCGAAGACACCTGGGCCTAATCCCGAAGGTATATGGGAAACAACCAGCCCGAAAACAGCTAGGCCAACCACCACAACCACCCCGCCCAAAAATTCTTGGGCTAATAATGGACCTCAGGCCATCATAGCCTGCCCGAAGATACTTGGGCTATCCAGGAAAGGGTGAAGAAAATAGATAATAAGTAGCCACTAAGAGAAGTGTTGGGAAAAACACCCTCCCCCATAAAATGGGGGTGTTCGGCACTAAGTTCTCAACTTGGGTGGGGCGCGAATAAGAAACACAAAAACTACAAGTATATGTATAGGTAACAAGCACTCACCCAAATCTTGGTTTTTCTTCAGCCAGCCTAAAGAACACTATCCTTACAAACCATATAAGGGAAGAGAACAACATCCTTGCTCAATTCAACACTCACACCAAGCCAAAACCCCATGTCCCATCCTCAGTTTTCACTTTTAGTAAAATGTTTAAATGAGTTTATGCACTTACTTGGCCAACTATCAACACAATCACAAAACATGGGAAAAAATTACAGCCACCAACAATTCAACGATTACATTCGGTTCTCTTGTAAAACACATAAAACAAGATCCTCCAGTTATTGGAACCAAAACTGGAAACAAGATATAGCCCACACCCCCAAACCATGAACCAAAGGTTTCACAACAGAAGAGGATTCAACCCCGATTCATGGTATAGGAAAAGTAACCACCCGAACTTAAATTCATAACCAACCAATTCATGACAACAGGGGTTCCCATCCCCACACACATCACCCGAAAATCTTCCTGTGAATGAAAACAACCAAACCACCACCCTAAAAACAAATCAGGACCATGTCGGTATTTTCAGATTTAAAATATTTAACACACTCCATGATTCTAGTTCCGTTGTAATTTAACCAGGGTTATCACAGAAAAGGATTGATCACGGTGCTTTCAATTTACTTAGCTGAATATACGTATTTAACCAATTTCCTTTACGCATCAATGTTTACCCACAAGCCATTAAGCATCACATGGGTTTTATTAGTAAACATAGAGAGACCACCAACGACCATGATTTTTAGTAGGTGTAAGCCCGTACAATTCAAAAAGCATAATTCATGGGGGAAAAACAGAGCAGCATCATAAATAGAGCATCATCCCTTCGCTTCATTCATTAGAATCCATTTATTATATTTATTAGTTTTGGTTCATCCAATTCTTACAGACGTTGTAGCGTACCCACCCCGCGTGATACACATAATAGAGAGGTGAAGGTAACTCAACCTATTGATCAACGATCAGCGTTGAGCCTGGGCATGGAACTCCATGTATATCAGTGCGGCTCGCCTGAACGAAGGTAATCCTAGCACAGGGTGATCGAGAAATGAAACCTAGGAGGAAGTATTTGAGTTATAAGGCTGGGAGGTTAAGATACAGAGAAAAACTCGAAACCACGTAATGCGTGGGGTTGTGGGTTGACCACGTGGTTGAGATACACCACACGTCATTAAAGGGTGCTGGATTTTGGGGTGGTTTAAACCGACGCACACACGTCATTTTATTAAATTCCATTTATGGGCGTTACTGGGATTTTAAACAACTAAAGGGGTTAAAACATGTTTTAAAAACCAATTAGCGCAAAACGGAGGTGCTACTGAAAAAAAACCGTGAGGGTAGGTAAGAGCTACTGGTAGCCTGCAGCTACCGGTAGATCGAGCTACCGGTACACTGCGGCTACCGGTAGACCGAGCTTTTGGTACACAGCTGCTACCGGTAGACCGACCTACTGGTAGACCAGCTACCGGTAGGCCAATCTACCTATATGCTACGACTACCGGGAGGCTGCGGCAACCGGTAGGCTAAGGATACTGGTAGGCTATGGCTACCGGTAGGCCTACCATGGGTCAAACTTCACCGAATGTTGGGATGGCCTCCCAGACCACTCAGAACACCCCAACCATTAGATTTTTTCAAAGTAAAGGACCTAAAAAACCCAGTCCATTACAACTATCTTACCAAGGTCCACTATATATATCTTTTAATCAAAAAAATACTCAAAATAATAGATTCAAGAACCAATGATTTGTATTTAATAAAAAATAAATTTCAAATTAATTTATACACCATCAAAATTTGGTGTTTTCTATTGAGTTAAAACTTTTTGATCAATTATATTTATTTAATTAAGAATAAAATCTCAGTATGGAATCAATGAAGGAACTCTAGATATGATAATGTTGTATCTATTATTGTAGAACATTCCATATTTATCTTCAATAACTATCATAATAAAACTTTTAACATCTTAAATTTAATCTTCCAAAATTTAATTTTTCAAATAAAACATACCATGTGTTCACTGCCCCTGATATCCATCCATTATTTTAAAATTAGTCCAAAAAAATGAGTCCAATATTAAAAGATTAGAAATTTATTCAAAAATTCAATATATTTTTCAATCCAAACAATTATAATGTGAGACATCCAATTATGTTGTAATATCCTTCAATCACACAGTGAACAAAAAATGACACCATTCCTGGAATATATGATCCTTAATATCTTGGGGTTTATAACTATAGACATTTATAACCATAAGAAATTATGGTTTAATGTGTAATTTAGGTGTACATCATGGATTCAAACAACTTTGTACTCTTTTAGATAAAAGACACACCCCATTACACTTTTTGATGGCATCCTGAAAAGGAATGATTAACGGTGCATAATGTAATAATAATCCAAGTAATAAACAAAAACATGAATAAAATATGAAAAAAATCAAAATGAAAATGAACTTATGATTAATTAGAGGATCCTTTAAAAAAATGAGTATGCTGCAAAAAAAGTTGATGGATAAAGGAAGACTAACTTCTATAAGGAGTGGGAGGAGTATGGATCACATAAAGTGTAGGAGTTTGCTCAAATGGGTCCCACTTGTGGAAGGTATCCACTATAACACTTAGGCATCATCCACTCACATAAGTAAAAGGTCTTGGATGACACACTAATTGGATGAGGAATCTGCTACAACACTCATGTGTTACACTCAATAAAGGAAAATGTTTTGACTAACACACCGAATGGAGGAGGAAAGTATGATCAAGGGGATTATAACACCCCAATATTTTTTAAAATACTTGTCTTCAAATTAATTTAATATTACCAATATTTTTCATTACTTATAACATTGATTTTATCTTTATGTACACATAACCTAGATTTTAAATGAATCATGCCATATTATTAAAATATTATAATATGATAGTTATCACAACTCCATTGGAATATTGGATTTGAATATGATTAAACAAATTATTAAAATATATGGTTTACAAAAATATATCAAAAAAATTCCTTGGTGACCAATTAATTATAAATGAAAATAATAAACTATTTGAAAATAAATGAAATATTTCTCTAAAAAATAACATCTATGAAAAAATAAACATTTTACATCAATAAATTGAATAAATACTTTTGGTGAATAATTTTAATGAAATTTATATATAATATATTAAATAAACTGTTGAATAATTCATGATATGTATTTTATAGTCTACATGTAAGAATAAACATAATTTTATGACTAAAATCTATATTTTTCTAAAAATTAGTATTTTCACCTTTTTACAAAATTATGTTTCGAATAATATTTTAAAATTTTAGATATTATATTAGAAAAAATAAATAACAATTTTGAAATTATCTTTTCAATATCATATTGGGTACATTTTTGAGAATTATCTGGAGAGGTTATTTTTTTATGAATTATAAAAAATACATAATTGTAATTGAAAACAATATTTTCATTTAAATTATTTATAAAGTTAAATTATATTTTAAAATGGATTTAATTTAAAATTATTTCAATTATATATAAATTAATAAAATTTATTTCATTTTAATCATTTTCATATTGAATTTTGATATAAAAACATTATAAGCTTCTGAACATTTTTCTTTGGAAAACCATATTTCTTGTCATGTTTGAGGGATTAATATTAAGTGAAAATTTTCCACTTATGTTAATGGAATATGGTATGATGAATTCCATATTTGGAATTATAATTATTTATATTTTTCAAAAAATTTCACTTAATTTTTAACCATAATAAATTGTAGAAATAGTAACAATTATTTACGGCAGTTAAGGTAAACATGGGTTTATCGAGGGGTTAAACTAAAATGATAAGAGTTAAAATGACAACAAAAATTGCATAAAATATATTTTATATCCATATTTCATCCCAATAATGTATAATTGTAACACCCCAAGGTTTTATAGTGTATTATTTCTTCAAAATAATTCAATAACTTTTACTACACACAACACCAAGTTCAATCGCACCATGACTTACCAAACAAGCTGTTCAAAAGAGATTATGAATAGTGTCAACTAAATTTTAAACTTTATATAATCCTTATAATTTTAGAATCCATATTATGAGTTTCTTAGACATAATGTAAGAACAAATTCATTTTAAGTATTTCACTTTTACCAAATTTTAATAGTGAACCCTTTTTAGATACTATATTTTAAACTTTTTGACTAAATGGGGACATCAAAAATTTAAAATGAAACATCCCAAGCTTCCACGGTACGCTAGCGTGTGTTGTACGCAACACCGAGTTCAAACACACCGTAACCAATCAAACTAGCCGCTATGAATAGTAATACCTACTTTTTGAAATTATATATATTTTATATTTGAAAATGGACTTCATTTTTGGATTCGGAATATCGAATTTAGCCTAAGGTGAAATTTTGGTACATTTCGGATAACTTTCATATTTTGATGAATAGTGAAAATTACTAAATTTTAATTAAAAACAACTTTTTTAATCAAAATAATTAATAGTGATAAATTATGAATTTGAGTGGTTTTAAAGTATATTTAGAATATATTTTTACCATTTAATATAATTTTGGTCGTTGGACATAACTTTACAATTAAACCGAACATAAACAAGTGTCAATCTTTTGATAGTTATTACCTCTTAAAAACACGTTTTTTGTTTTGACAGCGGGAATTAATTTTAAATTAATTTCTTCCACTTCTGTGTTTTGAATTTAGAAAAATGGATTCTATATTTGGAATCAGGATGTCCAAATTGTGTAAATAGGTAACTTTTATTTTTAGACATTTTGAATAATTACTGTGGTAAATATTTTATTTACCATGGTTAAGGGTAAATCCGGTAAATAAGGGTTAAAAATGATATTATAATAATACAAAATTAACCTAAAACGTGTCCTAACCTTATTGGTGGACACATACCCGACCATGAGCATCCTTGGGTCAATTTGGGGACCCCTTGGATCCACTTGTATGTGGTAGGGACACTTTATATTAATAAAGTTAAAATAAAAATAAAAATGGCATAAGCTTACATCTTTTAGAAGAACAATTTTTACATAGGGTTATACATGTTGGATTTTCGATTATAAATATTCATTAGAAAGATAAAAAGATTTCCTACATAATGATATTTTATTTATAATTTTTAGACATCAAATAAGTTAAATTATTAATGACACAATAGTGATGCAATGTTTACCTCATTAATAAATCATTTAAATAAATAAGATTATAATGATTAAAATATTATCTAAAACCTGTCCAATTCTTATTGGTTGATGTTATTTAGAATATGAGTCATCTTATCTTCGACCTCAATGATTTTTGGACCATTATAAACCGAATATAATTATATTATAAAGTAATACTTTCACTCTTTCCTAAAGAGCCCCTCCTCTCCCTTATAAAAGGAGACCACTTCTACTCATTCCTCACACCTCTCAAGCCACTTGGCTCGTCCAAACTCTGCCCAACTAAGCTCCCCACATCCCTCTCCTCCTCCTTGAAGCTTCCCCTTAGGCAGAAAGCATTTCAAGAAGTCCTTTGGTTCCAACCAAAGTGAGTTACCTAAATTAAAGGAGTTTAACCTACCCCAACCAAGGAAAAGTACAAGGTAAGCGATTTTCTTATCTCACTTTCAATTTCGTGAGATTTCCATTGTTCGCCACTAAATTATTGAAAGTGGTGTATTGTGTACTGCCATTTGATATATATTATCATGATTCTATTTATATCATGTTATTCTGTAAATCATTTGGTGGTTATTAACTTTTGGCCATACGACTCAGTTGATTAACGTGGTAAGGGGTTTTCATCTCACTCCTTATTATCATGAGATTCATGCCATATTGCCACCATTACCTTTTGTGTGGTGTATGTACTGCCCATAATTATATTCTTTGTGTAATACACTCTAATTTATGTGTATTTACATATTCATTGTATGATACCTCTTTCATGGGTTGTATGTTTCATAAGTTACCAAACTGGTAAGGGTTATTTCACAATCTCTTCATTATCTGAGGTTGTTTATACGTAATAATCTACTGGGATCTCGTTATCATCCACATCCATGTTTCTTCAAAATGTATTTCAAAACATTTTTAATATTTAAAAGAATATGGGTTAAAGTCATTGATACCCTTGTTTGACTTTTTATAAGAGGTTTATAAGGGAATCTTTCCGTCGTTTTCCAAACAAGGTGCTTTTTAACCTTTTCGACAGAATTAAGATAAGAATGTTTTTTTTAACTTATACGGCGGGTGCGGTTATTTTCCGCCGTTATAAAATCGTCAAAGCTTCCCTTAAAAGCTTATAAGATTATTTTCAAAGAAAATGTTTGATTTTATATGGATCTTAAATGATTTCAAAATAAAAGGAGATATTTCTTTAAAAAGAATTTTGATTTCATCTATGTCAACATCCTTTGATGGGTTTTAAGATTATTTGAAGTTGATTTATTATGATACAAAACTTCTATATTGTTTTGAAGGTTTTGTGATATGTTTGACTGTGGATGTGCTATTTTTATACCATTCATAGTTTATGGTGAAAGTATTGACATTTCATATGCTAGTTCCAATAAGAATATTTATGTTATATTTCAATCTTTACTTCATATGAATGTGTTGGACAAGTATGTTCCAGGTTGGGGACTGGTTAAAGTAAGCCCTCCAGGTTGGGGACTGGTAAAAGTAAGCCCTCCAGGTTGGGGACTGGTAAAAGTAAGCCCTCCAGGTTAGGGACTGGTAAAAGTAAGCCCTCCGGGTTGGTGTCCGGTTATTAGAGGCACTCCGGGTTGGTGTCCGGTTATTAGAGGCACTCCGGGTTGGTGTCTAGTTATTAGAGGCACTCCGGGTTGGTGTCCGGTTATTAGAGGCACTCCGGGTTGGTGTCCGGTTATTAGAGGCACTCCGGGTTGGGTTCCGGTTACAGTTAGCCCCATGGTCTTGGGACGAGGCCTTGAAAAGTAATTAAAGTTTAGCCTTATGCATTCCAACATTATGAAAGTGGTTATTGATTTTGCATGTGATTATTCTATTAGTAGAATATCCATGTGAACAAGTAAATGGCATTATTTCATTTTACTTTTTCCATACTATGTTGAAGTTCAAGTTTAAAAGGCTTTTGTTTTAGTAATTCATTGCCTTAAATGTTTATGCTTATTTTTGAATGTTCCGCTATATTGTTATCCTTACTGGGCATTTGAGCTCACCCCTTTTCTATGTTTTATTTTTCACAGGATGTGAAGATGTAAGTTATGAATGACCTGCAGGGATATTATGAGGGGATTATAGTGTGGACTGTGGAAACATTATGTTGTTGTAGTAGTTTTTCATTTTATGATATAATGTAAAACTTATGAATATATCTACTGTTTCCAAGGCTACTAAACCAATCGGTCTTTCGAGATTTGATCTTTCTTGTGATCATGCCAATGTTACGAAGTAATGCACCGACTCTGGGTAGCTGGGGTCGGGGCGTTACAGTTGGTATCAGAGGAAGTTTAGTACAAACCTCGGAAGCTAGATTTAGATAAACTCTGATTAGAGCACGTAGACCTAAGATGAACTTTGAGGATTAGTATAGAAGAACTTCCTAGAATTTTGGTATTGTAGAGATTTTGTGAGTTTTCCGAGCAATACATCCCTGTCTGGATACGAGCAGGTAGAGGCGGCTCTGGCACAGATGTACCTAGGGGTAAAACCCGAAAACACCGCTTTGAGCTAGACTCGAACGGGAACTGGTGCACGACAACGGGCCTTTCTGCACTCTTGGTTACGACACTCCCGGGGGATATGCTTAGGATAACTCTCATTTTCTTTATAAATCATTATGAAGGGTTTATGAATATATACTTCCTTAAAGAAAACATTCTTATGATTATGGATTATATCCATAAATAGTTCAAATTATGTTAAGTGTTTTATAAGTATGGGATTATGTATTTTGATTCATAAACTGATCTAGTTTATGCCATTGTTTAGAAATGGCGCCCAGTAGAAGGAATGAGAACTCCGGAAATGCACATGATCCAAAGAGAAGGAAGGATCATATCTTTCATGGTCTTAAGCTAGAATTTATAAGAGAAATAGTCTCCCATGTATTATCATCATATGAATAAATAATATCATGTGTTGATAAGATAAGTAAAGAGTTTACTGAGTCCTATGGCTTTGAAGGGAAGCAAGAGAAGAAAAGGATGGAAGAGAGAAAGATGGATAAAGGAAAGAGGGAAAAGAAGAATTTTCCCATATGTGGTAACTGTGGAAAGAAACACCCTGGAACTTGCCTGAAAGGAATGGGAGTTTGTTATAAGTGTGGAGGAAAAGGGCACAAAGTACGTGACTGCAAGGGTAAGAAAATGGTTTTAAATGTACAATGCTTTGTTTGCAAGGAGTTTGGACACTACGCGAACCTATGTCCCAGTCATCAGACTATGCCGCAAATGATGTTATTGGATAATAATCAAGTTATGATACTACCACAGATGAAGAGGAATGATTAGAGTTCTTATGTTGATTATGTCAATTGAGTGTTGTATCAACAATGTACTTGTTATAATAATTATGGAGTATATAAGGATTGTACTGCAGTACTATTTCATTAAGGACTTGAGATTGTGTGGAACAAAGAAAAGTGACTCAATAGAAGGATAAATTTTTGGAAAATATATGGTTGAGAGAAAGATAAACCATAATATGGTTCTGATACCGAGGTAGTGATTTTAGAATAATATATGATTGATTTGGATAAATTATATTGGATATTCTTGACTACCTTGAAGCTGGTTAATGATTTGTCTATTCCATCATTGTTGGGGTTTAAAACATTTTTGGATTGATGAAGTATATCCATCATTCTATATGGAATAAGGGAGCATGAATGTAATCAATAAAGATTATGGTAAATCAGGATGTTTCAGTGTATTAAAAGAATACATGATGAAGGTATTCATATGCTATTACGGGGTAAAAGGATCTACATTATGTTTACCTTCCTTATAAATGTTGGACTGTGAGTTTGGACAGAAGTATTTTGGATAGTTCTAGTCTAGATTAATTTTGGATTGCCATAAAAGGACAACCCGGAGGTCGGGCGGCAACCCGTCGCGTCCGGTAAGGCTGCGAGACTTGAACCCGCAACCGAAGGGAGACAAGGGTGTATCACCTACCACTGGATCATGAGATGTCCTGGATTAAATAATGTAGTTTTTATTAAAAGATCATGTAGATGAATTATAAATTCATTTATTTTGGAACCCTATACGAATAGTGTAAATAGAATTTTTTTTACATTCTATTATCTTTTAGAGTGAAAGATGAGTTTGTGGTAGAAATTTATTAATAGATAAAACTCTAATTATAAAGTAAGTATATCTCCTTATGATATTATCCAATCTCATTAATAAATTCCTCAATATTAAGAAAAGCAACTTAGAACAAAAAATGTTTTCCTAGATGGTACCTTAAATCATCACTAATTTATGGCTTTGGGATTGTTGGCCTTTTCATAGCCATGTTCTCTACCACTCTCCATCAGATAATTGATGGTTAGATTTTTCTTCCATATCCATATTTTCCTACATGGAACCCTAGTATGAGTTATTTTCGGTAATCTTCATACTTTCGACTCTTTATTTTAAATAGATGCCTCATTAATTCATTTTTCGATGTGGGATTTCAACAAAGATATTTTGAAACGTCAAAAATGTGTTATCCTAATACCCTATGTTTTGTTGAACCGATGGTATTTCAAATCATCACAGATTGATGAATTTAAGGACCTCAATTTTATAATTGTTTGTGATTGATGACCTCAATCACTACCTATAAATATTTACGTTTTTCCTCCAATTATATGCCACCAATGTTCTCCTAATCGAGATCATAATTTGGTGGTGACCCTTTCATTTCTCTTTTCCTCATATTAAGACTAAATTTTAGTAACCCAATTTCTGATGTGGGTTTTCCCACAAATATATTTTCTATTTTCAACCTTTTATTTTCGAAGAACAATTTCAAATTGCGAGGACGCAATTTATTGAAGGAGGGGAGAATGTAACACCCCAAGGTTTTATAGTGTATTATTTCTTCAAAATAATTCAATAACTTTTACTACACACAACACCAAGTTCAATCGCACCATGACTTACCAAACAAGCTGTTCAAAAGAGGTTATGAATAGTGTCAACTAAATTTTAAACTTTATATAATCCTTATAATTTTAGAATCCATATTATGAGTTTCTTAGACATAATGTAAGAACAAATTCATTTTCAGTATTTCACTTTTACCAAATTTTAATAGTGAACCCTTTTTAGATACTATATTTTAAACTTTTTGACTAAATGGGGACATCAAAAATTTAAAATGAAACATCCCAAGCTTCCACAGTACGCTAGCGTGTGTTGTACGCAACACCGAGTTCTAACACACCGTAACCAATCAAACTAGCCGCTATGAATAGTAATACCTACTTTTTGAAATTATATATATTTTATATTTGAAAATGGACTTCATTCTTGGATTCGGAATATCGAATTTAGCCTAAGGTGAAATTTTGGTACATTTCGGATAACTTTCATATTTTGATGAATAGTGAAAATTACTAAATTTTAATTAAAAACAACTTTTTTAATCAAAATAATTAATAGTGATAAATTATGAATTTGAGTGGTTTTAAAGTATATTTAGAATATATTTTTACCATTTAATATAATTTTGGTCGTTGGACATAACTTTACAATTAAACCGTACATAAACAAGTGTCAATCTTTTGATAGTTATTACCTCTTAAAAACACGTTTTTTGTTTTGACAGCGGGAATTAATTTTAAATTAATTTCTGCCACTTCTGTGTTTTGAATTTAGAAAAATGGATTACATATTTGGAATCAGGATGTCCAAATTGTGTAAATAGGTAACTTTTATTTTTAGACATTTTGAATAATTACTGTGGTAAATATTTTATTTACCATGGTTAAGGGTAAATCCGGTAAATAAGGGTTAAAAAATAATATTATAATAATACAAAATTAACCTAAAACGTGTCCTAACCTTATTGGTGGACACATACCCGACCATGAGCATCCTTGGGTCAATTTGGGGACCCCTTGGATCCACTTGTATGTGGTAGGGACACTTTATATTAATAAAGTTAAAATAAAAATAAAAATGGCATAAGCTTACATCTTTTAGAAGAACAATTTTTACATAGGGTTATACATGTTGGATTTTCGATTATAAATATTCATTAGAAAGATAAAAATATTTCCTACATAATGATATTTTATTTATAATTTTTAGACATCAAATAAGTTAAATTATTAATGACACAATAGTGATGCAATGTTTACCTCATTAATAAATCATTTAAATAAATAAGATTATAATGATTAAAATATTATCTAAAACCTGTCCAATTCTTATTGGTTGATGTTATTTAGAATATGAGTCATCTTATCTTCGACCTCAATTATTTTTGGACCATTATAAACCGAATATAATTATATTATAAAGTAATACTTTCACTCTTTCCTAAAGAGCCCCTCCTCTCCCTTATAAAAGGAGACCACTTCTACTCATTCCTCACACCTCTCAAGCCACTTGGCTCGTCCAAACTCAGCCCAACTAAGCTCCCCACATCCCTCTCCTCCTCCTTGAAGCTTCCCCTTAGGCATAAAACATTTCAAGAAGTCCTTTGGTTCCAACCAAAGTGAGTTACCTAAATTAAAGGAGTTTAACCTACCCCAACCAAGGAAAAGTACAAGGTAATGGATTTTCTTATCTCACTTTCAATTCTGTGAGATTTCCATTGTTCGCCACTAAATTATTGAAAGTGGTGTATTGTGTACTGCCATTTGATATATATTATCATGATTCTATTTATATTCATGTTATTCTGTAAATCATTTGGTGGTTATTAACTTTTGGCCATACGACTCAGTTGATTAACGTGGTAAGGGGTTTTCATCTCACTCCTTATTCTCATGAGATTCATGCCATATTGCCACCATTACCTTTTGTGTGGTGTATGTACTGCCCATAATTATATTCTTTGTGTAATACACTCTAATTTATGTGTATTTACATATTCATTGTATGATACCTCTTTCATGGGTTGTATGTTTCATAAGTTACCAAACTGGTAAGGGTTATTTCACAATCTCTTCATTATCTGAGGTTGTTTATACGTAATAATCTACTGGGATCTCGTTATCATCCACATCCATGTTTCTTCAAAATGTATTTCAAAACATTTTTAATATTTAAAAGAATATGGGTTAAAGTCATTTATACCCTTGTTTGACTTTTTATAAGAGGTTTATAAGGGAATCTTTCCGTCGTTTTCCAAACAAGGTGCTTTTTAACCTTTTCGACAGAATTAAGATAAGAATGTTTTTTTAACTTATACGGCGGGTGCGGTTATTTTCCGCCGTTATAAAATCCTCAAATCATCCCTTAAAAGCTTATAAGATTATTTTCAAAGAAAATGTTTGATTTTATATGGATCTTAAATGATTTCAAAATAAAAGGAGATATTTCTTTAAAAAGAATTTGGATTTCATCTATGTCAACATCCTTTGATGGGTTTTAAGATTATTTGAAGTTGATTTATTTTGATACAAAACTTCTATATTGTTTTGAAGGTTTTGTGATATGTTTGACTGTGGATGTGCTATTTTTATACCATTCATAGTTTATGGTGAAAGTATTGACATTTCGTATGCTAGTTCCAATAAGAATGTTTATGTTATATTTCAATCTTTACTTCATATGAATGTGTTGGACAAGTATGTTCCAGGTTGGGGACTGGTTAAAGTATGCCCTCCAGGTTGGGGACTGGTAAAAGTAAGCCCTCCAGGTTGGGGACTGGTAAAAGTAAGCCCTCCAGGTTAGGGACTGGTAAAAGTAAGCCCTCCGGGTTGGTGTCCGGTTATTAGAGGCACTCCGGGTTGGTGTCCGGTTATTAGAGGCACTCCGGGTTGGTGTCCGGTTATTAGAGGCACTCCGGGTTGGGTTCCGGTTACAGTTAGCCCCAAGGTCTTGGGACGAGGCCTTGAAAAGTAATTAAAGTTTAGCCTTATGCATTCCAACATTACGAAAGTGGTTATTGATTTTGCATGTGATTATTCGATTAGTAGAATATCCATGTGAACAAGTAAATGGCATTATTTCATTTTACTTTTTCCATACTATGTTGAAGTTCAAGTTTAAAAGGCTTTTGTTTTAGTAATTCATTGCCTTAAATGTTTATGCTTATTTTTGAATGTTCCGCTATATTGTTATCCTTACTGGGCATTTGAGCTCACCCCTTTTCTATGTTTTATTTTTCCCAGGATGTGAAGATGTAAGTTATGAATGACCTGCAGGGATATTATGAGGGGATTATAGTGTGGACTGTGGAAACATTATGTTGTTGTAGTAGTTTTTCATTTTATGATATAATGTAAAACTTATGAATATATCTAGTGTTTCCAAGGCTACTAAACCAATCGGTCTTTCGAGATTTGATCTTTCTTGTGATCATGCCAATGTTACGAAGTAATGCACCGACTCTGGGTAGCTGGGGTCGGGGCGTTACAATAATTATTTCGTATAATTTATTTTTTACCTTTGTGGCATGTGAATAACGTGGGTACATCTTTTTCCTTTCAAATATTACAAGCGTGCCACTTGTCTCACTTATATAGGACACCCAATACTGTCTACATTTCACACCATAAAACCCATTTGGTTCAGCTAATACCTACCCAAATCACTTCTCATATTACCTCATCTCATCCTTGTAGCCTTATTTGTTGAATAAATTTAACCTAGGAAGGATTTTGGTTCAATCATAAAGAGGTTACACGAAAAAGTGGTAACATTCTCCAACAAGTGTTTTTATTTTATTTCTTCCTTAATATCCTTAAATTATTATTGAACCATTTCGATATAATAATAAAAATTATTATATATAATGGGACATGTTTTTTTATTTTAATGATTTATAACCATCCCTACTTCTATCAAATGGGTTACAAAATCATCATTTTTTGTACGACGAACTACCACCTCACAAACTGATGTTGTTTATTTTTCCATTACCACTTCTCACAATTGAGTATGATGATGGATTTATAGAACATATATGATAATTATAAAAAATTACACATTTGTATTCCTTTTATCATATATAAATTTTTTACCATCCAACTTATAGGGGATACGATACCATCACTCGTGTGTATGGAAGACAACCACATCAAAAAGAAATGTGATTTGTTTTTCTCTAACGCTTTACAAGGAAGAAAATAAGGATACATTTACTGAATAAATTTGTATAAATTATATAATTAATATATTCATGACTTATTTATCATTATTATAAGATAATATTTCATTTATTTATTAACTTTTTACTCATTAATGTATGATAACGTCGTTCATGTGCATGTGGACTACCGCCTTCACAATGCGATGTGGGTCTCTCTTTTCATCACCTCAACACATATATGATATTTATAAGTATATTTAAATGAATAATATAATATTTATTATATAATTTTAATTATTTAAAGATAAAATATTACTTCAATACTTTCCATAATTAATTTTGAAAAATGAAAATGTTACTCGTGCGTACGTACGGACTACCATCTACATTATCATAACATTATTTATTTATGAAAATAATATTTGATTATTAGTATTAAAATTATAATTGATTAATAAATATAAAAATTATTTCATGATTATTATTATTTATTAAATGGAACCATGATCAAATTAAGATGGCTGAAAATGAAAAATCAAAAAATATATGGAAAACAAATCCGTTATTACTCGAAACATGATTTTCACAAGGAATTGGTTTTAAAATGGAATGAAATGGACACAAGTAAATAATATATGGTATAATATGTATAATTATTATTATATAATATATTTTTAATAAACTTTTATTTTTTATATATAATTTTTGAACATGTACGAAGGAAGTTGAGACTCAAGGTAAGTGATTTCTGTGTCACTTTTTACTTCTATGAGACACATTCCATATTCAACAAATATTTATTTTTTTGATTATTTTTATACAAATTAATGTATTTTATATTTAATAAAAATAAAATTATTTTTATTTAAATGTAAATTTTTGGACCTCTCTTTCAAGAGGTTTACGATTCAAAAGTTACCAAAGCGGTAATATATTTTTCTCTCAATGTTACTTCTTTGAGACATATGTTATGTTTCACACCTATATTCTTTTGTGAGGTGTATAAAAATTCTATTTGAAATATAATATCGTGAATTTATTTATTAACATGACATTATATGTTTCATTTAATGTTAATCTTCCATGCATTTTACAATTCAATGTTACCAAATGGGTAATTGTTTTGTGATTCAATCCCATTATTTATCAGGATTGTTTATCATTATGCTTACAATGATAAATTGTATGGTATATCAATCAATAAATTCATTAATTGTCTCATCCTATTGTTTTTTATTGATAATACATGTTATCCCTTTGTTTTCTTATCTTTTCACACTCGATAGTTGAAAGAATATATTTTAAAAAAAATGTCATTATATATCTCTTAAATAAAAAACAACTTTTCTTCTAAAACTATTCTTTCTCTATGTGTTTTAAAAATGTTTTCAACATTATTCAAATGATTTATCAATGAATTTTTTTAAATATTTTTTACTTTTTATTTTTTTTTTGGAAAAAATATTTACATTGTTTTCCGAATAATGACCATTTGGATTTTATGGAAAATATGAATTGAATTGTTATTTTAATGTAAATGACATGATTTTTTTTCCATCATTGAAATTATTATTTTCTAATATTCCTATATAAATTTTAAATTATATTTTCAAAAAAATAATTTTCAAATTTTCTTATGATATTTTTGTTTTAAAAGGTTATTTTAAATGAAAAGTTACTTTTCTAAAGAAACATACCAAGTCATATTTCAAAATAATTCTCTATTGAAGATGATGTCCATTTATATAACGTATAATTTGATATGGATATGAATCAATGAGGCCATTATCATTATATATTTTAATGGTTTATCATGATAATAATTTTAGGAAACCCATTTCACTACAACGGGTTATACCATGATAAAAATATTATGAATCCTGATTCTTTTATCCATGGGTTATGCCATGATGAAATGATGATAGGATTATCAAACCTTTATATTTTATAAAAAATATGATATGATTAAAGGTTTATGAAACCCATTTCATTTCATGGGTTATAATATGATGAATTTAGTATGATATTGTGTCACAAATACTTATGATTATCGTTATATGATGAGTGGGACCTATATCTACCTTCAATGAACGTGGTAATCATGAATAACTCATGAGTAAATATATTATGTGTGAACCTGATTACATGTTCACAATGTTATGCATGGACCTGATTATATGTTTACAATGTTATGAAAAAACCTGATTACATGTTCACAATGTTATGTGTGAACCAAGTTCATATTGGTAATGTTAGACATGAACCTGATTAGATGTTCATAATATAATGTATAAAACTAATTACATGTTCATAATGTTATGTATAGACTTAGTGACATGTTCACAATGTCATGCATGAACCTTATTACATGTTCTAATTGTTATGTATGAACCATATTTCATGTTCAATGTGTTATGGGCGGAACTATATTTTATTTCCATAAGGTTCTGTGTGGACCTGGTTGCATGTCTATAAGTTTATGCAGGTTCAAGGTTTCATGTCCTTAATATAATGAGTGACCCTTTCTCTATTTATATATGTTCACAATTTTATAATCTAATGTGTATGCCCTAAATATATATCTTATTCAAATTTTATACTCTCATGGATCATATTATTTACTCCTCTTATGATTCATACCTCATGAAATTCCATTATTTATTCCATGAATCAATTTTAGGATATTTGATATGCAGTTTATAGTTTTAATATTTTTATATCTTTTTTCATATACCATTATATTCATGTTATTCTTATATATCTCCCATGTTAACCCTTACTAAGCATCTAATTTCACCTTTTTCTATGTTTCCTTTCCCCAGGTTATGGTGAATGGTTTTTAGTTGGTCATGATTGTTAAGAGTACTAAATGGGAAGATCTTTATGGAATATTTTAATGATATTTCACCAAATTATATGATTATGAACCTAGAATCCAAAGATACTAAAATTTTATGGTCCCTATTTGTGTGTTTTTGTAATGTATTTAACATTCATCTATTTTTTTTTAATATATATGTATGATAAGCCTATATTACTATAGGAATGGAGTAAGGTAGGAACACATGATTTAGGGGATAAAAGGAATTACAATATGGATAGAGGAAAAGGATGACAAATTGAGTGAGGATTAGACAAGGGAGAATGGGTCATTCATGAAATGATCAACCGAGGTATATGGGATCTAGGAAATGGATTAGGTTTATGGGTGGGATAGAGAGGAAACTCTTGGGAGGAGGTGGGGGGGTTAAAATTTTTCGAGCCCTTTTTCCACGTGTTTTATTCCTACAGATTTTGACAACATATAGCCATAGTTTTTTAAAAACCATGTCTATAACTCAATATATATCCATTTAACTTTTAGACCATGGATATAGGTCCATGGATAGAGGTTATTCTATAGTTATATATGTTACTCTAGATGGTATAATAAAAAGAAACTTTTATGGAACTAAAGAGAAGATTAGTCAGAACACCTGTAATTTCATTGTTATACAATTTATTTGGGTTTGTAATATATAATGATGCATATAAGAAGTGGTTTTGATACATTCACATGAATATTGGAGTGGTTATATCTTATGCATCATTATAATTCATGGTACATGAAGAAAATTACCCAACACATAATTCGGAGTTATATGTGGTAATTTTTTTCATTGAAGATATGAAGGCATTATCTATACAGAGAAAAGTGTAATATATATAAAAATAAAAAAAATTAAAGTATATATTCACATAGAATGAGTTGTACATGTTAAAAATAATACAATTAGATATGATTAAATATTATGACTACTGAATACATTACCACCCTGGGAAAATGAACTAGGTGGTTATTGATTTGATTCAAACAGATCATGCCATCTTATCCAAGATGAGGATCACTAAAGATCCAATATTTAATGATTTAAAAAGGATGGATATAGAAGTATTGAATTATGGGGATAAAATTAACATTGAAAAATGAGAGTTCGACCATCAATACAAGTCAATATTAAATTGGAATATAATGAAGATGAAGTGTTGTAAGAGAAGGGGTAGAATATTCCAAAGTTTAACCTTGATTGTGATGGAATGGAAAGGTTTAGGAACCATGTATGCATTACTTAAATAACCTATTTAAATAAGGATATATTAAAATATCATCATTGTTCTTCATTATCCATTAATTCTCTATGTACAAAAATGTATAGGGATTATAAAGAGTATTTCTGGTTGGATGAAATAATGATAGATGCCACAATGTTTGTGTTTTAGTGCTTGGAATGTCACTATGGTAAAAATGAGAGACAAAAAGTACAAGGGTATGTTACAAACCTTACCTATACAAAAATGGATATGGGAAAACATCACCATGAATTCTTTTGTTAGACTCCCCAAAACAAATAATGGGCATAATGCTGCATGGGTTCTAGTTGATCACCTTACAGAGTTAGCACACTTCATTACTAATGGAGATGATTTCTCTCTATACTAGATTTCTAGAATACACATGAAATAAGTGATAAGGTTGCATGTAGTACCACATTCTATTTTATATGATGAGGATCCAAGGTTTACCTTGAATATTTGTAGAATTATTCAATTAGACTTGGCTATGATGTTAAGGTTTAAAACATATTATCATCCTCAAATAGATGTTCTGTCTTAGGGAACAATTAAAACCCTAGTGGATATGTTGATATCATGTTCTATTGATTTAAATGGTGGTTAGGACAAAAAATTACTCTAGTCAAGTTTTCATACAACAAAATCTTTCACTTGATCATTTATATAGAATCACATGTATCTATCTTTGGAAATAAGTGTAGAACTCAAATGTACTGGGGTGATGTCGAAGAAAGAAATCTATTAGGACATTAGATAGATTAATAAATGGTTGAGAAGGTTAGAGTTATTACACAAAACATATGTTTTGAAAAAAATTGGTTGAGAATTTATGTTGATAATCACCAGTATGATATAGAAATTGAAGTTTGTGAAATGGTTTTTTTAGAATATCTCTATGGAAAAAGGTAATGAGATTTGGAAATAAGGAAAACATAGCCATATGTATATTAGTATGTTTTAAATTCATGATTTTATTTGGATGGTAGCTTATCAATTAGATCTTTATCTTAATATATATCATGTTCAAGATGTGTTCAATATATATGACATGAGTAATGTAATGTCCCCAAACCAGAAGCCACTAAATCAGTGCCTTGAGCCAAGTTGACACCGGACCTCAAGTATGCCTCCATATATGCTAGAGGTTGATGACTACTAGTGAGGGTCTTACATGTCACAATGTAAGACTATAACCACTTTACTAGAGTTATCCAGAGGAGATAACCATAATAAATAAATGAAACAATAACAAATAATCATAATCATGAATTACAAACCATTTCCCAAACCTGGGTACAACCCAAAACAAATTTGTAAATATGTTATGTTATTATCTTTAGTGTTAAGTTACTGAAATACCAAAAATAAAAATAAATAAATGAATGAAAAAATATTACTAGCTCCATGTATAAATCCACATTAATGCACATCCCAATCCCATCTCAACTCCCTATCCTAGGGCCCTTTCCCTTTTCCTAATATATAACCTTGAAATTTGATCAGGTACTAAAGGGAGGCCCAAGAAGGGTGTGAATACAACTTAGTAGGCCACCACCATTGGTATATAAAAAATATATAGTCTAAATAGATAGTTCATGAAATTGAAAATTAAAATACAAGATAAAAAATGAATAACTTGTGTTCCATTTGTCAACAATACTCCCTTTAACTATTTCCATCATTTGTGACATTTTTATGACTAAGTCCATGGGTTAGGCATCTACTTTATTTCCCTTATGCCTACACAAGTCAAATATTATGGATAAGGGAATAAGACAAATTTCCTAATTGACTAGGGAAGCCATTACACATTCATATTAGTCACACCTAAAATGGAGCCTCAGTACAGTTAGTCTAATACAGTGCAACTGTTACGGGAATAGTGACTCAGTTTGACTCCCTAACCCACGCATCCTAGGGGTGGGGTTTAAATCCTTAGTCCAACCCAAGCTATGGGCGTAGAACCTCAAGTCAATACCCAACATACCACTGAGTCATGTAAACATGATTATTTATCCATTTAGCTCATAAACCACATCATAAACTATGAATAAAAAATATATATATATAACATTCACATTTCATAATTCATTCAATAGTAAAATCTTTTCCATGCTATAACCCACTAGAATATTTACCATTTACATTATATCAAACCTTTAACCAATTTACCTTTTTTCATCCTAATCCATTTATAATAATCAAATAATTTCATTCATTATCCTATTTAACATATTCATCAATTCCCTTACATCAACTCATTCATCAATTAATAATTTTTAGTCCATTTATTCATTTGGATAAAAATTTTATATTCCATTTGTCACAATCACATTTAACCAAATTAACCCCTTTACATGTCAATTCAAAAAAAAATACATTCTTCAATTTTCAAAACTAGAAACAACTACCAAAATTCCCTTCTCAACCCAAATAAAAAGTCAACACATTTATCATGGGATCTATTTTAACAAAAAATCATTAGGCTTAACATCACTATTTCCCATGTTCAGAAATACTAGAAGACCCCATGGGTGACCCTAATCAAGTCTAGATAACCTTAGTGCATCCCATGGGGATCATGTGGGCTCAAATTCAACATTGAACCAACCACTTTATCAAATATTAATCAACTAAAAAGATTTACAACAAGGGGTAAGAAATGTCAAAACCACACATTCCGAAATTGAAAATAAATTATGGGATTAAAGTAGTAGGATACATACCTCAAATATGAATATGAAAACACCCTTAACCAAAGAATTTTATCTTTATTCAAGAACTATTTCATGCCCCAACATAAGATCCACTAGAAAATAGGGTTTTAGGGATTTGAAATAGGAATTATGAAATCACAATCACGAATCCAGAAATGGGAAGAAAGAGGAGAATTACACATACTCAAAGATTCGATCCACACAGAATGACACTCAAAAGGCCTAGAATTGAATTAGAATGAACCATGGTATGATTGGGTCTAAATGGTTCATCACTAGGGTTGATGGAGAAGAATGGGGTGAGAAACGTTGAGTGGGATATGTAAAATCCCGAGGGAAAGATAGTGAATTTTATCATTTTAATGGGGCATATGGTTTGGAGGCACAGTTTTCCAAACTGTATGCCAACCATGCATCAACTTATTTCAAAGTGGGGTGAAGTCACATGGTTAAGTATTAATTCCACACAGTTTGAAAATCTATGAACCAATTGTGTGGAATGTGTCTTTCCCAAGATGCATGGTTTGGCCTCCCCCTTCACACAATTTACTCTAACTGTGCTCTAACCGTACCAAATGCACTAGATGCCCCTTGTTTCCCTTATTTCATATCCTAAATGCCTCAGGATCCCTCAATAGTCCTCATACACCTACTAAACATAACATTAAATAAATTAAGGTATTTAACAAGAAATTAAGAAAGAATATATCTACATGATGTCTGGGAGCGTAAAACCTCTTCTCCTTATAACTTCTCATCCTTGAGCCACACTCCCAAGCATAACTAAGCTTCTGAAGCCTAGAAATCAATCCAATGGGCCTGCATATCCAAATCACTTTCCTAAGTCTCTTCATGAACATTACAATGCTACCAAAAAACTCAAACCAATTGTACATTCCTTCCCCACAAGACATTCTCACTATGTTCCACGAAACAGACCAGATGCTCCACAAAGGACATATCAACTTAAAAATAGACATCAACCACCATAAATCAAAAGGGAAAACTATGAAACACTTCCTAAAATGAAACAATTTTAAACCTCAGACACAAAATCATAGCCTCATCGAAGAACCAATTGACACTCTATTGGGACCCTTCTCTATACGCCTCATGGACCAAATTTCTTGGCACCACCTTACCCAGTTTTAAATATCTAATGTGATCCAAAATCAGCATCACCCATAGATCATATGATGTTATCACCACATTAACTGACATTAATGATTCCCAAACATGAGGTTTGATGGTCCCATTCCAAATATAAACATCCAAAACAAAAAAAACCATATGTCACTCATTCAATCAATATCTGAGCCACTAGAAGGGAACTCAATCATGTACGTCGATCTTGAATCACAGATCAAGTCATCAACCAAACCATTTCCCTCTATGGTTCTCTCTTCCATGAACATTATCCCACCACCACCATATTCTAATGGTGGTCACCCCCACTTTTGATAAAGTCCAAAGTAACCTCAACATATATTTCAAGATGTAATTTATGTGTTTCCCCACTCATCGCATTCAACATCCCCAGAAACACAATCCTATATGAGAATCCAACCCTTCAATCAAAACCACTCATTATTGACATGCACCCACCACCCATTTTGAAACTAAGAAAAAGTTGACCTCATTCAAGTTAACCTTTATCTTCAAAACATACTTGCCCTTAAGGACATCATATCAGTGTTGAGCCCTAACTTATCTCATATGTTCCCTCTACCCAATTGTGTCAAACTACCCCAAACCAAATTTCCCAGAACATCCATATTCCACTGCTAACATACTACCCCTTCAACTTTCCCTAAATACTTCCCACATAAGGCATATAACTATCACTCAATTCACTTACTGAGGTAATTTATCAACATTAGATATATTCTACCATTAAGGAATCCACTACCTTCCAAAAAAATTGTGAATTACAGAACCCATCATCAATATTAACATAATAACTCCCACCGTCCACACATTGACTAAGGTAAACATGTTTCTTACTCCAAACCCACTTTGAATCTTCCAAAAATACTTTTTCACACCCAAAATATCATCAAATGATATTTTCAACATACTAATTTTGTCCCTTGCTCCTAACAGAGTCAAGCCATCCCACAGCTGGCTCATCTTGGAAGCTCTCAAATTTTCTATTGAAATGACACTACCTTACTTGAGTAAGATTTCTTCAAACCTAGGGTATCCTCATTGTAACTCAATAACACCTACTAGAGTCCATGCCTGACCTCCGATGAGGTTCGGTAACCCAACTTCCCTTTTTAGGAACCCTTATAATGTCCTACCGCCCCTCTAATGACTTTAACATAGGAATACCAAATTCATTTGGAGCCAACCTATTCTCAAGACAATGATTAAATCATTCAACCACCACATATAGGGCCCACATGGCCATTTGGAGGAGGTCAATGTGCACCTCACAAGTTCCCCCCTTAGCTTATTGATGCCACCATATATACTCCACAATCTACACCACACGCCTAGGATTGAATCATCACTCCACACCTTAGGGTACCCTTTATCACTTCTTCCCGCTAGGAATTCAAACCACAAAGACTCACACATCAATCATAAGATGAACCCAAAAACAAATATGTGGCCATCTATTTTTTCCAAGATCAATAAAAGAAATATCACCTGATACCCATTATCGACTTATGAGAATGGAACCCACAACATTAGTTGACACCTGATTTATCTTAAGGAAAACACATGTAAATGTTCGATAGTGTACATCTCACAATACAAGTCTACATGAACCACTCCTTGACAACAAAATCTAAGATGTCCCACATCCAAACAAAAAAACATTTACATTGTTAGGTGTATGGAAATGTTTTATCAGCTTACCAGGATGATGTAAAGATGTTTGGAATGATTGTCTCTAGTTAAAATTTTGCTAAGAAGACATTGATGAAAACCACCACTAATTATCCATTTTCAATGTAATATTCTACTACTGGGACACCTACACATGTCAAAAGACTCAAGATTCCCTACCCGTAATGTCTCATCAACACCTAATCACCACAACTCATGTGGGGTTACTAAAAAAACTCACCGCCAATTCATGAATCTCTACTAAGAATTCACGATACAACGTTTACTTTGGCCATACCACTGCCCAAACACATGGTTTATACATCATTCCTCTAGAGATTAAAAATAGAAACACAATAAAAACCAAAATAATATAGAACCAAATGGTCCCTCACATAACCAATAATTTCCACTAATTTCATGGAAAATAACAGACACTTACTTTCATGAAACCTATGTACACATCCCAAATGGAATCATTCAATCCCATCACATTCCCACGTATAGACCCCCCTTAAATCCCTTGATGTCTCACCCTCTCCTATGGACACACACAGAAACAAACTACTGGTCACAAGATTTAATCATCACAAGAGCCTGACCCAAATGTCCGCTTACTCAACTGAACAAGACTCTTGGTACTTAATTCTCATCATCCTCAATGAGTTTTCAATGTCTCACCCATCCACCAAACAATTCATATAAATAATCCCCACCACCTAGATGCCTTCACCTCATGTGTTTCCTTCATAAAAATTAATCCATCCACACTCTGTTCACCCAAGTATTATCCAACTGAAATCAACATCGCAGTGTCCATTAATCACTATAAAAATAGATGGGTCTAACACCCAAATGACCCAACCATTAAAAACCACCCTTATAACCTATAACAACACTCACATGCCACCTAGAGAAATCAAACATGTCGTAACCAAGAAATTTTATGAAAAACTTGATGAAACTCACTGTTCTTTGATTCAACATCTGAAGAAACAACCTTTGATTCACATCAAAATAATCCTTAAACATTGTACCAACCTCCCTTAAGGCCAATATCAATTTCCCAAAAAAATTAAACACATAAACACAACTTGAGTCACATAACCAAAACCATAAACCTTCCCACTTATACCCCTAGGCCCCACTCACACTAGGAAACACTATCTATGTTACACATCCAATGTCCAAAACATCCACCTATGTGATACACACCTGAAATATCAATAAAACTAATCTTAATTCATTCATATGTCACCTCAAAGGTCATAAAATACTCACTCCCTACACCAGAGTCATGATCAGAAAAATATAGTATCCCTTTCTCTAATCAATACACATCAAACCCAAAAAATATCATTACTCATATCGGCTCTCTTACCCCCATTTGGATACAGAAGGTGCCTAGCGCACCGAGAGACCATTTATTCAAGGTTTCGCACCAAAGATACTCATACACATACATCATCACTATGAACCAAATAACCTCTTTGAGGTCAAACATACATCTTTAAAGGTCCCAATCTAAAATGGTAACCATAAACATTGGTACCATCCTTATGTTTCCACGTACAACCCCCAATATCATGACCCACAAGGGGTTCTACACTAAAATTACTGACAAAAATTGATAAACCACTGGCTTCATCCATGATGAGGGAACAATAAGAAAAAATATTTCACAATATATCAAAACACAGTAAGGCCTCATGACCAATATCCATGAACTCAAACTAGGGAACTTCCACTACCCAAAACACCCACAAAAAGGTTTAAATAGACCAAATAAGGAAAACTCACTACCCAAGTTCCAAAAAACTCTGTTATTACAAATCCTTAAGTAATTAATTTCCCTACCTTTAACTCAATCATTAAAATTTCAATATTTTTATTTACCCAATGTTTTAGGATTTACTACCCTATTTGAATCTGTATTTCAGAACATTTTTCACAACAAACACTTCAAAGATAGCGGAGAATAGTAAACCATAGATAGAAAAAATTTACACTATCAGACTTAATAACCCACTATGCACAGACTATCCCCACGATCATGATTACACCTCTAAAAATACCAAAAACCATCCCTACCATAGATCATGGTTAACATTAGTAATCTAACTCACACATTTCAAATGAAAATATTTCTCTTTTATGAACCTTTATATCTTTATAAATACTAAACCCAAAATTTTATCTCATTTACAACCCTTAATTATGGTGAATTATTTAATTACTCTATATAATTATTTCCTTTATAACCACTTGATTCAACTTTATTAGACAAATATTTTCTTTAAATTCTCATGAAAGTTAAATTTTTACAACCTTCCATTCTCCACAGACCCTTCCCATATGTTCCTATCATGATGTATGCCACATATATCCCTAGGTGACTATAATTACAAATGAATGAACAACCACGTTCCATTCTGGCCAAGATAAAAATATCATAAAATGGAAAACTCCCAAAATAAGTGCATCAAACTATGATGAAATATAATTCAACCATAACAAAACACACAAAGAATAATAATCCCTCCCTAGAAACTTGGGTTTTACCCCATACATGGGTTAACTACTCCCAAGAATGAGATAATTTCCAAGAACTAACTAGTCTTAATGTCTTGTCAACCGTACCAAAATAACAATTCCATATAAGAAAACCACTATGACACCAATTTTCAATGCCCCTGACCTAGAATCCACTAAGTAGTGCCCTGAGTCGAGTCAACATAAGATCCCAAGCCCACCTCATTGTATTCTAGTGGTCACCGACTAGCAGTGAGGGTATGATAGGTCACATGGAGAGACTATACCCACTTTACTATAGTAATATATAGTGTATAATTTTAAAATATAAATGAAATAATAAAAAATAATTAGAATCCCACATTAAAAACTATTTCCCAAATATAGGTACAACCCCTAACCAAGCAGTAAATATGCTTTGTCATGCTCTACATTGTCAGGTGACATAAAACCCAAAATAAAAATAAATAGACAAATTACCAAAACTATTCTAGGCTTCATGTATATATCATCATCCATGCACATCCCAAGACCAACTCAACACCCCATTATAGGGATATTTACCTTTTCCTGACCTATAACTCAGAAATATGATTGGTTACCTAATGACAACCCAAGTAGGGTGTGAGTAAAACTCAGAATCCCACCACCAAAAGTGTCTATAAAATATCCAGTCTAAATAGACAATTCATGGAAGTAAAAATTAGGATACAAGATACAATAATTATAACTTGGGTTCCATTAGTTAATAGTATTAAATTTGAACATTTCCATCATTTGTTCCATTTTTATCACTAATTCCATGGGTTAAGAATCTACATATTTTTCCTTCCCTCTACACCGGTAAAATATTATGCATAAAGGAATAACTCAGATTCTCTATCTCAATTAGAATACACCATTACACCTTAAAATTATATTACAGTTATATTGGAGACTTAGTTTAGGTAGTCTCATCCAATATAAACATTCAGGGAATAGTGCCTCAGTCCAACTCCCTAAACCATTCATTCTAGGGGGGTAGATCCTCAGTCTAAGACGACATGTGGGCATAAAACCTTAGGTCAATACCCCACATACCACCAAGCCATGTTGACATGCTTATTGGTCTATTTGACACCTAAAACACATCACTAGCCATGGATAAATAATATAAATATCATTTACATGTCATAATTAATTCAAAACATAAACCCTGTTCATGAATTAACCCATTAGCACATTTACCATTTACATTACATCATCCATTTAACCCATTTCCCCATTATCATCCTAACCCATTTAGCATAATCATTAATTCTAATTAATTTGTTCATTAAACATTTTATTCAATTCCCTTACATCAACCAATTAATAAGTTCATATGTCTCTGTCCATTTATGTATTTTCATTACAATTTCATATGGTTCTTGAAACATTTACATTTTCCATTTAATACCTTTTCACATCATGACAAGAAATACCTTATGCCACTCTCAACACTATACACAACTACCCAAATTAACTTCTCAACCCAGCTAATATCTCAATAAATTTATTAAGTGATCTTTTTTAACACAAACATAATTTTGTCTTAACATCACTATTTTTAGATTTTGAGAATATTGGTGCACCCCATGCGTGTCCCTAATCTGGTATATTAAACCTTATCACATCCCATGTGGATCATCAGGGGTAAAATTATCATCTAGACAATGAAATTTCCAAATCATAGTCAAGGAAAAAAATGCACAATAACAGGGAAAAAATATTCGAACCACACATGAACAAATTGAAAATAAACTATGTGATATAACTTGTAGAACAACTACCTCAAATACAATGATGAACAAACCCTTATACTTATCCTTAGATATATATTCAAGATCCCCTTGAATCATCAACCCAAGATCCACTAGAAAAATAGGGTTTTAGGGATTTATAAGAAGAAAAACAAAACAACAATCCCTAATCCATAAAAGGTTAGCTAGAGGAGCATTAGACTTATCTTTATCCTCAGTTCTCACTTGATGACACTGCAAAGAGACTATAATTAAAGTAAAATGATCATTTGGAGGTTTGGGTCAAAAGTTATCATCACTATCATTTTTGGATAAGAATGAGGGAAAAAATTGGTTTAGCCACTTAAAATATTGAAGTGAAAATTGTAATTTTAAACATTTTATTGGGTTGTAGGGTTTAGACATGCGGTTTTCCAAATCTTGTTCCAACCGTGTGTGAGATTAAGTCCAGGAGGTGTGAAGTATCATGTTTTTTTGGGATTACTCATATTTTGACATACTGTGCACCTACTGTGTGGAATAACTCTATCCTAAGCCACACGGTTTGGCCTCCCACTTTGTATGGTTTACTCTAACCATGCACCAAATGTGATACATGAAATGCATGGCCATTTTACCTCTATTTTATGTCCCAATCCCAAAGTACACCCTAAAGCTTCCTCGTACACCTGATAAACATTCTGTTAACAAATATTAAGGGTTCCAAACAAAAATTTAATCAAGAATGTATCTCTATGAAGTTTGGGATCATGCAAGGAAGTATATAATTGATACTTTACAATGTAATAAATTCATAAATTGTAACACTAGAGAAATATATTTCTTAAGAGGAAAAACCAGAGGATATTCAATTTCAAATAAATAATGTTCTGTGTAATAAGGAAACTCATCTGATCAACTTTTTGTAAAAACCCACCCATTTCAAGAAGCACTGTGGAAACATGGGGATATGATAAGGAAAAAGTATCGTAATTTGATTTTATTAGAGTGATATGATTCATGAGAAAATTTTTTTTTATCGGGAGTAGAATTTCACACCCTGAGTTTTTATGAAATATGTTTCTCAAATAAATTTAATTTCATTGATATATTGTGTTAGACCCAACATTGAGTTTTAACAAACTGTAATATAAATTTAAAATTATTATTTAAACAATACCATTATAACCTAGCCATTAATCTTGGTGGAGTGAATAGTAATAAATTTGTTTAAATGTTAAGTAAATTTGTTTTATATAAACCAATAATATTTATTAAAAGTTACATAATTTTAAGTAAATTGGTTATATGTTTCAAAAATACTATTTTCCCAAAAAATGTTTTTATTTATTTTTGTGGAAAAAAACTTAATTTTTGCAAATTTTAGAAAATATTATTGAATAAATAAAATTAATAATTCAAATATAACGGTCAAAATTATCTTTGAGTGAATTTTTGATAATTGTTTTGAAAAGAATATTTATTTAATGAATTGTGAAAAATACTGATTTTTATTTAAAACTGTCTTTTTGTTTAAAGAGTATAATATGTTACATTTTTAAAAAAAATGTTTTAATGTATAATTAGTATAATTATGTCAGTAATATAGAAATTTATTTCATTTTAACCAAATTAATGTTGAATTTTGATAATAAACCATTTTATACATATGAAAATATTTTATTTGTGAAACAAATTTTTTGTCGCATCTGCAGGTTTAATTTTAAATAAAAAATATCCACATAAATTAATTGAATTTTGAAAAATATATTTAATATTTCGATTCATCATAATTAATTTTTTATAATTAGGTAAATTATTTTTTATTTTCAAATTGAATAATAAAAATAGTAATAATTAATCACTATAGTTAAAGTTGAAATGAGTTTATTGGGGGTTAAAATAAAACCATAAGGGTTAAAATGACCTGGAAAATTTTTAAAATCACAATTTATTGAAATATTTTAACCTTATATAATATCAAGTTTTATAATTTCTTATTGTGAAGTGTTGTTGAATGTTTAAAAAATTGGTACACCTTTTTATTCATATATTCCATGTATGTCCACTCCCCCAACTCTAAAAGGAAAACCCATCTCCTCTCCTATTAAAACTTTTTAAAACAACTTGATTAAGAATCTAACTTATAAAATATATAAATCACTTCCATGATCACATATTATGGGACTTTTTTTGACAATTAATTTCTTCTAGAAATGATATTGGTTCAATCTTTTTACTATTTGTTAAAGTATAGGTATCATTCTAAACCAAAAAAATTATGTTATTTCTTCTTAAAACTCCTTAAAATATTCTTAAATTAACATGATATGATCAAATAAATATATCCCATATACTTATTATTTTAATTTCATAACATATATGGACCTCGTTTTCATTAAATGGGAAACAAAACCATCGATTGTGTGTATAGAGGATTGTCACCTCATTTATTGATGCAATTTATTTTCCATCATCACCCCTAAAGGGTATATATAACGATGGATTTAAATTATATATATGATACAGTAGATTTTATTATACTTATTAAAATATAATGTAACATATACTTTATTAATTTCCATTCCATGGGAATGTTAAAACATCACTCGTGTGTGGCAGACTACTGCCTCATGAAGTGATGTGATTCATTTTTCACTTACATCATACATGGAAGATAATAAATTAAATTTAATGAATATATTTTATATATATGTAAAAATAATTATTCTTGAAATTTATTTTATTATTCAAATTTCCTTCATTCCATCCATTATGAAAATGGAAACAATGTTCATGCGTACGTACGACCTGCTGTCTCTATGAACAATGTAATTAATTTTTCTATATTTAACATATCGAGATTAATATAAATAAATATACAGTAAATAAATTTTATATTAATATCATGGTTTATATTCTTTATATTATTTCAATATGATGAAAATAAAAGGACCAAATATAAAAAATGAAAATATATATGAAAAACAAACCAGTTATTAGCTAAAATAAGATTTTATCAACGAATTATTAATAAGTGGGTAATAAAAGGACACAAATAAATCTTATATGGTATTATATATATTATTATAATTATGTAATATATTTATAAAAACCCAATATTTTTTATATATTAGGTTCTAATGAGAACAAATGATTTGGAGACTTAATGTAATAGCTTTTCTTCACTCATTTCATTTTATGGGACACATACCTTATACACCATTTGTTTCTTTTGTGTGGTGTATATAATTCCCATGAATGTATTTTATGCTCCTCATAATTATAATCAAATTATATACATATCAATATATTTTTTTCATTAATGGTACCTATTATTCAAAATATATAAAAGTTATAAAGGTTTTATGTAAAAATCCCATTGTTTGTCACGATTGTTTATGATTATGCTTCCAATGGTGGGTTATTATGATACTCCAATCAAGAAAATCATGAGTTTTTTAATACTATGGCTATTTATTTAATCTATATGCTTTATTTTTAATTTCCTTGCTTTATGTACTCAACATTACAAAATAATGTTTTAAGGAAAAAACAAAATTTATTTCACTCTTCAATTGAAAACCCTTTTTATTCATTGTCAGTGTTTTGTAAATATTTTTCATATAATTGTTTTCTATTATAAAATTATTATTTAAAGGCATTTATACCCATTTTTATGTTTTTACAAAAATTTTCATAAGTAATATTCTTTTCATTTTCAAAATGAAGTATTTTTGAGTGTTTAACGAAAAATAAAAATGATATTTTTTTTTCACATGTATGATATGAACTAGATTTTATACCATCCTGACCATAAAATTATATGAAGAATTTTCTTTAATTTTCAAGGTTATTTTAAATAAAAAAATGTTCGATAGTACTTTTGAAATTTTCATATTTTAAATAATTGTTTTTAAATGAAAATTATATTTTCTTGGAAAATTTCATTAATGTTATTTTATGGAATTTATATTCATCGAAGAAATTTTTTTTCCTTTTTATACTTTATTATGTCTATTATCTAACTGTACCATTTTTATTTTTTATTTAAATGGGTTAAATTTATTATTTTGATGAAAATATAATTATGTAACCCCTTCCTTTTCCATAGGTTATGATATAATGATATGATGAAATGATAAAACCCGTTTCATTTCAATGGGTTATTTTATGATGAAATTTTTATAAAACCCATTTTTATTTTCATTGGTTTTGAAATGATGGTGTTTTTATTTTATTGCGGCACAATTTTTTTTATTATAAGATGGGTGAGACTTATATCTCGCTCCAATTCCTTGGGTAATGTTTTATATTTCTTAAGATAATAATGGTAAACAAGTTGATTTTAATGATACAGTATAGGAAATAGGGTAATATGCTTCATACACTATGGTAAAATTGTATTGATTCAAAATATATTTTGAAATGTTAAATTGGTGGTGATTTCAAATCCATTATGATTTGATGGTATCAGATTATAACTATGAAAGATGAATTGGTTAATATACATTTGATGGTTTCACACTAATGGAAAGAACTTATGATTCATGACTGATTTATGATAATTTCTCACTTTTATGGATTATGTATTTTAAAATGAAAATATTTCATTCCATGGATGATGCTTATGATCCATGATAGGTTGGGTGTGAACGTTATATGTTTTATTAATTATTTCATACCCTTATGCTTATCTTATGATTCCATATGATCTTATATTGATATCTTTCATGTTTACCCTTACTGAATATATAAGATCACCCATTATTTTGTTTACTTTACCTAGGTAATGAATAATGGTTTATGTATGAACTTTCTATGAAGAGAACTGGATGGGAAGATATTTATTAGAGATTATGAAGATCTTTTATGAAATAGGAGGTGTGTGTAACTAGTCTCCAAATACACTAAATCCTTATGGTCTTTAGGAAATTATTTGGAAAATGTATTTCATATTCCTATTTTAGGATGTAATATTAATGTATTAAAATCCTGATTAATTAACATGAGATTTCTTAGAACCCCATGAAACTATACCACCTTATCTATATAAAGACGTATTAAAGAATCTTGTACACTCAACTCCTTTGTCACCAATAGATGAGATGAATCCATTACTAGATCATAAAATACATAGATATTATACCACCCAACAAATTATTATCTAAATACAATAATAAAATAATTCGATATGTAATATGGTTTCCATTTTATGACTGTATACATACATTTTAAACTATGTTCACTACTTTCACCCTCAACATACTATTCATCTAGGTAGGAACTCAACCATCGAGATATTGGGTAGAATAATTATGCTCATGAGGATATAACTATTATTACCCATAATATATCACTACTCACTAATATTTTAAATGAAAATATAAATGAATATGTGAGAAATTATATAATTTCATTAACATAACTCATTTCCATGTTAGATTAATGATAAAAAATTATCGGATTCACTTTTATATACTCAAACAATACTTGACATTGATCTCACCAAAAAATTACTAATCAATCATAGTCAAATATATTTATGTTTCAATAACATGTGTTTATCAGATATAGAACATGTTTATGGTCTCTAAGACGAAGGAAAATTCCCACCTCTATGAAATTTATTATGTACACCCAAGAAATATACACCTCAATGTTTGAAGGATCAATTTTCATATCCACTTCAGATATGAAATTCCCATGGAAATAAACTTCATGCATCCAAAACATTCCATTGGAAAATATTCTTTGCTACTAATATTATCCCATGACCACTAAAAAACCATTAAATTATTAACATGAACCTCATTTGATCTTAAATACACTAGGACATCATCAATGAGTGAAGATATAAAATAATTCAGTAACACATGAAACATTGAGTTCCTCTGTACTATGAAAAATATGGTATTCATGACTCTAATGGGAATCACTATGAAATATATATCTTTATCATAGAACATGAATATAATCATAAAAAAACATTCCTCCTTCACCCTCAATAGAATATACACTCATTTCATAGTAATCATTGAGAAATATAATGCACCTAGAAACTCATCAAATTAGTAATCTATCTCTAGAAAGTTACGTTGGGACATTACTGTCACCTTGTTCAATTGATGACAATTTATGAATAAAAATAAATTACTATAATACTTCTTCATAAATAGAGTCGGAGATCCCTAAGGTTACAGTTTAGGTCGAACGAATCCCTTTTCCAACAATTCATCAATTCGAATATGAAACACGCATAGATCCAATGGCATAATCCTAAAATGTTACATAAAAAAAAGATTATATGTTAAATATATATCCAAAATTCTATGTCATGTATAAGGGGTAGTGTAATAAACTCTTCAAAAATTATATCCGTGAAATCTATCACAACTCTTAAGAACACTTATTCTTTGCCTCTAGTAAACAAATAAAATTTCATGAACCAAAAGGGATACCGTTGATATGGATCCATAATCCGGTCCATGGAAAGTCATCAAGGGATTTACCAAACATCAAGATATGAAAACTAATTCTATATATTTAAAAAATACTAAATAAGTAATGATTTCACCCCATGGACAATGATAAAAATTATAAGCCCCCAAAAAAGTCCAAATAAACAATTTATACATCAGAGATCCATAAACATAAGGGAAATAAGTTTTTATAGACAAGAAAAAAACATGTCATATGATTTAAAATAAAAAACATAAAAACATATACAATGAAATAAAAACTAGATGAATAATAATAGAGTACTGATATGAAAAACTATAACTGGAAGCTGAAACACCATATAAATTAAAGACCGAAATCACCCACCTCTATAAACCATGTGAATAATCTTCACTTACAACCTAAAACCAACCCAAAAATATGCAATAATATTTTATGATATCCATGAAAAATTAAAACTAAACATAAAATATAATAGGCATGAGAAAAATCATTATTGGTACAATCTCTACACTTTGTTCATAGTCTTCAAAAATAAGTCTATTTCAAGATAGATTAGATTAAAACTATAAATATATGTTTTTAAATTTAATAAAAAAAATAAAATATTTAGTTTTAATTTTAAAATAATTTACATAAAACATAGATGTTATATATTTTAACAGAATTTGTTTAAAAATTTTAAAGACAATGAAGGGTCTTTAAAAAATTTCTTCAGAGATAACCATATTTAATAGAAATAATGGAAAGGTCCTAAACTCTCTAAAAAAATTTATCTTTTTAATTAAAAGGGACTAATAAAAATTTTATAATAAAAATTTTAATGGTAACAAGGTTAAGTGATATTAATAATAATTATAAAAACAATAAGCTAGGGGAAATATAAAATAATATCTAGTTAATTATAGATAAATTAAAAGAATAATAACCATCATAACATAACTAAATATTAGTTATTATTGGATATTCTATGAGATAAATGGGATAAATATAGAATAGTACCAATCTTAGATCGATCTGATCGACATTTTTGATGCAATTCAACTGCCTTAATAATCGGTGTTACCCAATCCAGCCTGATCGGGGAGAAAATTCACACAATATGGAACACACCATAATATGTAATATTATATAGACCATGATAATAAGTAAGTGTAACATGTGTTTTTAACACGCCAAGATATTATAATGTTTTCCTTTTATAATAAATTTGATTTTTTTGATAACTTGCAATGCACACAACACCAGTTTTAAACAAAACACTATTTAATCATGCTTCACACACTTTTAATAATAATGTTTTACAATTTTACAAACCTTATTTGATAAATTAAAAATAATTTCAAAAATTTTAATATAAATATTATCTTAGGGTTATTTTTTTTTATTTTTATGAGAATTTTAATTTTTTGATGAAAAGTTAAAATTAATTAATTTTAATAAAAAAGCGCATTTTCATCTAAATAACTTAAAACATTAAATTATATTTTTAATTGTTTTGAAAGTAAGAAATAGTTAAATTATACATATATTACTCCAATTTATGTCATTATAATAATTTAAATATTTAATTTTTATATATAAACTATATAAAAGTTTGTATATTTTCACTTTATAAACATGCTTTTTCATCACTTTTACGGGATTACTTTTAATTTAATTTTTGACAGTTATATGGATTCAATTTTTAAAAATGGACACTATATTTGGATATAGAGTAATTTATAATTTATAATATGGTTAAATATTTTTTTATAAAATTATTTATTGAAAACAGAAAAATTTAATTATTTTGATTAAGATAAAAATGAGTTTACTTGGTGGTTAAACAAAGAAAATATTATTTAAAAATGACCTAAAACATGAGAAATTTTATCTTATGACCGTATTTTATTCTTAAAAATTTAATTATCTATAATTTATAATTATTGGGGCTTTGGGACATTGAAATAATGTGTATGGAATTAACTCTTTCCAAAAATTACAAGTGTTCCACTTAACCCACTTATAAAAGGCCTCCTCCAATTTTCTCCACTTAATACCTTAAACCCACTTTGGTTAGGCCAATACCTACTCAAATAACTCCCCAAATTCCCTCCTATAATCTTATAGGCCTTATATTCGGAATTAATCCATCCTTTGAAGGATGTAGTTAAAATTTAAAGAGGACACCCAAAGAAGTGGTAAGGATTTTTTAAAAGCATTTTTATTCTATTTCCTTTTGAAACTCCATTATTTCCTATTATCATATGATTATAAAATAAAATATCTATATTCAATATATTTCTATTTTTTTAATTTTAATAGTACAACCTACAATTTCACATATTTCCTTCAAATGGTTCTTGAAATCATAATTCATTTGTATAGTGGACTACCTCATCAAGAACAATATCGACCATTTTTCCATTACTACATTTCATGGTTGGGAATAATGTTTGATTTTTTTTAAATATATATTATATTTATGATATTATTATTTATTTTTATTTTTTAATTAAATATACCCCTAGGATTTCCATTTTTTAAGAATATGATATCGTTACTCATGTGTACGGTGGACTATCACCTCGCGAAGTGATGTGATTCATTAAATATTTACATGGAATATATTATGTATGATTTTAACAAAAATATGAAATATATATAAAATAAAAATTAGACTATATTGAAAAAATATATATATCATTCTATTTTCTATCTTTCAATAGGAAAAGAAAAAGGAAACAATGTTCCTGCATATATATACACACCGTCTACATAAATGGTGTAATTTATTTCCTATCATGAAATTTTAAGTATTACTATTCATTAATTTATATTGAATATATATGATATTTATATCTGGTTTACAATTATTTATATGATTAAATAATTCTCTAATTAATTTGAACAAACAAATAACAAGTCAAACCGTACATGAAAAACAAAGTAGTTATTACCTGATATAAGAAAAATAATGATAAATTATTTACAAAAATGTAATAAAATGTTATAAAAGAATAATATATTATAATTTTAATATGATTATGGTTCTATTATAAGTCAATAACATTATTAAAACCATTATAAATGAGGCTAAATAGAATTTATCTGAAAGGAAGCCTAAACCAAGGGATTTCATTTCAATTTACATTTCATTGAGACTAATTTGTTATTATACACCAATTCACTTTTATATTTTTTATATACTACCAATTAGACAAGTAGAATAATAAATTCATCATTATTCTTTGTATTTTATATTTCAATTTTAATTATTTAATCCATGAGGATTTGACTAGAAAATTTCCAAATGGTAAAAGTTATTGTGCAATATCTCTTTCATTTGTGATTATTAACATTATCTTAAAACAATAACTCCATTGTAATAAATTTTCATTGGACATTACATTATTATTAATTAGAAATATTATTCTGTAATGGATTTGAATATTTCCTAAACTGTATATCATTTATATATACTGTGTCTAATTTGAAAGTTATTTTATTACCTGAGGAAATATTGATTAATTTGTATCCTTTACTCAATTGAGATACTTGATGATATAATACATTGTTTATGATTTAAATTGATTATTCAATAAGTAATGAATTTTTTTGAATAGTACAACATGTTTTGAGGTACCTTTAAAGTAATCCCCTTGATCCATTTGAAGACTCATGAGATAAGACAGTTGGCCAAATCTTATTGATTTTTACCCAATAAGTTCTAAACTATCTTGTCAAATGACTATAAGGTAAAGTTACCATGTACTTGGGAAATATGAAATATAATAATTAAACATTTCATTTATTTATAATTCAGTTATTATTATTATCTATGATATTTTTTCTTTGTAATTATCTATGGATGAATTATATTCTCAGTTTATTTATTAAATGGCATGTGTTTTCAGTTATTTAACATTCTGTATTGATTCTGAATTATCTTAATATGATAATTTGGTTATTTAAATTGAATTTGAGTTTGTTTATCTATGGTTATTTATTCAATATGTTTATTTTGTCATGATAAATTTTACTATAAATGATCCACAATAAGTATTTGATCTCACCCTAATTTTGTTTCCCTTCCTAGTTTTTGAAGAGGAATCATTTAAATGACTTTTCAAGGATGATGTGAATTTTATTTTGTTATTTATTATGATTCAATTCCCATTCTGAATATAAAAATAGAATCTTGAATTTTTTTTGGTTTCCAAAATTTCTAAACATTTCTTCTTTTATTATTATATCCTTTTTATATATGACAATGTAATAAAATAAGGCAATGACTCTTTGCTATTGGGGTCAGGTTCAATACATTTGGTATCAACAAAAGATTAGTATGAAACCTGGAGACTAGATTTAGAAAAATTTTTACTAGGGAACATAACCCAAAAATTTACTTTAAGGAAAAGTATATAAGAACATCCTAATGTTTTAGTAAGGTATAAATTATGTTGGGATAACTTGAAATATATCCCTATTTGGATACTAGAAATAGATATGGTTTTAAAATAGATATACCTAGGGGTAATATGTCAGAAATGGATGCATTGGGGTTGACTCAAGCATAAATTGGTACATGACAATAGAACTTTTTGTGCACCTCGTTTGACACTCCTGGGGGATATTCATAGAATAATTCAAATTTTATTTAAAAACCATTAAGAAAGAATTAAAAGTAATGATATCCTCAAAAACTTTTTTATGATTCTAATATTAACAATGAATAAATTTTTTATTTTTGTTAAGTCCTAAACCATATTTGGAATTATTCAATATGATTTAAAATTAATAATTTTATGATCTAATCTAGAATATTCCATTATTTATAAATGGTGTCCAGAAGGAAGGATGATATCTATATCGATGAAAAATACAGATATTTCCTTAGTGAGAAAACCAATACTGCTTGTATTCGAATAGATAAAATTATGGCTATATTTTTGAATCATAATTAGGTTAAGAGAAATAACCTTCCCTAAATGGAGAATCATGTTCCATAATAATACTCTCTAATACTAGATCAATTTATGTGACAAAATCCATCATCTTTTAGTGGTAATAAAACTCCAATTGAAGTTATGAAATGGATTAAATCTCTATATAATATATTTATGGCCTTGAGATATGGTGAAAAGGAAAATGTTGCACTTGTTAGGTATTGTCTAAAAGGAGATAATGATCAGTGACAGTTGTTGATCCAAAATACCATGAAGAAAAGAAAATATAAATCATGTAATGTAAAGGTCTTAAAAAAATTATTCGATAAATATTTCCATCATGAAAAAATAGAGATGAAGATAATGTTCGTTATGTTAAATAAAAAGTAATAAAAAAATGTATGAGAATATGAAGCTACCTTTAAAAGTTTATCCATGTATGCTATATATTACACACACAACATAGATTGCATGACTGGTCACTTTTTTGAAGGGCTTAATCCATGTCTCTAAAAGGAACTAGTCTCCCAATATTTTCATCATATAATGAAATAGTTTTATGTTCAATTAAAATAGAGAATTTTTTTTCTAGAATCAATATATTGAAGCAGAATCAAGAGAAGAATACAACATAAAAACATTGATAAAAAGAGAATGGGTTAAAGAATAAGATGAATAAATTTATATCATTTGATAACTATAGAAAAAATCACCCTAGTAAATGATTAAAAGGAATGGAATTTTATATTATGTGTGGAGAAAGGGGTAATCATGTTAAATAATGAAAGTGGAAGAAGGATAACACTATTATCATGTGTTAAAATTGCATGGATATGGGTCACTACAAAAATTAATGCCCCAAGTATTAGAGTATACCGAAAAAGAGTAATGGGAGAAAAGACAAATCTTGTGAGTTCACTACAACTAAGGTGAAAGTTCCAACATATGTCATGGAATTTACTTTATTCCTATTTTAATATTTATTTAATTATTTATCTGATTTTGTATCCAATCACTCTTTTATATCCACCATATTTTAAAAAAAAATTATAAATTTTCCTTTTGATTTTATAGGGGAGTTTTCAGTAAAAAATTTCAAGGGAAGTCTTATTGAAACAAACATATGTTAGAAAATCCCCATTATAATAGATAAATGATCTTAATTTTTTTATATTATTATCATACCTATGGTGTACTTTGATATAATCCTTGGTATGAACTCACTTTCAAAATATGATATAAAAATTTATTATAAAGAAGAAGGAAATCATGATTTGTGAGAAAGATATAGAATTACCAATCATTAGAGGTGAGACTATATCATCTGAGTCAAATATATATTCACAACCATTAGCTTAGCCGAATGAGATTCTTGGGGAAGAATAAAAAAAATATTTATGTGGATGGTAATAATCAAATCAATTAAAAACTTATTATATAAGTATACTTTGATATATTTCCTTAGGAATTACATTGAAAACCCCCTAAGCAGAAAGTTGAGTTTTCTATTGATTTAATCTCGAATTCAAGACTAATAACAAAGAAACCCAATAGAATAGACTCTAGGGAATTAGTGTATCTGATGAAAAATGTATAGTATTGGGGTGATAACGGATTTATTCACCCTAGTGTGTCACCTTGGGGAGCCCCTTTTCTTTTTATTAATAAGAAATATGGATCGATGTGTTTATGCATTGATTATAGAGGAATCATTGATATTATGATAAAGACAAGTATCTTCTACCCCACATTGATGAATTATTCAATCAAATTCATGGAGTGAATTTTTTTTTAAATACTGATCTTTTTTCTGGGTATGAAAAATTGCAAGTAAAGAATGAAAAAAATTCTTGATACAACTTTTTGAAAGTGGTATAGAAATTATGATTTTACAGAAATTCCTTTTGGATTGAATAATGCATTATCTATATTTATAGGGTTAATGAATAGTGTATTCCAAAAATATCTCAGTGATTTTTTTATGTTCTTCATTGATGGTATTTTGGTGTATTCTAAAATGTATGAGGACCATAAAAATCACATTCTTGTCATTATTGAGATTCTTAAAAGGAATGTGTTAGATGAGAAGTTTAGTAAGTGTGATTTCTGGCCTCATGATGTTTCTTTTATTTTCCATAGTATCACTAAAAATAAAATCTCAATTGGTCCTTTAATGATAAATGCATTCATAGAATGGCCTACACCAGTGAACATAAATAATGTATATAGTTTCATTAGTTTGGTAGGACACTATTAGAGATTCATTCAGAATCTTTTCTGATTGGTAACCCATTAACCAAGATTATACATAAAGGGGATGAGTGTGTTGTAAAATAGGATCATGAATAATGTTTGGATGAAATAAATGGGAGACTATTCTATAATCTAATTTTGAATCTACCATCAAAATGTGATGGTTATTTTATATTTAGTGATGCATCGAACAATGGATTTGGTTGTATCATAATGAAAAATGATAAATTTATTGCTTATGCAACAATGAAATTGAAGATTCAGGAAAATGAACACCTGACCCATGATATTTAGTTAGAAGCTCTAATTTTATTTTTAAAGATATGATGACATTATATATATGTTGAAAGATGTGAGATATACATAGATTATAAAATCTTGAAATACATATTTTCATATAAAGAGATAAAGATAAGTTAAAATTTATGGCTTGAGCTACTAAACGATTATGATTTCATAGTACACTACCACCCATGGATTGAAAATATGGTAGTAGATGCATTGAATTAGAAAGACCAAGGAATTTTCAACCAAATGGGGATTTAGAAGGATCCTATGTTTATATATCTAGTAAATATTGATATGGAAAGTTATAAAGAGGGTAGAATAAATCGTTTTTTAATTATTGAAAACCCATATTTATTAGAGAATATAATTAATTCTCAAAATAATGTTTTGAAATTTTATAAGATGGTTAATTATTCGAATTATGGGATATTAGAAGACTTTATTTGGGAATATGATGTTTTGAAATTTTGAAATAGATTATGGGATTTAGATATAATTGATCTATAAAGGGAACTGTTGTATGTCTCTCATAGCTCAAATTTATCTATACACACTAGTAGCATAAATATGTATAGGGACATGAAGGAAAATTTGTGGTTGGATAAAATGAAGTCAGAAATTACTGATTTTATATCTAGATGTTTGGTTTTTCAATAAGTTAATTCTCTAGGACAACATCAAATGGTTGTCATAGAACCTATTCTAAATGTTGTGGGAAAATGAGATGACATTACTATGGATTTTTTCATGGGAGTACCAAATACTCCTATAAATAAAGTTTCAATATAAGTTATCATTGATTACTTAAACAAATCTATACATTCTCTCACTATAAAAGAAGATACACCTATTAATAACCTTATGGAGATCTATATTAATGAAGTTAAAATACATTTTGACGCACCTATATCAATATTTTTATAGAGATTCCCATTTTGCATCAAAATTATAGAAGATTCATCATAATGATCTTAATACTTAGCCTTATTTGAGCGCTTCCCTCTATTGATCATTGGAGTGAAAATTACAGCAGGTCACACAGGGACCTCTTCCAACATTATTTTTGGGTAGTGTATGATGTAAAAAGATAGGTTTGTGAAGATATAATTGTATCTTTTAGTTTTTTACATGAGTCATTGTTTGTTTATTAAACAGAGACACACACACTGCTCAAAAAGTAAAAAGTTCACAACGAGATAATAAATTAAATATAATATAGTTATAAGGATCTATGTGATGTTATTTGCATCTTCTAGATTCATTAAAGATGAATGATGTGAATCTGGAGTCGACTTCTGAAAACAGAAAGTAAAATAGAGTGTAATGAGTGCTTCTGTCTTTTGTTTCTAGTGAGGTGTATAACTTTGTGGATGATCTCTTCTTCTTGTATTAAAAAGTTCATCCTTTTAGGATCTCAATAGTATCACATAATTTACATAGAGAGTAGTTCTTGTATGTTTTTTTTGAAAATAATCTTGGTATATTTATTATGGTTACTCAATTTTTCTTTTTTGATCCAATATTATATTTATACAATACAGTCTACATGGAGCATGTTCTCTAGAACCTCCTACCTTGTACTAGTGTTTAACATCCATTAAATATTGTCTACAAAATATAGAAAATATCATTAATATAATAAGATGTACTAGGTTTGATAAATATGACAGTTAGAATTAATTTTAAAATAAATTATTGGTGATGAAATAACATTGTTTAAGGATTAGTAGATTAAGAACGGTGAGAAGTTTCGATAAGTCAGTCTATCGGTAGTTCAAGTTGTTGGTGACACAGCCATTAGTAGGTTATTCCAATGGTAGGCCATCTTGATGGTATGTTAGCTATTGGTAGATTATACATAATGAAAATTATGAATATCAGTCAGTGTCACTCTATTAGAATTTTATTCTACCAGTGACTCATTCCATTAGTAACTCAGACATCAAAAGGACATGTACTTAGAAAAAATTCTGAGCGGTTATTTGAAAGTTGATGCAATGGTGTCTCGTCTATCGGTTGGTAAATCATCAGTGACATATCCTCATCTATGACTTATACTTATCCAATTTTTTAACCATTCTTATAAGGTTAACACAAACAGAAGATATTATGGTTATATATAAACATTATTGTACAAAATGTAACTTAATAAAACATAATAAAGCATGATTTGTGATCATTAAAACTATATGAGGCCAAAAATATCCCCCATTTTTATGGTCACAAATTTGGGAACCCTAAAGGGATATTCCATAGAAATTATCCCCCATTTTGGATTGTCAAAAAGAAAACAAATAATTAAGATAAAGAATGGATAGAGGGATTAAAAGATATAATATATGTCATTAAATAAACAGTAAAAGAGATAACACAAAAGTTACAACAAACCACTATAAAGGATCCATCCAATCACTGATTATAAAAAGTAGAATTTTTATGTCATTTCTCTTATCAGGAGTAGTATTTGTAGGAATAATATACACAAAAGTGGTAGTGGTTGGAGGTACAGTTAGAATACTAGTGCAAGGAAGAGGAACAATAGTAAACACAAAAGAAGCAGGCAGAAGGTCCATTAAGTTTCTAAAGAATGAAAGATCCGATTTTACTAGGATCTTAAGAAAGAGGAATGGAAAAATGTGTCCAGGATAAAGAAGAAGTGGATGAAGGGTGATAGACAGGTCTGAGAGGAGAAGCTATTGGAACAACAATTTCAATACTCTCATGATGCAGGTATGGTTTTAACAGATTGATAAAGTCCATTTTGATATGGCCAACTTGGTCCATAGCCTTTTTAAAATCATCCTTATCTTCCATAAATTTATGAAGGGTATTAGAGAATTATTCAAGCTGCTTGACTTGTTCTTTTTAATCTTGAGTGACCGGAGGTAGTATCAAATTATCAACCAAATACTTGAAATGAATATCGAGTTGATTCATAGTATAATCCATCTCAATGTACATGTCTACTTTCTTGGTTATCTCATCATGAGCATTAGTGACACCCTTAGTGTTGAATCTTACCATATCATGCAGATGACCACTATTTTCCTTAATTTTCTTTAGTCTTTCTTGATCTGAGCCACACATCATAGTCAAATGCTCTTCTCTTATTAATGTTCTAATCATCTCAACATCATGATTATGAATAATAGGAGTATCCAAGGTTGAGGCCCATTTAATTACATCTTGAACTACTATTTTCAACTATTTCAAATCAGGGGATGGAGGTGAAGGTGTAGCATCCTTAGAAGACTCATAAGTGGTGTCTCCAAGAGCTTTGAGAACATTGTATAAAGATTATCTGTATTCAATGGTTAGAATATAAATGGTAGAAACCATATAAACTAGTTAAATAAACATACTTTTATTTTCTACTACAATTTCATCTACCAATTTAATCATATAAGGTTCAATTTGAGAAACATTCTTTTATGTTAACATATTTGTATCAATTTCATTAGGACTCACCACCAGAGCTAGTTGACGTGGAAGGGAATATCTAAATACTGATAAAAAAACATCCTTAAACATATTAAATTCACCCTTAGTCACATAATCTAAAGGATTTGGTTCAACCATAGAAGTAGAAGAAGGAGATACTGCATGATCAATTTCCATAGGATTTGTTCCTTCTACCACAGATCCCATAGGATCAGTTTTCTCATCCTCTAAATCAGGGTACTCTGAACCCAAAGACACATACCCAAGATCCATTTCCCATTAAGGCATAAATATATCATCACTGGGATTATGAATATAAATTATAACCCTTTTATCTTTTGTTCCCCTTAATAGATTCCCTCCTATCAATAAGAGCATTCTTCCTAACAGAAACAAGTTCTTGTACTGGAGCTACTGTAACTTATTCATCAACATGAACTTCTTCATTCATATGAACATCTAGAGAACTTTCCTAAAATAAAACTGACTCAAGAGCTTCACAGGATTCAAAAATAGATGGCGGTTGTACTAAATGAGTATTAGATGGATTTTCAGACTCAACATGCTCTAGATTATGATCAATAGTGTCTGAAACATGACCTTGATCATCATCGGGGTGGTCTGATCCACTATCAGATCCACAGCTTCATTTTTCATCCTCATCATTTTTATCATCTTCATTTTCTTCTCTAAATTCTTTATCAAAGTTTTCATTCTATTCCTCATCGCCATTACCATGATCCTCTTCTTCTTCCTAATTACTTCTTTCTTCATTTTCACCATTTGACACCTCATTTTCTTCACTTCAACTTCCACTAATATAGTCATAATTTTCTAATTCTTCAGTCTCATCATCATAATATTCATCCAGGAGAGGGTCCTTTGAAGGAACCATCCTAGGAGGGATAGTAGTTCTATAGGTTATACCATATAGACTTTCAGATATATCTGGGTCTATTCTGTCATCAATGGGTGATTCATTTCCTTTATTTTACTCAGCTCTATAGTCCTCATCCGAATAATTCCCAACATCATCAGGTCCTAGAACAGGATTAACCATGTCTCTTGGCCTTCTAGGGTATTCAATAAGATCAAATTATTCATAAATATTATAATTATCATTAACCCAAAGTTCCTTTTAGGGATTCCAATTTACCTTCATCCTCTTATAAATGACTTTTTGGATGATAATACCATTAAAATGAGTTACTGATTCATCACCCTCAATCACCAAAACATTAAAATCTAACATTATAGAAATAAATTTTGAATCAAACAAGGAATTTTTCATAAAGTATGATTTTATCATCTCATTCATATGTACTATTAAATACCTACACAAGTTAATCTTATTCCCCCTTATCAAAAAATATTAAAAAACATCTTGGTATTTCAGGGAAGCAAAGTCCCCTTTTCAGGGAAAAAATTGATGCTGAATGAACTTGAACAACATCCTGCATTCACAATTAAGCTCTGTTGTTATTGTTGTCCTGCTATCTGATCCATTACCAGTAATATTATCAAAATATTCCTCATAACTAAAAATATAATTAGGTGGAGGTGTACTCCCCTAATGATCTTTAAGCTTACCCTTATGTGGTACCATCAAGAATTCTTCCCATTTCATGGTTGTAAAAGAAAATTTTCATGCTTTTAATAAAGATTTTAGTCAAAATACCTATGATCCATCGAGAATAAATTCTGCATACTAATGTAACTCATGCACTAGCCTTGGGTAAAATGTTGTTTTTTTTGGAGAAACACTCCAACCATCCTTGTTTTCCAACGCATTCTACAAGAGTGATTTAATTATTAGTAACAATTTGGAATCCACATCTTTCTATGGAGTGATGATTTTGCACGTGAGTTTGGGATGGATAGGTTTTTGTTTAGGTTCACTTGATTCACTTTTCTACTTATTAGAATGTTGCGACTTATCTATATACTACTTAGAGACACATATATATTAATCCATTTGTGATATTCAAATGTTTTGTGTTCAAGAGAGATAAGAAGTAATTCAGGCACGAATGGTTTGAAGGCAATAGTGAGAGAGAAGAAGTGTGAGAGTAAGAAAATGAGTTGGATCAATGCTAATTTTATCATTTAGGTATTTAAAATCATAAATTAAGAATTGTGGATTAAAATAAAATAAAAGAAATAAAATAGTAACATATTAACTTCTAGACTGAGAAATGACAAAGTTGACTGGTGAGACACATTGATGAGTCACATCAGTGATTTTTCATTGGTTAGTCATCAAAAGTTGACAATTACTTACTCATGTTCTATGTAACTCAATCTTTCAGAATTTAATGGATTAGTAAAAATGCTAGAAAGATAATGTTCAGTGTAAATTAATTCAAGGGTTATATCAACTTTTTTATAATAATCTCTCAATAAGTGATGTCTTACATAAATTTGATTTGTTCTGGAATGAGAAATCTGGTTCTTATAAATGTTAGTAAGACTTGTATTGTCATAGTTTATAGGGACATACCTAAATTGATATCCAATATCTAGTAATGTGTTTTTCATCCACAAAATCTGAACACATAAACTACCTGTAACTATGTTTTCATCTTTTGTAGTGGATAATGCCACCAAAATTTTCTTTTTTACTACACCATGAATCTATAGACTTTCCCAAAAAGTGACATGCTCTAGAGGTGTTTTTTTATCTAAGTTTCAACCACCAAAGTAAGAATCTGAATAAATAACTAAGTCAAATGGTTATCCTTTTGGATAGAACAGTCCAATGTTGGTAGTATACTTGACGTATTTGAAAATTATTTTAACAATAAGAAGGTGTCACACTTTAGTATTTTCATGAAAATGATATCACATACACACAATGAACATAATATCAAGTTGAATAACAGTCAAGTAATTAGGACTTACAATCAAGCCTCTCTAGTTGGTTTGATCCACCGATTTTCCATCTTCATCAAGATAAAATTTATAAGTGTTACTCATAAGAGTATCACTTATTTTAGTGATATCTATATTAAAATGTTTTAAAATATCATAACTATATTTACATTGATTAAAAATAATTCCATCCTTATTATGAAATATTTGAAACACAAGAAAGAATTTGATTTCACCCATTAAACTAATTTCAAATTCATTTTGCATCATTTTTAAAAAATAAACACATAAATAATTTTTTGATGATCCAAAAATAATATCATCAACATATATTTGAACAACTAAAACATCTTTAGAAATTAATTTTATAAAAAGAGTAAGATTATCAATCACTTTGATAAAACCATTAGAAATAATAAAAATGTTGAGCCTGTCATACCAAGACCTTTGATAATTTTTAATCCATACCGAGGTTTATTTAATTTGAAAACTTGACTTGGAAAATGGGGATTTATAAAAAAGGGGTTATTAAACAAAAAAAATTTCAACTATATAACCATTTACCAATGCGTTTTTGACATCCATTTGATAAATTTTGATGTTAAAATGTGCTGAATAATCTAGAAGAATCCTAATAGATTCATATTTGGCAACATGTGGAAATGTTTCTTCATAGTCAATTTCTTATTCCAAACTATAAACTTTTTTAACTAATCTATACTTATTTCTTACTATAGTTATATCCTCATTCAATTTGTTTCTAAACACCCACTTAGTTCCTGTGGTCAATGTAAATTTGGGTCTATCATCATTTTACAAACGTTATTTCTTTCAAACTAATTCAATTCTTCTTGTATATCCATCACCCAAAATTCATCAGTGATAGAAACACGAGTTTTTTCAGGTTCAGGATATGAAGAAAAGACTTGATCTTCAACCTGATTTCTTAGAGAAGCTATAATCTTTGTTATATTATCTAATTCTCCAACTACAAAATATAAAGGATAATTATTAAGGGTTATAATAGATCTAAAAAATAATAGGCTATTTATTTCAGGTTTATCTATTGGTTTTGGTTCCCTTTGATGATAATTTGATGATTTTATAGAACTATAAGATTTTCCTTCTTTCTTAACATCATATTTTGAAGGTTTAAAACTAAAATCTAGATTTTAAAAATCATCCTCAATATTTTCTAATGAGTTTTTTGGTTCATGTGGATATGTTTCATCATGATTAGAATGTATAGATACGTCCACACTCTTGGATGGAAATTTATCAATATTGTCTTTTTCAGTATGTATATAGAATTTTCAACCCAAAACATAAAATTTATTAACCACCAGCTTCCTATTATTCCAAAAAGCTTAGGGTGAATTATTAAAGATAGATCTAATTAAAACACCATTAATTATGTTACAAGATGTATTCACTTCTTCTACCCAAAAATAAATTGGTAAATCATATTCATTAAGCATAGTTACAGCTATTTCCTATAAGGTTTTATTTCTCATTTCTATAACTCCATTCTGATAGGGTGTACTAAGAGTAGATAAGTTATGACTATAGCCATTTTATGAGCACAAATATTAAAATTCTTTATTTTCAAACTCACAAACATGTTCACTTCTTAATTCTTTGATTCTAATTCCACATATTTTTTATACTGACCTATATTACTTGTTGAAATAAGCACAATCTTCACATTTTTGAGCTAAGAGAAAGGTCCAAGTATACCTAGAAATGTAATTTACTAGAACATAGATACAGTGATTCCCATTTAAACATAAAAATATCTATGGTCCAAACAAATCCATGTAAACCAACTCAAGATTTTAAGAAGTTGAACATTCTTTATTTTTGTTAAAAGAAATTTTATGCTTCTTTCCTTTTTGACAAGGATTTTAGAATTTATCATTTGGAAAGTCATGTTTTAATAGATGCTTGAATTTTAGTTTTCTAGTAATCTTTCCAAGAGATTAAATTTTAAAGAGGACTAGTCTGGTATTCCATATAAAATACCCTTTATGAAATTCACTAAAGAGAGACACATTTTGAGAAACTAAGGAATCTAAATTAACAACATAAACATTTTCATTTCCAAAAGTAGTAAATAATAAATCATTTTTCAAATTGAAAAAATTGCACACATCATTTTATAATTTAATATGAAATCCATCACCACATAATTATGAAATCCTAAGAAGATTTTAATTAATAATATCAACAAAAAGAATTTTTGAAATTAAAAATTAGTTAGAGTTATTAATTTGGTTGAGCCCAATTATTTTCCTTTTTTCATTATCACTATAGGTGACATTCCCACCATAAATATTTATAAGATTAATGAACCAAGAGTTGTACCCTATCATGTGTCTTGAACATTCACAATCCAATAACCATAATATCTTACAATAACTCTTCAATCAACTTTCCTACAAAATAGTTTAAACCAGAAAGGACTCTGGGACCCATATTTTCTTGGGTCCAGTTTTATTAGTGATTAATGATTTAGAAACCCGCATTTTCTTCATAGAATTCCTATAAAAAGTCTATAATGTTTTCAAAAAATAAACCCTATTAGGTATAGAATAACTAAAAGCATTAAAATCATTTCTAGGGTTGTAACTTGCATAAAAATATTCAATTCTAGCCACAAAACCAACATCTCCAAATTAAGATACACAATTGTTTTTAATAAAATTCTATCACCTTGGTTGATAACCTATACTGGTAGTGTATTTTGGAGATAATTTATTACAAATAATTTGAGTTAGTGTATTTTTATCATTTTAAATTTCTCTAAATCCTTCTTTAATTTCTCATTAGACAGTTTAAGTTCATTATTCTCCAGGAGCAACTGATCATTCTTTTTCTTTTCAACAGTAAGTTTAGACATAGTATAAACTGAAAGAGAATGTTTCCTATTGAGAGATTTATAATTATCCATTATATTATTACAAGTATCCTAAATTATTTTACAACATTCAAACATCTCTTAATTTTTCATATTTTCAGAATCAGATTCATCCCTAGAATAATAAGAATTTTGCACAGGATATTCTGGAGTTAGCTCAGATGTGTTTATCATAAAACTCATGTTATCTTTGTCAGCCTTCTCATCATGTAATGAATCTAATTCACTATATATATCATCATAACCAATCCGGGTGGCCTTTATTTCATTCTTACATTTTTTATCTCTATCCTCATACTTCTTTTTCCACATTAATTTTAAATGGTCAAGTTTTACATGTCCTCTCCTATTGAGACCATAACAGAATATCTCATTAGTATTATCACTTCTCTTCATGTCCCTTTTCCAGTTTCCATTGTTTTCATACTTACCTTTTTTAACTGTTCTTTCCAAAGAACTTCACTTTTCAATATAACATTTTGAATCTTATGGCTAGCTGAGCCATTTCCTCAAAACTGTCACTTGGGGATTCTTGATCTATAGAACTTTCAGCATGTACTTTCATTCAATCATTTTTAATATGTTTATAAGTAGTTGTTTTCAAGTCCACTAGCTTTTTATTTTGTTTATCATATTCTAATCTGTCAACCTTGAATTTTTATTATAGGCTTCCTTAGTGGAATCATCCCAAGATACTCTAACCAGAGTAAGAATCTTATATTTATAAATTATATAAGACCATATTTCAAAACCAATTCTTTCTAAATGCATTTTAATTTTGAGTTTCCATTGAGAATAGTTTGTGTCATTAAAATAGGAAGGTATCTTGATAGAAAAACCGTCTTGTCTATTTTCTATTTAATTTTTTTAAAGAACTAATTTTATTGAATAGACAGAAATGTAGAGATAATTAAAACACAACTAAAATCATAGTTGAAATGTTTTAATAAACATTTAATCCCCCTGATACAAAATATTGGTCGAGGTATGACACTCAATATTGGGGAGGGGTAAATTGAGTTCCTTTAAAAATTTCTATCCTAAAAGATTAATTTATAATTCCCCCAATTTAAAATCAAATACGAACCAGTTAACCAAAGTATAAAATTTATAAAACATTTAACTGTTTAAAATATTTCCCAAAGTGTGATTAGTTCTCTATAAAAACAATATTTATGATTAATATATCATTTGAAATCAATTTACTAAAACAAATTCTAAAATAAAAATTATATAAGATTAACTATCAATGTGAAGAAATATTTTCAAAGAATATATAAAATAATAAAAATATAAATTTGAAAAGAACTGAAGATTTTAAAACAAGGGGATCAATCTCAAGCTGCGACTTAGTCCACTCCACATAGTTATCACCTTCTTCCACAAAATTTATATACCTTAATTGAACCACACCTCAGATCGGGGTATACAATAGTATACATATCTTTCTAGGTCAACTAGTAGTCTTCCCAAGATTTCATGGGAGTGAAAATTACAATAGTCCATGCAAGGACCTCTTCCACTATTATCCATCGATAGTGTAAGATGTGAAAAGATATGTTTGTGATGATATTAATGTATCTTCTATTTTGGCAAATGATTCAGTGTGATTTTATTAAACAGACACACACACACTACTTAAAAATTAAAATAGTTCACAAAGAGAGCATAACTTAAATAGAATAGAGTTAGAAGGAACTATGTGATGTACTTTACATATTCTGTACTAATTAAATTAGAAAGAAGTGAAGATAGATTCAACTTCTGGAAATAGACATCAAAACATAGTGTGATGATTGCTTCTGTCTTCTATTTATATTGAGGTGTATGACATTGTGGATAATCTCTTCTTCTTACATAAAAACGTTCTTCCTTTTATGCTCTTAGAATTATCACATAGTGTACATAGTGAGTAGTTCTTATATGTTATAAGGTGCACAAGTAGCTCAATATTTTTTCAATGGTCACACTATTTTTCCTTTTTGATCTAGTATTAGCTTTATACAATACATTTGAGAAAGATAATGTTCTTTGGCACCTCGTACCTCATACATATATCTAACATCCATGAAATATTTTCTACAAAAGAGAGAAAATTGCATTAATATTATTAATAGTCCTAAGTTTGATAAATATTTACATCAGAAGTAATTTTTAATTTATACGATAAAAGAATGAATGCCTATGTATCATGATTGGTAGCTTTGGAAGAGTGAAATAGGATTGGTAGGTTGGTCTATAGGTTGGTTGACTTGTTGGTGATTTATCTATCTATAGGTAATTCTAAAGTTGGGTCTTATTGATGGTAGGTCAGATATCAGTAGCATAAACATAGTGAAATTTATGAGTATCGGTCAGTCGATATGTCAGTAAGTCAAGTTATTGGTGACTCGTTCCATTAGTAACTCAAGTTTTCAATGGTGACTCATCCTTAGTGAAAATTCTGAGAGGCTATTGGTAACTTAATTCAATGGTGTCTTGTCTATTAGTAGGTTGAGTATCAGTGACTTATCCTTATCACTGAATTATACTTATCCAAATTTTGTTAACCTATATTACGTAGTAAACACTTACAGAAGAGATTAAGGTTATATATAAACATGATTAAACATGATATAACATAATAAAACATAATTATCTATGATTTGTGAGCATTAAAACTAGTGGAATCCAACTCCACTTCCGTCAAAAGGATATAAAATATGAAATAAAAATTCAAACATTGGAAGAAAAGTTGAGGCAATTGTCACTCAATTTTCATGTTTTTAGGGATCAATGTTTTACCTTTTGTAGAGTTTTCCTAAAATAATTGTGTCCACTAATGTATTCAGATGGTTTCGTATAAATCATTATACATAAGGAAATTTCACACTTCAACTTGTTGGGATAAAGACGGTGACAGGATACCTATATTCCCATAATTTTCCAAATAAACAATAATGATGGTAAAGGATGTTTAGGATCACATTAAAGAATCTCAAAGTTGGAAAATGAGTAATATTGATAATCAGAGGAGAGATTTAGAATTCCTTGGGGAGATATCATGTTATCTTGAAACTGTCTTTATGGAAGGGTGTTATAAATTTCAATAAGAAATGGAAATTGGGCCCTATTTACATTAGAGCATTTTAAATTCTTGAATGAATTTTATTTTTTTCTTATCATTCAGAAATTCGGCCAAACCACTCAAAATTACATGACGTTTTCCATATATATATTTTCTAAGGATCTAGATCTCAGACCCAATTAATGTTCTCAAATATAATTAAATAGAGTTGGAATATGATCTATATTATTATAATGAAACCATGAATATTTTTGATACCAAATACCACATATTGGGGAATTAGATGACACATCCAGTAAAGGTACTTTAGAGAAATAATAAAATGGAAGAAGAAATGTGGGAACCTAGAGATATTATAAAGATGAACTATCCTCATCAATCATGAAGGTAATATCCCTGAGATTTTTAGGAAGAATGTTTTATACAGGTAAAAAGTGTAACAACATGGGAATTTACAAAAATTTTCTTTTGGAAAAAATTTATTTATTTTGATAGCTTCTAATGCTAGAAAAATCGGGTTTAAATAAAACACTATTTAGTAATGCTTTGTACACTTATTTTAAAATTATATTTTAACAATTTTAGAAAATTTGTTTGAAAAAATAAAAAATATTTTTTTATTTGGTAATATAAAATTCATCTTAGGTAGAATTTTTTCATTTTCTTGAGAAGTTTCATTTTTTTGATGAATAGTTAGAAATAATGAATTTTAATTGAACACTGAATTTTCATCTAAATAATTATAGTGTTAAATTTATATTTTTATTTGGATTTAAATTAAAAATTATTAAATTAATACATCTATTAATAAAATTTAGTTCAGTTTTAACATTTTCATATTTAATTTCTCTATAAACATATTCTAAAATTTTGAACATTTTTACTTTAAAAACCAACTTTCACCCAAAATCTAGAGAATTAATTTTAAATAAATTTTTGATACATATGTGTATTGAATTTGGAAAAATGGATTCCATATTTTGAATAAGAATTATTATTAATTTCTAATATTCTCATCTCAATTTTTGAAATAAATTATTATTAAAAACATTTAAAATAAATTATAGCAATTAAGACAAAAACAAGTTTACTTAGTGGTTAAACATATAAAATAAGCTGTAAAATTTACCCAAAACATGTCAAAAACCCATTTAATTCCAATATTTAGACCTTAAACTCTATATTATTGATATATGAGAATTATTGGGTCCTTAGGACATGAAACATAGTGGTTTTAATTCACTCTTTCAAAATATTACAAGTTTTCCACTCACCCAAAATATAAAATTCCCCCCTCTCTTCTTCACTTCGCACTTGGAAACAACTATAGTTTAGACATGACCTTCCAAAATCACTCCCTACCATTCTTCCTATAATCCTATAATCATTATATTTGGAATAAATATATTATTTTTATGATTTTGTGAAAACCTAATGAGGATACCTGAAGAAGAGGTAATGATTATCTAAAATCGTTTTATATTTTTTCATTTCACACCTCCTAAAATTCATATTATACCATTATTATATTATAAAATCGTCATTATTCATATAATAATATTTTTTTCATGTTATTTTTATGACCTAAAAATTCACACAATTCTATCAAATGGGTTAGAAAATTATTATTCATGTGTAAGGTGAACTACCATCTCACAAACTGATGTCATTCATTTTTCCATTTCTAACTTTCATGGTTGGGAATAATGATGGATTTATATTTTATATATTCTATATTTGATATTTTGTATGGTATTAGTCTTCTTTAATTTGTATATCATATAAACATCATGCTTTCTATTTTTTGAGAGTATGATATCATCACTCATGTATTTGATGGACTACTACCTGACGAAGTGATGTGATTCGTTCACATTTTACATGGAATGTGTCAAGGATAGTTTTAATAAAAATATATGGAATATGTGAAATAAAAATATTATCTTAATAATAATATATATAATTTAGTTTTCATTCATTCACTAAGATATGAAAATTTAAAGAACGTTAATGCGTACGTATGACCTACTATCATCATGAACGGTGTATTTCATTTCCTATCACCAAATTTTAAGGATTTATATAATTAAATATATATATATATATATTTGATATTTATATCATGGTTCACATTTTATATATTATTAAATCTTGATCTATTTAATAGGATAAAAAACAAAATGTCAAAACATTTTAAAAAACAAAGAAATTATTACTCAAACAAATGAAAATTATGAGAAATTATTAACAAATAAGTGATAAAATGTTATAAAATAATAATATATGATATGATGAATATGAGTATGTTTATTTTATAAGTTCATTACATTCCTAAAACCATTAAATATTATGTTAAAGAGAATTTAACCAACATGATGTGTACTGTAAGAGCTTTCGTCTCAATTTACATTCTATTGAGTATTATTTATTATTTTTCTCCAATTCACTTTTATGTGGTGAATATACTAATCCTTTGACATTTAATATCAACAATACCTCATTATTCATTATATTTTAAGTTAAAATTTAAATTATTTCATCCATGAGTATTTAACATGAAAATTACCAAATTGTAAAAGTTATTGTAAAATCTCACATTATTTTCTGATTGTTAGCTTTTTCTTAAAACAATCAATTAAATGTAAGAAATTTTCATTAGAAATTATATTACTATTAAATACCTATATTTTTTTAATGGATATGATTTTTTCCTTATCTGTATTCCATTTTTACATATGGTATTTACTTTAAAGGTTATATGATTAATTTAGAAAATATTAATAAATTTATATCCTTTACTCAATACGGATAATTGACAATCATAAATATTTTTTATGACCTAAATTGATTATTTAATATAAAGGAATTATTTGTATTGTATGACATGGATTGGAGACCATTTAAACTAATCCATTTGATGCATCGGTAGTCTCATGAGAGGAATCTGTTGGCTAAATCAGGTGTGTTTTTACCTAGTATGTTTTAAGCCATATTGTGAACGGTCCTGATGGTAAATATACCATCTACCTCAGAAACATGGAACACAATAATTAATAAATTATTTCATTGATAAATAAATTATTATTATTATTAATAATATTTTTATATGACATTATCTATGGATGCATTTCAATCATAGTATACTAATTAAAGGGGATGTGTTTTCAGTTATTTACCTTGCTATATTTAATTAATCTTATCTCACCTTAATAGTCCTGTTATTTAAATGTAAGGTGTGCTCAGTTATATACCTTTCCATATTAATTATTTTTATTGATTCCAGATATATTCTTCTATACTTAATCCTTACTAACCATTTGATTCCACCATAATTTTTTTCCTTTCCACAGGTTATGAAGAGGAATCCTTTGAATGTGTTTTGAATGATACCGAGCATTTTTATTAGTTATGCAATATGTTCCATTTTCTATTCCTAAAGTAAAATAGGTATCATGTATTTATATAGTTTCCAAAAGCTCTAAACTATCTGGTCCTTCAAGATTCAACCCTTTTTATATGTTCCAATGTAATAAAGTAAGGAACCCAATCTAGGATACTAGTACCATGGTCATTATAGATTATCCACACATCCAACTAGTAACTCTTGGTTTTCCAATATAAATTAAAGTGAATTATAAATCCAAGAAATTATAAATATTAATATATAATGTTTTATATTCATAAGGAAACCATCACCTATAAAAAACTTAATAGAAACAACCCCTTTAATAAAGAAAAATAATTTAATGAGCCTGAACTATAATAATGATAATTTAATCCATTTTAAAAAAAATAACACAATGGGAACACTTAAATGGTTTTTTATAAGTAAAATTCTCTTCATAAAGTAAAAACATGGCAATTGAAATATAATATCAGAACTCATATTCTAAAAACCTTTTTTGAAAAAAATAACATAAAAATCATTAACACATATCAAATAAACAATGTGTGTACGAAATATATCAACGACCCGAAACCCAAATTTAACTATAAAGGGAAATCCACTGAAAATCGGTTTAATGGAAAATAAATCTCTTTATTAATTTACCAAGTGTAATGTAGGTTTCCATTAAAAAAATTTAATAAGTTATTAACACGTGTGGAATTCAAAATCATCTATATGTATTCGGGTTTTTTTCATCAATAGAGATATCTATATGTATTCTAGGTTCTCCATCAATGGTGTCCTCTCATATACTACTTAGATATTCATTGGTCGTTATTATGACAATGCTTGTTTTTAAGCCACTAAATGGGGCACTCTAGAATTTTTGGTCATCCAGGTAGATGAATTTCACTATAGAATTTGTCTTTATCCATGGAGATGGAACATTACTCTAGAGTTTATTATAATCTAGGTAGTTAGATATTATTCTAGAATTTATCATCATCTAGGGAGACATAATTGTTTTTTGATGTTGGGATCAAACCCAAAGATGGGCTACTTATGTATCCTTGTGAATGGAATAAGAACCCATATTGTTCGGTTCCACATAATGGGATACATAATACTTTTTCAGGTCATGTGATAAGGACCCAACAATACAGTTTAATTTCATGTGGTGAGGATATCTAGGTTGAACATACCTAGTCAATGCTTACTGTGGGACTTATGTAAAAGCATCCCAAGGAACTTAGAAAGCATATGGGTTTCCATGTTGGATTAGACCATGCTAGTAACATAGCCCAGAGAGAACATGGTTGATTTTGAGTGTTGGGTTTGATCCTCAGGGAGGTTTACTACATATCCTGTTGGGATGGGAATCAAAGCACACATATTCTAGTAAGTCTCGCAGGGGAGTATCGACATTTCAGAGAAATAAGTTAGAGCATACTCCAAACAAGTATTCCCTTGTAATAGGGTCCATAAGATATTTCTTAACACCTAGAGATTTAGGGTTGGCCTCTTGAGAAGGGTGTCCATTGTTCTTATACCTTAGGTGAAGGCTTCCTACATATCCCAATTATGGTGGGAATCAAAGTTTTCATAGTTCATTCAATTTAGAGCTTAAACCTATGAGGAGTCCCATTGAAGGAGGGCATGATTTCCCATTTATTAGATGAGATTATAGGGAGTTTGGGACTTTATAAGGCTTCCAATGTATCCTAGTTATGGTAAGAATCATATTTATCATAGTACATTACATTTGCGGCATACACTTAAGAGGAGGCCCATTGAAGGAGGGAATGCTTTCTCAATTTTGGAGGATATTATGTTGTGTTACAGCCTTGATATGGATTTATATATATCCTATTTATAGTTGGAATTAGAGTTATGATAGTTCATTTCATTTTGTGGATGTTTTAATCATTACAAACCTTTAAACCCATGTGAGTCATGTTCGGTGTGAGAAAAAACTAGAATGTAAAATATTCAACATACCACACTATTTTTCCTCTTCCATTGGTAGATGAGGATGAGCCTATAGTGAATGAATCCAAGAAAGTGGTTGAATATGGTAAAGAGAAATGACCATTTCAATGTGAAATAAAGTTGAAGGCCTTTATGTATGGCCCGAAAGGATAAGAGATTATATTTGGAGGGATTCCCCTGAATGGGTCCTGTAGTGGGAGGTGGATATAATTCCATGTGGAAGGGAAAAGAAAGTTCTATCCTTACTCTTCCTACTAGGGACTAAAGGATTCATATCTTAGAGATGAGAAGGGTTGGGCAGAGTCCTATCAATGTAATCTAAGATTGGGAACTCCACAACACTATCTCAGGAGTAAGGATCTATGTGTCTATAGATATCCAAATCCAGGGACTCCCTAAAGATCTTTACCCTCTTGTAGTACATGTTTGGAAAACATCTAACCATAGATATCCAAATCCAAATATGAGACACACTGATGATACTTTCCAAATGGTCTGATAAATCAGGAGGTGTTGGTGGAGGTTTCAACACGGTCCATTTTAGACAAGGGAGCCAAAGAAGGAGAATCCCAACCATGAGTGTCTTAATAGAGTTCTTAAAGGATAAGTTACATAGGTGGTCCATGTAGGTATTCCGTGTAGGTATAAAACAATGATATTACAAGATGTTCCTAGAAGGAACTGAAAAATTCATACCATATGAAGGATAATACCATGAAAGCTTGATATGCCTGGAGAAATGGACTACCAAGGACAAAACAATTGGATGAGGTTTTAACTTAATCACCAAAGGATTCCCTTAATGTCCTCAGAAGAATCTCACATAGGTCTTTTCATAAGGAATTGACCTTGCATAGGTGAATTCATCTTATAGAAGGAGGGTCCTCAAATACAAATCTCGAATTTCAGATCCTGAAGGGAATTTGATATTGTTTATCCCATTCAATTCTATCCAATCATTTTCTATAGAGCTAAATGAGAAAATTATGAGGTCCAGGGTGAATGAGATATGGAATGAGAGATTCAATTGTTCTTCTAACTTTTTAAGTTTTTCAAATGGGGAGCCCAAGGGTCCTATTTATAGAAAAAGATGGGGGATGGTCAACAGGAAGATTCTAGCGTAAGTCTTGAGCATAGGTCTGCAGCATAGCTCTTCCATGTAGGGGTGTAAAAAATACACTACTGTACAGGTCCTCAGCATAGGTCCTCGACATAGGGGGCTACCCATTGGGCTACACATGCAGAACCTACACTGATTGCTTGAGGAATAAGAGTTATGTATAGGTTTACAACAAATGGGGGCAGGCCAAACCATCTTAGTAAACATACATATCCATACCGTTGGGGATTCTCCCACTAAAACCTACATAGGATCACTATCGGGCTTCGATCCTGAACCTTCGGGCCGATGCCTTCACTACCATCACTAAACCACATGAGAAATGGAGAGTTGTACTGTGATCTTTTCGAGCCCATTTGAGTACTCTTTTGTCCACAGCATATGGAAGTCCAATCTGATCCTAACATCAAGAAGAAATGTTTTACTAAAACATAGAATATTTTGTCTAAGTGATGTTCACATATTCATATCCATGGAAAAGTGCATGAAACCCATATCATGGTGTCTAAAAAATCCCCCCTTATAATTATAATTTATCAGAATGAAATTAATCTTTTTATAATGTAACATTAGGAAACTTTGACACATTCCAACATCATTTTATGGGTTGTGGAGCTCCATAAATTGTAGAATAATGCTCTAATTATTTCTTAATAATATGGTCCTAGAGTTCATAATTTGACTATTTATAGGGTCATATGGATAACCCTCCAAACATTATGTCTTTTTAATTTTTATTGCAAGATATTTTTTAAAACATACAAAGTGTAGTTCTATCAATCTGAGACATTAATTTTGTCAAGATGGCCATTTGCAGGTTTACAGTATAATGAGTACTATGCCTCCTTTTGTTGGAAGTTTAATTTCATGCATGTAGGAATAATAAATCTAATGTTTAGGTTGAATATATTTTACCATTAGTTTTGAGATTAAAAACCAAAACAAGTCTGAATGGCTAGGAAGGTCCCAATATTCTTCAGATACATCCAAGGGTAATCTTGAGCCATGATTTTTATGATCATGAAATCTAAAACATAAAGTATAGTAATAAAGGAGGTCTCTCAATAGAATGAAGTTAACACGATTCGATTAACCCATTTTAGGGTCTTTATTATGTTGGGGAAACTTGGGTATGTGTTACAGAGTCAAATAGTGGAATCCTTTGGCTGATAGGCCTATTATATGGGTGAATTTTATGTAAGGTCCAATTGGGGAACATACCACATAGTTAGGCAAAGGAGATAAAAAGAATTATGAAATTATATTGTGATTAAACAAATGGGATTAAAATTTGGATGTCGCAAGACCATAATGGGTGGATTTTCCAAGGAAAGATGTTTGAAAATAAAGGAGGCCATATATACCGATATAGGCCATGATTTGGGAACCACTCCAACACCAATTTAGTATATGAAGGAGGGTATATTTTTCATAAATGAGAATTTTGATATTTTTCAATAAAATTTAATGTCATACCACAAGGACATTATGCTGTGTAGTTTCATGTCTTGCAACACAGAAATTATGTCATGCAGTTTCATGTTGTGTAGAAATGAAATTATACTGTGCAGTTTTGGTTCATGTCATCCAGAAAATACATTATTCTATGCTATTTCAAGTCATACAGTAAGGACATTAAGGGATTTCATTTAAGGTATTTATCTTTGACGGATTGTTTCATGGTTTTCCAATTACTGGTGATTTTTCTAGAAATGTACTACCATATTCATGAGTGGAAAGAGGAATTTTAAGCTGTGATTTGGGGATTTACATATATGAAGTGTGATATGGTTAAAAATGGGCTAAATGGAATTAGAGGAGATCTATTTAATGAAAAAAGTTACCACTACTTAAAAAAAATGTTATGAGGGATGTATTATGTAGGGACAACTAGAGAATGAGTTTCATATTTAATAGTGGCGTCCATTGGCTGAAATACCTATTATGTGGGAGAAATTTTATCAAGTACAACTAGGGAACATGCTGCATAGTCAGATAAAGGAGATATCATGGATTCTAAAATATTATTTTTTAAATTCTAATGAATGTTTATAGAGATTCAGATCATCCCAAGTACAGAGTCTAGTTTATAGAGAAAAGCACTTGAATACAGAAAGAGTATTTCCAGTCATGATTTCAAATGGATCAGAGGAATATGTTTTCTATAAAGGTCTTATTCAAACGTAGAATGTATGGTGTCTGTAGTTTTAGGTCATATGAATAGAACCAAAATATTATGGAAACATTAAGTGATATGTTGTCAATTTCACCAAGGATATTCCAGTATTCTATGAACTAGTTAAGGGGAGACAGGTAAACCATAATATTTTAGACTTCCAGGTTAGGAGAAAGGATATGGGAAAAATATGAAAAGGATGACCACTTAAAGATAATGATTCTTAAATGTTGTCATCAAGGCCTAAGGGGGATAAAATTGGATTCTCCTAAGAATGTAGTTACCACTATTTGAAAAACCTATTATGGGGGCAGTATTATGTAGGGCCAACTAGGGAATATGCTACATAGCTAAAAAGTAGCATCCTTTGGCTGATAGGCTCATTATGTGGGTGACATATGCGAGGCTTCCTAGGGTAAAATACAACATAGACAGATAGAAGAGCTCTCAGGTATCAGAAAATCTATCACTAGAAGTTGAATATAGATTATGAATATCTTAATGTATTCAAGATTAAGAGTATGAAATGAAAATGGGATAGTATCTAGTGCATAGGGGAAGTATTTTGAAATATATTTTCCATGATTTTGGATTCATTTACATATAACTGACTCATATGTATAATAGGGATTTCATTTGATTCCTTGGTGGGCCCTCTAAGAAGAATATCCAAAATAAAAGTTCCTATATAGATTTTTTTATTATATGTTGTTGGGGTGAAATATTCCTTTATCCCATGGTTAGTACTAGGATCTATGGACGCATATTCACTACGTATCTCATTGAGATGAGAATCATGCCATACATAGTTCTCTAGTTAACCTACTGTTTAAATTCATGAGACAAGGAAATTATGTTGTGTAATTTAAAGTCATGTAGCCTGGAAATTAGGGTATTTGATATGAAGAGAAACTGAATATTGTGGGTGGACTAGGGTATAAGTCCCATGGGTCACAACATATCTTATTAAGTCAAGAATCAGGACACACCAAGTTCTATTAGATATAAGTTCACATATAAAGTGAAAACATGATTGGGATCTGTTCATGTAGATCTGACTCGAACATGGGAGAAAAGATTCTTTTTCATATCATGTTGCTGCTAGTACCTAGATTGAATGTATGAACATCACTACATATCTCACATATATTTGAATCATTCCACACATAGTTTGTGGATGTCCATGAAGTTTATTGTCAAGCGGTGAGGATATAATGTGATTCCGACATGAAAAATAATCTTGCGGATGGACATGGGGATATGACCCAGGTGTCACTACGTATCTATTTGGAGCAATAATCAAGCCACACGTAGTTCAAAAATAATGTCTACCCCACCCAAATTGAATTAAAAAGTGAAGAATAATGAGTTTTTCTTGAATATGGGTTTATACATATGATTAGAACTTGCATGGATCTCCTCAAGTAGATATGACTTACATATGGGATAAAAGAGACATCAATTGCATGATGTTGTGACAAGATCCAAGATTGAAAGTCTGGATGTCACTATGTATCTCATATAATGGTCTATTGATTGAATTGCTGCTGATCTAGGATATAGGGATTAGGTGTCATGACGTATCTTGCTAAGGGAAATAATCAACCCACACATAGTTCATAAACCTTTCCCCATATCATCAGTTTTTTTTGACATGGGGAAGAGTGATTTTTATAATTTCATTGCTGATGGTTGGTCCTGAATAAGGAAGTCTAGGTATCACCATGTATCCAATTGAAATGAAAATAAACATACAAATCCTATAAGATGTCCCTATGAAAATATTACTCACATATAAGGAAAAAAAGGGGGTTTTCTCCTCCAAAATCATGGATAGGCCCAGGATTGGATAACCAAGCATCACTACATATCTTGTTGAGGGAAGAATTAAGACACACATAGTTCTTAAAGGTTATCCCTATTAATGTTTGATTCATATGCACAGTGGTGAAGGTAATTTTTCAACATTGCAGTTGGACCTAGGATTTGAGATTTTGGAACAACTACATATCTTGTGGAGGCAGGACTCAAGCCACACATAGCTCTTGAAATGTTCAATGCAATTTAACATCATGCAGTATGGATGAAGATGAACTGATGTGAAAAGATGAAAATATTATGGTCAGTCTTGGTTTAAAACATAGGCATCACTATGAATATCAATAAGATGAGAATCAATCCACATGTAGATCTTAAAACATTCCCTATATATGTTTGATTCATACACACATGTGATGAAGGTGTTTTTTATTTTTTTCTTGTATGGGGACAATATTTGAGATTTGGGCGTATCTACATATCTTATTGGAATAAGAATAAATCCATATGTAGTTGTGAATGATAATCTTCACACAAATTTGGTTTTTATGTGAGGAATATGTTTCATTTTATAGTAATTGCTGGTCCCATGATTAGAGATCTGGGCATCACTACATATATTATTGGAATGAGAATCAATCCATACATAGTTCATTAAAAGACCATTCCCCACACCAACTAAATTTGATATGAGATATGGGGGATTTTGAAACATTCTAGAATGACAATTGTGATTAATACAAATGATGGTATGAGAATCAAACTAGATATTATGGAAGAGTGCTCTGTATATGTTTGGATCATATACAAAAAAATGGGAAATGAGTTTTTTAGGGTTGGGAATAGGTGGACGATTATTGATATAGGAATCACATTGTATCACATTGAAATGAGAATAATTACACACATTGTTTTTGAGGAACCATGCAGTTTAATGTCTTCTGGATAGGACATAAGTCATCGAACTTGAAAGAAACGTTTTTTTGGACAAGGGAATAAGGTCCATTTGTCACTATGTATATTTATAGGGGAAAGAATCAAGCCACATAATGTTCTTAAAAAGTGGACCCTATACACATCTGATTCAAACATAGAGAGAAATGGGGCACACATGCCACAATGGAGTGAAAATGATGTGATAAATCCTTGCACACAGAAGCCACTCATCTGTTTAAGAACTATAAGGAATTATAATTTGTGGTATCATGGTCGATTTATTACTGTAAAATGAATATTACATTAATCATATAGTTTAATGTCATTTAGTGAGGGAAAATAGTGTTTTGATGTTTAATTTCATTTGACAAGGACGGAGGTGTTACTTAGTTTAATGGCATGAATCATGGACCTTTATTATGCTATGCAGTTTAACTTCTTAGAGCTAAGACTGGGGTTTTTATGCACATTAATGTCATAGAACTAGAACATGTATATTTCTATGCAGTTTAACATGTTGCGGCTAAGATAATGGTCGCTATGCTGTTTAATTTCATGCAACTAGGACATGTACTTGTGTGATTATACAATGTACTTCTTCAAAAATATTGCATTAGTTGGAGCTGAAAGAGATCTCCATCCATTGATATTAGAAAATAATCACCATTTGAGTGTAATTTATGTATGGAGTAAGGTCCTTCCCATGTTAGCTCAATATTTGGAGGCTTCTATCTTTGTATAAAGGTATTCCAAATAAATAATACTAATTATTCTTGGTGAAATGAAAGGAGGAGGAATTTCTTATTAAAAGATCATGACATTCTCTTCTGATAGACTTGTAGGTCATGAAAGGTATGTAATCTATTTTCTTCTAATCACTTCATCTCATCTAGTCACTTTTGAAACTACTTATCTATAGATAATTGGCCATAGATGGAAACATGGAGTGAAGGCAATTGAATTTGAATTAGCAGGACTTCTTGTATTTCATATACCAATTAGTACGGAGTTTCTCATGTGGTGGTATAGGTAGTATTCCTATAAACCCAAAAATTATGCAAGAGTTTATCAAAATAATATTTCTTATCTTTATCCACCATATTTTGGTGTATATTTTATAGGGTCTTGTTGAAAGCCTCTATATATCAATTTTACACTGCATGATAGTGATATGAATGGTTGGATTTGATATTGTGTTCCTGATATAACTTTCACACCTTAGTAGAACATAAATTTTTCCATTTTATATCAATATTGTATGAGGGATGCTAAATCTGGTTATGATATTATCTTTGAAAAAGAACAATTTTTTTGGCCCTGAATTCTTTTAGAGGTACTACCTCCCCACATTTAGAGAAGAAATTAATAGAGGTAATAATGTTATTGAATATTTTAGTCATAGCTGGAGGATAAGGTCCCACTACATCCATTACCCAAGTAGGAAATGGCTAGGAGTATATATCTATATGTAGACATTATGGGGGTTGATGAATAAAATCATCGATAACCTGGTACAGATGACACTTCTTACTAAAATTGATGAAATCCCGCATCATCGAAGGCCAAAAGTATCCAAACATTCATATTGGACCAGAAAGCCTATGGACATACTAGTCGCCACCACAGGCTCCTTCATGTACATCTTTCATGACAGTTGTAGTGTCTTCCCCATCTATACATCATTGGATAATTTCATCAAAGCCTTGTTTTTAAAGGACCTTCTGGTGATATGGGCCATCCAGAAGAGTGGAATTATCTAATTATCCTCAGATCTACTCTATTCCAATTTTATCCAGTGGAAGTACCCCATTTTGAATATATTCCATGATGGGTTCCATTTATCCCATGGTTTGACCATATGGCTCTAAAAGTGGACTAATTTCATTGATTTACACTATTCTAATTTAAAAAAGGTAAATCCACATGAAGATGGGTAATTCTTATGGATGTTTCATCCTAATTTGGATCTTCCAAGGCGATGGATGTGTTTTTCAATTCATCAAGTTAGATGTATTGTTATCACAGGATGTAAGACAATGTTGTTTCTAAGGGAAATTTATCTATTAACCTATGGACATAATCCAAAAAGGGAATTTCTTCTTCGATTCTAATAGCATAATCTCCATTTATCTATTTTATTACCAATTCTAAATCACTCTTCAGTTCTAGGTGTTTTATAGGTACATGGAGTTCTAATTCTAGCCTTTCTATGAGATCATGATACTCTGCTTCATTGTTTGTACCAACATCTAATAATAAGATAGATTATAGAAAGACTTCAATCTCTAGGTAGATAAGCACAATCCCTAACCAAACTTTTTTGGGCTTAGGGTCTTCCATTCTCTTCCCCAGTGGACTTTTGGAAGCTCCACCAAAGTAAATTTCCCATATTCAGGGGATTTATTTAATAGATATTATTTCTTCATCATTATGTTCAGTATTCAATGATGTATCTTTTGAATATGGGTGTTCAGAAAAGAATTATGCTAAGTCATTGAATTTTACAACTTTTGGATGAAAAATGCATATAAAAAAGTTGCAGAATATCATCCCACCGTACTAGATGTCCTATAAGCATAAAAATATTGAAGATTAATTTGATCGGGTTATTGAGAGATACTAAGGGTATCTTGTTTTGATTTTGATAGTTCCTTAGTTTATAAACATCAAAGGGAAATGCTATGTATTTTTTTTATCAATATCTGAATATATAGTCTCTGCATTGAGCATGGATCGACTAAGATAGTAAAGAATTTTTTCTTTCTTGCATTGTTATTTTGTGCAAGAAAGGTGCGAAGTGATCACTCTAATGATATCACATAAAGAATGCATGGATTTATTTCAACAGGTGGAATCAATATCGATGCATCAAGAGGTATTTTTTAAGGGCATCAAATAATTTTTGACAGTTATTTTTCCATTGATATGTGACCTATTTCTTCATAATTTTGTTGTAGGGAAAACACTTTCTTTCCATATTACCTAAGAAGTTCCAGATGTAGGCCATGTGTCCTTTAATTCCTATAAAATATTTCAATATTCAAGGTGGTGAAATTCCAAATAAAACATTAGTATTCTCATAATAGAATTCGATGCCGTGATGGCGTACAAAAAAACTGATAAATTTTCCTAAGGTTACCCCTAAAAAACATTTTAAGGGGTTAATATTGAAATTATGCTATCAAAGAATGATGAATATGGTGTCCATGTCTTTTTGGTGATCCAAAAATTATTTTATTTAACAACTAGACCATCAACATAGCATTCAATGAATTTTCACATGATTTGTTTGGTGATGTGGTGCATTGGGCATTGATATGTTGCGCCAGCTTTCTTGAAACCAAAGGGCATTACCTAATAGAAAATTTTTTCTTTGGGGGATCCAATGGCTATAGATTATTCATCTTATGGTGTCATATATATTTGTTTATAACCATAGTATCCATCCATGAAGGAGATATATTTATAGCAAGTGGATGCATCATTCAAGAGATCTTTGATAGGAACTGGGAATTCATCTTTGGTAAAATTCTGATTGAGTTCTCTGAAATCAATGAAAACTACAATTTTAACATTATTCTTTTTTATGTAGGACAATATAGTCTAACAATTTTGGATATTTCACTTCTTGGATGAAATCATATTTCATAAGCTTGTTGACTTTAGCCCCAATCGTAGAGGCGTAAGTCAAGTGTGTTCTTCTTGCAACTTTTTTGTATCCCTGGTGATATTCTAGTATTCAAAAATGATGGATGGCCAACTTAGGGTCAAGACATGTAATCACTTTTTAATTACAATAAAACACATCCCAGTGTTTCATTATAAAGGAATTATACCCCTTTTCTCTTACTGAGTCATAGATGCACTAATTAGAGTGTGGTGTGGTGCTTCCTCTATTTGCAGATTTATTTCTATGTGTTTAATAATAGTGGTGGAGATTATTTTCTCAATGGCCAGAGGGGAATCTTTTAGATTTTACACTTCTTCCCATTCTTCATATGTTGCTTCTTCTACCACTTATTTAAGGGAAAATGATGAATCCAGACTATTAGAGCAAGGAGAGGAGTTGGGTTTTGGACATCTTGAAGAGGAGGAAACCATATCCATCCTAAATGATGATGAAGGGTCATTTTATTGTTTTGAAGGGAATATGATGTGACATGAATCAGAATCCCTATCTTTTTAGGTGAGTTCAATACCTTCTTCTAGCTTTGATGATGATGAATAGTCTGGATGATGTTTAGTTGATGGAATCAAGACATCTCCATTTAGGATTCCATCATAATTTTGTGAATCAATGATTTCTCTAGTGTTTTCAGGATCAATTACCATAATAGACATTTTGGAAGACACATAACTAGTTATTGTATTTGGGTCTACCCTTTCAATTTGATAGAAATGAAACATGAAATCTATACGTAGATACATTAATGGGTTACCTAGGATCTTTTACTAACCATTCGGAGCATTGATTCTGGTTATATAATTTTCCATGGTCCATTTTACCCTTCAGTGATAGAACTCTGCATCAATATACTGAAATTAACATGTTTCTAATGGGTCCTTTTCACCATTCAATGTCCCAATTTGAACATTGAAGCAATACTTGAGACATTGGTGGTATAGTGAAGGAATAGCCACATGATTCTGTAGCCAAGGACTTCCCAGTAGAATGTTGAAATATGTGTACATCTAGAAAACAATGAAATCTAAATTAGATACAAGATCCCCAAACCGTGTTTTGAGTGTAATATTTCCAGATTTCCTTGCTCATTTTTTTCATAACCTTGCACCATCAGTGTAGAGGGAGAGAAGTTAGATTTAGTAAGACTGAAATGGTGAAGTGTACGGATGTGAATGAGGTTAACCCCTGAGCCAATATCATTGAAGGATTGTTGGATGTCAATATCATTAATCCTTCTAAATATGTACAAGGGCCTATTGTGTCCTTGCACAAAAACATCCTCATTGTAGTTTGTGAAAGATATGACTCCATGGAATTCTACTGGATTATTATTTATACAGTACTCCTTGGTAGAATAAACCTAGGATTCAAACTCTTAAGGGATTGACAATGCCGCAATAAGTTCTTCCCAGAGATGTTTTGAAAGATTCAAAGCATCTTGATTTGATATCCTAGTCGGTAATTGGTCCAGTTTCATCATGAAATCATACATTTTATCCAAATTTCTATGTTTTATAGTATGTTGATTTTCTTTTTTAGATTCCTTGGGGGATGATGTCCCTGACGTTGATGAACCAACCTTTGATGTTAGAAAATGAATTACTTCAGCACTTGTAGGATTAGGTCAGATATGCCTTCCTAGTCAATGATGAGATGGTGAGATAACCTCTAACCGGTCTTCCCAGGTGATTATGTTAGGGTAGTCTCTGTCATGTGTGGGAGAGTTTCAATGCTCCTACTGAGATAGCTAGAGGGATCTCCCATGAGTTTCTACTGTAAAACGGTTCAAGAAATGGTGGAATTGAAATTGTGACTTCTAGAATACCCACATATTCCCATTTATGCTCCACCATGATGTATTCTTCCCTAAATACCCTAATCATTTATAGGGAACTCAATTTAATAGTTAGTATAATTATTTTAATAAGGATATATTTTGTTAATAACATTAATGGTGCTGAAGACCAACTCTTCATCTGATGAAGATTCTGCTTGACAAGATGATTCTTGTTATTCCATTTAGCTGGGTGGTGCCTATGGTTTTGAGATATTTGCAATAAAATATGCCAAATTCAATGGAAAAATTATCCTTGACATGATATCATCTTATTCTGACTACTCTTTATAATTTTAACTATTTCTCTTTTTTGAGGACTGACCTTTGGAGGACTGATCTTTTAATGAAGATGAATTGGCTATAGTGGAATTAGATGGAGGAACATTTAGTTATATCAACTCTGTTCATTGAATGTGATGAGTTAAATTGATCAATTTCCTAACCATACAATCATCAATTTTTAGCACATTCTTTCTTTTGACTTCCTTTCACTCACCTTCTTCTGATGGATCAGTAACATTAATAATTGCTACTTGGGCCGATGAATATTCCATCTACCTCATCCCAAAGAGAACAATATTTTGAAGGATGTATTTAAAAAAAATGTTTAGACAGGGTTCCCAAAAATTGTAAGAATGGGGAAATAATTTGGGATAACATCATCTCCTTCTTTGTTATGATTCTTAGGACTTGGTATCTTGACAAATTTTTTTTCCAAAATGAGATAATGTAGTAGGGGACTTGGTAATTTAGAAATGAGTAGACCTTGTTTTTCGAATACTTAAACTATCTCCTCCTTTGATCTTTTTGACCATATTGATGAGGTGAATGTTGTAGATGATGATCAGGAGGTGGATCCATAGATATGATGAGGTGTTTGAAGTTTGAGTAGGTACATGTTCTATCTTGAGTGTAACTATAGTAGCCTATAGTTTTCATGTTCTCCTACCTAGAGATAATGGAATTACGTGACACTTAGATTTTGTTTCTGTGATGTAATTCTATATTTTTTTGGTGATCGAAGAAATGGATCAAAACCCACTTATGTAATTTATAGGGATTAGTGGTGAGTGAAACTCATAATATATATTTTCTACATAGATTGGCTGCAAATTTTATTGAGGGAGTGGTAGGTTTAAGGAACATGTTATTCCTTTCCATTGAGCAATGAAATCTAAAACTCTTTAATTTTTCAGTTTTATGATGTTCATCAGTTCAAAGATATTTTTTCTAAAACAATTAGCTGAATTGGAAATAGAATATCGTATAGAGGCCTTCCCATCTAGAAATTGATCGATACTACAAACCTATATACCATCCAAAGGACAACCCCTACAGTTATTTTAAAAAACATCCGAGCTTTAATACTTCTTGTTATTGAGGTGTACCCATCATGGTATCATAGTGAGAAATGAAATATGTCAAGTGTTTCTCTAGATCTCCCGAACTATTAAATATTAGAAATATGGTATTCACCATTTTTGGCGGGGGATGAATCATAACTACCCATGTGAGTTAAGCTTTATTTTCTCATTTTACCAGTATGTACCATCCTTCCACAGCTTCAAATAAAGTTGATAATGACTCAATGGTATTCATAAGAATTTGAAGAAAATCTGGCTATGTTGGAAATTGTACAGGCATAGCAGCTGGAGCTTGAACTTGTTCCAAAACTGGTATAACCAATGTTGGTGGTGATTTAAGTACTATTCCTGGATAACCTATTGGGAAAGGCCTATAAGTATATTCTATTCCTTGTTATAGCTATGCAACCAATGAAGGGATCTCATTATTTGCATCAGTAGTTGCAACCAACCCTATTTACTTAGGTGATCCTACTAGAAGTACAAGATGAGGATCTTCTTGTGAAGCATGTTTGGAAATAATTCTACATGAGAGTAACTCTACATTGAGTCTCCTCAAATCCTTCATCTCATCTCTACATTGTGCAAGATGAGGATCTTCTTGATGTAAAAATATTTCTTCAAAAGAAATTGATTTAACATCTCTAAGGGGAAGGTGAGACATGGTTTTACCTTTACCTTTCTCTCTGTTAAGTTCTTTGTGTAATGGTGGAAGTGGATTATTATAGGGGATACCTTGATTCTGGGAAACCCACTGATTTCTTGTACAAAAACCTCCATTATTTTCTTTAGTGTGGACCCCATCAAGAAAAATAAAATTTTCTTCTAATTACCCTGAACTATACTTATTTTCCATATGATATTCCATGAAGTAATTAATTACATTCACAAACACATAATGCATAGATGAAATTATGTTAGTATATTTATGAGATTTTCTTCTTATTCACCCTCAAAGAGACTTTGTTCTGTTATATGTTGGTTCCTTGGGAACAGTTTGGCGGAAAATAATCTCAATGGAATACTTGGATAATTCATTTGTGCTTTCTTTTTGCTGCATTTTTTTCTAACTAGGAGAAAACTAACATTCGTTGAGGAGGGTATTGTGAATGGGAAGAAACCCATATCCCTATGAGATGGTATTGTTCCTTTTGTTCTTTATCAACCCTTTGGGATCTTTTTGTTAGCTCTGAGGGTTGGATTAAAAAATTCCCTAACTCTGATTGATGGGGTTATTATGGAACATATAGGGATAATATCAGTGTAACTGATCTTCTGATTTTATGAATTCTGGTCCTGATGTTTGTTGGGTTCATTATCCAGCACCAACTTAAATCATCTGTTTTGGAAGACCATAGTTCTATTTCAAAAATTTGTTTGATCTGATTGATGACATCCACTAAGAGGTAAGGATGTTTTATGTTTTAATATGCTTGATGAAAAATTACCTTAATAGGTAGTTCTCTTTGTTCACAACTTTGGAGAAGTCCAGTTAAATCATATTATTGTTGAACATATCTTCAATCATGAACATAATTTGTTTTTTGTATCCAATCTAGGGAAATGAAATTTCATGAGACCACATTCTGTGGGCTTTCAATATTTTAGAGTTTAGTGAAATTCAATGCTCTATGAGCACCCCATACTCTAATAAGAAACCCATATTGGGTCTTTACAATCAATTATCGTAACATATTTAATGCATCTAGGCATGCACATTGAAGGGACTCTTGTTTCTTATTGATATTCAGATGTTGGGAAACCTGGGGTGATTACAAGTAAATTTAGATCTACAAACCTTCTATTAACATTAAATGGAATTGATATTTATGATATAGTAATACTTTGGTTTTCACATGATGAAGAGTCTTACATATGTTGAGGTGGATATCATGAATACAATATTATGCCAACATCTCTGGAATATTGTATTGTGAGGTGGAGAAAAGCTAGAAAATATTGATATTTCACCCATATCTAGTTGTTTCCTAATGGTCATCATATCCACCGCATCCTTTTCTAGATATTTCTTAACATAGTCTGACCAGAGTGGTCACATCCCAATCAATTTACAATAATCAATGTGATTATTTGGTGTTTCCTATACTATATTAGAAGGAAAATGACTCAAGGGAGGTTCAGAGAATGACTGTTGCCTTGGACTGTCTTATGGGTCAGAAAGTATTTAACCTACCAATAACAACTGAATCAAACATGAATGAGATTATGTTTTCATGTTCCTCAAGAAAATAGGTTGTTCTCTTCACAACATTATTAGTTGAAAAATTATCTTAATAATGTGAAACACTACTTTAGAGAGAACATTCATAGTGACTTCTATCATGGGGAAGACCACCACGGTGGATTATAGTAAGGGATAATTCCTCTTTCTCCTTGTACTATTGGACACACAAAGGGTTTTTGTGGATATCATCCAGAGATTAGTTCCCATGATTGAAAAAATTGTCATGAATAAGGCCTTCATGTTGAAGGGTCAGATGAGAAAAATTAGAATTAACTCTACTAGTATAGTAATTTGGTAATTGGGGGGGGGTTGAATCTTGTGATGTAATAGATAAATGTATGGTAGATTCTGGAACTCTAGTATTGAGAGGATTTAGATCACAAATCAACTCTTGATTGTCCAACTGTGCTTGGTGAGACTTTTTATTAGACATCCCCTTACACATAGTTGTGGACACAGGATGGTAAAAGTTGTTATCATGGGTAGGTGTTTGTGCCTACATTAGAGTGGAAATTAGAAAATTTGGATTATATCCAATTGGAATTGGTGTATGTTCTCGATCCGGTTGTCCATATGGTATGGGGGAGTGTGACCAATAACTCTCTTGTACAAGAAAAAATGTCTGTATCTTCTCCATAATGGCATTCTAATGAGTCATCCCAAGTATGATGACATAATTATGTGTTTTTCCCTCTGGTACTGTTGATGTTTTTGTTATGATATTCTGGAATGCTTCCAGGATATGGGAATGAATTTGTGTCTACCATTTTACCATTTCTAGAATGTTTTTGGTGACTTCTGTGGATGTAATGGGAATATACAACCATTATGTATTTGGAGTAGGTGTATTTAACTAATACTATCATCCATTTCCTATCAATGGATATTGATAGTACTCATGTGTGGGGGAAGAGAGTTTTTTTACCCTCAGTTTGTCATCACAACTTTCCGAGTGGCTTCTCTGGGTGATAAAAAATGGGTCTATTGGCATGATTAATGGATACTTGAAGTTGTATGCTCTTACTGGATATTTTCCCCCATGAATGGTTAGAAATATTTTTCGTTTGCATCTAGAAAATACTGCTGGAAGACTTGGTGAATGAGGATAGGTGTATGTTCCTACTTACAAGTTGCCTCATCATTTGGTTGGATTGCTTCCTTGAATGCAGCCAGATGCATCTTCTAACTAGTAGTTAGATTTTAAGAAGGATTATGCACATTCTCATGGTACTTCACTAGTTTTGAATGGCGGGATTTTTTGGGTGCTTCTAGAAGAGTCTGTAGGCTAGCAGAATTAAGTATGATAGGTGTATGTTCCTATTCACAGTTTTCCACCAAACTCAGTTGGTGGACTTTTTCAGAGGAGGAAAAGATAGGAACCTGCTCCATGTTAATTAGATGTTGTCCCTAAGGTTTATCTTGCATGAATATATCAAAGGGACTAGGTCCAAACAACCAAAGATAATACCCTGATCATGTGGAATGTTTTCTGCTACACGATGATGGCTGTTGTGACTGTTGGAAGTAGCCTTCGGTAAGTATCCCTCTATATTTGGGCAAGTTTGTAGGTGGCCTCTTGGTCATCCTCCCTTGAATAGGGGGTGATTGGGGATTTTTTTCTTAGGATAAACTCCTGAAACAATTGAAAATGGTAGTTGGAATCATCTAGTTCCAGACCACCGATCATTATTGACTGGACAACCAGGGGTCATTCTTGACTTGGAGGGCATTTTTGGTATCCTCCAAGGTTAGTATAGTACCTTTTTTATGCTACTCATGAACTAATGCATTAGATACCCAGATTTGAAGATTCCAAGATTTTGATAGCATCCTTTGGGTGGATGAGGATTCAACTTGACCCGCAGATGAGGCATTCACATGTTAAATCTTGAAGGAAGACATTTGGAATAAGGGGAGTTACATGAAAGAAAGTTCCTATATATATGAAAACAAAAAAATGACCTATGAATAAGAAACAAATTTTTTTCATGAACACATGTATTATTGATTTCCCTATTTGGAAGTCTTTTAACAATTGATAGGGGTGTGAAAAATGGGCAACACTATCACATTAGTTAATGATTCCTGTTAGGTTCACCATTTTTTTCCCCAGAACATCTGTTCTAGATTGGAATCACTATTTCTATAAGGTTTCCAACAGAATAGTTTATGGAACATGAATCACCCAATGGTTCTGTATCCAAAGGGACCAACTTTTTAAAGGCACACATTCATTTGGTTTGTTGACCAATGATACTTAAAAATCACATTGGTCGAGTGGATGAGAGTTTTGACTCATCACACACTTTGGGGGGAATTATTTGATATTCCAGGATAGTCTTATAGATTTAAGATATGTTCATGAATACTTATTAATTTTCAAAGCATAATGTTGGATTCCCTTTAAAAATTAAAATCAATTATTAGCATGTGTAGAATTTAAAATAACCGGTATGTATTCAATGTTCTTCATCAATGGAGATATGGGTATGTATTAGAGGTTCTCCATCAATGGTATCCTTTCATATAAAACATAGCGATTATATGGTTGTTTTTACAGTAATTATGGTTTCAAAGCCACTCAGTGAGGTACTCTAGAATTTATAGCAATTTTGGTAGAAGAATGTCACTCTAGAATATATCATCATCAAGGTAGACAAAACTATTATATGGAGTTTATTTTCAACCATGTATATAGTGATTATTCTAGAGTTTATAATCATCTAAGGATACATAAGTTATTTTGATGATGGGATCAAACCCATATATGGTCTACCTACATATCATCTTAAATAGAATCATAACCCTGATAGTTTGATGTCGCTTAATGGGACACATCAAACCTTACAAGGTCATGTGATAAGGAACCAACCATATAGTTTATAGTCATGTTGTAAGGACATCTACTTGGAGGGTAACTAGTCAGAGATTAGGGGGGGGGGGGGGGCTTATGTCGATGCAGCCCATGGAACATGAAAAGGATATTAGATTCAAAGTTGGATTAGACCCCACTATGAATGTGGCCTAAGAGAACATTGTTGATTTGGAGTGTTGGTTTTGAACCTCAAGGAGGATTTATACATATCTAGTTTGGATGGGAATCGAAGCCGATGTAGTTTGGTAAGTCTCACAGGGTTGTATGTCCCTTTGAGAGAAATAGGTTAGAGATTACAGTTAATTTGGATGACCCTGTAACAGGGTCTATGAGAGATGTATTGACTCATATAGACTTAGGTTTGTACTCTTGAGAAGGTTTTTTCATAGATCTTGAGCCTTGGTAGAAGGATTTTGAGGTAACCCAATTATGGAAAGATTCATATTTTTCACAGTTCATTATTTATGGGGCTAAAATCAAGTTGAAGGCCCATTAAAGGATGGAATGATTTCATATTCATTGGTTGAGATGATGTAGATCTCGAACCTTGAGAAGGATTCCTATAGACCCTTTTTGCGGTGTGTATCAGAGTTCTCGTATATCATTCCATTTGGGGATTACACCAAGGAGGAGTCCCATGGAACGAGGGAATGCTTTACCATTTCATTGATGAGTTGATGTGGAGCTAAGGCCTTGAGATGCTTACAATGTATCCCAGTAATGATGGGAATCTGAGTTCTTATAGTTTATTCCTTTTGGTGTATGGTGTGATAATTACAAAACTCTAAGACCTAGTGATTCATGCTCTGTGTGATAAACCATAAGATGTGAAAGATTCAACAAACCACACACATTTTCACTCTCTCTTGGTAGAATAGACCGAGCATATGGTGAATGAAGCTTGGGTGACGGTGGATGAGGGCATGGGTCAATGAACCATTCAATGTGAAATGTAGGTGAATGTTATTAGTTTCAAACATAATGTCTAGGGGGTTTTTTCCATTAGGGGTTCCATTGATTGGGTCCTATAGTGGGAGGAGGATATCATTCTGTATGAAACGGAAAATCAAATATGATCATCACTCTTCCATATGGGGACTAGAGGCTTTAGATCATAGATATGAGAAGGGACGAACATAGTCCATTCCTGAGAATCCATGATTGGGAAGTCCTGAACACCATATATTGGGTAAGGGTCTATGTGACCATAGATATCCAAATCCATAGACACCTTGAATATCCTTACCCTCTCATAGGACAAGTGTGGGAATCCTTTGACCACATATTTCCAAATCCTTATAGAAGACCTGCCAATGTGACTTTCCCAAAGGCCTTATAAATCAGGAGGTCTTGATGGAGGTTTCGACCTAGTCCCGTTTAGACAAGGGATCCAAAGAAAGATATTCCCTGCCATGGGTGTGTTAAAAGAGGGATTAACATATTTCTCATGTAGGTGGTTTACATAGGTATTCTGGGTAGGTATTCCATGTTGGAATGTCGTGATAGTCCTAATAGGAACTAAAAAATTATTAACATAACAAGGATAAGATCATGAAAGCTTGATATGCCATGGGAAATAGAATAACAGGACAAAAAAACATGGGTGAAATTTTAACTTAAGCACCATAGGTGTCCCTTGATTTCCTCAAAAGAGTCTTTCACAAGTATGATCATAAGGAACAGACAATGAGTAGGTTTATTATTCATATAAAACTAGGGTCCTAAAATAATTATCTTGTATTTTTAGACCGTGACGGGACTTTGAACTTGTTTATCTCTTTCAATTTTATCCTCTCTTGTTTTAGAGATATACCTAATTAAATTTGGGGGAATTGGGGTGTATGAGTTTATGCAATGGGATCTTCGAGAGTTCTTCTAAATTTTTCAGTTTTTAAAATGGGGAGACCAAGGGTCATATATATTGGCAAGTAAGGATGATGGTTGAAATGATGATTTTGGCAAAGGTCATGAGGGTAGGTCCACACCGTCACTTTTCTATGTAGAGGTGTAAAACATACACTATCGTGTAAGTCCCTAGTGGATGTCCTCGGCTTAAGTCCTTGGTGTAAGGGGTGTGCATTGGGCTACACAAGAAAGACCTATGTTGGACACTTGATGTGAATTTGGTATTCGTAGGTGTACCACACATGGGTGATTGTCGAACCACATTGGTGAACATACTTCTTCATACCGTGGGGGTTGGACCCCCCACCCCTGCTAAAGATCGGTGTCGGTCTTTGGTCCTGGCCCTTCATGCCAAAGCCTTCTCTAATGTCACTAACCCCAATAAAAAATGGATAGTTACACCATGAACTTTTCAGGCATGTTAAAGTACTTTTTTATTTTCAGAATATGGAAATACAATATGCACCATCCTCCATAAATATGAATTTTACCCCAACATATCATTTTTTGACTCTATGTGATGTTTACATCTTTGTATTTATGGAAAAGTGCAAGGAACACATTTAATGGTGTCTGCAGTCATTCAAAACATATAATGTCCCATACACATTATAACAAAAAGTGGTCCATTTAATTTCTAGTTAACCATTGAACATTCGGTCTCATATTGTAATTGTTAAATATGATGGATCAATTTAGTTAGTTACACCTTCCAATTCCCAAGGACCTCCACACCACATAAATTGTAATGAAAGTCACTCACTCGCAGCCATAGAGTATTTGAGGTAATCATTGGTACATATCTGACATGGGTAGAAACCATATATTTATGATTCCACCATCAACATATACCGGAAAATACTATTTTAATTTATATAGTCAATTTAAATATTCAATTCTCTTACCGTATAGAATATTTTAGCGGTATAAGAATATATAACAACCATTTTTCCCTCAAAAATCACAAGAAACACAAGCAATTAATATTTTCAAATGAACCACTATGGAATTTAATATGAAATGAATGTGAATTATTGGTTCTTATAATGATTAATTTAATAATGATATTTTCTGTACCGGGCTAAGGTAAACATATTTAAAGAATAAAAAATAACCAGATTCATGTGCATCATCCAATGGTGAAAATATATCAAATTTAATAATAAAAATACCTAAAAAATATTCAATTCCAAGGAAACATGGTATTTACCTTAAATTTGGGTTAGCTACTCCCGGGCATATCTTAAAACCATGATTTAATTTGTTCATAATCTCTTTTATATTATCCAATATTCCTAATTTCTTTTATATTAATCATCTAAATTTTATAATTAAAAAAAATAGTATTTTTTAGTCAGTATTCTCCCAAAAAATAATATAAAATAAAAGAAAACTTCTTTGATAGCATTTTTTAATGTCCCATCATGAAAACAACTCAAAGGATACCAAAACCTTGTTGGACAGATGGCCTGATGTGTGCCTCATTGTACATTAGAGGCTATTGACTAGTAGTGAGACCCTATGGTGTGTCCATGGGGAGACTATGCTCTCATGTCAGAGAGAAAAGCATTATATATATAATATCAGATAGATAAACAATAGAAGAATCATAATAATGAATAAACAAACTGATGGTGGAAGGAAATCATAAAAATCCATAAAATAATAATAATCTCAGCAGATGAATATTATAGTATAAAAAATATTATGATGTAATTTTATATCTCTACAAAGATGGAAAATAAGTATACACTACAACAGTCAATACATGATATATAAAATAATAAAGAAAACCAAAAAACTATCCATCAAACCCGATAATTGGGATGACCATATTTTACCATGATCCATCCTAACGAAAATAATAAATTTTAGCGTCCAAAGTTGGATGTTTCCCCTCATCCATACCTACAGTCATATAATCTATTTGGGTACCAACAGTGGACTAGATAGGGTGTGAGATAAATCTCATTAGGCCACAAATAGTGGTGTATTTAAAAATCCAATCTTTGAAAATTAATTGATAGTGTGCAGGTATATATAAATGTAATTAAATAAAAAAATATATAAATCATACCCACTTTATCCATACCTTGTAATTTCTTTGAATATGATACCATTTAATTAATTCATTTAGGTTATGTTTATATAGATAAATCTTGTAAATGTGTCAATTTGTTTAGTTATCATAACAATAGTAAAAGAGGATCAAAGGTTAATCCAAGGCAACCATTACCTCAGGGGTCTTCCAACTCATAGTAGTAACTTATGAAGAATTTAAATAAAGGGGTCTGAGTGTAATACAAGGGGCTTGATAAAGGTATTCAACTTTAAAAGCCTCTAACATAGTCCAATGATCTCATCTATGGTAATCAAGGGCTCATCGTCACTAAGAAAAATTGGGAGAATCTATGGCACCACATGTCCAAAGAAATGAAGCTGGTTCCATGGAGTATATACAAATAATCGAAATAATATATAAAATATATAATGTGGATAACAAATACTATACAGATTCATTTACATACTAAGAGAAGACTTAGTTTTAAGGTGTGCATCACCCATGAAACTAGGTCAAGGAATCCAAATGACATCCTTGAGTGATAAAGTGATTCCCTCCATAATCCATGGCTAGATTAAGTCATACCATTCATATAAATATGAATAATTTCCAAATAAATTATGCATCTTATATTTCATTCATTTATAATATTTATAAAAACGGACCTGAAATACACATGCCATTTAATTATTTAAACAAGTTCATTCCATTAACATTTATTAGCTTGACTATGTATATCAAGGACATGAAACCTTTTATCACTTTAATTCCAATATAATTTATTAGTTTCATTCATTTACATTTAATTTTACATGATAAGGAGGGATAAGTAATGAAACTATATGAAATTTAATTATAATTTCACTGGCCACGTGATATTTATAAATATAGAATCAATTTTATATTTTATAGGTTTATTAATTAAGTGGAACACTTACCTTATAAGGGTAAAGTGATAACTATACATAGGTTATCCATAAAAAATTATTACCTCATTTAGAAAAAGGGAGTTACCATCAGCAGGGTCAAGTAAAAGCACAACCGAATGATATCTCATAAAATTATGACAATGGGGAAAATGTAATAAATAAGGAATCACCATACATGGTGTGGTTAACATTGAGGTCATAACCTATAATAATTAAGGAAATATATATCAGGACCTCTCGAATATTATTTCAATGATTATAATCATGGAATATGAGTTTTTTAGAAGAAAATCCCGGTGAAACTGATGTTTTCACATTGATGAAAATTTATAAATGAAAATAATTTTAGGGAAAATTCATTTAATACCAACTCAATCCTATAGAACTCTCTTAATCAAATATAAAACTTTAGTTTGTCCTAGATTAGAAGAAAACTAAAGAGTAGATGAAAACTCAAAAAATAAGGTATATGGTCCTGCATCAAGATAACATCGTTGAGGTAAAGATAAAACAATATCTAATCCTATGAACATAAGAACATATAAAGAAGAATCCCACATGATAATCAAATCTAAAATTATAGTCCAGATGTTGAAGATATCAAAGAACATATGATATTTCTTGTTCGGAGCATAGATGTGAAGAACCGGATCTCATTATGTTCTCTAGAGGAAAAAGTGAGTGGAGGGATAATGATATAACTCATCAAGGTAAATATGGTACATTAGGTAAAAAATTATAGGGTCACATGGTATGTCTACATAGTCGGCATAACCATGAACAAACCATGTTCTTGGATATATTTATTGAAGGGTGTCGAATGGTTAATGAACACAATTTGTAAAATAAAATGAAAACCAAGGTTTACTCCTCTGTTAAAAATTAAAAAGCCTCCATATAGGTGTGAACCATGTGTCACATTGTTTGGGAAAATTTTACGGGCCACTACTTTCCACTGGAACACCTCATCTAGCTAGGATAAACCATGCAGTTTGAGATATAAGGTTATTACAGATCTTGTTCCCTAATGGTTTATTCCATTTTTTGGTGATCCACACTCTGACCAAGCCCCATAAACCACTAAAAGTTCCATGATTTCATTAGGCATCCATATTTGGTGCAAGATAAAGAATTAGCCCAAAATTTAATGGATCTTTAACTCATAGAAATACTATTTTCTTAGAGTTACTCTTGATTCCCATGTTTTTTTGCTTCCAGAAATTGTTGGGATGGATGATAGGGGGACACATTGGTATTTTTCTTTGATTGATTACAATACAGTTTAATTTTGACCTCCTATTAAATACCATATTATTGTTTTACTTACATTATAATTTTTTTTGGAAAACATTTTTATTAACTTTTTTATTTCTGTCGTTATTCTTATTGAATCTCATAGAGTCAGAATTTTTCATGAAGAATATATCTACATCATAAAAAAATTCTTTCACCACATCTCATGTTACTTTGGTATTCCCTATAGTAACTCCAAGAGGTCACTCATTCAATTGCTGATATTTCTCTTTGAGATGAATATCTATGTTCTATATTTCACTTTGGTTTCTTGATAGATAATTCTCATGTTTTTTCAATTTGGCCTCAATACTAGTAAATTTTTTGGTCATTTTTGTTGAAAAATTGTGTCATCAGTTCGTAAAAATACTTCTAATCATCTAGAAGTTTTTATTGTTGAAATTATGATCAAGGTTCATAAATTTATTGTATAGTAGGTCTCAAATACTCATTCTATTGAATAAAAATAGGTGCGAATTGATTTAAAAGTTATTTATGGCCTAAAATTCATTCTGTAAACTCGAATTTATTTGAATATCCTAATTCCCTAACCATACTAGTATTGGATGTATAGTTGAGGATGACTATAATTAAAAAATATTCATCAATTGTTGCAGTATACTCCTTACTATTAAGAAAATATTGGAAGAGGTTTAGACCACTAATCATTTCAAATGATAAATGTTTTTTATATCAGAGGAAGATCTTATATTAAAGAGTGGGAAAAACCATTATCTTAGACATTTCTTACATTTTAATAGCCAATATGGTAGTCTCTTCTACAATATGAACTCCTAATATGATCGGGCTTCTATGTCCTTGCCATTTTGAAATTTTATTATTTTTATTACTTATAATTTATTTATCATTGGAAGGGGTATTCTATATAATCCCTCCACATTATTCTAAATGAATGAATGATCTCAAATTATTTTTGTAAAGGAAAGTTGAATGTATGAAGATGCATTGAAAATATCACCCCATGATGTAGTAATTATCTATGAATCTCATTGAACCCATAAATAAAGATGTATATAATCCATAAGGGCTCTTTGTCACTATTCTATTTTTGAAACCCCAAAATAGTTTCCAACTCTTCTTTAGATAATGCACGATCTTGTTGATTATTAACCAATTCCACAGTTTTATATTGATAAGAAATATTTAATTGAATCATTAAATGGAATTTTAAATATTCCAAAAAATTCACAATCCTTTATCTAATATATGGAACATGTCTTTTGTGTCTAGTATGTAATTGAAAAAAATAACACCCTTACATGTAAAAATGGAAAATAGATAAAAAATAAAAATATAAAAGGGAAGTGAAAAAATGAAATAAGAAATCAATACTGGATTTTAGGTCTATTTCCAAAAAACCTGAAGTGATCCCAAGTGTATTAAATTTATAGGAACATGGGAATGATTTAAGAATCATAAATAAGAAGATATTAATCTCACTACACTACAAGATAGTTATATAGATGAAAGGAAACCCAAGTTCAACCTTGAAGGAACCCTATGAATACCACCCTAACATACTATTCTTGATTATTATGTAAATAATATCCATAAGTGTAAATAAAGAAAATACAAGTTAACAGATAAATTGATTCAAACAGGGTGTGATATAATATAGATTAATGGTTCAGATAAAATTTTTATTAAATATAGATGATAGATCCATTGAAGTGGAAAAGATAATGGGAAATATTGATAAATAAATTTTAATGAAACATAAGTGATGATTAATTTTATTTACACTGTTCAATTACTAGTTTTACCTGTCAGTCCAACTAGTATTATCTAGATAAATTAATCTCTTTTTATGAGGTGATCAATTATATTTAGATGCTTTAGGTACATCCATTAATAAAAATGGTAGAAATAGGTTGGTTTTGACTCTCATATTCACCTCTATTAAGTTGTGTTTTATCTCTTGATCATCATCTCATTCACTCAGTGAATGATTGATAAAAACAATACATTAAATGTAGCTTACTATAGATATATCACATTTTATTCCAATTTTTTTATTCATGAATTAACATTTGTCTCCAAACTACACTTGATCTACCATCCCCAAAATAACTACTCAATCATGAAATATTCATGGTGTTTTTATTAAGTGATTTTATGAATTTATGTATAGAATATTGATGATGTAGAATATGGAAATTGAGTTGAAAGAGAAATAAATATATTTTCACTTCTAAATCAATTGTCTCCCTACAACAGATTGAATCACCGATGCTATATCTAGAAATAAAATTCTACCTTGGAATTATCTTCTTATTCCCTCGTATATTTCTCAAGAATTGACCATTTATTATTCTCCACAAAATTATTATTTTCAAATTTTTATAAATCATACATTAAATAACTTTTTAATCTCTTGAAAAGACAACATATTTATGAAATAATATTAAAAACTCTCCTTATTGACGATGGTGCAGTAAATTCCAAAATGGAGTGGAGAGTAATATTCACAATTGATATACCAATAGCCAAAAAATATGTCTTGATGTACCCTGAAAACATGTTCATAATTTTGGTGTTGTTAAATGAATATTTAGTTCCATAGAACATGGGCGTTTTGTTGTGATATGGGTGCTTTACCCTCAATGATTTCAAAAATACCAAAATCTGACTATCCCCAGAATAGACATGAGGTTATGGAGTATGAAATATTATATTTAATTCAAGTCATTCAAACTCACTTTTCAATGTAGTGGAGGATTCTACAATATGACCCCAATAATGATGTCACACCTCAAAATTTTGAACTGTGGCCCTCTATTTTTAAGGTATTTTTTCTTCTACATCTCATAAATTCATACTAGGGTTGAAGGACACCTCATGGCAATGTGTGCCATCCCAAACAAGGTAAGATCACCTATCACTGCTACATATACTTTCCTCCCATGCATCGATGAAAAATCTCAATCTTCATCTATGCTAGGAATGTGGGAAGGCTCTCCCAGATTCTAGGACAACCACCCCTATAGGGAAGTTATGTGGCTTGCATCCTAGTTGATGAATGTCCCATGAAATGGGTTAAATTTTTTATCTTAAAATAATGAAGGATACATTATGGTCCTTCCTTTTATGAGCTAGTACTATGTTATTTCCCTCATAATATACTATAGTTATGTTTTTATGGGGTATTGGAGGATTTATAGAACATCATCTCATTCTATAAAATACTCAAACCTGGTAAAATATGTTTCCTTTATGGAAAAAATTTAAAAATAACATCTAAAAACTTGTCAAATGAGGCTTAAATGAATTTCTGATAATAGTTATAAACCAACTTTACATCCATATCATAATGTTTACAATAATGTTGTGTGAGAACTACTAAGTAAAATTTGATAATTTACAATCCCATAATGGTGGAAAATGTTTCTTCCAAATACAAACCTTACACCTCTAAATAGACTTTACAAAAAATAATTTTTTTAAGTTTTTTAAAACATATCTACGTTCATTCAACATCTTTCTAAACACAAAATGTTTCATAATTATATTAATTCTGGTTATATGTGGATCAAATTCTTATATTTCATTCTTATCAATCTAATCTAACTCTTCATTAATATTTTCTTCCCATTTTTTTGTTCATAAGCTTATAAAACTATTTTTGGTTTAACATTTGAGATGAGTGATGTTTGATTATCTAATATCAACATATAAATATTTTGAACTAGATCTTTTTTATTTCAAATGATATTTTCACATTCAGCTTATTTATTCAGAGTATGATATTTTAGTTATTTTTCTTACTGCGTCACTTTCCTCACCACAAAAATCCCTCAAATCAACATTCATCAGTTTTATTTCACTTTTATATTCAATTTTTTTATTCTCATTAAATGTATTTAAAAAATCATATATAACATTTTAAAAAACCTTTGATATTTTCATATTCATCTTATTTCGTTTTTTGATATGTTTCACAAAAAACATCTTCATTTCTTTCAAATGTTGGAAATTTTATTAAACCATAATATTTTGAATGTTTTATTTTTTAATATTCATGAAAATAATCCAATCTTGGGATTCCCCAACTTATTCTCATCTTCAACACTCAAATAATATGTGTTACAAAGTTATCCAATTTCAAATATGTTTCCACATGTTCTTTGTCCGATAATAATAAGATTATCATATTCCAAAATTATGATGATGGGGGATTATTTTTTAAAAATCACTTCCTTGACACTATCATGATGTTGGATTAAACTAAGTATGTTTTTATTGAACACATAAATATATATAACTTCATTATATTTTAGTTTCTCAACTTTAATCTCAACAATTCATATTCTTTTAATATATAAAAAACTATAATTTCTAAATGAAAGTACACATACTTAATTTTTTTTCAATATCATTTGGTATTTTTATATATTATGTCATTTTTTATGAACAACAACTATAAATAATACTTTAGCTTCTCATTTTTCATTGTTTTAGTGTTTTCTCAATAATAAATGATCTTTATTCAAATTCGATCTTTCTAGATTAATTTTCTTCCCCAACATAAGATACTTGTCCTGGAAGAGTTTTCATTGATTCTTCAGAAAAGTGGAAAACTTGGTCACTTATTACACAAACTTTCTATAGGAAATCAAATTGGTGTTTCATTTGAAATATTTTATCATCATGATATTTTTCTTTTCAATCTTGCTATGTCTTAGGAAAGATTCTCATTATTATTATACAGTTCTTTTTCTTTATTTCATACCGTCTTTTCTGGAGAGATATATTATGCCTAAAATTATAAGCTTTCTATCCAAATATATAATAATACCAAAAATATCTATTGAATATGAGGCTTCTTTATAAATAAAATCTTTCTCTATAATTAGATTCAAATGGTTTTCAACACCTTTCTATTTTTATTTCCTTCTAGCATGGGGTGATATTATGATAGAGGTTGTTCTAAACTTTTATAGATAAGATAGATTTTTTAAATCCTCTATCAATCCAATATTTACCATTATTTTATATAACACATTCATTTATAGAAAAATATGATGTAATTTTTACATTTAGTGTTTGGATATTTTACTCGATTATTAGAGTGAGTTTTCACATAATATTTAGATGATACAATTTTCATCTAAAATGAATATTTCAAATATCTTTTCTTTTTTATTAGGGTACTTTAAACCATTAAAATTTTATATTTAATGTTATAAATCCCATATTCCTTAGGTTCAAGTTTCTTACTAAGTTATTCTACCATATTTCACAATTCAGTAGCTTTTTATTTATGGTTTATAATATTTTGGATGTTCTCGTCTTTTTTTTGAGGACATATTTCCTTCCTTCATCATTATTTCCACTTTATTTATTCATTATTATTATTTATTTCAGTGCTTGTATTATCTGTAATTTTCTTCACCTCTTTCTTCACATCATGAATAAGCCTCATTTTTTATCAGAATTTTGAATGAACATGTTAAATTTTCTAAAAATTAATATTCTAAGGATATTTTAGTATAGTTATATAGAAATATCTTACTCAAACAAAATTTCTTTTTCATTTAAATTTTATTTACCAATAGTTTATGAGTTATCTTCTTAAAAATATTGTTGAACATTTTCCACTGAGGTTCTCCCTTATAATGATCTTTATATTCCGCAAATTTATTATCAGGAATATTCATAGTAATATTATCAATTCTTATGCACTTGAAAATTTTGAGTGGTTTCTTTCATATATACTTTCCTATACCTGTCTATTAATTTTTGGATATAAGAGGCATAACCTTCTAATTCATTTCATCATATTTACATTCTTCCAAATCACCAAGGCTATCATTCTATGTATATTTTATTTTCAATTTTTACATGCCTTATAAAAACATTTATTCATTGCCTTAACATTTAAATTATATATCTTTACTCATTAATTATAAATAATAATTTTAAGAAATTTATTAATTGATAAATCATCATTATATTCTAATGATTATATTTTCTTGTCAATCATATAAGGGAAGGATATCATGAGTTTTTAAAGAATTTTTTAATATTATAAGATATATTTAAAATATATAATCTTTCACATGATTGTATTGAATCTAGTAAAGTAATCATTAATAGTTTCTTTATCTCTCATTCTGATTTCTTTGAACTTAATTCACCATGTAAATTTTTTATTTTTATCCTTCTCTTTAGAGTTTCCTTGAAATATAATTTTTGATCCTAAAAAAAATTTCATTAGATGTTTTGAGACCCATAACCTTCATTTAAGCATATTTTGATAGATATATAAGACTAGTATTTCTAAACACACAATCAACTTTTGAGTTAATCATGTCCACAAAAGTAATATAATAATATTTTTCTCTAGGTGGAAGCCCAATTATTTCCATAACAAAAACCTTTATTCCATGTGAAAGAAGATAAGGTATGATTTTTTTTTCAACCAAGACAATTTGTTTCTATAAAATGTAGGAATACTTTTAATATATATTGAAGTGATTTTTTTGGATAATTATTTAATGGGGGAACTTCGCCTCTAATATTTCATTCATTTAATATGGATTGTAGAACCATTAGGATGTGAGGGGGATGTTTAAATAGTGGTGAAATTTTAAAAATTCAAATATTTTTTAAACTTAACCTCTACAACTTGAAAGATTTATTTCCTTAACAACTTTTATTATAAACTCACAAAAATTAAATAAAAAGAAATTAAATAAGTAATGTGAGATTTACAATGATCAATCATAGTTTTTGAAACTACATCATTACCATGACCCCAACAGTGCGTCTTTAAAAACTAACTATTATAATGGAGTGGAAATAAATTTTAATCCAAAACTTGTTTGAATCCTTCTATCTATTTATAGTTTTTATTATACTGAGTCTCATCTATTTATAAGTGTTTCATAAAAAATCGAGTCTACAAAAAAATTGAATCATTCTAAATTATGATTCGGAAAAGTCTGTCAAAAATATATATCTGATTTCTATATTTAGTAGTGTCCATATGATGTTCTCTTCACCTTTTTAATGATAACCCATCTAATTCACTTCACCAAAACCTGAGAATTTTCAATCCTATGTTATTTTTGATTAAAAAACCATTATGAATCAAATATATGTATGATATATCTATATTGGTTTTTGAAAAAAATATTTTTTTGAGGCTTAGATTAAAATATATGTCTGGTGGTCTCACTAAAAAAACATACAATGTTTCATCTTTAATTTATGGGTGAAAGGTGTTATGTACAATGTACTTTTAACACATTTAAATAAGTTCTCTTAGAATGAAAAAGGTGGGAAAGACATTTCATTTTCCTACTCAAACAAATTATTTTAAATATTCTCTAGTATTTAAGAACTTTTCCAATTTTTTTTAATCATTCATGAATTGTATACAAATCCAACATTTCTCAAACATACTTTTTTTAATGACATTATGGAACATAAATTTTTTTCTTATTCTATCTTGATAAGAAACAAAATTATAAACCATTACTTGCGTTGTTTGACTTTGGGAATTCACAATGGTATGAAAGGTATCATTCAATCTCTCTCTGGAATATTTTTGTTCATAATACATTTTAGAAACATTTTATCCAAAAAAAACTGAACTTATTTATTATTCTTTGTTTGGAAAAATTATTTCTCATATGTATTCATAAACAATTCTCCAATAAATTACTCTTTGTCTGGACATCATTCCTTGTCTCAGTAACATAGTGAATGTTTCTTTGATTTTCAATCCAAATTTCTTTTAACCTATAATGAAATCAGTTCATATCCTTTCTATTTCAAAATTCACTCAGTCTGTCCCAAAACAATATACCTAAAATTTTATAAAGACAATTTGTCTGGAAACTCAGTGTTCCTTTAACTATTTTTCTTGACCTAGATAAAAATAACAACATATTAATTTTTTCAATTACTCTTGATTCCATGAAGATGGTTGACTGTATTATTTCAAATTCTATAGACCATATTCACATCCAATATTCTTCTACTCCAAAACTATAGCTTCAACTTCTTTGAATTATCCTCCTTTGTATTTGAATAGATACCCAATTTCTTATTTCTATGACACCTTTCTATTTCTTCTTCATTATTTAACAATTTAAAAACTCATCAATAAAATATTCATCTGTTTATGTTGGTGCATTAATCATAAATTGGTACATCTAGTGTTATTCACATTATACATCTTATGATTAGTTTCACTGCATTACCCTTTCTTTGTTATTCAGAAAGTCAACACTATCAGAAACTCTTATTATATGAAATATAAAAATAATGTATTTTTGGTAACATTCATCTTGTAGAACTGGATAATATCGATCATGAGTTTTATAAATGAAAAAAAATTATTATTCTTGAAACGTTTCAATGGTACATTCATTAAACAACTTTAAGAATTCAGTTTTTCTTATGAAAACTACATGTGGAATATTTTTCTGGTAAGAGTTTGTAATAATCTCTCCTTTAGAAACTTCAACATTTCACCACTATCATTAATAAATTTACATAACTAAACTTGGAAAGGTTTGTCTGAAGATGTTGAAATTCATACCTCTGAACAAAATTTAAAAAACCTTTTACTACTAGTTTTGTTTATAATAAATATGTCTGGTAAATTTCATTTTGTATATCCAAACTGCTTTTCAAGAACTGAACTACACTTCTCTTCTCTTTTAAAGATTTTGATCAAATAATATAATTTTTTCTAACTTATTTATTATTTTTTAATAAAATTAAAAAAAATTTCTCTATTTTTTTACATTTGATCATTTTTATTCTTGAGAAACTATTTAATAAATGTTATTTAAACAACTTCTATCAAAATTCTCACGAGATATTATTAAAAAACATTGTAAATTTTTTTTATCAATTTTTTTCCCTTAAGTTTGTTTTTAACAAATACAAATATTTATTAGAAAAACAACATAAATGATTTTCATTTTTTTAATCAATCGAAAAACAATCTCATAATACTCTAACAACTTATATGTTTCATGATCAGAATTTATCTTGTCATACTTCTATAAATGCTGATATTGAACTCGATGCTCTGAAATAATCAAGGAATCATCCATATAAAAAAATTCATATGATCTGCTGAAATATTTTTCTATTCATCTATAACCTAAACCATTTGGAGATTTCAACCACCACCCATATCTACAATATATGAAAACAAATTTGAAGACCAATATATTTATTGAATTTATATCCTTATAATTAAATTCATTTTAATTATAAAAACATATTCCCCATTCTAACATATTCTAAAAAATTAATGATATACATACCATTCCTATGTCTCTATCCATAAATCTATATAATATCAGTTCACCCAATCTAGTAAGGATATTTATCTAGAATCAAATCAAGATGTCCTATCTGCATACAATAAAGTCTCCCTTTCCTATATCACATTATAATCTCTAATGATACCATTTCCCTACCAATCCTATGAAATATAAACTGGTGGAAAAATAATAACTCTCTTCTATCTCATCCCTTCCACAGAGTTTGATCAAACTACATAGCATCATCTGAATTAGTTATAATTTTTAACCAAGTTAAATCATGATTTATTATAATAAATAATAACACCGTTAAATCATAGTATTATTCCATCATAATAACTAATTAAACAACAACCTTTCAATAACAATAATTTCAACTAAATTATCTACAATTCGTCTTTCCCAGTCCATTAAATATAATCTAATTAATTATCTACATTAGTTCAATCTCAACCCATTGCCCAAAAAACAAAGTGTGATTAATCTGAATTAATATATAAATAATATAAATAGAAATTGAATCCTTTACATTAAACAATACTCAACAATATATTACATTAATATGAGAAGAAACAAATGATCAAATATTAAAAAAAACTTACATGGATCTCTAAAAAAATGTATAAAAAATAAATCCTCTATCAAAACATATTTCATACTCAAGAAGAAATAATTTATTTTCAAAATCATAACCACATTAAGGTAAAAATAAATGATAATAATAGATTTATGTGTTTTGAGGATACCTTATCTTATAATAACTCAATCACATGAAGCCAAGGACTTAAGAGACCACCAAAAGTATTCAATGAAACCAAATATTATTCTCTAGGATTTATATGATCCTGAAATTTTTTAATTAACTAAAAAGAATTTGAGAAACCTATAGAACATATGATTAATAAAGAATAATAGAAAATAATGATATAATTACCTGTATTTTGGTGTAATGAGGGTCAGTAAAATGATCCTCCAAAATCCACTCAGTAATCCCCAAATATATACTATACTATTTATGGTAAGCAATTATAAAATTTATAAAATAATGAATATTATGGTGTAAGGGTATATGTTCCACTGAAACACCTATATTTCTAACCTTTATGGTGAAGGGATCACTTCCTTGCCTGAAATGTGATATCCAATAAATAGAACATTGATAAAATAATGCGAACCAGGATGTAAAACACATGAACATTTATTTTTGAAGAATCATGTGGATATCATAACATATGGTATAATGAAATTATATAATTTAGCATGAAATAATTTCATAAACAACCACCCAACCATCAAGACATAACCTATAGAGGAAAATACTCTTTAACATCAACATTAGGTAATAAATCATAAAAAAATAGAACCTCTTACAATTTTTCTATTATTGTTAAAAAACTTTAGTTCCAAATAGTCTTATCTTACACCATCCACTTTTCAACTCATTAAAAATACCTCAAATGAATCAAAATAAAAGTAAAGGACTAAGAAAATATAGGGTTCTATAAATTCATTATGTGTAAGAATTGTTTTTAGCATAATTGATTTCAAAACTTTAATATAATATATCATCATATTAGATCCCAAATTATCCACATGATTATTTCATACAATAAATATATCAAGGTTATAAAAATTATCACATACCAAATTTTATTTTATTTTGTATATATTTACATATTACAATCTAGATAGAAACATTAAAATGTTCTCTTGAATTTTTTTTATTAATATTATTAATTCTTAATATATGTATACATATTTATTCAAAAAAAATTTTCTATATTGTTTCAATATGATTATCATTTTGAAAAATATCCTTATGGAAATATAAATTTCATCAAGGAATAAAATAAAATAGATTACTATCCATTAAGATTTATATACACTAGGAATGTTTGGGTTCACTCTCTAGGAAACTTTGATTAATTTTATATTAATGGATATTGTACCTAAATGAAAATTTCTTATTTTAAGGTTGAAAAATAATTTTAAATATTTATGTATCTTATGGGATATTGATTTATCATTGATAGAAAATTTCTTAAATATGGGGATTATTCTCGGAATAATGATTGGTAAAATCTATTAATAATATTAAAAAACAACATAAAAAATTTATAAAAAAATAAAACAATGTATATAATATTTATTAAAAATGTTATAAAATCATAGATAATATTATTAATGATCATTTATATCTTTTCAACATGATTTAAACATTAAGGGTTTGAAAATTAATCATAAGTTTAAAATTTCTTTTTTACATTATCAATATTAATTGTAAGATCAACATCTTATGCTTCAGTACTAATTTCATTCCCTTGAATTATTTTTAAATCATGGTCAATAATGTATTTTATTATATGATAGTTAAGTGACCCATTTCCATTAAAAAAACATCAAAATAATTCATTTCTATTATAAGTTTTATATTATTATGTATATGAATATTCAAAATTCACCAATATATAGTAGTTCAATTTCCCTGTTTCATTCATTATGTTATTATAACTAACTTGATCTTGAACTTCTAAAAAACCTCAACATTGTTATATTTTAGATAGCCTCCAGTTATTTTATTTTTTATATTTTTTCATATTAACTTCAAGGAATGTGGTTGAGTTACTGGGAAGAGATCCATGATTACTAATCAATATAGAGATATATGAATTTAAATCATTTGACACTTTATTATGTTAATGATGATTTGAAATGTTTTCCCTTAAAAATAAAGTGTTATCAATAAAATAACATCCTAGATATGTAAATAATATGTAGGAAATATGTTGGAACATTTGGAGTGCAATGTTATTTACAAATGATATGATTATGAATAGACACAACGCTCACATATAAAAAATGCTGAATAATCCCAACACTAGATTTTAATATAATCAAAACAATAAAAAAGAGGGAAAAAAGATATAATAAGAATTTTTTTTCTATATAATCCTTTTTTAAAATACCATAATAATATACACTAATTTGTTTAAATTAATTCATATAATCCAATTAATTACCCAAATTTAAGATCATTTTATATGGGTAGAAAGTCATAAAGTAGAGGGTTTTGGGAGATAATACCCACAATAATAATCATTTAAGATTTAATACAATATCTAATAACATATAATTAGTTAAACAATATTGTATTTTTATGATTTATTAAATAAAATAAATTATTAAAATAAAATAAATTATTTAATTTGTTAATTAATCTTATGATATGGAATATATATATAATTCTTCTTAGTATTTGTTTAAATATTCAATCTCATATATCCTCTTAATTTAGGTCATAAGAGATTATATGAAACATCCACCACATAATTAAAAAATTAAATTTTATAAAATTATAAAAACCTTAAAAATTAAAAAAAATTTATATTTATTAGAAAATATAATATAATATTAAACTTTTTATTACATTAAAAACTATAAATTATTTATCATAACTACAAATATTATTTATCGAAAAAAATAAACAGTATTGATTTTATATTTTGAATATTAAAAAAAATTAATTTCCCCCTATATTCTGATTAAATGTATTATATTTTTATTTACAAATAATATTAGTAAATTGTAATACACATTTTATTCAATGGGATTGGAGGAAACATAATTTAATCTCTAACTTACATTAATTTTATTAAGTAAAATCAATTAATGAGTATAAATAGTTGAGAAAATTATAGTGAGAATCTATTATGATTTTATTTTCTTCACTTTAGAGTTAAATTTCTGTATAAAATAAAATTTTACATATTATATGATAATGTCAGTAATAAAAAATAATCATAGTTGTGAAGGGATTAATGGTCTAGTAGCATAAAATGGATTAATGGTTAATAATCAACAATATCAATTAATTTAATTATTTGAAAATAATAAATTATTTTTTTAAAAAATGGAATCCCTAGGAGTGGATTTTTTGAACCTAGCTACCCAATAACCCACTCCCCACAAAGGGATTACTCTATATAGATCCCATGCTAGGATGAATCTGTTGTCAGCCAAGATGGAAGAGAAACCCACAGCTTAACAACCCTATCACTGACGGTTCGATATAAAAATAATTATGAAGTGTGGGTTGGATTGTATTTAGGACTATTGAATCAAATAATCTATCATTATTATGGTGGTGAATGAAAGATTTAAAATTTTGATGTTTAAAACCCTCAAAATAAAATAGAGGAATGAAATAATGTTATAATTATAAAATATTTGGAACTTTTTTAATAAAATGGAAATAATGTTTCAGTTAAAAAAATATAGGATTGAAAAACAATTTTCAAATATATATTTTTTGAAATCTAACCAGATATAAAATTATTTTAACATTTAGAAACTAAATAAAATAAAAAGAGATAAAGTTATTTATTGGTATTGAATAATTGTTAAAGAGGGTTGTAATAAGAAATATATTTTATCCCATTTATTAATAAATACCATTTGTAATTTTTTCCAATAAAAGTTTTTTATTTTTTGAGATCATAGTTTTTTTAAAAATGATTTTTAACACGTGAAAGAAAACTAATAATTTTTTTGAAGGTTTTGTTATGAAGTTGTTTGTGTAGGTTGAATTTTTTTAATAAAAATTGTAAAGAAACATTTTAAAAAGTTATATGAAGATAAGTTGTTCATTAATATTTTATAACATCATTAATAATATCAATTATGAGAGGAAGGTTATAGATTAGAAGACAAGTGAAAATGAATTATAGAAAATGTTTATTAGACATACCTACCAAAATAATGCACTTGAAAAATGAGATTTAGAACATCAGATAATTCAAGTCCTAAAAACCCATGTCTTAGTGGATTCCCCAAATGATAATGAAATTAAATATGATAAAATATGTGTAAATAAGGATAAGACTTTATAATTATATAATTGCCGATGTGTAAGGAATAATGAATTACATAGTATAAAGAAACCTGATAAAGTATTTTTTTAATAATTTTGATTTCAATATCCATGAATATTTAAATAGATAAATAAAAATGGGAAATTACATTAGTTAATAGAATATATAAATCTACTTATGACAAAAATCATTAGAGGTTGTAATAATGTGGTCAACCATATTCACCGATGTAAGTTTTCTATTACTATGTTTTGTTGATTTTCAATAGGAAAAGAGTTTTCAAAGAAAATGCTATATAAAGTTCAATGTTGTGATGTTATAAAGAATAAATGATGAAGGAAATAAACTAGATGAAGATCCATAGAATGAGATATATTGAATAAATATTCCCAAAGTCACTGAATGATCTTTTCGTAGAATATTGTACCAACTTACATATAATGTATGAGAATACATAAAATTGATCTTTAAAAGAAAACTCTAATCCATGAGATAGAATTTTATTATATAATGTGTTGGTCAAATTAATGTTGGGTAAGAGTGATTGGAAAAATAGAGTCAGATAGATAATTTTATATCGGACCAAAATTTAATTGGAATTAGTTAGCTTGATGAAAAATGTGGAAAAGTTTAGTTTGGTGAAGAGAAAAAATATTCTAAATGGATGATTTCTGAAAACATATATGAATATATATTTATCTATTATTTTATCTGACAATAGTTCTCCAGATGAAGTTATATGAGAAACATTACATAATTTGGTAAAGTCCAAAAACATGAAGATGTCTTGTTGTTTTTTTAATTTGTTTCTTATTATGGTAAAATGGGTGAGGTTTGAGAAGTTCGAAAACATCAGTGGTTAAGTAATTTTGAATTGATTTATAATTAATATATAATTGATAAATATTTAGTAATATTCAATAAGATATTATAAATATCAACTAAATTTCAAATATTCATGATATTCTATTTTCAAATTTCAATGAGTGGGAAAATGATTTTTGTTTCCTGCTTTTCCCATTTTTAGAGAACCTATAAATATGAATGAAAAGTATGATTTTACATTACATTATTTATACATAGAAATATTCATAATTCTATAGAATATGTGTCTTAGTTTGTAAATAACGTTCAATTTCATGTTTATGAAAATTATTTGACAAATAACGTAAATCATAATGAGTAGATTAAAATTTAAATTTAGAGAAACTAGATAGAGGGGAACCAATGGAGTTTTTGAATATTTTTATGTGGAAAATATTTTTTTTTCAAATAAATACAATCATGGTAAAAAATTTGGTAAATATTAGTGATGAAAAACAAGAGAAATATACTGTTTGAAGAAAAATGGTGCATCAGATGAACATTTATTAAATGGACCATCTTGATAAACATTTTTGGAGCAGTTTTTATAATGTTATATTTTTTTGTGGATTAGTTTTCAAAGAAAAACATTGTCATCTTATGAGGTTCAGTGTAATCATACCTATTGGTAAATATAATATGTATAATGGGAGTTAACTAAAAGTTTTATCCACTTCCTTCTAATATTGAATTTCTATGGACTCATGGGAGTCTCCATTAAAAGGGTGTAGGTTTTCACAACGAGGTAAATCCTTAAAAATATTTCATTCCTTGTTTAATTTATTTTAATATCATTATTGGGAAATTTTTATAAAGATGATAAGAAAAATAACTCTAATAATTTTATGGTGTTACATTTTATGATGTTTGAAAATTGTAAAAATACAACCACTAATTCAACCCCACCATTCGATGTGGTTAAAAAATATTAAAGCACATTAATTGGTATTACAGAGAAGGTTACCTTGTTGAATACATATTACAAAAAATATAAATGCATTCAATGGAATAGGTATTCTTAATTTCTATGAAAAAAATATCATGTTTGAAAGAATAATGATAACCAATCTTTTGTCTCTTGGCTTTGAGGTTCTTAATTCAGTAATAATTAAGTTTCCACACAATGAAATAATTATCATATGACCCTTTATGACATGATAAATACTAAGGTGGATGTGAATGATAGAAATTATTTTTGTATTTATTGTTTATAAAATGTTGTTATGAATTTTGTGGGACAAAAAATTTCCCTAAAAAACATGGGAAAAACTCAAAAGTATTTTATGGGGAAAAACCAAAGAAAAAGAGGAAATGATACAAATATGGTGAAACCAGTTTTAGGATATTAGAACAAAGATTAAGAAACTATTTATGAGTATTTAAAAAGATTAATGTTCTTTGAAACATTATAGGTTTGAGATATTTTTTATAAGATTCTAAAATCATTATGAAACTCATGAGAAAATTTCCTGATAGGTTTGATTAAAAAATATCCACTCTAAAAGATAAAAAATATTTATTTCTTGATGAATTATAAAAAAATTTCCTTTTGTTACTTATGTGAAAAGTTCCAAAATTCAAAAATAAAATCATGGATAAAATTTCTTCTAAGGTCATGAGGAAGATAAATATATAATATTCTATGAGTGTAGATCATAGTGGATCAAAAGTTAAGTATGGTGATCCAATGAATGAAAAGATCAAGTATCTTATCTCCATGAACAACCTAAGAGGTAGAGGAATCTATAGAGAAAACCTATTTATCAAATCTTTGAAGTGTGGATCAATTTTTTTTCTATGAATTATCCAAATAATAATGTTTGATATTATGATGATAATTATGAATAAAATACATGATTGATAATGTGAAACAAAACATCCTAGGAAGTTAAGTATTCCACTTGAAGTAAGAAAAAATTATCAAGAAACAAAATAATTATTATATGTTATAAATTATAGTATGAATCCACCGATAAGTGTTCTTAAAAAGATGAAATATAGATAATTTTATATATATTTTTCTAATATTGAAAAGAATAATGTTACTTTTTATAGTGAATAAGAATGAGGTGAATAATTTTAAAAGGAGTATTTGGTGAGGTCTGAAATTATTTCTTATCTTGAGAGAAACACAAAAACTAAGAAATAAATTAGATAATTAATGGATTGGAAAAAAATAAAAAAACGATGATTACCTTAAATAAGTAGATGAGAAAATAAAGTATATTATAAAATTAGAAATGAACGTTGTTGAATGATGAAACTTTTTGGATGATATCTGTAATAATTATGATGCTAATAAAGATGAGGTTTTTAAAACCAATAGATAATTTTAGTAGTTGAAAGTACTGTGATGAATATTAGGGATAAATTCAACAAGAATTTATATATAATGATGAAATCATCTCATGCTTATAAGGAAAATAACTCAAAGAATATGAGGAAATAGTGATCCACCAAACATAAAAATTTAGTTAATTTTACTAACCACGAACATATTATAAATTATATTGAGAAAACTAGGCAGAACAATTATGTGGAAAATTTATCACATTAATAAAAATTGAGAACAACATCCATAAGAAAGTCACCTCATTCCAGGAAGAAATAAAATCAAAAATAAGTTACAAACCTTGATAAACTGAGTATTGGGAAAGATACTATTTCTAAATAAAACTAATATTCAATGGGTTTTCATGGTACTGTGGAATTAATGGAAAAAATGATATAAACATTTTCATAACATGTCTCCTCTAGGAAATACACTTGAAGAAAAAGGAAAAAATTGATGAAGACAATTGTGTAACATTCCCAATCCCAATGAAGTCGGGTAGAAAAAAATCTCAATATGTTAGAAAATTTCTAATGAAAAAGTAATTTTATTTCCTAGATTAATTACCTAGAATATGTGACAAATATGGAAATTTTCAAAAGATTGTTTAAAAATAAGTCTAGGAAAAGATTCATATGCAAGGAATTAAAAATAAACTAGATTTAAGAAAGTTGAATAAAGAGACATTGTTATATAGACATATCTGAAAATAATAAAATTGAACAAACTATGGATTATTGATATTGGTTCTCCTTCACACATGTAGGTGATAAAAATATATTGAAATATGTTAAGAGTATTTAAGAAGGGTCAATTACTTTTGTAAATGATTGTATTTTAAAATTAAGAATAATATAAACAACTAAAATTAAATATGAGAAACTAAAATCAAATGACCTTTTATATGTTGATGAGAGAAGAAAAACTTATTGAAATTTATATTATTTATTATAGTATAAAAGTTATATATATAATAAATTCTTGTATCATAAGTGGTTTGTAAGATGGAAAAATTTTAACCATTGTAAAATGAACCAGAAAAAATATTTTTCAAATCAGAGAGATTTATAACTCATCGTCCTTTAGATTCAGGGATGAAAATAAGTTAAGGTATACCAGAATTGGGATCCTTGTCTAGAAGAGAATGAATAAATTATCTCCTATTAATTTTGAAATAAAATTTCCAATGTTGAGGAGGAAATGTGATGTCGATTTGAGAATGTTAGGAAGGGGAGATTTTTGGTAGAAAACAAATGAAAACTGAAACCCAATTCACCAGCCTTTTGAGATTATTCATAATGATATTTTAATTATTATTAAACATTAAAAAAATAGAGATTTTTAATTAATCTATTTTATTAATGAATTCACTTGGATGGACAACATCGTGTTTATGAATTCAAAATTAGAGGCTTCAGATGTTTTTATATATTTTATAAGGTATAGTAATGAGAAATGAGTGTCTATATAATAAATTTGAGAACTGATAATTTAAAGGGGTAAAATATTAATTATTTTCCATCATGTCTTACTTATCATGGAATAAAAAAATCATTATATGGATCCATATAATTCTTAATAAAATGGAGTGAAATATCAGAAAATTTGTGTTTTGTTAAAATGAGAAGAACCACACACTATAAGTGTCAAATTTCATGCTTTTTTAGTGATATGTTATTTGAACATCTTTACATGTAAAAAATAAATGTTTTAATCTTATATTTAAAGATTAACTATGATGAAATGTGTTATTAAAAAATCATTTAGTAAAATACTTCAATGTTTTTGGAAGTCCATACTTTTTAATGTACATGTTGGTCAAAGTGAGTTACTGAAGAGGGGGGGGGGGACTGAGTTCCCAGTAAAACATTTTGGAAAAACTCATTTAAAACCAAAACCCCAAAATTAATAAAAATTTAAAGTTAATAAAAATTTTATAATTATATATGTTTTATCTTTCAAATAATTTTTTAACGTGGTATCAAGACTCAGTTAAACCAATTTTTGAAATTACCTTAACTTTTTGATATCAAATTAATTAGTCAGAAAAAATATATAAGCACAAATTAAAACTAATAATCAAAGTAAAGTTTTTTAAGATATAAATAAAAAATTAACTTTTAACATTGAAATTAAAAAGAAAAACCAATAATTCACACTATGGAATAAAACAAGGGGTTCAGTATCAATATGAGACATAACTCCATAAACATAAAAATCACCTACTTTTATGGTGTTTATTATTAAAAATAGATCCACAACCTGGATTGGGCTTTGCAATCGACAACATATATGGATGTCCCGACTCAAAGCCTCTTCCATAGTAATATGTTGGAAGAAAAATATTATAGTCCCCATAAGGCCTCTTCCATATTTATTAATGGGAATTCAAATTATCGAGTTTGAAAGAATATGAAGTATTCTCTATTTCCAACATAAGAGAAACTATGTATAGATAAAAAGAGTACAAAAACATACTGCTAAAAAAATATTGCACAAAATGGAAAGAGAAAATTAAAATATAGAAACAGTGATGCATAATAATTCACATTGCATCAGTTGTTTTGAGTTATTGAGTTTTAATTTGGAAGGATCTCAAATAATTATTCTCAAAATGTATAAGAAAATAGATTATTGTAGATGTTCAACGTCCTTATACACAAAGGTGCATTATGATTTGTATCTGATTCAGTGTATGCTGGTTTGTGTTGAACAATATATTCCACACACCATTAGTCACACTCATAAACATGAAAAGTGGATATCGTCCAAATATATAGTTCTATGGGTACACCTATCTACTAAATAGTATAATTTAAATATACAATATACCTATACTATACACTAAATAAATACAATTACATTTTTCATCAATGTATACATGTAGTGGTTTAAGAAAAACAAATCTTAAATCCACATGCAGAAGACTATATTATATTTGATATCCTAAATTCTTGAGTAATTAACATAGAGTTCATAATATTAATAGAAATTATAGAATACCAATGGTAGAATTAATTTTATGGTAGCATGGTCCAATGATAGATAGAGTCTAACCGTGGTATAATATAGTGGTGGATGTGTTAACATTAAATCCATTCTAGTAGTAGATCTTATATTTTGGTAGATTTAGTATGATGGTAGATCTAATCTAGTGGAACATTATCTCTAGAGGTAGATTAGGATTAGTGTTAGATTAGGGTTGGTGGTATATGATCCCTCGAAGTGGCACAACTCTAATAGTAGATGCACTCGTGGTAGATGTAGTTCACCAGTAGATTCGTTTGAACTAGCATAGTTTGTCACAACTAATGGTATATCCATGCAACTTTAAGATATTTTATTAAAAGGGGGAGGGCCAAGCACAAAAAAATCAAAGAGTTATGATATAATGTAGTCTGAGGGAATCCACCTGAATAAAATTAACACATTCCCCTGGAAGGGAACCAACACTATTATAAATAATACACAGATCACCTAGATTCCTAATGGAATCCAAATTCACCGCAACCATATTTCCCTCTAACAATATTTTGGAAACCACAGAGTCACTCGGAAGAAGTATTTTTCACTTACAAATAAGGGAAATTATAGTGTAAGTGATGGTGATATCATCCTAAATGGACCTTTAAAAGATAGAAGAATCTATCTCCACCCAATTCAGATTTATTACATGAATAATGCCCAAATCCAACCCTTTAAGCACGGTGGTGGCTTCTGACTTGGGAGAATCTATTTCTCCAAGAAGTAAACTAAAGTAAAAAAACAGATCTATCCTAGTTTTGGATGACCCCCACCCTATATACATCCTTCAACCAAGATCCATTGACATTCAATTTAAGTTATCTCTAAGGAGGATTGAAAAATAACCATTTACCCTGAGATGCCACTGAGTATAAAGAAGATCTATTACAATCCACGAGGTTCCGTAATGAAGGATAAATATCCAACTATTTGAAAAGCTGAATGCGATCCTCTGCAATATTTCTTCCCTAGGCTTTCATTTCCATCTACGAACTAGAGACACCATCATGCCTAGACCTATTATGATCCTTCCAAATTCTCCAATAGCCTTTCACAAATTTCCAAACGTGAGCCTTGTGTTTGTGATCATTATCATCCGCATGAAGAAACCATGAGTAGAGGAAGTTGTCTCCTAAAAGGCCATTTACATCAGACCCCATAAGACCACTAAATTCATTCCGAATCACAGCCACCCCATCCCCTTTATAGAACAGATTTTGTGGTAACTCTTACCTTGGAGAGCGACAATATGTACACTTGGAAATTTTGAATAATCCCTTACATCACACCCCCTCATCTGTAGGGATCACATAAATTGGAAGGTGCCAGTTCAAAAATATCATTTTAACAGGGATCTCCATACCCCATAACAAATCTCCCCAATGACCATGAACCCTATTCAAATGATAGATCCTCATATAATCTTTTGATGAGGAAAAAATAGAAGATGAGATTTTATACACTAGCCTACCCAGATCAGAAGAGATCGAATTTCCAAAGAAAAAATTGAACTGTTGTGGGATGAGGAGACAATAAATGAAGTTGGGAAAATTACTGGCATGAGAAAAGGAGATGTCAGGAACTAGGAATCCTAGAGAAACCATACTAATTCCTCACAAATTATCTAATCGGAAGTTGATCCTCCTGCACTCCACAATCAAAAGAGAGTACTACAGAAGAGAGTGAACATTCTGAAAGGTTTTCATCCAAAGCATGGAGAAGTGGCCTCCCAAGATGACTAAATCTATGTTATATTTTATGGAGGTAAACATGGACCATAAAGAGAATCCTTACCTAAAATACAAGGCCAATTTATCTAAAAGAAAATTCATGGAGTCCTACATGATTTTAAAATTAATTCTAACTTATCCCACCTCACAGGTGAGGCCATTAAATAAAGCCCAGTGAAATATACCTTCCCAATGCACATCCTAGATAAATATAACCATGATATTCTCTATATTATGTAGAACTATTTTATGGACAATTAGTACTGATAAAACATGAATGGGTACTGAGAAAATAACACTGTTAGACAAGGTAATATTTCCTCCAAATGAAAGAAAATTATTCTCCTAGTTCAAGAAGCACAAGGATATGTTGTCAACAAGGTTGTAAATATGATGAATGTGTACCCTTCTGAGGGAGATTTATGCTTGTAATTAATTCATTGGAAACTGCCTTTAAGAAATTCCTAGGTTCTCCTCATTCTTCTTGAACCTACTCCCTGAGCATGAATTTTAAATTAAAAAATTTATCTTAACATGGTTGATATGTTTCCCAAACAAATGATTGTAAACATTCATAATTCAATTGAGATCTTTTATTTCTCTACAACTTCTATTAGTGAAAATTAAAAGTTAATCTGTAAAAAAATATGAGAATGTCCATTGAAATTTTTCCTACACCAGAAATAAAGAACCCTCCCCTCTTCAAAGATTTTAATCATATATCTATTAAAGGAATCCTAATCCAATATGATACACTATGGGATAGGGGGTTACCTTGTAAAAGAACTCAAGCTACCTTGAAGAAGTAGTACCATTTTCCCATGAAAGTGATGGAGAACCATGAAGATCCAACACTTCTGAAGAAATTATCAATTATCCATTTAGATAAACCCATTCACCCCATGAATCTTATTACAAACATGCACTCCACCCTACCATAGGCTTTGTCTATATCATGCATAATTGAAATATTAGATCCAGTCACCTTTATGTTGATGTATTTAACTATTTCATGATCCATGGAAACAACTGATTGAGTGGACCTGCCTTGGATGAAGCCCAATTTCTCTATAGAGATCCACAAATTAAGGTGAACCACACATATTCTATTCAGAAAAACAATTAGGATTTTATAGGTAAATTTGAAAAGACTGATTGGCCTATATTATTTCAAAGAATATTGATCTTTGACTTTGGGAATTAGAATCAATGTAGTAGGTGATGAAACTCTTGGTAACTAGACCCCTAGAGTAATCTTGAATAATCCCCAACAACACCTTTTTGATGATGTATGAGGATGAAATGTAGAAAGAACTTTAGAATCCATCAGCTCTAGGGTCACTCCCTACATTAATGATGTTTATACCCCCCAGATCTCCTACTCATCTAGAATTTTCCCAAAAACTCACTTATCATCGAAGAGATCACATGAGGAATAGACTCAAAAATATCAACCTACCCTTGAGGATAAACTACATACATATGAGTATTAACACCAACTAACAAGGAATGAATGTGATATGCAGCCATACCTCCAACCACTTGACAGTAATTCATAAAAGTTCCATTTTCAAGAAGAATTTGAGGAGTAGAAGGCCTCCACATATCCTTAATGCAAGCTTCAAAACAACCTCTCTTGTGGTCACCTTCTTTAATATAAATCACCCAATAGAACTATCTATCAACTCTTTACTATTCTAGAAGCTATATAGACAATAAATTTTAAATAAACTAAGAGATTAAACCTATCTTCACCCCATTGAGTTTCCATCTCCATTTAGATAAGGTCAATGTCAGATTTGGTACTATACATATCCTGAAAATGAGAAGGTTTGTTGGAGTTCCTATTATGAAAATATTCTTTCATCTTCCTGATATTATTGTGAAATACATCTCATGGCCTATTATTCATTTATTTCTTCCATGATTCACAAACTAGTCATTGAAAATAGCGGTCAACCTTCCATATGGTAGAGTATAAAAAATGATCATTACTGGACCTACCACCATATATGAGAATAAGAAGAGGAGAATGATTTGAAATTGCATGAACTAAGTGATCCACTTTGGCATTAAGATATGATGAAATCACGAAATGGTTAGCGAAGCAATAATCCAGCCAACACCACATTCGACGATTCTTTCTGATTATTACACCATGTTTACGTGTCACTAAAAATCCTATGTCTAGGAGGCAATTATAATGGAAAATTTCTGAAAAAAATTGACAATATTTAATGGGGTACAACCCACCACCTTTCTTTTTAGAGGAATCAAGAATGTAATTGAAATACCCTCCAATGATCCATGGATCATTAACTTTATTGAAGATACTGATATCATTCTAAAGTGACTCCCTCTCCCTTGCATCACTGTAGTAGCAGACTAAGGAAAAGAAACTATAAACTTTATCAGAACATATTTTCTTGGAAATAAGCTGATTAGTAGCTTATATAAGCTCAACAAAAAGACCATTATTCTAGAAAATCCAAATATGTTGGTTATGTGGCTCTCTATGCAAACAATTATGAAGCCAAATATTGTAACCAAAGTCTCAATGATTTAAAGGATGTTCCTTGACCTCTAGAACTACCACCATCACAATTTTATTACGACAAAAATCAAAATCTAGGAAATTAGTCTTAACTTGGGTTCCCATGCCTTGGGAATTCCAAATGAAGAAGGGTATCATTGAATCATAATTCACTTGGTATTTCCCACCAACACTGATAGGCTATATGAATGAAGTGAAGAAGAATCATTCTATCATTTGGTCTGACTTCTGGTACTAACACCCTTGAGAGGTGGAGGAAAATTCATTTTGAATAGAGATCCACATGCTCTAAAAGACTAAATCCATTTTGAGGATTAATTGCACCGACAACTATAGGGGAATGATCGTTGATTCTAATGCTTAGCTAATTGATCTTTTCTTTTCCTTTAAAAGAGACAGAACTTTCCACCCTAAAAAGAGATCGAGATTTTAGGACTATAGAGAACAACATCTGAGAGCAGGCCAAACAAATATTTTTTATCATAGTCATGGGAGAATTAATCAAGACAAGAGGGCTCTGATCCGTAGTGTATCGGCTGATCAGGCTCACTGATAAGATCTTGAAAAACAAGTCTGGGGAGAAGGGGGGAATCACAATGTAGGTACATGAATTCTCCTCGTCACAGAGAATCATCTTTTGGGGAAAGGATGTGGGCTTAGTACTTTACCAAATTTGATCACACAATTACATTTAATTTGACGAAATTTCATAAAATGTAGAAATTTTTAAGAACATAATAATAATAAATTTTGAACATTAAACTAAGGAGGTTCCATAATTTCACTTTTTTTATGTTCATAAATCATGAAATTTTATAACCATGTATATGGAAATCAATATTAGGAAAGAATAATATAAAAAATGATTTTATTTACAAAGGAAATTATTAATGTGAAACACCATAATAAATATATTTTTCATAATTATAAAATTAGAGTCCATAATTATAACCCTTTTGGAATTATAAAAAAACATAATACAAAAAGATATAAGTTATATAACGAATTAAAGAATAATAAAAGACACAATACATATTATATATGAGTAAAAGAGTAGAATTTAAAATTTAATACAAGGAAAATTACAATACCAATCAAACTCTAATTTGAATTAAAATCACTCTTAGATCAATAAAAATACGTTTCAACTATATATTTAACTTTTCTTGAGATTTCATGAATATATGTAGAGTATGAGGGTGGAGAGGTAGAAGTAAGAAGATCACTGATCAGTACTAGACTGAGTTATGGAAGTACTTCAACTCAAGATATGAAAAAATGATGAAACTGAAGATAAATGGGTGTAGAAGAAGGTATATAAGTTAATTAATTATGAGTATAACTTCATGTTCCACCACTTCATTCCTTGATACATAAAAAATAGATTCATTATGTTTAAAAATTTCATAATGTTTTTTCCACCTCTCTCCCTAGCTGTGAAGAAACATTTATTCTCCTCCATAAAAATGCTTGTAAAGAAGGGCCAAAACATTATGTTGGATCACATTCTATTTTAAGGACCTATTCAAAAGAGGAATCCTTATATTCTTTGTATGAAATTTAAAATCATAATTGATACAATTCTTGGTATAAATTCTATAATGGTATTATTTTGTGGCTTTAGTGATAGTATCTCTATCACATCAACCAATTTTAAAACAATTCATAACCAATTTATATATGTGATCACCATGTTACTTTATTTACAAAAGATATTATTCAAAATATATAGTGATATCATCAAATATATCATGAAAATTCTCCATTGAAATACCTCTAATCAACTCAGCATATACCAAAGTTGTTGGTGGAAGAGTGGTTGAGGTAAAACCACCAGTCGTAGATAATTTTTCCAACCTCTCCATAAGGGATTATTGGCCTATAAAAAAGCTGTCTCTCATGTCATACATTATAAAATTCACCAATTTTATATTATTATCCCATAACCTATTTTAAAATTCAACTTATTGAATTATCAGAATTATTTTAGGCTGAATGGCGGAGATAACCAACTCAAAAATCCACCTTGTAATTTATTTACTCAATATGGTTTATTTAGGAGGTATGAATTTAATAATATAACCAATATAGAAATTATCATAAATATCAATGTATATAAATAACCCTTATTTAAAAAATTAGAGTGTAGTGATGTAGAAGGTCGAGGATATAGAATCCCCTCTTGTAAAACAACCTCTAAATTCTTAGATCTTAGAGAAGAAACATATGATGGAAAATATTCCAACCAAAAAATATTCATCTATTTTCTCCACCAATGACCCCTTATAATAATTTCAATGTGTTGGGATTGTAATTTCACCATACTTAGGTGGAATACCACGGTCATCATCATCACTTTCACTTGAATAAGGGTATAATATTCCTAGAATTATGGAACATAATGATTGTAACATCGCAGGTAAATAAAGAATAAAGAATTTTCATATTTATTAATATTTACGAATTAATTATTAATTTTACTTTAAAGGGGTTGCTATGTTCGATAGCATACCCGATACGCAACAAAGAGTTTCAATGAAATCTTACGTTGCAAACTAGTAATAAAATAATATTATTTTAAATTGTAGTTAATACATAGTCGTTGTATTGGTGGGAATGGATAGAAATAACTAAAATATGATTATATATGTTTTTAAATGTTTTTACATTTATCCAATAAAAGATAAAGGCTTAAAATACGAAAAGAATTCAATTTTAGGCTTTTATACCCTAATTTTCACTAAAGGTTCACTTATCGCCTTTTGATGGAGAACCGCCATTAAATATAGTTTTGGTCACTTTTATACATTCTATTGGACCAAATAAAACTCTTTTTTAGAATCGGGACATCAAAATTTAATTTTTGTAAATTTTTGTAATTTTTCCGATAATGTTCATTTTTAATGAACAGTGAAAAATGTTGTATTTTAATTCAAAACCTCCTTTTAATCTAATTTATTTATATAATTAGATTATCATTTGAATTGGTTTTAAAGTGAAATTAGAATATATGTTTACCATTAAATCCTATAGTGGTCGTTGGAATTAATTTCACTTTGAAATCAGACTTAAACTAGTGTCAATCTTTTGATACTTATTGTTTCATGAAAACACGCTATTTGCTTTGACAGCGGGAATTAATTATTAAACTAATTAATGAAACTTATATGTTTTGAATTTTTTAAAATAGACTGCATTTTTTAATTCATAATATCAAATATAGGTTAGGGTGAATTTTTGGTATTTTTCTGAAAAACATCAATTTTTGATGAATAGTGGAACCACTAAGTGGTACTTATAAAAACTAATTTTTCGTTTAAATGAAATTCTACCACATCTGTGTTTTTAAATTCAAAAATCCGACATACATGGTTGACATTATGAAGTAAAATTCGGTTCAATGGGATTAAAATAATTTTTTGGTGAATATTAACTTTTAAGTTTTAATCGCGATTAGAGGTAATTAGTGTAGTTTAAGGTAAAAATAATGTTTTAATAATATGAAATGAACATGAAACATGTCCTAACCTTATTGTATGTGTCATGGTCGACCAAGAAAATCCATGGGTCAACTTGGGGACCCCATGGAGCCCCTTTAGTTGGAAAATGACATTAATAGCTTTTTATTTAATGTTAAAATAAAAATGCCACAAACATGAGTTGTTTTACCAAAACAATTTTTACATGGGGTTATAAAAGCCATATTTTTTAATATAAATATTAATTGGAAATATCAAAAGATTTCCTACATCATGATAGTTTTTTTATAATTTTTAGACATTAAATAAATTAAATTATTTATGAAACCATGATGATGCAGTGATTACCTCATTATTTAATGATTTAAACAAAATGGAATGATAATGTAAAATATAAGACCTAAACATGTACAAAACATATTGGATGGGTGTATTTCGAACCCTTATCACCTTATCCTTGAAACACATCAATTTGGGACCATTAAAATCCGAAACTCATTCTATAATAAAGTAACATTTCCTTACTTTCCAAGAGTTCCGCTCCTCTCCTCTGATAAAAGGCCCCCACCTCTACCACCTTAACCACACATCCAAAGCCTTTGGCTTGACCACCCCCTACCCGTTTTGTCTCTACAAATCCCTCTATTACTCCTTGAAGACTCAATTTGGGAAGAAGTCTTCCTAAGGAAGCCTTTGAGCTCAAATCTAAGAGAGTTACCCGATTTTAAGGTAATGTCTTCACTTGTGTTCTTTTGTTTTATTTTGCTTCTCCAACCCCCTAAACTCTTTTTTATTAATTTATTTTGTAACAACTCCAGTATCTTAAATATACTAGGATGTTTTTATAAGAGGCCTTCAAGCTACACTTACACACATCTACAACTAATGGTTAATGAACATACTCTTTCTGTGGTTGGCGAATTTCTGCTTCACGAAACGATGATTGTTCAATCTTCTTTTAAACACCTTTAATGGTGGCCATTAAGATGTCACTATATTTATATATGATATATATTTTGTTTATTTTTTCCTTATTCTTCTGTATTTTTCATTTTTGGTATACCTTTATGGTTTCCATTGTGGGTAAACACGATAATTTCATTTTAGGAAGTGCGGACTACCGCCCCCTAAAAGTAATTTGATTCGTTAATGCCATATGTGGGACATATAAAGGATGGATTTAAAGTTATTATATATGATGTTATACTGGAATTATTATATACCTCTATATCATTATTATTTCTTTCAATTAAAGTATGAGATAGAAATGAAAGTAGCATTCATGCGTACGTACGGCTTACCATCTCCATGAACGGTGCATTTCATTTCTTATCCCCAAATGTAATGTAGTATTATAAGTACATATATATAATGTATATATATGATGTATGTTACATATAATGATTAATATAATTCTGGAATTAAAATATACATACATCTCATTTAGTTTTAATTCCATTAATATGACATAGAAATGAAAGTAGCGTTCATGCGTATGTACGGCTTACCGTCTCCATGAACGGTGCATTTCATTTCTTACCTCTAAATGATTATGTGATATTATGAATAAATTTATATGCTAGATATATATAATATATATGATATCCAAATCAGGAATGTCATTCTGGATATAATGAACCATTGACCACACAAACAACATGTAACTGTAAGAAGTCCACTTTCGACTTAAGAACCAAATATCGAAAAAACAAACATTATTAACATAATGATTACATAATGTTTATAACATGGAAATATGTGATATAAAAGTAAGAATAAGCGTGAAAAATTTTCTTAAGCAAGTAGAAATTAACTCAAGTTTATTATTCAAGACGTTAAAGAATGATCGAGTCAAGTGAGACCCGAGGTAAGGGACTTCGTCTCAATCTCCTTTCATTGAGGCATATATTGTTTTATACAGAACTACCTTTTATACAGTGTATAAACCCATTTGAATTTTACTTTTATACAAAAGGAATCTTTTTCTACGAATCATTTTACTAAACGACAAAAAGGAATGTTTTTTTAATGTACGCGGTGACAATGACCTTTTCCGCCGCTGCGAGTATTTTTTGATCTTTGGATTCCTCAACAAGCCGTAATGTTTTTAAAATAAAATAAATACCATATAATCTTTTATGTATTTTGGTATTGAAAATGGTTTTGATAAAGGATTCTATTATGTCAATATATTTAAATGATATATTGTGATTGAAATGTGGAAATGTTATCATTCCTTTATATTGGTTTTATGTGTTATAATATTATAATGGTACTTGGATATTTGACGGGTGGTTACGTGATAAACCATACGATGGGTGGTGTTGTGTATACCAGGAAGGGTTGTTATGTTATAACCTCCAATGCATTGGGTATGGAAGTCGGCCGTATGGTTATTCCGTTAAGTATGTATGGAAGTTGGCAGTGTGGCTATTCTATTAAGTGATATGTGTGGAAGTCGACTGTATGGTTATTCCATTTAAGTATGTTTATGTCCCAAGATACCTTTATATGTTATGTGTTCTTTATATGGGTTTTATGGTAATACTTTGGTTAAAAAAGGGTAAGTAATGATATTTTATTCAGTGAAGAGTTTTTACTACTTCATGAAGGTGAAGTTATTACTTTGATAAAGTATACATGGTTTACTTGATGTTTGAAAAACTAACAGTTTTCATTCTTTCTGTATACCTTACTGAGATTTTTTATGCTCACCCCATGTTTTTTTGAAATGTTTTTCACATGTCTTAATGTGGAATAGGGTCATGAATGGGATCAAGGGTAAGTCATGCTTTCTAAAACATGGAACTAGACATGTTTCTTTTTAAGAGTTTTTATTTTATGGAAACTTAGTAGAAGTGTCTACTTTGTAATCTTTTGAGATGTAATAGTTATGATCTAATTATCTAAAACTCTAAACCCGAAAATATCCTCAATGGGAATTATTCTTTTAATTCAATATTAAGTAAGTTTTATGGCTAGGGCCTTATAGTTTGTATCATAGGTTGGTTTAGACAACTTTGGGAGTTAGAAAATTGTTATATTATAAGTTAATTTATGGTATGATTGAAATGATATAGCATTTAAATATTACCATGTTGCTTCTCCTAATATATTTCTATATTAAGAATGGTTTTTCATAGAGGAAATAGAACATATTTTCTGGGAAGGCATACAGAGGGAAATGACCTTTCAAATCAGAATCCTGTGGTGGTCAGAATCAAAACTAAACAGTTTGTTGCAGTGATGGCTCAGTTCACTCAGGTGAAAAATGTTGGTTGTTTTTATTGATGATATTTTGATTTTTTATAAAAGTAAATAGGAGAATGAAAGTCATTTAAGGGTTATTTTGAAAACCTTGAAAGAAAAGAAATTTCATGGGAAATTCATAAAGTGTGAGTTTTGGTTACAAAAAATTTATTTCCTTGGTCACATTGTTTCAAAATATGGCATTACTGTTGATCCTGCTGAAACAAAAGTTGTTGAAGAATGGCCAAGACCCACAAATGTAACCGAGATCTGTAGTTTTTTTGGTTTGGAAGGTTACTACCAAAGGTTTGTTGGAAAGTTTTCACGGTTATCTAGTCCAATGACTAAGCTAACTCGGAAGGGTGTTAAGTTTATCTGGACAAAAGAATGTGATGATTGTTTTCAGGAGTTGAAAAGAAGATTGGTGAAAGCTCCAATTTTGGAACTTCCTTCCCGAAATGGTGAGTTTGTTATATAAAGTGATGCTTCGTTGAAAGGAATTGGTTGTGTCCTTATGAAGAATGATTAGGTAATTGATTATGCTTCACGTCAGTTAAAAAATCATGAGGTAAATTACCCTACACATGATTTGGAATTAGCTGCTGTTGTTTATGCTCTAAAAATTTGGAGGAACCATTTGTATGGAGTAAACTGTGAAATATATACTGATCACAAAAGTTTAAAGTAAATATTCACTCAAAAATAATTGAATATGAGATAGAGGAGATGGCTGGAATTAATCAAGGATTATGATTTTACAATTCATTACCATCCTAGAAAAGCAAATAAAGTGGCCGATGCTTTGAGTCGAAAAAGTAATTCTTCATTAACCATGCTACGTTTGGAACGAGATCCTATAGTTTTTGATTTGATGAACTTTGGTATGGAAGTTGTTTGTGCAGGATGTTCTTCTGTTTTGTTTCAGGTATCAGTGAAATATTCCCTATCAGACAGAATTAAGGAAGCACAAAAGCAAGACAACGAGTTGTAGAAAAATGTAGAGCTAGTTCAGAAGGGTAAGTGGCCTGAATTCAACATTGATAATGATTTTGTTTTGAGGATTGGTAAGAGATTATGTGTGCCTTATGATTCACTGTTGAAGAATGATTTTTTATGTGAGGCTCATAGTTCCCCATTTTCAGTTCATCCTGGTAGTACTAAGATGCACAGAGATCTGTGGGAGTATTACTGGTGGGATGGAATGAAAAGAGATATTGGTGATTTTACTGTGAAGTGTTTGACTTGTCAGCATGTTAAAGTAGAGAGGCAGTTACCGAAAGGGATGATACAGCCTTTACCAGTGCTAGAGTGGAAATGGGAAAATATATCCATGATCTTTTTTGTGGGATTACCAAAGACATCTCGAGGTAATAATGCAATCTGGGTTATTGTTGATCGCTTGACTAAATATGCTCATTTCCTTGCTATATGAGCTACTTTTTCCCTAGATCAACTTTCCCGTTTTTATCATAAATAGATAGTTAGGTTACAAGGAGTTCCTCTCTCCAATGTGTTTGATCGTGATCCCAGGTCTACTTCTAACTTTATTAAAGGCCTTCAGAAGTCGTTGGGTACTGAATTAAATTTTAGTAAAGCTCTTTATCCGCAATCTGATGGGCAGTCAGAACGAACAATTGAGACCTTGGAGGATAAGCTACGAGCTTGTTCGATGGATTATCAGGGAAGTTGGGATCAACATTATTCTTTGGATGAGTTTTCATATAATAACAGCTTTCATTATAGTATACAGATGTCCCCATTTGAGGCATTATATGGGAAGCGGTGTCAAAATCCATCTTTTTGGGATGAAGTGGGTGAAAGGAAGTTGATGGGACCAGAATTGATAGAAGATTTGGCAGAAAAAGTTTAGTTGATTCAGAAACACATGAAAACAGCTCAGAGCAGGCATAAGAGTTATGCGGATAACTGGAGGAAAGATCTATTTTTCGAGGTAGCCGATCATGTTTTTCTCAAGGTTTCTCCATGGAAAAGTGTGATGCGATTTGGTAAGAAAGGAAAGCTAAGTCCAAGGTTTATTGGGCCATACGAAATTCTAGAGAAAGTTGGATCAGTTGCTTACCGAGTGGCTTTACCTCAGAGTTTATCTCAGGTACACAATGTATTTCATGTTTCGATGTTGAGGAAGTATATGCCAGATCCATCTCATATTTTGAGCCTAGAGGTAGTTCAGTAGGAAGAGAATCTATCTTATGAAGAACAACCGGTCCAGATTCTTGACCGAAGAGAGCAAGTGTTGCGAAATAAGGTAATCCACCAGGTAATGGTTTTGTGGAAAAACTATATGGTTGAATAGGCAACGTGGGAATCTGAAAATGCTGTGAGGGATAAATACCCCCACTTATTTTGATAAGTGAATAAAATTGAGAGGATGAAATTCCCAAAATGGGGGAAGGATGTAACATCCCAGGTAAATAAAGAATAAATAACATTCATATTTTTTAATATTTTCGAATTAAATATTAATTTTACTTTAAAGGGGTTTCTATGTTCGATAGCATACCCGATACGCAACAAAGAGTTTCATTGAAATCTTATCTTGCACACTAGAAATAAAATAATATTATTTTAAATGGTAGATAACACATAGCCATTGTATTGGTGGGAATGGATAGAAATAACTAAATTTTGATTATTTATTTTTTTAAATGTTTTTACATTTATCCAATAAAAGTTAAAGGCTTAAAATATGAAAAGGATTCAATTTTAGTCCTTTATACCCTCATTTTCACTAATGGTTCACTTATCACCTTTTGATGGCGAACTGTCATTAAATATAGTATTGGTAGCGTTTATAGATTATATTGGACCAAATAAAACTATTTTTTAGAATCGGGACATCAAAATTTACTTTGTGTAAATTTTTGGTATTTTTCCGATAAAGTTCATTTTTTTCTGAACAGTGAAAAATGTTGTATTTTAATTAAAAACCTCTTTTTAATCTAATTTATTTATATGATTATATTATAACTTTAGATTGTTTTAATGTGAAATTAGAATATATTTTTACTATTAAATCCAATACTGGTTGTTGGAATTAATTTCACTTTGAAATCAAACTTAAACTAGTGTCAATCTTTTGATACTTATTATTTCATGAAAACACGCTATTTGCTCTGACAGCGGGAATTAATTATTAAATTAATTAATGCAACTTATATGTTTTGAATTTTGTAAAATAGACTTCATTTTTGAATTCAGAATATCAAATATATCTTAAGGTGAATTTTTGGTATTTTTCTAAAAAACATCAATTTTTGATGAATAGTGAAACCACTAAGTGGTACTTATAAAAACTGATTTTTCGTTTAAATGAAATTCTACCACTTCTATGTTTTGAATTTCAAAAATCCGATATACATGGTTTTCATTAAGAAGTAAAATGATGTTCAATAGGATTAAAATAATTTTTTGGTGAATAGTAACTTTTAGGTTTTAATCGCGATTAGACGTAATTAGTGTAGTTTAAGGTAAAAATAATGTTTTAATAATATGAAATGAACTTGAAACGTGTCCTAATTTTATTGGATGTGTCATTGCCGACCAAGAAAATCCATGGGTCAACTTGGGGACCCTATGTAGCCACTTTAGTTGGAAAATGACATTAATATCTTTTTATTTAATGTTAAAATAAAAATGTCACAAACATGAGTTTTTTTACTAAAACAATTTTTACATGGGGTTATACAAGTCAGATATTTGGATATAAATATTCATTGGAAAGCTAATAAACTTTCCTACATCATGATATATTTTTTTATAATTTGTAGACATTAAATAAATTATGTTATTTATGACACCATGATGATGCAGTGATTACCTCATTATTTAACGATTTAAATAAAATGGAAAGATAATGTAAAATCTAAGACCTAAAAATTTCCAAAACCTATTTTATGGGTGGAATTCGAACTATTATCACCTTATCCTCAAAACAGATCAATTTGGGACCATTAAAATCCATAACGCATTCTATAATAAAGTATCATTTCCTTACTTTCCAAGAGTGCCCCTCCTCTCCTCTTATAAAAGGCCCCACCTCTACCACCTTACCCACACTTCCAAGGACTTTGGATCGTCCAACCCCTGCCCATTGTGTCTCTCCACATCCCTATATTAATCCTTGAAGCCTCACATTGGGCAGAAGTCTTCCCAAGTAATCCATTGAGATCAAATCTAAGAGGGTTACCCAATTTTAAGGTAATGTCTTCACTTGTGTTCTTTTGTTTTATTTTGTTTTTCCAACCCCCTAAAATCTTTTTATTCATTTATTTTTTAACAACTCCAGTATCTTCAATATACTAGGATGTTTTTATAAGAAGAATTCGAGCTAAAATTACACACATCTACATCTAATGGTTAAAGAACATACTGTTTCTGTGGTTGGCGAATTTCTGCCTCAGGAAACAATGATTGTTCAATCTACTTTTAAACACCTTTAATGGGGGACATTAAGATGTCACTATATTTATATATGATATATATTATGTTTATGTTTTCCTTATTCTTCTGTATTTTTCATTTTTGGTATACCTTTATGGTTTCCATTGTGGGTAAACACGATAATTTCATTTTAGGTAGAGTGGACTACCGCCCACTCAAGGTGATTTGATTCGTTAATGCCATCTTTGGGATGTATAAAGGATGGATTTAATGTTATTATATATTATTTTATACTGGAATTATAATATACCTCTATATCATTATTATTTCCTTCCATTAAAGTATGAGATATAAATGAAAGTAGCGTTCATGCGTACGTACGGCTTACCGTCTCCATGAACGGTGCATTTCATTTCTTATCCCCAAATGTAATGTACTATTATAAGTACATATATATAATGTATATATATGATTTATGTTACATCTAAATGATTAATATAATTCTGGAATTAAAATATACATACCTCTCATTTAGTTTTAATTCCATTAATATGACATAGAAATGAAAGTAGCGTTCATGCGTACGTACGGCTTACCATCTCCATGAACGATGCATTTCATTTCTTACCTAAAAATTATTATGTGATATTATAAATACATGTATATGCTAGATATATATGATATATATGATATCAAAATCAGTAATGTCATTCTGGATATAAATACCCTTTGACCACACGAACAACATGTAATTGTAAGAAGTCCACTTTCGACTTAAGAACCAAATATCGACAAAACAAACATTATTAACTTAATGTTTACATAATATTTATAACATAGAAATAAGTGATATAAAAGGAATAATAATATTGAAAAGGTTCTTAAGAATGTAGAAATTAACTCAAGTTTATTATTCTGGATGTTAATGAATGATCGAGTCAAGTCGGACCCGAGGTAAGGGACATCGTCTCAATCTCCATTCATTGAGGCATATTTCGTTTTATGCACAAATATCTTTTATATGGTTTATAAAACCCTTTGAATTTTACTTTTATAAAAATGGAATCTTTTTCTATGAAGCGTTTTACTAAACTACAAAAAGGAATGTTTCTTTTAACGTACGCAGTGACACCGCCCTTTTCCGTCACCGCGAGTAATTTTTGATCTTTTGCTTCCACAACAAGCCGTAATGTTTTTAAAATAAAATAAATACCATATAATCTTTTATGTATTTTGGTATTGAAAATGGTTTTGATAAAGGATTCTATTATGTCAATATATTTAAATGATATATTGTGATTGAAATGTGGAAATGTTATCATTCATTTATATTGGTTTTATGGGTTATAATCTTATAATGGTATATGGACATTTGACGGGTGGTTATGTGATAAACCATATGACAGGTGGTGCCGTGAATACCAGGACAGGTGGTTACATTATAACCTCCAATGCATTGGGTATGGAAGTCGGCCATATTTCTATTCCATTAAGTATGTATGGAAGTTGTCCGTATGACTATTCCATTAAGTGATATGTGTGGAAGTCGACTGTATGGTTATTCCACTTAAGTATGTTTATGTACTAAGTTACCTTTATATATTATGTGTTCTTTATATGGGTTTTATGGTAATCCTTTGGTTATAAAAGGGTAAGTAATGATATTTTATTCAGTGAAGAGTTTTTACTACTTTATGAAGGTAAAGGTATTACTTTGATAAAGTATACATGGTTTACTTGATGTTTGAAAAACTAACAGTTTTCATTCTTTGTGTATCCCTTATTGAGCTTTTTTATTCTCACCCCAAGTTTTTTTGAAATGTTTTTCACAGGTCTTAATGTGGAATAGGATCAAGGATGGGATCAAGGGAAAATCATGCTATATAAAACATGGAACTAGGCATGTTTCTTATTAAGAGTTTTTATTTTATGGAAACTTTGTAGAAGTGTCTACTTTGTAATCTTTTGAGATGTAATAGTTATGATCTAATTCTCTAAAACTCTAAAACTGAAAAGATATTCAATGGGAATTATTCTTTTAATTCAATATTAAGTAAGTTTTAAGGCTGGGGCCTTATAATGATAGACCCCCCTTGGATGGTGCTTCATCCTCAAATATGGTTGAAATTTATGGTTAATACTTAAGAAATAATTTTTTATAGGTAGTGTTTCAGTATTACTCCCCCTAAATAGGTATACTTCACTCATATCTAATAGAGGTATCATGAAAAACACATTGAATCTGAAAAACTCACATATCATCTTGATTCTAACTTGAAGTTGAAATTTCTAGAGATGGATGTGAATGTTATTCCGCACCAGCATCAACAAAAACATAACCACCATCAGAGGACTAATGTCTATTTACATTCCCATTTTTCAGATCCATTTGAAACATCTAAAATTTTGACTATTTCCTTTGAGGTTTTAGAAGAACTCGGAACTTGTTCTTATCATGAGACTTTAGTATCCCCTAATTCACCTTTACCTAACAAGATCTCTCTTTAAGGAATAGAAATAGAGGGGATAACAGTTCCATATGAAACATAGGGACTATTGATATCATATGGGTCACTCCAATACTAAATTTAAATAGTTTATTCTTTTCTCATTTATCAGATCTATATTTAAATATTGCATTCTTCCTTATTCCATTTATTAATGGATATATTTTTTAAATGCATGAAGTTGTAAACATCACCCATGATAACAGAGACCAAATTTTCAAAAAATCCTTTCTCAGTACTGAGCTCATAAATACTATAAAATTTACATTATCTATATCATCTTCTCTTTAAACATGTAAAATATTATTTTCTCATCCTCAGGAACAAGTTAAGTGTTACCTTACCTTAATGTAACATTTACATTAAATCAATTTTCTAGGACATCAGTATCATTTAATAAATTATTTAAAATACCTTAAGAAAAACTTATTTAAAATATATATATATAATTCCTCATTAATATAACAAAATATTTGAATTCCAAAATATATACACTTTAATAATTAAATATTATTCTTAATACATTAGTCAAGCTTCATCCACTAAGTACTTAATATCTTTTTCCTAGAATATAAAATATGAATCATGTCTTAAGGTTCATTAAACTTAATGTACTCATGGTTCATAGGTTTAAAGTAAAAAATACTAGAAGAACATAACATACATTTCACATTTCATTTGTAGTCTCTTAAGCAGCATAACCAATACTCATACCATATTCATGATTCCCTTTATGATATATCCACTATGGAAGCCGATTTTGATAAAGCTCGAACATTCCATATCTAAAATATTCAATGTTAAACATATTCCTTATAGTCCCTTATATTCACTAAAACCAGAAAGTATATGGTGAGGAACACTTATCATTGGGAAAGACAACATTATTTTGACAAATTACATATAGGTTATCTAAATCATGACACCATATTTAATATTTGACTCTTTATGATAGTCTTAGGTTTTTTTGAATTCACCTTTTATTTAAATCATATATGATGGTTCATGACGTGTTTGTAAATTTCTAGATAATAACACCCCCCTCGAGAGTGTCAAACTAGGTGTCCAACAAGGCCTGTTGTCCTCCACTAGTTCCTGATAAAGTGTCACTCAACATTTTTTTTAGGGTTGTTACCCCTCTGATCATATATGAAATATCCACACACACTTTAACTATCTAGACATGGATTTAATTTCATGGGAACCACTCTCTCAATCCATTAACAAAATTACATGATATTTTCCTATAATTTAACTCATCCTTATGATTATCCTTGGAGACATCCCAAGACATATCCTATGAAATATCCAGAAGGATCTCACTAAAGTTTTCTTATCCTCATTTCAAAAGGATAACTAAACCATTCCTCTTATAATGACTATACCGACCAAAGATTAATGTTCATAAACATTACATCATTACATTGGAATAAGCAAAAACATTCCCAAAGGTCGTATTAAATTTGTTCCCTTGAAAAAATGGATCACAAACTTCTAGTCTGGAGAAATATCTCCAATTTTTTCCAAAAAGATCCTCCCCTTTAGTACCCATACCTAAAATCATTCTTTATATCTTAAGGAATATAAAAAATAAGTAAAGGATGATCTTATATTCTTAGTAATGGTAAACAAGGGAGATACATAAGAATCATCATGAAAATTAGTTTTTAGAAGATGAGCATAATTTTATTGATCATAACCTGCATATCCAAGATCTTATACGTGATTCATGTCATAAATAATGGTATCTCATAATACATGAATCATAAAGAAATTAAAAAAAACATCCATGAAAGTATAACATTGTAATATGATGCATAATATATGGAATACATGTAAAAATGTAATATTATTCACTATATGTTCAGGATCACTGCCAAAACATATTAGAGAAATTTATGGGAAATACACCTACTGGGTGGGACACACCACCATCCCCTTTCATAGTACTTTTCTGAAAATTGACTGGGTTTACCAATCTTCCCATAGTGGATCATGTTTCCCTATATTACCATAGTGTATCATGTTTACCCATCTCCCCTCTGTGGTTCATGTTTCCTCATCTGCCCTTAGTGGATTCGGTTTCCCCATCCTCTCATATCATATCAGAACACACTCCTTCTCATTTTAGATATAAAAACATATGTTTCAAATTATGGATGAATCCCCTCATCTTTTTACCGTAATTATATAATAAGAAATAAATAATTACACAATGAATTAGAGGGATATAAGGGTCTCACCCTTAACATAATAAAAAATACCAACATGTGCCACAAGATAAAAAAACTTTCATCATGTAGTGACCCATAATAAGATATGGATTTCATAAATATTATATGATAAACCATGAAATGGAAGGGGAATCATAAAAATTTAATAATATCATTACCAATGGAAAATATATTTCATTCATAATCATTTCATCAAAGAAAAACTCATAGAAAGAAGTAGGTTTCAAAAGAATATAACCCATGGAAGAGAAACCAATGTTATAAACATCATTTTATAAAAACATAAACAATTCACGAAATAATATGAATGGTATTCATGGATCATATATCCATTAAATTAAAAACTATAAAAAATTATTCCATATTATATGAAGTAGGATTTAGAAATATCACATGGAACAATTCTTCTGGAAAATACCATTTCATTAAAAATCCTATTCATAAAACAATTTCCAAAAACCATTTCTTATAAATAAAAATGTAGAATTTGATTTAAAAAATTTCTTGGGGAAACTATATTTTACACAATGAAAAATGAATTTTGAAACAGAATTTATTTTGAAATCCTTTTCTTTTGAAACAGATATGAAAACTTATAAAGGATTCTTGAAAATATTTTGAAAACAATTTTATTTAAATATCATGGAAACTTATATAATAATCTCTTAAAATAATTTAAAACATTTTAGAAACAAATTTTTTGAAAACCTTTTTCTATGAAAACAAATTGAATCCCAAAATATATGTAGAATATTAAGAAAAAAATTAATTAATAATAAACTTGTAAACATACAAAAAAGGTTCAATGAAATTAGGGTTTTGGAATTAAGAATGTTCGTATAGTTCAAACATTCTTCTTTCACCAATAAATGTTTTGAAAAGTGACTTGATTGGAAAATGAAAATAATATTCCTTTTAAAAACATTTTCTAAAAAATTGAAATAGGGGAAGAAATATTATTCAAACATAATAAGATAATAGTATAAAATATTGAAAACATTTTTATAAAACACAGTGTTGGAATCCTCAAGTTTTAATGATCACAAATAATATAAATCATCTTTTACATATCACAAATCATAAATGAATCTTATAAAATAATAAATTTATTTTATATTTCAGTGTGATTATGTTTAATCATAATACATTTTATGAATATTGCTTCTTAATAAATCTTACAGATATTTGGATAAGTCTATGAAACTATAATTCGGCTACTAGTTCCATATTTTCACAATGTCTGTGACACCGTAAGCTTAATACTAGTTCCAGATTTTTACAATGTTTGTGACAACATAAGATTTCTACTAGTTCAAGAATTTTGAAAAGGAAACGACATCATTTCCTTGCTATAATTTACAAGAAATCGTAATAAGACACCGTTCAAAATCTTTACAAATGACTAGGCACTATTTAGCTGACACTGTAGTCTTTCTACGGGTTCCAAAATTTACAAAGGAACCAACACCGTGGAAATGCTATCAGTTTCAAATTTTAAAAAACATATGTCACAAAAATCCTACTTCTAGTTCTAAAATTGGTAAAGGATTAGACCCTACTCCAAGGATACTTTTAAAGTAAAATTATAAGACATTATTCCATGTGGCACTGTGATTGTCTCACTGTGATAGTCTCACCACAACTGTCAAACCGTTCCATACATGGCCATTTTTCTATATTTTCCAATTAAATATAAAATTTATTTATAACATCCATACTTGAATCATTTAATGACACTCACATAATTAATGACATCGTTTCGTAGACACGTCTGCTGATAGTATTAGGTACGAGGTGTAGATATCGTGCTCCCTGTCATCCATAAAAAAGTCATCCTGAAGATAAAATACACGATGGTAAATGGGATGAAAAAGTGGTAATGAGTAGTGGATTTCATTCAAAGAAATGAGAAAATGTACACACTGAAGAACACATGAAGTAATCTTTGTTTCTGGCTGCTGAATTTATATATATTAGAAACTCAAACATCTTTACAACAACAACTCTAAAAAGAAAAAGTGTTACAAAGCACATATCATCAAATTAAAAACCATAACACGAGACTCACCACACTCTATTTTTACAAGAGTAATTGAAAATCATATATGCTACATCCTACAAGTGTAGATCTACATAGAACAAAAGTCAGAGTATTTCTAATCTTTTCGGAATATCCTTGTTCTGTCGTGTACTGTTGTATTAATTTTCGAGTAGTGTGTGTGGGTTTTTTTAAAAACACTTTGTCTCCTATATTAAACTAATGGATAAAAGATGTACTCACTAAAATATATTTCTACACTTTATTTTACCCACATATAAATATGAAAGAGGTCCTATGTGACATGTTTGTTAGTTTTCCCACATAGAATAGTGGAAGTGGTCTTATGACCAGGACAGTTTTTTGTACTATTATTAACCCCAATCTAGTGTGTGGGTAAAATATATATATATATATATAGACACACACACACATACATATATATTTCTTGGTGGTATGTTATCACCAAGTGGAGTGTATTAGGTCACATTTTGATATTGAACCACCTTTTTTATCCACTGTGTCTTTAATTTTAGTTTCTATCATTTTTTACTAATATTTCAAATAACTAAATTTTACATTGATAGTAAGTCATGGATAGTAGTTAAAACTATTTTCTTTATTAGATTAGTTTTTGATGTTGTATCAATATCTCATATTGTTATAACTGAGTATTAATCAATCTTCTGAGAAACTTTTTTAATAGTCAATGTATTATAATTTTACTGCACTGGTTAACTGGCCAATTTTATTTTAAATTGGAAGAATCTTTTAAATAAAGTATTTAACAAAATTTTTTATAGGGACTCAATTCACCACCTCTTGAGTGTTCTACTCGGACCAATACGCATTTTCTAAAGAATAATGATTTATGACTGAAAAGAGAAATAATGTAAAATTTTAATAAATACATTTTCTTAATAATATTAAGTTAAAAAAGGGAAAAATGGAAAAACAATACCTGGATATATCATGGTTAACTAGAGTATAATAAATATAATGATATTTCTTGATTTATGGATCATAATATTTCATCAATTGATGTGTAATCATAAAGAATCTCGATAAACGATGAGAATTTAACTATAAACTGTCATTACTTTGATAACATGGAATCATACTAATATAGAAAGAATAACATTAAACAGGGAATTCAATATCATTAAAATAATTATATTCATGATATATCTAGTTAAAGGTCTGTATATACACCTCATATAAAAATATAGGTTGATAATATGCCATGTGTGTCGAAGAAGGCTAATTGAGACAAACATACTACACAAATTTGGTATCTTTTGAACCATAAATCCTATGAAAGAGAGATCATAAAATGGATATGAGAATAATAATAAATTTAAGTATATGTATAATATACTACATTAAAGGTAAGTATGTACACCACACATAATTAATTAGTAGTGAATATGGCATGTATCTCACATATATATCAAGTGAGATGAGAGAACCCTTACCTCAAGTCTTCATTTTTCTTCAGACATGTTTAATCCTCTTGTTTATTAAATATATGTTTTTTAAAAATTATCCATATAAAATTTTATTATATTTAATTATATATTATTAAATTATGAATTTATATTACCTATTTATTAACAATTCCATGATAAAGTAGTGTCTCAAGTAATCACTGCTTTTTTATCTTACGTTTTTTGACTTGTAATTCATGATCCTATTACTTAGATGATGATTTTATTATTTATATTATGTAAAACATGACTGATATATCATATATATTAATTATACTAATATTTATAACAATCTATAAAATACATAAATAAGAAATGAAATACACCGTTCATGGAGACGATATACCATACATACACATTGATGGTGTTTTTGTTTTCATGTCATATTGAATGAAAGAATGTAAATTAAATAAATATATATTATAATTATAGTTGAATTATAATTTCACACATACATATATATCATATAATTTCACTAAACACATCCATAATACATTTCATTTAAACTGTGAATGAATCACATCACTTTTTGGAGGCAGCAGTCCACACACCCACAAATGATGTTATCATACATACAAAAAATAGAAGGCATGAACATATTTTTTTTATAATAATTAAAGAATCATAAATGAATAAAAATATTATAAATATCATATAAAAATATCATGTCCATTATAATTACCATCCATGAGAGGGGGTAAAAGAAAACAAACAACATTTTCTCTTAAGGCGGTATTTCGTTGTACATGAATGGTAACTTCATTACCCATTTGATGGAAGTGTATTTAGGTATTGTTAGAACCCTTATAATAAAAATATATAATCATATTGAAGTTATTGAGGTAATTATATAAGTTAGAAATAATAAGGGTTGAGTTGGTGGAGAAATAAAATAAAACAAAAGTGTTTGTGGGAGAATGTTACTATTGAGTGAATAAGGTTTTCCTTATAACATTTCCATTCATTTATACTTTGGGGAGATTGTTGAGTCAATAAGGTTTCCTCATGACATTATCATTAATTCTTGTTTTGAAAATAAAAAACACCTTATCTTAAGGAAATATTCATTTTAGCATATGTTTTACTTTCGTAAGGAAAATTTTCCTTCCTCAATGAAATTTTTCCTTACCATGTTTTTAATTAATCATTTTGTCTAAGTATAAAATTTGGTTTCGTATCAAAAACCACAGAATCATATAATACCTAGATATAGAGCATTCTATCTTCAGGATCCGAATTTAGGTTCTGAGTTCTCTGAATTCAGACTCCGAACTCTTATGAGTTCTGACTCCAAGTCAACTGAATTTAGACTTCGTGCTCTTATGAGTTATGACTCTGAGTTCACTAAATTCAGACTCTGAACACTTATGAGTTTTGACTCCGAGTTCACTGAATTCAGACTCCGAACTCTTCTGAGTTTTGACTTTGAGTTTTCTGAATTTAGACTCCAAACTCTTATGAGTTCGAACTTCTAACTCTCTGAATTCAGACTCCGAACTTGTATGAGTTCTGACTCCAATTTCAATAAATTCATACTCCAAACTCTTATGAGTTCTGACTCCAAACTATCTGAATTCAGACTCGGAACTCTTTTGAGTTTTGACTCAGAATTATTTGAATTCAGACTCTAAACTCTTATGAGTTCTGACTATGAACTCTCTAATTTAATACTTCAAACTCTTATTAGGACTGACTCTGAACTCTTATTAATACAGACTCCAATTTTTTGTGAATTTAGATTCCAAATTTCCTTGAGATCTAGACTTCGGAATTGTATAGAATTCAGGTTCTAAATTCCTTGGAAAACAAAATTTGAATATCCTTGTATTATGGAAACCGAAATAATTTTTGGTTAGACATTGAAATTTTTTTCTTACACTCTGAAAAATGAATTTTCTCATGTAACAATATTTTTTCTTACTTTCTGAATATTTGACTTTGGTTATGTAACCATAATTTCAATACACATGTTTTTGGTTAAAAAATGAGGTCGGGCTTTCAGTTACTAACTAACAGTTATTTGAGTGATAGGTGTACATGTCCCTCTGAAATTCAATGAAAAATATGATCGTTGGAGGAGGGAGCCGACCGTTGGAGTCGTGCTTATAAATAGGAGCTCATTTGAACGAGCTCATAACTTTTTGAACTTTGAAAACTTTTCTTACATGCTTTTGAAGTGATTTCTAGACGGAGAAGATCTTATAAACACTCAGCCTTCATGCAGAAAGTTATAATGACTTGTTTAAAATTTTCTTCGTGCATATTTTCTTTGTGTAGAGTTGTGATTTCATTGAAATCAGATACTTCGGGTTGTGAAGTTAGAGGTGCCGATTTCATTACAAATCGAGGGATTGCAGGGATAGGAAGACAAATTCCGATTTTCGGATTGAGGGCTTACCTGGGTTTGGGTAAGACAAATTTTCTTGAAATTATAAATCTAAGGACCTTTATCCAAGGTTGTTGGATACCCTTCTGTTTGGGTTAAAAGAGTTTCTAATTGTTTCTTGAAGTATTTCAACATTGTTTTCTGCTGTAATTTTGGTTGTTTAGGAAAGTATTATTTTCTTATACTTCCTTAAACATTTACTCTAATTATATAGGATTCTATATGATTTAAGGTAGAATCTATGTTGTTGTAAATTTTTGTTAATTTTCATTTCAGGAATCACTTTTCCGGAATCAAGCTAGTTATTTGAGCTTAGAGGTGTTTTGAATTCTGTTTACGCAAAATTTTCTTAAAGATTTTTTATAGTATACAATTCACCCCCTCTTGTATATTGAATATCTGCATCATAGTTTGATACTACAATCAGTATCATATCTATCATACTATTGATCCAACAATTGGTATCAGAGGATGTTACCTTGTATCCTGAACCAATTTAAAAATTGTCTTTAGAGTTTTGGTTAAATATGAATTAATCTCACAATTAGATTCAAAAGAGAAATCTTCACTTTTTCAGAATCATATTTTCAGACTCATAATGTTCAGATTCATTTTTTCTGAGAGACACTCTAGTTCTATTTTTCTTGCTCAGGATAATATCTTTTTTTTACAAACTTATATTGCTAACAAGTTTGCATGCCATGTTTTTTATTAATATGGTAGGTTTAAATGTTGGTTCTATTGACAATCTAAATCCTAACATACCTCCTATATTTTATGAAAATTATTATGATTACGGGAGAGATAGGATGAAGACTTTCGTTATTAACACTAGAGTTGATAACTACGTAATGTTGATAGAATACTATAAGATTCCTGATAAATATTTGAGAACTTTTACTAATTAGAAAAAATATGAATATCAAGAAAATTTCAGAGTCAAAAATACATTTCTATGTTCCATGACTAGGAACATATATAGTAAAATATTTTCATTAGAAGCTACAAATAGTATCTGGAAGAAACTTGAAGTTACACATTTTGGTACTTCTAAAGTTATAGAGGCATGAAGAGCTATGTTGAGAGCTGAAAACCATGGCTTTAACTTTCTTTATGGATAACCTATAAGAAAAGTTGAGAAAAGGTTTATGACTATTGTAAAAATTTTACAGTATATGGGAGAAAAAGTTTTTTATGGTGAGGCCCTTGTTGATATAATAATAGACATTATTCCAAATGAGTGGGAGTCCAAGAGAACAACAATTGATGAGAACATGAAAGTAACTCAGATTTCCTTAGATGAGTTATTTTTAACTATTCTTTAGCATCATAATAGAATGAAGAGAGATGATGACAATGTTAAAATGAAGAATGAGAATGGGGAAGTTTATTTTATAACTACTTCTAAACACATGAAATCCAAGACTCCAGAAAGAGTAACTAGATCAAAGTCAAAGAAAGTTACTATTCATTCATAATATAGTGATAGATAAAATTCTGAGAATGACTTAGCTAATCTGGCTCAGAGAATAAACAAGATAATATCTCAATAGAACTATCAGAATTTGTTCAAGAAGAGAGACTACAAAGATAATAATGATGGGGAAGTTACTTGTAATTAATGTAGAAGAACAAGCCATATCAAACATGATTTCCCTCTATTGAAAAATAAAGAAAATAACGAAAGGAATTCAGAAAGAAACAAGAAGAAGTTCTATCATTCGAAGCTCAAGAAAAGTCTTAAAGCAAATGATACATGGAGTTCTTACTATGGAGACTCTTCGGAAATTGAATCTTCTGAATATGAATCATCAGCATAGAAAAATATTGGATTCATTGCTACTACTTCTTTCCCTAATACATGTCTTATAGACAAGATATACTCTTCCGAGGAATTAACAAATTTATCTCTTGATAAGAATTACAATTCTTGAGATATAACTTCTAATAAAGATACTTCATCTTTAGATAATGAAGAAATACCTTCTTATTAAGAAGTATCTAGACTTTCCAAGTTGTTAGAAGAAAAAAAATTGTAAAATCTCTATGAAATTGGTCAAGGAAAATACTAGAGAAGAAGTTCTTAAAAAATATATTTCAGACCTATTTAGATATCTTGAAGATGAGGATGAGCATTTAGAAAAACATTCTAAATACCATAATGAAGTAAATTCTGAAATGGAAAAACTTTTTAATGATATTAAGAATGCTATATAAAAAATAATTGTTTTTAAGGAAAGATCGAACTCTAAGGAAATAATTCCGGAGGACAAGAATTTAGTCATCAAACTAAAATCCAAAATCTATTCCCTTAAGAAACATCTTGAAAACTTTCCTTCTGGTAAGAAATTTTTTTACAAGATGTATTTTCAAATAAAAACTCAAGGAAATACTACTAGAGTGGGTTATACTCACTGAAAAATTGTTTTTAAAAACAACTATTTTATTCCATCCAAATCCACTTTTTGTACTAAATGTCATAGTGGTGGGAATTGGAAGAAAATTTGATCTTTGAATAATGTTCAATCTCTTGGGATTCATAAAGATTATTTTTATAAACAAATGTCGATACCCAAAATTTTGTTATCTAAGAATTCCGGATCCATCAAAGATTGGATTTTGAAAGACTAACTTTCTTATATTCAGGAAAATAAAGAAGGTACCAACAACAATACTTGGTACATGGATAGTTGATATTCCCGAAATATGTCTGGTAACAAAAATTTATTTGAAAATATTATCAAGAAGAAAGGAGGAAAAGTAACTTTTGGAGATAATGCTAAGGGAGAAATTATTGGTATAGGTAACATCTTTCTTCTTGAAAAAACATTGATTTCATATGTTTTATTTGTTAAGGGTCTTAGGAACAACCTCATTAGCATAAGTCAATTATGTGATGAAGGTTACCTTGAAAATTTTAGGAATGATAAGTGCTTAGTACACAATTTCAAGGAATATTTTATTCTTTCTACCAACAGGCAAGAGAATGTTTACACATGTTGATGACATTATATTTGGTTCAACTCAGCAATATTTAACTGATTCCTTTGCGAATCTAATGAAATATGAGTTTGAAATGAGTATAATGGGTGAGTTAACATTTTTTCCTTGGTTTACAAATTTCTCAAAACCAGAAGGAATATATATATCCCAAAATAATTATATTAAATATCTTCTTAAAAAGTATTGATATGACAACACTAAGAGTATATGTACTCTGATTGGTACCTCAAACACTATTGATCTTGATGAAGCTGGGAAATGAGAAGATCAAAAATATTTTAGAGGATTGATAGGAATTCTACTTTATATGATATCTAGTCATCCAGACATAATGTTTTCAGTATGTTTATGTAAAAGATATCAATCCAATACTATGTAATATCATTCAGAGGCATTGAAAAGAATTTTTCACAACTTAAAGTGAACCACAGATTTAAGACTCTTTTATACTTCTAGAAATGATTTTATTTTGAAAAGTTTTTCGAATGCTGACTTTTTTGGATGTAGAATGGATAGAAAATATACATCCATAACTTGACATTTCTTAGGAGATTCATTAGTTTCTTGGTCATGCATGAAGAAACACTCAGTATAACTTTCCACTGCGGAAGCTGAATATGTAGCAGCTGGATGTTGTTGTACTCAATTGTTGCGGATGCAACACACACTCACATACTATGGTATGAGTTTTACAGAAACACAAATTTTTTGTGATAATACTTGGGAAATTTCTTTATGTAAAAACTCTATACATCACTCTCGTGCAAAACACCTAGATATTAGGCATCACTTTCTTCGAGATCACACACAAAAAGGGGATATTAATCTTCAATTTTTCAGAACACAAGATCAACATGCTAATATTTTCACAAATTCATTACCCACCAATATATTTGAATATATTAAACAGAAGATAGGAATGATAACCATAAGGTAATAATCTTTGTTAACTTAATGTTAAAATCAGTCTCCCCACAGTAATAAAATTCTTTTCATAGGGGGAGTACATTTTTTGTTAGATGAATAAAAATTTTCATATTCTGTTTCTCAAAAATTTTCGTAATGAAGTTTCTAGTACTCAATTTTTTGATAATGACGTTTTTCATACTAAATATTTTTCGTAATGATATTTTCACAACTTTTCTTAATGAAGTTTTCAAAAAAATTTCTTAATGATGTTTTCAAAAAAATATCGTAATGAAGTATTCAAAATTTTCTTAATAAATATTTTCGGAATCTAAAGTTCTCCATGAAATTTTTTTCCTTGATATGAATAATCTTCTTGAAATTCCAAAAGGTATGTTTCCATTATTAAATTTTCATAATCATCATTTATTTGCAGGTATTTTCATTTGTTTTTAAAATTTTTTGGATTATTGTTTCCTTAAATACAAATGTTTCTCTTAAAAAACCTCAAAAGATCAAATTCTATCATGATTTCCTTGCAGCTATCATATCAACCGCCAGATCTGATTAGAAGGATTTTTTTCCATTGGAATGAGTTTGGAAGATGAATCGTCACTTCCAATGCCTATATAAAGGACCCCCGAAGGGTTGTCCCTCATTGATCTCAAGCTCTCGCGTGCTGAAGCTTTGCCTCTCTACTTAAGCCTATTCCAAACATCTCAGAGTTTTCCTAAATCTGAATGTCTGTAGAAGAATCTTATCAAAAGATATGACTATTGTCAATACAATTCCGGAGTGGCAGGTGTATAGAGAAAGGTTTATGCATCTGAACTTTTTCAACAAGTATGATTCTATTATTTCAAAGAACCTTAAGTTGAATGGATGGGAGAGTGTTTGCATATCGATTCCAGGGGATCAAGAGTTAGTGTATCCGGATATACTGATAGATTTTTATGAATCAATCAGTTTCTTTAAGGAAGAATGTAGAGAGGTTCTTTCATTCAGTAGCTATGGAAATACCTAAAGTCTTTCATATACTAAGGAAGCTAGTTTGATTGGAGTTCCATATAAAGGAGAATCTGAATTCTTCTCTTACAAGCTACTGGATGTTAAAGGATGTTTTGTAATGGTGGAAGCTTTATAGTTCCTTGTTCTTACTGATTTCAAGAATCTGAATAGTTATCACCTTTCTACAAATAATCAGATTCTTGAACTCTGGGTACAAAGATTTATCATTCCAATAAATGGTGAAAAGGACACCTTGAAGAAGAGTGATATTTATATTTTTGATTTTCTGGTGAATCTAAGGAAGATCAATCTGGTCAACCATATTCTCATTACAATTGAGAATATCAAGAATGAGAATCTAAAGGATCAGATTATCATGTACTCGAACATTCTTTTAAAACAGATTGATTGGTGTCTAGAATATTTTAAAATACCTTGCAGCTTGAAGCCCAAGATCTGTAAAGTTATGATTATCTTTGATGATACTTTGAAAATAATGAACATTAGGTTTTCTAATGACTCCGTAGAATTTTATGACCTACCTAAGGAGGAAGCTGAAGCTAAGAAGCAAGAAGTGGCTGAACCTTCTAGAAAGGTTTCAAAGAAGAGAAAGATGAAAGAAGTAGAAGAGGAAGAGAAAACCCCATAATATATGGAAGCCCAATCCGCACCTCCAAAACCTAAGAAGAAGAAATCTTAACCAGATGTCGTTGTAGAAAAGTGGAGAGAAGACAAAGAAAAAAAGGAATGCAGTGGAGCCACAGTTTGGATTAGATCCTGCAGAAGTAAAGGCATTGAAAGAAAAGATAGAGGATGAGCTTGAGAATAAATCTAAAAAAAATAAGTTAAAGAAAAAGATGTCTGAGATTGAGATTGTGCAATCCCTTCCGAGGGATACTGAGAAAGCATCTGAAAATATTCCAATACCAGAATCCTTCCTGGTAGAACCCTTACCTGAGACTATGGGGAAGAAGTTCATGACTCTGGAGAAATAATAGGAAATGGGTTTTGAAGAGAAATATGTTGTCAAAGGAAAAGGAGAAGAAGCTAAAAACAGTTGTGGCATAGCTGATTTGATTAAGCAAGTGGAAGAATTTCATGAGAAGGAATGTCTATATGAGAAATTGTCAATCCGAACCTCTTAAGTCGAATCTTCAATACATTCTACTCCTGGGTTAGATGATAGGGCTAACGATAAAGTGAATAATCTCTCTAAGGAAGGTTGATCTAATCATGACTTCATTCATCCTGAAAATGATGAGGAAAGATCTGAGAAGGAGAAGATAGATAAAGATAGAATTGTTCAGTTTTCTGACAGTGAACATGAATCCCTGGATGAGGAAGCCATTTCAAAATTTGATGAGGGTAAACATGTAGTTGTTGATACACCTACTAAAGATGTTACAATGAATAAGAAAGTTGGTGGATCTTCAAAGAGGAAACTTGATGAGTTAGAGAAAGAACCTTCACCTAACAAAGTTTCAAATTCGGAATCATCATCTCTTGGACAAGATTTTGTTGTGTAGTCCTTGAAGAAGCTGGTTGGAACCATTCCGATTTTTCTGAGCATAGACTCTAGATACATGATGCTTCAACACACGCTAAATAATAAATCAGATTCAATGTCCATGGAGAGGGAAAATTGTGTCCATCTTTAGGCTGATTTCAAGAATTTATTCATTAACTACGAATCCCACAAAAGGTCCTGTAAGAAAATGGTTGGCTGGTCAAAGAAGACAGTTGAATATTTGAGATAACTTGATGAGTTTAAAGATGGCGATAAGGATGCTTTTGACATAGAAGATGATAGGATCAAGGATATTACAACTAGTTTTGAAAAAAATCGAATTCTTGATCAGAATACTCGGATTCTAGAAGTAAAGGATTTAAATGGAAAGTGATATTCTATTGCCCAAAACTGGAAGAGGTAAAGGGATCTACGTATTGAGATTGAAGAAATTCTTGTTAAGTCGGAAGACATCCTGAAGGCTCAGGAAGAGGCTCTAAAGGCTTAGGAAGAAAGAATCAAAGTCTTAGAGAAGAAAGCTGAGGATCACGAACAGATTCTTAAGAGAGAAGAGGAAGATCATAAGGAGCTCAAGAAGCTAAATACTATAGTGAAGAAGCTGATGCCCAAGGAAAATGAAGGATGATACACCCAATCCTATTTTTTGTTTTATTTATTTCCTTGTACAAATTCTTTCTAATCATAATGAAATTTGTGTTTCTTTTTCTTTTTCATGTATTGTACTAATCATTTAGGTACCATAATTTATTTTCTATTCCCTCAATTCCTATTTGAAAATCACAAAGTGAGAGAAAGGGAAAATAATTCTTTGTAAATAAGAAATATCCCTAAGTAAGGGGGAGTTTATCTAAGGGAGAGTTTTCATTAAAAAGATTTCTGTATTCAAGATAATGAAAAATCTCATTCCAAAAATTGAGAATATGATCCTTAGAATTTCAAAGACTAAGGGGGAGTTAGTCATATTCGAAATTTTCCATGTGTAAAGGGAGATAAGTTTTATTTCAAAGTCTAGAAAAATATTTTTTAAGTCCCTATATTCTTTTTCATATGTTTTTTTGTTCTTTATAAAAAGTTGGAGATTGTTGAGTCAATAAGGTTATCCTTATGACATTTCCATTCCTTCATACTTTGGGGGGATTGTTGAGTCAAAAAGGATTCCTTAAGACTTTATCATTCTTTCTTGTTTTGAAAATCACACACATTATCTTAAGGAAAATTTCATTCTACCCTATGGTTTACTTCCATAAGGAAAATTTTCATTCCCCAAGGCAATGTATCCTTACCATGTTTTTCATTATTCATTTTTCTATGTATAAAATTTTGTTTCATATCAAGAACCTCAGAATCATATAATACCAGAATATTGATCATTCTATATTCAGGATCTGAATTCATGTTTTGAGTTCTCGAAATTCAGACTCTGAAATCTTATGAGTTCTAACTCCAACTTCATTGAATTTAGACTCTGAACTATTATGAGTTCTGACTCCGAGTTCGAGGAATTCAGATTCCTAACTCTTATGTGTTCTGACCCTGAGTTCACAGAATTTAGACTCCAAACTCTTCTAAGTTCTAAATTCGAGTTCTCTGAATTTAGACTCTGAACTCTTATGAGTTCTGACTCTGAACTCTCTGAATTCAGACTCCGAACTCTTATGATATCTGACTCCAAATTCACTGAATACAGACTTCAAACTCTTATGATTTCAGACTCTGAACTCTCTGAATTTAGACTCTGAACTCTTATGATTTCTGACTCTAAATTCTTTGAATTCAGACTCCGAACTCTTATGATTTCTGACTCCGAACTCTATGAATTCAGACTACAAACTCTTACAAGGACTGACTCCGAACTCTTATTAGTTCAGACTCTAAATTCTTATGAATTCAGATTTTGAATTTTCTTGAGATCCAGAATCCAGAATTCTATAGAATTCAGGTTCTGAATTCTTTATAAAATAGAATCTGAATATCCTTGTAATATAGATACCGAATTTATTTTTGGTTAGACTACTAACATTTTAGCTTACACTCTGAAAAATTAATTTTCTCTTGTAGCCATATTTTTTCTTTCATTCTGAATATTTGACATTGATTATGTAACAATAGTTTTTCTTACACTTGTTTTTGGTTATAAAACATTTTCATGATTTCAGTTAATAACTAATAGTTTTTTGAGTGACACGTGTACAGGTTCCTCTAAAATTCAACAAAAAATATGACTGTTGGAGGAGGGATCTGACCGTTGGAGTCATGCCTATAAATAGGAACTCATTTGAATGAGGTCAGAAATTTTTGAACATTTAAATATTTTCTTACATGCTGTTGAAGTGATTTATAGAGAGAGAGGCTCTTATAAACTTTCATCCTTCGTGTAGAATGTTTGAACGGCTTGTTCAAACTTTTGTTCGTGCAGATTTTCATTGTGCAGAGGTGTGATTTCCTTGAAATCAGAGACTTCACGTTCTGAAGTCAGAGATGCTAATTTCCTTACAAATCGATGGCTTATGGGGATAGCAAGACAGATTCCGATCTTCGGATTGAGGGCTTACCTGAGTTTATGTAAGACATACTTTCTTGAAATTATAAATCGAGGGACCTTTATCCAAGGTTGTTGGATACCCTTCTCTATGGGTTAAAAGAGTTACTAATTGTTTTTTGAAGTATTTCAATTTTGTTTTCCACTATAATTTTGGTTATTGAGGAAATTATAATTTTCTTATACCTCTTTAAACATGTACTTTGATTATATAGGATTCTATACTCTTTAATGTAGAATCTTAGTTTTTGTAAACTTTTGTTATGTTTCATTTCCAGAATCACTTTTTCGTAATCAAGCATGTAATTAGAGATTAGAGGTGTTGTGAATTTTGTTTATGCCAAATTTCCTTAAGGATTCTTTAAAGTATACAATTCCCCCTCACTCTTGTATATTGAGTATCTGCATCATAGTTTGATACTACAATTAGTATCATATTTATCATACTATTGATCCAATATTTACATCTTCTCTTGGTAACTCCTTTTGATTTCCACCAAAGGGATTCCTTGGACCTATTTCTTTTAAAAGGGATGCTTTTTGGAATAATGGAGGAAGTTTGGGAGCTTATTTGGTTATATTTTTTACTATTCGTAGTTTCTTGAGAGGTGTGAGGATGTGAGGGGGTTGAGCACCCTTTTATAGTGGAGGGGGAGTAACTTTATTGTAAATATAAAAAGGTAAAACCTATTGAGAGGACTCCCCAAAATAATGGGAAAATAATAATTTTAAAAAATTTATAAAAGATGGTAATTTCTCTAAATATGGACATATGATGGAATTTTGATAATTTTATAGGTCATATTTCCTATTAGGATTAAATATTAACTATTAAGTAAACTATTTATTACATTAACAACTGCAATTAAATTTAATTACATTCACTAATATTTTTGGAAAATATTTTAGACATATTATAAAGTATATATTATAATTATTACAAATATTGAATCCATTTCTCAATATTTTAATCACATAATGGGCATAAATTAATTTAAAATTAATCATATAGATGTGTTCTGAAAACAGGGTTTTAGACAATTTTTTTAAAATATTGAAATGATTTCACATACAATATCATTGGGTAATTGGTTCCGATAGAAAAAATTGGTTTAATTTATTCAAATTTAATATAATTATACATTAAACCAAAATTAAAATATATATCAGCAATAAAAATAAATTATTTGAGAAAGCGGTTTTGGGTTAATATTCAATATTTTTCACTATTTATCTAAAAATGAAACACTTTAGCAAAATACCAAGAATTCAACCAATATACATTTTGATATTAATATTATAAAAATGAATATTTTTTTTTACATAAAATTCATAAAAATAAAAAAATTATTTAAAATAGATTCTCTATTAAAGATGGTGAAATAGTCTTTTAGAAAAATATATATCTTTAGGAAAAAATTGGTTTTATTATTATCTCTTGTATAAAATAAAAAAAATGTGATTTTTAATTAGTTAAATGAGTATAATATAAATATATACTAATATATATAATTAAAATCGTTTGTCAAAAGTGTTTTAATTAATTTTATTATTCTAAAACTTGTTTTATTGCATAAATATAGTTTTCTTGCAAAAGAATTCCAATATTTTCAAAAAGGGTTTTATTTTAATTTAAACCTAATTATTCCAAAAATAATTCATCATATATAAATGTGTAAACCATATTTTCATATTTTTATTAATCATATTCATAAATCCTATTAAAATGGATAGGTGGTAACTATAATAATATTTTTAATAACAACAATAATAGTATACTACAGTTCAGTAAAACTCTGCCATTTGTGTAACAAAAGATATCAAAGGAAATAGACATTGTGTTTAACCCAAGTAAAACATAATGTAGCATGCTCTGAAAGTTAATCTATGTTCTTCATTTTGAACAATATTAACCTTGTGTTTTATATAATATAATGAAAATTTCATTATAACAAAAGCTATATTCATTGTTTTGTGAAATTAAAATTATCAAAAGGATTAAATAAATCCAAAAAAATAAATATTTCACACAATCATGGGGTGTTACACCTCCATCTTAGAATATGAGATGCATTAGAAAAATAATTTTGTAGCTATGATATAGGAAAAACATTACGTATCAATGTTCATACTGGTGGAAGTGATAAATAATAAGTCATTTTCCCCACATTTTTACCGACCACAAAAATGTACCAAAAAAATATGGAGAAATCTTATGTTTCCTCTCGGGACTTCTATGACATAAACTTGTAGAGAATTTAAAGAACACTAGATCACCAACATAAAATTCCAACTTTCTATAGTGTAGATCATCATAATACTTATACCAGATATGTAATGTCATGATTGTTTGATTAAATAACTGAATAATTGATGTAATATCTTAAACCAAGCTCAGTAAAACCATGGAACATACACTAATATTTTACCAACACAACCAAAATTTACAAAGCGGACCACAGAGGGCCTCAAATGGGGCAATTATGACAAAATTATAGTAACAATTATTACAATAAAACTCAACTATCCCCAAATTTTCATCCCAAAATCCACCAAAGTTGAGAACTTAGGCATGAATCAAATCCTCAAGAATTATTATAGCACTACCTGTATGGCCATATGATTGTTGTTGGTAAGCCAAACTCAAATGAGCCAGATATCACAATTCCTTCGGAATGAATCTCCATAAGCAAGAAGTTAACCAATGTCCCCCCTCAGAGGCTCTATTAGATAGACCTCCATGAATAAAATTAATCCCTTTTAGATAGTGATTTCATAGATCACCATCTTTGGTTGAATCATGAATTGGTATAAAGTAAGACTATTTAGAAACCAATCGATCGCAACCCATATAAGATTCTTCTTTTATTAGGTTTGAGGAAACCCCACTATAATGTCCATATATATCTCATCCCACGTCCAAGTTGGAACTAGAAGACATTAAAGTAAGACTAAAGGTCTCTGGTGCTTTTCCTTTGACCTTCTAGCATGTATAAAAATTAGAGACACAACCAAAAATGTCATGTCTTATACCTAGACACCAGAATCATCACATAATGTCATAAAATATCTTTATGGTTCATGGGTGTTCATTACACTATGAATTATGGAAATCCACCATAAATATAATTAATGGAACAAAAAAGATCCTCAAATCATAAAATACCATTTGTAGATAATAAAAATTCATAAATAGTCTCCCCATCATAGAGGGAGTCCCTAATGCTACAAAATTCATTATAAAGATAATGTTTCTGAAGAATCATCTCAAGAAATGAAAACATCAGCTGAACACTGACGAGAATGACATTGAACCCTGATTACTAAAATCCAATATGCAACTGTGTAAAGTGAGTAATAATATTAAAATTTTTAATTAGTATTTGAGGGCATGTGTTAGTAGTTTTATACTCAACTCATCAGAAATGACTTTCCCATTCCCCGAGGTATTGGTGATGTTAACATAATATGATTTCGAGTACTCCACCAAACACATGTAGAAGATATTCAAATATTTTTGAGAGAAGACATAACTATAGCTCTTACAGTTAAAATAGATTGTAAACATTTATCTCAAAAGGTAATTCCACTAACTCTTATGTGCCAGAATCACAATATCCAATTCAATTTAATGGGTCAGATAATTCTTCCCATGTTGCCTAAGATGTCAAAAGCCATCTCCAATTTTTTGAGCACCCTATATTAATAAATATTCCAAACCCAAACCTTATGTTCCATAGACGACCACATAGCCCATCCTGTCCTTGGGAAGATTCAAAAATGGAGTAGTAGTAAAAATACATATTATCTCAACTGAATAAAAAATAAATTTTTCATTTAAATAATCCCTTACTCCCTTCCTTGTTAGGGCAGTAATTAGAGAATACTATTTTTGACACATCCTTTATGAAACAGTTTTAATATCCATATAAACCTAAGAAGACCCAAATGTTTGATAAATTTACATGTTTCAACCATTTCATAACATATTTCAACTTTTTAAGATAAACTAAAATAGAATGTTCCAACACCACATGTCCCTCGAAATTCACTTCCGAAATCTATAAATTAATTTTTGATATCTTGGCATAATGAAAGTTAATTATCAACAATTCTGGAACTACTCTCAAACAACACACATGATCTTCCTTATACATAGAGTAAATAAGGATTTCATCCACAAACATCACCATGAATGTATCAAGATACTCATAGAAGATCCTATTCATTGAATTCGTAAATAGTATAGGGGAATTGGTTTGATAAAATGACATGACAAGGTACTCATAACACAAAAAAATCTCCAAATGGAAATTTTAAGAATGTCATATTCATTTTTTCTCAACTAGTGATAACCAGAAAGAAGATCAATATTTAGGAACTACTTCATCCCTTTTAAATAGTGAATTAAATCTTTAATCCATTGTACCATGTATATGTTCCTCACCGTAACTTGATTGAGTTTTTGGTAATCTACATAAAAGTGAACCATTAACTTTCTTATTAAAGATAACTGACACCGCCCAAGGATACACACTGGGGTGTATATATCCTTTCTCTAAGATCTCATCCTATATAGTTTTAAACATTTTCCTTATAGATTGTTCCATGTAGTTAGAAGGAATTGATACCACCTCAGTACACATCACTAATTCAATATAATACTCTTCCTACCTTATTGTTGGAAAACTAGATAAGTTCAATAGAAAAATTTCAATAATCTTAATGGAAATCGGTGGGATATCATCACTCAAATAATATATATCTAGACAAAAATTGATCATATAAATCACTTTCCCATCCTTGGATAATAATTCCATGCACTATTTGACCTCAAATCCCATTCTCCTTGTAATATATGACACACCCCATTAGGTTGACAAAATGAGACCTCCCGAAGACTGAAATTATCTTAAAATTTATTTACAATGAGACCGACAAGCCTAAATATGATGTTAAGTGTTTTTATTGTGAGAACATGAAAATCCCAAGTAATATCAGTCTTTGATAGAGTGAAAGAAAAAAAGGGAAATGGAGACCTTTCCCTTCCTTTATCCCGAATGGTGTAGTAGTATCTAACACATAAGATATATATTATATAATGATTTAGAAGACTCACAATACGATTTGAGATAAACAAATGAGATGAACCAGTATAAATTAAAGTAGTCACCACAGATTAATCTCTTGTGATGGTGCATCTCAAGGTCACTGGAGCTGTATCTTCTTCCCTAAAATACTCTTCCACTATGTGAATAATGTTTATTATAGATTATTGTAGTTGGAACAACATTAAAAAAAAGTATCTTATTTCACCATAGTAAATTTTATCATAGAGGATCTTGTGAAACTACTTCAGGATGAATAGATATGGTAGAACTTCTGCAGGTTACCAGAACATCTTTAGGAACCATAGTCTTTAGGTTCCTCACTAAAAAATATTTAAATTACATGGATTTCTGCACATGTCGAAAATCAATGTGCCTCTATCTGCAACTACAGGAGGTCTAGAAGAACCATGAGATTTAGGACCATAATAAGATTCAGTATGCTTCTTCTTACATTTATAGTAACACATATTACTACCACTAGGAAAAGAAGGAACTCCCATGAACCTAGAATTAGTTGTGTCGTCAACCTCGACCATCAACACTCTATGCAATACATCAACATAAGAAAATAGCTTCATCTAGAAAACTTGATAATGAGTATCAAATAAAATTCCTATATCAAATTTTTGGGACATAATTTTACTAATCTATAAAATCTCATGTGTGAACTTCACAAGCTCAGTAAAGTGATTTTCATATTATGTCATATTCGTGTTAGCATGATCAAATTAAAAAAACTCTATAGCCTTATCGCACACCATAGACCCTGGATAGAACTGGTTAGTGAAAAAATCTTTAAATTCTCTCCACTCTAATCCCTCATTCTTATTATTAATCACCATCTTATTGCATCATCTTCTTCTAGGTCCCTTTATCTTAAAGGTGAAACATTTCACTTTGATTTAATCAAGTGTTTCTAAGAACATAAATAAAATTTTAACTCCCCTAAACCAATCCTAATCCTCTTGAAGATAGTTAAAATTTGGAATTTTAGTGGTTTATAAAGAATAAATTATTAATAATGAATCCTAAATTAATCCCAATGAGGTTCCAAATTTAGATCCTAAATGATGAATATTGTAGGTTCATATACTAGATCTTGTACACCACACACAAAAACCTCAAAGAAATTCTAGTCTATAAAAGGATTTTCTCTCAATGGTTCGTCAAAATATTCCTGTTGGATCTTATTCACACATATTATTAGATGAATGATTATAAAAAACACCCAGAAACAACATTTTGGACATAATAAAGGATATTTACTTAAAACTCAACATTAAAAACAAAAAAAAATTAATCTCGTCATATTCGTATAAAAGGGTTTGGATTTGAACCTATCCAAACCGAAAGTTTGAAAATTGCTACAATTAATCCCCAAGATTCCTATCCCACACCACCCATAGTGTATGACGGATCATTATAATGAATGATTCCCATACACTCAGGTGTAACTTCCTCTTGAGTCCTGAAAAGATTATAAACCTATATACTAACATCAGGGAATGATGCGTAAACTACACCTTTGAAAACATTTTTCATGACCAATCCTAGATACACCGGTACCCTCATACCTACGTTGGAACTTACATAGCTTGAAAGGAATTTTTTATTTTCATGGGTTAGTGACTAGAATCTATAATCATAAAAGATAATTGTGGGTACATTTTTTCCATATAAATATCATAACAAACCAATCCAATTCATTATGATTCAAAATATAATTTCCTAGGGGGAAGAGTACTTGAAGAAAAAGAAAATTTACAATCCAAATAGAACATCATCAAAGTAATAGAAAAACATGATAAACAACCCAACTCCAAATGGAAAAATCACTCCAACCCTAAATGATCAATAACCACCACATCCAAGCGGTGCTTTCCATTTACTCAAACATTGAAGATATAAATCTACAATCACCTGAATGAAAATGTAGGGTGAGTGATAAAATCCCAGTAGGGTCTCACCAAGGGTTCTATAATAATAATCCATTATAATTAACCTATTAATAATTTCTATTTAAAATAAAACAAGCATGTCATAATATAAAAATATGTTAAAAAAATCATGCTTTACATTTTAATTGATGGAAACATCTGAAACAATGAGTTAATAAGTATTTTTTATAAATTAATTTATATAAATTAACCAGGTATATGTAAAGACGTTTTACAAAAAGTGTCTTATATATAAAATAATTACAACTTAGAAACATGGTCATATTCTTAGAGGAACAATAGTTCCAGGTTTTGGGATCCTTAAACACCTATGTATTGATAATGAAAATGTTCACACACATCACTTAGACACTACCCAAAGGGGACTAACCAACATAACATTGGGGATAATATCTACTAATAAGATTATTTTAGAGATTTAAACCATTAATCCACAACATAGAAAATTTTAATCTACTGTGTTTTTTTCTAATAACTCACTATCTACATAGGATTTCTTGTGCTCAAACAACAATCAATAATGGTTAAATTATTTGAAAAAATTTCAAAATAAAATTTTTTCTTTTTACATTTTAATATTCCACTTTCTCTTTAAAAACAAAAACATGGGTTTTAATAAATTATTGTCATTTTATTGGAAAAAAGAAATGTTTTATTATCAAAAACATTTAAGACATTTTCCTTAAACAATAATATAAATCAATTTTTCCAAACCAATATCACGATTCCATCAAATAAAAATAGCACACTAATTAACTGGAATATGGGGTTTCCCAAATTTATCATGAAAAATCAATTTCGAATCCTGATCCACACTAAATAACAATTTCACTATTTAATTGAGTGAAATCTCAAACAATATTTGAATTAAATGTTAAATTAATCGACCAATCTTAAATGAAACATCATTCCATAGATCACAAAATCACATAACACAACATCTATGAAGTGAAACACCAATTAAGTACATTAGATATGGAGATCCAAGAACCGAAACTCGATTCAGGATCCAAAAAATAGTTTAAAACCTTCAACAACAAGAATATCTAACAAATCCTTTTGATAGAAGAATAAGAGATCCAATGAGATGGAATAAGATCATATATCATACCATTAGAGAATTGATCGAAGATCACTAACTATTGATCCACCTTGAAAAGGTATTAAAAGAGTTAAAATGGGTAGATTAAAGATTCCAAGACATAATAAATCATGCCAAGAAGATTTTTATCTGAGAGAGAGGTTAAAAAGGATTTTTGGAAATTTTTAAATATTTTTTTTAGAATAATATAATTCTGCGCACATGATTTCTACTAGGTGGGCACATAATGATTCAAAAATTGAACCAACTATGAAAACTCGGACTATTTGGGATTGAACTTTTTTCACTAAAAGGGCACATGGTTTGGGAAAACTATGCATTAATCATGTAAACCCAAATATCCTTACAAAATTTTCAAAATTTCTCCCAATGCACCCCTAATGGATCCCTAAAAAATCATGATCAAAATAGGGGTTGATAAGTACATTAAAACAATAACTAGATGTTATAGTTGGAGTATAATCATTGATGTATTCCATTGATAGATTTAGTTAAACAATTGGTAGATCTCTCTAAACTAAATATAGATCAATACATAAACAAATATAATAACAAAAATTATTAGAATATTATTGAATATTATAATCCATTGAACATGTTAGAAACCTAAAAAATCATAATTCAAAAATATTAAATTACGGGGTTCCAATGAATAAAAAAATATAGATATGGTAAATTTTAATGATATGTATGAGTATAAAATCTACTGAAGATATTTATCCAACAGAAGAATTTATAATTTTTGGAATAAACATTTTAAAAATATTTTGGAATCCTATAATGTGAAAATTATTGAATATCCAACTTCCTTAATGAAGTTTTTTGAAAATTATATTAAAAAAATTAAATACTTCTAATTAGAAGAAAAATAATTAAGAAGAAAGTCATCCAAAATAGTAGAACAATGACTCAAAAGAGTTTCGTCATGATGAAAGAGAAACTAGAAGAAATTCTCTTAAATTTCATAACCTATATTAACAAGTTGAATTTTAAAATATTATTCGATATAAAAAGGAACTAGATCAGACTATAAGAAAGTTGAGAGTAGAAAATAAAACATCACTTATATCATAGGTTGAACTATAATTAAAATCAGAAGTCGTAGAACAAAAAATAATGGGTTAATACTTCAAATGAAATTTTGGACAAAAAAAAATGAAAGTTGAGACCTTATTCTATATCCAACTAGAAACAATATCATTTCGAAAAAATGGTTTAAAAAAAAGATGAATGATAATGGGGAAGTTTTGAAAGAATAATTTTTTGTAACGGTTATTCACATGTGGAAGGTGTATATTTTTATAAAACATTTTCCCCCACTTTTATATTTGAATCTCTCTGAATGTTATTGTAAGTGTTTTCTCATAATTATTAAAAAATTTATCAGATGGATGTTAATTCAACATACTTAAATAGAAAATTTAAAGAAGAAAATTATATTCAGAAACCATATGGGATTTTACTTGATAAATATGAAACCACAATGTGTATGTTAATGAAATCTTTATATGAGTTGGAACAAGATCCATGAGATAGGTACTCCAAACATGATAGTTGTTTGAGAAGGATGTTTTTTTTAAATTTAATGTTGGAACCAATATATATGCAAATAATATGAATTTAGATACTGTAATTATTATAATTTATATTAATGGAAATTTTTTTGGGGGATAGAGAAAATTATTTTAAAGATTTTTCTTAAATAAATAAATGATATTTTTGAAATGTTAATTCTTGGGGAATTAACAATCCTCCAGTTCTAAAATGTTAACACAAAGGGAGATACATTTTCATATCTTATGAAAATTTCATTTGGGATTTATTAAAAATTGTTTCCATGAATTATTACAAAAAACATTATACTATTATATTAGTGGGCATGAATATTAGTAATGATTAAACTCAGAAAACTATGAATCAAAAATATTTTTATAATTTTATATGAGGGTTTTATATCATATATATTCAAGGATAGATATTTTCATGATATAAATTTATGTGAAATATATCATAGTTTCTCAATGTAATTTTAAATTATTGAAGAAATAAAAATATTTCCTATTTAAAATTAATATCTTATTATGTGATGTCGTGTAAAATAATTTTTGATATGATATTTCTTGGACGCAGTAATGTTTATTAGGATAGAAATTGCAATAAATATAAAATAAACCTCATGGGAAATATTTTGGCTCAATGTTTTATGAGATGGAATAGTATGAAATAGAGTTTAGTTACATTGAGAAAAATAGAAATAGTACATATTGTAACAAACCATGTTTGTAAATTGATGATTTGGTTGAATGTTCACTTGGAAGATTTAAGAGTGAGGGTTTATAAACAATTAATGATACTTTGTGATATACAGAGTTACATTGATATTTCCAAAAATATTATCCTACATTCCAGATCAAATAAAATCGATATTAAGTTCCATTTCATCAAATATAATGTTTATCATGAAGGATTATTTCTTGTGTACATTTATATAAAATATCAAATTATTGATGTTTCCAATAAAGCTAAACGAAAAGCTGGATTTTTGGAATTAAGGTTATAAGTTCATATTCAACCTCCACACAGTACTTCTTAGGAATAACATGGAAGTAACCCCCCCCCCCCAATGCTTTGGATTATGTTAACAATGGGATAGATAATGTACCAAATTTTCCAAAAAATGATATAGTAATATTTTCCCAAAAAAAGTTTGAGGGAAATTACATTTCATCTAAAAATTATTTTGATAATTAGGTAATAAAAAATATGGGAGATAGAGAAAAATATGTAATGAATAGGTGAGATAAAAACTTGACGGGAAGTTTATCTTTTCATAACCACAAAACATTATTGTCATTAATGGATGTAATTTATTTATAAACATTAATTTATATAGTGGTGTGGTGTTAAAGAATTCATTATGATAATGTTTTATATTTGATGAAAGATGCAAAAAAAATTGAGATATGAAAATTTGAGTGGTTCAGAAGCTCTGTGTTCAATGTTTCAATGTTTCCAATTAATCCAAAGGGGGAAATTGAAGATATTTTGTGATATTTTCCTATTTTTTTATTTCTATACATATTACATTTATCAAGAATAATTTTTTTATCATTTGAAAAAAACATCAAATATTTTGGAAGGAATTAATTTTTATGAAGTTGTTGAAGAAGGATAATGGCTTATTATGAAACATATTTATTAAAATTTCTATCAAAGTTTGAATATACTATGTTGTTCATTCATTTTTTATAACATTTTGATGAATCTTACAATAAAAGATGAATTTGGTATATGGGAATGGATGTGAAATTTAATTATAGAATTTTTTTTTCAAACAAACCTACCTCACAAAATTCATAAGAAAAAAATATGCATAAAATCAGGAAAAATAAGTTGTATGAACATGAGTATGGGTGGTTTCACCAAATTGGAATGAAATGAAAAGTAGAAAAACATGTACAAATGGGTACAAGAATCTGATTGGGTAGTTCACCCAATGTGTAAGGGTTACTAATGTCTAATGGATGAAGAAACTAGATGAAGTATTGGTTTAGCACATATATTCCTGTATCTATGTAAAATAAAATGGAGAAATAAAAATGATCAGTATGAGAAGTGGATATAATGAAAAAATATTCTAGTGAAAAAATTATTTACAGGATTAAATAATATTGTCATAATTCATCTTTAAAATAGTTTTTCAGATAAATTTTTTTAATAAAGTTAAAATAGACAAAGCACTTCATTGAAAATTCTATATAAACGTCAAATTTGTGATGTTTTTAAGAATAAATACTGAAAGAAAAAACTTAAAAGAAGATCCATCAGATGAGCATACATAAAACAAATTCAAAATTTCATAGGCTGATATTTTTTTGGAATCATGAACCAACTGATATGTAATGTTTGAGTACATGAAAAATCAGCCTTATAAAGAAAAAACTAATCTATCTGATTAAGATTTATTATAATGTGAATTGGTCATAGTAAACCTATAGAAGAGTGATCGGCAAAAGAGAGTTGTATAAACATTTTTGCACCAAAAAATACATTTTATTGGACATGATAATGTAGATGAAGAAAAGTAGAAAAGTACAGTTGTTTGCATATAAAAAATGTTTTGAAAGGTTGATAGGATCAATAATACCTAGATAGATATGTACTGATAAAGTAATTTGACAAATAATTTTATAGACTATGTTTTATGAGATACCTTACATAACATTATATATACTGAAAACATGAAGATGTTATAATTTTTTTACATCAGTTTTTTATCTTGGTCAAATGAGGGAGTTCTGAGAAGTTCCATAACATCAAAGGTTAAGGACGCTTTGTTTAATATGAAATCAAAGAAGAATTCATGAATATTTTGGAGGAATATAAAAGAGATGAGAAGACTCAATTGTAATTAAAATATTCAAGATATTCTGTTTTATAATTTTATTGAGAGAGAAGTTAAAATTTATTTCCTACCTTATCCATTTTGAGAGCACCTATAAATAGGGGTGAATAGTAATATTGTACTAAATGCGGTTCATACATACAAAAAAATATGAAATGCTATTGGATATTTGTAGATATTATTTTCCAATGGAAGATCAATTTTAGGTTGAAGAAAATATATAGATAAATAATTTATATCAAATGCATCCAAGAGTGTTTTAAATTTAGAGAAACTAGATATAGAGGAATATATGGAGTTTTAGGGCAGTTTTTGAAGGTATACAGTTTTTGTTAAATGGACATAATACATGTAAAACTATAGATTATTTTATATGAGGTACATAAAATGTAATATAGAGGACGAAGAAAAGGGAACACTAGAAGAAAATTTTCTTGATGGAGAATATCAGACATAACCTCTACAAAATTTTTTGTTTTGAGTAATTTATAAAGTTATTTCACATTAGTATCTCATTTTTATAAGAAAAATATTGTAAACTACTCCAATTCAATATAATCAAACTTATTGGGATATAGAAGGAGTGTAATGCGACTGAACTCAATGTTTTATTTTTAACTTCATCATAGTAAATTTATATGGAACAATAGGTGTCACCTTGATAAGGATGTAGGTTCTCACACTGAATTTCAATATTGTAAATATTTTTTTCCTTTTATATTTTCTAATATTTTCATTTTAGTGAGATTATTATAAATGTTTCTATTGAAAATAACTCAAAAAATAATTTTGTTTAAATTTTATATGTTTTGATTTTTTAAAATAAAACCACTAAATCACACACTTCTAAGTGCTTCAATGGCTATATAGAACTCTAATTGACTAATTGGATGTGAAAAAATTCTATTCCAAAAATTTAATTGCTTTTAACAAAATTTAGATAAAGGATTTTTTACAAAAATAAAAATAATATACCCCAAAATATTAATTGGGTCTATATAAAGGAAGTTATTATAATCATATATAATTTGATTAATGGACAAAAAATATTATAATGATAAATTATATTTAATTATACCAAGTTTCATTTTCAATAAATAATTTAAAATGGAAGGAAAGGTGTTATATAATAAATATAAAAATAAAAATGTTAGGATAATCCAAAAAAGTGTTATTGAATTTAAGATGAGATCTAGAGTGTTTTTTACGATATTCATTATTATTCTTAGATTATTTTAACTCATATATATATTTATAGGTTTTAGAAATACAACCATTGATTCATTAGAATATAAAATCATTTCATTCAGATATTCCTAACCCATGAATATTAACTAAATTATTTTTTATACTTTCTTAATTATTTATAATCATTCCACCAATTGTTTCATAATTTTATTTTCATTTGTAGATTAATAAATTTAACATGAGAATTATTGATGACTATGTATTCAATTGAAGATGCATTTTTCATATCCCCAAATATTTCCATATATTCCCCTTCTATTTATCGTCAGAATCTAAAACCTTCTATAGTTCCTTTAGTTTAATTATTTTATTTTAAAATTTTTTAACAAAATAAGAGGAAAGTTTATGATTTAGGTGAATAGTTTTTATTTCTATTCATTATGGTAGTTGTTCTAGATATGAAAAAATGATTGGTATCATTAATTTGATATATTTGTATTCATTAAAAATAATTAAAAATTAGGCAAGTAAAATAATTAGCAATAAATGAATATGTATTTTTATTTATAAAAAGTAAATATCCATAATTTATAATCAAAAAATGACATAATAAAATATCACTTTTTTAAAATAAAAATAAATAGTAAGTCAAATAATCATAATTTGAAAAATATTTCAATGTGTAATGTAATTAAAAAGGAAAGAAAGATAGAAATCACCCATAAGTTATACTGATATCTATATGTTATATGATATAACTATTTTTAATGTATAATAATATTTCATTTATCTCATTAACTTTATTAAAAATATATCTTAATGTTACCTCTATACCCCTTTATGATTCTAAAAAAAATTAGATGAATAATTAAGAGAAATTATTCAAATTAATATGGATAAAATTATAGAATTATTAAAATCAATATTTTCTTAACAATAGAATTAGAATTTTAAAAATATAAATAAATATAAAATCAATTTCAATCCTTCTACCCCAAGGCCTTAATAAATTTTCCAATCTTTATATGGCCTTAATCCAGATTTTTTAAAATATATATAATGATTTATTTGATATTTTAGTTCTTATTTTCCTTTTAATCCATCACCATCTTAATGAAATCCTATTTTAAATAAGTTATATGTCTGGTAAATTTTTATTATTGAATAACATATAATATATTTTGAAATATTATTATACCATTATTCTATAATGTCAATCCCATTATTCAATTTCATTTAGATTTATATGACTTTAAAAATTGAGTTTATGGGTTATTTATGTCATTTCTAATCTTTTTAAATGTAACATAGCTTAGAAACCATCTGTAATTTGATAAAAAAAAATTAATTATTATTCCCTTTAATAGTAGTGACTTACGCTATTATAATTTATCAATGTTTTAAAATGTCTTAATTCATAAATACTCTAATATAGGAAGGAAATTTATTTTTATTTAATGAATTGGGAATTAATACCTTACTTGGAGTAACCAAAGGATAATTTCAATATTCGAGAGTAACTTTTAGTAAAATAAGATGCTTAACTATAGAAATAATTAGTTGTGTGGTATGTGTAGCTTTTATAGAGTATTTTTTAATGGGTGATGTTTCTGGTGTTTATTCTTGGGGAGAAATTGGATACATCAACATTAAAGGGGAAGTATCAGTATACCCAGATTATTTATCCATTTCATCACCTTTTTTCTGTAAATATAAGCATTATTGCTTAATATTTCTCTCAGTCTTGGATGATTAGGAATCAAATTCCCTATAAAAAGAATATATACTAATGGATTATAATTAAAAAAATAAAAATTAATTTATATATAAGAAAATGATTATATTTAACAATCTTATATGATATTTTAGTGAGAGTGGATCAAAATATGGTGTCTAAATCCAATGAAAAGGAAATATTGTTGAAGATTTCTGATTTCCCTATATTGGAGTTATGTCTCAAATATCCTTTTCTTCCTACACTGTATCAATTTGGTTTTTGTGATTTATTAGTGATGTTTAACAAAAATAGAATCGTCCTCTACTTAAATAACATCCTTTTATTTGGAGAAGAAGGTTCCCTCTCTGTGAATTCTAGATCTTTAACTTCTAATATTGAGTATTTTATAAGAGTATATTTTTTATTCTAATTAGTAAATTTCTCGTCCAATTAGAACTCTCCATTTTATTTTGACATCTTTTAGAGATTTATGGATGATAAAAACTACAAAATTTTAATAAAATATTGGTTACTCATATTGGTTATTTAATTAAGATGGGTATGAATCAATTAAGATAGATTTCACTATTTACATTATCTGAGTAGAAAATAATCAAATATGTTATACAATTTCTTAAAAAACTCGTCAATATATATAAACATTCATATTATATAGTAATTGTTTTTGTGTGTTTTTCAATCTATCGATTAATATGAAATTTTCACATTAGTTATATTTATACTATAATAGTATCATCGATTTAATTGTCGTTCAGTAGAATTCACATTGAATTTTTATTTCATATAATGATTTCATATAAGATAATTTGATTATTTAAGATGTTGATGAGATCATCTCTTCTTGAGCGGATATGTGGAGTCCCTTAAAGAACATAATTCCCTCCATGGAAGATTATGAAGGTCAATCTTTAATCAATCAATTATCTCATAGTCCCACTCTTCTTCCACAATGGAGGTCCATAAATTTTATTCATAGAGGTGTATGTGGATATATTTTTATTGTATATTGGTAGAACCTTGATATTTTATGACATATTTCTATGCAATTATATTAAATTTCTTGGATAACATGAAATAAATGTAAATTGATTCTAAATGAATCATAATAATGTTTAGAACTATATTTTTTTAATTGGATGAATGAATAGTAATAAAAAAATTATTTGGATTAAATTTAGTGGTTTATGTAATTAAAATATATTTCGAAATAAGTAGACTATTTTTGGTAGTGTTCATACGCTTCAAGAATATATTTTTCATTAAAAATTATTATTTTGAAAAAATAATTTAAATATTTTTTTACACTTTTAGAAAAAATTTCTGAATGAATGAACTTATTTTTTTAAATCGTCATGTTTAAATTAGATTTTTTAGTCTTTATAATTTTCTGAAAAGATTTATTTTTGAGTAATAAAGAAAAATACCATTTTTATTGAAAACTGCCTTTTTTATAATGAATTTAAGATGTTCAATTTAATTTAATTTTTATTAAATGTGAAATTGCTTAATTTATATTATTATTAATAAAATTTTGAATCATTATGATGAAGTTAATGTAGTATGTTTAGTATAAAATTTTCTTATACTTTAGAAAACAATTTTTTTGGATAACTACTTCTGAGCATATTTTATAGATTCAATTTAACCATAAATTAGAAAATTATATAAACGATATTTTCAAAAATTTATTCCATATTTGGAATAAATGTAATATTTTTTCAATGAGGCCACTTTGATGTTTGGACATATTGAGTAGTAAAAATAGTAAAAATTTGTAACTGTGTTTAATGTTAAAATTAGTTTACTGGGGGGTGTTAAACCAAGAGATAATGGAATGATTTACTTTTAAATTTTTTAAATGATATTTCATTTCAATATTTTGACCTAATACAATCCATAATTTATAACCACTATCCGTTTGGTATAATTTTCGTTGATTATTACTTGATTATATTTAAATCATTTATGAAATTCAATGTTTGTATTCTCCCACACGTATTAAAGGAAACCTCTCATTTCTCATCTATTAAACTCATTGGGATATATAGCATAAAAAACTAATAAAATATATAGTTAACATCCCCTTTAATGAATTTATGTTTTTAGGGTTATTAATGGACAATTACAAGGGTCATTATGAAATGATCTGAAGGAGGCATAGTAAAGAAGAGGTAATCATCATTCTCAACCTCTTTAAATTTCTTTCTTTTTTAGACTTTTATAAATCTATGGTAGTAATATTTAAGAAAAATATTTAGTGTCATAAATATACATAGTTTTTATTATGATTATGTAACCACCAATATAAACCCTCTATTCCATAAAATGGAAAGTGAAATTATCATTCATGCACACATATGGGCTACCACCTCCATATAGTGATAAAATTCATTTTCCACCACCATATTTAATGTATGGTTATTATGATGGGTTAAATGTTTATGTATTATATTTATTATATAATTATTGATTTTATGTTATAATATCATATCAATATCTATATATCAATATCATTTGAAAATCAATAACAACGCTCATGCAGTTGTGTGGACTACCCCTTCTACCGAGAAATGTGATTTGTTTTTCAAATATTCTGTACATGGATGATATTAAGAATAAATTCAATGAAAAAATATGATATAATTATTATCCAATAATGATGAATTATTCTTTAATTTTTTACTCTATTTGTTGAAAATTGTAAACTATGTTCATGCGTACATACGGCATACTACCACAATGAATGGTGTAATTCATGTCTCTATATGTACATTTTATTGATGGAAATATTTATATATATATTTAATCAATTTTATATTTGTATCATTATTAACATATTTGGATATAATGTAACCATGATCAAAGTAAAATGACTAGAACTACTAAACTAAAATTCTCATTCAAAACAAAATAGTTAACACCCAGAAACAATAATCTTAAAAAGGAATTTCTGATAAATGGGTTTTGAGATATTATAATAGGATAATATTTGATATTATAAGTATGTAAATTATTATATAATATAATTATAAAAATTTGAATTTTATTTTATAGTATGTTAGTGTGATTTCAAAGAAAGTTAAACTTGTGGTATTCAATTTATATTAAAATCTCATTGTTTATCAAGATTATGTTTATAATGATGAAATTTTTTAACCTATATCTAAATAATCAAATAAATTTTATTCATTGATGGTTATTCTTTTGGATTAAAAATTTCTATTTCATTTTTCCCTATATAAAAACACATGATACTAAAAAAAATTTATCTGAATTGTATTTATTTCTATCTCTACTTAAAAATAAATTTTCTTCCATATCCATGTTTAATAAAATGTTTTCATGAATTTATTTAATAATATAATTTTTTTTATATATTCATTTAAAACTATTTTTACCTTTTTAATTTTTTAAAAGGAATAGTTTCATCTTCTTCTGGATGGGGTGTTTTTTTTTCTTTGTAAAAAAATATGAAATGATTTATTTTTTATCCACCTGTAATGAAGAAAAGTTTCAACAATCATCACTAATAAATTATTTGAATAAAACATTTTTAGTCTCCAAGTTTATTTTTAGGGAAACTTTTTTCTTTAATATTTATGATTTTTTTATATTTTTAATAAGTTATTTCAAAATTAAAATGGTATTTTACTATAGAAATACTCTAAGTGATATTTTATAAGAATATTAATTTTTAAATTAATATATTTATATTCTTTATTCTTTTTTAGGGACATGATTGAAGGATCCTATATTTATTATTTCTTTATATATCTTAAGATTACTATGATAAGTTCTTTGTGAGACCCATTTTCATTTGAAGAGTTATGTTATGATAAAATGTTGGAGTGTTTAAGATACCAATCTCCATATTATGATTTATGATATATGAAGAATGATATATGATATGTTGGAACACATATAAATTGATTATGATTATGTGATGGGTGGAACCAAAATTATATATCCATTCCGTTAATTGGGTAAATACGGATATCCTATCAGATAATATGGTCTGGAATAAGGAGTCAACATAGTTTAGTAATAGAATATATCCACTATTATTATATTCAATGTTTAACTTGACATGGGTTATGATGGAATTGGATGTGAACCCAATGAAATATGATTGGTTTTGTTGTGTTTCTGGACCTATGATATTATTGTTTATTATTATGTGTATTCTATAAAATTATGTCATAAGAAAATTATATTCCCTCACTGATCATATTATTTTATTACATTATAATTCTTGTATTATAAACATCCATGATTTATTCCATTAATAGATATTATGAACTATGATATAATGGTTATGGTTTTAAAATTTTAATATCATGTTATCATACCATTATTCTCATTCAATTCCTAAATGATCATTGATATCTCATTTGTTAACCCTTACTTAGAATCTGATCTCACCCATAATTTTAATTTTATTTCCTTAGTTTATGAATAAATGTTTTTGATATGATATATATATGAATTTTTATAGTTATAAATTATATTTTTAGACAATTTGTATATATTTTATGAATATTTTATTTACGTTTTCAGATTCCCATGAAATTTAACCTTTGCGATTTTAGCATGGATCATATTTTATTAAATGAATATTCAACTATTAAGATGTAATATCTATGTATGGAATGAGTGGAACTCGACAGTTTTCATGAGAGTATGGTTTAGATGCCTTTGAAAACAAGGATAATAAAACATTAGTTAGAAACCTTTAGATAATAATATGTATTCGAAAAAATACTATGTTATAGTAAATACAGGAGTGTGGTTTTCCATTTAAAACATACTTATTATGACACTAAAAGGGGATGCAGTTTTGGAAGAGATATATCTTGGGATAATTAGCATGAAAATAGTTAGCCAAGTATATATCGACATTCACCCTAGTTCAGGGTGGGAATTTTTTTATAGTGCACTTGTTTTTCTAATCTTGGTTGATATTTGGGTTTACTCATATTTTATTTATGAACCGTTTTGACCAATATGAATCGATTTTGAGAATAATGACATAGATAATTGTAATGTGTCTAAGATTGAAGATAAGGATTCATGATTTACATATCCTATAAATTATTTTTTTAGGATTACGTGATTTCACACTGTGATTATAGTTGATCACAGTATGATTTTTTATTTTAGTTAATGGATAAAACATAAAAGAACCACTATAATGTTGAATGTGAAGAAAATTAAATGATTTTTATCTAGTGAAACCAAATGTTATGGGAGAAGAAATGAAAAATCTTTTTACTAGGATTAAATAACGTTCTAAAGATATAAATTATGAAGATCTTCCAAATAATAAAAGGATAGAACAACGTTCTATCATGTCCATCAAGATTTAATATCCACCATATTTTACTGGGTCTATTGATCCCCTCATTGTAGAAAAATAGAGGAGTACCATTGAAAATTTATTTTTATGTTATATAATGACCTGTACATGAATTTTTTAAACTATTTATCATTTGGAAAGTTAAACAAATTAAATGTGGAGACCTATTATGAACATTAGTAACGGATAGAAATTGACTATATGTAGTGGGATTACTTTAATAGATTATTTTTCAATATGTAATTTCCTTTTATCTATCATATGAAAATTGAGAAGAAAATCCTTGATCTTATGTGGAATTATGATGAATCAAAGAGTACATACGTAGAAAATTTTATATGAATTTTGAGGTAATCTTATGGCATTATCATCCTAGTTGAAATTAAGATTGATAGATTCTTTAGTTGGGAAAGTTAAGTCTCCGAAGGGTGTTTCCCATAATGGAAATCAGTAGAAATGAAGAAATATTTCTATGTGCTATAAATGTGGAAAAGGATATTGGAGTTACCCTATAATATCCTGATTACAATATGAAAAGAAATATAGAATATAAAGATAATTCTAATAACAATGATCATAGAGAGATTAATATGATATTTTCTTTACGGTCGAAGTATAAAAGGAAACATGGAAGAAATTCTATAAATGATACTAGTAAATATTTTAATCATTAAAATTAAGGTCTCCAAGAAATAAAACATCGAATTAATCAGTATAAAATGATAGATAATGGTAGAGAAAAATCATCACGTAATCCACCACCCACACTCTAGTGTCTCAAATGAAAGTAGTATGGGAATTATTCTAACTAGTGCTCAAATAAAAAGGATAATGAGGATGAAAAATTCTATAATCCTATTAGGAATAGATACAAATAGAAATATCACATGATCACTATTGTTGATGTGAGGTAGGATAATGAAGTGTCTAATGGTACAATTGTCATCCACTCTAGAACAACTACTCTATTATTTGATTCTAAATGTACCCACTATTTATATCAGACGAATTTACTAAGGGTATTACAAGAAATCCCCAATTATTAGATATTTAATTAGTAGTAGAAAAACTAAATTTATGAAGATCACGTTTCAAGTATATGATTCTTCTTTGATTAAAGTTTGGGGGAATGTGATTCATGCAAATCTGGTTATTATCCTTCATGTTAAATTTGATGTTATCTACAGAATAGATTCGATTTATTTACATAAATACAACATAATCAACTAAGAATGGGAAGGAATATTTGATATTATTATCTATAAATTGATCATATATTAGTGAAATAATATATTTAACTTAAAATGTTAATTATATCCACTATACGGGTCTGGATTTATATTAAATTAGGGGTTTTGAATCATATTGTTATGCGATGATTATCCTCAAATAAATTCCGATTTTATGGGAGTATATTTATTTTCATGAAGAGTTTCCTAGTCATCATCCAAATTTCAATTTTGTGTTTATAATATAACTCATATCTGATATTACTCTTATTTTAATATATCATTATAGAATGGGCATGATTGATATTTGGGAATTGAAGAAGAATCCCAATGTGAATATTGGTAAGTGAATCTTTTTAGCAATTGTTTCACCTTAGAGTATAAATGTTCTTTTTGTTAATAGGAATTATAGATCAATTAAACTCTAAATTAATTATTTGGAACATAAAATGAAAACAATCATGAATAAATATTTAGTACCCTATATTTTTTATTTGTTCTATCAATTATAATTAGGTAAATATATTTATAAGAATGATATTTCAAAGAGATGCTATCAGTTGATGGTCAACTATGAAGAAATAATCAAGAAAACCTTTTATATGATGCATGGAAACTATGAATTTATAGTGAGGCCTTTTGGTCTAGCCTATTCTGCCATGATCTTCATAGATTTAATGTATAGAGACTTTAGAGCATACCTTGATCTTTTTGGGGTAGTCTTTATAGGTGATATTATTATATATTACAAGGGAAAAGAAGATCTTGAAGGTCACCTGGGGATTTTTTAAGTCCATATTTATGGAGAAGTTTTATGGAAAATTTTCTATGTGTGATTTTTGGTCATGGAATTTTTTTGGGATATATAGTCTCAAGAGATGTTGTTTCAGTTGATCTATCAATGATAGAAGTTATTAAACACTGTCCCCGACAAACCAATTTGACCGATATCTATATTTATATTAGTTTAAATGAATATTATTAATGTTTTTGGGTAATTTTTCATTATATTATAATCCTCTTAATAATTTTACTCCATTGGGGGGAAACATTCATTGGATATATGAATTTGATGAAAATATTGAGGAATTAAAGGTAAAGATAGTCAGTAAACCTATGCTTAAACTACCCTATGGTGGAGAAGGTTCTGTAATCTATATTGATGAACCAAATTAGGGGTTTGGATTCATACAATTTATAATTACATGGTTGTAGATTATGCCTCTATAAAACCAATGGTTCCAGAGAAAATTTTTACAACTCATGATTAAGAGTCAACTGCATTGATATTTTAAATTAAATATATATAGGAATTATCATTATGAAGAAAAACATGATATATATACCTCTCATAAAATTTTATAGTATATATTGTCTCAGAATTATATGAATATTTTAAAGAGAACATGATTGGATTTGATTAAATATTATGGGTTTTCAATACAATTCCACCATGGGAATGTGAACAAGGTGGTCGATAATTTGAGTTGAATAGATCGTGATTAATTATCTTGGACGAGGATCCAAAAATATATAATATTTATGGATTTTTATGGGATGTATATTTAAATCCAGAATTATGTTTAAAATCATATCTTACTCAAATGAGTGTTCAACCAACATTCCAAGTGAAGAATTAAGAGGCATAGGAGGAAGGTGTAAAGTTGAAAAAAGGGTATGAAATATTTTGAAGCTAAAGATTAATTATATGTTATATCTAAAAAATATTTTATGAAGTATATGTTTGATGAAGCTCATATTTCATCATTATATATTCGTCAAAGACGTATGAAGTTGTATAGATATCAAAAAGAGTATTTTTGGTGGGGAAACATGAAGATAAATATTTCAGATTATGTAAGTTGGTTCTTAGTATATCTGTAAGTTTTGGTTGAGTGATAGAAGTGTATTGTTATTTTATAACCATTACCCATACCATAATGGAAAATAAAAAACAATTCCATATATTTCATTGTTGAACTCCACAATGCATCAAAAAAATAATGATATTTGGGTTTTATTTGATCTCCTTACAAAGTCATTACACTTCATTTAAATTAGATAATATTTTTATATTGATCATATTTCCATTATATACATTGATTACATGTTATGGTTTCATGGATTACTCAATTATTTTGGAACTGAACATAATACCAAGGTTACCTCAATATTCTGGAAAAGTATTCAACAAGATTTAGTTCTGGAGTTATGTTTATGTACTAGTTATCATCCTCAGACCTATTTTCAGTTTAATAGAACTATTATAACCCCATAGGATTAGTTGAGGTCTTATATTATGGATTTCAATGGTTGCTGAGATAAAAAAAGTTCTCTATTCATGTTTTACTAAAATAATATCTATCCCAATAGAATTTAGATAGATCCATATGAATATTATTATTGAATGAAGTGTAGAAATTTGATCTTCTAAGAAGAATTTGTAGACTGATAAATATGGGGACCTGATCTAGCTAAGGAAATGATAAAGAAAGTCAGATCCATTCAACAAAAAATCGAGGCATGTCAATGTTTATATAAAAGTTATGATGACAATCATTAGAGAAAAAGGAATTACATTTTTTTAGGAATCTATTATTTTATATTTGTCCAGGGATTACGGTCAAGGGAATAAAAAACAATGAATATCTAAGAACTAGTTATATAATACCCTTTGAGATTATTTATCATGTAGGAATAATTTCATATAATCTAATTATTCTATTAAACCTCTTAAAAGATCACAATGTGTTCTATGTGTCTTCCCTAAGGAGGTACATACCTGATATTTCACATGTACAAATATCAAAGGTCATACCAATATATAATTATCTTTCCTATGAATAACAACTATTATAAATTGTGGATTATGTAGAAAACGTTATACGGAACAAGATTACTCACATAGTTAGAGTTCTACAGTAGAATCAGAAATTCAATGAAGCTAAATAAGAATACAAGGATGTGATAAAATTGAGATATAATCATTTTTTTCATTGTAGTGATTTAATTTAAGGGGAATAATTTATGTTAAGTGGGGTAAAATGTATTACTTGAATATTTAATGATATATTTCTCTAAAAATGAAGTTTATTTCTTTGATAGCTTGCAATAAACACAAACCCAAGTCAAAATGGACAAGAATATAGTATACTATTAAAAAATAGCCATTAAATTGGTGGAATGAATTATAATTACCACATTTTTAATATTATATTTATAAATTACTAAATAAGAAAATATAATAATAAATTATTAGGAATTTTTTACTAAATAATTTTTATGTTTCAAAAAAAAAACATTTTTCCTCCAAAATGACTTTCAATTATTTTTGAGAAAAACTAAAATAATTTTTTCCACTTTTAGAAAACATTAATTTAAAAACAAAATTAAATATTAAAATCATCATGTCAAAGCTATCTCAGTGGGAGATTTTGATAATTTTTTGAAAAGATTTATTTTTCGATTAATAGAGGAAAATACAATTTTCTATTGAAAACTGCCTTTTAATTTTAAGCATTTGCAATGATACATTTTATTTTAAAAAAATTTTGAATGAAAAAATATTTAATTTATATTATTAATAAATCAATTATGACCATTATTATATATATATTTTTGGAATTTGTTAAAAAATCTTTTAATAACAAAGAATTTGTTTTCTTAGAATTTTTTTCATTGAATTTATGATATTAATTTTCAATTAAATTTCCCCAAATATTTGAATGTAATATGATAATATGTGTTTTATATTTGTAATCTTCATTTAAAAATTTGGTAATTATTTATTTTAGTTCTTTTTTAGGATTGATAGAATAAACAGTCGAAATTTTTCAGAGTGTCTTTAGTTAAATTTTGTTAATCCAGCAAGGGGGGGATTAAATCAAGTGAAAAGGGTAATTTTTATAATTTAACTTGTGTAAATACTATTTATAAACATAACTATAAAACATAACATCCAATATTCTAAACCCATACCATTTTGAATCATTTTTCTTGAGCATGTAATTATTATATTTTAATATTTTAAAAAATTACCAGTTTGTCCTCTCCATTTCTATTATTGAAACAATGTTGTGCCTCAAAGATTACCTAACCTCTACAAATTCTCTTCCAAACATACCTATACATGTATTAGTGTGTTTTTTATTCTACAACATCCTTTTCAAGTGTCTTTACGAGAGGATATAAAGGTGATATACCAAAGAAGATTAAACCATCCTACAAAACATGTTTTAATTTATTACTTCTTATACCTCATATATATATATTTTATTTAACATAAAATAATATAATAAGTATAATTATTATACTTATATGTTATTATTATAATAGAAACGTTAATATCCACCGTTTATTCCATTAAATTGGAAGTGACCTTTTTTCATTGACATACCCTTGAACTACTTCATCCACATAGTGACACATTTCATTTTCTATCACCATCATTCATGGATAATTATTATGATGAGGTAAATATATATGTAGTATATTTAATAAATTTTTATCTTCTATATTAATAAATTGATTTCTACCTTAATACCTTTCCAACAGTTGGAAAGTTATAACATTGCTTGGGTATACATGTGGGCTAAAAGCTCTATGAGGCGATTTGATTTGTTTTTCAATTCATATTTACATGGATGGTCATGTGGATTTTTTTAATGAATATATATGATATATATAGTATATATGATATAATTACTTTTATTTAATGGTGAATTACTATTTAACATTGTTTTATTTAATCTATCAAAAAGTCAAAACAACATTCATGCCTTCAAATGACATATTGTTCCATGAATGATATACTACATTTTCTGTATCTAACATTATGTATGAATCAATATATATATATATATTATGATATTTTTATGATCATTAAAATTTTATATATCATAAAACCATTATAAAACTTCGAGGACTAAAATGACCGAATAAAAAGTTTCTTGAATAATGAAATTGTTAACACCTAGAAGTGACTATTTAGAAAAATATTAATAAGTGAGTGTTCATATATTATAAGTGGATAATAAATGATATGTATGTATATGATTTCATTATATGAGTACAATAAATTTCAATTTATTATCCATGAGGTTATATTAACTTTTTTAACACACCAAACCAGGAGACAATGAAATGGTGCCCCGAGCTGATTAGTCACATGGCCTCAAGTGTGCCTCCCCATACACTAGAGGCAGCTGACTAGTAGTGAGGGTTATAAGGTGGTATTTGTGGGCAAGTATTTATTCTATATTAGTAGTAAATACAGTGGAAAACTGCAAAATAAGGTCGAAGAATTTGATAACATTAGGTAACTAATAATAACTAAATGAATAATTATGCATGAATACGATCCAATATAAAACGACATAAATATTTTTATAAATAAAATAAAAATGAAAAAAATAAAAAAAGGATATAAATAAATAATGAATCCAACACTATATGGGTAGCCTGAGTACGTACTCAGTTGCAACTCCCATGACCGACATGTCTATAATAAAAACAATATAGAGAACAGACCGTGATTCTGAATCTGCAACCATGAAGTATGTTCAGGTACCAAACGAAGACCCAATTTGGGTGTGAGATAAACCCAGTAGGCCACCCATGAAGGTGTCTAATTCAATATATTCTGTGAATATAAAATATAATTGTTTTTAGATATATCATTAAGACAATAAATAGTTAAATGTTAACAAGTCGGGCATGGGTTCCTCAAAAGACACATGGTCGACCATAAATTCTTTGGCCAATTTCGAAACATGTATGAATACACATAACCATGTATGTGATAATATATATATATATATACTTGTATATATATATATTCCCTATATACATAATAAATTGTATATCCATACATATAGATGCTTAGTACTAGCCTAGACCCTAGGTATAACTCAAGCATTCATATACAATCATAAGAGTATCCTAGGGTAATAAGGGAGACCATTCCTTGGCATCATGTATAATATTGTACACCATACCAAGTATCATAAAAAATATAGGACTCCATGAAAGGAATCATGAGTAATAATTAGAAGGGTCATTCCCATCATCTCAATGGAGGGGTTGTGAAATGTCATGTCTAGTAACCCAAGGGAAGGGGAACACCATGTCCAATATATTCAACCAAGGGAGTTTGGATATCTAAGTACACTACCATAACTAAAGAAACTATGTAATAATCTAGTATAAATTTCTTCCACTTTCCTTATTTTCTAGTTTCCATAGAGTTCAATAAATAATAATCCTATATTGCATAAGGCCTAGTGGTACTTTACTAATATAACACATTTATTATTTAAAAATATTCCATGGGAATATGTGTTCTATAATATAAATCTTGGATAAGATATGCATTCAAAATCGGTTTCAATTATTCCATGAAATCAGCCAATCCATTTATAAGAAACATAAGTCCATGAAAAATAATCAATACATAATTCAATTCAATTTAATTTATAAGTTTTCTCGATTGAAAAACATAAATAAAAAATTAATATATCATTGAATAAGGGGTTCATTAAATAAATTAAATTTTAAGAAACCATTTATAACATTCCAATGCATTTGAAGATCATAGCTAAGGGGTTGGTTTAATCACTATTCAGGGATAATACAAAGCATGATATCGAACTCACCATAAGAGGTGGATCGGGTTGAGGTACCCGTACTAAAATCATGTAATAGGGTTGGTCATAGTATAAAAATTTAATTTAATTAATTTCAATTTTAAGAAGTGGAAGAAAAAGGTCTTCAATGCATCAAAATTCCACATGCTATAAATGAGGCGACTTTTATGGGAAAGAACATATACCACTTACATTATTCAAAGTATTCTTCTTTAATACATTATTAGTATTTGATAAAATTACGAATAAAATAAATATGAAGATTTGAAAAATTACTTGAAAATAGGGTAAATGAGATCTCATAGATTTTTCATTACGTAGAGCGAGGTATACTAAGGAAGGAAGATATAAGTTTCAATAAATTATCGATAGGATTCCAACTCACCCAAATTGTTTAATTATGTCCATTAATGAGGGATAGGGTTACCCATTGAATCTTAGCGAGGAATCGAAAGAGATATCCCATGGGAGACTGCTGTGAGATTGGAGGAGAGGGAAAGATGGTAGGATGAGATAAAAGAGGTAGGGGAAATATTATAAATTACACTAATTTAATGATCAACATGGTTTGGTCACACATTTTGTATAAACATATTTTAAACATATAGTACTACTACCTAGGTATCAGTAAGCATACGGGCTAGGAAAATTATTTTCCAAGCCATGTGCAAGATGTGGGCTACCCTATATAGTTTTTTAAAGACATCCCATATGGTCGTACGACCTAGATTGTGTGGTTGGAAAAACCATTGGAAATCCTTTGAACCGTTGAACATGGATATATATTTTACCAAAAATGGATGCATAGATTCATTAAACCATGTCCCTATAAAAATGGGATGCACTGTTATCCCTAACCATGCCCAGTTTTTTTCCATTGTCCATTTCTCTTGAAACTATATTTTTGGAACACATTGGTTACAAAAAAATTCATATAATAGAAAACATCTTTCGAGATTTAAACCCAATCGAAAAAATCACTTTTATGTGTTGCAATGATTAGATACACATTCTGTGGATTAGGTAAAGATTTGGCCAATCCACAAAATGAAAAGTTAAAATTTTCAAGAAATTTTTATCTAGTTAAAAAAGAAGATTTTACAATATCCCTAGTTTAGAATTTTTTTTCCAAAAGAAGCATTGGGGAAATAATGAAAAAATCACCCTGCCTACTTAGATTTGGAATTCATTCTCAAATAACAACATTGTATTTCTCATGACATGCACCCATAAGTGTTACTTGAAACACATATTACTTCTGTTTCTAAATATCAATCTCACACTCATATTTACAATGGAGATATCAAAAAAGTGCTTAATAGAGCCTTTATACCTTGAGACATGATCATATCATTGTATATTTAACATTATTCATATACCCCTTCCCTCTATATTCATTCCATGCATAATTACAAGATACAACACTACCACAATCATAATTTCCTATTGAATCTCAGAAATGGAATTCTAACAATGCTCTCGGTAGGATAATCAACTGGTGACTCATGGTTGCACACAATGAATCATATCCTGGTCCTTGATTACATCAAAATTGTCAAATACAGATCCACCATTCATTAACTAGTTCTGTAATATTTTCCATTAAAATTCTAAACCGAATTTTTGAATGCACTCATATTCTCTAATTATAGATCGAATGCGGTTCCTTATCAACCAAATTGAAATTACCAAATAATTCATAGTTGATCTATCCTCGATCGATTATTCCAAAAAATTCTATGCTTAACTACCAAATATTGTAAACACCATTTTTGGTGCCTTTATTGAAATGTTTAATGAGGTTAATTTATTCCAAGGTCCATTTTATTCATTTAGAGCTTGCTCACCAATGTTTTTACTTTTCATCTAGGGATGTATCCTAGAAAAATAATCCTTGATCAAAAAAGTCATCGTACTATAACACTAGTACTAAATCATTTTCAATATAGCATATAGGGATCTTCATTAGGTAAGTATCAGCTGTGCCTAACCATAAGTCTGAGGAAATCATGGGTTCAACTAATTAAGTTCAAGGATATGATACAATGTAGTCCATATTTTATTATTTATGATTGAAACATTAGTACATATCCTAGGCGTATACACAGAAGAACCACTAATTATCACCCAAGGATTCATCTCACCTAATGGTCATGTAAATGAATTTTTAGGTGTGTATGAGTGTGTCCAAGGTGTTCCTAATCAAGAATCCATGTTTCTGTTAGGATAATAATTCTATTATAGGGATCAAAGTATATAGAGAAGTTAATTCACAAATAACCAGTAGACTACCAATATTTTTTGAGAAGCCCAATATTATTTAGTTTCAATTATGAAGGCTCTAAAAAGTAATATAACTATCCAATGATCAGTTTATGAAATAATTATCTCACATGAGGGTTTATTAATCATAATAGAAGTCCATTTAATTAGGTCAGTTTGTATCTAAAAATATCCCAACATATATAAGATGATGTCAAGATAGTGGGCTTGACTGTTTGTGAACTAGATGAACAATAAAAAGTTAACGATGGTTTCCATCAAGAAGAATGTACAACTCTATTGATCCTCAATTCATCAAAATAGGATGTACTTTACATAAAAAAACCCTTAGAACATTTTCTCAAAACAGTGTGTGACCGAGTCCAACTACAAGTCAACCGCCTCATGGAACCATCTACCCATGATCATACATCCTCCAAAACAGTTGTAAGGGTCACTCCCTAAACATGCATGTCATATAGAATATGACATGCCATTGAAAACCTCAACCCTCCATCAAGATATAATTATCAACATGTTAGTCGATCCAATCCAAATAAACCTATTGAAAAATGTATTTCTTAACAAATGAAATTAAATTTTGAGGCTCTATCATTTCTCCCTAATACCAATGGTACCATTGGTAGTTCTAAAAATCACCAAATCCTTATCATGACTCTCAACATTCATGATGAGATGGGTATCCCAAAAACAACCTCACCGTCATACATCCTTGCAATCCTTGACTTTCTATCGACCCATCAGCTTCCCATTTTCATATTCAAAATGATCTTAAATATGCTATATAGACTTGTTTTATCATCACACATTATTTTTAATACCCATTTACATGACCGAGACTTGAAAGCATGAATCTACAAACGTACTGACTCCAAGAATCCATTCATACCATTTCTATTTTTTAGATATAGTCCAATTCTCTATACTTACCCTGAATGGCCCGAAGGCCTTCGATTTTTGTTATTTATTTTTCTAATAATCCCCATTTTAAGGGTTTAAGTGGAACCCTAAGACTACGCATAGCCCCATGGAATAAGGCCCATACAGAACCCAATACATGACCTTAAAGTCCGAAGACCTAAAACAATTGCAACATCCTCTCCCCAACATCTGAATCTTAAGAGTGCCTAGATTCCCGCTTTGCATGGATGATCAGCTTTCATTACCCGATTTAGAACTGCATGGTGACTGGTCCCAATGGCAGTTGACATACCATATCATTCTTCCATTACCCCATGCTAATCTTCATAGTAAATGGAGGAACATGATTAAATAGATTTGATGTGATTCACCCAACATAAGGAGGGTCATAGACATCCATTTACAAGAACAGAAACTCATCCCATGAACAAGAGTATCACATGATGTTCATGATTTCAATAAGATCATCTAGTTCATGATTACCCACCTTACCCATTGGTCATTTTGTAAAATAAGAGTCCATCCTAACTCAAACAACACTCAAATGACACCTCTCATCTAAAAACTGAATGAAATAATTTTCTAAAGAAACATTACCTTAGAGGGAACAACCATAAATGGGATAACACCTTACTAAAGTAGAAATCATTGACCCTATAATTATGTCATGTCATGAAGGTCACTAATCTTACTATCCTATATTTGAACTCACAATAAAAGAAAAGGAAAATTGAGACCTACATGAAGCTTCCACGTTCCTGTACAAGGTATAATTTAACACTAACCCATAGTCTCAGGTTGAATGTAAGAACACCACATTACATTTTTTTATTCAAGACATTATAACAGTTGGATCATACTATAAATTTTAAAAAGGTTTAGATATATCAAAAAGAAATATTCTAATAACAATGGATTTTTTTTTCAAAATTCACTTATCACATTATGTAGATGAATTCATGAAATATAAAAGGAAAATAGTCTCTTAATTTTAAATCTAATCATTAAATTATTATTTATTTAACTATGAAGTTATCCCAATTGGTATAGAAAATGGAAATTCAAATTATGAGGTACATTGGAACCAACCATTTAGATTGAATTTGGAATTATAATTAATGAACTCCTTATAATAATAAAGCTTATATGAAGGTAAATGGTATTTTTTTGTTAAAAAGTGGATTGGTTTAGTATGATTCCACCAAATATTTATATGAATCTCATAAAAGTTTATACTAACACATTATATAACCATCCCACCTAGTATGAGTATACTCTCATGGTGTCAAGTAGTAATGAATAAATGACATGGTTGACCTATGAGGGTTATGCTATTTTTATTCTAGATTTAAAAACACCCTTAGGGGTTTTATCTCATAAGCAACATTCCACAACTGAACCACTTGGTTCTAGTTGCGCATTTATGGATTCAATCATATGGATCCTCATTCCCATTTAGTATAGGTACAACAGTTCATAAAGGAAACCAATTTCTTTAATAATTTTAATCCTTTATATATATATAGTTGTTATAGTTTAGTTAGATGATTTACCATTCCCAAATTATAAATACAGTTTCCTTCATACGTTGTAATTGGAAATCATGTAACTAAAACTCAGTTTTCACCTTTGGTGCCCAAATATTTCAAATTCATGTTTAATAATTTGTTTATATGGGTTTCCTTAATAATTTTTAAAGTTCCATACACTTTATAAATTGTTAATGAATACCATTTAATTACAATAAATAAAGTTTCATCCCATGAAACCAATGGTACAGTGATAAAAAATGTTATATTTTGTTAATTAAAGTGCCACTATCAATCTATATGGGAATAAACCATTCATGTTGATATAGAAACTTTAGTAAGCAATAATAATTTTTTAATTTTAATTATCCTGCAATCACAAAAAAATACGTTAGCATACTAAATTTTTTCACATTAATGGCTTATAGATGAGCATGCAGATAATTCAAATAAGGAACATCTACCAAGTATCTAGAAATCAATAAATGAAACTTACATTGAATGGGATATCTATGTAATTTTAATCTCTATGTGACTAAAATGATGCTTGAAAACACATCTTCTCATTCTATACCAAGACAAGTGGTGAATGGCATGAATCCATAAATCAATAACTAGTGGAAGTAAAATAATCACCCATAATAAAATAATCTTCAACTATAATTATAAAAAAAATGGAAAAGAAGGATCTGATATGGATTTTTTAATGTCCTGACCCAGGACCCACTAAAACGGTCCTCCAAGATGGTCAACACCAATGCCTCAAGCATGCTGCCACATACACCAGATGATACCGATGAGCAACAAGGGCCTAATTGTGATACAATAGGGAGATTATACCCTATTGATTAACAATAAATATAGTAGAAGAAATAATATATAAAGGAGTAATAATAATGTAACAATGGGTAACCAATAATAATTGAATAAATAATTATGCATGAACATACTACAACGTACAAAAATAGGCATACAACAGGAAATACCATAAATAGGACCAAACTGACTACGAGAAATAAATAAATAAAAGACCATAACCCTAGAAGATAAGACTGTGCACATGGTGAATTACTACTCCCAACCCCCATATCTTAATGAAAATAATAATGATTAAAAACAATGATCTCAAAACTACAACCATGAGGTCTGTGTAGGTAACAATCGATGGACTAGATAGGGTGTGAGATAATATCCATAGGACACAATCAATGGTGACAAAATATATATAGTCTGTGAATATAAAATATAGTATTGAGCTAAAATACCAGTAATATAATATATAATTAAATTTATATAAGTCATGATTATGTTCTTTAAAGGACACTTGGCCGACAATACAAGCTTTAGCCTAAGCCATAATACCTTTGAAAACATGTCACCATCTATATAGGTATATATATATATATACATGTGTGTATCTATATATATTTATTACATATGTAAGAACATATATATCCATATAAATAGATACATTGTTCTAGCTATGACCCATGTTGAAGCTCATGCATCCATGTACAATCATAAGAGTCTCATAGGATACTATTAATTAATTTTCATTTGTTTTTAGTTTCTTACCTTCCTATATTGAATTTTACTTATATAATTATTTTAATGGGATGTGTTTCAAATTATTACATTTCGATATTGTATATGTACTTCCATCTATGTTTTTTTTATTATATGGTATGTGTATTAAATTATATACCATTCCATAATTATTAATCAGATTGAATCATTATTGATGGCCCTATAATTTACCAATATTTATCATTTGAGCTAAAAATTTTATGTTTCATTTCCATAGGATTCCAATAAGTCTAATTAGAATTATTTACAGTTAAATACTAGGTGGAAGAAAGTTATTACCGTCTAAGTTATTTAGAAAAACAGAAGTTGTAATTAGTGTATTCATTTATAAGATAAGACTCATGTATGTATCTTTCTTACCAAGACTATAGTACTCTAAGTCTTTCAAGATTCGATTACTTGTAATCATACCAATGTAATTTATAGGAGGCATCAAATCTGGGCTATCTGGGGTCAGGTTGCTAAATATTTTGCGTATAAAACATTAAAAGTGATGGAAGATATTTGGGGATAAATGTAAAATAAATCATGGAAGAATATGTTGTCAAATCCTTCTAATTTTCTGGGATTCAGTCATAGTATTGAATATTATGATGACCTTTAAGGATTTTTAATAATAAAATAACCTACATTTAACATTGGGTGTTATTATTTAGGCTTTGTTAATTAATTTTGTATTTGTTCATGTAAAGTTTTATTCATTTTTAGAATTATATTTTTTAAAAATATTTATTTTGGTTAATGTTTAATGATAGGAGGAATATATTTTTTAACTTTTTATGATTATTTGATCTATTATTATTTAATTTTAATACTCTAGGAATAATGTTTTTTCCTTGAATATTTATAATTTGGAAAAAAATATGGTATTTTGGTGACAATTTATTGAATGATGAAATTATATCTATAATGTGAGATTATTTTCTTATTTTCATAGACTAGATGGTAAATTGTTTACTAAACTTTTTGAAAAGGATTATGAAACAAAAAATTTATTCCAATTAACTCCATTTCTAAGGAATCAATGGTCGTTAAACCGATCACATATTTACGGTTTTTTTGTAGTCAAATTTTTCATGAACAAGTATCTATAACTCAATATAAATCACTGGGAATCAGTTTTATATTCCATGTCAATATTCTCATGTCCCCTAAATGTTATCCTTATATGGGAACTTTAATTAAAGATATTTTAGGAATCCTTTTTGTTTCTCACATTCTCTTTTCAAAGGACGTTTTATTATCCCACTGTATGATGTGGGATTTCAACAACGGTTAAACCATTAAAGACTGAGATGAAATTTCAAGGTCAAAGTGTATTTTTGTGGGTTATAATGTGATATGAAATTATTTAATATTATATTTTTTTATATAAATTTAATTTTTTCGATATCCTACTTCAACTACATCATCGAGTCTGAACAAACCCTGATATCCTATTAACATTTTATAATTTAATGTAATAGTTATAGCCCAGAAGTTGAATAGGAAAGAAACAATAGTATAAACCATATTTTGAAATATATATAAATTACATATTAAATAAAAATTCAATTATTAATTCATCTAAAATATGAACACAATTTTTTTAAATAATATATTATGCTTTAGAAAAAAAAATTCTTCAAAAATATTTTATTTGTAAAAAAACTATTATAAATAATTTAAATTTTATTTTAAAATTTTATTTTATTAAAATAATAACATTTTTTAAATAATCATATATATATATATATTATATGATGGTTATTTTTTCATTATTTTTTTAAAAAATTGATTTATCAGGGAATTCTGAAAATTATCAATATTTATTTAAATGTTTATTTTTGTTTCAAGCATTTTGAAAGTTCAATTTTTTTAAAAAAACAATTTCAATTTAAATTTATTTATTTTAAATTATTAATAAAATATCTCTGTTTAATTGAATTAAATTTATGATTAAATTTTATATATTATTTTTATACATAAAAGACATCTTTCTGAAAAAACCATATTTTATGCGTTTTTAAAGACGATCTTAAATTAATTTGTAACACTTATAAATATATATTCATTAAAAAAAATCCATATTTGGAATTAGGGGTTTTAAATTTATTAAATATGTCCCTTTTATTTATAAACATTATAAATAGTAACCATATTAAATAATTTTCATCGCAGAAAGGGTAAATAAAGTAATTAAGGTTAAAAATAATATGAGAAGGACAAAAAAATGAACCTAGAACTTGTAAAAATTCCATTAGATGAACCAATTTCATTTAAAATACATTAATAATTGAATATAATTTTTTTTCTATTTGATTTTGATTTTGATCATTATATTTATTAATTGAAAGAAAATTCAGAAATTCCATTCTCTTTTTTTTGTTATCATTAAATTTTTTACATAAGAATTAACAAAGGATATGTTTGGTTCTAAATAGTTATTTTAATGATAATTTTTTTTATAATTTTTATTTATTTATAATTTTTATTGTTGAAATAATTTCTTGAAATTCTTATGCAAGACTGATATTGTATTGATTCGATTAAAAGAAATAAAAAATAAATAATTTTGAAATTTCTAAAAACGATGTATTTTTAAAGAGTTAATGTGTCCCAAATATTTAATTGATATATATATATATATATATATTACATTTTAGATAAGTTTTGATGGATTTTGTTGTAATTCCCATTTTTTATTGATGTATTTCACATCATACGAAATGAATAGTGTAAAAAATGACTATAATAATATTTTATAATAAATTATGTTTTTATATGATCTAAAATTAATTAAAATATTACATTAAAAAAAATTAATGGGTTAGGTTTATAAAAATAAACCATTTTACATTTATAAATCATTAATCTTTTTATGGAAAAATTTTGGACCCTTAATGGGTAGAAAATTTTAATGTTGTGGTAATTGTCAACATGTGCAACAAAGAAATATAATTAAAACATTAGTTGCAAAACATAACAAAAATATTTTCATATTTTATTGGTTTAGAAAATTTTAACTCATACCCATATTATATTTAAAATATATAAATTTTTATCTAGATGTAGTTAAAAAATATTTTATATTAATTTAAATGTTTGGTAAACTCAAAAAAACCTCTCCACTTACTTGTAAAAGGGGGGACCATTATCATAATTATTGACACCAAATTGAGCCATATATCTCAACAAAATCATGTGAAGTTAACTTATTTATATCTTAATCTCTGGATTTAATTTTCTGGTGTAACACCCCAAGCTTCCATCATATGCTTCTCTTTGAATAATACAATAGTGTGCATTATACGAAACTTCGAGTTCTAATACACCACAACCAATCAAACTAGCCGTTATGAATAGTAATACTCACTTTTTGAAATTTTATACATTTTATCTTTCAAAATAGACTTCATTTTGGGATTCTTAATATCAAAATTAGCTTAGGATGAATTTTTGGTACTTTTCGGATAACTTTAATATTTTGAGGAATAGTGAAAATTATAAATTTTAATTAAAAACAACTTTTTAATCGAAATAATTAATGTTGATAAATTATGAAATTGAGTTATTTTAAAGTATAATTAGATTATATTTTTTCCATTTAATCCAATGTTGGTTATTATACATAATTTCATATTTAAACTGGACATAAGAAAGTGACAATCTTTTGATAGTTATTATTTCATAAAAACACACTTTTTATTTTGACAACGAAATTTAATTTTAAATTAATTTCTGTCACTCATGTGTTTTGAATTTAGAAAAATGGATTCCAGATTTATAATCAGGAAGTAAAAATTGTGTAAATAGGTAACTTTTAATTTTAGACATTTTGAATAATTACTTTGGTAAATATTTTATTTACCATTGTTAAAGGGTAAATCCGGTAAATATGGGTAAGAAAATAATAGTATAATAACATTAATTTTCTCTGGAACGTGTCCTAACCCTATTAGTTGATATATATCAGACCATGGGAATATTTGGGTCGATTTGGGGACCCCATGGAGCCACTTGTAAGTGAAAATGACACTTTATATTAATTAAGTTAAAATAAATACAAAAATGACAAAACCATATATCTTTTAGGAAACTTTTTTTTTACATAAAGTAATATGTGTTATATTTTCAACTATAAATATTCATTATAAAGATTAAAGTATTTAATACATAATGGTATTTTATTTATAATTTTTAGACATTTAATAATTAATGTTATTTATGACATAATAATGATGGATTATTTTCCTTATTAATGAAAGAATCAAATAATTGATATTATAAATGATAAAATAAATATAATTTGAACGTTTTGATGCCATACACGAATTTCATAGGATAATATGACATGTTATTATTTCTTAAATAATTTATTCTTAATTAAAAAAGTTTCTATGACTTTAACAAAAATCTATTATTAAATAGTGTCAAAATTGACATAAAAGAGTTTTTAAAACAAATATTATATTATAAATTGATATAATATTCTTAAAAAAACTAAGGTTCAGTAAAATGAATTATATAATGATAGGTTTATCATTAATGGACCAATTTGGGGTCTTTTGGTAGTATATAGTAATTTTATTAACCATATAATATATAATACAAAGAGACATGGTAAATGTCAAACTAATTAACTAAGAGTTAAAACTAAAAGATAAGGTTAATAAAGTGACCCAAACCTATCTAAAACATATTGGTTAAGTGGTTTAAGACCTATCCTCACCTTAAACTTTATATAATTCACGTTTTAGCCATTATAAAAATAATATGAATTTATTATAAAATAATATTTCTAGTATTTCCTAAGGTGCACCTCACCCCTCTTATAAAAGGGCACTCCCCCTTCTCACTAATTCACACCTTAAAATCCATTTTTCTCAGCCAACCTCTGCTCAAATATCCTCCAAAATTCCCTCATTGTATTCTAGAGGCCTTATTTTGATCATAAATCCAAGCTAAGGATCCCTTTTGATCAAATCAAAAGGAAGAACCCGAAGAAAAGGAAATGATTTCACCACCCTCTCAAGTTCCTTTCTTCTTCCTCATCTTCATTCTTTGTTATTTCCATTCTAAAATAATAACTCTAATGTCTTCTATATACTATGATGTTATTATAAATATGGTACAACCATATTCAATATTCTATCCATCCTTTGAATGACATGTTTCCATATGTGCGTACGTAAGGCTTACCGTCTCCACGTCGTGGTGTAATTGTTATTCAAAACATTATTATTTGGATGGGTATGATAATGATGTGTAATTGATTTAAATAATAAATATAAATGATAATTATTCTGTATATATGATATAACATCGAATTATATATAATTTTAATATCAAAAGAATGATATTGTCGCTCGTGCGTACAAACGGACTACCGCCTCCACGAATGCGATGAGATTCATTCGTCATCATATCCATTCAAGTATAATTCTCATTTGACGATTAAAAATAATTTTTAAGGACATTATATCATACTGGACATGAATAAGATACAACCTATCCATAAAAAACACGGCTTATGTAAGATAAAAAATAAAGGAAAAAAAGTAAGTTAACACCCGAAACAACGATAATACTAAGATATTATTAACAATGCAAAGTTAAAAGATCATATATAATATCTTATTAATGTATATGATTCTTGTATAATTTAATAACACTTATTTCATCATTATATAGGAGGTTAACCTACCCTCGACCAAGGAAAAGTACAAGGTAAGTTTTTATTTCACAATTTCTTTATTATCAAAGGTTGTTTATACTTAATTATATACTGAAACCTATTTATCGTCCACATACATGTTTCATAAAAATGTATTTCAAATCATTATTACTATTTTATAGACTATGGTTTAAAGTCATTAATACCCTTGTTTTAATTTTTATAAGAAGTTTATAAAGGAATCTTTTCATTATTTTCCAAACAAGGTCCTTTTTAACCTTTTCAACAGAATTAAGGTAAGAATGTCTTATTTTAAATTAAACAGCGTGTCTGGATATTTTGTGCCATTATAAAATCGCCGAAGATTCCCTTACAAGCTTATAAAAATATTTTCAATGTAAGTGCTTCCCATTATAATTTTTTGACTTTTAAATGATTTAAAAAAGAGATATTTCTCTAAAACAGTTTTGATTTCATCTATGTCAACATCTTTTGATGGATTTTAAACTTATTTGAATTTTATTTACTATGATAAAAAACTTCCATACTTTATTGAAGTTTTTATGATATGTTTTAGTGTTGATGTGATAATTTTATACCATTCATGGTTTATGGAGAAAGTATTGACATTTCATATTCTAGTATTAATAAGAATTTTTATGTTATGTTTAAACCTGTTCATATGAGGAATGCATTGGACTTAATAAGTGACGGGTGGATCCCACTGTAGCTCCTCGATACATCAGTAGGTATCATTAGAAAAACTAGTGTCTTAGCACAAGGCCGTGACAAAATCTTATTTGTAGTCTTGGCACAAGGCCTTGACTATGTGGTTATGATAGTCTGGCATTATGCATTCAATCATTATGAAAGTGGTTTTTGATATTGCATGTGATTATTCGACTAGTGGAATATCCATGTGAATAAGTAAATGGAATTATTTCATTTTATTTCTACCATATTATGCTGAAGTTCAAGTTTAAAAGGATTTTGTATAAGTTATACATTGACTTTAATGTTTATGCATATCTATAAAAGTTTCTCATATATTGTTATCATTACTTAGCATCTAATCTCACCCCTTTCTTTGTTTTACTATTCATAGTATTTGAAGAAGTGTTTTATGACTGACATGCAGGGATTGTCTGAGGGGATATGAATGTTGACTATGAAGACTATGTTTTGGTAGTTTTCATTTTATGATGTAATTGTATGAATTATGAATGTATCTAGTGATTCTAAGGCTACTAAACTAATTGGTCATTTGAGATGTGATCTTTTGTGATCATGCCAATGTTATGTAATAATGCACAGAATCTAGGTAACTGGGGCTGGGGATTTACAGTTGGTATCCGAGGATGTTTAGTACAAACCTTGGAAGCTAGATTTAGATAAAATCTGATTAGAGCATATAGACAGAAGATGGACTTTGAGGATTATTATAGATAAAATTACTAGAAATTTGGTTTTGTAGAGATTTTATGAGTTTTCTGAGCAATACATCCCAATCTAGATACGATCAGCTAGAGGTGGGTCTGGCACAAATGTACCTAGGGGTAAAACCCGAAAACACCGCTTTGATCTAGACTCGAACGACAACTGATGCCCGACAATAGGCCGTGCTGCACTCTTAGTTATGAAACTCCAGTGGGATATCCTTATGATAATTATTATTTTCATTACTAACCATTATTAAGGGTTTATGAGTATATACTTTCTCAAAGAAAACAATTTTATGGATTATATACATAAACTGTTCAATTAATATTAAGTGTTTTAGAAGTTTGGATTGATATATTTCGATTCATAAACTAATATAGTTTATTCCAATCTTTAGAAATGGTTTCTAGTAGAAGGAATGGAAACTATATCAATGCACGCACTCCATGTAGGGATTTCCCTCCTGTTCAAGATAATTATAGTGGAGCTGGTGATACTATTTGTGCTGATCAGCTTATAACCATACTAGGAAAACTCACTCAGGTTATGAATAATAACATTACCCATATGAAGCACCCTGATCCACAATGCATAGGATAATTATTATATTTCTTCATGAGGAAACAACCACCAACATTCAATGGGAATACAAATACATTGGTAGTTGAGAAATGGATAAGTTCCCTAGAGAAAATATTTCAGGTTTTGGGAAGTAGTGAAATTGAAAAAGTTGTCATGGCAATTTATTTCCTCACTAGAGATACTAATCAATGGTGGTCATTGATTCAAAACACAAATGAGGATGAAGAATTATCAAGTATAGAATGGAGGGAGTTTAAAGATATTTCCATAGAAAAATACATTCCTCATGACCATCGAGCAGATATGGAAAGACAATTTCTTAGTCTGAGGAAAAAGGAGGATGAGAATGTTTCAAAGTATGAAGATAACTTTACAAGGTTAGCGAGGCATGCAGCAGATTATATACGTAAACCAAGAAATAACATTGATCATTTCTTTTATGGGTTAAAACCATTTCTCCATCGAGCATTAGTATCACAACCCTTCTCGTCATACAAAGATATTGTACCATATAATATCAAGACAAAAAAATAATTCCCTAAATCTCATGATAATAAAGTAATACAAGACAAGAAGAGAATGGTGGAGAAAGATACAGGTACTGGGAAAAAGGAAAATAAGGATTTTCCATTATTTGATAATTTTGGGAAGAAACACCCTGGTACTTGCCTAAAAGGAATGAGAGTATCTTACAAGTGTGGTGAAAAAGGACATCAAGATCATGATTGCAAGGGAAAGAAATTTGATGTCAACATTGAATGTTATCATTGTAGGGAAATGTGGCATTATACAAATGAATGTCCTAAGAGCCAAGGAAACAAACCTCAGAAAAGTCTAAGGGATAAAGGCTATAATTATGCAGTTACTACGGTTGAAGTTAAATAATTATTGTATTTGTGTTTAAGGATTCAAGAACTATATTCTGGTTATAATAATAATGTGATATATATATAAAGATTTTACTATGGTAATTGTTTTTTTCATTAAGGTTTTAATATGAGTATGGTAATCATATTTTCAGTATGTGACAACAAGAGGAACTTTACGTTGTTTGGGGAATCTGATGTTACAAATGACTTTGGATTTTAGATAACTTTTAAAGAGAGTCTGGACAAAGGTATTTTGGATAAATATAATGTTTTTAATGGATTAAGTTGAACATTGGATAGTATTATTTAAGGTTAAATCATTTATTATGATTATTTTTTGAATTTTATAATACTACAGTCTTGGGAAAAGAAAACCTGCGGGTTGGGCGATAACCCGTCGCACCAGACAAAGCTGCAGGAATCAATCCCACAATCATAGTGCGACATGCATTTATTACCTACCACTAGCTTACATGAATTCCATGGTTGTTACAAAATAGTTTTCATCATTTAAAAAGTATAATTTTATATTTTCAACCCTATACGATTAGTATAAATAGAGTATTTTTTAGTTGTATTATGTTTTGGAGTGAAAGATGAGTTTTTAGTATAAATTTAATAATAAATTAAAACTCTATTTATAATTTATGTATATATATTTATGATCTTATCCAATCTCATAAATAAATTCCTCAATATTAATAAAAGGAAATTAGAACAAAAGCGTTGTCCTAGATGGTACCTTAGATCATCACAAATTTATGGATTTGTGATTGTTGTCTTTTTCATAGCCATGTCCTCCATCACTCTCGATCTGATATTGGTGGTTGTATTTATCTTCCATATCCATGTTTTCTTACATAGAACCCTAGTATGAGTAATTTTTGGTAACCTTCATACTTACGACTCATTATTTTAAATAGAGGCCTCAATAATCCATTTTTCGTTGTGGGATTTCAACTATGATATTTTGAAATGTCAATCCCAAGATTCCAATACTGAGAATAAATTGCGAGGACGCAATTTATTGAAGGAGGGTATAATGTAACACCTCAAGATTCAATTGTAAGCTTCTCTTTGAATAATACAATAGCGTGTGTTATATGCAACTTCGAGTTCTAACACACCACAACCAATCAAACTAGCCGTTATGAATACTAATACCCACTTTTTGAAATTTTATACATTTTATCATTCAAAATTTAATCCATTTTTGGATTTGGAATATCAAAATTAGATTAGGGTGAATTTTTGGTACTTTTCGGATATCTTTCATATTTTGATGAATAGTGAAAATTACAAATTTTAATTAAAAACAACCTTTTTAATCGAAATAATTAATAGTGATAAATTATTAATTTGAGTGATTTTAAAGAATAATTAGATTATATTTTTACAATTTAATCCAATGTTGGTCATTGTACATAATTTCACATTTAAAAATGACATAAGCAAGTGTCGATCCTTTGATAGTTATTATTTCATAAAAACACCCTTTTTGTTTTGACAACGGGAATTAATTTTATATTAATTTATGGCACTTCTATATTTTGAATTTAGAAACATGGATTCCATATTTAGAATCAGTAGGTCAAAATGTGTAAATAAGTAACTTTTATTTTTAGACATTTTGAATAATTACTTTGGTAAATATTTTATTTACCATGGATGAATGGTAAATCCAGTAAATAAGGGTAACAAAATAATATAATAATAATATTAATTTACACTAAAACGTGCCGAAACCATAATGATTGATACATGTCTGACCATGTGCATCTTTGGGTCGATTTTGGGACCCTATATATCCACTTGTAAGTGATAATGGCAGTTTATATTAATTATGTTAAGTAAATACAAAAATGAAATAACCATATATCTTTTAGAAAAACAAATTTTACATATAGTTATATAATTTATATTTTAAACTATAAATATTAATTAGAGATATAAAACTATTTCCTACATAATGGTATTTTAGTTATAATTTTTAGACATTGAATAAATAAATTTAATAATGACACAATAATGTTGCAGTATTTTCCTTATTAATGAAAGAATCAAAAAATTGGTATTATAAATGATAAAATAAATATAATTTGAATGTTTTGATGAAATACACTAATTTTATAGGTTAATATGTCATGTTAGGAATGCTTAAATGAATTTTTTTCTAATTATTAAAGCTTTTAAGACTTCAAAAAAATCAATTATTAAATAGTGTCAACATTGACATAAAGGAGTCTTTGAAACAAATATTATATTATCAATTGATACAATATTCAAAAAAAAATATAAGGTTCGGCCAAAGGACATATATAATGATAGGTGTATCATTAATGTACCACTTGGGGGTCTCTTGGAAGTATATAGTATTTTTATTAACCATATAATATAAAAATACAAAGAGACGTGGTAAATGTTAAACTAATTAACTAAGAATTAATACTAAAAGATAAGGTTAATAAAGTGACCCAAACCTGACTAAAACCTATTGGTTGAGTTTTTTGAGACAAATACCCACCTAAAACATAAAATAATCGACTTTTTAGCCATTAGAAACCGAATATGAATTTAGTATAAAATAATATTTATAGCTTTTCCTAAGGTTCCCCTCCCCCCTCTTATAAAAGGGCACTCCCCCTTCTCACTAATTCACACCTTAAAATCCATTTGGCTCAGCCATCCTCTACTTGAATATCCTCATAGAATACCTCAATTCAACCTAGATGATTTATTTTTATCAGAAATCCAACCTAATGATCCATTTTGATCAACTCAAAAGGAAGAACCCGAAGAAAAGGTATTGATTTCACCACCCTCTTTCAAGTTCCTTTCTTCTTCCACTTCTTCTTTCATTGTTATTTCCATTATAAAATAATAAGTCTAGTATATTCTATATACTGTGATATTATTATAAATATTGTACAACCATATTCAGTATTCTATCCATCCTTTGAATGACATGTCACCATACATGCGTACGTACAGCTTGTCGTCTCCACGTAGTGGTGTAATTGTTATTCAAAAAATTATTATTTGGATGGGTATGATAATAATGTGTAATTGATGTAAATAATAGATATAACATGATAATGATTCTTCATATATGAATATACACCTAATTATATATTATTTTAATATCAAAACAATGATATTGTTCCTCGTGCTTACGTACGGACTACCGTCTCCACGAATGCGATGAGATTCTTTCCCCATCGTATCCATTCAAGTCTATTTATCATTTGATGATTAAAAATAATTTTTAAGGAATTTATATCATTCTGGATAGGAATAAGATGAAACATATCCATAAAAAATATGACTTATGTAACAAAACATATAAAATAAAACAAGTAAGTTAACACCAAAAACAACGATAATACTAAGATATTATTAACAAAGCAATGTTAAAAGATCATATATGATATCATATTAATGTATATGATTCTTTTATAATTTAATAAAAATTATTTCACCACTATACAGGAGGTTAACCTACCCTCAAAAATGGAAAAGTACAATGTAACAGTATATTTCACAATCTCTTCTTTATCAAAGGTTGTTTATACGTAATTATCTACTCAGACCTCTTTATCGTCCACATCCATGTTTCATAAAAATGTATTTAAATCACTCTTACTATTTTAAAGACTATGGGTTAAAGTAATTTATACCCATGTTTTAATTTTTATAAGAATTTTATAAGGTAATCTTTCTGTCGTTTTCCAAACAAGGTCATTTTTAACATTTTTGAGAGAATTAAGGTATGATTGTCTTTTTTTAACTTATACGGAGTGTGCGGATATTTTCCGCCATTATAAAATCTTCGAATCTTCCCTTACAAGAATTTAAGAATATTTTAAAAGTAAATATTTACTTTTATAATTATGTGAATTTTAAATGATTTAAAAAAGAGATATTTCTTTTAAATAGTGTTGATTTCATCTATGTCAATATCGTTTGATAGATTTTAAGATTTTTTTAAGGTGATTTATTATGATACAAAAAATCCATATTGTATTGAAGGTTTTGTGATATGTTTGACTGTGGATGTTTTATTTTTTACCCATTCATGGTTTATGGAGAAAGTATTGACATTTCATATGCTAGTTTTAATACGAATATTCATGTTATGTTCAAACGTGTTTATATGAGGAACACATTGAACATAATAAGTGACGGGTGAATACCACTATAGCTCCTCGATTCATTGGTAGGTCTCATGAGACAAACTAGTGTCTTGGCACAAGGTTTTGAAAAAATCTTATTTTTTTTCATGGCACAAGGCTTTGACAATGGGGGTTTGATAGTCTCGCATTATGCATTCCAGAATTATGAAAGTGGTTATTGATATTGAATGTGATTATTAGACTATTATAATATCCATGTGAATAAGTAAATGGAATTATTTTCTTTTATTTCTTCCATATTATGCTGATGTTCATGTTTAAAAGGATTTGGTTTTTGTTATACATTTCCTTAAATGTTTATTCTTATTTATGAAAGTTTCCACTATATTGTTATCCTTACTGAGAATCTGAGCTCACCGCTTTCTATGTTTTGTTATTCCCAGGATGTGAAGAATTATTTTATGACTGAACTACAGGGATAGTCTAAGGGTATATGAGTGTGGACTATGAAGACTATGTTTTTGTAGTTTTAATTTTATGATGTAACTGCAAGACTTATGAATGTATCTAGTGATTCCAAGGCTACTAAACTAATCAGTCTTTCGAGATTTGATCTTTTGTGATCATTCCAATGATATGTAATAATTCACCGAATCTAGGTAATTGGGGTCGAGGAATTATATCTAGTCCTCCTAAAACACATACCCTTGGGTCAATAAGATGTGATTCGAAGGAGGAATATCTAATGGAAGGTAATAATCATTACCACACATTCCTATTTATTTATTCTTCCAATTCATATATATTTTTTAAAATAAAAATAATAACTAAAGTATCATAAATAAAATGAAATGTTATTATGATTATGGGATGGAAAATATCCATCTCATCTCCCTTCACGGGGAAATCGAAAACATCACTCATTCGAATATACAACTTATTGTCTCCACGTAGTGGGGTAATTATTTTTTAATTACCTCTTTACAAGAATTGTTATTGATATTGACCTAATATATATATATATATATATATATATATATATTATGAAAAAATAATTCTTTTTAAGTTATAATATAATACCAACATTTTGACCTTCTAATCTTTTGGAAAATGATAACATCAGTCATGTGTACGTATGGAATACCACATCCACAATGCTATGTGATCCGTTTTTTATTTTTATATTGAATGTATTTTAATATGTATGGATTTATAAATATTTTTTATTTATATGATATAAAAATGATTCCATAATTTTGAAATATTATTTACTTTTTTTTCAGACCATCCATTGAAAAGTGAATGCATTGTTCATGTGTAGTTATGACCTATCGTATCCATGAATGGTGTAATTCATTTTTCTATATCTATATTTTATATTAGACTCCAAATATCAATATATTGGATATATGTATATATATATATGAAATTCATACCATGAATAAAATTCTTTATTTGATAGAACCACCATCAATGTTTAAGGGCCAAAACCACCGAACCAAAACATATATTAAAATGATACAATTATCACCTAAAATAATTTTTTTAATAATTAATTCTTAATAAAGGAGTGATAAAATGTTATAAGTAAATCATATATCGAAAGATTTAGATAATTACTATTTTGGAATATTTTTATAATAAATCAATATTTATTATATTAGTGTTTTGGAGACATACAAAATAAGTCGAACCTATGGTAAGGGATTTCATCAAAATTTTAATTCATTGGGGCATATTTTAATATTATGGACAATATTTATCTTATATGGTGTATATTCTATAACTTTTACTTATTCTATAATGATTCCCCTTATGTTAATGAAATTTATTGTGTTATATTATGTTATTATTTAATAAGGATTATGATTCAAATGTTATCAAAATGGTAAGGGGTTATTTTACAATCATATTAATATTCCGGATTTCTTATGTTAAAGTATAAAATGGTTGAATTTTCTAAAATTTCTTTCATAAATTTCATATATTTTATTATGTAATATTTATTTATATAAATTACATGGCTTCCTTTAATTTTTCAAATTTTATGTACTCAAGACACTAAAACCATGTTTTTAAGTAAAACCTACATTGTATTTCTACATGATTGGGAATAATTTTCTTTTATATCCATATTTTCACTTACATATTTTAAATAATATTTTTAGTATTGTAAAATTATTATTTTATTATTTTTTATTGATTTTCATATTTTTAAATATACTATAAAATTAATATTACTTTCCTTTTCCAAATGAGGTTCTTTTTGAATTCTCTTACAAATGTATGGAAACATTTTTTTTAATATATATGCAATGAAAATAATTTTCCATTATCATGAAAAATAAATGAATTGAATTTTCACTTATAATTTTTTATGATTCATTCCAATGAATTTTTTTCCATAATACTATTGAAATTTTTTGTTTTTAAAAAAATATTTCAATGTGAAAAGGATATTTTCCTCATGAATGTTTTAATGATAATTTTTTGGAATCTATATTCTTTAAAGAATGAAATGCCATATTTTATATATGATACACAAGGAGAATTTTATTATGCCATTTTTATTCTTTCATTGGGTTGTTTATGATAAGATTGATTAGGGGAAATATTAATATATCATGTGATAGTTATTCAATATGAATGTTTATATTGATTATGTATTGAATTATTATTCTCTACTTTCATATGACGAATACATTAGACTTAGTAAACAGTGGGTGGGACCACTATATACCCTGAATACATTGGTATGTCTCATGAGACAAACTAGTTTGGGTATTATGTATGGACATAACCATTTATATAAGATATCTTAGAACAAGGCCACAATGATATGTTTAAGATTCCTGATATTATGAATTCCATAAGTATCATATTAATCATTGACGTAAATGTGATTACTTGATTAATTTTGGTATCCATTGATATGTTTCAAAATCTTGTGATTAGTTATATAAAATTATTTGATCAATATTTATTCGTTCCATATTATTAATTGTGATCAAGTTGTTGATTTTATAGAATGTGTTTTCTGTTATTTACCATACTATATTTATTATACTATATTTAATCATGATAGTTCCAATTGTATGTTACCGCTACTAGATATATAAGATCACCCTTATTTGGTTTATTTTACCTAGTATAAAAATAGTGAATATTTAAATTAATTCAATGATGCAGAATAAAAACTCTCACCATGTATTATATTTTTATTCAATATAAAATGGTAAGAATATACGTACTGACTTTACATAGACTACTAAAATATTTGATCCTTTACTATGTGATCACTTTTAACATTTTCCAAAATAATAATGTAACCACAATCTCTAGGTTTCTAGTTTCATAGTGTTTACAATGGTTCCAACTAGAATCTTGACATATGGCCTCCTTAAAATGGATGGACACACCAAATTACATAAACAAATATAATTCAGGATCGAAAGAAAGATGCAGTGATAAAAAAAAATAAAAATAAATTCTCTAAAAACATTTTTTCATAAATGAAACCATCTTTATACAAAACTTTTAAAATGTGGAGGGAATGAATTATAAAATAAAATATGGAGTCTAGAGAGGATCATACAACACATGAACCAAACTAGTTCAGAGATCATTAGAGAAAAACGTTGACATCTAGATTTCACTCACAAGTCAATAATATCACACAAATATCATCCTATTTCTAAAAGAGTGTGGTAAAAAATCAAACTATAATCCATAACGTGAGAACCTATAGAATAAATGAAAACCACATACCCAAAAATGCAAGTTTTACAAGAGTGTGTCAACAACCAATAGTCTACCATAATGAAAAAATTATATTACTTTTCTATAAATAAACCTAGTCTTTTAGTATTAAACTAATAATTAAATAGGTTTTAATTTTCTTAATAAATAACATAAATAAAATTATATTTATAAAACATAACTCATAGAGGACATACCAAGTTATTATTGCTATAAAAAAAATCCTTATTTCACATTTTAAAATAAAAGAAAAATGAATTTATAGAATAAAAAATTAAAACATTACTTTTGTGGTAAAAAATTACTAATTGAAAGAAAACGAAACCTGATTTTGAAATTTAATTCAAATGTAACTTTTTCCAATGAATTCATTTCAAACAAACAAATATCTCCCAATTTTAAAACTCAATACACATAAAAAAATAATAATAATAAGTATGGTAATAATAAATAATTTGAAAATACATGAAGTGTTATAAATAAATGAAAATAATAACAAAAGGAAAGACTTATCATAGTAATTATGAATCATAAATTACCAATACATCAAAATAGGTTCAACAAAAGAAATAATAAAATCACGTTCTGATAAAAAAGAATAATTATAACATAGTATACATTACATGAGGAAATAATATAGAAACATATTCCATGAAAATAGATGTGAAAATCTGGATCCAAAATCTAGAAAGTTGATAATCTCATATCTCATCAATCAAATAAGTATCATCTAGTCTCATTGGTGGAAGCCACTTATCAACGTCATAACAATAAACTACTAGATACTAGTAGGTTCATAACTCTAAAATAGTATAGATATACCCCTTGAATCCATACATAGTATCCTAGTGCTCCTCTTATTATAGATAATAGATGAAAAATACTATTAAACAAATTTATATTGAATGAAAAGCATAATGGACAGTGAAACATACCATGAAAATCAAATACATTCCACCTTCAATGAATCCCCTTAAATAAAAATCCACTATCCAAACCACAAAACAATTAATCCCAAATCATATAGCTATAACACATGCATATAATAAAAAATAAAGGATAATAATGGGGCTTAATTAGGGTATGAAAAATCCAGCCATTAAATGACATCAAAAAAAGGTTTCAACCTGGACTTCTCTTTATATATGAATGTAATATCATTATGAAATCCATTTTTCCAAACTACATAGAATCCAAACATAGTTCTAAGGAACATCAAATAGAACCCAATGCGCAAACAAAGTAACAAAACAAAAAATTATATTTCAAAACAACCGTAAAAATATTAAATCCAAAAAACACATACCCATTATGAAATAATCAATATGAACTAAAAAAGGCTTCCTCTTATACTAACAGTCCAAAAAGAATGAAAATAATTTTTTAATAAGGTAAAATCTATAAAATAAGGGAACATATTTTTAAATAAGGAATCCCCGTGAAACAAAATAAAACTCTAGATTTTAAAACCAAATTGAATAAAAATAGTATTAATTGGTCATTTTGCATATAAAAACCTGTCAATATAATTTTATCAAAAATAGAGAATGTATAAAATCACCATTAAAATGAAATGTCCATTGAACTAAATAATTAATCAAACTTTCCATAGGTATAACCATTAAAACAAATAGAACCATCGATAAAATAATTTTAGGTATCATATAAAACATTAATTTAGTTTAAAAATAACATTAAAAGTTCATGAGATCAAGGAAATATTTTTTAAATGAAATCATAATGGAAATAACTAGATCAAGGGATGAAATCATGTCCCCTCTATTGGAACACACCAATATAGGTCTCATAGGATGGTTCATAACCGTTAACCACAAAAACCAAAATTTTATCACAACTCTAAAAAATAAAATATAACAATATAGAAATTAAGGTTAGTGTAAAATTGGAGACAAGATATGAAACTAGAAAGATAAGGAAGAAGAATACCATACCACTTGATCCAAATGATGAAACAGTATGAAATCACTGCAAATATACATTTTATAATATTACAAGATCAAATGTGGACTATAATAGGTTCAATATATAATGTTTTCAAAATAGGGAGGAATAGGGGATACAAATTTTATAATAACAAATCAAAATGAAAAAAATACCCAATATTGAGAAGGTCGTATGTTTTTCTAACAATTCTTACCAAATTATTCATAGAATTTGTGAAAAAAATTCCACAAAACTATAAAGGTTGCACATTCCTCTCATGTGTTTTACCAAATGTTGGGTAGACCATACAATAAACTCTACCTAAAATCATAGATAATGTGAAATTTCTATTGCACAGTTTCCCAAACTCTACACCTAACTATGAAGACTTGGAAAAGTATAAAAATGCTTCATTTCAAACCATGAAAACCTTAATCAAATGGAATAAACAAAAAACTTCAATGGAAGTAAAAATGAGGAATTTCTATATGTCACAATTATTGCCTCTATTCAAACTTCTACCCCTAGAAATTCCATGCATATAAAGTATTTGATATCTCATTCCAAGGGAAATGCTATGAGTAATTCCCTATAGAGAATGATATAATCGAAGTCCCAATCCAAAAATCCTAACCAGAAGTAAGAGACCTTGACTATTTTCTTTTCGGGAAAACCCAAAAAAACTAATGATTTCTTAAACATAAAAAATATGGATTATATGAATTAATTTCTCACACCATAATAAATTAGTATAACCTCTCCTCTTGAACAAACATGATCATAACCTCTAGAATAAATATATAATCAAACCAAAATGTTTCTTTTACGAACCCCCTAGAGATATAGGGAATATGATGGGAATTAATTTTTCCCCCATAGTTTAGAATTAATCTCAAATAGGTAAACACAATATAAACGCATAAAAATTAATAACATATCCAAAAAACCCTAGAACCATTCTCTATATGTAACTGGATCAATAATGATATGTATACCCAATCTCATGAAATAAAAAAATCACTAGTACAAATCATTCAAGCCACATATTCCACTGAAAAAGGGGAAACACTAAAAAAACATTCCTCAACACAAAATGACACATATATTAATTTGTGTTTAGATGGTTTAAAAAGAGTAAATCAGGGCCAAAATCATTAAGAAACCCCTTGCGGTGATCCAAAAATAAAACATATACTCGATAAATCCCACAATCTATATGGATGAAAAAAAAATATTAGGCCAATTACATCATCCCACATCTAAGTCATTTCTATATAATCCATCAAAAAATCCTCAAACCACGTTCCACACCTTGAGAAAATCATAGTAAGAATAAAATACACTAAATAGTAATAAAAAAGGAACTTACACGAGGCTAAAAGTGTGACAACCTCAGACCCACACTCTCAAATAATTTTTTTGAAAAGTATCATTATCATATGTCTGGATTGATACATATAAATATGAACAAATTTTATCCATACAAAAGATAAAACATTAAAAGTAAATATTGGATCACTTACATAACCAATGTACATTTAGTTTTAGAGTTTTTTTGGATAAAGATAAATTAATACATATCAGAAGTTATATATAATTATATGAACTCTTATATAGATTCAATTGAGCTAGAATATTATTTGAGATAATTCAAAAATTGTATTATACTCATCACCATACCAATGAAAATCATTTTTAAATTTTTAGTGAGTACATAATATCTCAACAAGGGTTTTCAAAATATTGGTGGAATCATTTACTTTATAAAATGATATAAAATTTATTTCAAAAAAATTTCGTTTTAAAGAAAATATTTTTGGCTAAATAAAACATTTCATATAAAACACAATTTTACTTGATAAAAAATTTAGGTTTTGAATAAATAATAATACATTCTTTACAAAACTTCTATTAAAAGTAATATTATTTTGATAGTTTGAGTTTTTTTAGTCTAGATATAAATTTTAGAAAACATTCCCCATGTTATTATTGGTTCACTCACTATTTCACATCTTCATTAATAATACCAAGGTGTCAAATTTTGTTTAAAAATATTTCTGTAATTCTTTCATTTCTTATTATAAATACAATTAAATAACCACAGAAAATTTCATATCTATTTAATTTATTTTAAAATTTGAATAAATTACTTGTATAATAATCATAATAATATTTTATTGAAACTAAAGTCATTGTTTTAATCAATATGGGATCTAATCCCAAAACTCATAGATAAATTATAACATCACTGACCCCGTACACCTATATCTGGTGCAAAAATTGGAGTCTTTACATTTCTAAAATTTATGATAATAAAATTTACCATTTTAAAACTATCAAAACATAAAAAATCAAAATCATGTTTTTGATCACTTATATATGCAAGGACCATTTAGGATAGTTATTTTATTTAATTAAGAAAAACTATTACATAATAACTTGGATACATAAAAAATAGGTTTATAAATATCTTGTTATCACAGGTAAAATTATGCACAAATGATAAATTTCTAGAAACTAATCATTTAACATCATTCATAACAAAAATAAAATGAATCATTAGAAGGGTGAGATTAATACATTAGTAAGGGTAAATAGAATAATTATCAATTGAATGTCATAAATGAGAATAAGATAGTTATATGGCTATTTTTTAAAAATAAAATTTCATAGGAAACACATAAGTGGAATCATACACATTAATACATTGAATTATCAATCTTAAAACATGGTATAATGATTTTAATAGATGAAATATTATTAGGAATTAATAATCATGATCCATATAATGTCAATGTTGACTAGATGAACAATTTGAAACCCATATTAATCATAAATAAAATGTGTTAGTATCTTGGAAAATAATATTTTTAGAACCTCCAATGAACCCTTACAATTTTAATAACTATACAGTTGACTTCCAACACAATTTATTGGAGAACATAATCATCAACTAATGCATTGAGTTGATATAAAAAACCTACCTATCAGTAAATTATAGAAGAACCAAGCATCCTTGGTTTGTAACAGGAACATCCATATTAACTTTATTACTAAACCAAAAATATGATTGACAATTTAAAATAACCATAACCTGAATAATGTACATAGATCATTAATTTCACCATAAAACTCCAAAAATTAATCATTATTCCTTTCATAACATCAATAAACCATTGGTAGGAAATGGTATCCATGAACATATATTAACAAAATCAAAATCCATCAAGTAAAATAATCAGGTTGGTATATTTAAAAAATATTCCCACTAGAGAATAATTAATACCCAGTGTTGTTGATGTTGATGAACATAAATACAATTAAAAGATCAATAAATGTTTTTGAGGATAATACCAAATTTAATTTTAAAAAAAAATAAAAAAAATGGTAAAATCACTCAATTTTAAATAAAATATGGACACTTATAATTTAATATTCAAATAACATATTGTACATGATGGTATGAAAGACCGTTCATTTCATAAATGTTAAAAATAAACATTCTGTTAAACATTTTGTAAATAGAGTCAAAAGTTACCAATTTGGGTAGTGTTAAAAAGAATAAATTTTAAATCCTTTTAAAATAAGGTTAAAGATCATGTATAACATATTTAAGAAATCATTATTTTTAAAAAATATTATTTTTGGAAACATTTAAAAAAAAGATATTGAATAAAAATATTCCCAATCTAAAATAAGATACAATATCGATGACATATATAGACAGCTTTAATGTAGTTTCTTTAATAAATAATAGAGGAAATAGAAACTAAACGTGTAAACAAGATTCATAAATAGTATGGAAGAAAATATATTTGGATCAATAAAATCATATCGTATAATTTTCTCTAAGAGAACAATCAACAAAAAAAACTATCGAAAAGAAATTATATTTTACCATAAATACTTTGCTACTTTGGTAAATTTTGAATAAAAAATTATTGAAATAAAGAGTAATATATGGATATATATATATATATACCCTTTTTTTCATGAGGTAATATTGTAAAATTAATTCATTGGGTATTAGGCATTCCAAATAATGAAATCCTGGTTTAGAACATCAATAATGTCTCCGGAAAATAAGATTGAGTGAATGAAAACCCTTGTAAAGATCATAATATTGAATTGAGAATAAATTAATGGAAGGAATATGATTAAAAAATGTAAATCCAAAAAGTTCAACTAAATTATAAAAAAATTTAGAAATTTATTCATACATTATCATAGAATAACAGAGTAATTGATGAAGTGTTGTAACTTAATGATTGGAAATTAAGATAAACCCCTTTTACCACATAGAAAAATTCATGACAAAACACCTTATATGAAATAATTAAAAATAAAAATTATAATAAAATACATTATGTAGGATTAGTGATATAACGTGGAAAAGGGGTATAATATACACTATATAAGAAAAACTAGGTTCATAATTATAAAATATTCCTCAATAAAGGATAATGGATATTAAATCCCTTACCTCGAGTATATGATTTTTATGTTTGTCCATTTACTACAGTATAATAAAACCTTTTAGATTACAGTATTTGATAAAAAAAATTAGATTTTAAATCCCTTATCCTTAAACCATTTATTATGATGACATATTTAATTATATAATATGTTAAATCCACTTCAGGAGTTTCAAGAATGTTCGATAGGTTGAAAAGGTTTTTCAGGGGCCATTATTTAATCATCCAAAGAATAATAATAAGGAAATAATTGTAATTTTCATAAATCAATTATAACATTTAATCCAATTATTATTGGTGGTATGAAAAATTAACAATTTTACAGTTAGGAAATAGTTGGCCATACATATGCATGAGTAACATTTCTATTTTTCAAATATCATTATAGAAATATGTTAAGTGTTATTATATATTTATATAATAATCATAATATCATTAATAAAAAATTATTTCTTTTAAATATAATTATATATATTATCCTTGGAATGTGTTGGTGGAAAACGATCCACATCACTTTGTGTAGGTGGTAGTCTGCACATAGACATGAATGATTGAAATACCCATACCCCAGTTACCCAGAGCATGTGCATTATTACATAACATTGGCATGATCACAAAAGATCAAGTCTCGAAAGACCGGTTAGTTTATTATCCTTATAAACAGAAGATATATTCATAAGTTTTACATTACATAATAAAATGAACAACTACACCAACATATTGTCTCCATAGACCACACTCATATCCCCTCATACTATCCCTGCAGGTCATTCATAAAATAATTCATCATATCCTGGGAAAAATAAAACATAGAAAGGGGTGAGCTCAGATGCTCAGTAAGGATAACAATATAGCAGAAACTTTCATAAATAAGAATAAACAATTAAGGTAATTTATAACTACAACAAAAGCCTTTTAAACTTTAACTTTAGCATAACATGGCAAAGATAAAATGAAATAATGCCATATACATATACACATGGATACTCTACTAGTAAAATAATCACATGCATTATGTATAACCACTTTCATAATGATGGAATGCATAATTCCAGACTATCATAACCACAAAGTCAAAGATTTGGGCCAAGAATACAAATGTGATTTTGTCAAGGCCTTATTCTAAGACACTAGTTTGTCTCATGAGACCTACCAATGCAACGAGGAGCTATAGCGGGATCCACCCGTCACTTATTAAGTCCAGTGAATTTCTCATAAGAAAAGGATTAAACATAACATAAACAATCATATTAAAACTAGCATATGAAATGTAAATACTTTTTACATAAACCATGAATGGTATAAAAAAAACACATCCATAGTCAAACATATAACAAAACCTTAAATACAATATGGTAGTTTTTTATCATAATAAATCAACTTCAAATAAGCTTAAAATTCATCAAAGGATGTTGACATAAATGAAATCAAAACTATTTGAGAGAAATATCTCTTTTTTTACATTTAAAAGTCACATAATTATAAAAGAAAAAATTTACTTTGAAAATATTCTTATAATCTTGTTAGGGAAGATTCGATGATTTTATAATGGCGGAAAATATTCTCACACAATGTATAAGTTAAAAAATACATTCTTACCTTAATTCTGTCGAAATGGTTAAAAAAGACCTTGTTTGGAAAATGATAGAAAGATTCCATTATAAAAAGTAAAACAAGGGTATAAATGACTTTAAATCATATTCTATAAAATATTAATAATGATTTTAAATACATTTTTACGAAACATGGACGTGGATGATAAATATTTCCCATTAACTAATTGCGTATAAACAACCTCGGATAATGAAGAGATTGTGAAATAAACCCTTACCTTTTACATTTCTTTGGTGGAGGGTTGTTTATCCTCTTTTATAATTTTTAAATAGTTGTTATTAAATTTTGAAGGAATCATATACATTAATATGTTATCATATATGATCTTTTAACATCGCTTTGTTAATAATATCTTATTATTATCCTCCTTTTGGGTGTTAATTGGCTCATTTTATTTTATACGTTTTGTCACATAAGACATGTTTGTTATGGATAGGTTGTATCGTATTTATATCCAGAATTATATGAAGTCTTTAAACATTATATTTAATCATCAAATAATAATTAGACATGAATGGATACGATGTGGAATGAATCTCATCGCGTTCATGGAGACGGTAGTCCGTACGTACGCACGAGCGACAATATCATTCTTCGGATATAAAAATAATATATAATTGGATAGTATATCATATATACAAAATAAGTATAATTTTATATTTATTATTCACTTCAATTATACATCATTATCATACACATCCAAATAATAATGTTTTGAATAACAATTACACAACGATGTGGAGATGGTAAGTCGTAGGTACGCACGTATGGTGACATTTCATTCAAAGGTTGGATAGAATACTAAATATGGTTGTTCCATATTTATAATAGCATCAAAGTATATAGAAGTTACTGAAGTTATTATTTTATAATGGAAATAACAATGAAAGTAGAAGTTGAAGAAGAAAGGAACTTGAAAGAGGGTGGTGAAAACATTCCCTCTTCTTCGGATTCTTACTATTGATTTGATCAAAAGGGATTCTTAGGTTGGATTTCTGATCAAAATAATGCCAGTAGGTTGAAGTGAGGGAAGTTCGGAGGAAATTTGGGTAGAGTTTTCCTGAGAAAAAAGATTTTGAAGGTGTGAATTAGAGAGAAGGGGGAGTGCCCTTTTATAAGATGGGTGAGGGGTGCCTTTGGAGAAACTAGAAATATTATTTTATAATAAATTCATATTCAGTTTCTAATGGTTCCAAAATAATTTATTTCGAGGATAAGGTGGGGATGGGAAACAAAACTCAACCAATAAGTTTTAGAGAGGTTTGAGTCTCTTTATTAACCTTATCCTTTTTTTAACTCTTAGTTAATTAGTTTGACATTTACCATGTCTCTTTGTATTTTTATATTATATCATTAATAAACGTACTACAAACTTCCAAGAGACCCTCAAGTGGTCCATTAATGATAAAACTATCATTATATAAATTCTTTGGCCGAACCTTAGATTTTTAGGAATAGAATATAAATTAATAATATAATATTAATTTTAAAAACTCTTTTATGTCAATTTTGACACTATTGGGTATTTTATTTTTTATTAATTCATAACATCATTATTACTTCAAAAAAATTCTTATAACCAGAAATATTATGTCATATTAACCTAGAAAATTAATTTAATTCATAAAAAGTTTCAAATTACATATTTGGATATTTATAATATCAATTATTTTAATATTTCATTAATTAGGTAATTACTGTATCCCCATTGTTTCATACATAAATTAAATTATATAATGTCTAAAAATTATATATAAAATACCATTATGTAGGAAATTTATTTAGATTTCAAATTAATATTTATAATTGAATTTATCTTATGTATAAACTATATTAAAAATGTTTTAGTAATTAAACATTGATTTTAACTCTTTTAAATCTTCATTGAATTAAATAATAATAAATTCCCTAATCTATTCCAAGTGGACCTAAATGATAATATTTTATTCCTAAGGTAGATTTTGGTCGAGATACACTTATCCAATAGAATGAGGACATGTGTTAGGATAATATTAATATCATTTTTACCCTTAATTATCCTATTTACTTTTAACCGTGGTAAATAAATGTAAAAAGTTTCTATTCAACAAAAATTATTTTCATCTCATTGAACCACATTTTACTTACTTATATCAACCATGTCTCTTGTAGTTTTGGAATTACACTCACAGAAGCGGTAAAATTATGTTTTATGTGAATTTGCAAATTCTCATAGTGGATGTGAAAAAGTCGGTGAAACGTTCTAAGAAATTTTTATATATCCAAAATTATTATATATTTACTACAATGAATTAAATTAAACTTATATAGGTATTATGTGTCTATTTTGACATTAATTAAGTATAAATAAAATAAATAACTATTTATATAAAAATTTGGTTTAAAACTATAACTTAGTGTTTTTTAACTATTCATCAAAAATTGAAAGTTTTCAGAAAAATACCAAATATTCACCCTAAGTTAATTTTGATATTCAGGATCCAATAATGAGGTCCATTTTGAAAGATAAAATTTATAAAATTTTAAAAAGTGGTATTACTATTCATAACAGCTAGTTTGATTGGTTGTGGTGTGTGTTAGAACTCGAAGTTCTGTACAACACACACTACTGTATTATTCAAAGAGAAGCATACCATAGAATCTTGGGGTGTTACATTCTCCCCACCTTCAAATAATTTCTTTCTCGAAATTTCTAGAATATTACCACATAAAAAGACTTGGGTGGGTTATTCATCATATGTTCCTCGGGTTCCCACGTTGCATCTTCCCTTCTAACGTTTCTCCATAGAACATTTACCAAACGATTCGTCCGGTTTATCAACACTTGCTCTCTGGTATCATGAATCCTGACAGGATCACCGCAATAAGACAGATCGGGTTCCAGTTCTAATTCCTCATAGGTGATTACATGTGTTGGGTCACCCATGTTATTTCTCAATAGTTATATGTGGAACACATCATGAACTTTGGAGAGACTTGGAGGCATGTCCAAACGGTAATCTTTAACCCCAATTTGTTCTAGAATTTTGAAAGGTCCAATGAACCTGGGACTCAATTTACCCTTCTTACCAAAATGTATAAAACCCTTCCATGGAGATACCTTCAAGAAAACATCATCTCCCACCTAAAATTACAAATACATCCTTCAGTTGTCAGCATATCTTTTCTTCCTACTTTGACCTGCTTTGATGTGGTTTTGGATTACCTTCACCTTTTCCATCATTTCCTCTACCAGTTCAGGGCCTATGAGTTTTTTCACCAACATCATCCAAACAGGTTGGTGTGCAACATCTTTTTCCGTATAACGCTTCATATGGTGCCATCTGAGTACTCGAATGGACGCTATTGTGGTGACCTGGTAAGACGATCAATAATGACCCATATTGCATTGTTCCTTTTAGGAGACTTTGGTAGTCCCATGACAAAGTCCATTGTGATATTATCCCATTTCCACTCCGGTATGGGAAGAGGTTGCATGACTCCTCCATGCTATTTCCCTCTAGCTTTTACTTATTGACAAACCATACATCTTGACACAAAATCAGAAATCTCCATCTTCATGTTGTACCACAAACACTGTTCCATTAAATCTATGTACATTTTGGTTCTCCTTGGGTGTATAGAGAAATTGGAACTATGAGCATCATCCAACAATTCTTTTTTTTTTCAGGTATATCGGGAACATAAAGTATCTTCCCAAATTTCAAAATTACATCTTCATATACGAAGTCACTCCATCTATCATCATTCCTAGTTTTAATCTTCTTTTTAAACTCTTTATCATCGGTCTGAGAACTCTTTATACTTTCTAGTAAAGATGGGTTGGAAACCATTTGAAAACGTATTGATGTTTCACCTTCAATAGTGATTCTCATATCCATCATTACTAGATCCATGTATATAGGAGCCTTTTCAACACTCATCTTATTCAAAACTCCATGATCCTTTCTACTCAAAGCATCTTCAACATTTTTCCTTCCCCAGGAGGTAGTGTATTGTGCAGTAATAACCCTTGAGTAGTTCAGGCCATCTCCTTTGCCTCATGTTGAGTTATTTCTGTGAGAAAATAAACTTCAAACTCTTGTGATCAGTATATATCTCACATTCTCACTATAGAGATAATGTCTCTATATCATTGAAGAAAATATTACAGCAGCTAACTCAAGATCCTAAGTATGATAGTTTTTCTCATGAATTTTCAGTTGTCGTGATGCATAGACAATAACTCTATCATTCGGCATATGGACACAACCAAGTCCATTTTTTAATGAATCACTGTAAATAACGAACCCATCATTCCCCGATGGTAGATTCAATATAAGAGCATTGAATAATCTTTTCTTTAGTTCATCAAAAAATTCTTTACACTCTTTTGTCCAAACAAATTTAACCCCTTTACGTGTCAGCATTGTTAATGGGTTAGCCAATCAGGCAAAATTCTTGAAAAAATGCTAATAATAACCTGCTAAACCAATAAAACTATGTACCTCTGTTATAGTGGTCGGTGCTGGACATTCCTGTATTTCCTTGGTCATATAAGGATCAACAAAGATTCCCTCCTTAGAGTCAATATGGCCAAGAAAAGGGATCTCCTGAAGCCAGAATTCACACTTGCTGAACTTCCCATATAATTCATGTCTTCTAAGAGTCTTTAGAATAATGCGCAAGTGATTTTCATGATCTTTGTAGCTTTTGGAGTACCAAGATATCATCAATAAATACCACCACAAAATCATCGAGATATTCCTTAAAAACTCTATTCATTAGATCCATGAATGCAGAGGGTGCATTAGTCAATCCAAAATGCATTACTATAAACTTGTAATGCACGTACCTGGTTCGAAATGTTGTCTTCGAATTGTATTCATTCTTCACACACAACTGATGGTATCTACATCAAAGGTCAATCTTAGAAAAGTATTGAGCTCTATTCATTTGGTCAAGTAAATCATCAATGCGAGGTAGGGGATACTTTGTCTTTATTGTTATTGCATTGATCTCCCTGTATTTGATACATAACCTCATAGATCCATCTTTCTTCTTAACAAAAAGGAGAAAGTCTCCCCATGGAGAAACAATATGGAAAATAAATCCCTTATTACTCAATTATTATAGTTGTTTCTTTAGTTCAACTAATTCCATCGTGTCCATTCTATAAGGGGTCTTCCATATAGGCCTTCAACTAGGAATTAAATCAATGGAAAACTCAATTTGTCATTCTGGAGGATGTCTTGGTAAATCTTCTGGAAACAGATCAACATATTCTCTCACAATAGGTACATCCTCGATTTGAACATTCCTTTCCTTACCCATAGTAATTTTATTATCTTCCTCCCTGATAATTGAATTTAGTCGAGCTACTGGGGGTGGATCTAGATAAGAATCAGGTGGTGACGATTCTGCTCTAAAGATAAGGTGTTCTTTATCATCATCATCAAAAATTGTAACCTCCTTCTTCTTACAATAAATCTTCGCATCATGGTCTGAAATCCAATCCATAACTAGGACTATATCAAATTCAATCATAGGTATGACGACGAGATCAGTGGATAAAGATCATTTATGTGCTCTACTGGGGTCTGATTCACAAAACTTTGTTGCAATGATACTTCCCTTATGAGTTATAACTGAAAAACTCCATTGTTAAATCAAATTGGAAATATCTAATTTTAATAGAAAAATGGGAAGATATGAAACAATGAGATGATCCAGAATCAAAAAATTCATTTTCTAAACTTGAGGAAACCATTAAATTACCTTCCACCAAGTTTTTAGAGCTTTAACCTCAGCAGTAGTGATAACGTAATATTGGACTTGATCCCTTGGCCTTTTCTAAGGTAAGTTCCCATGACTCTTAGGACATTCATTTTCATAATTTCCCATCTCCCTGCAGTTATAGCATTGAACATCAGAAGCTTATTTCTTCCCCTTGAAATCATGAGCATGGTGGCCTTTTTCACCACACTTGTAACAGACTCCCATTCCATTCAAGAAAGTACCGGGGTGTTTCTTCCCACATTTACTTCAGTATGGATAATCAACTTTTCCCTTCTTCCCCTTATTTCCATTTCCAAAGTGATCAGCAGATATCTTCTTCTCTTTCTTTGCTTTAAATTCATAAGACTTGGAGAATTATTTTTCTGTCTTGTTAGCACTTTAGATAATATCTTTATACGATGAGAAGGATTGTGAGACGAATGCTCTACAGAGAAAATGTTTTAACCCATCATAGAAACAATCAATCTTACTTCTTGGGTTACATATATAATCTACAACATGCCTCACTAACCTTGTAAATTTAGCATCATACTTCGCGACATTTTCACCCTCCTTTTTCCTCAGACACAGAAATTGCCTTTCCATATCTGCTCAATCATCATGAGGAAAGTATTTTTCTTTGAAAAGCCCTTTGAACTCCCTCCATTCCATATTTGATACTTCATAATCTTCCTTTGTGTTTTGAATCAATGGCAACCATTGGTCAGCATCTCTAGTGAGGTGGTAAACTGCCATGATAACTTTTTCCCTTTCACTACTCCCCAAGGCATGGAATATTTTCTCTAATTTTTTTTCCATTTCTCAACTACTAAGGGATTTTTACTCTCATTTAATGGTGTTGGTTGTTTCCTCATGAAGAGATCTAACTTTGATCCTCCATGCTGTGGATCAGGGTGCTCCATACAGGTAAGGTTATTATTCATAACCTGAGTAAGTTTTCCCAGTATGGTGATTAGCTGATCAGCACCAGTTGCATCACCAGCTCCACTATAATTATCTTGAGCATGGGGGAAATCCCTACATGGAGTGAGTGCATTGATACAGTTTCCATTTCTTCCACTAGGCGCCATTACTAAACAATGGAATATACTAGATTAGTTTATGAATCACAATACATAAATCAAAACATTTAAAACAATTAACATGATTTGAATAGTTTATAGATATAATCCATAATCAAAAACAATTCATTGAGGAAGTATATACTCATAAACACTTCATAATGGTTTGTAAATAAAATGAGATTCATCCTAAGCATATCACTCCGGAGTTTCGTAACCAGGAGTGCAGCAAGGCTCGTCGTCCTGCACCTGTTCCCATTCGAGTCTAGCTTATAGCAGTGTTTTAGGGTTTTACCCCTAGGTACATCAGTGTCAGATCTGCATCTACCTGCTCCTATCCAGACAGGGATTTATTAGTTAAAAAACTAACAAAATCTATACAACACCAAAATTATAGGAAGTTCTTCTATATCAATCCTAAATGTCTATCTTAGGTCTATGTTCTCTAATCAGGGTTTATATAAATATAGATTCCAAGGTTTTTACCAAACTGTCGTCTGATACCAAATGTAATGCCCCGACCCCAGTTACCCAGAGTCGGTGAATTATTACATAACATTTGCAAGATTACAAATGATCACGTCTCAAAAAAATTATTAGTTTAGTAACCTTGGAAACCCTAGATATATTCATATATTTTTCATTACGTCATAAAATGATAAACTACAACAACATCTTTTCTCCATAGACCACACTCATATCCCCTCATACTATCCCTGAAGTTTATTCATAAAATTCTTCTTCATATCCTAGGAAAAATAAAACTTAGAAAGGGGTGAGCTCAGATGCTCAGTAAGGATTACAATATAACCGAAACCTTCATAAATAAGAATAAACATTAGGGCAATGTATAACTAAAACAAATTCCTTTTAAACTTGAACTTCAGCATAAAAAGGAAATGATAAAATGAAATAATTCCAAGTACTTTTTCACATGGATATTCTACTAGTCGAACAATCACATGCAATATCAATAATCACTTTCATAATGATGGAATGCATAATGCCAGACTATCATAACCACATAGTCAAGGACTTGTGCGAAGACTACAAATAATATTTTTTCAATGCCTTGTGCCAAGACACTATATTGAATCGTGAGACCTACCGATGCATCGAGGAGCTATATCAGAATCAACCTGTCACTTATTATGTCCAATGCATTCCTCATATGAATAGGTTTAAACATAACATAAACATTCGTATTAAAAATAGAATATGAAATGTCAATACTTTCTCCAAAAACCATGAATGGTATAAAAAAACATCCATAGTAAAACATATCACAAAACCTTCAATACAATAAGGAAGTTTTGTATCATAATAAATCAACTTTAAATAAGCTTAAAACCCATCAAAGGATGTTGACATAGATGAAATCAAAACTATTTGAGAGAAATATCTCTATTTTTAAACATTTCAAAGTCAAATAATTATAAAATAAAACATTTAATTTGAAAATATTCTTATAATATTGTAAGGGAAGTGTCGATGAATTTATAATGGCAGAAAATAGTCACACATGCCGTATAAGTTAAAAAAGTCATTCTTACCTTAATTCTGTCGAAAAGGTTAAAATTCACCTTGTTTGGAAAAAGAGGGAATGATACCTTTATAAAAAGTCAAACCAGGGTGTAAATGACTTTAAATAATATTATATAAAATATTAAGAATGATTTTAAATACATTCTTATCAAACATGGATGTGGAATATAAAGAGGTCCCATTAGATAATTGCATATAAACAACATTGGATAATGAAGAGATTGTGAAATAAACCCTTACCTTGTACTTTTCCTTGGATGAGGGTAGTTTAACCTCCGATATAATGGTGAATTTTTTGTTATTAAATTATATGATAAGTATATACATTAATATGATATTATATATGATCTTTTAACATCTCTTTGTTAATAATATCTTATTATTATCATCGTTTAAGGTGTTAACTTACTCGTTTTATTTTATATGTTTTGTTACATAAGCCATGTTTGTTATCGATAGGTTGTATATTATTCATATCCATAATTATTTAATGTCCTTAAAAATTATTTTTAATCATCAAATTAGAATTAGACTTTAATTGATACGATGGAGAATGAATCTCATTGTGTTCGTGGAGACAGTAGTCCGTACATATGCCGGAGCGACAATATCATACTTTTGATATTAAAATAATATATAATTGGATGGTATATCATAAATACAAAATAATTATAATGTTATATTAATTATTTACTTCAAATACACATCATAATCATAGCGATCCAAATAATAATGTTTTGAATAACAATTACACCACGACGTGGAGAGGGTAAGTCGTACGTACACACGTATGGTGAAATGTCATTTAAAGGATGGATAGAATTCTGAATATGGTTGTACCATATTTATAATAACATCATAGTATATAGAAGATACTGGTGTTATTATTTTAGAATGTAAATAACAATGAAAGAAGAAGTTGGAGATGAAATGAACTTGAAAGAGGGTGGTGAAAACATTACCTCTTCTTCGGGTTCTTCCTTTTGATTTGATCAAAAGGGATTCATAGATAGGATTTCTGATCAAAATAAAGACTCTAGGTTGAAGTGAGGGAATATGGGATGTTATTTGGGTAGGGGTTGGATAATCCAAAAGTCTTTGAAGGTGTGAATTAGAGAGAAGGGGCAGTGCCCTTTTATAAGAGGGGTGATGGGAACCTTTGGAAAAGCTAGAAATATTATTTTATAATAAAATCATATTCAGTTTCTAAAGGCTCAAACTGATTTATTTAGATACTAAGGTGGGGATGGGTCGGAAAAAACTCAACAAATAGGTTTTAGACAAGATTTTGTCATTTTATTAACCTTATCTTTTAGTTTTAACTCTTAGTTAATTATTTGGACATTTACCATGTCTCTTTTTATTTTTATATTATATGGTTAGTAAACTTACTATAAACTTTCAAGAAACCCCCAAGTGGTCCATTAATGATAAAACTATCATTATATAAGTCATTTGGCCGAAAAATATATTTTTAGGAATATAATGTCAATTAATAATATAATATTTGTTTTCAAAACTATTTTATGTCAATTTTGGCACTATTGGGTATTTTGTTTTTGATAAATTTATAAAAGAATTATTAATTCAAAAACAATTATTATAACCAGTCTAAATATGTCATATTAACCTTATAAATTAGTGTAATTCATAAAAAGGTTTAAATTACATTTATTTGAATTTTTATAATATCTATTATTTTAAAATTTCATTAATTAGGCAATTACTGCATCACCATTATGTCATAAATAAATTAAATTATTTAATGTCTAAGAATTATAAATAAAATAACATGATGTATGAAATGTTTTTATATTTATAATTAATATTTATAATTTAATTTGTTTTATGTATAACCCTATATTAAAAAAAATTAGTAATTAAACATTAATTTTACCTCTTTTAACTCTTCTTTGAATAAAATAATAATAAATGTCCTAATCTAATCCAAGTGGACCTAAATGATAATATTTTATTCCTAAGGTTTTTTTGGCTGCTATAAACTTGGCCAATAGAATTAGGACATGTTTTAGGGTAATATTAATCTCATTTTTAACCTTAATTACCCTATTTACTTTTAACCGTGGTAAATAAAAGTAAAAAGTTACTATTCACCAAAAATTATTTTCATCTCATTGAACCACATTTTACTTAATGATATCAACTGTTTCTCTTGGATATTTTAAATTCCACTCATAGAAGCGGTAAAATTATGTTTTATGTGAATTCGCAAATTCTCCTAGGAGATGGGTAAAAGACGGTGAAAAGTTCTATGAAATTTTTATATATCTAAAATTATATTAAATTGACACCAATGAATTATATTGAAATTATATGGGTATTATATGTCTATTTTGAACTTATTTAAATTTAAATAAAATAAATAATTATTTAAATAAAAATTCGGATTTAAACTATAACTCTGTGTTTTTTAACTATTCATAAAAAATTTAATGTTTTCAGAAAAATACTAAAAATTCACCCTAAGATAATTTCGATATTCCGAATCCAAATGATAAAGTCCATTTTGAAGGATAAAATTTATAAAATTTCAAAAATTGGGTATTACTATTCATAATCGCTAGTTTGATTGGTTGTGGTGTGTGTTAGAACATGAAGTTGTGTACAACACACGCTACTGTATTATTGAAAGAGAAGCGTACCATAGAAGCTTGGGGTGTTACAATGATGTTATCATTTTTCTATGAATAGAATGGTAATAAATTTAATCATATATTAAAGTTTTATAATGATAAATATTTAATGAATATTATATTTAGACATTAAATCTTTCATTAAAACTAGAAGTAAGAGGAGGTTATGAAGAAGAAATTAATTTGGTTCATGAGGCGGTAGTAAGCCTTAAAAACGAATGAATGTTTCCTTTCCCAATTAATCGTGGAGGAGATGGATATAGGTTATGAAATTAACATAATAAAATCTTAGTATATGTAAGATATTAGTGTTATTATTTCATCATGTTTTAAGAATTTTTGAAGAACATATAAGATAAAATAAAATAAAAATGCTTGATTAAGAACTATACATCTTCTTCAAACAACCTCTTAAGGTTTACACCAAAATATGTCACAGATTGGTTTTTTATGAAACAATGGTGTCTAGTACATGGGAAGATATTAAAGGAAGGGTTTTAAGTAGATATTTGTGTAATAAAATGTTTTTTAAATTTTATGAATAGAGGAGACGAGTTTCCCTTTTATAATAGAGGGGAGGAACACTTTTTGAATTTCTTAAACAATTAATTTTATATAAATTATTTAACATGATAATATGAATCAAAACATATAATATTTTAATATAATAATATTATTTTTTGATATGTGCTTATAAAATAAAAATTTCACCTTTAGATTATTTTTCCCCTTATCTTTTTGTTTTAACTCTAATTAACCCTTTTTAAAAATTATCATAATAATAAATATTATAATCTTTTTGGGCCATGAAAATTACTATATAAGGAAAATTGGAACATAAATTTACCATGGTTGATATTTTATACTATATTTGAATCCCATAGAGAAATTTATAATTTTTCCTATTTTAAATCAAATAATAAAATATTATTGACTATAAACTAAAAATAATGTCAATTTTGGAAGTATTCATTTAATTTGAATTTTAAAATTAAAATAAAATAATGTAATTTGAATATAAGGATTTATAACCATTTTAATATTTTATATTTATGTACAAAAATCCTAGTATACAATAATTATATTACTCCACAATACATTAAAATTACAATTGGCTCAATAACTTACTCAACATTAAACACGAAGTTTAAATGAACTGTGATATAATATTAAAATATTATTATTTAAAATGGATTAATATAAATTTTCCATGATATTTGAATGTATGAAAAATATTTAATAATTTAGAAAATATATATAAATTCTTTACAAAATTTAAATTTATATAAAAATTCTTAATAAATAATATTTCTGCTTTAATAAAGATATTTTATTCTCTAAAAAATATATTTTCATCAATTAAAATATTTTACTTATTTATTTGAGAAAATAATATAAATAATTTTTTTCTATTTTACAAAATTGAATTTATAAAATAAAATTCATATTTGAATTTAAAATATCAAAATTAACTATTGTGAAATTTTGAAACTTTTTAAAAAAATATTACATTTTCAATGAATAGTGAAAAACATAGATTTTTATATAATTTCCATATATTTTTAATAGTTTAAGCAATTTAAAAGACCAATTATTAATATAAATTTATTTAAAATTAAAAAATATAATATTTATTTGTATTGAATATAATTACATACATTAAAACAATATGTATAATGGATTTTACTATATGTTTATTGTTAGACATAAAAGAACTTTTTGAACACAATTTTAAAGTTAAAAATATTTCTATATTTTAATTAATTAAAATAGACCATTATTGCTAATGTAAAACATTAGTTACCATGATGGATGATTGCAAGGGGTTGAGTTTTGTGCAATCATTTACATCAGGTTCACTATTTCAAAACTGCTTCCAACAAGTTTAATTGTGGAACTGGAAGCACCCGGTGATTATATATTCATGGTGGCCTATTTTCCAATAGTCGGAACTCATTGGGTAGTTTGACCAATGATGCTTAGAAACTGACATTATTCTAAATGGTGGGAGGTCAGGCTCATCACACCCTTTTTTGGAAATTATTTCCTACTCCATGACTCTCTAATAGTTTTAATAAAAGTTCGTGAATCCTTCATTAATTACCAAGTATGACATGGGTCACCCTTGAATTAACAATCAATTATTATCATATATGGAATTTGGAACCATCGTTATGTGTCTGAGTTTATTCAACAAAGGGTATATCTATATGTCTCTAAGGATATCCATTAATAGTATCCACTTATTTATTAATTAGAGATTCCCTATTTGATATTATGATGATGATGGTTTTCAACCATATCGTGGGGTTTTCTGGATTATATCATCATCTTAGGAGATATAAGTTGTTTTGACACTGGGATCAGAGCCATGGCAGTGCTTCCTATGTATCCTTGTGAAAGGAATTATAAACCATGTGGTTGAGTGCCACATAATGGAAAAAATCTTACCTTTTATGGTCATGTGATCAGGACCAAACCATGTAGTTTAACATCATGCATAAAGGATGACTATGTGAAATGTACCTAGTAAAACATTATTGTGGGACTTAATTCAAATAATCCCAATAAACCTGAATGGGATATATATTCCTAGGAATAATAAGATCCTACTATATATGTTTCTTAAAGAGAATTAACATTGGTTTTGAACTATAAGGAGGATACCTATTTATCCCTTTTTGATAAGAATCAAAGAACATGAATTTTCACTGTGAGGAATTGCACATATGGAGGCCCAATGAATGTTTTTCTCACTTGGGAGTATAAACTATTGAGATCATTGGATTAGAGGTTAATATAAAATAGTATTCCATGGTGATTTGAAGTTTGGTTGGGTATTACTCTAGAGGACGGTTCCCTAGGGAATGATTCTTTTTTTGGTTGAGGCCTACTCCATAAGAGGATACCCTACTGATTTGAGGTTGTTATTGGATTTTATACTGAATAGGATGCCCAATGTTAAAATTAGGGATTACACATGGAATGATTCCCAATGTCAGTATATTTTGTGAATGCCATGATCCTCACCAACATGTAAGACCATGTGGGTCATGCATGGTGTGATAAAAAAAGGAAAAGGTGGACCCAAATAACAAAAAAATATTTCCTTCCATAAATTTTGATACATGGTCTTTAAGACCAACACCTATGATGTATCTCTGAAGGAAACAATGAGAAAATGTCATGAAAGTTTCTATTACGAAACATGAATCTAACCATGTGGATGCGAAGATCATAATTATCCTTTAAAACCATAGGATTCATGATTGATGTGGTAAATAAAAAGAATTCAAAGATCTAGAAAACCACATGATTCATCTTCTACTGGTGGAAGGTGGAGGGGACATTGGGGAAGAATAAATGGCTTTTTTGCATATTCCTTTTATCGTTTCTTATCCAGGGTAGTCACATCAGACTACCGATTTTGGGATGACCGAAAAGGTTAAGAGGAGATTGAGTGAAACATACATCAAGAATAGATAGGGTCTTACTTTCGGTGGTATTTCCTAAAATGTGTTCTGGGAGGAGGATCTCATTCCCTGTCGAATGGAAAGGAAAGCGTGACCCTCACCCTCCTCATTCAGAAGAGGATTCCCTTCTTCTTAGAGAAATGGGAGAAGGGAAAGGCCTAATCCCCATCATCCAAAAATGGGAGATACCTAATATCACCCCATGGCCACGGTCCTCAAGGATAAAGAAATTTATACTCAAATACACATCGAGGACCCTACCTGTCAGGTATGAAAATTAAGGGAAACCCCTGATAAAAGGAATGCATCACCAAATGGGAGACACACTGGTGTTCCTATTTCCATGGATTCTGCATATGGAGGCTTCAGTGGAGGTTTGAGGGTGGTCCATTAAGAATAGGTATCTAAAGGAATAATAGATCTACCTCTAGTGGGTTGGACAATGACTCAATGGTGGGCTCATGTTGGTCCAATATTAGAGAAAAAATGTTCTCTTTTTAGGTCATAGGAGGAAAATGTGGCGCTTCTCATGGGGGGGGGGGCTACATGAGATGAAGATTCCTTTGGGGATAGGTTACCTATGAAAAAAATGGGTTGAGGATTTATCCTAGTAACCACATGTTTCCTAGACTGTCCCTAGATAAGGCTCACACATGTCAGTGGTAAGAGAAGGGGCCTCATGCAGGTGGATGTTCAATATGTAAGACAAGGTCCTCATGTAGTTGTCTGGTATTTCTTACATTGGAAGGAATTTTATCTCACTATACCCCATAATTCCTTCTTTTCTTAGGTTTCATATTTATACTTAGGTGGTTTTTGAGGATGTGGGAGAAGGGGATACATGTCTAGAATTTTCTGGATTCTTCCGATTTTCTAATTGAGAAAATGAGAAGACCTATGGTCCTATTTATAAGAAAATAGGGAACCCAGGTCATAGGAGTTTTTTTGTATAGATCCACAATGATGGTACCCAATACAGGTATCATGTTCAATAGTGGAATGACTTTTTATGTTGTGCAGGGGGGTGACCGGGCCTTGAGATGTGAAGGGTTGTGAGTTCAATACAACGTTTGTAAAGTCCCTTTGATTCTTCATAGGACTCTTCATCTTTAAAATATTCATGAGATAATATTCATAATCTTTTCATCCCACTTGAAAAATGTTGTGTCAAAAACCCTTCCTATGTAATAGATCTGATCAAACGGAGAGGTTCTAGAGTTGATGTAGAACATGGAAAATATTATAATGGTGGAATGGGTGTACTATGAAGGGTACCCATGAAAGTCAGAGACACAAGCCTAGTGCACTGGTCTAGTGCATAGGTAGATGGTAAAGATCCTAACAAAGGTTTGGCGTGTAAGTTAAAAGTGTGTATAAATACCAATAGCCCCTCTTTCTATTAATCTCATTCTGAGTTACATATTTTTCTATCATTTTATATTTCTTTTACCCAACCATTCCATGTTTATTGTTTTCACAGTAATTTATAATGATGTATTTGAGAACATACTCATTATAATACATGATAGAAATACCTACATGAAATACCTTTCTGAGTAGTCTATGTATGACAACCTTGCCATGTACCCTTATGTGAATCACTTTATTGAGGAGCCTGTGTGAAGGACCAGATCAAGGTGATAGGGTAAAGGACCTGATTGAGGAACGCACACGAGGGACCAAACCGGTGGTCAGGTGTGGAGGCCTTCCTTATCTAAATTTTATAATTCATCTATGTAAAAATTTTAACAATTTGAATATAATATTTTTTCATAATGAGAAAAAATGGTTGCCTTCTTATAGGTTTTGAAGGGATCATCTAATGACTTCTCTCAATAATGTTATTATAAATGCATCAAATTTGATCAAATCCATTGGGAAAAATTATTATGATATGGATGAATCACTCTCCATGATTTGAAATCCATTTGGTGTCATATCATCAGAATTATCCACAAATATAATACCATCCTTTGTAAAATCATAGACATCAGAGGGATTCCTATATCATAGATGCCAAGAGATTATTCTTGACATATTAGTATATGGAACATATAAATTTTCCTTCCATCAATATCTCCTCCAAATGTGGATATATCATGTATGGAATGATTCTTATTAGTTTTTTTCTTGTATCACAACTGTTTCACCCTGGACATGAAGCCTCACACAACAGACTCAAAGACTAATTTTTAGGAATTAAATTTCCATGATTCATAGACCAAACCCTCGCATGGTTGGAAGGAAGACATGAACTCTTCTTTAGAGGGTGAGTCAGATGTAAATAAATGTGGGTGTACTGGGTGGAGTAAACATGTACATATTGTAATGAGTTATAAGATTTCATAATATTCTAGGAAATTATGGTTGGGAAAAATTATATTTTCAAAAACAATAACATCTTTCCAATTTTTTTGAGCCGAGATAGTCCTCAGAAAAAAAAAATCATCTAAAAAATGTGATTTTTGTATTATGATATGGGTATTCTAAAAATGTCTAGAGTCCATATTCTCAGGGACATGTATGATGTGTTAATCCCAGTACAGAAAATGTTGGATGGTCTCAAAAAGACATTGAATTTGGACCATGTGATTATTAAGGTTTATAAGAAACAATATTTCAGGGACCCTCTCCCCAAGTGTGATATACATCCTAGAATTGGATGAAGGAATTCCTCATTCCTGAAGGAGTTGGTTCCTCTTTTTAGTGCCCTAAAGGATACCCCACTTTAGAGAATCAAGGAGATTTTTTCACATTTTATCCCATATTATATAAAATAGAGTATAACTAATGGGGATAAGTGGTCAATTAATATGTTGTTTTGAATAATTTACAGGATGGATTTCTCATGATGTGGTTTAGAATTTACATACTGAATGTTCGGAGTGTAACAGAATATTATTTTCCATGAACATTTTTTTAGAACCTAATCTAACATATAGGATCACTATATTGTTGGATAACCCTATCTAGGAGATGATTTATATGTTTTTATTGAATGTGTAAAATGGGAAGGACCCACTTAGAATCACAGGTCTGCTTCAGGTGTTTTGGTGGAGGATTTCTGAACACTTCAGTTCTTATGTAATGTTGAGCCTAATTAAAGTTGGTACTGGGTGACTTTAATTAGGTTATAGAGTCACTAATGTATGGGCCCATGGAAACCACTTTTGAGGAAGAATATGAGTCTATGGATCCGTTAATAACTTTCCCTAAGATAGAGGATTAGGAATGAGTAATTGGTGGGATGAGATCCTTGACCAATACCTCAAGTATCTATTACTGATAGGAAAGATACAATCCCATTATTGTATATAGAGGTGAAGAAAAAGATAGTGGAAAATATATATGGTCAAACACGCTATAGTAAGTCATTGTTCCATCATTTAATCTCATGAATTTCCTGACATACTCTTTCGGACCATAATTCTATTTTTATAGAATCTGCATCTCCTTCCTCCCTTAATGGATCTTGCATTGTTCCTTCAGTAATTGAGGTGGATAACCTAGGTGAGGCCTATAACCAAGCTGATGAGTCCATCATTTTGAAAGGAAATTAATCAAGAGTTAAATCCATGTCTACCCCCATTCGTGAAGATATGGGATATTCCATGGTAATATCAGATGCACACCCTAAGGTGTCAGGTTTTGTTTTGACTTTCCTCTCCTCATGTTATTTTAGATTTGTTGCATATATCGGAGGACCATGGAGAAGATAATTTTGGTCCCATTATCTTTTCATAAGGGTTTGATTAGGTTCTTGGGTGGTTTAATGAAGGTTATATTGCTAACCCTGACTCTATAGGGATTGAAGATATTGTGACTGTTGGGAAGTCAATAGATGGGATCAACAACTGAGCTAATTTGGGTCCTGAAAAAACATGCATTAGATACCCATACTAGTGAGGATTACATGATACATGGCACTTTTTATCATGAAATAATGGTCCTATTTAGTCTATAAAATGGTATCTCAATTCCTATAAAGGATTTTTAGGATTTTAGTAAGGAATTGGATAAACATACATTTTATCATTCTTTAATTTTTCAAACATAGTTATATCTCTTTCACATAAGGTCTTAAATAAAATTTTAACTTTTTCAACATTTTAAGAAGATAATATCTATAAGGAACTTAATGAACAAGTTGTCCAAGTCAACCGTACTTCCTTTTCCATGGGAGTGATGACTGAAAATTTTGACGTGATAGAACCCTAAGAACCTCTAATCCTATTTGCTAAGAAAAGTCAACATTATTATCCTCATTAGGAGGTACCCACTAAAAGAGTTGGGATTTAGAGTGTTGGGAATGTATCAATACCAATTTTTAATCCATCAATGGGTGATTTTTATTAACCGTTTTTGTTACATCGCATCCTTTATTTTCTATTTCCCTCCTCGTGTTGGTAAGAGGTGTCAATTGCTATTTTGTTTAATTGAGTTCAATGACCAAGCCAAAGGGGGTGATTTTTTTCCATCTCCATTGAAACTGGTAGTTGAAACTAAGACTGTTTTAGAGAGAGTAGAATAAGCTGACTCATTGAGTGAACTAATCTCGAAATATATATCTCCCTCTAAGAGTGAATTTGAATTAAAATTTGAGATGTTGGAGGTGATTTGTTCCATGAGTCACAACATCTGGAAAGAAATCTAGAAGATAGTTGCAGATATGAATCTTGAGTAAATACCATAATTACATCATCAACTTCCATTAAGGTATGGTATTATATTTAATTACTACGAGATTCCTAATATAGTGAAGGTGATTTTTTGAAAAAGGAGAGAGTAATAAATATCATAGTAGGATAAAGCTCAATTGGAAGGCTAATTTGAAAACTAGAGGGCTATTGTATTTAGGGATGATTTCATCCATACCACGATGAGAGAAGAGTATCAAAATCACCTAGATGATATATATCTCTAAATGGTGCACCTTCAAGAAGAAGTAAATATCTTAGTGTAAAACGTAGTAAAACTCCACCGATCCTTGGGAGGGGATTTGGCCCCAAGAATTGATGTGGTTGCTTCAGAGCTGAAAAAGATCCATGATGATGTGGGTTATCATAACAAAATTTTCTGATCTTTGGAAAGATTTTGATAATTACCAGGCTACAAATCATCTTATTGAATCCTATATTGATGGAAAATGGTAAAATTTGGTAGAGAGGCTCTAGTATATGGATGTTACACTATATTTTGGAATTTTGATGGAAAATATTTTTTGTTTCCTATAACTTTTTATTACATATTTTTTATCATTATAATTTTAATACAACACTGAAAATGAATCAGTTGATTTAATACCTTCACATTATAATAACAATGACAAGGATGATAGATGAGACTAATTTTTTGCTATGATTTGGGGCATAGAGACTGTAATTAATCTATATATAAGATTATATAGAAAAATTTAAAACATTATTTATTTTTATCTCATCATCCTAAAATTTTCCTATGTCCAGAATGAAGATAAATTAGTGGGTGAGACTATGATTTTTATTAGGCTGCTTTTGTGGGGTTTCAGTCTAATAATTTTTAACCTTTTTTTATTTTCTTTTCTCTGTTTTTTTTCTAATCCACATAGAGTACATGTATAGTGAGTTGAGAGTTGTGTATTTTCTTGAGTACCCTATGTGGGATTTCATCCATGCAAGTACTTGTTACTATTTGTGTCCATTTTAAAGTCTTGAAAGATGAACTAGTGTGAATGGTGTTTTAGGTTTAATAAATTTGGCCATGAGTTTTTGGATGATGGCCCAAACCAGGCTTGCAGGCCAGAAATGTGTTAACATTATTTAGATTCCCAATAGTGAATTTTAAGCCATGATTTTTCGGTTTCAATATTTAAAACATGATATTCTGTAATAGAGGATATATCTCCTAAGGAAGTTTTTACTGCTTGTTAAAAAATTAATTTTGTGGGTGACTTTATGCAAAGCCAATTGATGCATGTTACTTCATATTCAAATAGTGGAATATTCTAGATGCAATGCCTTGAAATTTGGTGGGTGACTAATGAAAATACTACTAGGGTGCGTTATTGAATAATTGGTCATATGAGTTCTTAGAAATTCTACCATATTACTACTAGTGGAAATTGTATGTTTATAGGGATTCATATTTCTGAAAACCAAGATCAATGGAATTCCCATAAAAGATTCTTGAGAGTGAAGGGAATATCTATATTGGTATTGGAAATATATGGGAAATCATTCCTATATAAATTTGGATGTGTGAATGTGGGTACATTTTGTTAGATGATCTATTTCAGGGGAGAATTCCTCTTTCTGAAAAGGTTTGAAGCATCATACAGTTTAATATCATGATATCGGGACATTGAATGTTGTAGTTTAACATCCTATGGTGAGGGTGTAGTTTCACAATTTAAAATCTTGTAATTATGATTCCGTTGTATGCATTTTAATTTCATACAAAAAGGAAATTATGCTATGAAATGAAATGTTTTACAAAAAATACATTAGGGGGAGGGGCTATAATTTAAGGTCTTCTGCATTGACCGAAAGGTTAAGAATTATCCTCATTCACAGTAATATGTTATAAATGAGATATATATTTTAGGTATGAGGAGGAAAATATTGTAAGATTCAATATAATGATTTATATATCAATAAATTCATATGTGGAAAGGACATATTTCAATAAATGTTGTATCTTCTGAAGACAACATTTCCACTAGTTGACAAACCCATTTTGTGGGATGCATTATACAGAGACAAATATGGGGTTTTATAGTATTTAAAAATAATGTAATCCTAAGAAAAAAAACTTTTTTTGTCCGACATTATGAAATGTAAACTACGAAATGTTTTGGAATATTCAAGAAAATATGTTCTTAGTAATTCGAACATTCTATAACATATGGATGAAAGATGTTTACGGGGATTTGGATTTCCCCAAACATGAAGTCTATTTTTTTATAAGGAAAGTACCCAAATATTTAAGGATAATTTCATATCAAAATTATACAAGAGTAGGTTGAATGTTTTCCTATGTATTTCTGACACAAACATGGGAAATATGGTGCTCGTAGTTTTAGGTCATACAACTTGGACCATAGAATTATGGAAATGATAGGTGATATGTGGAATAACGGACCAAGTTAGTTCCAGCATACATCTGACATGAGGGAAGATATTTCAAACAATGCTATTTGGTGTTATCAAATCTAGAAATATGATATGGGAACAATATGAAAAGTATGACCATTAACTGATTCAAATCAATGGTTCTAACATAATTCCATTAAAGATTAAGAGGATAGAAGGGGATTCTTCCGAGGACGAAGTTACCAGTTTTTAAAAAAATGTTTTGTCAGAAAATTTATGAAAATCCACTCTGGTTGTATTACTGCATAGTCATAAAATAAAATCAATTAGTGGAAAATCACATTTTGTGTGTGAATTTTTGCTTAGCCAGTTGGGGTGTGTTACTGCATTGTTAGGAAAATTATTCCTCGATAATAAAAAATTCTATCATCGGAAGCTAGAGAAATATTACGAGGATATAAAAGTGTCAATAATTATTATTATGACATGTGTAATGGATATATATGATCATGAAGCAATCATTTTTACTAATGTAATTCATGAAGCCTAGAATCCATCACATAGATCTGATTCATATGTTGAAGGGGGGACATCTTTGATTATTTTGTTGACCCCCTAATCAAGGGACCCAAATTAAGATCACCTTTATAAATCATTTTTTATAGAGTAGAGGGGGTATTTTTCATTACTCCATGGATGGAACTAAGAAATGAGGCCTAGGAATCACTATGTATTGCATTGGAATTGGAATCAATCCAGACATAGTACTTTTTGTACCATGCAGTAAACTGTTGTGAAACTAGGGCAACGATCACATAGATTAAACTTCTGCAATAAGGACGATGGTGACTTGACATGAAACAAATGATTATTGTGGATGAACTATGGTATAGGACTCGAGCATCACTAGGTATCTTTTTGAAATAAGAATCAGGCCACACATTGTTCTAAAATGGGTTCCTTATATTGATTGAGTTCATGTATGGTAAAAATAGGGATTTTTTACTAAGGGCTCATGCATGGGGTTAGACAACATGTTTAATACCCTTATATATATTTTAATTGTATATAGAAGTGTTTGGAAATTTATTATATTTATTTGTAGTGGGTTTTAACATTGAATGTTTGAATGTCACTATATATCTCACAGGAATGAGAATCAAGGCACACATAGTTTCTTTAGAAAATCATGTAGTTTATTATCATGTGACATGGACATCTGGGGTTCCCTCTAAGGTCATTGAGCCAAGACATTCATAACCATAGTGTGAATTTATATTTCCTAATCATGCAGGGAACAATTTTACCAAATCTTTTATGCCCATGTGAGCAATGCTTGATGTGAGAAACAAAGATTGGTAGAGGCCTATTAAAATACATTATTGAAATTATATGGAATTAATGAAAAATGAATTTATATATTTTAGTGGTTGGTCCATGAGGTATGCTCTATTCATCTCTACCTAACTCATCAAGATGAGAATCAGTACGTACATATTTCTTGAAAGAAATACTGTTCATGTCTGACTTGTACAGTGGCAGTGGGGGAGTTCTATTTTGGTTATTGGGGATAGACCTGGGATTAGAGATATGGGTGTCACATCGTATATAATTGGAATGAGAGCCAATAGAAACATAGTTCTTGAAAATATTATGCAGTTTATCATCATGAAATGAGGATGTTGGTAGTATACTTTAACATCTTGAGGTATGGCCTTGAGACAGATGACATGGAAATAAATATTGTCATTGGACTATGGAAAATAACCTAAGATTCACTATATATATCATTTGGACGGTAATAAAGCCACATTTAATTCTATATGTAACAATTACCAACATTGGTCAGGTTGAGAAATGGGGGATTTGTTTTTATAGATTGATGGATGGGACCAAGACATGAGGTATTAGAATCAATGTGTATATCATTGAGACGAGAGTCAAGGTGTATTTAGTTTTGGAAAGGATCCATATGTAGGTGAAATTATTACAAAAAGATAAGGGGTATTTTCTTTTTATCATGAATGGAACTAGGATTGAAGGCCCCTGAATCCCTAAGTATCTCATTGGAATGAGAATAAAAGAACACATAGTTCTTGAATTAATATGTGGTATGGGTGTCGTCACTAAATATAAAGATTATCTCAAACAAGGATTGAAATGATCCATAGTTTTACATCATGAAACGAGGGAACAAAAAATACAGCTTAACAACATATAATAAGGATGATATGATATGTAGTTTAGAGTCTCACATCTTGGAATATATATGGTGTTGTGTTGTTTAAAATCCTTCAACAAGTTAGATATTACATGACTTTTAAGGTCTTTACACAAATACCAAATACACAATTTAACATCTTAAAGATGATAAGAGCATCATTTTATTACAAAAAATATTTCTTTAGCTACCTTTCATTGTTTGGGGTTGCAATTATCTCTCCATCCATTGATATTGATTAATATCCTCCCTTAGATTGGACCTTATGAATAGAGTATGGTCCCACCTACTTTGGTTCATGCATTGGATGCTTCTTTCCTTGTATCATTGAATTCCTTAGAACCAATACTAGTCCTCCTTTATGGGACGAATTGAGGCATACATTCTTGAAAAAATATCCCACTATTCAATTTTGATAGAATTCCAAGAGAAGAATGTTGTGCATTATTTTCTAATAAATCTACTCTAATTCACCTTGTAATTTCTCTTATCTCTCATATGTGTAGAGTTTATCACAGATAGAAATACAGAGTGATGATAATTGTCCCTAAATGGGTAGAAATACTTCTTTTCTATATAAAAGTGCGTATGAGGTCACCCATGTGGTAGTATGAGATGTATTCTTGTAATCCCATAAGCCATGATAGAGATTATCAGGACAAGACTTATTAACTTTATCCACCATATTCTAGAGTATTCTCTATTGGGCCTTATTTATGCTATCTATCTATTAGTTAGTCGCTGCATAGTAGTAGGATAAATGGTTAGTCTTGATATTATACTCCTGATATATCTTATCCACCTCATCAGAACATAAATTGGTGTCATTGTTAATAATTATTGAATTGGGGACCTAAAAAATAATAATTATGTGGCCTTTCCTGGAACAAAAAATGATTTTGGACCTGACTTATTTGATGTGTATGCCTCCGCCCATTTGGAGAAGAAGTGGATATAAGTTAATATGTATTTGAATTTCTATAAAATAACATGATGGTATAGACCCAAAACATAAATTTTCTATATCAAAGATTTCTAATATTATTTGGCTATATACAGAAATATATGGTGTTGATGGATGATGTTTCTATACAGTTGGTCAGAATAAAATTTCTTGGTGAATTCTATATGATCTAGTTTCTTAGTGGGCCACTGAAACCCAAGCCATCGAATTTGATTGAGAAGCATGTATCTTAACTGGCGGGAACCACATGATATCGAGGGCACCACTTTCATGAAAAAGAAAATATATTTTTCATCAACTCATCTAAGGAGGACTCCATTAAATCCTTATTTATTGAATACTTTTTGGTGATTTGGCATATCAAAATGTGTGAAGTTGGATTCTTACTATCAGATTTTATCCTTTCCATATTTATCCAATGGGAGTACTCTATTATAAAGGTAGTAAATAATTGGAATCATCTACTAGTGGTAGGACCATATGAATAATGAATATGACTAACTTTATTACATTATTTTATTCTGACATGAATAAAATGTGATACCAATCAGTGATCCACAATGCTAAGGAATCCTTCATCCTAGTTTGGATCTAGAAAATATGTAGATGTATTAACCGACAAATCTTTCTAGGGATTTTTTGAACGTGGGACATGATTCAATGTTGCCTCTGAGGGGAAATCTTCCATCAACCCTCAAAAATAGACATATATAGGAATTATATCTTCTTTTATAATAACATAATACACATTGATATGTTTGATCAACAACTCTAAATCGCCATCCAATTCTATATGGTCCGCCAATATTTGGCGTTCGAGTTCCATGTCGACAATTAGTGCATGGTATTATTTCTCATTTTTAGTAAAACCTTCAGATAATAGGAAGGGTTTAGGTAAATTTACCTTTGTTGGGGAAATGATCAAGATTTGTAACCCACTTCTTCAGTATAGGGTCTTCCATTTTACTCCCTTTTAGGATCCATTAAATACCTTCAAAATAGATTTCCATTGTTTAGGGGATGCCATGGACGTAGAATATCTTTTTATCTTGAAATTTAGCATTCAATGATGTTATTTTTATAGATGGGTGCTCTATAGGAAACCTACCATGGCTTGGAATTTCACTTCATTATAAGGCAGGAAATTCATATCGAATTTCTACAGAATAGTTTCCCACCGTTCCAGACATCAGGTCAACATAGGATGAATGATGATTTATTTGAGTGGGTTATTAAGAGAGATCAAATTGAACTCATCGTGATATAGGTAGTGCCTAAATTTTGGAACTGAGAAGATCAATTCCAAGAATATGTCCTTGATATTTGAATAATGAGTCTCAACTTTGGGCATGGTTTAACTGAGATTGTAAAGGTTGTTTACATTCCTAGAATAATTTATTTTCACATGTAATGCACCCAGTGACCTCTCCATGTACATAAAATATTAAAGATGAAACATTCCATGAACATGTGACATTAATAATTGCGGGATTAAGATTTATTTTTCGAAATTTTGAAATTCTTCCTGATAGAAAATAGTCCACTGATTTCTGACCACCTTCTTCAATACATTGGTGAAGGAAAAACACTTTCCATCAAGGTTGGATATGATGGACGGGATGTAGGACAACTATCCTTGAAGTCCACTGAACACATTATGGTTTTTATAGGGTGATAATATAAAGATATATTTTTCTTTATCATGGTCAACTTTGTTGTTGTTAGAGTGTTTGATGAAGCCAAGAAATTTTCCAAATGTTATAAAAAATGTTCCTTTTAAGGAGTTCCTTTTTAGGATATGTTTTCACAGCTTATTGAATATATAATCCTATTAATCTAGGTGGTTAGAATGTTATATAGACATAAAAAAAATATCACTAATTTAGAATTAAACAAAATTACCCAAACATGAATTAAATATTCGATGCATGGAATGTTGGTTTTTGGAAACGATATTCCTCAAGACAAATGACATTACATGATAGAAAAACACTCCCTATGGAGTATTAAATGTCGTGGAATATTCATAATATGGGGAGATCTGAATTTGGTCAAACATTTAATATCTATCCATGAAGGATAAATCTTGATAACCAACCATCATGTCAATCTGGAGTTATGTTATTTGAAACAAAAGTCATCTTGGGATCTCTAATTTCAATGAAAACTATGATTTGACCATCATTCACCATCATAGGGGAAAAAAATTTAAGTCATTTCAGATGTTGTACCTACTAAAGAAAGTCATCCATGATTATCTTGTCCACTTCAGCCACAATTTTGGATGAGTGACTTGGGTGTGTCCATCTAGCTACCTTTTTGTATTCCTGATGGTCTTTTAGAAAACACAAGTGACTGGTGGGACCCTTGATATTGAGGCATGGAATATCTATGTAATTCTTGGATAAAAGTATCATCATTTCTTTATGAAAAAATTATATACCTTCTTTTCTTTGAAATTTATGGATGAAATAATCAAATTGGGTTATGGATCTTCATCTGATTAGAGATTTATTTCTTATAGTTCATCAAAAGTTGTGATGAAACCTTCCATGAATTCTAGAGGGGCATCCCTGAGGTTTTCCTCATCATCCAATTCCTCATGATTTACCTCTTCCACCTCTTCCAAATAAGTAAGTGAAGAAGAAATCTTATTAGAGTTATGAGAGGAGTCTAATTTTGGACATCCAGAAGTCAAAAAAACTATTTTTGGATTAATGGATAAAACACTGGATTTATGGATAATTGAAGGGGAGACGAGGGAAAAATAATGAGAATCTTCATTTTCTACCATTGATATAACAATAATTTCCATAATAACTGAGTGAAAATTAATTTTTTTAGGTAAAAGTGATGGAATTTACAAATTTAAGATGTAATTTCATTAATACATATAGAGTTGAAAACGTTTCCATCACTGTTGGGCACATTTTTCATGATTAAAATCACAATATTCCATGAATGTGTGCTCAAATTTAGACCAACCATTTTGATTTGATTGATGGAAAGAACATAATTCACTTATATTTGTTTTAAAGTGTTATCTGAAATCATCCAAAGACCATTCAGGGCATTGATTTGAGCAACATCATTAGCCATTGACTATTTCTCCACCCTCTGATAGAATCCCGCATTAATGTACTATGACTATTAGGATTCAAATGTGGATTTTCACCATGAAATGACCCGATTTTTTCACGGATATAATATATGGGGAATTAGTGGTATGAAGAATATATATCCAAATGATTATTTAGACATGGTCTACTGAGCAGAACATTGAAGGATGTATCATACTTAACAACCATGAATTCTAAGTCAAACATGAAATCCAAAAATTGAGTTTTGAGTTTGATTTTTCCAAGGGGATTATTCTCATTCTTTTTATAACTCTTTAACTTTATAGTATAGGGGAACATGAGATAATATATGAAACCCTATTGGTGATGAATTATATAATAATGAGATTAATTCTTAAGATATTTTCAATGAATAATTTTTGGATAACAAAGTCATTTATCTCGTCAGATATGCACACAGGTTTTATGTGTTCCTATTTTAAATCATTATCAATGAAATAGATGACCATTTGGAATTATTTAGGATTATTATCTATGTGATTTACATCGATAACAGCATCATCAACTTCAATTTCTTTTTTTCACGACACAACCTCTATGAGTGATTCCTGGAGGTATTTTGATAGACTCAATGAATTTAGGATTGAAAACTTTTTTGACACTGGGGATAATTTTATCAAAACATCATACTTATGGTCCAATGGTTTGTGATTTCAATCATGGGTATTCTCTTTTTTTCCTTTTAGGATATGAATTACCTGATATGGATGGATCATCCATTCAAAAAGGAGAAAAAGGTGTTGCTACACTCGATGGATTAGGTTGACTTGGTCTTCCTACACTTCGAGGTTGATTAGGTTATGACATAACCTCCAACAGATATTCTAGGATGATAATGAAATAGTGCACCCTATCATGTGTGGGGGATCTTCCTTTCGCTTTCTGATCTTACTTAAGATCTCTTCTATTAGTTTAGGCTGCGTATATGGTTTGAGTATGTACATGTTTAAAATAGTGAATCCTAGAATGACCTTGTACTCCCTTAAATCAATAACTCTTACAGCCTCTTCCATTATTTCACCAATAATGAGTTGGGAATTTTGGTTCATAATAATAATCATCTTCTGAGAAGGGATCCATTATGTGAATAAAATTAATGGAATTGCAAGTCAAATTCTCATTTGATAAATATTCCATCTGGCGGGTTGACCCTTGTTGTACTATTTAGCAAGGTGGTGCCTATCATTTTGGGACTGTAGGACTGAGGTTTTAATAGTTTTAGATGTGTTGTAGTTATAATGGTTAAAGAAATAATTATATGTTTCATCTATGTTTTGAGGATAGCATGATTCAATTTGATCTCCATTATAACCATCCAATTACTAAATTTCTACATACCATTTTTACTAACCTCCTACCAAAAATTATCCTCCTCCATATTGGTGGCACAAACATATGCCAACATGCTAGGTGGATTGCCAAGATTCACATAACTGGGTCAAATTTATTTTGATGTCTTTTAAAAAAACACACTACTGGATGTTATACCCCAGTAAATTATGGATGGAGAAATAGTTTGGGATATCTTCTTAACTATCCTTTTTTAGATTCATGGGATATGCTAAATTGATCATGTTTTTTACAATGATGAGATTAATTAGACATGTAATTGGTCACATTGAAAATAATATACCTTGTTTTTTATATCATCAAAATATCTTTACCTATGATCCTTGTGATCATCCTGATGAGGTAGTAATTTTTTTGACACTCAAGGGGAGTATCCACACAATATGGTATATGCTTTGGAGAGGGAGTTGGTGTAGGACTTCCATAAGTTCAAAAGTATCAGCCTCTACTTTCAACATTCTATTTCCATGAGTTAATGGAATTACTCAAGTATTTTCCTTGGTCTTTGCAATGGTGTATTACACTATTTTAGAAACCTCAGTGAGGTACCAAAAGACTCGTGTGTATTTCACAAGGATGATGGGTGTGCAGAACTCATCTTGAAGATTTTATATACATATGAAAAGAAAGTCATATTTAGGAAGATTTTTCTTTATAAAATACATCATTCTTTTAAACTGATCAATGAAATCAGATACCCTCACATTCCATTAATATTTATTAGTTTTGGAGGTCAAGGAAAATTTTCTTCTATACCGTCGAGTTGAATTGGAAGAGAAACATTCAATGGAGATCTTACCACACCGTAATTGACTGAGTCCGCAATATAGTTTCCATACAATGTTTGGCCCCTACAGTGATTGTATAAATCACCTGAGTTTCAGTATCTCTTATTATTTAGGGGTCCCTGTCATGGGATCATAGCATGATATGAAATGAATTACATTCTGATCATGGTATCTTGAGCCATTGAAAATTTGGAATGTTGGATTCCCAAAGTATAGTAGTGGGAGAGTCATATAAACCTATATAGGGAATGGTTTCTTCAATGGTTTCACTTGCACATGTCATTCCTCCATGGCTTCCAACCGAGCTGTTAGAAACTCAATGGTATTCATGAGAACATGAGGAATTTCTATCTGAGTAGTAGCTTCAACATGTTCAAAATCTTGTAGAGCCATCTATGGAGGAAAAAATAGTATCATATGTTGGTAAACTATAGGGGAATACTGGTAAGGATACACATGGACCCATTTTGGTTGTGCACCCAATAGAGGGAACCCGTAATCTACTATTACAAATTCCCAGTATAATAGTGATTGGTATCCCACATTTAGAGGATGTTCGGGATCCATTTTATTTTTAACATAAAACCCTATTTTTTGATTTAAACCAAATAGGAGTGCAATCCAATGATAATCTTGTAGAATATACTTAGTAAGAAGAATTTCTAAGAGTAGTTCTGTATATAGTCTTCTCAATTATTTCATTTATTCCTCCCGTTAAGAAAATATTTTCTCATGTGAATGTGTCTCAACCTAGCTAGGAGGTTGATGTGGCATAATCTTACCCTTATCCTTTTCCAAGATGGATTCTTTTCATGGAGGTAATGGTATAGTGATTGGGGGAACACCCAAATTTAGGGTTACTATCTTGTTTTGAGTGATCACACCTCCTTAAATAATAGTTGTTTTTACTATATTTTGAACTGAAACCTCGTCATATAATTACTTTCAAAATTGGATTCATGTTTTGTAGTGTTTAAAGGGGTAGTGTTAAAGACATTAACAGAATCCTAATGCATTATAGGAACTGTGTCAGTTTCTTTGTGAGACTACCTTTTTCTATACCCTCCTCAAGTTCTTTTTCTATCATTTGATGATTCTCTAGGATCCCTTTGGTGGATGGTAATACTAAGGTAATCTCTAGATAGTTAATTTTTCCATGATCCAAATGTGGATATCAGATCATGGGATGTGACAAACTTGGAGGATTCATTCTGCAGTGTTCCCTTAATCAGGAGAAAACTAACTTCTAATAAGGTGGAGGTTACTGTGGAAAAAAGAACCAAAACCTAAGGGCCATGGATATTATTTTTCCACCTTTAAAACTCTTAGAACATAGTTTAATGAACATAATGGGTGTGTTAAAAAATCCTTCATCCCTACTAGTCGGGGTTGCTCCTGAAGATCCCTTGTTGCTAATTTCTTGACATCCATTTGTATTTTATGGAGTTTTATCTGAACATGGGTTGGGTGAATGGTTTGGTATGAAGATAAATCACCCTCTTTAAAATATCATTGTACTATTTCCAATATCTATTCTATCTAATGACTGACTTTCCTTAATAAGGAGGATTACTCGATATTTTCAAATGTATGATGTAGAAGTCTCTCAATATCCTATTATCTTCATTCCCAATGTCAGTGAGAGTTCTTTGAGGCATAATTATGTTGAGCATATTTTCGATTGTGAAAATATTCCATTTAATGGATATAGAATAATGTTATGAAATTTCATGAAACCAATTTGGTAGGGCTTTATTAGTTTTGGAGCACATTGAAATTTAACACTCTACAATCTCCACATCCGCTAATATGAACCTCATATGGGGTATCTATGATCATCTGTCACAATATTTTTAATGCTACGAGGAATACATTTTTAAGGGTTCCTTTTTTTGTCTAAATTTTGATGTCATGCTTCTTGGAGAGTCACAAAATTAATTTGGTGTTGCATCTATTCCATTACCTTTCCATGAAATTGATATTCATAATTGTGTGATACATTCATGTTCAAGTGATAAATACTTATATATATATTTAGGTAGATATTGATCACAAAATATTCTATCAATACTTTTGGAATTCTATATTGAAGGGTGGATAAAATCCATAAGATGACTTATCTGTCTTATTTAGTGATATTTTTACTTATTTTTAGCATGTTATCATCCTATGTTTCTAAGGATTCATAAACATAGTTTGACCAATGTGTAGATTTTCCTATTTCTTTATCATAAAAACCATGTTTTAAAGGGACTTCCTTTGTCACATTTGTTGGCTGCTGGTCTAATGGGGGTTTATAGAGGGACCATCAGTTTGGGATTTCTTCATAATGATAAATAATTTCACTTTTCAATGATTGGGAATTAAATATGAATGGACCAGGTTTCTGAAGTTCCTCATGGTAGGAGGGATTTCTCATCATTAGATCTCCAAGGGTAATAAATTTTTGATGAAATTAAACAATACTACAAAGAGAAATTTTGTTGTGAATGAGAACATGGTGAGGAATAAAATGGTTGATTACAACCAGGGAATTCCCTCTTTCTCTTTTATCTTATTTCCATGTGGGGGGCTATCATGACTCTCATCAGATATTGGATCTGAAGAACGATAAAACAATGGCCATGAAGAAATACTCTATAGTGAAGTGTCCAAGAAGGGCCTTTAGAATTGCTGTTATTGATCTAATAATTTTAAAATGAGAGAGTTTGATTTTGAGACACTATATATAATTGAATGGGGACTTCATGAACTCCAATATTAAGTAAACTGGGATCATATATTATAAATTAAGTTTATAGTTATACTTTATTGGATTTCTCTTTATATTACTTATTGTGAGAAATTGGGGCCTCTTTCTGGGGAATTTAGTTAACAAGCATGAAATATTTCATGATTGTATCCTAAGATAATATAAGAATTTGTTGGTAGGATTTTATAATTTTAACTTGGGGATTGTGCATGCTAGGGAGTGGCCATTAGAATGGGATGATTATGTCATATTGGAATGGGTGTATGTTACATATACAGTTGTATGTATTTCACAAGGGAGTTTTTCCCATGACCCTCCTAGGATTGAGAAAAATAATGTGTTCTCTCCAGGGTGACATACCGATGAGCCATCCAATTTATGAGGATGGAGATGTGTGTATGTTCGTATGCCACTACTATTTTTTTCTTTTATGATGTCCTAACAGGTCAGTAGGATGTGGGTATAGATTTCCATCTTAACGTTCTCCATTTCTAGGATATGATTTTTGTCTTTAGAAATTGAAACCAGGATATATTCTCATTTCCCATATGAATCATGGGTATGTACCTACTCAAATCCCCCATTTCCAACTAGTGGATGCAGATAGTACACAGGTGTGGGGAAAGATAGTTGGGCATGTCAACTATTAATCACCATCACGTTCCGACTAATTTATATGGGTGCTACCATATGAGGCTTATAGAATGATTGATAAGTGCAGGATGATGTGTGTTCTTTCTTGCAATATGCCACTAAATTTGATATTGAGGCTTCTTTAGATGATTTTAGGAGAATGTTTCCGGTATACCTAGTTGGTGTGGTCAACTATATGCTCTTTTTTGTAGTGTTCCACCAGATTTGAGTGCTGTTATTCTTGGGGTGATACCAGATGAGAATTCTTTATAGCTTAATTCGGGTCAGTGGGTTTATATACCCACTTGTTGTTATCTAATAAATTGTATTTTTGGGCTTTGTAACACCCAGAAATTCTAAAGTAAGGACATTGTATTTGATAGCGTGCATCACATACATCACCAAGTGTGCTGGGGAATATATTACCTAGAGAAATTTCTATATATTTATTATTTTTTGTAAATTAAATTTATTATATGTCTTGAAATGTACAAGATACTATGTTATTGTACGTCACAAGAAACAACTAGTTTCTTCAAATGGAAAGCGTTACACGTAAGACAAATTTTTTTACCAAATAACATCATATTATTAAAATATTATTTAATATAACCTATCAATTAAATTAGCAGTTCTGAAAATGGATAAATAAATTATGGAAACATATGGATAATAATATAAAATGAATTTATTAATAAAAATTAATTACAAATGGATATGGAAACCTATGGAATATAAAATAAAATATTATTATTTTTATACTCACAATGTTATTTTACAAAAAAAAATTAAATTAATTAAAATTGGTGAGTGATATTGATGTGATATATATATTACTAATTCAATAATTTTTTTTTATATTCATATAAAAGACTTTATAGGATTAATTTTAAAAAAACCCAATGTTATGTATAAAATAGAATTTTTCTATTAAGGTATTTTAAGCCCTTTTATTGGAGAACTCATTTTAAATATAATTTTGACCATTTCATAAATTTTATATGTCAAAATAATCTCAATATTCATAATTTAAACATAATAATTAGGTTATGGATTTTTTTTGTATTTTTTTGCGATGTTTCATTTTTTATGGAAGAGTGAAAAATACAGGATTTTATCTCAAAACTACGTTTGTATCTAATTTATTTATAATGTTGAATAAAATTTTAAAATGGTTTTAATGTCTTATTATATTAATTTGTTTTACTATTAATACAATTTATTTCATGAAAATAAATTTCACTTTGATATTGAATACAAAAAGTTATGAATCTTTTAGAAGTTTTTTACATTAAAACCCCACATTGTTGTCCCTCCCATGGAATGATTTTTAAATTAATTTCTGACAACTATGAAATTGAAATTTTTCAAAATGAATTAAATATTGGTAATCATTATAAATTATAATGTCTTCTATGTTAATCATTGTTTTTTACCAAAAATATTAGTTAAAGTGATTAAAATTAATTATAATGAATTATAGATAATTAAACTTAAAAGAAGACTAAAGATTAATCTAATAGCCTTAAATGAATAATAAACATTTCAAAAAATTCATTTTATAGCCATATTTCCATCCTATCTTACATTGGATCGAATTGGGCTCATTATTAGAGCCACATTCATTATGAAGAAACTTGTATGGAATTCTTTTTTCAAAATATTACAAGAGTACCACTCTTGCTCCACTATAAAAGGGCCTCCTATCATCAAACTTCATCACACCTCCCAAGACATATTGTTTGGAACAAGATCTGAAAAAATAGATCCTCAAAATACCACTCATCATACTAGATGCCTCCACTTTTCCAGAAATGAATCAAAGGATTCTTTTTGGTGCAAACCAAAAGGTGTTACCTGAATAAGAGGTAACAAACTTCCTTAAGATTTTTAGTTTTATTTACATTCCCTACCCCCTCAACTCTCCATATTCAATTATTATGTAACAAGAAGAGTATAATAAATTAAATAGGATGTTTTTAATATTTTGAACTAGACTTACAAACACACCCATCTAATGGGTAATGAATATATTGTTTATGTGAAAGGCGAACTACCTCCTCATGAAACCATAATTTATCATTCTTCCTTTACCACCTCTCTTGGTGGGCATTATGATGGAAAATATATTTATATATAACATACATATGATATTTATAATTTAATTATTCTTATTTAATTCTTTTATATCACATGCATCTATACATTCTATTTTGTGTGAATACGCTGACATTGTATGTGGGAGTGTGGACTTCAACCCCTCAAAGTGATGTGACTCATTCACGCCATAAATTGAATGTAAAAAAGGATAGTTTTATTAAAATTATGTAACATATATTTCATATATTAGTTATTATAATCATTATATTCATATTTATAAATTAATTTTCATTATTTATATGATAAATAAATGAAATTATCTTTCATGCGTACGTATGACCAACCACCTACATGAATGGTGGATTCTACTTCTTATGTCCAATATTTGTACATTATTCTAAATAAATATATATTGAATATAAATGATAATTAATTAATGGTTTAAATTATTCATATAATGATTTTATAATCTAATTAAAAACAAAAATAATTGACTAGTCAAGAAAATACTTGAAAAAACTAGACAATTGACACCCAAAATAGTTAAAATAATGAATGAGTGTTAATAAACGGGTAATAAAATTTTGGAATAAGATAATAATTTATATTATAAAAATGATTATGGTTTTTTTATATGTTTATAATATATTTTGAGTCACTATAAATGTATATAAATACCACATAATAAAAAGGAAGGTCATGTTTAGTGATTTCGTCTCAATTTTCATTTCATTGAGACTTATTTCTATTTATGCACTTAGTTTCAATTAAGTGGTATATGTACTACCCTATGAAAAATAATATCATCAATATAATTATTCTCATTATATTATAAGTTTCATTTAATGTGATACCTTTATCGTGATTATATTTTAAATATTTCAATGTGGTATGAGACACTTTGGAATATTTAAAGATTATTCACCCTAAGAATGTTCTTAAATATTACCTTTGAAATCTCACATTATTTTGTGATTATTAGATTTATATTGAAACATTCACTTTATTGTAACAAATTTTCATTGTAAATTTACTTGAATATACACATTCTCAAGAAATGGATATTAGTATTGCCAAAATCTTTTACCATTTTACATACGGTGTCAACATTGACAGATATTTTTTTTATTTTTTAGTAATATTGATAATTATGTATTATTCAATAAGTATAGATATTTTATAATGGAAAATAATTATTTCAACTATTATATATAAGAAATTAAATTGATAGGAAATGAAGGGAGGATCTTTTACTTTATATATCTCTTTGATGCATCAACATGTTCTCATGACATAAATAAGTTGGCCAAATTAAATGGGATTCTATCTGTTGTTTTAACCATCTTATGAAAGTTCCTGATGGTATATATTTTCATGTGGAATTGATGTGAGGTCTAATTGTTAATAATTTCCTTCATAGATATTTCATTTATTATTTATCCCTGAAACAGTTTGTCTAAAATTATGTGGATATAGTTCAATATCAGTTTATTGACTCGATGAAATGTGTTACAGTTTCTTACATAGAAATTTTAATTTTTCCTTGTCTATTTATTATAATGTATTGTTTCATTAGTTATTCCCCTTTCCATGTCAATTATTCACATTAGTTATTTATTTTTTCTACATTAATTAACTTTACATAGAATTTGAGTTCACCGTTAAAATGATTCCTTTCCCCAGGTTATTAAGATGGAATAATTGAATATGCTTACAATGATGCGGTGTGTTTGATTTTATTATGAATCATGTTTTCTTTTCTTTTCTCAATTTATTATCGGTATCATGAATGTAATTTGGATGTAAAAAACAACTAAACTTAAATTTCCTTTGATATTTTATTCCATGTAACCATGGAAATATAAGAAAATAATGCACCAGCTCTTATCTTTTGGGGTCTGGGTGTTATAGTTGGTATCAAATGGAGTATTAGTAGAAAACATGGGAAACTAGATTTGGAAAACATATATTAAGGAACATAACCCTAATATTGAAAATTTTGATACGTATAGAGGATCATCATTGAATTTTTTAGGATAGAAATTATGTGTGTATTCCTAGAAATACATCCATTTATACATACTATAAGTCGATATGGTTCTCAAAAATATGTACCAAGGAGTAAAAACTCCAAATAGGTGTGTCAGTACTGATTCACCATAAACTAGAACACAAGAATGCACCTAATTATCACATTATTTGAAACTCATGGGGGGATAGACATTGAAAATTTAACATTTTTATTACAAACCATGAAGAAGGATTTAAGTAGAAGATGAATATGAATAATTTATTACATATTTAAGGTGTTGTAGATTAGAGAAGTATGATCCATGTTATAGGAAAATAATAAGTAAATTTTCATTATTATGTATTTTTGGTTTTAATAAATGATTCACACAATTTTCATTCAGGTTTTAAAAAATGCCAGGAACCAGAATGAACTGAGTTAACAATGAATGTGATGGAATATTTATTGATGTTATGTTAAATGGAATGATAACTGGAGTTAAGGATGTTGCAATCATTTATAATCAAATTTCACAGACCATGATATACAACATGTACCACAAAAAACCCTCAAAATCACCAAGAATGAGAAGGAAAGATTTCACTGAGAGTTCAGGTAATGGTGACCATATAGGAAAGTATATTAAATTTTCTCAATGTCATGAATGTGGAAAGAATAACCCAAGTTAATTTCTTGAAGGTTCAAGAATATGTTTTTATTGTTGAAGATAAAGACACCAATCAAGTAAATACAAAGTAAAAATGGATACTTTTGTTGATGAAATTGATGGGAATGTCTACCTCCCTAACAAATCGTCGATGTTTAAAATTATTTATGTATAGAGTGAATGGATACTATGAAAATAGACATTCCAAGTGGAAATATCATGAAGAGAATTTGTAAGGATGTATGAGTAATGGTCATAATATTGATGTTTATGAGACTATTAGTGATGTGTTGAATTAAAAAGGTATTATGTAATATAATGAGACAAGATTGTTAATGGCACAAGGATGAAGTGGAATAATCGATGTGTTTATGTGTTTTGTTGTCCTATAAGAGATTGTTGTCCCATACATGGTTTCAATAAACACAGATCGTGTCTAATCATTTCAATACACTTTTTTAATACTAAATCATGTTTATTTAGGTTTAATTTTGATTATCTATGTTCAATTATATGTTTAACACATTATTTTGACATTCTTTTTATATGAAAATTAAAAAATATAAATTACCTATGTTTGAGTCACTAACACCAAAAAAAGTAAATGTCCCACCAATAAAAGCTAATTTATCACTGACAGCTCAACTGAGACACTGATAGATGGAATGTCTCACCAACAATAATAAAAAACTCACTAATAGACAACTCCCCTACAATACAAATGAGAAACTAGATGAAGCAATGAATCACTGACAACAAAATAAGTCACCAATGCATTGAGTCACCGACGAATGAAGATACTAACATACTGACTTGCTGAAAGAATGAGTCACCAATACCAATAGAAGGACTCATCGATAGAATGAGTCACTTACAGAATGAATCATCGATAGAGTATTCACCGACAGACTGATTAAATTTTCATTATTTAAAATTATATCTAACAGTCATATATGTGTGTTTTAATTCTAAGGATTAAATAAATTCTTTTTTCAAACAATATTAATTGTGATGTCAGAAGTACGAGGTACAAAACCTACCCAAATCATGCTTATTGTTTGGATATAGAATAAAAAATAGGAATGAATATGAGCTAAAGAAGAGAGAAATATAGAGATACAGAAGAGGAATTTCACAATCACCCATATTGAACCTGCGAAATAAAGAAAAAAGAAAATATGATGCATTCTATAATTATTACTAACATAACACAAAGGAGAATTTGTTGTACACAAAAGTTCCAACACCTTTGCACCAGACAAAACAGAACCAATGGATCAAAACTTCATCTTCATAGAAACCTGAACTCAAATATCCAACAACAAATTGTTTTTGTGTGTGTTTCAATTAGAGGAGTCAAAAATCACATATGCTACATCCAAAGAGACCATAACTGAATTTCACAATAGACAAAGCCTTCAAAACTCTATCTATTTATTTATTGCTTTATTGTGTGCATTTTTACTACATTTCAAGAAGTGTGTTCATATGCCTATTAAACACACACTGTCTCCAACACTAAACTAATAGATACAAGATATACTCAGAAAAATATCTTTTTTACACTTGTTATATATCATGTAGAACTAAATTTGAAGTCCTTTTTGACATGGCTGTTTTAGTTCCCACATAAAACTGTGGTAGAGGACCTTTGACCTGGACCATGTGTATAATATTTTTTAAACCCTGATCTAGGGTGTTTATCGAAGATTTATATATATATATATTTACTATGGAAAGGTTATCAAGAAGTGTAGAAGACTATGTCGTGACTTGTGACTGAACATCTTATTTTAATCCACTGTTTTTTCAAATTTTGTTTTGCTCAATTTTCAATTATATTTTAGGAAACTAAGTTTCACATTGATAGTTAGTCTTGGATAATATTTATAACTATTTTGAATTAGTAATTTAGTTTCAAAAGTTATATCAATTTCTAATATTTTTATAACATAGAATTATTTAATAATTAGGAAAATTAAATAAATAGTCATACTATTGAAAATTTACTATTCTGATTAACTGGACTGTCTTGTTTTTGATTTGGGGGATTCATTAAAAAAATATTTTAATATAAATTTTTATAGGAACTCAATTAAATCCCCCTATTCAGTGTTGTACTCTAACCAACATTTGATATTAGAGGCTGTGTAAAATATTTTTCAAATATTTTCAACTATTATTTTATTTTTTTAATAGATCTATATATTTTAGTTAGTTATAAATTTTTTTCTCTTTAAAAAACTATTCTTTACTCTATTCTTTGGATAATAGAAAATAAGGTTATACCACTAACAGACCTCCTCTTTTCAATTTAACTAATTATTCCCAATGGAAAATTTTGATGAAAATTCATTTAGAATGTACAGGTTTTGAAATTTGGTCTTCCATTGTAGATGAATATAAGATTCATACTACAACTCAAAATACATGGGATAACCCAACAAAATATACTTATAATAAATAGTAAAAATATATGAATTCATTATATGTTTCTTTAGGAGAAAAATAATTGAAAAGAATATCTGTATGTAAAACAGCCTATGAAATTTGGGATACCGTAGCTATTTCATTTGAAGGAACCATTAATGTTAATGACATGAGACTTAATACCTATACTATTAAATATGATATCTTTATGTTGAATCCTAAAGATCCCATTTCTAATACGTCTCTCAGGCTCAATGTGGTAATAAATAAAATGAGATCTCTTGAGAAGCCAGTGGATACCAAATAACAAATCATGGGGCTACAAAGATGTCTACCAAAAAGATGGAGGTGAACTTTACTATCAATTATAGAATACTATGATATTAGCATGATTCCAATCAAGGTTCTCATCGGAAAGGTGATGATGTATGAGGAATAATTAAAGGTAAATAAGGAGGATTACGATGAACCAAAGACAAATTTAGTGGCTTTAAAAACCACTACTTCCAAATATAATTAAAATAAAATGAGTCAAACTCATCTTGATAGTGCAATTGATGATGATTCGACATAAGATAGTGATGAGGAAATCATTCAGTTAGGAAAAGTTTTTATAAGTTTTATAGAAACAAGATATTTTTCAAGAAGCCTAGCTAGAAAGGTAAATATGATAAGGTAAACAGAAAAAAGGATTGGAGATGGAATAATAACTCAAATGAAATGGTTTATTATGAATGTAATATAAGAGTATATATAAGGGAAGACTATCGTATGTTAAAATATCAGAAGAAATATGAGGACAAAGGTAAGAGATACAATAATGAAATGAAGGACTACTAGAGTGATTCTGAGGATAGATCCAGTGATTCAGAATCATCACATGATGATAATTGTGAAATGGAAAATACGTGTTTCCTAAAAAACACATCAAAGGTAACCCTTGTGTCTCCTATATGTAATTATTATTATTTCGGAGATTAATGTTATTTTGATAATATATCCAATGAATTTTTTTGAATACTATGAAATTCATGAAGATACAAGCTATAAATTAAAAGAAAAATATATATACTTAAATAAATATCATGATATTAACTGTAATTTTATATCAAATGTTACCATAGAAAACAGAAATGATTCTCACCTACTTATACAAAAAAATGTGATTAAATTTTCAAATGATCAATTGAAAATGGATTTAAAAAAGTTTCCAATGGAAAATTAATATTGATTCAAATAATTGGTAAACAAGATAAACCCAAATACATTAGTGTTATTGGCTATCAACATGGTAAAACACATTTTTTCAAAACAAATTTGGTATATTAATCTAAAAAATTAAGTGTTATTCCTAGTTTTGGAATATTTTTTTCATGTTCTAACCATGATATATCTTCTACTATTTCACATTTTTCTAGAACAACTAATGTTTATTTTTCCAATACTTTACAAACTATGTATATGAAAGCCCTGAAACAAATGTGGGTTCCCAAAATTATTATCACTAATGTTACTGGACCAAAAAAATATGCATACCAAAACATTTTTCCTATATTCTCTATTTTTGAAGGAGAGCTATTTAAATAGATCCTACAGTATATATGGTACTTGGATTGTGGATATTCATGACACATGATAAAATATTATTCATGTTTTATGATTTTGATAAATATTGATTGTGGGAATGTCACTTTTGTAGACAATTCTAATGGAAATATCATAGGCCTTTTCCAGATTGGTAACTCCAATTAAATATTAATTTACAAAGTACTTTTTTGATAAATTATAGTGTAATGTTCATTGTATATCTCAATTTTGTGATGAAGGTTTATTGATAAATTTGAAAATGATTCATTAAATGTTTTTAATTCTATTTTTTTTAAAATTTACTACTCTTAGAAATTAAAATGTTTATACAGTAAACATAGATTCATTAATATCTCAAAATGTTTCTTTATTATGTGCCTTTACCCAAAAGTCCTAGCTCTTGAAAATGAGATTAGGAAATTTTAATGCTCATTCTCTTATAAATAATACTTGGAATGGACTAGTCAAGGATCTACATAAAAATGTGTTAACAAATGACAAAGTCTATAATCATTTTCAAAAGGGAAAACAACATAAAATGTCATTCAAACAAAATAATGAAGTTTTATCTTCTGAACCTCTTGATTTGGTTCACATGGATTTTTTTGGACCATCTAGAGGTTAAAGTCTAAATGGGAAGGACTATATCTATTTTATGGTAGATGAATATTCTACATATACTTGTGAATTCATTATATCTCACAAAAGAGAACCATGTTCTCATTTCACCAAGTATTTGAGAATTTTACAAAACCTAAGTGGTTATATAATTAAATATTTAATAAGAGACCATATATGTGAGTTTGAAAACCAAGAGTTTGAATGTTTTCCCTTATAAAATGGCTATTATCTTAAAATATCTGCTCCCAGGACACCTCAGCAGAATGGGGTTGTAGAAAGAAGGAATAGAACATTACAAAAGATATCGTGGACTATGCTTAACGAATACGACTTACCAATCTATTTTTGGGCAGAAGATGTTCACACAACACTCTATATTATTAACATTTCCTTAATTATATTCATTCTTAATATAACCCTCTATGAGCTATAGAACAATAAAAACCAAAAATTTAGGTACCTCAATGTTTTTGTTTGAAAAGTCTATATCCTTAATACAGAGGACATTATTGAAAAACATTCATCCAAAAGAGATAAAGTAATATTTATAGGTTATTAAATCTCTAGAGAATCCTATAGAGTGTTATATAAAATAACTATGTGTGTGGATGAATATGTATATGTAAAATTTGATGAAGCATACCGACATGACCCCAAGACCCCTATAGAAAATATTCAGGATGTTCTGTCCAATTTCTAAATATATTCAAAATAATTAGACCCTACTGTTAAGAAATATTTTAAATCATCTAGCTCTAAAAATTCTCTAGACTATAGTTATGATGAACCTGAACCTTCTAATGAACCTAAAATAACTATCCCTTATTTTTTTAAACACACAAGACCTCTTAATTACCATCCTTTATATGTTATAGTTAAAGACTATGATAAAGGGGTACAAACTAGAGATTATATAAGAAATGATGTTCAACATCATGCTTTTTGGTATCATCTTGAATAGAAGATCATCAATAATTCTAATAATAATGAGTTTTGGGAAATGGATATGGAAGAATTATTAAATCAGTTTGAATGAAATAAATTTTAGACACTTATAGAAAGACCTAAAGACAACTTGAATATATTAAATATGTAGGTGTCGAGAAATAATGTAGATGAATCCAGTAATATTGTATGAAATAATGATAGAATTGGTGCATAAGGACATAATAAAAAAGAATGGATTGAATATGTGGAAAATTTTGCACTAATTTCTAGATTTGAGTCCACTAGAATCTTTCTGCAATATTTAGTAAATATTAAATTCAAACATCATCAAAATGGATGTTAAGAGTGCATTCCCAAATGGGTATAGTGTTGAAAACGTTTTTTGAATAACCCCTTGTCTTACAAACCCTATCTTTTCAAATTATGTTTTCAAATTAAAAAAATATTTATATGGTTTAAAGCAATCTCTAAGGGATTGGTATGATAGACTAACTATTCTTATAATCTCCAATGGTTTTACAGAAGGTATAACTAATCCAATAATTTCTATAAAACTAATTTTGAAAGATGTTTTAGTTGTTAAAATTTATGTAGATGATATTATTTTTTCGATCTTCTAATAATTCATTTATTTTTTATTTTTTAAAAATTATGCAATGTAAAATTTAGATGAGTTTTGTGAGGGAACACAAATTATTTCATGAATTTAAAATCATTCATAATAATGAAGGTATTATATTAAATAAAAGTATTTATATTAATCTATATTAAAAAATTTTGGTTTTGATTTTACAAAAAGTAGTGATACACCAATGAGTACCACCTACAAGTTGAATCTTGATGAAAACAATAAATCTGTTGATCAAACCACTTATAAAATAATGATTGGGAGTTTACTATACTTAACAGCTAGATGGATTGACATTCAGTTTAGTGTGTGTATGTTTACCCTTTTTAAAGATAACCCAAAATAATATCATCTAAATTAATTTAAATGGAATTTCCAATTCCTTAAATATACTACCAATTTCGGATTGTTCTACCCCAGTGGAAAACCATTTGATTTACTGAGTTATTCTCATACTGATTTTGGTGGAGGTAAGTTTTATCAAAAGGGAACCTCTAGAACATGTAACTTTTTGGTGAATTATCTAGTTTCATGGTGTGGTAAAATGAAAAATTTTATTGTGTCATCTACAACCAAGGCTGTATACATAGCTACTGGTAGATGTTGTGCTTAGATTTTGTGGAGAAACACACTTTACTAGACTATGGATATCAATTCATACATGTCCCTATAAACTGTGATAATAAAAATGATATTAAAATATCAAATAATCTTGTTTCTAATTATAGAACAAATAACATTGATGTAATACATCACTATATGAGAGATCATTATAAAACAATTGATATAAAACTCAAGTTTATTTTCACTAAACATCAGCTTACTAACATAATCCAAAATCTATTGAACTCTGAAAGAATGAATTAACTCAAACATAATTCAAGGATTACTAATTTATAAGCACTGTTTGTTGATAACTCTTTGTGAAAAAAAGTGTAGATGTCATGCCGACACCGACAATGTCATGAAAATAATGTTATCCTGAAACTGACCAATTTTTCATGCTGACACATGGTCATGCTAATACTGACACTCAGTCATTCCGACACTGATAGTTTCTTCCCAATACTGTTCTAATGACACTGATAGTGATAAGGAAATACTTCCATTCCCACACTAATAGTGTTATACTGATATATTCATGCCAATACAAATAGAACCCACTATTCTATTTATTTCTTTAATCCCAGTTCATGAATTTGAGATCTAATCCCTAAATGGTATAAATTCAAGTTGATCCACTATACTACAACCAATGCAATTTAACTATTACACACTCATACTGTTTCTCTGTACCGTTGTCCTTTCTCCTTCCAACATTCAACCTAACCATAAAAAATGGAGTGAAAGAAGTAAGCAATCGAATAAAGAACTAAAGACGAGTCACATCCTACTAAAAAAAAGAAAAAAGAATCTAGTAATTATCATCCTTTCAATCCAACTCTTGCAAATTGTTTAGAAACACCAGATAGAGATGTTTTCATAGAATAGTTGTTAGAGATTAAGTCTCTCTTATTAACTATATTGAAAACCCAAGTATGGTTGTACTGGTTTTCAAATAATGAATGGAAATTCTATCCTAATCTTGTTCATGAATTCTGTATAAATGCTGAGTTTATTTTGGGATATAGTGAGGCATGTTGGATTAAATATATAGTTAATGTAATGATCCATTCATTTTATCTCTTTCATTGGGTGGAATCCCTCAAGGTTCCACATGAATAAATATTTGACGACTAGTAGGTAAGTAGTCCAACTGAAAGTGACATCTTTTTATTGGAGTCAACATTGAAGGAGGTGACTCGAAATGAAGAACACAGAAGACCAATAACTATGGAGTCAGATGGTGAGAGAAGATTTCGGTTTAAGTTCATTTAGTACCCGATCTATCATAGGAAATGATCATTTTATCCTTTAAGTACAAAGATGTGCACCTAGTGTAACTGCTAATGAATGGAATCGAAGTGAATATGTGAATATTCCATATGGTGAACATCAGTGAAATGATTAAAACATACTGTAAATCAAATTCCTTGTTCTATCCAATGATGTATTCATCTATGCTAAAAGTGAAAGGATGTGTTATTTAAGATTAGGGGACTATATCTACTTGCAGTGGAATCTATTTGAACAAGGAAGTTTTCCAACTAATGAATATTTATTAGAATACTTAGAAGGGGGAATAGGATGGAGATGAGGAGAAACATTATGAAATGTTTAATCCTATTGATCATAAATCTTGGAAAATATATTTAGTTGATCCTAGTCTATAACCAAATAAAGAATCCAAAAATTTAGATGATAAGGATGAATATGGGGAATATGGAACTTCTAGATAGAAAGTAATTCCAATAGATGATAAGAGTAACTTAGATATTTATAAAAGACCAAGGAGATGAACTCCTGACCACCCATTCTACCTCATGTTATGCCTTCAAAAGAACCAATTTTAGGTGATTATGAATAAATTGAAGAATCTTTTATTGTTGAGTATATGATCAGATTCAGTGGTTATGAAGACGAATCTAAACTTGATAAAGAAGAAGAAGAAAAAGAAAAATAAGAAGGAAATTGAAGTAACTCTAGTAGTGGTGGAGAGGAAGAATTAAATGAATAACATGATGATATAAGTAAATAATATCATGAAAATGATGGAGAGGATGAAATGAGTGGGAGTGATAGTGATTCAGATCGTCATGGTGATGATAAAGATGCTATTGTAGAGTTGGCTGGTACTATGAATCAGGAACCAATTAAAGACCCTCCTGGTTCTACAGTAGTAGATATTGCAGGAGAGGTTGTGGTTGAAGTTCAATGAGTAGTGAAAGATCAAATAATTCAAGTGTCTCAATTAGTTTATGATAAAATAAAATATCAAGATAATGAGCAGCAATAACTAAATAGAGATCTAATTGAGGGGGAGATTCAAGATAGAAGATCTCAAGATGAGGGGGAGCATCAAGATGGAAGAGAAAGACTTGTCACTAACACCGCTTTATGTAACGATGTTTTGTATGAATGGTCATGAAATTCTGGATATGTTGCTCTTGGTTTTAACTATGAAGATTCATATTTAGTGATGTTTATGAGTGTTCCAAGAGAATTAGTGGCTTAGATCCTTTAAGTGACTATGTCACTAAGAAAATTTGGAGATTTCTAATGTTGAAATATGATAAGCTTCCATGAAATTTGTTCACACTCAATTTGTGTCCATTACTAATCCATGTGATGAGGTAAACACATTATGGTCTTTGATTGAAGAGATGATACAGTCTATGCATGCAGCTCCTACTCCAGTTTAGGTAGTTGGTGTTAGTGAGACCGATGTAACCAATGTTTTAGAGAAGTTTATTGTTGAGATTAAACCAAACCTAATTTCAACAGCTGAAAGGATTGTTGATAATAATACCAATCATGGGAATGATATGATAAAAACATTTTCTTCCATAAATATTTAAACTTCTAACTATAAAGGATATTTGGAGATATTGATTCAATCTCATAAGGAATATACCTCAAATATTGTTATTAGTTCTACCTATACTACACATTCTCAATCTTTGGACAGTGACATGGTCATATCTGTAGTTCACGAAGAGCTTCAATCATTGTTTAGTCTTTCTGGTTAGGAAAACCTTGAAAAAATTGAGAATAAAACTGATTGTGTGCATGATATGGTAAGATATTATTCCAAGGAAGCATCTGCTACTCAAGAGAAAAATCACAAGGAGTATTAATTCCTATTTCATAAGAGTTTACATGAAGATTCATTTGACCAAACAATTGAAATATTTGGTAAAGAATTAGAAGTTGCCTTTAGTTACTCAATATTATAAGGATCTTGTTCAAAATTTTAAGTAATTCACACCAGTTATTGACATGTTTTGGGAGAAAACAATGATTTTTAAATGTAAATGCAATATGGTTGGAGATAATCAGATATTTAACTGATCTATTGAAGCCCTATCTCAATGTTATGAGTGTAGCCATTGTCATTCAAAAATACAAACCTCTTAGACTAGTTTCCCCTCCTTCCATATTCTTACCTCCCTATCCACACTCCATGTATGTATCTTGTGATATGATCCAAATTAAGCCTATCATTATAGAGTTGATCCATCTACGTGCTTCAATAAAACCTACCCTTGCACCTTCTGTTCTTGAAGAATTTTTACTTCCTCCCTTGAGAATTCATTCAGACCCTACAATCACTCAGCCTCCATCCATTAGACCTACCATCGATCCTTTGGAAAAAGGAATTGACCCACTCGATCACAAGGATTAGTTTGGATCACATTTTCATAGGGCTGATTTACTGTACTTTTTTTGTACTCCACTATATTATACTTTACATTGCTTATAAAATTTATGGATCTTGCAATTCGATCGATGTGTAATTACTGTGTCTTTCTTGATTTCGATTCTTTTTTCCCTTTAATATTTTTCATAATCTCAAAAGAGGGATAAAAATAAATGAATTATTATTATCCTTTTTTAAAACTCATTAAGATAATGGGGGAGAAATGATATAGGGGGAGAAAATAAAGAATTATTTATTTTACCTATGAAACTTATCTCTTTTTTGAGCAATTTCATTTTTGTAAGAAAAACAGAAATGGGATATAGTGAGTTTAATGATTATATTAATAATAAAATTAGTGTATATTTTAATTCCATGTTTTGTGATCATCAAAAAGGAAGATTTTTTCCCTATAAGAGATTGTTTCCCCTCTATGGTTTTAATAATAAAAAATCATGTCTAATAATTTCAATCATGTTTATTTATTATAAAAATGTTTTTTCTATTTTATTAAGATTATATATGTGACTTTATAAGTTTAACACATTCTACTGACATTCCAGTTATAAGATTATTAAGACAAAAAATCTTCCTAAGAATGAGTCACTGACTCTGACAGAAGTAAATGTCTAACCAAAAGAAGAAATTGTCTCACTAACAGTTTAACTAAGACACCGATATAAAAAATGTCTCACCAATATTAAAAAATGAATCAACAATAAATGACTCACCAAGATTTTAAATGAGAAACATACATAAGGAATGACTTACTGATAGAAAAAATTGATAAAATAACACATTGAGTCACCGACACATGGAGATACAAAAAGAAAGAATTACCGATAGAAAGAGTCATCAATACTAATAGAACGAGTAATCGATGGAAGGAGTCACTGAAAGAATGAATCACCGATAGAGGAGTCAATAAAAGACTATGTAAATTTTCATTTTATTTAAAATTATCTCCAACGGTCATATTTTCATGTTTTCACAATACTAGTTAAATTAATTCCTTTTTAGACAATATTAATTAGGATGTCAAAAGTACTAGGTACAAAACCTACATCAATCATGTTTATTGTTAAGCTTCAGAATATAAAAGAGGTAATCATGAAAGATAAAGAAGAGAGAGACATAGACATGTATAAGAGGACTAGCACAAGAACCCATAATGAATTTGTGAACAAAAGGAAGAAGGGAACCTGTGGAATTCTCTAATACTTACTGACTGAACACAGAGTAGAACATGATGTCCACCAATGTTCCAAAACATATAGACCAGAAAAAATAGAACCGAAAGAGAATAAATTCATCTTCCTAGATAGCATAACAAAAATCTCCAATGAGACTCTATTTTAGTGTCTGTTTTTAGAAGAGGACACACTATTCACACCTACTACATCCAAAAAGTCCTTAGATGCATTTCACAACATACATAGACATATTAACTCTATCTCTTTATTTTCTACTCTATTTTGTTCATTTTTTAGTGTAGTACAAGTATTGTGTTCAACTATCTATTAAACACACACAGTCTCCTACACTAAACTGAAGGATACCAGATATCTTTACTGAAAAATATTTTTACATCTGTTATATCCCATGTAGAACGGTGGTAGAGGTCATTTGGGACCAGACGATTTTAGTTTCTCCATTGAACTATGGTAGAGATCTTATGAAATGGATAGTGTGTTTACTAATATGTAATCCCTAATCCAGGCTATGGATCAAAGATATATATATATAAATATTATTAGGTGATCACAAAGTGTAGAGGAGTAATTCTAGACATGAGACTGAACCTCTTTTTTAATCCATTGTGTTTTCAAATATAGTTTACTCTATTTTAACTCATATTTTAGAAAACTATGTTTCACTATTATAGTTTTTCATATATAGTATTTATAACTATTTTTCATAGTAAATTAGATTCAAAAGTTATATCAATATCTAATATTCATTATAACTAAGAATTAATCAATCATCAGCGAAATTATTTGAATAGTCGTACTATTATAAATTTAAAACCTTGATTAACTAGAATATTTTGTTTTTTATTTGGGGGTTTCATTCAAATTTACTTTTTATCATATTTTTTAATGGAACTCAATTTCTGAACCACTGGTTAGCGTCCTAGTCCAACCAATATTCTTGGATTTGTGAACTATTTTTGTTGAATATTTTATTAGTGATTTACTAGTTAAATTTATTATGAAATATATGATTGTTGTGATACAATATAGTTTCATTAAGGATTTCAGATAATACTATTAATGGTACAAAGAAATGTTAGTCATTAGAATGTTAAAATTTTCAGAAAACATTTGATTGAGGGAAAGAAAACCCTTAATATGTTTCAGATGTTGTGATAATGATGGATTAATGATTAATTTGGATAAGTGATGACTACCTTTAAACTGATTAATGACTTCTCAAGAAGTGGACTGTAATATATTTACATTTATTTTTAGAGAGTGGAAGAATTCATCAACTCCAGGAAATATGATCTTGAATCCAAAAATGTTGTCATAGTACCATAGTTTCTGATGAATCCAATGGCTCCATAGTTCATAAAAAATCTAAGGTTTTTTTATTTTTAATGTTCTCCAAATCATGTTCTATAACACTCTTTATTAGAAAATTATTTTTATATTTTTTACTTTATATAAATTTTTCTATTTTCCACCAATGTTCTCATACTAGGGAACCCAATTATGTGACTTGTGAACTTCTCATTCTCTCTTATTAAGAACATGTGATATTAACCCAATTTATGATATATGGTTTTCAACAATATTTTATCTTCAAATATCAATCCCTCTATTACCACGATCTTGCTTAAATTTCAAGGAAAGAATTCAATTAAGCTGTGGAGAATGTTACACACTGAAATTTGAAAGTAAGAACATTATATTTGATAGTGAGTATCACCCACATCATCATGATCTTACAGGAATATAATACCCTGATACATTACTATACATTTAATATTTTATGTAAATTATATCTATTATATATCTTTCAATGAAGATTATTCTATGTTAGATTTCATCGCATGTAAAAATGAGTTTCTTCAAATCGTCTACGTTACACACAAGACCGAGTTTTTTCTGAATATAGATACATTATGAAAATATAATTTATTATATCCTAGCCTTTAAATTTGTAGTTATCAAAATTATTAAATTAATTATGGAAATATAAGGTTAAGACAAATATAAAATGAATTCATTAGTTACAAATTAATTAGAAATGAATATGAAAACCAATTGAATATAATCGAAAATATTATTATTCTTATGCTCACAAATCTGTTTTACCCTAATTAGACAAAATGATTTATAATAGTGAGTTATATTAATATTATATATATATATATATATAAATATATTTGTTTTATATTCAATAGAATATTTTTTATATTCATATTATATAATTGATAGGATTAATATAAAAATAAACCCAATTTCATAATTAAATTACAATATTTTTATTAAGGAATTTTAACAACCATTTAGTGGAGAACCCATTATGAATACAATTTTCACCATTTAATAAATGAAATATGTGAAAAAAAACATAATAGTATAATTTGAATCAAAAAAATTATGTTATGGTAAATTTTTTATATTTTTCTGTGAAGTTTCATTTTTTAATTAATAATGAAATGTACTAGATTTTAACTCAAACTACATTATCATCTAATTTATTTATAACAATAAATTACATTTTAAATTGTTTTCAATGAATAATTAGATCTAATTTTTATTAACTAATAAAATTTAAGACATTAAAATCAATTTCACATTGAAATTGACTACAAAAATATATCAATCGTTTGGATGTTTTTACATTAAAAACATGTATCGTCGTCCCACCCACATGATGATATATAAATTAATTTATTCCAATTTTATGATTGGATTTGGGATAAAACGATTCATTGTTTATTATCAAAATAATTTATAATTTATATCATTGTCAAATTATTTTTTAACAAATTGTTTTTATTGAAATGGATTAAAATTAATTACAATGATTAAAAGAAAATTAAGCTTAATAAAGGACTAAACCTTAAACATAAGGATAAAAACAACCTATAAACTTGTAAAAAATACATTATATGGACATATTTCCACCCTATACTTCCTTGGAAGTAAATGGTTTTGTTATTATAGAAACATTCAATATAAAAAACACATATGTAATTACTTTGTCAAAATATTATAAGAGTGTCACTCCTCCTCCACTATAAAAGGGCCTCCTCTGCTCCCACTTCCGGACACTTCTCATGCTACTTCAGATCAAATAATATATGACAATATACTTTTTAAAAATCCCTACCCTCAGCCTATATGTATAAATTTGGGTGGAAACAATCCAAGTAATCCTTTTGGTTCAAACTAAAAGGAGTTACCTGAATAAGAGGTAACGAAATTCTTCAAGTTTTTTAGTTTTATTTCCAATCTCCACCCCTCAAATCTACATATTATAATATTATTTAGAAGACCAATTATCATAAATATACTTGAATTATTTAATATTTATACCTATAATTACACACACCCCCATCTAATGGGTAACAAACATATTGTTTATGTGAGCAGAGAACTACAGCCTCACGGAACGATGATTGTTCATTCTTCCTTTACTACCTCCGATGGTGGTCATTATGATGGGAACACAATTTATATATGATAATTATGATATTTATAAGGTATTTATTCTATATAATTATTTAATAATATATACCTCAATACATTCTATTTTGTATAAATATGATATCATCATTTGTGGAAGTGTGGACTACCCCATACTCATAGTGTTGTGGATCATTCACTCCGTACATATAATGTATAAATGGTTGTTTTAATGAACCTATTTAATATATATGACATAAATATGATAATTTAATTATAATTTTTATATGATTCAGTTATGTTTCATTATTTTAATATGAAAAAGAAATTAATGCTGGCTTCAGGCGTATATACGACCTACCATATCCATTAACGATGCATTTCATTTATTATCGACAAACTCTATAGATTATTATAAATAATTATATATTGATTATATAATATAATTAATTCATGGTTTAAATTATATATATTATTAAATAATTGTTTAATTAATAGGGAAAATATTTTACAAGTCAAAAACGTTGTTGAGAAAACTGCTAAATTAACACCCGAAATACTTAAAATAATGAAGGAGTGTCAACAAACGAGTAATCAAATATTGTAATAAGTTACAATAAGATATTAAAAATATGGTTATGGTTATTTTATATGTTTGTAACAATTTTTTAACCACTATAAAATAGCATTGAGACCACACAATAGAACGAAAGTTTAAGGTAAGGGATTTCCTGTCAATTTTCATTCCATTGAGACGTATTAGAGGTTATAAAACTAGTTTCTTATATATGGTGTATATACATCCATTTGACACATAATATTAGGAATATACTTATTATAATGATATTATATATTTCATTTAATATCCTAACTTTATGGTTATTAATATTTAAATGTTTAGAATTAGTATAAGACTCCTTGGAATGTTTAAAAAAATTTGTCCTCAATAATTTTCTTAATGATTATCTTTGAAATATCACTTCCTTTTTTGTTTTTAGATTTATCATGAAATAATAAACTTATTTAAATATTTTTTCATTTTTAATTTAATTTAATATCTATATTCTCAAAAAAATTATATTAGTGTTTGAAAAATAAGATACCAATTTACAAACGTCATTTTCTTTGAACGATATTTGATTATTTTGTGGAAATATTGAAAATTTGATATTATTTATTCAATATAGAAATTTGATAAGAAGTATTATTTATTTAAAATATTTTATATCAGGAATTATTTTTATATAAAGTTATGTAAGGATCCCAAACATTATATAGCACCTCAATGCGTTGATTAGTTCTCATGAGACAATGATGCTAGCCAAAATAGATGGGTTTCTATCCATAGTTTTAACCATCTTGTGAAAGGTATTGAAATTATAGGTTTTTAGGTTCCATATACATGAAATCCAATAATTTTTCATTTCCTTAATTGAAATTTTAGTTATTATTTAACCATGATATTTTTCCTCGATAATTCTAAAGATATGGTTTATTCTCAATTTGCTAACTAGATGGATTGTGTTTTAGTTTCTTACTTTCCATATTAATTTTTCCTCTTCAAGTTATTTTAATGTAATGTTTTATCAGTTATTTACCTTTATATGTTAATCATTCTCACTGATTCATTATTTTCTCCTATTCACAATCCCTTACTAAGAATGTGAGCTCACCCTTATTTTTTTCCTTTCCCTAGGTTATGAACATTAAATATATTAATAACCATTCAAGGATGTAATGAGTTTTATTTTATTATGTGACATAGTATTTTTAATTTCCCTATATAATATGTGTGTCATAGATGGAATATAGATTTCCAAAACTGCTAAACTAATCAATTCTCTAGGATTTGATTCCATGTAGTCATTCCTATGTAATAAAATAATTCACCGGCACTAGGCTTCTAGGGTCAGGCCGTTACAAGATTATTTGGAGGGGAAAAGGTGAGTCCCTACTCCATATTGGCCAGTTTATTCCACCTATAGGTTATGTTTTAAACCATAGTCAGGTTGACCTGTTCCAAACTAGCTAGGATAGAATCATCTACATGTTTGGTATACACTGACATAAGGTTTTGGCAGTGACAGATGAGTGCATGATTCATTTGGAAGGAAATATATGTATAATGCATGAGGCCTCCCAAAAAATATTGATCCAACACCTAGATATAAGGTAGGGATTGGTTGTTTAATTCTAGGTACAAGCACCCAAAACCGTTGAAAACAGAGGTAGGTGTAGTCTGCTTCAAGACCATTGTCTATTACTGACCAGATGATTGTTGGGGCTTTATGAGATAGAGGTTCTATTGATAATCCTCTAAGTTCGGGATTGTAACATTCAAGAAATACTCCCAAACTATTACATTCAATAACCATCATTGAACAAACTAGGTTTGTGACAACTTCATCTTCTTGGATGATGACCCAGTATGAACGGAAGTTAGGGAATTCATCTACTTGAGTTTTTATGATTCTATTTTAATTTAAGGGTGATCCTATTGGATGTTCTTAAATACAAATGAAAAACACAAAAAAGAAAGTCCTATAAATGTAGCATCTCATTTAAGAGAAAACATGATTGGTTTATTCTCATATATTATCACATTTTATTTTTAGAGATATAGGGGCTTAAATGGTGGTTGACACTATTGTGTTTTTATGGATTTAAATTTTGTTCAAGATTTTTAATAGTTGATTTCAAGGGGATCAGTTTTTTAAAATCATTCATTTTATTTTCACTATTTTTGAATATTTTCCAATTAGTTTGTTCTTAGAACTAGAAAAACCTAATGGTTCTATATTAATGGGGACATTATTTATAAAGGCATGATCTCTTTGGGGAGTTTGGAAAATGATGAATAAGAACTCAAACTGTTCAAGAGGATGTAAACTAGGGATCATCAAACCATTTTTGGTGGAATTTTTTCCTACTCCAAGACTCTGTTATAGATTTAGGTTATTTTTATGATTCATTCATTAATTCCCAATTTTACATGGATCACCCTTCAATTAGAAATTATTATTTTTATTTATGTAGTTTAGAATCATTTGTTTGTATTAAAGGTTCTTAATCAATAGAGATATTCGTATGTATCCAAGGATATCCATTGAGGATATACTTTTATGAACTAATTAGGTATTCTTTGTAAGTTATTATGGTGAGGACGATTTTCATCCACACAGTGGGGAACTTTGGAGTATATCATCATCTAGGTATATGTGTGTTATTTTGATGTTGGGATTAGAACCCTAGATTAGATTCCAATATATCCATTTAAATGATTAAAAACTCATATAATTATGTGCCACTTAATTGGACACATCATACCTTTCATGGTCATGTGATCCAGACCAATCCACATAGTTTAAAATCATGTAGCAAGTGCATCTAGAAGGAAGGTACCTAGTTAAATTTTGGTATTAGAATTGTGAAGACTTGTCCTGGGGAACCTAGAAGGGATATGAGTTTTTTGTTTGAATAAGAACCTACTAGGAATGTGGATCAGTCAGAATTTGGGTTGGTTTATAGTGTTGGGTTTGGACCTCAGGGAGGCTTCCGACATATCCCATTTTGATAGGAATAAAATACCACATAATTAGGTTGTGGGGATCCGCACCTATAGAGGCCCTCAGAAAGTTTGTCTCATAAGGGAGTATGGACCTTTAAGGGGATAGAGATAGGATTACTCCATTGGAGGATATCCGGATGCTTTGAGGCTTGGCTAGGGATAACTCTTAAGAAGGATACACTAGGCAATGAATCGGGTTTTCTTCAGGTTTACTCCTAGAGGGGATACCCAAAATATTGGAGGATATGATTGTGTATTTTACCAAATATGAGGCACATAGTTTTAGTTGGGTCTTACACATGGAATGGTTCCCATAGGTAGTGGATCAAGAAGAATTTGTTATCCTCACAAACATCTAATCCATCATTAGACATTCTTGATGTGAGAAATAAGAGGAAATAGGTGATCTGAGGAACTAAAAAATATACATTTTCATATGTTTGGAAACATATCCCTAAACCTATTCATAGGGAGGCACACTAATGGAAGGTGAGATGATGATCCAAGTAAATAAACTCTACCAAACCAGTCATTTGACCTTGTGGTTGTCACAATTTTAGAAAAACTATAAGAAAATTTGATTCATGATCAGTGTGATATGGTAGAGTATGTTAAAGATCTAGATAACACATTACCCTTCATCTAATAGTGGAATATGTTAGTAATATGTGAGAAGAATAAAGGCCTTTCTTAAACTCATTACCTACCTTATTTTGTATATAGGATATTCATATTATAAATTCCATCCAGGTATGACCCATATAGAGAAGAGGAGAAAAATTTAAACCTCCTTCAAGAATGTATAGGGGCATAATCAAGGAGGTATTCTCTAAAATTGATCACGGGAGGAGGATCTGATTCGTTATTGAAGGTAAAGGAAAGCATCATTGTCACCCTCCCCAATAGGAATCAGAGTCCCCTGGCCTTGAAGATGATAAAGTAAGGGAAAGGCCCAAATCATCCTATCTTAAAATATGAGATCTCTATCCCCACCCCTTGAGTCACGGTCATTAGAATACAAAATCAAAAGAACCATGAGGAACCTACCCATCGGGTAGTAAAACTGTGGGAAACCTCTAACTGAAGGAATTCATTCCTAAATGGGAGACATACTGGTATGCCTCTTTTAATGGTTTTGTAAGTTTTTATGCTTTAGTGGAGGTTCACATTTGGTCCTCCGTTGATGAGGTATCTAAAGGAATAGGATCTATTCCATTAGTTTATATGAATTGGGATCAAATGGGGGCTCACGCAAGCCATGGATTAGAGAGAAAATGTGCTTCTTAGAAGGCTTGGGAGGAACATGAAATTATTCATGTTGGGGGGGATGCATGTGTGATATTGAGATGATTTAGGGAAAGGGTAACCTAAAAAACAAGAAATTGGTGAGGATTTAGCCTATGTAGCATGTTATTCCTTGGGTTTCCTTGGATGAGGCTCAAGAAGGTCCCTTGTTAGCGAAGGGGCCTCACATAGGTGGATGTTCACTAATGGAATATAGGGTCATCCAGAAGGTTTCTTGTATTTCAAACCATAGAGGTACCTTGATCATACTATCCACATTAATTCTGTCAAATATTAATTTAAATAGTGCTACTGGATGGGTTTGGGGGTACATTGTTGAAGGGGATTCATGACCATATATTTAGAGATTCTTCTAATTTCCTAGTTATGCAAATTTGGAGTCCTTGGCACCTATTTATAGGCATATAGGTAACACTGGTCCAAGGAGGCTGTTCATGCAGGTCTACACCATAGGTACCTAGTGCAGGTATCTCGTGATGGGGTGGAATGTATATTAGTATTGCAAAGGGGGATGTGATATCCATTTTATGACAATGGGTTTCTACATAGGACATCCTTGTGAATGTCCAGTTGAGTCTTCTTTGGGTTCATTATCACTCTAACATTTTTGAGATACTATTAATAATATTTTAAACCCCTTGAAAGAATGACATGTCAATAACGATAAGAAATAACTATAATTATGAAAATCATATTTTATACATACAAATATTAATTAAAATTCATATAATTATGATTAATTTTCTTATTATTAGTATGACATCATATTTTCCATAAAAAAACGTTTTTTTGAAAAATTATTTTTTTGACATGCCTTTGTGGGTTTTATTTTAAATTAAATTCATCCAATTGTGTAATTTTCATTGGGTAAAATGGATCAAATATTTAGAATAATGATAATTTATATTATCTAATATGGTAAACATAATTCTTTACCAAAATGAATTGTGTGAATTGTTGAATTTATTTGCTACTATTATGGTTAAAATTGGTAAAACGGGGGGTTAAAAATTATAAAGGATTAAGATGACCCAAAACATTAATAATTACTATTTTATGGTCATATGTTTAAATTATATGTTCTATTATTTAAAAATAATTCATTTCTATGCATTTTGTGATAATATCAATGTTGGTGGAATTATTTCTTTTCAAACATTCCTGGTTTGTCCTCTCACCTAATTATAAAAGGCCGCTAACTATCCTCAACTTTGAAAAAAATAAAAAACCCATTAGTTTGGAAATTTTGTAACCAAATCAGTACCTTAATTCCCCACATAATACAATAATATGTTGACTGATAAGAAATCCAAAAAATAAATCCTTTTGGTGAAAAAACTGATGAAGTTGTTCGAAGAAGAGGAATATACATAACAAGGTATTTTATTTTTTTACATCCTAATAATCCCTAAAAAATAATTAAAACATGTTTATATAAAAAATATTAGTATCTTATCTATAATAATATAATTTTATGTTAAGGTAATGACCAACATCCATTCCTCCCTCATTCAAATGGGAAATGAAACAGTTTACCATGAGTACGACATACTACCGCCATGCGAACCGACATAATTTTTTTTCCATCACTAGCTTTGATTGGTGGATATAATTATGTATTTAATATATATAAATGATATTTTTGATATAATAATACATAATTAATTATAATATCACACAATCCTACCTAATTTCTATGCCATAAGGAATAAGATAATGTTTGTCCGGTGTACAGCAGACTACCTCCTCATGAAGCGATACAATTCAATTTTCATAAATGATTTATATAGAATGTAATATGGATTAATTTAATGTTTATATATAATAATAATTAAATATTATACATTCATAAAAATTAATAAATCTTAAAATATCTTACATTACCATCCATTAAATATAATAAAGTCGATCTTGTGTATGACAGAAAACCGCCTCACGAAGTGATGCGATTCATTTTTATTTATGCATCAGAGGGCTGGTATATTTACATGTATTTAAATAAATAATATTATATTTATGATATTTTTATAATTCATAAAAAAATTACACTTACCTTATTTCTATCAAGATCATTGAGAAATCAAAATTTTATATATGTATATGTACAACCTTCCATTACCATGATTGTAACGTAGTTCATTTTTTATAACCATATTACATGGTTTGTTTTAAAATTATAAATTTATACTAAAATGATAATCATTTCATTATTACATTTTTAATGATGATTAAATAATAATCTATTTGACCATAGTCAACTTACCCGAGTGATTTTGGAAAAATGATCTGTTTGTTGTTAAATTTTATGATGTGAATTTTTTTTGTTAATTAATTGAATATTACCTGAAAAAATATAACAAGGAATAATAAACTTGAAAATGTTATTAATTTAGTAATTAACTAATATATTATTATTATTTTGGAATATAGGAAACACAAATGACGATTAAGGCTTAGGTAATGATTTTGGTCTCAAATCTTCTCTCTTTGACACATATTCTTCTATACACCTTCATTATTTTTACTAGTGAAAAAACACAATTTAACTTCAGTTTTTTATTTTTGAAGTTGGTTTTTAAGTGAATTCTATAAATGTGATGTAAAAAATATGATTTTCGGCATCAGTTATTAGAAAACCGACGCTGAAAATTATTTTTGTTAAGGGTTTCAGCGTCGATTTTATCTATAACCGTTGCTGAATCCTGGTCAAAATTGAGGTTTCAGGATCGGTTTTTTGAAAAACCAATGCTGAAGGTCAAGTTTGATGGGGTTTCAGCATCGGTTTTTTCTATAACTGACGTTGAAACCTGGTTTTTAGCATCAATTTTAGATAAAATCGACGCCTAAACCACAATTTTTTTAAAAACATTCTGCGTCAGTTTTTAAAATAACTGATGTTGTAAATTAAATTTTGTTTTCAAAAATCAGAAAATTACACTTTTGAAAATATTGAAACCCCTGTAAAAAACACTATATACAACAATAGTGAAATAGTATTTATCATTCAATATAAAACTATAACTTATATATACCTAGAATAACAAAAAAACCGACGTTGAAAGTTACAAAAAATTAGAATACACGTACATAAAATTTACGGAAAGCCCATTATTAGTTATAGTTGATGCATTCATTTTATTATTGTTAGGTTCAAACACATAATATATCAAAAGAGTTAGTTTTTTGAACCCATATGTTTTATTTTTTATAAATATTAAAATACACATACCTCAATCCTAATCAGACGTAACAAATAGTTCATAAAAGTAGATCGAAAATGGGTCATATCAAATTGGGAATTAGACTGTGAATAATTGAATACCTACAATAATATTAAATTATATAATATTTAAAAATAAAATAATATGGCAGAAAATTTTAAAAAATTAATACAATTAACCTTATGAAAATCTGTAGTTTCCCTAGTTGTGATTATCTCGTACATGAATCATAAAATATAATAACCACATTCAAAATTTCCTTTTTGATGATTACACTACATTTATAAAACAATAAAATGATAAAACAAAATTATATAACAATAAATTCAGAAAATAAAATATAACATAAAAACTAATTACTTGTACTTTCACATATTTTATTTTCTTTTGTTTCTTTACTAATATGTATTAATTGTTAAATTTTTTCCATGAATTGCATTTTTATATATATGAACTAATAATACACGTCTAAGTAATGAAAATTAAACACAATGAGCTTATCAAAAATAAAAAAACATACTTGTTTAATATGGTGGAAAATGGTTTACAAACTATTCCTAATAAAGAGAAAAACCAATATAAGGTGTATTCACTTGGTAAAAATACCCCTAACATCCAATGTCCCATACAATACAAAAAGTTCACAATTAATGACATTATAATGACCATTAGTTCATAATTATTTTCATGTTCGTACTTATCATAAAATGGAAGAAACCAGCATTTAATCTCTATCTCTGATAATCTCTCAGATATTTATTGAACTCTATCATCATTCATTACATGTATGACTTCCAAGGAAATATACTCTAGATCTATTAAATTTTAAATGAATGTACTTTAATTTTGTAAAAGAAGCTTGTGTAGATACCTAAATTAAAAAAGAAAATATAGTTAGTCAATTTAAAACCATCTTTTATTAAAGAAAAAGTAATTCAGATGTCAATTTAATTACATGGAAAAAATTGCACCACACTCAGCCCAAGATCCTCAAAATCAACTAAATGCATTATATCTTAATTCATTATTCTCAATGGATAACTCCTTCCACATATATTAGAAAAAATCCAAAACTAATAGATATAATTCAAGGAAGAAGATGCCTGAGATAATCATTGTAACCCATAAAAAAATTTAGATGGTTCTACAACCGATTGTTCCTGGACATTTAGAAGCATTCTGGCAGTTTTTTTTTCATTCAGATATTCCTATATAAATTAAATTTAATATAAAATTATAATTAATTTTGAATCATTTGTAATTAATATTTAAAAAAATGCATACCTGATATGAAATATAACATAGAATATCTATTGGAAAAAGTAAAAAATCGCTCAGACATTCTCTAACATAGGTGATCTCCGCAGTAGGAAATTGTAGTAGAGCATTAGGATCTAAAATATCAAGTACTGATACTCTAACCTGAACCATCTGCATAGGTTTATGATGTGCTGAGTCCCCCAAAAAATGAACTTTACCAAACACAACAATATGTACATGAGTATTTATAGTAAACAACTCACAATATAAGGATTGATCCGAGCAAAGAGCTTGATTCTCAATGTAAGTAGATGGGGCAGGAAAATCCAGGAGAGAAGGATGATAAGGAAAAAAATCGAAAATGTATATTAGTTTTTATAATTTTTAAAATAGAAAAATTGATGAAAATAAAATAATATATCTCGAAAGGCTGCGCTGATGGGGCAGGGTAAGAAGATAGGGCAGGGTAGTCCTGGTGAGCATGCTAATAAGGAAGAAAAATAAAAAAGTTATATTAGTTTTTATAATTTATAAAATAGAAAAATTTATGAAAATAAAATAATATTCCTTGAAAGGCTACAAAGACAGGGCATGGTATGCAGATGGGGAAGGGTAGTTATGGTGAGTATGCTAAGAAGGCAGTAAAATGAAAAAGGAATATTTGTGTTCATAATTTATAAAATAGAAAAAATTGATTAATTTAAAATAATATACCTCGAATGGCTGCACATACGGGGTAGGGTAAGTAGATGGGGCAGGGTAGTCTTCATGAGTATGTTGAGAAGGATGAAAAATGAAAAATTTATATTAGTGTTTATAATTTGTAAAATAGAAAAATTGATGAAATATAAATAATATACCCGGGAAGGATGCACAGACTGGTTAGGGTAAGCAGATAGGGCAGGGTAGTCCAGGTGAGTAGGCTGGGAAGGTTGAAAAATGAAAAAGTTATATTAGTGATTATAATTTATAAAATAAAAAAATTGATGACAAATAAATAATATACCTGAGAAAAATGTGCATAATGTGACTGTCTTTTAAAGTGTTTTAACAAATCCTTCTTTACTACTACTTGAATTTGATCACCCATAGACTATTTAATATCTTTCATCTCTTCTTTTAAGGATTCTATCTCTGGGTTTTTTTATTTCTTACTCTTTCCAAAAACCTTCTAAATACAAACACCCGGTTGATATCCTCTAACATGGCTGGGGTGTTCTGCCTTTCCCAAAGTAGTGGATAGGATGTCTATCCTACCTTTAGGAATAAAAGAGCCTTGTGTCTCTTGCTCCTGATGTTCATCCTAAAATAAAAAATAAAAAAGTTATATTAGTTTTTATAATTTATAAAAGAGAAATATTGTAAAAAAATAATTAATATTTACTTAAAATTCTATCAACTACTGGTTTATCTTCCTCTATTGGATATTGTTCATTTTTCAATCTTCTGGATCGTTTCTAATTCTCATGGAGAGTGGGAAGAGGTATAGGACCAAACTAGACCTCTTTTGAACCACTTCTTGATTGATCACTTAATGCTTGGAAATTTTTTCCAATAAGTATTTTCTTCAATTATGAATACCCTCCACATAATAAAGTATGAGGGTATACATTTTTCAACTGGATCTTCTAATGAGATCTCCTACAGTCCTGTGGTAAAAACATAAACTACTAAGTAATAAGAATAACATATCATAAATTTTCAAATATAAAATAATTATCATTCCTAAAATTTTTGTTCATGACGACTATCAGCAAATCACTCCCATGTATCTTTATCCATAAATGGATAATTATGGAATGGGCTTTCAAACCTTCTCTTTCCAAAAACACAATTTTTTGTCAGTTTATTTTTACAACCTCTGCATCAAACCACTGCTAATGAGAGATGCTAATTCTTAACCTCTTTGGTTTCCTCAAAATTGAATTTCATTTGTAATTGAATAACTTAAATATTTAATTTAAAATATATAATATTAAAAAAATGAGATAAAATAAATCAATTAAGATATTTTACCATCACGACGTCCAAAAGTTGTTGCTTCGCCATCTTGTCTACTGACTTCCAATCGGGATATAAAATACTAATCCTAAAACAGCTCTGCATCACTATATAACTGAAAAATTGAACTATATATGGACCAACTGCATTATTATCATCATCAAAACGGATGTGTACTGTGTCATAGTCATGAGCAAGTGATAGTTTTGGTAAATGTTTAATACCACATTTACTAACATGAAAACTTTATTTTTTAGTAGTAACAAGAGAATTCACCTCTACTGAGGATGCATAAGTAGTCCTTCAAATTTGTTTTTGTAAATTATCAGTTTTATTTAATTACATATATTACTGAATATATAATAATATGTCAAAATAGATATACCTCGGTAACTGCACCTCTCTATCTGTATCTGAAATTACTACTAGAAAGTGTGATGAAATTTTGTGCACCTTCATATCATTAGAAAACTGAGTAATTGGAAATAAGGAAGACAAAAATAAGTAAGTAAAAAGAGTGGCATGAATATGTAACTTTCAAAAAAGAAACAAAGTTTAAATATTTACTAAAAAATTAGAAGACTAATTTATTGTTTTCCCACATACCTTCATGAAGATCATTACGTACTGCATGCACTATGTATGTCTCATACTCATTGTAAACATCTGAAAAATTGCATAATAGATGGATAAGGATCATGTAAGTCACTAACATCATCAAAATCATCCTCATCACCCAAATGGAATCTTTGTCCTTGCAAAAAAAATGACCACTGATCATTCAATGGATCAATGACATAAAATACTTTTTTTCATTTGTCTTCATGATAAATGTTTCCTTGTTGTAATTAAATCTTTTCAAATCAACCAGTTTAAACCCATATTCATCATTTTTCACACCACTATTACTATCAACCCAATTACACTTGATAAAAGTGACTCGAAATTTAATATAATCAATTTCCCATATGTCTTCAGGAACTCCAAAATATGATGTTGATGCAGAAATTGGGTTTTTATCTTTGGTACTCGAAAAATGCACTTCTTTACTGAAAACCATCAGACCAGTATTTTGAATGGTACTCTTGTCATCTGTGTTTTTTGTATAAAATGTGTAGCTATTTATATCAAAACCAGACCATGTGATCACTTTAAGAGATGGTCTCCCGGCTAACCACTTCAGTGTTTCTGATGAAGATATATCTGGGGTGACTTTCTCTTTAATCCATGAAACAAATGTCTTCTTATGATCAATCATCAACCATATTTCGTTTTTTCTGATATCGTAACTTTAATTCAGAAATATGTGAGGATATATTTGATTGAACCTCATATTTGTTGTTAAAAATTAATAAATGTGCATGAATCACATCATCACATAGAATGAACTTTACCTTTAAGCCAAGAACCCCTCTACCTTCACAATCAACTGACATATGTCGAGATACAGGTAGACCAATATGCTTCACCTCATACAAATAATCAGTACAGAACTCGATCACCTCTTCTGATACATATTTTTGAACAATAGAGACCTATTGTTGATAATGATTTTTAACATATCCTTTCAAAATGTTAATATATCTTTCAAAAGGATACAACCATCTTAAATAAACAGGACCTCATATTTTAATTTCACAAACAAAATGAATCAGTAGATGAACCATTAAATCAAAAAAAGTGGGTGGGAAATATAATTCTAGTTTACAAAGTATAATAGCTGCTTTATTCTCCCACACATCTAACAAATTTGGATCAATGAATTTTCTACAAATGTATTTCAAGAAATTACATAACCTGGTGATAGTCCATTTGAAAGCTATCTGTAATATACCACTCATTGCTACTAGTTTAAGATGTTTCACCAACACATGAAAATCATAATATTTAATACCTATTAATTTACAATTTTTCAATGACACCAAATTATTCACATTTGATGAAAAAACATTGGGCACCTAACACCATGAAGACACTGACAAAAATTCCTCTTTTTAATCTTTCTTAATGTGTAACAAGATGGATGTAAATATTTTTTGTTTCCTTTCATAGTGGGAGCTATCTCCCAACATATTCTCATTAATATCAAGTCAAATCTAGCATGAAATACATCTTTAGAATTTCCTTTTATGTCTAACATAGTTGTAATCAAACTGTCACATATGTTTTTCTCAACATTCATAACATCAACGTATGTTTTACCTCTAAAAATATTTAGTAAGGCAGTTCGAAAAAAATATACTTCATCATCTAGATATTTCATTGAGAACTAGAACTTCTTATCATTCCAAACGACTAATCAATATCTTTTACCCTATCATAATGTTCTTCAGCTGACAATGGTCGAGGGGGATGGTTGTATTCTTATAAACCGTTAAATGTGTTTTTCAATCTATGATAAGGATTATCAATTCACAAAAATATTAAATGTTGCATTTACAATGTATTTCATCCATTATACAATTTATAATATGAAGCTTATTCTTTACAAGTTGGACAAGCTTTATGTCCCTTAACATGATATCTAGATAAGGTTCTATATGCAGGAAAGTCCATTATAGTGAACATTATCATAGCACATAAAAGCAAATATTCGACCTTGTATGCATCGAAAAAATTTAAACCTTACTCTCATAGTAGTTTCGAATCATCAATCAATGGTGAAAGACACAAATCAATATCATTTCCCAGTTTTTTTGGTCTAGAAATCATCAAGATTATCATAACATATTTTTTCTTCATACATTGGTGTGGGGACAAGTTGTAAACTACTAGAAAAACTGGACAGGGACTATATTGGAAACTTAGGCTCTAATATGGATTCATTCCATCAGTACACAATCCCATTTTAAGATTTCTAACTTCACTTCAAAAATCATGAAATTATTTATCAAAACTCTTCCACTGTGGTGAATCAATAGGGTGATGTATGTTACCATCAGAGATGCACTCATCTGAATGTCATCTTAACCTTTTTGCATCAAGTGAATTTGAAAATAAACGCTTGAAACGAGGAATTATTTGAAGGTACCAAGTTTCTTTAGCAAGAGTTATGATTCTGGTACCTAAAAATGAATCAGAATTGAATTATTAGAATGTTATGCAAAAACTATTTTATGATATCATTGGAAAGTACAAAATTTATTTTTTAGGACGTTAGATCACATAACTTGAGAATGAATCCGATTTGATTTTCAAATCTATCTTATAGAGGGATGTACCACATGTAGGAAAGCTTGATAAATATTCATTTTCTTTCCTATATACTACACAGTCATTGGGGCAAGCATGTATCTTTTATACCCCAATCCAATTGAGCATAATATTTTATTCGCCTCATAATTGGAATCTGGAAGCTTGTTTCCTTCAGGAAGAAGCTCTTTTAAAAACTCAAGTAATATGGAGAAACTTTTATCACTAAATCCATTTTTTTATTTTATGTTAACAAATCACAAAAATGGTGATAAAACTATATATTTACTGAAACCTACGAATAATGGTTCCTTAGAATCTCCATAAAATCGTTCAACAGTAGGTGTATTTTTTATGGTTTCAACAACTAAATCATGAATCAATTCATCAATATGATCCTCTGCCACATAATGAATTTTTTCATCACCATTGGATGTTGAATTTTTAGTTCTTTCACCATTCCATATCCAACTTGTATAATTAATTCTAAAACTATAACCAATGAGATGAACCTTGATTTCTTTGGATTTTAACTTTCTCTGTAGGATCCAAATAATGGTGTAGATACTCAATATACAAGAGGGGGGTTAATTGTATAATTTAAAAATTCCTTTGGAACGTTAAAATATGGTATTAAACAGTCTATGGTTAAAAAAGTTAAACAAGGAAAATTCACAATACCTCTTAGTTCCTCAAACATTCTAGATTCCGGAAATATGGTTCACGAAATGAAACATAAGAAGTGTTTATAAGAAAAAAAATTAAACCTTAAAGTATATAGAATATTCTAATCAATGTTAAAGTACAAGAAATTATAAGATATTTATACTTTCCATATTAATCAAAATGAAGTGGAAAATAAACTTGAAACAATACAAGTAAAATGTATAGAATCATTTAACCCAAATAGTAGGGTATCCATCAACCTTGGATAAAGGTCCCTTGATTTATACTTTCAAGAAAGTCAATCTTACCGACACCAGATTAATCCATTGATAGAAATATCGGAGTTAGTCTTGCTATCCCCACAAGCCCTCAATCTTCAAGGTAGTCTTCACCTCTGTTATCCTTATCAAGTAAGTCCTCAAACATTAAGGTGGTCAGCACCTCTTTCTTCCTATCCCCGGAAACTCTAGAATGTACGCTGTAACATTTGTAGTCACACGAAGCAAGAAGAAAAATATGTTCAGTACGCACAAAGCATGAGAGTATCCCTCTCAATAAATCACATCAGTATCATGTATTCTCTAGATTTATTAATGTGTTCAAAATTTCTGAGATCATTTAAATGAGCCCCTATTTTTAGGAACATCTTCAACAGTCAGCTCCCTCCTCCAATGGTCATATTTTTCCTTAAATTTCAGAGGTGTCTGTACACATGTCACTCAAAAAATGTTTAGTTACTAAAAAAATGCACAAAATCATTTTATAACTATAATAAAGGTATGTAAATTATGGTTTCTCGACCAAATCTATTTTTTTGAGTCTACGGAAAAATTAAATTCGAACTCTATGAAAATAAAAAATCAAATTCTATATTACAAGGATATTGAGATTCTGTTTTCAAGGAATTCAGAATCATAATTATATAGACTTCAGAGTCTGAATTCTAAGGAATTTGGAGTCTAAATTCTAAGGACTTCAGAACGTGAATTCTAAGGAATTAATAGTATAAATTCTGAGGAATTCAGGGTCTGAATTCTGATGAATTATGAACCGTAATTCTGAGGAATTTGTAGTCTTAATTCTAATTAATTCAGAATCTGAATTTCAGAGAATTTGTAGTCTGAATTTCAGAGAGTTTGGAATCTGAATTTCAGAGAACTCATAATCTGAATTTTATAGAATTCAAAACCATAATTTCAGAGAATTTGCAAACTGAATTTCAGAGAATTCAGATTCTGAATTTCAGATAATTCAGAACCTTAATTCTGATCATGAAAACAAAATACTCTACATCTAAGTATTTGTAGAATTCTGTAGTTTTAAATGTGAAACCAAATTATTCACTTTGGAATAAAAAGAGTTATATTTATAAAAACTAAAATATGAACAACGAAAAATAGGTAAGGATAAATTTTCCTTGGGGAAGGAAAATATTATTTATTAATGAAAATATAGAGAATAAGAAAATATCCTTATATAAAAAAATAATAGGCAAAATAAAATTTTCCTTGAGATAGAGTGTTTGTTATTTTCAAAACAAAGTGGAATGGAAAATTCATAAGGAAACCTTATTCACACAAAAATCTCCCCTTTTTTGGAAAGTTGCTAAATAGAATATACAGACATTGAAATCTATATGTACATGATAATAAGAACATATCTCCTTTTACATATGGATCATAATGATTATGAATAACTACCCCTTAGGCTTTGAAATCCCTATGTATCATATTCTTGATTTCCTTAATGAGATTTTACATTTTATTGCATACTAAAATCATCATGATAAAAACATTACATTAGATGAACTCCCCCTTAGTGAAATTTCTTCTTTACTTAATATTCATTTTTGATATTTCTTTCTCCCCTTTTGTGATTTTCAAAACGGAATAAAGGGCATGGAAAAGTAAAATATGTTTCCTAAAATATTAGTACTAAACAACCACAAATATGAGGTGGAATAAAAATTTCATTAAGATTTGAACGAACATGTACAAAAGGGAAATACAACAAAAAAGTTGGATTCAAATGAAATTTTCCCTATTTCTATTTCAGCATCAGCTTCTTCACAATAGTTTTTAGCTTCTTGAGATTTTTTTGATCCTCTTCTACTCGCATTAGCACCTGATCCTGATCGTCACTTTTCATCTCTAGGGATTGAATTTTCTATTCCTGAGTCTTAAGATGTATGCCTGAGTTTTAAAGAGTTCTTCTACTTTTACAAGATTCTCTTCAATCTCCATTCTTTGATCTCTTTCCCTCTTCCAATTCTAAAAAACTGAATGCAGTTTCTCATTCATATCTTTCACTTCTTGCTTCTGAGTAGTTTCTTCAAGAGGACAATTTTCTTTAAAAGTGTTGGTGAGATATTTGAACATAGTATCTTCAGTTTCAAAAGAATCCTTGACATTATCTTGAAACCCATACAGAATTCTCATCTCTTAAATAGTTTTCCTTGACCAACTATTTATCTTCTTACAAGATATTTTATAGTATTAATAATTAATGAAAAATGTTTTGAAATAGGCCTCAAGATTGAAATAGTTATTGATCATCAGGGATTATGAATCTATTTTCAGATTTAAGGATTGTCGAAGCATTTTTCATCTTAAATCCATTATTGGAAATATCAGAATAGTATCAACCAGCTTCTTCAAATACTGAACAATAAAGTCATTTCCAAGAGAAGATGATTTAGAATTTGAATTCTTTTTTGATGAGGATTCCTTTTGAAACACATCAGCTTTCCCCTTCGATGAATTACTAACATATTTCTTTCTAACCAAAGACTTGGTAGGAGTATCATCCATCACATGATTACCCTTATATTTTTTTGAAATGATATGATCATCTTTTGGTGATTCATGATCACTTTCTGATAGCTCAACAATTTTATCTTCATCAATATTTTCCTTCTCAAATTCTTCCTGAGGTTCTCCTTGATGAATAATATCATTATTACTAATTTATTCCTCAAATTTCTTATTGAATTATTTCTGATCTTTTTCATCCTTTCTAGGTGTTGCATGCATAGAAGATTTGGCTCCTAAAGTACGAATGGAAAGCTTCTCGGAAGTACTTTACTTCTTAGGACAATCTTTTGATTTTAGTATAATGTCATCGATGTCACCACTTCCTTCTTATTTTTCATCATCCACTTCTTGTTATACTTGTTCCATAACGTTCTCTTCCACTTCAATTTCTAATTCTTATTCTTTGTCTTAAATATCTTCTGTCACGACCCGTCCTCGTGGCCCGTCCAGTGACTACCCCAATCCCGTCTTCCATAGGCCAGGGGTTGGAGACTAGCATCAAAGGTAAATCCCTGATAAGAAAGGGAAGGCATTGACTTTAAACCTATAACTCACGTAGTCTGAACAAAAGCAGTAGAAGAAAAATGTACTAAAATATGAAAGAAATGTGTGCTGAAAGTAAGTGGGCTAGAATACAAGCCCAACTATACAACAAGTACAAGTACAAGAAAAAAGGGAATACAGCGCCTGGATCATCCACCAGGGAATCCTACCTGAATGTTAGGTAAAGAACTCGAACAACTCGTCCCTGAAGTACATCCCATCAAGTCCAGCTCTGAGCAGCCTCCCGTCCATCACCCTCTGCCTCGATCACTGCTGACCGTCGCATGCACACAGCACAACAAGGTGCGGGCGAAACCCATGCAGGGGTGAGTACAACAATACTCAGTAGGGGACTTCGAGAACCCAGAAGGACTCCCAGAATCCACTAAGGATAAAAAAAAGAAGAAATATGCAATCATAAATTATCAACCAACCCTACATAGGTATATGCCCATAAATATACCTAAGTTACCAGTCACAGTCCGGCTCCAACTCTCGAGCCCAAGCATAACCCAGTCCACAAAGGAAGTAAAGTTGATCACCTCAGTCATAAGGATTGAAAGAAAAGACTTAGCTCACATAGGTATACAAAAAATTTATAGGGGTTAATATGATTATATGTATCCTCTAAATCATCTCCTCTACCGAACCCACATAGGATCCTCAAACAATATCAGCACTATCGAACCCACCTAGGTTCCTGGTACAGAAGTCGTCACTGTCGAACCCACGTAGGATCCTGGTACAGAAGTCAGCATTGTCGAACCCATGAAGGATCTTGGTACAGAAGTCATCGCTATCGAATCCATCGAGGATCCTGATACAGTATCATCGCTTTCAAACCCATAGAGGATCCTATCATCTTAGTCGCAGCCAGCCCTAGGGTTCCCGCACACAGCTCGCATGATTCTGGGAGAGTCCCCTCCTCGAGTCAAGTGTCGATACATCAACTACCACTATGTCTCGAGTTGATGTATCCCATATTTCCGTTTCATCATAAAGAACCCATAGTGATAGACGGTGTGTCAATTAGATGCCAGGACTGTGAGTTATTGGCATTTCCATTTCAGGAGCCTGGTAGGTTTTTTGGCTCAAACCAACCCAATCGTAACCCAACTGTGTCCGAACCTCAAGTGGAGTATTCCAAAAAAATCATCTTGCTCAAAGAATTCCATATCCATAGACGGTTCATTGATCCGATACTCGTAACCCAAGATGTGCCTAAAATGGGTAATAGCCCATAGCGGGTTTGGGTCCGGTCTGACCCAGTCTGACTGACCCGGCCCAACCCAGTCCGGACCGGGGTATGACATGGTCCATACGTGTGGGCCGACTCGATGGGTCGGCCCTGCCCGAATGGGTGGCCCGAACCAAGTGAGTGGCCCGTCCCAAACGGGAGGCCCGACCAGAAGGCACGACCCGGCCTGAGGGCGGCCTGGCCCATGGCAGCCACGCATAGGAGCGGCCCGGCCATGGCATCCCGACCGAGGGGTGGCCCGGCCGTGGTAGCACGTCCAAATGCAGCCCGACTGTGGTAGCCTAGCCAGCCACACATGGGAGGGGGTGTGCCCCCCGATTTGTCGAATAGAACAGGCGCGTTGCGCCGGTTCGGGAGCCACAGGACACGCGTGGTCCCGCTTGTCTGGCTCCACAACGGCCGGCCTGGCCAGCCACCACCACACCTCCACCGTGGCACGACAGCGACGCGGTTCTACTTCCCTCCTCGTGGCGCGCCCGCGCCGCGTACCCACCCCTGCAGGCCGACCTAGCCACGGCTTTCGGATCCACCGCTCAACGTGACGGCGCCACACTTCTTCCTCCACCATGGCCCTCCTTGTCGTGGTTCCTCTTGGGCAAGGTGTGATAGCAGCGCACCCCTTCGGCACCTCCATGACCTGCCTCACCATGTCTCGGTTCCTTTGCGAGGCATGGCGATGTCACGCCCTTGCGGAGACCAGGCGACCGTGCGCCACCGGCTCCTTTTTCCGGTCCACCTCCACTGTCATCAAATGGAAACAAACAAAGGGGGGTGGGTCGAGCCCTGTTTGTGCAGTCTGAACCCTCCTCATTATACGATATCATTTGGATTTCCAAACCAGAAACTTGTACGATGAAGAATGGAGGTTTAATCTCATATTTAAAAATAATTCAAAACCCCATATCTCGTATTTTCCATTCGTTGACGGTCTCGAAAAAAGGTTGGATGTTGGTTCATCGATTGCCGCATTCGTCACACACTCCCAATTCTCACACTCATGCTTCCGAAAGGATGAAGGGTACTCATCGTTGGCGGATGAGTGTTCACAGGTGACGTCGTCGTTGGCAACATTTTTCACAGGCGACGTCTTCTCCTTTCCTTGCCTCAGTTGAAGAAAGATGAAGATGAAAGAAGATGGCGTCGTCATACTTCAATAACAGAAGAGATGTTATTCGTGTTCTTTGTGGGAAGAATGTTGTCTCTATTTCTCCAAGGCTCCACCAAAGTATTATGTGTCTACCAAAATAATAGCTTTGTATTTTATTTTATTCCTGACATGAATTCAAAACAATTCAAATTGAGCCAATTAATTAAGATAATTTCAATCAATTAATTTCTTAGGATGGCACAAAATTAATGGGGAAGGTGGAGAGTCTCAATTAATGAGAGAGAGTTTCATCCACAGAAATGGGGAGTTCAAGAGTTAAGAGGTGTTAAGGGGGTTTGATGCTCATGTGGGCTCCACCTTATAACATCCTCCCAAGGGAGGTTATTTATAGGTGGGCCCCTCCACTAACCACCCCTTGGAGGTTCTAACTACCACCTCAAATAAAAATTTGGCTAACACATATTTGTATTCAGTTTAATTGAAAACCCCCAAAAAACTAACATCCATTCTCGATAAAACACAACTGTGGTAAATGTCTCCTTAAGAGACTACTGGCACTGTGAGTTCAACGATGTCCTCAGATTACAATTCTGATCACCAGTTCAAAAGATATAAAATCTCGCTCGTATGTTTATTGAACGAACCCCAACAAAATATCAAAAATTGATTTCGGGCACACTGGGCCTCAGAATCAGGTGCCGTCAGAAACTACGGACTCGTAAAATTCCCATGAATTTAGGAAAAACAATTTCATGGAATTTCTATGTCTTTACATTTAATGTGACAACTGGGTCCAAGTGATAGCACAACCACATCGCCTTAACATGGTCATCAGGTCCTTGCCTGCTAGGTACCACCAGTTGCCCCGTAGACACGTGGTCCCCACCCTAAGGGCCACCCACTTACCCAAATGGGTCATCTGACTAATGATAGTCCACACATGACAACTCTTGTCCTTTCAAGTGTGTTTTTTCCTCACCCACACACCCCCAGGGAAACTTCCCAGAAGGCCACCAATCATATTCACTACTCCAGGACAAACATGTTTAACTATGGAGTTCTAATCAGGTAGGCTCCCGAAAATAACGGTTCACCTTGTTGACATGAGTCATATAATTTATCCATTTAACCCTTTTATCATTTTGGGGTGTTATAATCACCCCTCCTCTAGAGTACAACGTCCTCGTTGTGGGCCCTACATCTCAACCCGGGCCTTGGAATCAGGCATTGTCAGAAACTGCAGACTCGTAAAATTCCCATGTATTTATGAAAAACAATTTCATGGAATTTTCATGTCTTTATATTTAATGTGACAACAGGGTCCAAGTGACAGCACAACCACGTCGCCTTAACATGGCTGTCGGGGCCTGGCCTGCCAGGTACCACCAGTTGCCCCGCAGACACGTGGTCCCCACCCTAGGGGCCACCCACATTCCGAAATGGGTCATCTGACTACATATAGTCCGCACAGGACAACTCTTGTCCTTTCCAGTGTGTTTTTTCCTCACCCACGCACCCCCTGGGAAACTTCCCAGAAGGTCACCAATCCTGATCACTACTCCAAGCCAAACATGTTTAACTGTGGAGTTCTAATCAGGTAGGCTTCTAAAAATAAAGGTTCCCCTTGTTGACATGAGTCATATAATTTAGTCATTTAACTATTTATAATTATGAGGTGTTATAATCACCCCTCCATTAGAGTACAACGTCCTCATTGTGGGCCCTACATCTCAACCCAGGCAGTGCACCGTGCTCAAGGCTGGGAACCACCTCTGGTACCAAATGTAACAACTAGGTCCTAGTAAAAGCACAACCACCTCGCCATAACATGGTGGTCGGGTCCAGGCCTACCAAGTACCATTAGTTTCTCCACAGACACATGGTCCCCACCCTAGGGCCACCCACGTGCCCGAACGGTTCATCTAAATAATGATAGTCCCCACAGGCTAACACACGTCCTTTTTAGTGTGTTTTGTCCTCACCCACACGTCCCCTGGGAAACTTCCCAGATGGTCACCCATCCTGATCACTACTCCATGTAAAGAATGTTTAACTGTGGAGTTATAATCTGGTAGGCTCCCGAAAAGGAAGGTGCATTTTTTTGACATGAGTTATATCATTTAGTCATTTAGCCCTTTATCATTTCGGGGTGTTTCATCTTCCTCGTGAACTATTTCTTCTTCTTGATGTGGTTTCAGAATCTCCAACTTTATTCCTAGAGTGTCTGGATTTAATTCTTTGAAAAATTATTTTGGTACCAGAATGTTCACAGAGGCTTTCTCTCCAGCCATAAGAAGAGATTGAATGATTTTAGCTTCAGTAAATTTCTTTCTCTACTTCTTCTCTTTCTCTTACTTCTCAAGATCATCAGGAAATTTCATCTTCAGAGCTTTTTCCTTAGCATGGTCCAATCCAAACATAGGCTCCACTTATTATTTTATTTTCTTATCCTCTCTCCATTTATCAACTACCTCATTAGGATAATATTTTTTCTTTTATGACTTTGGTGGTGTAGATTGATTTTCCATGGAAACAGAAACTTTTTCTATCTCAGGAATTCCCTTAACATTTCTATTCCTTGAAATTTTCTTGGAGGTTTTAGCTACAATAGGTTTAATTTATAAAGATTCAACTTCTTCATTTGATAAATCATAAAACTCTCTATATTTATACAAAAACCCTATTTTCATTCCCCTTAGAGTGTCATCGCTTAACAACAATACCCTAAAATTTCTTCACTTCGATTTGTAAGAAACATTATTTGATTCTAAACAAGAAACAATGATCCTTGATAGAATTTCCAAATACATGATAATCTGAGACCTCAGATTTCCATTCTTGATATTCTCAATTATAACCAAAATATAATTAACCAGATTCTGCTTCCGGAGGTTCACTATGAAATACAAAACATAAATATCACTCTTCTTCAAAGTATATTTATATCCTTTCATCAGAATGATAAATCCTTGAAACCAAAGTTCAAGAATTTGGAAATTTGATGAAAGATGTATAATCTTTGGAGTCTTGACTCCAACCATTCCAAGGAACTCTATGGACTTCTCCTTATCAAATATTCCCTCAACATCAGCTAACATATGAAAAAAAATCCATCCTCTCCTTTATAAGGTATTCTAATCAGATTGGATACCTTAGAGTAAGGAAGAGAGTAAGTATTACCATAATTGTTGAAAGAAAATTTCTCTTTGCCTCCTTGATTGAAAATAGATATGGATTTATAAAACTCTACTAGAAACTCTAGAATCACCAGATCCTCTTCCTTGGGTTTAGATAAATCTATACTCTCCCAGCTGTTTAACTTGAAGTTCTTTGAGATGATTGAATCATACTTATTAAAGAAGTCAGTGTCTACCAACCTTTCACGATAAAACATTCATTCTGATATTTCTTATACGGTTGACATTTCATTATGAGGAGAGGATTCATTATACATTCTAGACTAAGGAAGACCTGAGAAATTAAGAATGGTCATAAGTAAGAAGTGAAGAGCTTCAACACGCAAGAGCATGGGATTCGATTTGGTACAACAATTGGGGTGGGGGGCTTTATATAGGCGATTTAGGTGACGTTTCAACTTCCATGGTTGATCAAACAGTTGTAAAAAATTCTTTTCACATCTGACGGTTGAGATGATAACTAAAGAGAAATTTTGATAGATTCTGATATTTTGTGGTTTTTTAAGAAAAACATTTGTATTTAAAAACAAAAAAATACAATCTTAATAATTTAAAAAAAATTACCAACTAGAAAAATATGATTACTAGAACTCAGAAAAGAAACATACCATTCGAATTTCTAGGATGATTATTCGTAATAAGGAAAATTCTTCTTGAAGAACTTTATATACAGAAAATTTTGATTACGAAAATTTTTTACTACGAAAAATTTTTCTATGAAAAATTTTGACTATGAAAAATTTTGACTATGAAAAAATTTAACTACAAAAAATGTTAAATATGAAAATTTTTGACAAAGAAATAATTTAGATTATGACAATTTTAGTTAACAAGAAAATATACTTCCCATATTAAAAAAGAGTTTCTCACTATAAGAAGATAGGTTTCAACAAGAAGTTAATAAGGAGGATTACCTTTCAATTATCATTCCTAACTTCTGTTTAATTTATTCAAATTTATCGCATGGTAATGATTTTTTGAAAATATCAGCATGTTGATATTGCGTTCAGATAAATTAAAGAATGATTTCTACCTTTTGCATGTGATCCCTAAGAAAGTGACACCTAATATATATGTGTTTTTCATGAGAGGGATGTGTAGGGTTTTTACATAAGGCAATGGAAGTAGTATTATCACAAAATATTTGTGTTTTCGTAAAACTCATAACATAGTTTGTGAGCGTGTGTTGCATCCACAACACTTGAGCACAACAACATCCAACTACTACATATTCAGCTTTAGCAGTGAAAAGTGCTGCTAAGTGTTTTTTTCATGACCAAGAAACTAATGAATCTCCTAAGAAATGAAAATATCCAGATGTACTTTTCATATCCATTCTACATCCACCAAAGTCAGAATCCAATTTTTTTTAAAAAAATCATTTCAAGAAGTATGAAAGTTTCCTAGATCCATAGTTCCCTTTAAGTAGAAAAAATTCCTTTTCAATGCATTTAAATGAGATTACATAGCATTAGATTGATATTGTTCACATAATCAAACTAAAAACATTAGGTCTGGATGACTAGCTATCACGTAATGTAAACTTTTTGTCATACCTCTAAAATATGTTTGTTGTATTAGTTTCCCTGTTTCATCAAGATCAAGTGAATTTCAGGTACCAATGGGAGTACTTATACTCTTATTGTTGTCATATCCATACTTTTTAAGAAGATATTTAATATAATTATGTTGGAATATATATATTTTTTTCTCATTTTTAACAAATTTGAAAACCAATGAAAAATGTTAACTCAACCATCATTCTCATTTCGAAATCAAGTTTCATTAGATCCAAAAACGAATCAGTTAAAGATTATTGATTTGAACCAAATATAATTTCATCAACAGAAATTTGAACAATCAACACATTTTTATTATCTTTCTTTATAAAAAGGTTTAGATCATCATTTACCTTAACATAGTTGTTTTGAATAAGAAACAATGTAATTCTATAATATCAGGTGCTAGGGGATTGTTTAAGTCCATACAAAGATTTCATAAGTTTTAAAACATGTTCAGGATAATTTGTATGTTCAAAACCAAGAGGTTGATCAAAAAAATCTTCTTGAACATAACCATTAAGGAAAGAACATTTAACGTCTATATGAAAAAATTTGAAATTGAAGAATACTGCAATGGAAAGTAGAATAATAATAGATTTAATTCTAGCTACTGGAGTATAGGATTCTTCATAATATATTCCTTCTTGTTGATTATATCCTTTAGCAACCAATCTAGATTTATTTGTTACTATGATTCCATTTTCATACCACTTATTTGTGAAGACCCATTTTACTCCAATAATAGAAATTTCCTTAGGTCTTTTACACAAGGTCCAAAATTTATTCCTTTTGAATTAATTTAGCTCATATTGCATGGATTTTTTCTAATCATCATCACCTAAAGCTTCATCAGTGCTTTTTTGTTCTAATTGGGAATGAAATTATATATTTTGTACTTCTTTTCATAAGGAACTTCTAGTCCTTACAGGTTGATTTACATCACCAATGATACTATCAATGGGATGATTCTTAAGAAGTAACTAATTTGGGTTTTGTAAAACCTGTTCATCAACGTTGGGTAGAAATGCTTCTGGTTTAAATGCTTTATAAATATTTTCTTGTACATTTTCCTCATCAGAAGTATCTTCTATCAAGTGTTGATAATCAGTTTTTGAAAACACATCTAAGGATGCAGGTTGAGGTTGTTTAAAAAAATGGATCATTTTCATCGAATCTAACATGTACTATTTCTTGAACAATATAAGTATTTTTATTGAAAACTCTATAAGCCTTAGAAGTTTATGAGTTGCCTAAGAAAATTATTTCATCAGATTTTGGTGTGAATTTGTGTATATTATCTTTAGTATTGAGAATGAATACCTTGTAACCAAAAACCTTGATGTTGGAAAGTCTAGGTTTTCTACCATTCCATACCTCATTAGTAGTTTTATTATGAAAAGTAATAATCAAAAAATGATTTATAATATAACAAGAAGTACTTACAGCTTCAGTCCAATAATATTTGGCTATCGAATATTCACTCAACATGGTTCTTGTTATCTCTTGAAGAATTCTATTTCTTATTTCAACAACACCATTTTGTTGAGGTGTTCATATTGCTGAGAAGTTATGAGTAATTTATTTTCTACTACAAAAAGTTTCAAAATATTAATTTTTAAATTCTCCACCATGAACACTATGAATAGTTTCAAAGAAAGGCTTTTCTTATTTTTAACTTGGGCTATAAAAATGTTGAAACCAGAAAAACATTCAGATTTTTTTTCTTGAAAATATAACCAATTAAATCTAATGTAATCATAAACTAAGTCAGAAACATAATATTTACCTCCAATGATTCCAGTTTATGTTGGACCAAAATGTTGCATATGCACAAACTGTAATACATCAGTGGTTGAGACTTCACCAACTGATTTAAAACATGTTTTATGTTTCTTTCCATATAGACAAGGATCACAAACATTTGTAGAATCAAATATAGGCTCCACTAGATACTTCACTAGTCTTTTCTTAGAGAGTTTATATAGGTTCCGAAAGTTATAGTGTCTTAACCATCTATGCATAACCAAGAATGATATTACACTACACTAAGAAAAGGTAGATCTTGGCTTTTAAGGTTTTCTATGTTTTGTGTGTATACATTCTCTTTCCTATTGGTAGAATGAATAAAATCTTCCTTATTATATTGTAATAAACAGTTTTCATACATAAAATTCACAAGGTAACCTTCATCACATAATTTACTTATGCTAATAAGGTTGTGATTAATACACATAACAAATAAAACATTTGAAATCCAAGTTTTTCCTAGAATAACAATGTTACCTATACTAATAATTTCTCCCTAAGCATTATCTATGAAAGTTTCATTTACTCATTTCATCTTGATAATCATTTCAATGATGTTTCTATTACCAGTGATGTTTTGGGAACATCCACTATCCATGTACCATATATTACTATTGGTACTATCTTTACATTCCTGAATAAAAGAGTGTTAGACTTTCAGAACCGAAATATTCTTTGATCCAGAAACCTTAGAAAGAAAAATTTTAGGAATCCATATTTTCATCAAAAAATAAGCTTTAAGAATACCTAAAGATTGACTTTTCTTTAAGGAACAATTTTTTTTCAAATGTCCAGCATGTTGACACATAGTGAATAATTGATAAATTTTAGGATCAAAATAATTTTTACTAAAAATTGGTTTTGAATGAGTATAACCAAATCCAGAATTTTTTCTCAGAGGTCAAATTTGGTAATACATATAATAAAATTTGTTTGAAATATGGTAAATTATGAAAAACAATTCCTTAAGGAAAATATTTCTGAATATAGTCTAATAAATATGTTCTTACGCTCAAAAAAATTAGTTTTAGCACTAGAGTTAGTCTCAAAAACATTTTTCTTTGAAAATACTTTTTCTAGATCCTTATAATGTTTATCCTTCTCAAAATTAACTTCCTAAATTGTTTTTGAAATACTTTCAAAATAATAAACTTTCTTATCAAGATCCTTAGAAAGATTTGATACTTCTTTATTAGGAATATAAATCCTAGACTTTTTCATATAAATATTTTTCTTGACATTAGAATTTCTATACTAAAGGAGCTTAGCAAAACTAGAAGCTTATTCATAAGTAGGTAAAGTATTATATTCATCAGAAGAAGATTATTCATCCAAATATTCATAGTATTTACTATCACTATGATTAGCATTAAATGATACATTTGTTATCGATTAAGCATTATGTACATTGGCCATTAAACAATGATTTTTATTAAGTTACTTGGAATGTAAAGCAAGTTTCTTATGACCAGAAGATTCATATTTTAAGGATTCATCAAAAGAGTCTCCACCACTGGAACTCCAGGTGTCATTAGTTTCAAAACATTTGTATTTTTAGCTTTGTAGTACTTCATTCTATTATTCTCAGAATGATTTTCCTTTCTATCATTTCTCTTAAGCATAGGACAATATGGCCTTTTATGCCCGGTTCTTTTGCATTCATAACAAGTGACATCAGAGTCTTTCTTATCCTTTCTTTATTTCTTCTTATATCTATATTGAATGACATTATTCCCAATTATCTTATTCATCCTTCGAGCAAGATTATCTACTTCATTCTCAGAATGTTCACTTTCACTTGATTCAGATAAAACATTGACCTTCTAATATTTTGATCTTGTTTTTCTCTTAGGAGTCTTAGATGTAATATGATTTGAATTAGTTATAAAATCAACACTTCCATTTTTATTCTCCATCTTAGTATTGTCATCATCTTTCTTCATTCTTGTCTCATGTTGAATTCAAGTTCAAAAAATCTCATCAAGAGTAATTTGAGTAACATTTTTAATTTCATTTATAGCTATTCTCTTTGATTACCAATCATGAGGCATGATATCTATAATCATGTCCACAAGTGCCAAATCATCTTAAGCTTTTTTACCCATTGATTTTAAACTATTTAAAATAGTCATTAATCTCTGTTGTACCTTACACACTGGTTCTCCATAAGGAAAAAGAAATCCACGATATTCTGATATAAGCATAGCTCTTCTAGTTTCGATAGGTTTGGAAGATCCAAAATGAGTTACATCAAGCTTCTTCGAAATAAAATTTACAGCTTCGCAAGAATAAATATGGCTATATATATTCATGGTCATGGACGAAAACATAGTATTTTGTATTGTGTAGTTTAATTGATATTCTGACTTTTTTTATAAGTAAATGTTCTGACTTCTTTATCAAGAATCTTATAATCTTTAATAAGCATAACAAAGTTGTCAACTCAGTATTAATAACAAAAGTGTTCATACATTCACTCCAATATTCATAATCATTCCAATCAAATATAGGCGGTCTAGTAGGATAAAAATTATCGATCCAACCAACATTCATTCATACCATCTAAAATAAAATATCTTTCCACCTAAAATTGTTAGTAATAAATCTTTTTAAACAAGGATAAAAATATCCTAACCATGGAAAATATAGAACTATGAAAAAATTGAGCAAGAAAGCATATTTTTAAATGTATGTTTTTCATAGACCTTCTCCGATACCAATTTTAGGATTGAAATAATGATGTAGATGCTCAATATACAAGAGGGGGTGGGGTGAATTGTATACTTTAAAAATTCCTTTGGAACTTTTAATGATGGTATAAAACATTCTATGTTTAACAAAGTTAAACATTGTAAATTCACAATTCCTCTTAGTTCTACAAACTTGCTAGATTCTGGAAATATGGTTCCAGAATGAAAACTTAAGAAAAGTTTACAAGAACAAAGATTCTACCTTAAAGTGTATAGAATCTTACTAATTATTGTACAAGTACAAGAAAGTATAAGAGAGTTATACATTCCTTATTAATCATAATGAAGAGGAAAATAAACTTGAAACCATACAAGTAATAGGTATAGAATCTTTTAACCCAAAGAGTAGGGTATTCAAAAATTGTGGATAAAGGTCCCTTGATTAATACTTTCATTAAAGTCTATCTTACCCACACCAGGGTAAGTTCTCGATAGGAATATTGGAGTTTGTCTTGCAATCCCTGTGAGCCCTCTAACTTCAAGGTAGGAACCTCTGTCTTCCTTATCAAGGAAGTACTCAACCTTTAAGGTACTTGGCACCTCTGTCTTTTTATCCTTAGAAGCCCTCGAATGTACTCAGCAACATTCCGAGTTGCACAAAGCATGCGGAAAAGTTGTTCTGTACACACAGATCATGAGAGTATCTCTCCCAAGAAATTACTTCAGCAGCATGTAATCTCTAGATAGATCAATGTTTTCAAAAGTCATGAGCTCGTTTAAATAAACTTCTATTTATAGGAACATCTCCAACGGTCATCCCCCTCCTCCAACGATCATATTTTTTCCTTGAATTCCAGAGGGACCTGTACATGTGTCACTCAATCAATGGTTAGTTAGTAACAGAATTCATAACATCATTTTATAACTATAACTTGAGTAAGTAAAATATGATTGCTCAACCAAATCTATTTTTTTGTGTCAAAGGAAAAATAAAATCCAGAGTCTAAGAAAATAAATATTCAGTGTCTATATTACAAGGATATTCAGATTTTATTTTTCTAGGAATTCAAGATCATAATTCTATAGACTTCAGAGTATGAATTATAAGGAATTTAGAGTCATAATTCTTAGGAATTCAGAACCAAAATTCTAAGGAATTCAGAGTCGGAATTCGGAGTCCAAATTCTAAGGTATTCAGAACGTGAATTCTGAGTAATTTAGAGCCTTAATTCTAAGGAATTTTGAATCTGAATTTTAGAGAATTCGGATAATAATTTTTAGAGAATTCAGAATCCAAATTCAATAGAATTAGGAATTTGAATTTTAGAGAATTATGAACCTGAATATTAGAGAATTAAGATTCTAAATTTCAAAGAATTAAGAACCTGAATTTTGATCCATAAAATAGAATACTCTATATCAATGTATTTATAGAATTCTGAGCTTTTAGAGGTGATACTGATTTTTCACATAGGAAAAAAAGAGATAGATTTAGAGAACCTAAAATATAAACAATAAAAATAATTAAGGATAAATTTTCCTTAGGAATGGACAATTTTCTTTATTATGGGAAATCTAGATAAGGAGAAAATTTCCTTATCTAAAAAAATCTTATAGAAAATAAAATTTTCCTTGAGATAGAGTGTCTGTGATTTTCAAAACATAGAGGAATTTAAAAGTCATAAAGAAACCTTATTGAATCAACATTCTAATATTTACACACTTCTCACAAAGACAGAAAATCAAATCAATGTTTTGATGATGATGTTTAGAAAATTCCAAAAAATCATCAACTCCATTTTTATATTCACATGTGGTTCTTCATAAATTAATCCAATTATGATCCATTAAATACCTGATATTATAATATAATTGGTGATTATTTTAAAACATATAAACATTTAAATATAAATGAGGGAAATTTTAAACAAAAACCCATTTAATAAAAAATATAGATAATCAGATAGAAAACATCAGATATGAAACACATTTATGATCCCTTGACTATGTAATTTTAGATACTAACATGATTGTGATTTTCTTAGATTGTAGAGGCACATCTATTTGGGATTGAAATGTGATGTGTGGGTGGGTACCAGTGTTTGATTAGAATTCTCACATGTGTTAGGTGTGGTAAGTTGGAGTCAATGTAAAAAGATGCAATTTGTTGATAGTATATTTAAGAATGTTTGTTAATAGAATATTGAACCATTAACCAAAACATTTAAAACAAAATATAAAATAATAATTGAAGAAAATAGATAAAAAAATTAAATGATAAATAATTTATCTACAAAATTAAATAAAAACGTACAAAATTTTAGGTTTAATTCGAATAGAGATCCTCATTCCAATTATTGTCAATATCCTGAATTGGGAAAATAAATAATGCAAAAAATATAACAACATTGATGATAAAAAAGAACAAAAATTATAAAAAAACTAAAAAAAAATACAATTAAAAATCATGCAAAATAGGGTTACAGAAGAAGAAATTAATCGTGGAAGATAAATTAGGGGAGGATAACGAAGAACGCAAACTAAAATATGTGAAAATGGAAGAATACTATTAACAATGACCATCGAGGAACACAAATTTGGATTCGAAGTCATCATGAGTCAAGAGCGCCACCACAAGTTTAAATTTTGAAGATCCAAGAAAAATGAGGTTTTTTCGATCCCAATATTTTTTAAAATACTTTCGGTGTCAGTTTTTACCAAAACTGATGCCAAATAAAAAAACATTTCATTTTAGATTTTGGTTAAAACCGAAATGAACATCTTTTTTTATTTTGGCATCGGTTTTTGGGAAGACCGATGCCTAAAATTAATCATATGGAATTTATTTTCTCTAAAACCGACACCAAAAGATTATGTTGTTTTTTGGCATTGGTTTTCTGTAAAATCGATTCCAAAACATTTTTTTTATTATATTTCACACCAATTTTAACAAAAACTTATGCTATTAATCATCAATAAATGGGTTTTGGATTCATTTTTACATAAAACCGAGGCCGATAAGTTCCCGCACATACTATTAGTGTCAGTTTATAAAAAACCAACATTATCATGTCAACGTTAAATCCCGTATTTCAACTCATGTTTATATGTTTTATGTAAAACCAATTTATATATTATATCAAGAATTGCTCACACTTATTTTTTACTTTAGGTTACAATTCACTTACATCATTCAAGTGGATTATTATTCAATAGTTTCTAATGCGGTAAGGGTTTAGCCTAAACATAATTTTAATCGGGATAATTTATGTTAGAATTTTAATTGAAGGAAATTATCATACAATTTTCTAATAAATCCATTAAAGTTTATTAAACAATGGTTATTTATTGAATTTTCATGTAATAATACAATTTACCTCTCTATTCTAGTCAAAATGATTGAGAAAATGTTTTTGAGGAAAAATAACATCATTTCTCTCTTCAATTGAAAACCCTTTTTCCTATACTGACATGTTTAATTTAGAGTGTTCTAAAAAAGTATTAATATTCTAATATTAATTTTAAGGTAATTTTTTATCAGGATCATATTTTTATAAACATTTTTTAATAGAATATTCCAGACATTTCTCTATAAAGCTACTTTTTAATTTTCTTACCTAAATTTGAAAGGAATATTTTTTCAATGTATTTTACATGTACAAAATTACCAACTGTCATGTCAACTCAAATATTTAAGGATTCATTTAAAATTATCTTGGTTCATTTTTTGGGGAAATTGTTCCTATAGTAATTTATAATATTTTTTGTATTTAAAAAGTGGTTTTCAAATCCAAAAGGTTAATTTCCTCAAGAATGATTTTCATCCTTTAAAATGTATATAAATTAATCAATGAAAATAAACTCCAATGCATTTTAATTATTTTAAATTCATTATATATTTCTCTCAAATATAAAATAAGATTTCCTACCCATCATTTTATTGGGTCATACATGCCTTGTTATAAATTTTAAAATTCCAAATTTCCATTTATTATTATATGAAGCAAGATTATTACACCCATCTTCTTTCTATAGGTAATTATTCAGTTATGAAAAATGATTAACCACTTTATGTGGCTCACATAGTTCATGAATGGTTTGTGATGGGTGTGACCATATTTTCCTCCAATTCATTTAGTAATGTTGTAGTCTTATGATGCTTTATATGTGGGATTAAGTATTTTACATAATCTATAAGGGGAAATTTTATTCTTTGTGATATTTTCTTGGTGGTTATGCATGACTCCTGTTTATGTCATGTTATATATTTTTTCTACATTTTCTTAGTTTCGTGATCTTACGATACAATGTTATTTAGGTAATATTTTCATGTGGTTACTCATGTTCCTTCTCTTTTATGATCTTAGGTTATACCATTGAATCACATTTTATGATTCCTTCCCATGTTAATTCCATGAGTAGGATTTCATGATCACCCATTTCTTTTTGTATTCCCTGGGTTATCACATGTTGTTTTATGAAATTCAATGCATTTTTCATGTTCATTTTTTTGGAATTAAATAAGTATTCCATGTTTAAATTCTATTTATTGTAATATGAACCCAGTTTTACAAAAACATTATCCCTAATGATCATTGGGGATGTACTTGTTACATATTCTTATTTAATAGTAAAATAATAATAGGTGTGAATGTAATGGGTCCCTATAGTTGGTATTATAGAAAATTTTTAGTTAACATTTGGAAATTAGTTTGAGAAAACTTTAATGTGAACTCTAGGTTTTAGTTTATGTAAAAAAATATTCCAGAATTTCTGTGATGTTTAGAGGGAGTAGTTTCAAAACACTTTAATCCATGTCAGGTAACAAAAAGAAAATGTTTATTTCTAATAGTTGTACCTAGGGGTAATAACAATGAAAAGAAACATTTATCTAGACTCAATAGTCACTTATTTAATAAAAATGGACCTTGGTTAAAACCTTTTTTGAAACTACAAGGGTAGTTTTTGGAAATTCATTGAATATTTATGTACCATTATGAATGAATTGAATACCTAACAATAATGGATAACCAAGTTAAAATATAATTTGTATGAGTGAGATAAATTTATGGTTGATAATGATTTTAGAAGCATACGTACACCATTTTTTATTTTAAGTTATGGAATTATATGATTATTAAGAGTAGTTTGGGAAAAAAATTGATCATTATGTCATTTTAATTTATCAGTTTTTAGGTTATTAATGATATTTTTGTTAAAAAATTATTTTTTTGTGATATATATAAGGATTAGGTTCGATGTAAAGGATTATTTTTTAGGAAAGTTATTATGTTTTTAGAGATATATGTTGAGAGGTATGAGATAACCATTGAGCTAAAAATATTCATTCATGGAGAGTTTGTTGAGGTTATTAAGGATATATGTTTATTTATTTAAGGAACAATCTATGTGAAATATTTAATTTTATCATTTAATTTTGGAAACTAATATGTTCGTATTGATTTTGGGTATTATATTACATTGCACAAATCAGTTTTTATTTTAACTAAAATTAGAGGAATAAATGTTTAGTATTTTTTGAATATTATGATCCATTAAATTTTAATTTTAAATTTTTAGGTATTAAAAATTCAAATTAGATATTCATTCCATATAGTAAGAGGTGATGCAGATAGTTATTGAAACATAACCAAATTTTGAATTTTTTTATGAAACAAAAAGATATATAGTTAGTATTTTTTAGAATAAGTCCATAATAATAGCAAAATAATAAATCAACTCTAGTAAAAGGATACTGAAACATAAATTTTATCCTCTTACCTTAATATATAATTAATCAATTCTCATTTAATTCCCCATAGATTTAATGTTTTTTATTTGTTAACAATAACATGATCATTCAATTTTTTATGATCAACGATCTCTATCACCCTCCATAATTATTTAATATTTTCTTCAATGATTAAATTTTTACTACCCACTAATGTTCTAAAACCTATAATCCTAGTATTTATTTATTCATTATGAACTTCTTATTTTCCTTTTCCTATTTTTATGTGAATGTTTTATTAGTTCTTTTGGAGAAGTTGGTTTCTATAAACAAATTTTCAAATGTAAAACCCCTGATTACTGGGAAAAAGGTTAAATTGACGAGAAAAAATTATTTAAGGGGGATAAAATGTAACACCCTTTGATTTTAACAAGAAACTAGGATGATCAGTGTCTTTAAGACACATTATTGAGTTAACACGAACAACTATATAATATAAAATTATTATTATTTAAACGTGACTGATATAAAATAATTATTTATGTTAAATTTATGAATAATATTAAATAATTTATGATATATATAAAAAGTTCATAACTAATATAAATTTATTTAATTTTTAATAAACAAGCAATAAATATTAATAATTATGTTTTATTATATAAAAATACATTTTTCATGAAATTATTATTACTTCTTTTTGTGAGAAAATAATATATTTGATTTTTCTCCAACTTTTAAAAAATGAATTTGATAAAATGAAATATACTTTTAAATTAATTTTTTTAATATAGGTTGATATTGTTGTGATTTTTTAGAAAATATTATATTTTTAGTAAATAGTTGAAAATACCAATTTTTATGTTGTCATTTATTTTTTAAAAAATATATAATTTAAAAAACACATTATTCATTTATAATGATTAAAAATTAATACATGTAATAATTAGTTATATTAAATTCAGGTAACTAAATTTAACTCATCTTTATAATTGATTTTAATATCAGTTTATTTTTGGAATTAAATACTCAAATTTTTGAAAAAAAAATTATGTGGATAATGAATCTAATTTTTAAATAATTAAACTAAACCCTAATAAAAAATTACTTAAATGAAATATATTAATTATTTATTTATAAATTGAAATTTAAATTCATTTAATTAATATAAATTGTCATATAGTTAAAATTTAATTATTTTTCCGTTAAAAAATGCATTTCCTAAAAAACTATTTTTGACACAATAGAAAGTTTAGTTTTTAAATTATATTCTACCACTTTTGTGACTAGAATTTTAAAATATTTATTAAATTTTTAAAATAATCATAATTTAAATTATCTAATATCTTAAACATAATTTTTTCTCAAAATTAATAGATAAAATTTAAAAATTGTTTACTACTGTTAAGTTAAAAATGAGATTTTTTGAGGTTAAACATAAAGGATAAGGGTTGAAAATGACCAAAAACCTGTATAATAACTAATATATGGCCATATTTCAACCTTAAATCACATAATTATTAATAATTTTATATTTGGGATATTTTGTTTATTAGAAAAATGTTGGATTATTTTTTTCTTATAAAAAATGTGAAGTGTGTCCTCACTCCCAATTAAAAAAGGCCACCCCATAACCACTCCTTTCCACACTTCCAAAACCAATTTCATAAAAATTTAAATACCCTTATTACTATATTAATTCCATCCCTTAATATTATAATGAATTTTTAGAGCATAAATACAACCTATAATGGGTTTTCATGCAATCCCAATGAAGTTATTTAAAGTAGTGGTAATGTCCTTAACTAAGTGTTTTCATTAATTTCTTATTACACCTCCATAAAATAAAATTAAACCATACTGATCTAATAAAAATTGTATATTATGTATATTAATATATTTATATGTTAATTTAGTTACCTACAACTATCCACTCCTCCCTCAAACCAGAAACCAAACCATTGATCGTGTGTATGGTGAACAACCACCTCATGAACTAAAATAAATATTTTTTCCATCACCCCTTATCAGTACTAGATATAATGATGTATTTAATATTTTTATATGATTTATATGATATAATTATACTTCTATAATTACAATTTAACACTTGAAATATTAATTTCTATTCCATAGGGAATATGATAACGTTGCTCGTGCGTATAGTAGACTACCGCCTCGTGAAGTGATGTTATTTATTTTTCACCCATGAAAATTATGGAAGGTAATAAGGATTAATTTGATATTTATTTATTATAATAATTAAATATTAAGCATTATTAAAAATTATTACATTAAATAATTTCTTATTTTATCATCCCTTGAAAATGATAACGTCATTTTTATGTGTAGAAGACTACCACCTCACGATGAAATGTTTTTCTTTTTTATTACCACATCACATTTATGGTATATATAAATGTCTTTAAAGAAAAAATATGGTATTCATGATATTATTATCACTATGGTATTAAAAAAATTACACTTACCATCTTTCTATCATGATTATGGAAAAATATAAATGGAACACATGCGTATGAATAAACTACAGTCTCCATGATGGTAACGTAGTTAAAGATTCATAACCATATTTTAAGCTGGGTTTTATAAGAATAATATATGTATTAAATTTATAATTATTTAATTTTTAACATTCTATATATGATCAAATACTAATATATTCAACATAGTCAACTTTTAATGTGATTTAGGCATATGATCATTTTATTATTAAAATATATGACATGAAATAATTTAGATACGCAATTTATTATGAAAAAGTAAAAAATAAAATTAAATGTGAATAATAAAATATAAAAGGCCCTTAGGATATTATGTAATTAAAATAATTTTATTATTCAGGATGAAAAGGAATGCACACGACTATTAGGTCCCGTTGTATGGGTTACCATCACAAAACTTACTTCTTTAAGAAGCACGTTCATTTATACACTTAATTTATTTTATAAAGGATATATATTAACACTTTACATATTATATCATGAATAATTAATAATTAAAGGTATTTTAAGATGAAATTTACATAATTAAATCATTGTGAATATGATTCAAACTATACCAAAGAATCCATGGTTTATGCTTGAATTTCCATTAGAGGAATTTATTTGATAATTTTATAAAAAACCATTAATTTTCTTATCATATGGTTATATATAAAGTTTTTATGATATAGTAATATTTTTATCTCTTATTTAATAAAAATGTTTGGGAAAATATTGTTATGGAAAACGGAATTCATTTCCCTCTTCCATCAAATACCCTTTCTCTTCTATATCCTTGTTTTTATAAAAGTTTATTAGAATCTATTTTATTATTATCCTATGATTTTTTTAATTAATTTTTACCCATGATAATATTTTTTAAAATTATTGTCAAAGGAATCTTCTTGTGGTTTTCCAAACAAGGCACTTTTGTATTCAGTTAGAAAAATGTGAATGTAATATTTATTTTAATGTAACTGTCATGTATTGAATTTCACACATTCATAACCAATTAGAAAATTGAATATTACCTCACATGTTTTCAAGTATTTATTTCAATAAAATTACTTCTATAATATTTTTGTAAATTTTTAGTTTTTTAAATGTGATTATCAAAGTGAAAAGGGTATTTTCAACAAGAATGTTTTTAATATATTTAAATGATTTTAATTCATCACCTTGGACAACATATAATGTTATGGGATTATTTAGAATTATTTATACATTTATATTACATATATAATCAGCTTATTCCCCCATAGTTTTTTGTGATACTATATTCCTTATGATCATTTCTCAAATTTCCTTCATTATAAAATTTCCATTTATTATGATGTGAAGAAATATTATGCAACCCATTTTACATCCATAGTAAATTATTTTATTATTAATTAATATTTGTTTCCTTTTTTTTTGAACACATAGATCATGAACCTATTATGATGGGTGTGCCCATATAGCTCTCTAATGCATTGGGTGAAGCTTTATTATCATAAGGCATCATGAATTGTATTAAAGTGTAAAACTAATCCATTAGGGGACTTGGTCCACCATGTGATATTGAATATATAATTATTGGTGAATCATGGTTATGTCAATTTTGTATGTTTCATACACATTTCATATGATTATATGATCGTATAATACCATGTTATTTACATTTTTCTCTTTGTGATTACTCATGTTCCTTATCTATGATTATATCATGTTATACCTTTGAATCAATTTACATGTTTCCTTATTTTTCTTGTTGTCTTAAAATGTTTTTAGATAAACCATTCCTTTATGTATTACCAGGTTATACCATTAATTTTGAGGAGCTCAAATGGATTTTTGGAGTTTGTTTTGGAGAATCAAATAATGATTCACCATTTCTGTTCCATTTGATGTAATATGAATGAAGTCTTCCAAAGACAGAAGGACTCATGATCTATGGGGTTTTACTTTTTTGGTTATTATTGATTACAAACTATGAAATAATATGCCTAAATATCATGAGATTTTAAAAATAAATTCAAATTATATTATTTTTACCTTTTTTAAAATCATAAATTTTATTTTTCTATTAATTGAATAAATAATTTATCAGCATTACATTAATATTTATTGTAATTATTAAATTATTAAAATATTTAAATAATTTACCATAGTAAATAAAAATTATTTTTCATTAAAACTAAAATTTATAATAAAAAAAGTAGTTTATCCTTATGTAAAAAATTTAAAGATCATAAAGAAAAGATAATTGCATTTCTTAACTTTTCTTTACATAATATATTTTAATGATCAATATTTTAATGATCAAAATAATGGTCATATCAAAAAAGGTCATATATAATAATTCATTACGATTGTGGATGATATATAATCATCCAATAAAAATATTTGAAGTATTATAATAACCTTCTTGTCTTTGTCCCTTTATTTTTATCCTAAATTTACCCATTTAATTATTAATTTGATTATAAAACATAATATGATAAAAAATAAAATTAAATAAAAAAGGAAAATAATTAAAAACAATTGACATTTTCATTCAAAATAGGGATTAATTTTTAAATATACAAGAAATATAAGTGGTAGAATTTAATTTTAAATTAATTCCTTAAAATTTGATTGAAATGTTTTATTGAGAAATATATTTTTGAGTTCAAATTTTTTATACTAAAATTGGAACTTGTAGGCTAGGGGTAAGATCTACTACCTTCTTAACATTTTATTTCATGTACACACTCCATTAGATTTCTAGATATAATGGGTTATTTACAAACCTACATGGTTTCATTTTACAAAAAAATATTAATATAATTCCAACAACATTCTCAAAAATAATATAAACAACCACAAACATATAATTAATTAGAAAATAACTTTTAAACCACTATGGTTTTCTATATAGATCATTTTACATAAAATAAAATAATATTATTTGATTATAATTTACTTATTATCAATCACATTTTATCTCTAAGGTTAGTTTATCCCATTATCATAAGTCCTTAAATGATTGTCTCAAAAAATATCATCTTTTTGTTACAATACTTTTCAAAATTATCTATTCTTTCGAACATATTTTTCTAAATATTGAAGAAAATATAACATGGAATAATCACATAATGATTCAGGATTCAAAAAATATTTATAATTGATCATACATTCATATTCCTTTTTTAACCCTTTAACCATTATTTCTCATCATATTCATTAATAATTTATTCTCGAAAATAAATTATATGAAATATGTATTTATGATATTTCAATGTCACCTTAATCGTGTTCCACTCTTATAACATAAGAAAATAATTTATACCGTAAATCCAAACACCTAGATATTATTTTCATTTATTAATATTCCCTTTATCTTCCAACAAGAATTCCATATATTGAAAAAATACATATTAATGTACTTGGAGGTATTTCCATTGATGAATGAGATCGATTAGTTGAGACTTTTAAATAAAATAAATTAAATACCAGGATTCATAGAAATGTTTCCAATATAAAAATTTAGCTAATAGTTCAAATACTGTCTTGAGGGTTATTTGGATGTTCAAAATGATTTTCAAAATCATTTAATCAAGAACATTTCCTGATAGTGGTGATTAAATCACATCAAAGTGATAACGTTGTGTGAGGTCCTATTACTTCTATCATGATATAAAATCCTAAATATTTAGGAAAAACAAATGAAAATCTTGAAATTAATTATGACATAATAAAATTAAAATGGAATTTATATGTACAATAAACATAGACATTCTATAATTTTTAACATTAAAATCCTCAAATATTACATTAATAACTCTAATATTAACAATTTTTTAACCTTAAAGGTTATATAAGAATTTTTTTCATATATCCTCCAAAACGTAACAAATTTATTTTGAAATGATCCTTTATGTTAAACCTAAAATTTATATATTCCTCACCCATTAAAAAATCTCCCAAAATTTGATGAATAATTTTAAAATCTCATCTCTTAAAAGATCAAAAGATATTTACAATACATTAGATTATGATTATCCTTAATATTATAAATTGATAATTGAATCCACAACACATTAGATATACTATCATGAAAACATAATAACATAAAATGTTATCTAAACCACTGTTTGATATAAAATCTAATGGACCCAAACATGTACTCTTGGATCTGGTGAAAAATAGAATGTATTCAATTATTCATTTGAAAACAATAAATTTATCCAAATTTTACCATCTAAAATGTAAAAATTCAAAAGAAAATATTGGATCTCTTAAATACGCAATGATATTTTAGGATTAGTGTTTTTATTAAATTATAAAAATATCTTAAATTACAAATTGGATATATATAGAACAAGATCATTAATATCTACATAATCTACCATAAAATTCCCCATGCATGGAATTTTTTGAGACATAAATCAATTAAAACTATAATTAACATGGGAAAAAAGAAACATAAAAAGGAAGAAATCAAACACTCAGTAAGGGTAAACATAAGAATTAATAATTGAATGTCAAAAATGAGCGAAAAATATGTGTAAGGGTATGTTGGTACAATTAAATTTAATAAGAAAAATGAAATATAATTCATACCAATCAATACATGTAATGATAAAACATGAAATATGGATTAATAATTTTAATAGAAGAATGAATTATTAGAAAAAATAATCCTGAGCCATGTGATGTTAATCTTGATCAAAGGATTCATTCAAAACCCATATAAAGAAAAAATAAAATATTTTATTATCTTGTAAAATTATATTCATTGAACCATTATTGAATCCTTATAATTGGAATAACCATATGTTTTAATTCTAACATAATTCCCTATATAACATAATTACCACTGAAGGCATTCTAGTGATATAATGGATCAACCCATCGTCGATTTATAAAGGAACCACCCATATTTGGGTTATAACGAAACAAACCAAAATCATTAACAATTTAGAAGAAAAATAATATTTATAAACTATATTTTTTTATTTTGTCATATATATCCTTGAAATAGTAATTATTCCTTTCATAACTTCATTTTCCTATAGAAAAGAAAGAGGTTCACTGTAGGGTCCTGAAAAGTCTGCAAAGGAGAATGAAAATCCCTAGGAATACAAGGGAGATTCTATCTAATTTTCCCCCAAAGAATTTGGAAATGGTGTGGAGAATACTCAAAGGATTGAACAAGCCAAACTGGTCCGTAGACTCGTCCAGTGATAATGGTACGCAGCCGGTTCCGCGAAGCACCCCCCTCCACAGTCCATTTTCATTCGCAGAACAGTGGCGGGAGCCCTCCGTGGGCACGAAGCAGGACGGGTACCGAGCCGGTCCACGATCATGAATCACCCCAGCCACGAACCATGTTGACTAGATCCTACTGCATATGCCATCAATTACTGAAAGGAGGTGGATCCCTGCCCAGCCGTGAAGCACTTCCCGAGTTAGTTTGGTTCATGGGTGCGGTCAATGCCCCCCACGAGTTGCAGATTGACCAAGTCATCCATAAACCGGGTTTTCTTTCATGGGGCATTGAAAAAGGTGCCGCATGACCATAGATACATCTCTTTCCCCACTCTATAATAGGACATGGAGGGGGAAGAGTGGGGAGATCGATCATATTTGGGTGGAAGGATTTCGAAGGAAGGAGCATAGGATTTCAGAAATAGAAAAGTTCAAGTTCGTGAACTAGATTAGGTATGAAGTTGGAAGAGAATTAATAAGGCACCAAAAAAACATAACAACTTGGTGAACCGTGAACTTAAAATAATAATGAAAAGAGGACTACGAATCATGTCCCCTCCGCGGATTCACTCCCCGAAGACAAGGGAGTTTATGCCCCTTTTCCAATCTGTCGCAGAGCACAACACCCTCCTACGCAGGCGATGCACCGACCGACGAACCTCTGACCGGCGTCACCCTTGGTCGCCACTGCTCGCATGGACCCCTCTGCGTACCAACCTGGTATGCGGTCTGAACTCGAAGCCACGAACCATTCTGGTTCATGGGATAACCTATATTCTGCGGACCACCCTGGTTCGCGGGATGCCCATCAATCTGCAGACCACCCTAGTTCGTGGATGACCTCTCCAGCCACGTAGAACCTCCCTACATGAAGGGAACCACCACTCATACACTTGTGTGGCCCACCAAATCCTAAGGAGTTCCCATTCCCCGAGCCAGATAAAATCCTTCCAATCTGGCCTAATCCTCCACAACCCCCTCATTAGCCTATTCATCGGCCCTGAGCTGAGGCCTCCACCAGAGCCACCAAACCCGTGTGTTGTAACGTTCAGGCACATCAGCATGCCATTTTGAGTTCACATACCCAAGGTATGTTGGGGCAATGGGTTTTCCCTGACCGCTGAGCGGATTCCCAAAGCATTCCTGAGTTCACATTGCCATGGTAATGCGGAGATTGAGCCCAGGAGTCCCCTTTCTGCCCCTCCACTTGTTAGGTATGGGGAACTTCTCTCCTCCCTGGGGAGTGGCAGACTACCCATCAAAAGGAATCCCACATGCACCTCTGTACATCCCCGGTGCCAAAAAGCAAGAGGGTAGATGGACCCAGGGGTACCCTTACCCTCTCCCTTAGGGCTTTATCACCATGGGCATCCATCTCGGAGTAAGCACTGAATTTTTGGGCTGCCCCCACGTGTAAGCCCCATCGCACTTCCCACAGATGCACCATTTGAGACGCGATCGTTTGGTCCCTGCTACCTCTTGTTTCTCACACCAATCATGAATCACGTGGGCTTAGAGTAAGAATCGACCATGTCATCCTCTCCTGGGCTGCCTCAGAGTGTAAGCTCCACGCCAATTAGAATTACGTGGACTTTGATTCCCCACAACAGGGATACGTAGGAATCCTCCAAGAGGTTCAAGCCTGATAAACATCAAACCCCCCGGGTCCACATTCACATCGGTTCTCAGACACTCCCATTTATCTATGTAGAATTTGATCCCTGAAACCTAGGCAGGGTACGTAAGATGCCTCCCCGAGGTTCAAGACCAACACCTGGTCGATCCGACCAACTTTGCGTTGGTTCACCGCACCAACCCTGGGCAGCCTAGAGCATAATCCCCATACCAAACTGAACAACGTGAATTCTGATTCCTCTCGTTTGGTTATGTAGGAGTCCCATACCACGGGTTTGATCCAAACGTTCAAATCTTTATCTGTCCCCCCTGGATGAAAATAAACACCAGAGTGCCTGGTTATGAGGATTTAAACCAGTGTCATCTCAATGATTCTAGACTCCTCAGGGTCATTAGTCCGATGAGGGATGGTAAACCTCGAGCCTAATTGATTTTGAACCCCCACATCCAGTTGACCATTGCTAACTAGGCGTAACCCATGGATACTATGCTTGGGTATAAACCAATGATTCACGAACATATGAACACGTCTTAAATCTATAAGAGAGTCCTGGAACAGGAACAAAATTCCTCGAAAAAGGGTGCGATGAGCCCGACATCCCATCCTCTCAACCAATTTTAGTTCTTAAGCATCACTAGTCAAACCACCCAACAAATGCCTACCTTTGGAAATCAGGTCCACGTATTGCTGGATATGGAACCGTTGGGCATTTCAAGGTGAAAACAGTGCACCCGATATGAGTGATTAAGCAGAACCCAATCTTCTATAATCAACCGTCGGGTAGTGCATGTTTCTCCCCCACGACTCCTTCATGTGCCGAGAGAAAAAAAAATGGTGAACTCGACATGAATCTCTAACCAAGAATGATATATTTAACCTAATTCCACTTTGTGCCCCCTTAGGCTAAAAGGGAGGGCCACGAAAGGTCATTAATTACGCATGGGATCATGAGATGCTGCTATGACGGGTTTTCTATTTGTATTTTTTATATATTTTTACAAGTACCACTCAGAACTTCCTTTGATCCAATGGCATCATTGGTGAACTCGCAGGTGCGTACTTCATGGTACGCAATGACCGGACTTCCTCACCAACGAAGGACCCCCTCACCGACTTAGCAACTTCAACGCTGGGTCTCTGATGCATTGATCCAAGAGTACCACGTGAATGGTACTCTCCCAGTGGTCTAGGAAGCCATGCACGCCCACAAATCCGTCAAGACCCGCAAGTCGCCTACCCACCAATGGCCACAGAAGCATATCCAGACGGCTCCTGTTGTTGTATCGAACCATTTTAGAAGTATATCCCCGGAACGAGACAACGCGTACCACCCTTATCTTAGGGAGGTAGATGAGGTAAACGCTGAGGACATCATCCCTACTGAACGAGGGTTCCTCTCCAGGGCCCCCACCAGAATATGTCATCGTGGTTACGCCACGACTCAATATCCTCTCGCCAAGGAGGACATCACCCTGAGTCTCCAGGCCAATGCTCCCCGATCTCCGACCCCATGAACTGCCTGAAGAGGGCGGAAATAGTGTTACCAGGGACCAATTATCACCCTGGTCCCTGAAGAAGAGCTCTACTGCCCAGTCACAGAGACGTATCACTAGAAAAGAACATACACTTGTTTTCTCCTCCAAAGCCCGCCATCAATACATGGCGACATCATACGAGAAGGCGTGCATCCCCACCAGGATCCATCAAGCCCATCGCTCACGCATGATGGAACCTACCCGGTAGGAACCTCTCCCTGCCCAGGGTCATGAAGCCCACCGACCCGACGTGGTGGCGACCCAGCGCCTGCAGGACCATCTCCTAGAAGATGCTCTTGACGCCTACCATCCCGGCATGGTGGAAATCAACGAAGTCCGCCATCCAGATATGGTGGAAAATAATAGGTGTGCACGTCTCTCTTCCAAAAAAGGCCACTGACTCGATACGGTGGGAAACCAAAATATGCAGGGCCAGCTCCCTACAGATGCAAGTAATGTCTGCCATCCCAATGTGGTAGAAAATGGAGAGATAAATCGACATATCCTGGCCAAGGGGAAGATTCATTAACCTTACCCTACACAGGAGAATTGTCAGTACCCACTGACCACCGAAGGACCGGAGCAGGATATTCCTACTCTAATACCGGAATGGGAATTCATACCCGTTCCATCCAAAGATGTATCTCTGAATATCCTAGAAATGACGGAGGAAAAGGTATCGATCACAGATCATATCTTTCATATAAGGACCTGGCCTTAAAACATTACTTAATATTGAATTTAATTTAACAATTCACATCGAGGATCTTTTCAAGTTTAGAGTTTTAGAGAATTAGGACATAACTATTACATCTCAAAGATTACAAATTAGAAACATCTACTCAGTTTCCATTTTTTTCACAAAATAAAAACTCTTGAACAAAAGAGTCATGTCTAGTTCCTTATTTTTGATAGCCTGAAATTTCCTTGATCCCATTCTTGACCATATTCAACATTATGTCCTGTGAAAAACATTTCAAAAACTTGGTATGAGCATAAAAATCTCAGTAAGGGTTATAACAATAGGGAATGAAAACATTAGTCCATGTATACATATGAATCAATGAAATGATACATTACTCATAAATCATAAGCACTTTAACATACCTCGTTAAATCATAAGATTTATGAATAACTCATATAAATCATAAGACATAAAAGGTAACTTGAGGCATTCATAACATTCTTATGTAGGGAGTAACCCTCATGTTTACGTTTGGAATACCCATCACAGTATATTCCCTAAATCGCTTTGGAGAAACCATAGTGTTTAACCCCTTCGGGTTACCCAGTGCATTGGAGAGATATATCGGGCTCACCCGCCCATAGTTTATCACGAAACCACCCGTCTTCCTTAACAATGCACAAGAACCATAACATAATTGTATCACATAAAACATGCCTAAAGGAAACAAAACATTTCCACATTTCAATCACAAGATATCAATAAAACACATTGATATAATAAAAACATTATCAAAATAATTTTCAATACCAAAATAAATGAAAATTAAAACATGGTATTTATTTTTCATTTAAAAAATGTTATGGCATTTAGAGTAATCTGAAACTCAAATAATGGTCACGGCGGCGGAGAAGTCATTGTCGCCACATACATAAGACAAAAACATTCCCTTTTTCCATTTAGTAAAACATTTTCATATAAAAATATTTCTTTTGAATAAAAGTAAAAGTTAAAGGTGTTTATACACCATATAAAATAATTTTGTGTATAAAAAAAATATTCCTCAATCAAAGGAGATTGATACGAAGTCCCATACATATATAGTATCCTTAGATTAAGGATAAATCAATTACATAATTATGTGTGAAAAATATAAATACACCCAATATACGTGGATATTAAGTGTAAAACAATCATATTCATTCACACATATTCATAGAAATACATATTCAAGGAGTACATGTTTAACCCAAAGAATTGAAATTGAGTTAAGAAGTTCCTTTTCAAAAATTCGACAGTCTAACAACGTCACTTTAAAATTATTAAAATTAGTTGATGAGAGAGAAAATGGTGTCTAATAACATGGAAATAAAATTTAAATCAATAAGGATATATAAGAACATATCCCCACATAATAAGATGTAAATTAAAAGACATAACAAAAGTAGTCTTTTAGAAAAATGAGGGTGAAAGGTTCCCTTACCTATTTGGTTAAATTTCAAATGTACACCCCATAAAATAAGGGACATACAATGAAGTTTCAAATACCCATAAATTAGATTATATTACACAAATAATACTATCATGGGAAGTACATACACCACAAAAAAGTAAATAGTGGAAAATGTAGCTTGAATCTCACGGGAATAAAAGTGAGATGAAAAATCCACTTATGAATATTCGACAGCCTAACGACACCACTTAAAACTTACAAAAATGGATTGATGAGATCAAATAGGGTATCTCGCCATATTAACATCAAAATTACAGAAAGAGGAATATAAAATAACATCCCCCAACATAATAAAGAGGAGCATAATGTAAGTGACAAAAAAGAGCGTACTTAAAAAGAAAGAGAGAGGTCGGATCCCTTACCTCATGTCCGACTTGACTCGATCATTCATTAATATCCTAAATAATAAACTAGTGTTAATTTCTACTTGATTAAGAAGATTTTTTAAGTTAATTTTTTCTTTTATATCATTTATTACCATTTTATGGACATTATGTAATTATTTAAGGTAATAACGGTCGTTTTGTCGATCATTGGTACTTGATTCAAAAATAAACTTCTTATAATTACATGTAGTTCATGTGGTAAAATATCCATTATATACAAGATTATATGAAATATTTAGATATCATGTATATCATATATATCCAGTATATAAATCCATTTATAATATTACATAACATTTAGAGGTATGAAATGAAATGCACTGTTCATTGAGACGGTAAGCCGTACGTACGCATGAACGCTACTTTCATTTCTATTTCATATCTAGGGGAATCAAATCATAATTATATAAAGGTATATTATAAATATAGTATAATATAAAATATAATATATCATTAACCTCTCCCTTTATACTTCCCAAATATGTCATTAAAAGATCAAATCACTTTGAGGGGGCGGTAGTCCGCACTTCCTAAAATGAAGATATCACGTTTACCCATAATAGAAACCATAAATGATTTTCATAAATGAAAAATACAGATGAATATATAAAACATAAAAATAATTTATATCATTTATAAATATATTGACATCTTAATGGCCACCTTGAGAGGTGTTAGATGAATATTGAACAATCATCGTTTCATGAGGCAGAAATTCGCCATCCACAGAAACAATATGTTCTTTAACCATTAGACGGAGCTGTGTGTATGTTCAGCTAGAATACTTATAAAAAACATCATAGAATATTTAATATACTGGTGTTATTAAAAAATAAAGGAATAAGAAGTGTTTTGTGGGTTGGAGAAGAAAAATAAAACAAAATAACATCAGAGAAGACATTACCTTTTAATCGGGTAACTCCTCTTGGTTTGAACCAAAAAGGTTTCTTGAAGAGCTTTCTGCGTAAGGAAAGGCTTCTATGATGAAGAGAGGGATGGGGAGAGATGAATTGTTCATAGTTTTTCTGAGCCATTGGCTTTAGAGGTGTGGGTATGGTGGTAGTGGTGGGGGCCTTTTATAAGAGGGAGGAGGGGTACTTTTGGAAAGTCATGAAATGTTACTTTATTTTAAAATGAGTTTCGGATTTAAAAGGTCCCAAAAAGATATATTTCAAGGAGAATGTGATAAGGGTTCTAAATCCACCCATCCAATAGGTTTTAGACAAGTGCATGTCTTTGAATTCACATTATCTTTTGATTTTATTTAAATCGTTCATTAATGAGATAATCGCAACATCATCATGGTGTCACAAATAAATTAATTTATTTACTGTCTAAAAATTATAAAAAATACTATGATGTAGGAAATATTTCTATATTTACAATGAATATTTATATTCTAAGATATGATTTATTTAGACAAAATTAAAATCATTTTACTTAGGTGTTACATACTTTGGTTACATTTTCTATTCTTTAAAAAAATATGGTAAAAGGTCACTATCACATTAAAGTGATTCCCTGGGGTCCCAAGGTTGGAACAAGACATAAAAGTGTCAGCCATGACACCAACAGTAGCATTAGGACACATTTTGGGGTAATTTTATATTTTTATGATATTATTTTATTACCCCTAACTACCCGGTTACTAATTAAACACGATAATTAAAGATATATACCGTTGTTACTATTTATAATGTCTAAAAACAAAAGAGTCTTAATTACATAATTTAGACCATATGATTCCAAATATGGAATCCATTTTAAAAAATTCCAAACAAAGAAATTGTAGTAATTAATTTAAAATAATTCCCATTGTCAAAACCAAAGATGGGTTTTTAGGAAGTAAAATCTATCAAAAGATTGATTTTTTTACATTCAATTTAAATTTTAAATTACATCCAATGACCAAAATTGTATTAAATGATAAAAAATAATTAAATTAAACCTTAAAACCAATTAAAATAACAATATAACTATATAAATAATTTGGACGAAAAGGCAGTTTTGAATTAAAATGCAGTATTTTTCACTATTCATTGAAAATGAACATATGTCAGAAATATACCAAAAATTCACCCTAAGATATATTAGATTTCCCAAATTAAAAAATGATATCAATTTTACCAAATTAAAAACATTGAAGTTGCATTAATTAATTTTATAATCAATTCCCGTTGTCAAAACAAATAGCGTGTTTTTAAGAAACAATATCTATTAAAAGATCGACACCTGTTTATGTCCAATTTCAAAGTGAAATTAATTCAAATGACCAAAATTGGATTAAATGGTAAAAAATTATTTTTATTAAACTTTAAAATAAATTAAAAAGATATCCGGACCATATAAATAAATTAGACTAAAAGGAGGATTTGAATTAAAATACAGCATTTTACAATATTCATTAAAAAATGAACTTTTTCAGAAAAATACAAAAAATTTATACAAAGTAAATTTTGATGTCCCGATTATAAAAATGAATTTTATTTTGTCAGATATATCATATAAAATTTTCAAAAAGTGGATTTAAATAGGGTTCTCCATCAAAAGGCGGTTAATCGACCTTTTAATGAATATTAGAATATTTACGCTTAAAATAGGATTCATTCGCATTTTAAGCGTCTAATATTTTTTGAATAAATGTAAAAATATTTGACAAGCATCTATATTCACTTTTTAGTTAGTTCTGTTCATTCCTGCCATTATATTGGCGAGGTTTTTACTACCATTTACAATAATATTATTATATTATTAGTGTGCATCGTAAGATTTCAAAAAACTTGTTGTTGCGTATTGAGTATGCCATAGAACATAGAATCCCCTTTAAAGTAATATTAATATTTTATTTAAAAATATAAATATATATGAACAAGTAATATTCTTTATTTACCTGGGATGTTACATCCTTCCCCCCTTTTGGGAATTGCGTCCACACAATTTTAAAATTGGGCTTGGAAACTTCATTGAAAGCCCCACATCGAAAAAGGAGTAAATTAAACTATCACTTTAAAAGAAATAATTAAAAGTACTAAGGTCACCCATGACAATAAGTACTAGGATTCCATGAAAACATGGATATGGAAGAAGAAAACAAAGGGTTATGTTCTGATGGAGAGTGATAGAAACATGTTTAGGAGAAAGTTAACCACCAGAAAATCACAAACTTGTGATAGGTTAAACAATATTTGATTCCCCAGTAGGAAAAGTTAACTGAAAAAATTTTTGTTTTAAGTTCCTTTACATTGAGGAATTTATTTATGAGCTTATCTAAATCGTAATGAAACATACTTACTTGTCATGTTGACTTTCAACTTTACTAGATTTCTTACACAAACTCTTATTTTCTCCATAAGACGAGAATTTAGGAAGACTTGTTCATATTAAGATTACTATAATCAACATATTGAGAATCACCTAATCTATAATAGAGAACTATATATTTCCCATGTTTTTAGACCTTAACCAAAACCAAAACCAAAAAAGTTAGTACAAGATCAGATAATACCCAAAACAGATAATCCTTTATTAAAAAAAATATATTCTTAATCTCCAAAAATTTTCAAACAATACCCAAAGATAAAAATAGACCATTCAATAAACATCTATCCATAAAATTCTTCAATGTAACAAAAACTAAGATTGAAACCGAAATCTCTGAAGGATTTAATAACATAGTCTTCCAAGATAAATCTTAACATTTATCTCCAAATAACATCAGCTTCTCATAACGTCTCGTATTGAAAAGTAATTACCTTAATCACATATCCTCCATGATAGGTTAATCATTTCATAGATCAACCAAAAACAACTTACTCTTGATTCATAAAATCATCTAACTTAAAATAATTATTCAAACTAACTAGGGACTTCACCTAATCCAGTGGTAGGCGATAAACACCAGTTGCACTTTGGTTGTGGGTTCGATTCCCACAGCTTCGTCCGATGCAACGAGTTGTCACACGGTCTGCGTGTTGTCCTTTTTTCCAAAACTATATAATTCTTAACACATTCCCAAAAAAGCGATAAAATCTTCAAAAATAACCATAACATATTTTAACCACAAATGTTATCTAATAAATTTCATTTTTCAACCCAAAATATTTTAACCAGTAATTGCCTCATATTCAAGGATCATATAAACCCAAATTGGTGTTTATAACTCTATCCACAAAAAGAATAGATAAATATTCCTTGAACATAATTTTCATATAACAAACATCAGGGTTACACATACTATAAAAAGTCTTCTAATATAACCCCATCATCAAAAGAGACTTAATACTTTTAAGAATTTCACCAGCCTAAAATCTACCATAACTCTTGAATCCCTTATATGTTGACTTATTACACATTCAACATTCTTCATGATCCATTAATAATTCATTTCTAACTTATTATGAAATACTTATTTCCTACAAACAAAATCATGAATCATATCCTAAGATTCCAATAATAGGAAAACATATGTTAAGAAATAATACATACCTTTCATTGGTCATTTTCAGTTTCTTCATCCTGAATTGGAATGGCATTAGGTATTTGTAAAAGAATATTTGTATGACCTTGGTGATCCCATTCCTGAAACATCTTCATAGGACATGTGTTTTCATAATGACCATGAACACCACATTTAAAACATTCAATTGATCCCTTACAAATAACATGTTTTCCTTTCCAAGAGTCAACTAGATGCTTCCTTTTGTCATGGTATGTTCTTGTTTTATGACCTTCATTTCCACATCAATATCATCTTTCTCTCCCTTTCAAACATTTCCTTAGTTATTTCTTACCACATCTTTGACACATAGGTTTTTGAGCACACTTACCTTTATGATTATTACCTGAACTTCCGTAGGGATTTTTTTCTCGCATATATGATGCCTTATAAAAATAACCAAGGTTTAGGTGGTAAATTATGACTCTAGATATTTGGATGAGGATAAACCAAAGAGTTCTCATTGCATCTCCCATATCTTTCAGTTTGTCGTTCAGATAACTGTCACAGTCTCCTTCACATCCACTGTTACTTTGGTGCCTACTAGATAAAGTCATTTACTAAAACCAAAAAGGATAGTGTGATTATATCAGTAACATCATCATATAATAATGAGGAAGATAAACACTAAGATATACTTATCCAATCTATCTCAAATTAATTTTAACTTTCAAAAAAACAATGACTCCATCTAATATACTACCCATTGTGGTTATACACAACTTGTCACTTATGCTTAAACAACACTCTAACCTCTATTGTTATCTAAACCGAACATTGATAACAAATATAAGGAACCGACCTTAAAACATTAGTTAATATTGAATTAAATTTAATAATTCACATTGAGGATCTTTTCAGGTTTATAGTTTTAGAGAATTATGACATAACTATTACATCTCAAAGATTACAAAGTAGACACATCTACTCAGTTTCAATTTTTTCACAAAATAAAAACTCATGAACAAAAGAGTCATGTATAATTCCTTTTTTTAGATATCCTGACATTTCTTTGATCCCATACATGGCCCTATTGCACTTTATATCCTATGAAAAACATTTCAAAAACATGGGATGATCACAAAAAGATTAGTAAGGGTTATAACAATACGGAGAGAAAACATTAGTCCATGTATACATAAGAATCAATGAAATAATACTTTACTCATTTAACATAATCACTTTAACATACCTCATTAAATCATTAGATTTATTAATAACTCATAGAAATCATAAAACATAAAGGTAACTTGAGGAATTCATAACATTCTTACGTAGGGAGTAACCCTCATGGTTACGTTTGGAATACCCATCATAGTATATTCCTTAAATCTCTTCAGAGAAACCTTAGAATTTAACCCCTTCGCATTACCCAATGAATTGGAGAGGTATATTGGGCGCACTCGCCCTTAGTTTATCATGGAACCACCATCTTCATAAATAGTTCCCAAGAACCATAACATAATCGTATCACATAAAACATGCATAAAGGAAATATAACATTTCCACATTTCAATCATAAGATATCAATACAACACATTGATATAATAAAAACATTATCAAATCAATTTTAAATACAAAAAAAAGTAAAACATGGTATTTATTTTTCATTAAAAAAAGTTATGGCTTGTAGAGGAAGCCGAAACTCACGTAATGGTCATGGCAGCGGAGAAGTCGTTGTCGCCGCATACGTAAGACAAAAACATTCCCGTTTGTCATTTAGTAAAACACTTCATATAAAAGGATTCCTTTTGAATAAAAGTAAAAGACAAAGGGGTTTATACACCATTTAAAATAAAATTGTGTATAAAACAAAATATGCCGCAATGAATGGAGATTGAGACGGAGTCCCGTACAAAGACAGTATCCTTAGATTAAGGATAAATAAATTACATAATTATGTGTGAAAAATATAAATACACCACAAATAAGTGGATATTAAGTGTAAAACTATCAGATTCATTCACACATATTAATATAATTACATATTCATGGAGTACAAGTTTAACCCAAAGAATAGAAATTGAGTAAAGAAGTTCCTTTGCAAAAATTTGACAGCCTAACGACCTCACATTAAAATTCATAAAATTAGTTGATGAGAGATAAAATTGTATATCATCACATGGACATAAAAGTTACATCAATAAGGATATATAAGAACATATCCCTATATAATAAGATGTAAATTAAAAGACATAACAAAAGAAGTCTTTTAAAAAAAGGAGGGTGAAAGGTTCCCTTACCGATTTGGTTAACTTTCAAACGTACACCCCATAAAATAAGGGTCATAAAATGAAGTTGTAAATACCCATAAATTATATTATATTACACAAATAATACAATCATGGTAAGTACATACACCACACAAAAGGAAATTTGGAAAATGTAGCAAGAATATCAAGTGAATAAAAGTGAGTTGAAAATTCCCCTTATGAAAATTCGAAAGCCTAACGACACCACCTAAAACATCCAAAAATCAATTGATGAGATTTAAAAAGGTCTATAATCATATTAACAGAAAAATTATAGGAAAAGGAATATAAAATAACATCCTCCTACATAAGAAATAAGAGCATAATGTAAGTGACATAAAAGAGAGTAATTAAAAAGAAAGAGAGTGGTCGGATCCCTAACCTCATGTCTGACTTGACTCGATCGTTCATTACTCTCCTAAATAATAAACTAGAGTTTATTTCTACTTGAATAAGAACAATTTTTATGTTATGTATTCCTTTTATATCATTTATTACCTTTTTATGAACATTATTTAATTATTTAAGTTAATAACAGTCGTTTTGTTGATCATTGGTACTTGAGTAAAAAATAAAGTTCTTAAAATTACAAGTTGTTCATGTGGTAAAATATCAATTATATCCAGAATTAGATTAATGATGTAGATATATTATATATCATATATATACAGTATATAAATACATTTATAATATTACATAACATTTAGAGGTAAGAAATGAAATTCATCGTTCATGGAGACGGTAAGCTGTACGTATGCATAAACGCTACATTCATTTCTATTTTGTATTTTAATGGAATGAAATCATAATGATATAAAGGTATATTATAATTATAGTATAATATAATATATATAATATCGTTATCCCCATCCTTTATACATCCCACATTTGGCATTAACGAATCAAATCACTTTGAGGGGGCGGTAGTCCGCATTTCCTAAAATGATGATATCGCGTTTACCTATAATGAAAACCATAAAGGTATGACATAAATGAAAAATACAGAAGCATATGGAAAACATAAACATAATATATATCATATTTAAATATAGTGAAATCTAAATGGCCACCATGAAATGTGTTAGAAAAATATTGAACAATCATTGTTTCGTGATGCAGAAATTCACCATCCACAGAAACAATATGTTCTTTAACCATTAGACAGAGGTGTGTGAATGTGTAGATAGAATACTTCTAATAAAAAATCCTAGTATATTTAATATACTGGTTTTATTACAATATAAATGAATAAAAAGATTTTAGGGGGTTAGAGAAGAAAAATAAAACAATGGAACATAAGAGAAGACATTACATATAAATCGGGTAACTCCTCCTGGTTTGAACCAAAAGGGTTTCTTGAAGAGGTTTATGCCTAAGGTAAGGCTTCTATAATGAATAGGGGGATGTGGAGAAATGAAATTATCAAAGATTGGCTAATATAATGGCTTGAGAGGCGTGGGTAAGGTGGTAGTGGTGGGGTCCTTTTATAAGAGGGAGGAGGGGAACTCTTGGAAAGTCCTGAAATGTTACTTTATTTTAAAATGAGTTTCAGATTTAAAAGGTCCCAAAAAGATAAATTTCTAGGATAAGGTGATAAGGGTTCTATATACACCCATAAAATATGTTTTAGATAAGTGTAAGTCTTTTATTTCACCTTATCTTTTCATTTTATTTAAATCGTTCATTAATAAGATAATCGATGCATCATCATGGAGTCATAAATAAATAAATTTATTTATTGTATAAAAATTATAAAAAAATACTATGATGTAGGAAATCTTTTTAGCTTTCCAGTTACTATTTATAGTCTATGAGATCGTTTATTAGACAAAATTTAAATCGATTTACTTAGGTGTTACATACTTTGGTAACATTTTCCTTTCTTTAAAAAAATATGATAAAAGGTCACTATCACACTAAAGTGATTCCATGGGGTCCCAAGGTTGGAACAAATAATCTCATGGTCGGGAATGACACCAACAGTAGAATTAGGATACTTTTTGGGGTCATTTTATATTTTTATGATGTTATTTTATTACCCTTAACTACCAGGTTAGTAATTAAACACGATAATTAAAGATAGTTACCATAGTTACTATTCATAATGTCTAATAACAAAAGAGTATTAATTACATAATTCAGACCTTATGATTCCAAATATGGAATCCATTTTATCAAATTCCAAATACCGAAATTGTAGTAATATATTTAAAATAATTCCCGTTGTCAAAACCAAAGACATGTTTTTAAGAAGTAAAATCTATCAAGAGATTGATTTGTTTTTACATCTAATGTAAAAGAGAAATTACATAAAATGAATAAAATTTTATTAAATGATAAAAAACTAACTAAATTACACCTTATAACCAATTAAAATGACAATATAACTATATAAATAATTTTGATGAAAAGGCAGTTTGGAATTAAAATGCTGCATTTTTCACTATTCATTGAAAATCAACATTTATACCCTTAGAATTATTTGATATTGAAATTTAAAAAATGATATCAATTTTACCAAATTCAAAACATATAAGTTTCATTATTTAATTTTATAATCAATTCCCGCTATTAAAACAAATTGCCTGTTTTTAAGAAACAATATCTATTAATAGATTCACACTTGTTTATGTCCAATTTCAAAGTGAAATTAATTCAAATGACCACAATTGGATTAAATGGTAAAAATATATTCTTATTACACTTTAAAACCAATTAACACCTCTCCATGTCTTGGGCATGCCGAGATTTTCAAGACCAGTTACATTCTGATCAAGAGTGGCCTTTGTAACTACGTCCTTACCGCATGACGTTAAACTACATATAACATCTTGGCCGCTTGGCATAAAGCTGGAAAGACCAAGCATTAAACACCTAGTCAAATTCCTCCAACTACAAGCATTTTCACTGGTTTAAAAATGACCCCCGTCCTCACTGCACGACGTTAAACTTCACCGCATCCTTTAATAATGCTCCTTCTCTTTACCACATGGTGTTAAACTACACAGTCAAACCTTTCATGGGTTCAATATGAAACGAAGGCTTTAGCCAATATTTTTCTCCTATATCTAGGCACCCTCTCCACATAAACCACACTCTGTACTCAGAAAAATCATAACTCTCATAAACCACCCATCATGGTCCCGAATCTCAATCTTTTTTGACGTTTCCCGGCTATCGGGAGAATGCAATAATTGACCGAACACCTTTTCATGGCTATGCATATCATGCCCTCAGCAGCTCTGCATACTGATCACCCCTGGCTCGTCTACCAAAGGCATGGTTTCCTCATGAAATGCTTCTCTCCATACGCCTCTTGGCCCCTGAGCCCCCATGTCCATCCCCGATTCGGAAACTCTCTGAGAGATAGTTTACCTGCCTCATTCATGACCCAACTTGAATATGGTGGAACGTCTCTGACATGATTACCGAGAACCAGGATAATCCATCCTATTCTAGATAATTCGCCACCTACATGACTTTAAACTGCACCAAGCTCCAACCATACTTTACACTGGATAAATGCGTAGGACAAGAACCTTTCTTCCACACACTTGATTGATGCAGATGTTCTCAAAACATTTCAGACGTCACATACCCTTTACAATCCACACCTAGTGGTTTTCATAATTCTCCAAGCCACCCATGGTGGTTTCCATAAGCCGGTCTTTCATGAAGTCCTATGGCCATCGAAAATGGACAGTCATTGACTTAAGGACACCTTTGCACGACAATTCATACCATTACCTCAGCGGCTCTACATATTGATCACCCATGGCCCATCAACCAAAGGCAAGATTTCCTTAGGCGATGCTCTTCCTACCTCTACACACCAATATGGCTCCCATGCCTTGAGACATGCCATGAATGTCCTTCAAATCTAAACATGGTTTTCCCCCACATGCATATGAAGGATATTGAGACATATTTTAATCATCCAATCCTCATTGGGGACCTCGCCCCACCATATCTAGTCAAATCTGTTCGACTTAAAATACCAGTAATGATAGTTTTGTCGGCGGGACATTAAAATGCTCACCAAAAGAGGAGCAAACCCCGTTAGGCCGAAACTCGAAAAGGGAGGCCTAAGAAAAAGTCGATCCATACCCACTGGGTCCACACCAAATGGGCCCAGAAAAAAATAGGATATTAAAAGAAAAGGAAAATAGTTTGTGGGGTTTTTCTACAAAACCCTAGCAATAGTCAAACTATGCTCGATGGATCCCATTGTCCAGGAAAAATTCAAAGCCTATTTCTATTTTGATCATTTTATTGAATTATGATTAATTCTAATTTAGTGAGATGTTATTTAAGCAATAATTTTCCTAGTAACAATCAAAATTTATAGCAAGGAAAGATCGATAAGGATTGCATTCCATTCAGAAAAAAATGGAGGACGCCCACAAGCTGGCGCCTCTCCCTCACAATGACAAAAGATTTAAAACTGACTGTACAATAATGGATCTAACAGTTATAGAGGAGCTAGATTTTCTCTCTCCATTAGATCAGCAACCGTGAGGCAGAGACTGTTCCAAGTCTTCTCCACCACGGCCTTCTCCCTGGCCTCAACTTTGGCCACTGAATAAGTATGCCTCACTATTGTTTGGAGGTCATAGATCTCTTTCCTAGTGGCTTCAAGATTATCAGTCATCGTTGAAAACTAATCCCTTAGTACCGCTGCTCGAGCTTCACATTCACACAGCTCGGTAGATAGGGCTATCTCCAAATCTTGAGAGCTCGCCTTCTGTGCTATCAGCTGATGGAGTTTCATCATGGCCTCCTCAAAGTCTAAGGTCCCACAATGAGCGGAAGTGAGGTGAGGATGTTTGTGGTCACTATTGGAAACTTCCCCACATGTAATGACAAACTGGAAAGAGAGAAAATGAAACTGCCAATATTCAAAGCCACCCGACCCCAAACCCAGGAAGAGTTGTCGGAGAGCTTCAGTTTTATTTTCCATTTCATCCAGAGGATTTTCTGTTGAAATCTCACAAATTCGGGCCTATTCCCACCTGCGCACAACTCGGTGGTCCACTATGACATGAGGATCATTGGTATCCTCGCTAGATGACACATGAATGAAGTCTGACTGTAACACCCCGAGATTTTAGGAAAAATATTCTTTTTAATTTCATTAATGTCTTGTGTTATACGCTACACCAAAAGGAGCGTGCACAACACACATCCTTGACATACCTTGCATTACATGCAATCGCGATTTTCCTCGATAGCATGTGTAGTACGCTATAACGAGTTTCACTAAACAACAATATGCTATTAAAATATTATTAAAACTAGCCGTTATGAATAGTAATAACCACTTTTGAAATTTGGTAAATTTTATTTTTCAAAATGGACTTCATTTTTGGATTTGGAATATCAAAATTAGCTTAGGGAGAAATTTTGGTACTTTTCGGATAACATTCATTTTCCGATGAATAGTGAAAAATATTAAATTTTAATTAAAAACAACCTTTTTAATCAAAATAACTTATAGTGATAAATTATTAATTTGAGTGGTTTTAAATTATATTTTGAATATATTTTTACAATTTAATACAATGTTGGTCATTGGATGTAATTTTACATTTAAACCAGACATAAACAAGTGTCAATCTTTTGATAGTTATTGTCTCTTAAGAACACGCTATATGTTTTGACGACGGGAAATATTTTTTAAATTATTTAATGAAACTAATATGTATTGAATTTGTTAATATAGAAATAATTTCTGAGTTCATAATATCAAATATAACTTAGGCCTAATTGTTGGTATTTTTCTGGAAACATTCATTTTTTGATGAATAGTGAAACCACTAAGTGGTAGTTAAAAAAATGAATTTTTCATAAAGCTTAATTTTACCGCTTTTGTGAGTGGAATTTCAAAAATCTGAGAGCCACGGTTGATGTCAGTAAGTAAAATTTGGTTCAATGAGATGAAAATAATTTTTCCTGAATAGTAACTTTTTACTTTTTTTACCACGGTTAAAAGTAAATAGGGTAATTAAGGGTAAAAATGATATTATTATTACCCTAACACATGACCTAATTCTATTGGATAACTGTAATTCGACCAAAAACAACCTTAGGAATAAAATATGACCATTTAGGCCCACTTGGATTAGATTAGGACATTTATTATTAATTTATTTAAAGAAGGGTTAAAATAGTTAAAATCAAAGTTTAATAGGTATATCATTTTTAATATAGGGTTATACATAAGATAAATTCGACTATAAATATTAATTAGAAATATAAAAAGATTTCATACATAATTATATTATATTTGTAATTTTTAGGCATTAAATGAGTTAATTTATTTATGACACAAAGATGATGTAGTAATTATCTTATTAATGAAATATTTACATAATTGATGTTATAAATACCCAAATAAATGTAATTTGAGACTTTTTATGAATTACACCAATTTTACAGGTTACTATGACATGTTAGTATTGATTTAATTAACTTTATTTGAACTAATCATTCTGTTATAATTTTCACGAAAATCAATTACTAAATAGTGTCAAAATTGACATAAAATAGTTTTTAAAACAAATATTATATTATTAATTGTTATTTTATTTCTAAAAATATAAGGATCGGCCAAATGGAATATATAAGGTTATATATATTAATAATAAACAACTTGGGGTTCATTTGGCTTCTTATAGTATGTTTATTAACCTTATAGTATAAGAACACAAGAAGACACTGTAAAAGTAAAATTATTTAACTTAACATTAAATTTAAATGATGAAGGTAAAATAGGAACCTAAACATGACTAAATTTTATTGGATGAGATGATTTAGACCCATACCCACCTTATCTTCGAAATAAATCAATTTTAAGCTATTTAAAACCGAATTTGGCTTTATAATAAAATAATATTTTTAGTTTTTCCAATGGAGCTCCTCTCCTCCCTTATAAAAGGGCACCTCCTCCCCCTCTTCCTCACACCACATTGAGCCTTCAAGCTCAGAAAAACCTTTCCAATTTAACCTCTCCAATTCCCTAGAAACATCCTAGAGGTTCGGGTCTTCTTCAAAGACCAATTTTAGTGCCCTAAGAGGAGGACTCAAAGAGGCTCTTCAAAGAAGAGGTAATGTCCGTTACCGATTCTTTCAACTTTATTTTTTCTTCCACTTCTTCTTTTAAGCTTGTTTCATTATGAAGTAATAACATCAGTATAAATCATATATTGATATGTTATTATAAGTATTAAACAACCCTATTTCACCCTCTATCCATCCTACGGAAAACGAAATCACCGAGCGTGCGTACGTACGGAATACCGTCTCCACGATGTGGTGTAATCTATTTTCCACCACCACCTTACTTGGATGGGTATAATGGTGTAAATAATAAATAATTATGATTATTGTAAAGTTATATTTATTCTTAAATAATATACATACACTCCAATACAATTCCATGATCATGAGAATGATATCCTCGCTCGTGCGTACGTACGGACTACCGTCTCCACGACGTGATGAGATTCATTCTCCACGTTAACCATTCATGAGTGATTATAAAGTATATATAATAAGTAATCATGAAATATATGAAATAGTAATGATACTAGATTTTTGTGTATATATATGTATGTCATCTACTTAATTCCATTCAACTCAATAAGGAAACGAAAACAGCGTTCATGCGTACGTACGACCTACCGTCTCCATGAACGGTGTATTTCTTTCCATTTACTGATCTATTATATATATATATGTATATTCATAATATATATTATATATAAATCATGTTTTATATTCTGGAATTAAGTAATCATGATCTAAGTAATCATATGAATAATTACAACTCAAAACACGGACGACAAATGAATGGATTTTACCCAAAACGCTCTTTAACATGCAATTTACAAATGAACGTGTAAAATAATGTCATAAGTGAACCATATATGATATCATAACAATGAGTATGATTATGGAATAAGTCAATGACATTATTTAAATCATTATACAGGAGGTTCAGACACTTATGAAACAAATCGGACCTAAGGTAATGGAAAATATCACAATCTCATTTTTATCCGAGATTGTTTATACTTTGGTATTTACTAGGGTGTATTTTATCATCCACATCCATGTTTCTTCAATATGTAATATTATTTCCATCCACATAAAATTTTTTAAATCCAATTTTACCCTTCGGTGAGTTTAGTAAAAGATATGAAAGAAATCTTTTGTCCTTTTTCATACGAGGTACTTTTTTTAAATTTCCGAAAAAAGTACGAGAAGAATGTTTTTTAACTTATACGGAATGAATGGATTTTTAAAACATTATTTCCAAGAATCTTCTTTTACAAGTTTTCAAGTTTGCTTTTAATCACCTTCTTTTAGTTTAAAATTGTATGACATGTTAAGAAAGGAAAACAAATTGAGGTAGAAAGGATATTTTTCTCAAGAATGGAGTTCAAGTGTTTTATCAATATTATTTCCCATCTAAGATAATAAAGGGTTTTGTTTCTATCTCTATTATTACATTGATTTGATTATGTTGTGATAGAATTATTTATATGAATTCCTTTATCATATATTAATTGTTTTATGATATCACGATGTTTAAGATTCTCATTTTTATTACATGGGTTATGTTATGATGTATGGTTTATGATTTTGTGGCACACATAAGAATGGTATCATTATGAGATGGGTGGGACATATATCTCCCTTTAATGCATTGGGTAAAGATTTTATATCTCATTAGATAGACATGGCTGGAACGGCAGGTTAAACCGTTTCAGTGAAACAGGACTAAAACGAGGAGTGAACTCGGTTCAGAAATGGACTTTGTCCACTAAGATAGTCTTGGCAATGAGTATTGACTAATAAGAAATGATTCTCTATGATTATGTGTGTATGCCACAAAGTTCCATGTTTTAAGTTATGATTTTTGGGATTACATTTCACTACTATGATTTATCCCATGTTATGATATTATGATCTCTTTTGCAGGTTAGGATTTCCAAAATGTTATGTTCTTATGAATATGATGGGAATGATATTTCTTTTTTCTACCCTTACTGAGCATTTGAGCTCACCCTTTTTTGTTTTCTTTTTCCCCAGGATATAAAGAAAGGTTTTAGGTTAAAAAATGAAGATAATTATGGGAGATGTTGATGATCATTCCCCACGATTAGAAGATTATATTCCGAGTTTCCAAAGACACTAAACTATTACGGTCCTTGTGTGTGTGTGTTTTTATGTACTATGTATTCCGAAAAAGTAATGAAATGTCCATGTACATTATGCTTCGGGTCTCTACAGTTGGTATTAGAGGAATGGTTTAGTCAACCTTTGGAAACAAGGATGCGAGAACTTTTGTGAGATCCCTAGATTTTTTTCTAAGGTATGTATAGGGATGTCCCCAAGGTTAAGTATAAGTATAGGTTATAGTACTAGAATTATGGTAACCCAAGATATTAGATATTAAAGTTACTCCCCCTTTATTATATTGTTTTCCCTAGCGTGATTTTTTCCTCTCACACTATTCTTTTTGGGTTTTAGACGATGGCTGGAACCCGAAGGAACCATGTTGATCAATGTAATAGAAAATGCAATGATTGTCCTCCTGATAAAACAAATGTTATGGGAGATAGAGTACAAAATCTTATTGTTATACTTACACAAGCTATGAATCATTCTGGACTTCCAAATGAGCAGTGAAGGGAACGATATTCTATTGAGTCCTTCATGAGGCAGCGTCCACCTTCTTTCAGTGGGTCTTCTGATTCACTTGTTGCTGAACAATGGATCAGTACTACTGAAAAGATATTTTCAGTTCTCCAATGTTCTGAACATGATAAAGTCATCTTAGTAGTGTATAGTTTGGAAGGTGATGCTGATCAATGGTGGGATCTTATCAAGAATACGAGGCCAAGAGATGAAATTGAGTCCATGGAATGGGACGAGTTCAAGAACTTATTTTTCAATAAGTACTTCCATCAAATTCTTCGAACAAAGATGGAGAAGGAGTTTCTTTAACTAAAGCAAAATGATGATGAATCTGTTGGTATATATGAAGAAAATTTTACAAGGCTTACAATGTATGCATCCGGCTTTATCATCCAACCTGAAAGTAAAGTTGATCGATTCTACATTGGCTTAAAACCAAATCTTCGAAGGGCATTAGCTATAAGAGGCTTCAATAGCTATGAAGAAATTGTGCATTGTGCTATCAAGGTACAAATGCAAGTTGGTGTTACTTATCCATATCATAGTTTTGAAAAGAAACGAAAGATGGATTTCAAGGAGAAATCTAAGAATAATGGTGAAAAGAAGATGAATGTTTCCTTATGCTCAAAGTGTGGAAAGAATAATGGTGGATATTGTCTTAAAGGGGCTAGAAAATGTTTTAAGTGTGGAAAAGAAGGTCATCGAGCAGCTGAGTGTCGAAGTGATGGAAAAAGGGTTTCTAATGATGTGAATAAAGAAAAGACTGCAGAGAACGCACAACCAACACTTCAATGCTTCAAGTGCAAGGAAATGGGGCATTATGATAATAAATTCCCTAATACAAGGGTTAGTGATGATCAACATGAGCAACCACTTAAGGTAATGGACAAAGGGAAGTCACATGCGATCACTATTGGTGATGTTGAATATGACAACAATGTGGTGGAATGATTAAGTGTTTATGTAATGGGATTCCAAAATAATGTTGTATATAGTATCGTGGAATATTGGAATATTTATGTATTGGTCTATTGTGGTTTTCAATGGTATCGGTAACCATGGAATGTGATTGATATATTTTTGGAAAAAAAAGATGATATGTGCATAATGAAGGGAAAACGAGAAAATGAAATTTTTGACCGTATTCATGAGCTCCTGAATGATATAAGGACTAAGTGATATCATGGTTTGAGTATAAATAATTTTGAAGATTTCGGTACGTGGAATGAGTTAACTTTTAACAGCATTCATGTTTTCAATAAGGTTCAATGGGTATTCAGTTTTTTCAAAAGAATACATGATTAAGGCCTTAGAATGTTTGGAATGTGAACAATAAGAAATATCTCATGATATATGGGGATCAAAAATGGTATTAACATGCTAGTTGTATGAACTCTTTGTTAATAGTTTCCACTATAAAATGAGATTAGACAACATTATTTTGGATAACCCTAAAGACTGGATTGGATTATGTTGGAAATAAGTTAGGATAGAAATTTTTCGATATTATTGATGGGATGTTATAGTAATATAGCTTTAGAAAAAGGACAACTTGTAGGATGGGCAACATCCCATTGCGTCAGACAAGGCTGTGGGAATCGAACCCACAATCGAAGTGCGACTGGCCTTTATCGCCTACCACTGGCCTACAAGAAGTCCATGTTTAGTAGAAACTAGTTTTATTATATTATGCAGTATGATATATGTTGTATAAGTCCATTTTAGGAACCATATATGATTAATCTCACTATAGATGGACTTATGTATTTTTTGATAACTTTTCTAACCTTTTGTTTAAGACAGATAGAATGACCCATAATTCTATCACATGATCTGCTAACAGATCACGAATGACAAATTCAACTTCATTTTTTAACAGATGAAGTGGAAATTGTCCAAATAACGACCAACAATGTGAATATACCAAAATCACGAAAGTATTTCTTCTAATTCCAATTTCATCAACATTAGGGAAATGTTCTTGAAAACCAAAAATGTTTTCCTAGTTCTCTTATATCCGATGAATCAGATGGTATCATAGATTGTCACAAATTTATGGCTTTGTGATTGTTTTCTTTTCCATATCCATGTTCTCTACCACTCTCCATCAGAACATGATGGTTAGATTTCTCTTCCATATCCATATTTTCACCTATGTGGAAACCCAGTGATTAGTTTATTTGGGTAACCGTTACATTTCATACTTTTATTTTTAAAGATTGGTTTTGTTATTCCTTTTTACGATTTGAGTTTCTATTAAAGAAACTTTTGAGAAGTAAAACATTTATAACCCCGACGAATTTCGAGGGTGAAATTCATTTTAATGGGGGTAGAATGTAACGCCCCGAGATTTTATGAAAAATATTCTTTTTAATTTCATTAATGTATTGTGTTGTACGCTATACCAAATGGATCTTTCACAACATTCATCCGTGACTTTCCTTGCATTACACGCAATCGCGACCTTCCTCGATAGCGTGTGTAGTACGCAATAACGAGTTTCACTAAACAACAATATGCTATTAAAATATTACTAAAACTAGCCGTTATGAATAGTAATAACCACTTTTTGAAATTTTGTAAATTTTATTTTTCAATATGGACTTTATTTTTGGATTCGGAATATCGAAATTATCTTAGGGTGAAATTTTGATACTTTTTGGATAACTTTCATTTTCTGATGAATAGTGAAAATTACTAAATTATAATTAAAAACATCCTTTTAAATAGAAATAATTAATATTTATAAATTATTAATTTGAGTGGTTTTAAATTATAATTAGAATATATTTTTACAATTTAATACAATGTTGGTCATTGGATGTAATTTCAAATTTAAACCAGACATAAACAAGTGTCAATCTTTTGATAGTTTTTATCTCTTAAGAACACACAGTATGTTTTGACGATGGGAATTGTTTTTCAATTTAATTAATGTGACTGATATGCTTTTAATTTTTTAAAATAGAAATTATTTTTGAGTTCATATTATCAAATATAGATTAGGCCTAATATTTGGTATTTTTCTGGAAACTTTCATTTTTTTGATGAATAGTGAAACCACTAAGTGCTAGTTAAAAAAATGAATTTTTCATAAAACTTAATTTTACCACTTCTGTGAGTGGAATTTCAAAAATCCGAGAGACATGGTTGATTTCAGTAAGTAAAATGTGGTTCAATGAGATGATAATAAATTTTGGTGAATAGTAACTTTTTACTTTTTTTACCACGGTTAAAAGTAAATAGGGTAATTAAGGGTAAAAATTATATTATTATTACCCTAACACATGTCCTAATTCTATTGGATAAGGGTAATTCGACCACAAACAAACTTAGGAATAAAATATGATCATTTAGACCCACTTAAATTAGATTAGGACATTTATTATTAATTTATTTAAAGAAGGGTAAAAACAGTTAAAATCAAAGTTTAATAAGTATATCATTTTTAATATAGTGTTATACGTAAGCTAAATTCGATTATAAAAATTCCTTAGAAATATAAATAGATTTCCTACATAATGATATTTTATTTTTAATTTTTAGACTTTAAATGAGTAAATTTATTTATGACACAAAGATGATGCAGTAATTATCTTATTAATGAAATACTGACATTATTGATATTATAAATACCCAAATAAATGTAATTTGAGACTTTTTATGAATTCCAATAATTTTATAGATTAATATTACATGTTAGTATTGATTTAATTAACTTTTTTCGAACAAATTTTTCTGTTATGATTTTCAAAAAAATCAATTACTAAATAGTGTCAAAATTGACATAAAATAGTTTTTAAAACAAATATTATATTATTAATTGTCATTTTATTCCTAAAAATATATGTTTCGGCCCAATGACTTATCTAATGTTATATATATTAATAATAAACAAATTGGGGTTCGTTTGGCTGCTTATAGTATGTTTATTAACCTTATAGTATAAGAACACAAGAAGACACGGTAAAAGTAAAATTATTTAACTTAATGTTAAATCTAAATGATAAGGTTAAAATAGGAACCTAAACATGTCTAAATTCTATTGGATGAGGTGATTTCGACCCATCCCCACCTTAGCTTCGAAATAAATCAATTTAGAGCTATTTAAAACCGAATTTGTCTTTATAATTAAATAATATATTTTGTTTTTCCAAAGGAGCCCCTCTCCTCCCTTATAAAAGGGAACATCCTAATCCTCTTCCTCACACCACATTGAGCCTTCAAGATCTGCCAACCCCTGCCCATTTCTCCTCTACACTTCCCTAGAAACATCCTAGAGGTTCTGGTCTTCTTCAAAGACCAATTTTAGTGCCCTAAGAGGAGGACTCAAAGAGGCGCTTCAAAGAAGAGGTAATGTCTGTTACCGATTCTTTCAACTTTATTTCTTCTTCCACTTATTCTTCTCAGGTTGTTTCATTATGAAGTAATAAAATCAGTATCACTAATATACTGATATGTTATTATAAGTATGAAACAATCCTATTTCACCCTATATCCATCCTTCGGAAAATGAAATCACCGCGCGTGCATACGTACGGAATACCGTCTCCAAGTCGTGGTATAATCTATTTTCCACAACCACCTTACTTGGATGGGTATAATGGTGTAAATAATAACTATATATGATTATTTTAAAGTGATATTGATTCTGAAATAATATATATACACTCCAATACAATTCCACATTCATGAGAACGATATCCTCGCTCGTGTGTACGTACGGACTACCGTCTCCACGACGCGATGAGATTCATTCTCCACGTTAAACATTCATGAATGATTATAAAGTATATATAATATGTAATCATGAAATATATGACATAATAATGATACTGGATTTATGTGTATATATATGTATGTCATCTACTTAATTCCATTCAACTCAATAAGGAAACGAAAACAGCGTTCATGCGTACGTACGACCTACCGTCTCCATGAACGGTGTATTTCATTCCAATTACTAATCTGTTATATATATGTATATTCTTAATATATATTATATATAAATCATGTTTTATATTCTGGAATTAAGTAATCATGATCTATATAATCATATGAATAATTACAACTCAAAACACGGACGACAATTGAAAGGATTTTACCCAAAATGCTCTTTAACATGGAATTTACAAAAGAATGAGTAAAATAAAGTCATAAGTGAACCATATATGATATCATAACAATGAGTATGATTATGGAATAAGTCAATGAAATTATTTATATCATTATATAGGAGGTTCTGACAATTACGAAGCAAATCAGACCTAAGGTAAGGGAAAATATCACAATCTCATTTTTATCTGAGATTGTTTATACTTTGGTATTTAGTGGGGTGTATTTTATCATCCACATCCATGTTTCCTCAATATGTAATATTATATCCATCCACCTAAAATTTTTAAATCCAGTTTTACACTTCGGTGAGTTTTTAGTAAAAGATATGAAAGGAATCTTTTGTCGTTTTTCGTTCGAGTTACTTTTTTGACTTTTCCGACAAAAGTACGAGAAGAATGTTTTTTTAACTTATACGGAATGAATGGATTTTTAAAACATTATTTCCAAGAAGCTTCCTTTACAATTTTTCATGTTTATTCATTAATCAACTTCTTTTAGTTTAAAATTGTATGACATGTTATGAAAGTAAAAATGTTTTTAAGGTAGAAAGGTTATTTTCCTCAAGAATGAAGTTCAAGTGTTTTATCAAAATTATTTTCCATATAAGATAATAAAGGGTTCTATTTCTATCCCTATTATTACATTGATTTTATTATGTTGTGATGGAATTATTTATATGAATTCCTTTATCATATATGAATTGTTTTATGATGTCACGATGTTTAAGATTTCCATTTTTATTACATGGGTTATTCTATGATGTATGGTTTATGATTTTGTGGCACACATAAGAATGGTATCATTATGAGATGGGTGCAACCTATATCTCCCTCCAATGCATTGGGTAATGATTTTATATCTCATGAGATAGACATGGCTGGAACGGCAGGTCAAACCGGTTCAGTGAAAGAGGACTGAAATGAGGAGTGAACTCGGTTCAGAAATGGACTTTGTCCACTAAGATAGTCTTGGAAATGAGTCTTAACTAATAAGAAATGATTCTATATGATTATGTGTGTATGCTAAAAAGTTCCATGTTTTAAGTTATTATTATTGGGATTACATTTCACTACTATGATGTATCCCATGTTATGATATTATGATCTCTTTTGCAGGTTAAGATTTCAAAAATGTTATTTTCTTATGAATATAATGTGAATGATATTTCTTTTTTTACCTTTACTGAGCATTTTAGCTCACCCTTTTATGTTTTCTTTTTCCCTAGGATATAAATAAAGGTTTTAGTTAAAAAAAGTAAGATGTTTATGGGAGATGTTTAAGATCTTTCACCACGATTAGAAGATTATATTCCGAGTTTCCAAAGACACTAAACTATTACGGTCCTTGTGTGTGTGTTTTTGTTATGTTCTAAGTATTCTGCAAAAGTAATCTAATGTCCATGTACGTTAAGCTTCGAGTCTCTACAGTTGGTATCAGAAGAAAGGTTTAGTCAAACTTTGGAAACTAGGATGCGAGAACTTTAGTGACATCCCTAGAGATATTTCTAAGGTATGTCTAGGGATGTCCCCAAGGTTAAGTATAAGTATAGGTTAAAGTACTAGAATTATGGTTACCCAAGATGTTAGATATTAAAGTTACTCCCGATTTATTATATTGTTTTCCCTATCTTGATTTTTTCCTCTCACACTATTATTTTTGGGTTTTAGACGATGGTTGGAACCCAAAGGAATAGTGTTGATCAATGTAATAGACAATGCAATGATTGTCCTCCTGAACAAAGAAATGTTATGGGATATGGAGTGAAAAATCTTATTGCTATACTTACAAAAGCTATGAATCATTCTAGAATTCCAAATGAGAAGAGAAGGGAACAATATTCTATTGAGTCCTTCATGAGGTAGCGTCCACCTTCTTTTAGTGGGTCTTCTAATCCACTTGTTGCTGAACAATGGATCAGTACTACTGAAAATATATTTTCAGTTCTTTAATGTTTTTTAACATGATAATGTCATCTTATAAGTGTATAGTTTTGAAGGTGATTATGATAAATGGTGGAATCTTATCAATAATATGAGGCCAAGAGAAGAAATTGAGTCTATAGAATGGGATGAGTTCAAGAACTTATTTTTCAATAAGTACTTCCCTCGTCTTCTTCGAACAAAGATCGAGAAGGAGTTTCTTGAACTAAAGCAAAAGGATGATGAATCTATTGGTATATACGAATTGAATTTACAAGGCTTATAAGGTATGCATCTGGCTTTATCATCCAACCTAAAAGTAAAGTTGATCGATTCTTCAGTGGCTTAAAACCAAATCTTCGAAGGGAATTATCTATAAGATACTTCAGTAGCTATGAAGAAATTGTGCGTTGTGCTATCAAGGTACAAATGGAAGTTGGTGTTACTTATCCATCTCATAGTTTTGACAAGAAACAAAAGATGGAGTTTAAGGAGAAATCTCAGAATAATGGTGAAAAGAATATGAATGTTTCCTTATGCTCAAAGTGTGGAAAGAAGCATGGTGGAGATTGTCTTAAAGGGACTATAAAATGTTTTAATTGTGGAAAAGAAGGTCATCAAGCAGCTGAGTGTCGAAGTGATGGAAAAAGGGTTTCTAATGATGTGAATAATGAAAAGACTGTAGAGAACACACCACCAACACTTCAATGCTTCAAGTGCAAGGAAATGGGGCATTATGCTAATAAATTCCCTAATCCAAGGGTTAGTGATGATCAACATGAGCAACCACTTAAGGAAAAGTACAAAGGGAAGTCACATGCGATCACTATTGGCAATGATGAATATGACAACAATGTGGTGGAATGATTATGTTTTTATGTAATGGGATTCTAAAATAATGTTGTATATAGTATCGTGGAATATTGGAATATTTATGTATTGGTCTATTATGGTTTTCAATGGTACCGGTAACCATGGAATGTGATTGAGATTTTTTTGTTAAAATAGATGATATGCGCATAATGAATGGAAAACAGGAAAATGAAATGGTTGACCGTATTCATGAGCTCATGATTGATATAAGGACTATGTGATATCATGGTTTGAGTATAAATAATTTTGAGTATTTTGGTATGTGGAAAAAGTTAACTTTTAAAAGAATTCATGTTTTCAATAAGGTTCAATGGATATTCATTTTTTTCAAGAGAATACATGATTATGGCCTTCGAATGTTTGGAATGTGACTAACAAGACATATCTCAGGATATATGGGGATCAAAAATGGTATTAACATGCTAGTTGTATGAACTATTTGGTAATCGTTTTCCCTATAATATGAGATTTGATAGCATTATTTTGGATAAGCCTAAAGACTGGAATGGATTATGTTGGACAGAAGTTAGGATAAAACGTTTCTCGATATTAATGATGGGATGCTATAGTAATATAGCTTTAGAAAAATGACAACCTGCAGGATGGGTGATAACCCATCGCATCGGACAAGGCTGTGGGAATCGAACCCACAACTGAAGTGAGACTTTCCTTTATCGCTTACCACTAGCCTACAGGAAGTCCCTGTTTAGTAGAAACTAGTTTTATTATATTAAGCAGTATGATATATGAAGTATAAGTCCATTTTATGAACCAAATGTGATTAATTTCACTATATATGGACTTATGTATTTTTTGATAACTTTTCTAACATTTTGTTCAAGACAGATGGAATGACCCATCATTCTATCACATGATCTGCTAACACATCATAAATGAAAAATTCAACTTCATTTATTTAAGAGATGAAGTGGAAATTGTCCAAAGAACAACCAACGGTGAGACTATACCAAAATCATGAAAGTATTTCTTCTAATTCCAATTTCATCAACTTTAGGGAAATGATCCTGAAAACCAAAAATGTTGTCCTAGTGCTCTTATATCTGATGAATCAGATGGTACCTTAGATCGTCACAAATTTATGGCTTTGTGATTGCTGGCTTTTCCACAGCCATGTTCTCTACCACTCTCCATCAGAACATGATGGTAATATTTCTCTTCCATATCCATATCTTCACCTATATAGAAACCCAGTGATTAGTTTATTTGGGTAACTGTTACATTTCATACTTTTATTTTTAAATATTGGTTTTGGTATTCCTTTTTATTATGTGAGTTTCTATTAAACAAACTTTAGAGTAGTAAACCATTTATAACTCCGACGAATTTCAAGGGAGAAATTCATTTTAAGTGGGGTAGAATGTAACACCCCAAGATTTTATGAAAAATATTCTTTTTAATTTCATTAATGTCTTGTGTTGTACGCTACACCAAAAGGATCTTGCACAACATGCATCCTTGACTTTCCTTGCATTACACACAATCGTGACCTTCCTCGATAGCGTGTGTAGTACGCAATAACGAGTTTCACTAAACAACAATATGCTTTTAAAATATTATTAAAACTAGCCATTATGAATAGTAATAACCACTTTTTGAAAATTTTTAAATTTTATTTTTCAAAATGGACTTCATTATTGGATTCGGAATATCGAAAATAGCTTAGGGTGAAATTTTAGTACTTTTCGGATAACTTTCATTTTTTGATGAATAGTGAAAATTACTAAATTTTAATTAAAATAACCTTTTTAATCGAAATAATTAATAGTGACAAATTATTAATATGAGTGGTTTTAAATTATATTTAGAATATATCTTTACAATTTAATACAATGTTTGTCATTGGATGTAATTTCACATTTAAACAAGACATAAACGAGTGTCAATCTTTTGATAGTTATTATCTTTTAAGAACACACTATATGTTTTGAAGACGGGAATTAATTTTTAAATTAATTAATGCAACTGATATGTTTTGAATTTGTTAAAATGTACATCATTTTTGAGTTCATAATATCAAATATAGCTTAGGCCTAATTTTTGGTATTTTTCTGGAAACTTTCATTTTTTTGATGAATAGTGAAACCACTAAGTGGTAGTTAAAAAAATGAATTTTTCATAAAACTTAATTTTAACACTTCTGTGAGTGGAATTTCAAAAATCCGGGAGACACAGTTGATGTCAGTAAATAAAATGTGGTTCAATGAGATGATAATAATTTTTGGTGAATAGTAACTTTTTACTTTTTTTACCACGGTTAAAAGTAAATAGGGTAATTAAGGGTAAAAATGATTTTATTATTACCATAACACATGTCCTAATTCTATTGGATAAGTGTAATTCGACTAAAATCAACCTTAGGAATAAAATATTAGCATTTAGGCACACTTGGATTAGATTAGGACAATTATTATTAATTTATTTAAAGAAGGGTTAAAATAGTTAAAATCAAAGTTTAATAAGTTTATCATTTTTAATATAGGTTTATACATAATATAAATTAGACTATAAATATTCATTAGAAAGATAAAAAGATTTCCTACATAATTATAGTTTATTTGTAATTTTTAGACTTTAAATGAGTTAATTTATTTATGACACAATGATGATGAAGTAATTATCTTATTAATGAAATATTGACATAATTGATGTTATAAATACCCAAATAAATCTAATTTGAAACTTTTTATGAATTCAGATAATTTAATAGGTTAATATTACATGTTAGTATTGATTTAATTAACTTTTTTCGAACTAATCATTCTGTTATGATTTTAACAAAAATCAATTACTAAATAGTGTCAAAATTGACATAAAATAGTTTTTAAAAAAAATATTATATTATTAATTGTTATTTTATTCCTAAAAATATAAGGTTCATTAAAATGACTTAGATAAGGTAATATATATTAATAATAAACAACTTGAGGTTCTTTTGGCTTCTTATAGTATGTTTATTAACCTAATAGTATAAGAACACAAGAAGACATGGTAAAAGTAAAATTATTTAACTTAATGTTAAATCTAAATGATAAGGTTAAAATAGGAACGTAAACATGTATAAATTATATTGGATGAGATTATTTCGACACATCCCCACCTTATCTTTGAAATAAATCAATTTGGAGCTATTTAAAACCGAATTTTTCTTTATAATAAAATAATATTTTTAGTTTTTCCAAAGGAGCCCCTCTCCTCCCTAATAAAAGGGCACCTCCTCCCCCTCTTCCTCACAACACATTGAGCCTTCAATCTCGGAAACACCCTGCCAATTTCTCCTCTCCACTTCCTTAGAAACATCCTAGAGGTTCTTGTCTTCTTCAAAAACTAATTTTGGTGCCCTAAGAGGAGGACTCAAAGAGGCGCTTCAAAGAAGAGGTAATGTCTATTACCGATTCTTTCAACTTTATTTATTCTTCCACTTATTATTCTAAAGTTTTTTCATTATGAAGTAATAACATAAGTATCACTCATATACTGATATGTTATTATAAGTATGAAAAACCCCAATTTCACCCTCTATTCATCCTACAGAAAACAAAATTACCGCGCGTGCGTACGTACGGAATACCGTCTCCACGCCGTGGTGTAATCTATTTTCCACCACCACATTACTTGGATGGGTATAATGGTGTACATAATAACTATATATGATTATTTTAAAGTGATATTGATTCTGAAATAGTATAAATACACTCCAATACAATTCCACGATCATGAGAATGATATCCTCGCTCGTGCATACGTACGGACTACCGTCCCCACGACGCTATGAGATTCATTCTCCACGTTAACCATTCATGAATGATTATAAAGTATATATAATAAGTAATCATGAAATATATGACATAATAATGATACTATATTTATGTGTATATATTTGTATGTCAACTACTTAATTCCATTCAACTCAATAAGGAAACGAAAACAGCTTTCATGTGTACGTACGACCTACCGTCTCCATGAACAGTTTATTTCTTTCCATTTACTGATCTATTATATATATGTATATTCTTAATATATATTATATATAAATAATGTTTTACATTCAGGAATTAAGTAATCATTATCTAAGTAATCATATAAATAATTACAACTTAAAACACGGACGACAAATGAAAGGATTTTACCCAAAATACTCTTTAACATGGAATTTACAAAAGAACGGGTAAAATGAAGCCATAAGTGAACCATATATGATATCATAACAATGAGTATGGTTCTGGAACAAGTCAATGACATTATTTAAATCATTATACAGGAGTTTCAGACACTTACGAAGCAAATTAGACCTAAGGTAAGGGAAAATATCACAATCTCGTTTTTATCCGAGATTGTTTATACTTTGGTATTTACTAGGGTGTATTTTATCATCCACATCCATGTTTCCTCAATATGTAATATTATTTCAATCCACCTACAATTTTTTAAATCCAATTTTGCCCTTCGGTGAGTTCTTAGTAAAATATATGAAAAGAATCTTTTGTCGTTTTTCGTACGAGTTACTTTTTTGACTTTTCTGACAAAAGTATGAGAAGAATGTTTTTTTTAACTTATACGGAATGAATGGATTTTTAAAAAATTATTTACAAGAAGCTTCCTTTACATGTTTTCAAGTTTATTTTTAATCAGCATATTTTAGTTTAAAATTGTATGACATGTTAAGAAAGGAAAAAAAATTTTGAGGTAGAAAGGATATTTTCCACAAGAATGGAGTTCAAGTGTTTTATCAAAATTATTTTCCATCTAAGATAATAAAGGGTTCTATTTCTATCCCTATTATTACATTGATTTGATTATGTTTTGATGGAATTATTTATATGAATTCCTTTATCTTATATTAATTGTTTTATGATGTCACGATGTTTAAGATTCAAATTTTTATTACATGGGTTATGCTAGGATGTATGGTTTATGATTTTGTGGCACACATAAGAATAGTATCATTATGAGATGGGTGGGACATATATCTCCCTCCAATGCATTGGGTAAAGATTCTATATCTCATGAGATAGACATGGCTGGAATGGCAGGTTAAACTGGTTCAGTGAAACAGGACTAAAACGAGGAGTGAACTCAGTTCAGAAATGGAATTTATCCACTAAGATAGTCTTGGCAATGAGTCTTGACTAATAAGAAATGATTCTCTATGATTATGTGTGTATTCCACAAAGTTCCATGTTTTAAGTTATGATAATTCGGATTACATTTCACTACTATGATATATCCCATGTTATGATATTATGATCTCTTTTGCAGGTTAATATTTCCAAAATGTTATGTTCTTATGAATATAATATGAATGATATTTCTTTTTTTACCCTTACTGAGCATTTGAGCTCACCCTTTTATGTTTTATTTTCCCCAGGATATAAAGAAAGGTTTTAGGTAAAAAAAGGAAGATCTTTATGGGAGATGTTGAAGATCATTCACCACGATTAGAAGATTATATTCCGAGTTTCCAAAGACACTAAAATATTATGGTCCTTGTGTGTGTGTTTTTGTTATGTACTTAGTATTCCGCAAAAGTAATGTAATTTCCTTTTACGTTAAGCTTCGGGTCTCTACACTGACATTGCGACCAGCGTAGACAAGTGCACGCTTGAAGTTGTTTCCGAAGCAGGATGGTCTAATGCTTCTAACCCTGGTTTGGGCATGGTAATCAAATTGCTAAGTCTGGTATCGGCTGGCAAGACTTCACGAATTGTCTCACTGGGACCCGAAGCCATAAGGTCATCCTCATCCATGTCCAAGAAGGTTGGTTTTGTCTGAACATCAGCTGCAGAGGGGCTGGGAGAGGAAAATCCCCTGAGTCACTTTGACTGATGAGCCATTAGTCGGTCGTCCCTCAGAGCCAATGAGGAAGGTGCGGTAGGCACAACAGCTACAATGATTCTTGGTTTGGGAACATGTTGGACAATCTTACCCAGGATCCCATAGGGATAATGTTTTACCTACATTCTTGAGTACTCCAAGGATAGGCTGGTAGCCACTCCTATGCCAGGTAAGGGAATGCTTGTGTCATATCTCTCCCACATCAGCATCAACCACCATTGACAGAGAGTGGATAGGTGCAGTCCTCGGGCCTGAGGAAGATGAAGGGAAACTTGGAGTTGTATACACCCAAACTGGTGGGAAAATGATGTGGGGCATACAACTCGCATAGATAAATCCCATCAATCCGTGCAGAAAAAAAACCCGTCCCACAGTGAAATCATGTAAGAACATTCTTCTGGGCTTCCCCTGCAATTGACCCCCACGAAGTCATAAGGGGTGGGGTAGGGAGTGAAAGAAAACTCAAGGAAGTCACTCAGAAGCTCGATGACTTCGTCAAAACTGAGGGACTTCAAACAAACCCCAGCTATATCGAGCAGGGTAGGCTGAAAGGTAGGAAGCGGGATGACTGTGTTATGACAATACTCATGACAGCGGCAATGATCCACTACCCAACCATATAAGAATTGAAATGGCCCACTCAGATGGTAGGGTGACCCACCCTCCACCATGTGGCTTAGTAGTTCGTAAATACGAGCCAAAGTGGGAACGACCAAATTCACCAGGCATCCCTCTTCCAAATCAACTGCCACCATCAATGTACAGGCCCTGAAACTTGGGTTGATATCCTGAGAAGGGAATAGCCACCCGCTCAAAAATATAGCAATGAGACCTGCCAGCCTAAGTATAGGCGGCACACCGGGGTGCACCTTGTAACCCCATGATGGGTAGTCGCCCGCCTCTAGAACCGCCCAGTAGGAACCTAGGATGGTTCGTGACTATTGAGAAGGATTAGTCATGTGGTGCTTGATCTTCAGCATAGGACCAGTGGTGTTCTGAAATAACCATATCCAGGTGCTATAGGGAATAAGAGAGCGGGCATGCAAAGCCTGACCCAATGACCGCTCCGCCATAACTAGAAGATCCCTCACCAACGAAGGCACTTGTTCGACGCCGTCCCATGAAACAAGAGTTGGAAAAAAATCATCATACATCTCACCAATAATCGGAAGCTCTCTCAATTGGTAGATGTCCCACATACTAATTCCAACATCACCGTGGGAATGGTTGAAAGTATTAGTGCTTGAACACTAGTGAATGTGTAGGTCATGCATGATCAAAGATGGGGGTAAACAGTGAACTGAGTGGCCCACACTTCAGAGTACAAATTTACTGCTTCCAGTGACTTGGGAGATTCTTGACAATGATGATGGAACCAGAAGGCCCAGGCCCAGTCATTTGAATAAATCCCACAAGACCGAAGATCCCACCAAGGAATCTACCCTGCATCAGGATCCACTCAAGTAAGGTTGACAATAGAGAGGTAATTTTTGGAGACAGCTTCTTGAGAGAAGTCTTGAGTGCATTGATCTCTTCGGGTCCAAACAGAGCCTCTCAAAATTAAGGTTTCTTTCGAATCAGAATCAGAGATCATCTCCCCCAATGAGGTAAGGTTCACCTGAATGCACTTTGGTGATGCTTCCAAGCAAGGAGACAGAAGACTTGAGAAAGTAAGGGGGATAGGGATGTCGTCTTGAAGAGTGAATCCATAAAGCGGAAGTCGATCTGATATTTGATATCCCAGGAACTCAGGAGAGAGAAAGTATTTCAAGACACCCTCGTCAGGAATGTTATACTGACTAGGGTCCCCTGTGATGCTCTTCGCTCTACGAATCATAGCTAGACGTCTCCCAGAACCAATGGGGTGAGGCTCGGCAGCAGGCCTAGGTGCAAGGTGAGGTGGAACCATGTTTTCTCCCTGTATTATGAAAACCAGCAAATGGTTTGTCCGGAATAAAAAATCTAGAATAAAAATACATGCATATGGAAAAGGAGTCATGAAGCCTTCATGACGAGGTCTGCATGTAGGCCTCAAAATGTGGTTAGAGATGACTGCATCCTGTGAACCAACCCTACGCAGAAGAGGTATGCGGTAATCCGGCCCATGGAGCGTTGGCTAGAAAACCGTGAACTAGTTTTCTTTGTGAAATCTTAATCCCAGATTTAAATAGGTAGGTTCGGAAGACATAAGAAATTTTCAATGTCAGAATGATTTCAGTCCGCGAAACATCAAAACTGCGGAGCCAGTTCCTACGCGGCCAGTGGTGACATACATTCTAAATTAATTAAAAGTGTTGGTTAGTAGCTGGGAGATTGGCCCGTGGGTGGATGTAGGTGCGAATGAGGAATGGTTCAGGGAAGAGAAAGATGGTTCATGAACGAGGCATTTCTCAATGGAACGAGCACGTGGAGACAAATAGTAAGAGAGCTCTGGTTCCACGAAGAATCCGGTAAAATACAAAGGTACGGCCCCTAGTATTTATAGGCATGGTCCCATACCGGGTCCACTCCCCTACCACAAACCATCCATGTTTAAGGACCACTCTACATTGGAATGGCCTCCTCTTCATTCCGATTGGACCCCATTTTGATGGGGGGGGATTTGTAGGGTCCTGAAAAGTCTGAAAATGAGAATTAAAATCCCATGAAATACAATGTAGATTCTATCCAATTTTCCCCCAACGAATTGGTGAAAAGTGTGCAGAATACTCAAAGGATGGAACAAGCTGAACCGGTCCGCAAACTGGTCTAGTGATAACAGTACGCGGTTGGTTCTGCGATGGACACCCCTCCATGAACCACTATCTTTCAAGGAATAGAGGCAGGAGTCCTCCACGGGCGACGAGCCGGTCCACCATCATGAACCGCCCCAGCCACGGACCACGTCAACTGGCCCAGACCGCATATATCGTCGTTCGTGGAATTGAGGCGGAACCCTAAGTGGCCGCGAAGCACTCCCTAAGTTAGTTTGGTTCTAGGGGGAGGTGCGTTCAATGCCCCCCCGTGAGTTTCAGATTGACCAAGTCATCCATAAACTAGTTTTCTGATCATGGTCCTCCTCAAAAGGTTCCGCATGAACACAGATACATCTCTATCCCCACTCTATAAAATGAGATGTAGGGGGAAGAGGTGGGAGATCGATAAGATTAGGGTGGATGGATTTAGAAAGAAGGGGCTTAGGATTTCGCAAACAGTGAAGTTCTAGTTCACGAACCAGAATAGGTATGAAACTGGAGGCGAATTAATAAGGAACTGAAAACGCATAACAACATGGTGAACCACGAACATAAAATAACAATGAAAAGAATATCGCGAACCATGGCCCCTCGACGGATGCACTCCAAGAAGATCAGGGAGTATATGCCCCTTTTCCAATCTGTCGCACCGCGTAGCACCCTACTTTGCGGGCGAAGCCCCGACCGACAAACCTCCAACCGGCATCGCCCTCGGCCGCCGCTACTCGCATGGACCCCTCCGTTTACCAAAAAAGTATGCGGTCTGAACTCGAAGCCACGAACCACCCGGGTTCGTGGGATTCCCACCAGTCCCCAGACCACCCTAGTTTGTGGGAATCCCATCAGTTCGAGGACCACCCTGGTTCGCGAATGACCTCTCCAGCCACGTAGGACCTCCCTACACGAAGGGAGCCACCACTCATACACATGTGTGGCCCGCCAAATCCTTTTGAGTGCCCATTCCCCGAGCCACATAAAATCCTTCCAATACATCCTGATCCTCCGTAACCCCCTAATTGGCCTATTCATTTCCCCTGAGACGAGGATTCCACCAGAGCCACCAGACTTGTGTGATGTGACCTTCAGGCGCATCAACTCACCATTTTGAGTTCACATACCCATGGTAAGTGGGGGCGAAGGGGTTGCCCCGACCCCTGAGTAGATTCCGAAAGCATTTGTGGGTTCACATTCCCACAGTAATGTAGAATCTGAGCCTAGGAGTCCCCTTTATTCCCCTCAAGTTGTTAGGACTGGGGAACTTCACCCCTCCCCGGGGAGTGGCTGACTGCTAATCAGAAGGAAGCCCCCATTCAACTTCGTACATCCCTGGTGCTAAAAACCAAGATTGGATATGGACACCGGGGTACCCTTTCCCTCTCACGCTAGGCTTTATCACCATGGACGTCCATCTCAGAGTAAGCCCCGGCTTTTTGGGCTGCCCCCACGTGTAAGACCCATCACACTTCCCACAGAAGAACCTTTCACGACGTGATCGTCTGGTCCCTGCTTCCTCTTGTTTCTCACACCGAGCATGACTCACATGGGCTTAGAGTAAGCATCGTCCCTGGAAACCTCTCCTGGGATGCCTCAGAGTGTAAGCCCCACTCCAATTATAACTACATGAACGTTGATTCCCCACCACTGGGATACGTAAGAATCCTCCAAGAGGTTCAAGCCCAAACACCATCAAACCCCCGGGTCCACATTCACGTTGGTTCTCCGACAGTCCCATTCAAACTACAAAGACTTTAATGCTTGTCTCCTTGGTAGGGTACGTAGGAAGCCTACCCAAGGTTCAAGCCCAACACCCGGTCGATCCGACCACCTTTACTTCGGTTCACCACACCAACCCTGGGTAGCCTTGAGCGTAAGCCCCATACCAAACCGAACCACGTGAATTCTGATTCTTCTCGTTGGGATACGTAGGAGGCCCGTACCAGGGGTTCGATCCAAATGCTCAAGTCGTTATCTGTCACCCCTAGATGACAATAATCTCAAGAGTGCCTGGTTACAAGGCTTTAATCCAGTGCCATCTCAATGAGTCCAGACTCTTCAGGGTCATTAGTCCAACGAGGGATGGTAAACCTCGGGCTTAAATGATTTCGAACCCCTGCCTCCAGTTTTCCATTTCCAACTAGGAGTAATCCTTGGATACTATGCTTGGGTATAAACCAAATATTCTCAAACATATGAACACCTATTAAATCTATAAGAGAGTCCCAAAACACACAATAATTACCCCCAAAAAGGGTGCGATGAGCCCGACATACCATCCTATAAACCAATGTGAGTTCTTAAGCATTGCTGGTCAAACCACCGAGTGAACGCCTGCATTTGGAAAGCAGGTCCTTGTATTGTTGGAAATGGAACCGTTGGGCGTTTAGAGGTGAAAACGGTGAACCTGATATGAGTGATTAAGTAGAACCCAATCTTCTCTAATCAACTGTCGTGTATCGCACGTTTCTCCCCCATAACCCCATCGTGCGCCGCGAGACATTCCCTGATAATCTTTTTGAAACAATCATAATCCATCCAGATACATAATGAGGATGGAATCATTACAAAATATAGCCAATTAATCATATGTATCCTTAAGGTTTATTGACATTGATGCATTATAAATACACTTAAGTGCAATAAAAACCATTTTGAGGAAATTAAAATTTTCACTTTGTAAACGACTTTTAAAAATACAAAACTTCACAAATTATTTTGAAGATAAATTTTACTTAAAATATCCTTAGAAGAATATAAATTAATATTCAACAAAAATAATGGTCATGATGGTGTTAATATTCATTCATGTCATAAATGTTAAAAGTAAACATTATTTTAAAACAATTTGTAAAGAGTGGCAAAGGGGTCCCATTTTGAAATGTTATTTTTTCCCATTTGAATCAATTTAAAATAAGGTCAATGATAATTTAGAATCCCATTAACGAATATTTTATGTTTAGAAAATATGTTTTTTTTAAATTTTATTATATATCATAGATATAAAAGATAAGGATTCCCAATCTAAAAGAAGATACAAGATTGATATCACTTATAAAAACCATCTTTATTTTTATTGAATCTATAATGAAGGTAATGAAGATTAAATGTGTAAACAACATTAATATCCATTGGAAAATGAAATCAATTTCTCTCAATAAAATAATTTCATATTATTTTCTCCAAAATAACCATCAGCAAAAATAATCTCAAAAATGGAAGGAGATTGTATCATAAATCCATTACCACTTTAGTGACTTTTGAAAAAAATTACTAAAATAATTTTTATGATATGGATATTTAAAGGTAATAAATTTCATGAATTAATATTCCAAAATTCATTAATGTTGTTTCAGGTACACCAAACTAGGAAACCATGGTAAATGACATGAATAATGTATTAGGAAACTGAGATTGAAACAAACAAAACCACTAAAAATATCATAACACTGGATTGAGTATTAATCAATGGAGTGATTATGTGTGACAAATTTAAATCCATAAAATAGGTTAAATAATGATTAAAAAAAAATTTATATTAATTAAAAAATAAAAATTTCATAACAATGTCAATGAATAAGATTTATAAACCAATGAAAGGAAACAGATTTAAGAGACCCTTTACCACTTAGTAACATTCATGTTAAATAAACATTAATGAAATAAGTAAAATTGAAACACAAAATGACATAAATTTTGAATAATTCATTATATAACATGTAAAAGGTCCAATATATAGACCTTATAAATGAAATTATGAGTATAACAATAAAATTTCCCTTATTAAAAGAAAATTGAGATGAAATCCCTTACCTTGAGCCTAGATATTCAATATTCATCCTTTAACTCTTACATGATAAAATAAAATAAATTATTTTATTTCTTATAAAACATTTATATGATTAATATATATACATAAAAAATTAATTTATTTTATTTTAATTTCATATTTAATTATATAATCTGTTATTTCTATGTTAGGAGATTTGAGGACATTCGGTTCATAAGTCAAAAATGATATCGACTGGTATAATATGGTCAAAGGGGTAGGAAATAAATCATATTAGGAATAATAATCATGAAATAGAAATAATTTTTCTAAATAAATGATAATTTTTGGACCAATTATGATATATTTTTATGGAAAATTAATTATGTAACAATCTTGGTGTTAATATGTCATACGTGAGGATGAGTAACATTTCTATTTTTCAACGATCATTATGGAAAGATGGTAAATTATATTTTTTTCAATACTGATAATAATATCATTTATAATTTTTTTGTTTCTTATATAAACTTATATATATCATCAATGTGATGTGGTGATAAATAATGATTCACTTGTCTTCATGGAGGTGGTAGTCAACAGTCCCTCGCAGACAACACTATAATTTTTCAATTAATATAATTGTAATAAAGTAAAATAAATATTATATTTTTTCAGAATGATAAATATATAATTAAAATAATACTTATATAATCATTAAATCCATAAATAAATCCACCCTTAAGTGGAGGTTCTCGAATAATAATTCCATTATTAGGAAAGCCAGCAGTCCGACGTAAAGATGAATGATTATTTCATTTACCATTTGATGAAAGCATAGATTGATATTGGAAATAAAATTAATGTAATAAAATCACAATACATGTAATATACCAATGTTATTATTTCAACATTTTTTATTAAATTTTTAAATAGGTATACGATGAGATAAAATGAAAATGCTTGATTAATAACTATACCTCTTTTCAGAAAACCTATTAAGGCTTACAACATAAGATTTCATTTTTTTATAATAAGATAAGAAACTATAGAACATGAAAAGAGATTGAGAGAAGGTATTTGGGTAGAAATTTTCTTATCATTTTTTTAAATGTGAAAAAATATAGAGAGGAGGTTCCTTTTTATATGATAGAGGATGGCTAGTCTTTGAATCTGAAAAGTACTAAATTAATAAAATATATTTTTTATGATAAAATGGATCCAAATTGATAATAATAAATTATAAGAGGATTATGACAAACAATTATGTCATAAAATAGTTTATTTACATGTTTATGAGATTTTGTTACCCTTTTATTTTATTTTAACTTTTGTTAAACCTTTTTGAAACCTAAAGCAGTATTAATAATTTGTCTCTTTAGAGGTCAGGAAATTTTCTATGGTAGGAAAAATTGAAAATAAATTGACAATAATTGATATTTTAAACCATATACCTATGAATTTTATAAATAAATGATTTCATGGTATTTAAATAATATTATTAAAAATTATTTATTACAATAAAAAATGTCATTTTTGGAACTATTCATTTAATTTGAATTTTAAAAATATAAGAAAATAATGGAATTAGAATATAATTAATTAATAACTCTATAATATTTCATTTTAGGTATATAAATATTGGATCATAATAATTCATCCAATAATATTACTTCTAATATATATTAAATCATATATTATATATTTCGATTAATTGATAAATATTGTATTAGTGTTGGGTAAGAATTTAGACTAATTATTTAATCACTAAAATTTAGAAAAAAGTTACCATTACAAAAATATATATTATGAAATTTAAATTAATATTTATAACCTAACATGCCTTCTTTTCATATTTATGTCAAAAATTTAATGTTAATAAAAAAAGAGAATGATATTTTTGACTTTTCTTTACATTAAATAATATAAATGTCCACATCCTGTCAACATAGAAATATATGGTCATATATTTGATTTTTTGATAATTATGGATGAAATATACTTATATTAAATATTTACGTAAAATATTATATCCACTTTCTATCCCTTATCACATTATTTTTACCCTTAACTAACCAATTTTAGTTTACTCTGGAGATAATATTTACAATAATTAATATTCATAATGAATTAAAAAAGGGATAAATTTATCAACTTTAGATGTCCAACTTAAAAATATTGAATAATTTTTTCAACATTTAAAACACATAATTGGTATAATTAAATAAAAAATTGAACTTGAAAAATGTTATGAAATTTTTTTTATAGAAAAATTCATTTTAGGTCTAATTTTTTAATATATTAAAGTAAAATATTTATTAAAAACACTAAAATTTGATAATTTTTAGTCAGAATTAACTAATTAAAATTTAAAAATAATCTTAAATACAATTTTATTTGATAAATAATTTAAAATAAATATTTTTAATAAAAATACGAATTATTCACTATTAATTAAAAAATAATACATTTAAGAAGGATTTAAAAATATCATATAATATAATTTTGATATGATGCTTATAAAATTTATAAAATTTATATGATATAAGAATAATAAAATTTTCTTATTTTAGTAAACATAATCCTCATAAAAATAAATATATAAAAATTTTAAATAGAATGAAATTTTGAAGAGTAAAATAATCTTTCTAAAAATTGACTGTATATTTTATTATAAATAATATATATATTTTTATTCATTATAAAAATTATATATATTTCATAATATAGTTAATTTTATATATACCCACTAATTCAATATCTATATTATAATGATCATATTTAGATAATAATATTTCATTGTTCTATTAAGCTCGTTATTGTGTTACATACACATTATCAATCAAAATTTTGAACGAGAAAAAAGAAGCCCCTAGAGAATCGCTGAGGCCTCTTCCAATACAGGGATCCATGAATTAGGCACTGCCCTACACTGGGCTTCCACAATTGGGCCCAAACTGTTATGAGCAATGAGCCCAATACCGACCCTTGAATTAGCAGAGACGAAAACATCAATAATAATTTTGAAGAAACCCTCAGGGGGGAGACAAAAAAGGATCTGCTCGTTGTGTGTGGCTCAAAGAATACCATGCATCACTTTTCTTCCAACCATTAATCCACTCCAAAGCTCGATCCACCTATATGTGATCATGGGTCACCTTAATCTGGAAAATGCATTCATTCTGTCAAGTCCAATCCAACCATGAAATTGTGCATATCAACCCTACAACTCTTAGTTCCAGAGAAGACATCCATTTAGTCAGTTATGGGACCAACCCAATTGAAGGATCAAAGAGAGTACCAAAATATGACCTCCAAAACTTCCACACCCCTTCCACCCCCTTATAGGAATGAATTGCATGAAGAGGGGATTCCACATCATGGAGGCACAAAGGACATGTGTCGTCCTACAACAAATGTCTCTACACCAGAAAGTCACGGGTTGGAAGAACCCCAGCAAAGACCTACCACCAAAAATATTTGACCTTAGGGGGAGCGGTGAGGGACCAGAGGCACTTCCACTGATTATCAGTAAAGACCGGGGAAAAACCTTGAACCCTAATTTTGTAACCCGAACAAACAGAATATCTCCCATGAGGTTCCCCAGTCCAGAAAATATGGTCAATACCCATTCATGGTGTGAGAGGGATACCCAGGATGAGCTGAGGATCCACCTAATTAAACTAGCAACAAAGATTCTCCCGATCCCACTCCTCAAGTGAGTCATCAAGTAGTTCACGTACCCTTTCATCTTCGAATCCAGGAACAACTGGTGAGGAAACCTTATGATAGGCGCCCTCTTTCAGCCTGGGATCATTCTAAATGTTTATATTATTCTGATCATCAATTATCCACACACTCCCAAATCAAGGAGGTATTTTGCTCCACAAATGCTTCTCCAAATAAAACTCGGTCGTGGCCCTAGGTGGGAATTAAAGAAGTCAGAATGAGGGAAGTACTTAGCTCGCATCACCTTTGAGAACAGGTCATTTGGGTGGGAAATAAGGTGCCATCCTTGCTTCGACAAAAGATCCTTATTAAACCATTTAAGATTTCAGAAGGTGAGGCCACCACATAATTTTTAAACACACATCTTCTCCCAAGATATCCAATGGGGATTATGTTTACCCTAATGGGAGACCCACAAAAAATTGGCCAACCGGGAGTGGAGTTGATCTACAAGAGTTTCCCAAAATTAAAATAGTGACATAGCATAAGAAGGGATTTCTTGGGAAACTTACATTAAGAGAACTTCCTTTCCCACCTTAGAAATCTTCCTACTAGAACACAGATGAATCAGATTATCCACCCTATCCACAATCGTGCCGAAAACTTGTTTCTTCAATCAACCCACTGGGGTTGGGAGTCCCAGGTACTTAGGATGCTAATCAACCAGCGAAAACCCAAACATTCGCTGCAACTCCTCTCTCTTAGCTTGTTGTATTCCTTTACTAAATGATAACTCTGATTTTGAAGCATTAAGACGTTTCCCAGAGGCCTTTTCATATAGATAGATGATATTCAGCACTGCACTACATTCTTGTGGGGTTGCACGCGTGATGAGGAGGATATCATCTACAAAGAAGAGATGAGAGATAGGGGGCCATTTCTACATACCGTAGCTCCATGGATAACTCCTTGATCCTTCGCCTTCAGGATGAGATGAGAAAAGACATCTACCACTAGAATTAAGAGGTAAGGTGACAGGGGGTCCCCTTGTCTAAAGCCTCTTGATGGTTTAAATCTCGCTGAAGGGACCCCATTAATATTGATTATTTAGGATACAAACATAACACAATTTATGACATTAGAGAACCATTTTGTCCCAAATCCCAACCTGGATAGAACAGGTTTGAGAAAAGGCCATTCAACTATGTCATAAGATTTCATCATATAAAGTTTCATTTCCATGGTGCCACACTTGAATGAGGAGTGAGTTTTCATAGTGTGTAATAATTCGAAGGCAATGGAAGCCTTGTCCATAATAGATTTCTTTGGAATGAAAGAACTTTGGTTATCTGAAATAAGAAGCAAGAGGAAATTCCTAAGTCTGGCCACCATGATTTTGGAGAAAATTTTGTAAATCACATTACATAGGATGATTGGCCAAAACTCCAAGATTTTCTGAGGTAACTGGGATTTGGGGATAAGAGTAATAAACGTTTCATTCAGGTATTCAAGAAAAGCTCTTCCATCCCACACCTCCTTCAATAGGGCCACCACATCGGGCCCCAATATATGCCAAAATCTTTTAAAGAACAGAGCATGAAACCCATCAGGCCCCAGGGCCTTGGTAGAGTAAATAAGATGGAGGACCCCAAGCACTTCTTCCTCAGACAAATCACTTTCCAGGTACCGATTCATGTCCTCTGTAACCAACTTTGGGATGCATCCAATAGGCATGAGAGAGTGCTAATACTTTCTGCGGAATAGAGGTTTCTGAAAAAGTTCACGATAATGGAGTGAATGTCATTTATGTCGTGCACAACTCTTCCAATGGGGTCCTCTAGATGATCAATACGATTCTTCCTTCTCCTTGAAGATTCTTGTTGGTGAAAAAAGTTGGTGTTCTGATCACCATCTCTGATGTGGGACTCCCATGCCCGAATGAACCAAAAACTCTCTTTCTCTCTCAGAGATGCATTAAGAATCTTTTTTCCCCACAAAGATGTTCCTAAGGACATATTCACAACAAGGAGATGAGTGGAGTCGCTTTAATTGATTCTCTGCCTCCTTAATACGTCGGTCAAATTTACCAAACCAAGCTAAGATCCACTTCTAAATGCGAGACGCAATAGTGCTGAAGTTGGATATGATGCACTGATTCGATTCCTCCCAAGCCACTTGATCCACTTTTTTCACAATAACTATCTTGGAGCCACAATCTTTCAAAGTGGAAGGTTCACTCAGTTCCCCTCTGTTGCCCATGTAAGATTGTTGACAACATGATTGGGCAGTGGTCAGAGGAGATGGGAGGCAGGTGGATGATATAGAGGGCTTGGAAAAGAGAGGTCCACTCATCATTCCCAACAAATCTGTCTAACCATTCCACCAGGTCGTTCTCCATTGATCTACCCCGATGCCAGGTAAACGGTGAGCCAAAAAACGAGGTCATGAAGAGAGTTTGAAACAAGAGACATCCTAAAATCGTTCATCGCAACACCACTCCTCACATGCCCCCCCCCCCCTTCTTTTTAACTGGGAGATAGGATCTCGTTAAAATCCCCCCATCAAGAGAGGGCCAGGGAGGTAGTCCTGCAGTCACTTCAAAAGGGACCATGATCTATGTTTATCCTACCCACCTGGACACCCGTAGAACCCAACAAACGTCCAAGGAGGATCCCCTGGGCTGTCAATTGTCACCGCAATGGGGTTACTTAAGTAATTAGTGATCAAGAACCCAAGGTCCTCCTTCCACAAGAGGCAAAGTCCACCTGAGTGTCCATGTCGTCCAATGGGTAAGGCATTTTGGAACCTAATATTCCGGCCCATAAGGCCCTCATCCTTGCAATCCAACATTGTTTTGGATACAAAAACTACGTCAGGGTGAAATTTGGTCTAGTGATGGAGAAAGTGAATTGTTTGGGGATTGAAAAGCCCTCGATATTTCAAAAAGAAATCATTGCCCTAGGCGGGGCTAGGACACACCTACCACTGCGTCTGAAATATTAACAACCTGCCCTTCATCGACCACTTTACACCTCTTTGGCGGGATCTCAGTCATCTGAGATGCCTCCAAGCATTTTTATGGTCCTTGGGTTGTGAACTGGGGGGGATCCACACCCTTATCCCCACTAATCCTTCTTTTCCACGTCTGATGTTCTATAGTACATGTCAACGTGATCCCCGTCATGTCATCAACTGCCTGAGGGGTAGCACTGGGAGATACATCATCTGAACTGGGATCTGGGTCTGGTGGGTCGTTTCATAACTGTTGTACCCATGAGCCTGGGTATGGTAGTTTCTTTTTGTTTGGTTTCAACCTAGCAGATGGGGAGGCAATGGTCTTAAAAAAAGTTGTTGTTTGGTTTGGGGGGTAGTCGGCCCCTGCCCCTGACTCATGCGTTGTTCCCTCTGCTCGACCAAGGATCGTGGCCAGTCCAGATTCCTTCTTTCCACCCGTTTAACCACATGGCTGTCATCAGAAATATTTGGTAGCCCAAGAAATATTATATTATTATGAGTTGGTTCATCCCGCTTATTAAGAGCCTTCACATGTTTGACATGGTCCTGTTGTTTTTCATCTTCGGAAAAAAGGCCACCCTAGAGGTTGTTTCTCAAATCCAGGGGCCGTATAGCAAAAAAACATTTCCATTTCTATCCTCATTATTAACCTCACATGACATTTATTAGTGTCCGAGGCATCCACAAAAGAAACAAAAAAATGAAGATTTCAAAACTCAAAAGAAATCCAGACATCAGAGTCTTTAATTTTCAAAAACATTCTTCTCATAAGAGGATGTGAAACATCCATCAAATCACTGATTCACACAAAGGGTCCCAGTGAATTCGATCAGACTGGTCCCATTCCAAAAATGAAATGATGCATCCTCCAATCTCATGCATAACACGTTTTGTTCTACCATGAAAGGGGATTCCTCTAATTAGAATCTAGAAAAGTTAGCTAGATAGATTAACTAACTGTAAATTTTCTTTGCCTTTATGGTCCTCCATGAGTATGATTTGGTTATTAATGGACCATGGTCAACCTTTGAGGATTTTTAATTTATCTCCTTCATTGATGAATTCAATGACTAGGAGTCCCGCTTCAACTTCTCTTTTAGCAACGTTGTCCTCCAAACGCCAAATATTTTACAGAGTATTTTTCAGCACTCCCTGATTGGATGACCTTTTTCTAGGAATTTTCCAACAACAAGCAAGGAAAATCGCTGTGAGATAAACACATCTTCACTCTTCTGTACAACAATTAACGATTTTTCTTTATTAGTTAAGGAGATGTTCCTCCAGCATTTCATTAGGTCCATCTCCATTAAACAGAAAATGATAACTTCCCTCATCACCACAAAACCCTTTGCGAGCAATGTCCTATGAGGGAAAAACCTTTGTGGTAAAAGGAGTGTGTGGACCAAACAATGTGAACTAAGACCTTCATGACCTTGTGCGTGCAACAACCTCTACGCGCAAATCCCCCCGTAAGAAAAACTTATGCGTGAACAAGTCTCCACCGACCAAGACCATCGAGAGTAAACCTTCGCGATCCTACACTTTGCGAGAAAAATCTTTACATGAAAACACATAAATACAATACATTTGCATGTGAACACTTCACGATCCAATCCCTTCCCGGCCAATTCCTTCACGGACAAGACCTTCACGAGGAAACACTTTATGAGCAAACACCTCTTTCTGCAAGCACTTCACTATCCAAAACTTTCGCGTGAGAACACTTAACGATCCAAACCCTTTGAAGTTAAGTCCATTGCGGCCAAGACCACCGCGAGCGGACACTTCACGATCCAATCAAAAATATCTTCTATCAGGGACCTTCGCAAGTAGAAATGTACGGAAGCCAATTGAGGTTCAGAATCCAAACGTTGGTCAGAAGCCAACTGGAAACCACAACTGTTGATCGGAAAATTCTAGACTAAGATTAGAGACCTGAATCTATAGATCAATGGCCGTATGCAGAGGAACGGGAACTCATTCCCTTGATTAAGAACCTCACATCGTTGAGAAGAGGCCACAATCAGAAACTGCAGGTTGTAGATCGGAAACCTCAAGCATTAGATCGGAACTGAGAGCCGTAGATCGGGGAAAAGCAGTTGAGGAGAGGCCACAATCGAGGAAGAGCACCAACACACAAAATCAGATGCGTTGTTGAAGAAGACTGTAACAACGACGATGAATAATGGAAAGATGAGAAGAAGGATATACCGATGGGGAGGCACAACTGGGGAGGATCTGGGAGAACCGTCATAGATGCCTGTCTCTTGGAACTAGGGCTGCTGCTGCGTCCTCGGTGCTGCAGATTTCCCAAGAACCACCAAACCCTAGGATGACCTAGGAAGGGATGCTCTCTCAGCAAAAGATGAGGATTCAAAGCCTTATGGCTTCATCTTGAGGAAGATTTGGTCCCTGACCAATGGATTCGATGCATGAAAATTTTCTTTCATCAAAAGATATGGTAATTCAATGGCCCATCATTTGGCTCGTTTTTGGAAACATTGGGGTGATCATTGTTTGGTGAAATCGTTGCCTAATTGGCTTTGTAATCCTGGCTTCATTGATCAGTAATTTATCATTTCCTTCAAAAAAATACACATTATCAAACATAATTTTCTTATTTTAAGATCATAGTGTTTAACAAAAATCATGTAAATGATTCATTATATTTGATCTTAAGAAAATTATTTTCATAAAATATATGTAATTTTAATGATAAATATATTGCATGGACATACAATACTTATAATTATGAATGACATCCATGAAATTAATAAAATTTCATTCATAAAATTAAAATTTTAAAATTCATTAAAATTATCCCTAAAATCAGAAATTTTTACTATGTAATTCCCTTATAAGATCATATATGATTAAAAAATGGAAATTTTACAAAATAAATATCTCATTAAATGGAAATTATTAAAAATAAAATTCTAAAATCAATATTCTAGGTAAAATAGGGTTTTGAAAAAAATAGAAATCAAAATATTTTCCATTAAAATAAATATTGTTTCTAGACATCTTAAAACAAAAGTTTTCAATCCTATCACTTTACCTTTGGTTATATTATTCTATTGTACTCTTTTATGGATCACATTAACAAATACTCTAAGAATCCTCTTATCGATCTTCCTTTATTTGAATTTAGGATTTTCCAGAATATTCTCCCACTTACTATTACTATATATCATATGATTGAAACTAAATAAATATGTATACTAATAATAAAGGAATTAGAACATATCTTAATGTGGGTAGTTTAATATTTTTTAGAATATGTAAGAATTTATCATTAATTTTATGTAATGATTTATAATTAATTAATATTAATCATGAATTTGAGTAGTTCATAAATCATCAACCGAGTATGAGTAGAAAGGTTTTCTTTTGAAATACTCCATACTATATCCTAACACCAAATTAAATAATCCAAAGATATTATATAACATACTTTCCTTAAAACTCATGTCCTTTCTAAAATAATTTTTTCCTAGTATAACTTCATACAATTAAAATCCAGCTACATAATCCTCAAAAAGGTTTTATAACTTCAAAATTATCCCCAAATCATATCATACTAATCAACAATGTTTTATAGTCTGTAATATGATTAAAGTGTGACATCCCAATACCTGTACTCTATGTTTTGATGCTAAAAATCACCATCATTAAATTTCCATAAAGATACTGATCTGTTTGACCCAATTTTAGATATAAAAAACATAGAACATCAAAATTAAATATTTGATCACATATATACCCTAGAACCATTTTGTTTTAGAGTTTTTGAGGAATAATAAATCTTAATACACATCAATGTTCAAAAAAAATTCCATTAATTCTTATCTAGCTTCTCTGAAGATTCACTCTTAATATAAACAATTAAAAAATGATATTATTCAAATCACCATACATGTGAAAATAATTTTAAAAAATAGGTGAGAAAAATATTCTCATTAAGGGGTTCTAAAATAAATGTAAACTCATTTCCATTTTAAAATGGTAGTAAAATTTATTTGAAAATATTTCCTTTTATATTAAATATTTTGATATAAATTTAAAACAAATTTAAAAAACAAATTTTCCCAATAAATTAACTAAGGGGTTTCAAGATCTATATTAATTTATTCTTCTCAAAATATCAATTTATTTTTTTACAAAATATTTTTTCCAAATATGATATACTTTGAAATAAATCTATATTTAAGATTAGAAAATATGAAAACCATATATTTAAAATAATATGTATTTATGGAATTATAATTGTACCCAATCATATTTAATAAAACATTTGGTCCACTAGGAATATTGGTGGTATATGAATCACTAATAGGAAAATGGTCCCTTGATAATATGGGTTCAAATTGCATTAGCAATCATCACAAAAAATTCACATGTTCCAAATTTAAAATAATTTTTATTTTAATTCATTATTTTAACCTAAAAAATACACTAAAATAATATTTAAAAAACTTCATATTTGTATAATTTACTTTTAAGAAGTAAAATAATTACACATCTAAGAAAAAAAGTTTTCCTTAAATGAAAACCATTCCTTTCATTAATATTAATTTGTAATCCAAAAATTCATAGAAAATTTGTATAAAGTATAATTTGAAGTTGAAAATAATAAAATGATCATAATAACATATATAGAAAATTAATGTCAAATACATTGAATGGCACTAAAATACTTATAATCATGAATAAAATACTTGAAATTTAAATTAATTCATAATTAAAATGAAAATTTTATAATTAATAAAAATAAACCATAATATAATAAAACATTATAAAAATAATTCTATAATAAGGACTTATTAGATTAAAATTGGGAATTTTAAGAAGATAATATTCATTAAAAGAGAACTTCTGAATTTTAAAATTCTGAAATAAATCTATCCCACAAAGAGTTAATTCAAAATAGAGAAATAATAACAATTAACTATATAGTAAGGGTTTTATCTTGAAATCCTAAAAACTATGTTTAAAATAATATCCCCATCCATTTTATTCAATAAATAAGTTTTACACTTCAATGGATTACTTAAATATATAATCTAATAATCCTTTTATGTAACATCCCTTCTTCAAAGATAGTATTTCCATGAATATATTATCCCTTACTATTAATGTCTCTTTCAATACCGAGACAAAATAAATATTCATATTACTTATTAAGGAAGCATGAAATATTTCAAAAATTGATGTTTAATATTTTTACGAAGGTTATAAAAATATATCTCTAATTATATTTTTGTTTTTATAATTAATAAATAGAATGTTGGAATATGACTGGTTCATGAATCCTTCATCTTCTATGAGTAGAGGATATGATAAGATATATTTCCAAATGTTATCTATATAAAATAAAATTTCTAGGATCCCAAAAATATTTTAATATTCTTTTATTCCATTAAATATTCTATAAACTCTATACATGAAGCTTTCTAGACGGTTATGTTCTTAATATATTATCGATAACGTTAGGAAAATGATAAGGTCATACAAAGGGTTATATTTTATAAATATTAATATTTATGTTCGTTTAACATTTATTGTTCATATTTTTTATCATATAAAATTATATTATTATAACATTATATATATATATATATATATATTCTTAAATTTATCTAATAGTTTCACATGATAAATATAGTTGTGATGCATGTGGTATAAATTTGAGAGTGAATGATGACCTTTAAATAGAATTAATTTTACATTTATCTCGCCTTAAAACATAAAGGAAACCCATATTTGAGATGGAGATAAAATTTTTATTCACATATATCCTTACACAGGTAATAATATACCTTTATGTGAGCTAGGAGTACCCTATTTTAGGTGTTTCAAAATACATTCTACCAACATGTGAGGTCCTAATTACCTTTAATTGAGTTTTTAATACCCTCATATAGGCTTTTGTTCAATATTTGGACCCTTATGTGTGCCAAGGTTATATTTATTTAGCATGTTTGTTTTTTTAGAATGAATTAACATGAAGTGTTGTATACCCTCATGTAGCCTATTTTTTTTCTTATCTAACCTTTACATGAGGTGATGTGTTCCATAATGTAGTGATATTGTGTCTTTTATATGATCACATAGATAGGTATCTACCCTTATAAAACCATCAAATTTGTAGTGTTGTAGTTACATAGTTATATAGTGACCTTTATGTGAATTTGAATCTTGATATCTAGCCTTTGTGAGGTAATAAAACCCAAAATGAATTTTCCATAAAATCTAATGCTACTTATTACGTTTATGTAGAAATAATTAAAAAAAAATATTTTTAATAAGTAAATTAAGTAATTTTATATTTCAAATTCTATTAAAATTATTATAATCCCTAAATATATTCTATTTATATTATTAATATATTTATGATGTATCTTACACTAAATATTATTTATCAACATTAATATATTCACTTACCACAATGTTTCATGATAGTGATTATTATTAAAATTTACACTTATCATTTATTGTCATTTTTATAGCTTGTATAATAATTTAAAATAATTTTTTATAAATGTTATAAAAATTTATTTCGATAATATAAATTTAGAAATATTATTATTTACATAATCTTATAATTATATTAACTTATAATTTTATTTATGATAATGTCTTATTGTCTTAATATATAGTAAACTATAATTATAATTTTAATATACTTTCTTCAAATTAATATTTTAGAAAAAATATTATTAATATTATTCCATAAATATCATCTCACTATTATTAAATTCTTATATTCATTGTAAATATATTAATTAACTTTACAACTATAATGTTTAACTAAAACTAAAAGATTATACATATTGAATATCTGGATGTAACATTCTATCCCCATGAAAAAGATATACACTCACAATTTTAATTTCCAAAACAAATATCTAATTAAATTTATTAAATCTATTTTCATATAGAATTTTAATGAAATTAATACTTAATAATATTTTTCTTCAAAAATAAAATGTACTATCTTATAACATTGAAATAAAGAATCCAACATTTTCTGGAAGATTCCTTCCATAAAACTCATGGTATTTCTAAATGAAAATTTATATAATATACCTTCAATCAATTAAAATTTGATCTTCTAATCCTCAAAATGGTTTTTTATCGTCTATATTATTCTAAAACAATATCATCATAATATATAAACTCATCCAAACCCTACTCTAATACAAAATATATTATCCCATGATCCAAAATCACTGAATGTTTGTAAAAAAAACAACATCATTACACTTCTAAACTAAAACATATAAATGTTTCCCTATTTAACCTATCAGAAACATAAAAAATCAAAAGGAAATATTTAATTCTATATATAACAAAGGAATTTTTAGGTATAGAGTTTTATAGAATTATGAACTCTTAATGAATATTAGGTTATAACAAATTACACAAACTTTTATCTTGCTCACTAAAGATAGAATCTTAATCATGACTAGACATCTTTAATGTTATACTAATCACTATCCCCTTGAATATCAATATAAATCATAAGGAGAGAACAATATTTATCAGTATGTTGTGGCGTCCTGGACCCAGTTCACTCCTGAGTTACCGAACATGGTTGTCCACTTGGCCTCATGCGCACCTACCCATACAATAAAGGCTACTAACTTGGAATGTGGGCCTAGGGTGTGTTTATGGGGAGAAAATTCCCTCAAATTATGGTAAAGAACAACAATATGCAGAATAAATGAAATGTGTAAGAATAATAATAAGGAATAAGGACATGAAAACAAGCATAAAAATAAAATTAGCATCATAATATATTGATAGAATCATATACAAAAGATGATGGAATTTCTATGCAAAAATTTAAAACATGCATATATGGTAGTAGGATGACAGTACATTACATGATATTAAAAAGAATCAAAAAAGGTAAATAACTATCCAAGAATATTAATAACTGGATCAGTCATCTACAACAAATATCTCATCCTTAAAAATAATTCAAGTATCTAATTTGAGACACTTCCCTTTTTCCACACCTGTAGTCTTATAATCTTCCAAGGTAAAAATGATGACTTAGAGAGGGTGTGAGATAAATTCAATAGTCCACCACCAACAGTTTATATACAAATCCTTTATGTCACAAAATATTATAATAGTGTGCAGTTATATGAAATTAAATATGTGAGAGAATAAATAACCCATACATGCTTTAGTCTTAGATGATCCCTAAATGTGTGGTCATTTAATTATTAGGCAGGGATTAAGAATGATAAAATAATTTAAATTATAGAGTAATGTAAATGATAATAATATAATAGGATCCAAGGTGAAATCAAAAGATCATTGATCATAAGGGTCAAACCAACTCATACTGGTAACCCATGATGTTTGTTTACAATGGTATGAGTGTAATCTAATAAGATACCCAAGGAATTCCTATGTAAATGTTTCCAACATTTTACTTAAAGAGAATCCATGGTAGTCCTAGGAAAAGCATTACTGAACTAATTATGGTTAATCCATGATGCCACATGTCTATATATTTCAAGCGAATTCCAAAAAATGTATCCAAGGAATTATAATATCTGGAAAAGGTTCAATTGAATCGTCCTTAAAACACTAATAAATTAAAATAATAATAATAAGGACCAAATTTTGTGTCCAGTATCTCTTACAGAAGTTATCTCAGTGAATCGGAATTGTATTCTCTATGTTCTCAAGGCATTACCTCAAGAGATTAATGTGGTATGAAGTCTGTACATTTTTATAAAGTTAAACATTATATGTATGTAGTAATAACCTTATACACATTTAATTAATATACATATTTCATCATATTCCCTATAATACTCATGATAATTTTAATTACATTTATTCATTCAATTAAATTTACTCATAGATGACATGGTGAAATAAAGACATTCAAGCAATTAACAATTAAATTAACTTTTCCCTAGACAAGTTATATATATATATATTTTCTATTTAATAATTTAATGATTCATATATTAAGATTAGATAATTACCTTTCCAAAGGTCAAGTTATGTAAACTCAAACGGTGTCTTTGGTAAACTCATCCTGGGTAACTAAAGTCATAATAGAGAATTAACCATACTTTTAGGGATCAACCTTGATTTATAGGCCTTAAATGATTTCAAGATGTTTCGATAAGACTTTATAATATAATCCAAATTATTTAAATTAAATTATAATAAATTTAGTAGAAAAAACAAATGTGACAGGAGTTAAAATAATGAAAATAGTTTATATATACAAGTGAATTTGGGGGGAAATTCATAGACCACACAAATTACAGTTTTAGTAGTTGATTAATCTTATATCAGCCCATAGATTTTCCTAGATGAGAAGAATATATAATAACAGATTAACACCCTAAAAATTTGGAATTTTAGTTCACACAGAAATAACATCATCGATATGAAAATTAATGATGAATGGATAATAATGAATGGAGATCTTACTAGTTTCTATCCAATATGATAAAAAATATTTATTGGTACGTTAAATAGAGAAGATGTCAATGAACCAAGGTTAGGTCATGAAAGGAGCATATAATGAGAGGAGTGGGGTGGGTTGTATCTATGAGATAAAGAAAAGAAAAAAGTGGGGAGGGGTTATAAAGAGAGAGGGCGAAAAAGGTAAAATTATCCAATTTTTAATAGGTAAATTTTTTGATCGTAGGTTTGAAAAAACATGAAAAAATCATGTGTGCGATCCTATATAAGTAATACAGTCTACATGGTTTGTGGATATTTGTTTATCTAACCATTGTCTATACATAAACCCCCATCTATAGAGCCATATTGCACCCCCAGGGTTTTTTCTAACCATGTTGACTGGGGGGCTTCGTTTATACTAAAATTACAACCCAGTTTTTTATTTATAGAGGTAGATATCTAGGCTCTGAACAATGTTTGGATTCTCCAAAGCACATTAATAATCCATTCAGAGGATTTATAAGGATTAAATTATGTATTGAAACTATAAACTAAATGTTTTATACCTTGATAAAAATTAGGTTCGTATAGTGTTCCCCTTTAATGTAACTAGCCCATGAGTTTCCATTCCAAGGGTGGTAGAACATCATCTGAGAATAACTCCGACCTCTGACCAAGTTTGTTGGCCTCCCACTCGCAAGTCTCATCTAGTACAAAATCTTGCTAACATAACTCCCAAACAAGAGGGACAAACCTTCCACATAGATCCTTCATGATATAGTAAGTGATGTGGATGTGATTCACCTCAAAAAAATCATTAGGATCCCATTTTAAATCCTCAGGATCAAAATTATATTATTGGTCATCATGGTAATAGTGAATCAATGTAATGTGGAAAAGATCATGCATAAAAATATTCCTATTAAGTAATGGAAACTAATAGGATTCCATCATGTCTCTATACAATATTTCAAAATGTGTGAAAAATGAGGCAACAAAATCTGGTACCTCTGTATAAAAATATGCCTATGCCTTGGTGATACACATAATAAAACAAGATCCTAGAACTGGAACTCCAAATGTCATCAATGATGATCAGAATATGATTTCTATCTAGAATAATTAGTACCCATATTCATTCTAATCAAATGCCCTTACACTTAAGTATCCATCATGTGATTAGGGCATAGTACCCCGACCTACCATACTTTTAGCCATCCTAGAGGGGAAAAATGAACTACCACATCAGGCCTCATACAAAGCCATCATGAATTGATGAATGAATTATTTTATTTAAGGAAACATTATAAGGGGAATATGTTTTCCCCAAGTAACCTTGAAATTGGGGAAACATGCCCAAATCATGTCCTCCAACATATATATAGTCCATTCTAATTGGCCATCAATCTAAGGTTGAAAATCTATTCTCAAAATCACCTGTGTATCGAAATATTTATATAATACTTTCTAGAACCTCAAGGTGAAATGAACATCCCTCTATGAATGATATTACTTGGGTCCCCATGTCTGTGTATAATATGAAAGACATACAACCTTCCTAGATAATCAAATGGAAAATTATTTCCAATAGAAAGAAATTTTTCTACCATTTTCAGAAAATCCATGACTACCCAAATCACATTTCTACCTCAAATTGACTTCAAAAATATTGACACAAAGCACATCCCATGATCATACCATTTCTATTATGAAACTAATATGTTTTTTAACATGACATTTTTCCACTAGTTTTCCACCTGCAGGAACTGATAGGTGGAATGAATTGTGATAAAAACAACAATATGATGCTTTATCATGGAGAAACAATATTGTAGGCAATAGTCACGATAAATCTTGGAGAATAACTAAGTCCACTTCCTATAGTGACCCAGCCCCGGATAGCCCGAATCCGATGTCTACTACTAAATACATTGTTATGATTACAATGAATCAAACCTGGAAGGACCAACCAGTTTAGTAGTATTTGTAAATCAAATACAAAAATGATTATTTCATTACAAATCAATACAATGATTACACAATCATTTTCTTCTTCTTTTTAAATAAATATCATCAAAGCTAACCCAAATACACCTAGTAAAATCTATTAATATCAATCAGATTAAGCTTCATTGATTCTTCGAGAAATAAACATAATAAGGGTTAACTGAAAATCTTAGTAAGAGAAACATATAGTGGAATAAATAATGAATCAAAGAGGATAGTCAATATGGAAAGGTGAATAACTGAACTCACATGGAATGTAATAAATAAACCAAATGGAAGTACGTAATAAATATAGAAATCTAATACCTGGAAGCAGAAGCCATTAAGATAACTAGATAAAGAAAATCAAATATAGTAACGTACGAAATGAAAACACATTCAATTTATTCAATGATATAAAAAAGAAATATATCCATAGATATGCTGATTCATTACCTCATGGATGAAAAATAGGTGAATCCTAAAAATTAAATTAATCTATTGATATGTTGATGAAAAATATCATGGATTAATAATATCAAAATATAAATAAAGGAAATGACAAAATATTGGATGCCATGTTTTGTATGTACATGGTACCTTTACCATAAAGACCTTTCATATGATGATTTATGTAATGTAGGGTAAAAACCCATCCACGGTGTCTATCCAAATTACTTGTCCCATGAGAATAATAATTCATTAAGGGGATATCTATATCCAAGCCCCACCATTATTATACCATTCCAAAAAATACCTCCTCTACTAAATAATTGATTTAAAAATGAACATGATCAAATTTCTGTATGGAGCTATAGATACGTATTTATCAATATTAATCCAGATAGTAAAATAATTATCAAAGTAGGAAACTTATGTAAACTGGTATACGATTTATGCAATAGTAATACCTCTAAAAATGAAATGTAATTTTTTTGGAAAACAAATGTTCAATTATCATAAGAGATTGTATATTTAAAGGGGACTAATAAAAAATCAAGGAATTGAATGTGAATATTATCCTTGTACAGATAAATCATATATAATCTTTCGAATGATTAAGTATGGTATCAGTAAAACATCTCCCATGAAGAGTAAAAATAGAGGGTTGTTGTCGATGATGAAATAAAAGAATAGAATTTAAAAATATTCTTTAGGAAAATATGCATTTCATTTGAAAATGATTTTGAAAATATGTTTACCTTAATATAAACCTTTTGAAAAGGATGTTTCAAATAAATGATAGGGGATGAATCCTTACATGTTTTACGAGGTAAAATTAATATTTCTTTTGTTTGAAATTTTTTTAGAAATGAATCCGTAAGAATGAGACAAGAAAAATCCATTGAAATAGTTGTAAAATACTAAAAGGTTAAAAAATTATTTACAAAATAATTTTAGAAACATTTGTAAAAACATTTTATGAAAACATGGTTTTTAGAATAAAACAATTTCTCTAACTAAAAAGAGATATAATTTCAGGTTTTCTTAAAGAAAATTATAAAACACATGAGTGTGTAAGAGGGGAAAAACTGTACTATTACATGAAAATGGTCCTAAATAAATTATTAAGAATTAAATGGATATATTGAAAAATGGTTTTATAATTTCCATGAATGGGAATTCCATTGAAATATCATTAATGTTATTGTGGAGGGAAATAACCATTAAACATCCCAAAGTGTCCTATACTACAGCGACATATTTTAAAACATAATTCTCATGAATTAATAACGTTATAATAATTTTTCAAAATAATATGTGAGTATGGATATTAAATATATATCATGGTAATGTATGTATGTACACTATTTAAATATTTTAGGTGCATAATAATAATTAAGCCTCAATGAAATATAAATTGAGATGAAAATCCCTTACCGATGTGGTAACAAATGAATTAGAAAAACAAAAATTATTAATAATTGAATAAAACATTTTAAAACCATAAAGATAAAATAATTCATTATATTATATTTCAATGTGGATTTATGAACAACATATATAAGAAATTAGGTGAACAAAAATGAAGTTTGCATTATAGAATGAAAACGAGACAAGAATATCTTACCTTAACCTTACTTTTGTCGTGGGGTCTTTAACATCCTATATATTTGATTAAAGTATAGTAATTTTTAATAACATATCCATAATAATGTTTATAATATCATATATTAACCTATTACAATATTTTATTACCCATTTGTTAACAACCGTCTATTATTTTGACTATTTCTGGTGTTAATTGCCAAGTTTTTCGAGTAATCTTTAACATGTTATTTCTTGTTCTTATAAAATATATCATGGGTTCATAATATCCTTATTTTAAACCATGAATAAATTATCTTATAAATTCCTTACATATTTATTTATAATGGTTTATAATATTTGGAGATTAGACAAAAAGTGCAATGTTCATGGAGACGGTAGGTCGTACGTACGCATGCACTATACTTTCATTTCTTTTTGGAATTAAAATAATTAAAAATTAGTGAGACAAATTTATATTCTAATAAAATTATTATATTATATATATATCTGTTTATTAATAAAATCATTTATATGTTACATGTATTACATGAATGGATCATATCGCTTTATGGGTGCGGTAGTCCACATTTCCTCAAATGAAATTATCATATTACCCAACTCGGATAGCATAAAGGTAAGTTATAAATAAAAAATACAGAAGAATGAGACATCATAAATAAAATATATATCATATATAAATATATTTTCAAAAATAATGGCCAATTTATGTGCTTATAATGGATGTATGAACAATCATCATTTCATGAGACAGTAGTCCGTCGTCGACATAAACATTATGTTCATTACCAATCAAATGGTGTTTTGTATAATTTTAGGTTTACATTTCCTTATTAAAAAATCCTTGTATATTTTTGATAATTTTCTTTCATAAAATATCATAATAATTTGATTATAGGGGTTAGATAATAGAAATGAACCTAGAGAGATTTAGAAAAAGCATTATCTTTTAATCGAGTAACATCTTTTGGTTTGAACCAAAAGGCTTTGTTGGAAGGGTTTCTTCAAATAGTAATTATTATAGGTCTAGGATAGGAAATAAAAGAGACTATTGGGTTAGTTATTTTCCTAACTTAAGAGGTTTGAGAGGTGTGAGGAATGTGTAGAGGTTGCAAACTTTATAGGGAAGGAAAAATAAGCACTATGTATTCTTGAAAAGATGTTAGGTGTACATATGTTAATTCCTAATAAAATTCATAAAAAACCCCAAAACTCATGAATGAAAGTTTCATGGACTAATTATGTCTATAAATTTTGTATTGAACAAGTGTCTAGGTCATTTGGGTCCTTAAACATAGTGTTTTAGTCCATTTTAAGACTAATTTCACATTAATCACTGAAGTTAATTTTAATCACTTCCACTAATCAATTTTGTAAAAACATATGTTGATATTATTATACAGAACATATTAGCTACATTATAATGGTGTATGTATGATTCTAAAAATTTAAATAACAGAAGCTGTGAAGTTATGATTAATTCCAATCTCACAAAGAGACGAATTAACTAGTTTTAGTAGCAAAATATTCAACAGATTGTTATGTTTTTATGATCAATTTAAACATTATATTGATTATAATGAACTAAATGGTATTATTAGATATATAATTTATCCAATTTTACTTTTATAAAAATTATAATATATTATAATATTCATAATTATTTAAATGTAAAAGAATTGTTTAACTAAAACACAGTTTTATCACTGTTCACTAAAAATGATGTTTCTCGAAAAAATAAAAAACATTCTCCCTATGATAATTTCACCATTATTATTTAAAAAATAAATATTATTTTATCATGTTAAACTTATAAAAGATTATAAATTGATATTTAAATTATGTTTTCCATTAAAAGGTGGTAAAAATGTCATATTAAATATATAGGTTTTTATGTGAAATATTAGATTTTCTCTTATCTAATGCTTTCCAAATCTATTGGATAAATATAAAATATATTTGATTTAATATGTAAAATATTTATTACATTAATATCACTAACTATTTTAAATTAATAAAATCTATTAGGGTAAAACATCTTTTTGAGAAAAAAAAATTTTTTCTACAAAAATATGCTTTTAATATACAATTGGTTCTTATATCCAATTGAAATTTTTTGGAACCATTTTGTTAATTTTATAAGGAATATATTATCATATGTTATTTAATAATATTCATAATTAAATGCTTATATCTTATTATTATAAATAATAATGTTTGAATTATAAATTGGTTCCCAAAAAGACTTGGTATTGTGTATAACACAAGCCATCGATGAAAGTCTCTTTTGCATGTAACACAACCTAATGAGGAAGTAAATTGTTATGTATGATGTATGCTAACTTATGTTCATGTTAATTGGAAGATCAGTCATTGTTTCATGTGTTGAAATATGCAGAATATATTTTAAATAGTAAATATATTATAAAGTATATGGACATTATATTCTATTACACGTTTATGGTCGTGTGTCATACACGTTATCGAATATAGAGTTCCTGATTTAGTTTTTTGGAGCATCACATTCTCCCCAACTTTTAAAATTTCTTCCACACAATTTATAATTAATCATGTTGATATATGGTTTGATACTTCCCACGTTTGAAATGACACATCGTGAGAATGTTTCAAAAGTATTTTTCTATAAAAAAGATATTTGAACGTATAAATGCCACATGATATATTGTGTACATGTATAAGAAAATCAGTGGAATGTAGTAACACATACTTAGAAGAAAGAATATAAGTATTTATAGGGATTTAATGATGTCATTAATAAAAAACAATTGAATTATAAATGGATTGGTGAGGACCTCAAAGATATAAATCATTGATGATTTAGAAGGCCATCGGTTCAGCAAAAATTTTGTTACATTTGGAAAACAATTTTTTTTCAAAGTCATTTACTAATGCAGGGTAATTAATTTACTAACCATGAATATAACAAAATATTCATACATGATAGGTTTTAATATCATATGAATCATCGTAACATTTTATTGTTGTTTGATCAAATTCTAATTCATCCCTTTACTACCAAAAAATTAATTACCAACATCATATATTTTTTTAATGACAAAAGAACAAAAAGAAACTTTTAAGGGATTGTAAGGCCTATAAAAGAGTGACATGTATTACTATTTTCATTTAAATATCATAAAAAATAAATATGGGTAATAAATTAATTTCTAATCCTTAAAAGTGTTAGTACATGTTCATCATTAATAAATATTCGTTAAATTATTTAACAAAAAAAATAAAAATTATCAAGGACATTACATAGGTCTATGATTGGCATGAAACCATTATCGTCTTTCCGTCATGGGTTCAAGACCCACGACATGGTCATATTTTATTTGTTATCACCTAGATTATAGGTTTTATTTCTCTAAAATCATATTAATATAAATTCTAACTTATATATAATCGATATACTTGAATTAGGTCAATCACTTAATAGAATTTTAACTAAGGATTTCTATACAACCTCAATAAATAAATACTTTATCCAATTATTTTCACATAGATCATTCGATGGTCTATAATTTATCCTCTAGGAGAGGGAATTTACTTGGGTAATGTCTAGGTTCCCCATATTTATGGAAATGAACTATAAATGATATCATAGGATGAACTTTATTTCCCTCAATTATAATCTTCCTTTTTCCGTTGAAATTCTTTGATTTATTTCCATATTTCTCAAATATAAAGCCTTTACTCGTTCTATTAATAAAGTTTACTATGTGTATCCCTCCACACTTAACTCCAAATTAAATTTATATTATTTTGCCATTTTAAGGAAAATGGAAAAACCAGAGTACACAACCAGGATATCACTACGTGATGAAAGAGCGAACAAAATGGTTAAAAACAAGGCTAATATTTCTTGACTCAGCTACTTTGTAGAGCTCCCAGTGCAGCATACCAACCTGGACGTTAGGATCCTCTCTGATAAGCTCTTCAAGGTGGGTAATCATCCTCTCTATAGTCTAAATAAATTCCTCTGAAATGATTTTATTCTTATTGAACCATCGGGCCAGAATTCGATCTTGTTTATCTAACCACACTTCTTGCTCCTATGTGGCATCAACTTGCAGAATCCTTTCATTAATTCCATTGAGCTCCTCTTCTGAAACATTTGGACGTATGGATTGCTCAATCATTTCTTCCTTGGAGTGAAAGATAAGTTTCAAGCACTCTCCATTCTATTCTTCTTTGTCACTTGTATTTCTATTTGGTTCTTATCTTTCCCCTTTCCGAAGGGCTATGCTTACTTTGTTCTTTACGATCTTGGCCGACCTGATTTCCATTGGTTTTGACTGGTGAGAATAATCTTTGAAACCCTTAGTCTTTTTCCCCTGGACCACAATACATTTCCCCGAATCTCTAGCAACCTTTTTCCCCTTCTTCTGCCGGGGGCTGTGAGGGCATTTTCCTTTATATAGTTCCATGCTATCTATTGAAGGGATACTATAGCTATAATCACATGAATAATCATCCTCCGGAGACAATAGAGGTTCAAGAACTTCCAATCCAACAAAGAGGTTCCCCAGATTTAACTGCGTGCCTTTATTGTGAAGCTTCGGCTTACAATGTGGATTCTCCAGATCTGCCTTATTCTTCATGAAATTCTCCTTCCCCCCAGACCTAGCCTTGAGATGAATATCCCCGAGGGTGTTAGGATCTAATGGCCTCAATATATTCACATTGGACAACTTCTCTTGTCCGCTGGAAGATGTTACAGTAGACAAGAATTATTTCCCCTAAACCAAGGCTGATCTTGTGGATTGTTCATATCCACGACCCATGAATTGCTTATTGATGTCCACCCAGCCTCTCCTAAGAGAGTCACCGGGACCTTGATCCTCACTTCCCTCACCTTCCTTGGCCAGGATGGGTGAGACAGGAGGATTCCCCGCATCCACTACTAAGGACTTCTCCACGCCATCTCCCTTAACACCCAAATCTTGCAACAACCTACCAAAAACATCAGTAACACTCGGGCCTACCTCATTGTGTTGCCCAGACTTCACAACCCTCACAGAACTCCAGGGATGCCACTTCTTCTTCTCCTCCCGGGAACTGGCCTCCGCAGTAGGATAATTATGGATCTCAACCGGTGCCATCGCTCCTAAAACCTACCCACGCGCCACCTCATGATCACCTAAAGCCACACTAGCACGTGACTGATCTTCCACCACTGGAACCACCAGCACCTCCGAATACATATCACGATTCAAGTGGCGACATCCTGAAGCCACATGGATGAGCATCCTGCATCCCGTACAAAATGCGGGCCAAGAATCAAACACCACCCGCTGCTTCCATCACAGTTCTTCTCCAACCGAAATCCACAGCCACTCGGTTGGGGGTTTTGAAACATCAACCTCAATACAAGCGCAGGGAAAAATGGGGTGACATACCGAAGAAGTGCTATAATGTGAACATAGATACCATCCAATCAAATTCCCATTCATAAATATGATAGATGGATTCTGGAAAGGAAGAGAAAAATCTGGAAAACAAACCCAATCCGCGGCCGGAGGCGGATCGCGATTCATGTTGAAATCGAACGACCATCGTAGGAGGAAAAAACCGTCCCCATCAAACACCCGTAGAGTGTTAGACCATGCGATGACCAAATCCTACTCTGTTGTGAAGCGAATCATCAATTGGCACCGGTGGATCAAACCCACCACCGCTCGATTTTAAAGACACCATTTTCCGAAGACGAAACGGTCAAAGGCATCGACCGAGGGACGAAGACCTCTGAAACAAGCCCCCAGCATTGATCTGTGTAGATCCGAAGCAGCGTTGAACTCCTTAAGAGAAATCGCGAGCTGAGGAGATCCTTTATGGAGGTCGGGAACCTTAGGGCTAAGCAGAATCTCCGAAAAGGGGGGAAGGAAAGCTGGTGTAACACCCAAAGATTTTATGAGATATATTATTTTTAATTTCTTTGAAATTCTATTATACACTACACTAATATTAGCTTGTATTATACGCAACACTGTATTTTCTTGTAGTATACCTAACACTATTCTTGGATCGTGTTACACAGAATTTCAAGTTTGCAACATTGATTCAATATATATATATGTATATATCTATATATTCAATGTATAAATGAAATATGGTTGGATTATATTATACAAAACAACAAAGAAGTCTTGCACTACACGCAACCCTCACTTGGCTTGCATTACACGCAATCGCGACCTTCCTCGATAGCGTGTGTTGTATGCAATTCCGGGTTTCACTAAACAACGATATATGGTTATAATATTATCAGGAACTAGCCGTTATGAATAGTATTAACTACATTTTGAATTTTATAACATTATTATTCATCTTTCATATTTTCTAGAACATGGTATGAGAACAAAATAAATTTTTCGTGTAAAATAAGTATTTTTCAAAATATGCAGTTTTCCCTCCTTTTGATGGAACACCCACTATAAATCTATATTTTGACATGTTTATAAGTTCAATTTGACAAAATAAAGTTCTTCTTTTGAATCAGGATATAGAATTTTACTTTGGATAATTTTTCATATTATTCTGATAACTTTCAAATTTTAATGAATAGTAAAAACACACTATATTTTAATTAAAAACAACTTTTTTCATCGTAATAATTTATATGGTTAAATTATAATATTGAATGGTTTTAAAGTATGAATTGAATATATTTTTACCATTTAATATAATTTATGTAATTAGCATTGATTTTACCTTGAATTCGTAGGATAAATCAATTCAATCTTTTGTAGTGTTTAAAACAAAAACCAGTTTTCTTTCGACAACGGGATTAATTTTAAATTAATTATTGCAACTTATGTGTTTTGAATTTTGAAAAATGGATTCCATATTTGAAATCAGTGGGTCCAAATTATGTTAATAGTTTACATTTTTATTTTTGGGCATTATGAATAGTAACTACCGTAAATTTTATTTATCATAGTTAAAGGTAAATCAGGTAATTAAGGGTAAATATAAGATTATAAAATTAACCTAACACCTGAAAAAATCCCATTGGATGAATAAAAGTCGACCCATATCAACTAAGGGTCGGATTAGATTCATTTTATGGACTTTTGACCATGAAAATAATTTAATTATTATTAAAACCAAAGAATGTGACAACATGTCACCCTCTTAAATATTATAAGTACAATAATTTTAAGTTAGTGATAAACTTTATGAAACTTCAAACATGAATATTATCCTTAAATCTAACAAAATTATCTACATCGTGAAAATTTATTTAGAATTATTAGGGATTAAATAATTATCATTAATTGTGACACAATAGTGATACAGAAATTGTTAATCTAGTGAAAAATAAAGAATATTGTTTTTATTAAACTAATAGTGACCATAAAAGGCACAAAACCCTAACAAAAAATTATTGGTCATGTAAATTTAGACCATAATAATCCAATGGTTGAATATTTGTCCATGTTGAGCCTTATAAAAGCGATTATGACACTTATATTATTTTTATATTAAATGATACCAAAGTTGACACCTTCATAATTTAATAAATATAACGATTTAAATAATATGATTATAAGATGATAAATTCGAGTAAAAGTATTATTGTGAAATTTGATAGATTTATATTTATCATAGTATTTTATTTTTAATTTTTATGAAACAAATATGAATATTAAATAATTATACAAAAATGTTGTAGTAAATATTTCATTAAGAGATAAACCAAATAAATGGTTTTACAAATAATAAAATAAATATTATATGGACTATTTAATGTGATCCAATAATTTTCTAGATACATATGACCTTTTATGAATCTATTAATGATTTTAGTTTGAACATATATTCGTTATATAGTTTATTTAAATTCAAATAAATGAATAGTGTAAAAATTGACACTATTGTTATTTTATAAAAATAACATATTATAAAATTGTTTAAAAATCCCAAAAATATATAAAAATTATAAAGTTTAATTTATATGGTCTAAAATGTTATAAATTATCCAATTATGGAAAATTCACAACAAATAAGTATTTATTTGTTATAATATAAAATTTAGAATGTTATTACCACAAATAAAATTAAATTGATTAAGTAAGGATAAATAAAGTTGATAATGTTTACAATAATTTCCTAACATGTCTAAATTTTATTGGTTGATGATATTACAACCCTATCTCTTATAATATTCTAATATGAGTCATTTTTTGGAGGTTTTTATGTGGGGTAAGATTTATTATAAATTAATATTTTTAAGATTTCCAAAGGTGCCCCTCTCCTCCCTTATAAAAGGGAACCCCCTCACTCTTTTCCTCACACCAATTTTAGCGTTCAAGCTCGGCCAACCCCAGAAAAATTATCTTCTCCACTTTCCGAGAAACACCATATAGGTCCTAGTATTCTTCAAAGACCAATTTTAGTGCCCTAAGAGGAGGTCTCAAAGAGGCGCTTCAAAGAAGAGGTAATGCCTGTTACCGATTTCTTCATCTTTATTTCTTCTTATAATTCTTCTTATTCAGTTGTTTCATTATGAAGTAAAAATATCAGTATCACTAATATAATGATATGTTATTATAATTATGAAACAAACCTATTTAACCATCTATCCATCCTACGGAAAATGAAATCACCGCGCGTGCGTACGTACGGAATACCGTCTCCACGCCGTGGTGTAATCTATTTTCCAACAACACCTTACTTGGATGGGTATAATGGTGTCAATAAATAACTATATATGATTATTTTAACGTAATAATGATTCTGAAATATTATACATGCACTTCGATACAACTACACGATCATGAGAATGTTATCATCGCTCGTGCGTACGTACGGCCTACCGTCTCCACAATGCGATGAGATCCATTCTCAATGTTAACGAATCATGAATGATAATAAAGTATATATACTGAATAATAATGAAATATATAACATAATAATGATACTGGATTTATGTATATATGTATGCCCTCTACTTAATTCAATTCAATTCAATAAGGAAACAAAAACAACATTAATGTGTACGTACGAACTAACGACTCCATGAACGGTGTATTTCTTTCAATTTATCAATCTATTATATATATGTATATTCTGTATATATTATATATAAATCTTGAATTATATTCTGGAATTATGTAATCATGATCTATGTAATCATATGAATAATTACAAGTCAAAACACAGACAACAAATGAAACAATTTTACCCAAAACGCTCTTTAACATGGAATTTACAAAAGAACGGGTAATATAAAGTCATAAGTGAACCATATATGATATCATAACAATGAATATGATTCTGTAACAAGTCAATGACATTATTTAAATCATTATATAGGAGGTTAAGATACGTACGAATCATATCAGACCTAAGGTAAGGGATATTTATTCCAATCTCATTTTTATCCGAGATTGTTTACTCGTAAGTATTTACTGGGGGTTTTGTTAATTATCCCTGTCCATATGCTCTCAAAATGTTTTCATAAAATTTTTACGTTCTTTCCATGTTTGTTTAAGACATTTTTACCCTTTTCTTACTTTTACCACATCGTATGGAAGTAATCTTTCTTTTGTTTACGTTACAAGGTACTTTTTGACTTTTTCGACAAAAGTACAAGGAGAATGTTTTTTTAACTTATACAGAATGAAATGATTTTTACGGTTTTATAAAGCCTTATTTTCATGAAACTTACTCTAAAAGGATTTCATGACTATTTTTAAAAAATCACTTTCTTTAAAAATTGCATGACGTTTTGTGAAAAGAAATTGATTTTGAAGAAAAAAGGATATTTTCCTCAAGAATTCATTTCAAGTGTTTTATCAAAACCATTTTTCCATCTAAGATGACATTATTTCATATGTGTATGTTTCACGTATAATGTATCTATGATTTACATGATTTCACTTTTCTTATTATGAAATGATATCCATTTCTTTTATATGGATTATGTGATGATGGGATTATGTTTATGAAACCCATTTTATTTGTTGGGTTATTATGAATGATGTATGTTTATTTTGTGGCACAAGTAAGAATGATTTAATTATGAGATGGGTGGGACCTATATCTCCCTCCAATTAATTGGGTAAAGATTTATATCTCATGAGATAGACATGGCTAGAACGACAATAAAACCATTTCAGTAATACAGGATTGGAACGAGGAGTGATCTCGATTCAGAAAGGGACATTGTCCACTAAAATGGTCGTGGAAGCAATGCCTTGGCTACTATGGAAATCATAACATGTGCTTAATGGTTCCCACAATTACAAGTTTTACTCCCATGCTATTTTATCATGCTTAATGTTTCTTTATGATCTATGCCTTACGTACTTCTATGTTTTATGTCATTTCTCAAGATTTTGATGTTTAAACCTTATGGTCATGTTTTTAAGTTCTAATGTATATGATTTGTTTTATTTTATCCTTGCTTACCCTTACTGAGCATTTGAGCTCACCCTTTATATATTTTCTTTTCCCCAGGATATAAAGAAAAGTTTTATGTAAGAAAATAAAAGGGGAAGATCTTTATGGGAGATGTTGAAGATCTATCACCACGATTAGAAGATTACGTTCCAAGTTTCCAAAGACACTACACTATTATGGTCCTTGAGTGTTGGTTCTTATTATGTATTAAGTTTTCCGAAAAAGTAATGTAATGTTCGTGTACGTCAAGCTTTGGGTCTCTACATTTGGTATCAAAGGAAAAGTTTTGTCAACCTTGGGAAACTAGGATGCGAAAACTTTAGTGAGACCCCTAGAGATATTTCTAAGGTATGTCTAGGGATGTCCCTAAGGATAAGTATAAATATAGGATATAGTCCTAGAACTACTATAATTATCTTAGAATTAAACCTAACATGTTTGATATTGATTGTACACCCCATTTATTATGTTGTTTTCCCTAGCAAGATTTTTGCCTATCACACAATTCTTTTTGGGTTTTATACGATGGATGGAACCCGAAGGAACCGTTTTGATCAATGTAATAGACAATGCAATTATTTTCCTACTGAAAAAACCAATGTTATGGGAGATGGAGTGAAAAATATTATTTCTATAATTACAAAAGCAATGAATCATTCAGGACTTCAAAATGAGCAGAGAAAGGAGCAACATTCTGTTGAATCCTTCATAATGCTGCGTCCACCTTCATTCAGCGGGTCTTCTGATCCCTTAGTGGCTGAACAATGGATCAGTACTACTGAAAAGATATTTTCAGTTCTAAAATGTTTTGAGCATGATAAAGTCATCTTAGCAGTATATCGTTTGGAAGGTGATGCTGATAAATGGTGGAATCTTATCAAGAATACGAGGCAAAGAGATGAAATTGAGTCCATGGAATGGGATGAGTTCAAGAACTTGTTTTTCAGTAAGTACTTCCCTCATATTATTCGTACATTGATGGAAAAGAAATTTCTTGAGATTAAGAAGAATGATGATGAATCATTTGGTATATACGAAGTGAATTTTACAAGACTTGCAAGGGATGCATCTTGCATTATCATCCAACCTGAAAGTAAAGTTGATAAATTTTTCAGTGGCTTAAAACCATGTATTCTAAGGGCATTATCTATAAGATACTTCAGTATCTATGAAGAAATTGTGCGTTGTGCTATCAAGGTAGAAATGGAAGTTGGTGTTACTTATCCATCTTATGGTTTTGACAAGAAATGAAAGATGGAGTTCAAGGAGAAATCTCAGAATAATGGTGAAAAGAAGATGAATGTTTCCTTATGCTCAATGTGTGGAAAGAAGCATGGTGGAGATTGCCTAAAAGGTAGTAGAAAATGTTTTAAGTGGGGAAAATAAGGTCATCGAGCAGATGAGTGTCAAAGTAATGGAAAAAGGGTGGCTAATGATGTGAATAAAGACAAGACTATAGTGAGTGCACCACCAACACTTCAATGCTTCAAGTGCAACGAAATGGGGCATTATGCTAATAAATTCCCTAATCCACGGGTTAATGATGATCAACATGAGCAGCCTCTTATGGAAATGGATAAAGAGAAGTCTCATGTGATAACAATTTGTGATGTTGAGTATGAAAATGAAGTTGTGTAATGATTAAGTGATTTTGTATTGGGATTCCAAAATAATGATTTATATAGTATCGTGGAATATTGGAATATTTTTGTATTAGTCTATTGTGGTTTTCAAAAAATTTATGGTACCAGTAACCATGAAAGGTTATTCAGATATTTTTGGAAAGTAGATGATATGTTCATAATGAAGGGATAAGAAGATAATGAGATGTCTGATTGTATTTGTGAGTTCATGACTGATATAAGGACTAAGTGATATCATGGTTTGAGTATATATAATTTTGAGTATTTCGGTATGTGGAATGTGTTAACTTTTAACTGCATTCATGTTTTCACTAAGGTTCAATAGGTATTCATTTGTTTTCAAGAGAATACATGATTAAGGCCTTCGAATGTTTGGAATAGGACCAAAAATACATATCTTATGATATATGGGGATCAACGATGGTATTAACATGCTTTTTATATGAACTCTTTGGTAATCGTTTTCACTATAATATAAGATTGGACAATAGTATTTTGGATAAGCCTAAATATTAGAATGGATTATGTTGGACATAAGTTAGTATTGTTTAAGGATAAAACCTTTTTTGATATTATTGATGGGATGTTATAGTAATGTAGTTTTAGAAAAAGGAAAAAATGCAGGACGAGTGGCAACCCGTCGCGTCGGACAAGGCTGTGGGAATCGAACCCACAACCGAAGTGTGAATGGCTTTTATCACATACCACGGGCCTACAGGAAGTCCCTGGTTAGTAAAAACTATTGTTATTTTATTAAGTGTTATGATATATGAAGTATAAGTTCATTTTTGGAATAGTATATGATTAACCTCACCATAAATGGACTTATATATATTTTGTTTGAAAAAAATGGAATGACCCATCATTCTATCACATGATCTGTTAACACTTCATTAATAACAAATTCAACTTCATTTCTTTAAGGGATGAAGTGGAAATTGTTCAAAATATGAACAACGGTGAGATTGTACGAAAATCAAGTAAGTATTTCTTCTAATTCAAATTTTCACCTTTAGGGAAATGATATTGAAAACCAAAAATGTTGTCCTAGTGCTCTTATATCGGATGAATCAGATGGTACCTTAGATCATCAAAAATTTATGGCTTTGTGATTGTTGGCTTTTTCATAGCCATGTTCTCTACCACTCTCTATCAGAACACGATGGTTAGATTTTTCTTCCATATCCATATTTTCACCTATGTTATCCTATATGGAAACCCGGTGATTAGTTAATTTGGGTGACCATTACATTTCATACATTAGTTTTTAAAGTTATGTTTTGTTATTTCATTTTACGATGTGGGTTTCAATTAAAGAAACATTCAAGTAGAAAACCATGTATAACCCCGACGAATTTCAAGGGAGAAATTCATTTTAAGGGGGGTAGAATGTAACACCCCAATATTTATTGATATAAATTATTTTTAATTTCTTTGATCTTATATTATACACTACACCAAGATTACCTTGTATTATACGCAACACCGTATTAGCTTGTAGTATACGTAACACTATTCTTGGATCATGTTACAGAAAATTTCATGTTCGCAACATTGATTGAATATATATATATATATATATATATATATATATATATATATATATTCAATGTATAAATGAAATATGGTTGGATTCTGTTATACAAAACAACAATGAAGTCTTGCACTACACGCAACCCTGACTTGGCTTGCATTACACGCAATCGTGACCTTCCTCGATAGCGTGTGTTGTATGCAATACCAGGTTTCACTAAACAACGATATATGGATATAATATTATCAAAAACTAGCCGTTATGAATAGTATTAACTAAATTTTGAATTTTATAACATTATTATTCATCTTACAGTTTTTTCTAGAACGTGGTATGAGAAAAAAATAATTTTTTCGGGTAAAATAAGTATTTTTCAAAAAGTACAGTTTTGTCGCCTTTTGATGGCACGCCCACTTTTAATCTAGTTTTTGACATGATTATAAGTTCAATTAGAAAAAATAAAATTCTTCTTTTGAATCACGTTATAAAATTTTACCTTGGATAAATTGTTCATATTTTTCTGATAACTTTCATATTTTAATAAATAGTAAAACACGCTATATTTTAATTAAAAACAACTTTTTTAATCATAATAATTTATAAGGTTAAATTATAATATTTAATGGTTTTAAAATATTAATAGAATATATTTTTACCATTTCATATATTTTATGTCATTAGCATTGATTTTACATTGAATTCGTAGGTTAAATCAATTCAATCTTTTGCAATGTTTTAAACAAAAAACTGTTTTATTTAGACAACGGGATTAATTTTAAATTAATTACTGCAACTTATGTGTTTTGAATTTTGAAAAATGGTTTCCATATATGGAATAAGTGGGTCCATATTATGTTAATAGGATACTTTTTGTTTTTGGGTAATATGAATAGTAACTACGGTAAATTTTATGTACCATAGTTAAAGGTAAATCAGGTAATTATTGGTAAATATAAGACAATAAAATTACCCTAACACCTGAGAAAATCCTATTGGATGAATAAAGTCGACCCATATCACCTAAGTATCGGATTAGAATCATTTTATGGACTTTTGACCATGAAAATAATTTAATTATTATTAAAACCAAAGAAAGTGACAACATGTCACTCTCTTAAATATTATAAGTATAATAATTTTAAGTTAGTGATAAAATTCATGAATCCTTGAACATGAATTGTCTCCAGAAAGATAAATAAATTATTTACATCATGAAAATTTATTTTTAATTTTTATGGATTATATAATTATTATTAATTGTGACACAATAGTGATGCAGAAATTGATAATCTAGTGAAAAATCAATAATATAGTTTATATTTAACAAATAGTGACCGTAAAAGGCACAAAAACCTGACCAAAAATTATTTTTCATGTATATTAAAACAATATTCATCCAATGGTCGACTATTTTACCATTTGGAGCCTTATAAAAGCTATTATGACACTTATATTATTTTTATTATAAATGATGCCAAAGTTGTCACCTTGATAATTTAATAAAAATAACAATTTAAATATTGTTATTTTAAGATGATAAATTCGAGTACAATTCTTATTATGAAAGGTTATAGATTTATATTCATCATAGGATTTTTTTTTAATTTTTATACAACAAATAAGTATATTAAATAATTACAAATTTTTTTGTAGTAAATATTTTATTAAGAGATAAACCAAATAAATGGTTTTAAAAATGATAAACTAAATGTTATATGGACTATTAAATGGGATCCACTAATTTTATAGATACATATGACATTTTATGAATCTATTAAATCTTTTATTTTGAACAGATCTTCTGTATATATTTTATTTAAATTCAAATAAATGAATAGTGTCAAAATTGACACTATTGTTATTTTATAAAAATAAAATATTATAAAATTGTTTAAAAATCACAAAAATATATAAAAATTATAAATTTAACTTTATATGGTCTAAAATGTTATAAGGTATCCAATTATGGTCAATTAAAAACAAATAGGTAATTATTTTATATAATTTAGAATTTAGAATGTTATTACCACAAATAAAATTAAATTGATTAAGGATAAATCAAGTTGATAATGATTAAAATAATTTACTAACATTTCTAAATTTTATTGGTTGATGATATTACAACCCTATCTCATCTAATATTCTAATATGAGTTATTTTTTGTGGTTTTTTTGTGGGTTTAAATTTATTATAAATTAATATTTTTAAGATTTCCAAAGGTGCCCCTCTCCTCCCTTATAAAAGGGAACCTCCTCCCTCTCTTCCTCACACCAATTTGATCCTTAACTCTTAGAAAAACCCTTCCAAATTCTCTTCTCCACTTCCCTAGAAACATCCTAGAGGTACTGGTCTTCTTGAAATACCAATTTTAGTTCCCTAAGAGGAGGTCTCAAAGTGGCGCTTCAAAGAAGAGGTAATGTCTGTTATCGATTCTTTCAACATTATTTCTTCTTATACTTCTTATTCATTAGTTGTTTCATTATGAAGTAATAACATCAGTATCACTCATATACTGATATGTTATTATAAGTATCAAACAACCCTATTTTTCCATCTATCCATCCTACGGAAAACAAAATCACCGCGCGTGCGTACGTATGGAATACCGTCTCCACGCCATGGTGTAATCTATTTTCCAACACCACCTTACATGGATGGGTATAATGGTGTAAATAAATAACTATATATGATTATTGTAAATTAATATTGATTCTGAAATATTATACATACACTTCGATACAACTCCATGATCATGGGAATGATATCATTGCTCGTGCATACGTACGGACTACCGTCTCCACGACGCGATGAGATTAATTCTCCATGTTAACCATACATGAGTGATTATAAAGTATATATACTGAATAATAATGAAATATATTATATAATAATGATACTGTATTTATGTATATATGTATGGAATCTACTTAATTCCATTCAATTCAATAAGGAAATGAAAACAGCGTCCATGCGTACGTACGACCTATCGTCTCCATGAACGGTGTATTTATTTAAATTTATCGATATATTATATATATGTATATTATGTATATATTATATATAAATCATGTTTTATATTCTGGAATTATTTAATCATGATCTAAGTAATCATATGAATAATTACAAGTCAAAACACGAACGACAAATGAAACAATTTTACCCAAAACGCTCTTTAACATGGAATTTACAAAAGAACGGGTAATATAAAGTCATAAGTGAACCATATATGATATCATAAAAATGAATATGATTCTATAATAAGTAAATGACATTATTTAAATCATTTTACAGGGGGTTCAGATACGTACGAAGCATATCAGACCTAAGGTAAGGGATAATTATTCCAATCTCATTCTTATCTGAGATTGTTTACTCGTAAGTATTTACTGGGTGTTATGTTTATTATCCATGTCCATATGCTCTCAAAATGTTTTCATAAAATGTTTACTTTACTTCCATGTATGTTTAAGAAATTTTTACCCTTTTCTTACTTTTACCACATCGTATGGAAGAAATCTTTCTTTTGATTACGTTACAAGGTACTTTTTTACTTTTCCGAAAAAAGTACGAGGAGAATGTTTTTTTAACTTATATGGCATGAAAGGATTTTTACTGTTTTATAAATCCTTATTTTCATGAAGCTTACTCCTAAAGGATTTCATGACTATTTTCAAAAAAATCTCTTTATTTTATAATTGTATGACTTTTTGTGAAAAGAAATTGATTTTGAAGAAGAAAGGATATTATCCTCAAGAATTCATTTCAAGTGTTTTATCAAAACCATTTTTCTATCTAAGATGAAATTATTTCATATGTTTATGTTTCAAGAATAATTTCTCTATGATTTACATGATTTCACTTTTCTTATTATGAAATGATATCCATTTCATTTATATGGATTATGTGATGGTGGGATTATGTTTATGAAACCCAATTTACTCGTTGGGTTATTATGAATGATGTATGTTTATTTTGTGGCACAAGTAAGAATGATTTCATTATGAGATTGGTGGGACCTATATCTACCTCCAAATCATTGGGTAAAGATTTATATCTCATGAGATAGACATGGCTGGAACAGAAAGTTAAACCGATTCAGTAATACAGGACTGGAATGAGGAGTGAACTCGATTCAGAAAGGGACTTTGTCCACTAAGATGGTCTTGGAAGCAATGCCTTGACCACTATAGATATCATAACATGTGCTTAATGGTTTCCCCAATTACATTTTTTACTCCAATACTATTTTATCATGCTTAATTTTTCATTATGATCTATGCCTTACATACTTCCATGTTTTATGTCACTGCTCAAACTTTTGATGTTTAAACATTATGATCATGTTTTTAAGTTCAAATGTATATGATTTGTTTTATTTTATCCATGATTAACCATACCGATCATTTGATCTCACCCTTTCAATGTTTTCTTTTTCATAGGATATAAAGAAAGGTTTTAGGTATGAAAACAAAAGGGGAAGATCATTATGGGAGATGTTTAAGATCTTTCAACATGATTAGAAGATTACGTTCCAAGTTTCCAAAGACATTAAACTATTACAGTCATTGAGTGTTCGTTATTATTATATATTATGTATTCTGCAAAAGTAATGTAATGTTTATGTATGTCAAGCTTCGGGTCTCTATAGTCGGGCTGGTGAAGGGGATGAAAGGCCAAGCCACCGGGGAAAATGATTTGGAATAAATATGATATCCTTCACTCATAAAAACACATTATTTGGTTTCTCATTTCCACCACCATGTCCTTCATGTTTGATGTTAATTTGAATCATTCAGGGTCCATCACTTGACTAAAACCAAAATGAATAGTGTGAGAAAGAATAGTCATACTGAGTAAGTTTATAGTTAGATATAAAATATATAAATCATGTAACATTTTTTTCAAATCAAAATAGGTTTAAACATGTTTATTTGTCATCAAAATACTTTCAATTTTTTCATAATAGTTTGCACATAAAATGTAGATTATCCTAGGAATATTCCCCAGGAATCTTGAACCAGGTGCATAGTAAGGTATGTTGTCAGGTACCTGGTTACCCCGAGTGAAGCCCGGAAGACCTTGTCATAATGTGTTCTCCTAGATACATATATTCCAAAACCACATCCCCTTGTAGTATCTTCACATGGATGTAATGAACCAAAGTTTTATCAATATAATTCCTTTCTTATAATCATACCATAAAGTAAAATCAAATTTAAGAAACACAATGCCACATCATTATCAAATTAACAACTATATGATCATTAAACATAAATTTTCCACTTTTTTTGTTTTGAATTTCTATAATATAACATGCACAGTTGTGATTAGTATGATGTTTGGAATCCAATGATACAAACATAATTTTTTAGAATATAAAAATACATTAATTTACCGTATAAATACATTATAATTTAAATCTACTATTTATGACATTAAAAGTTATGTAAGCACCCAAATCACGAACTCCCGTGCCCTATTTACTATTCTTGATCATCAAATCATCACTATAGTACCAAGGTATTTCAAGGGAAGAGCCTCTAAGGGGCACTGAACTCTGCTAGGGTTCCTCTCACGCCACCTCCTTCATCCTGGATCTGCGCTCCTTCCTCCCTATTTCGGAGGTTTGAGGTGGTGTTATCTATAACGTCGTGACCTTGTGTCGGCTCGTCTAGCGCGCATCGGGGTCTTCGTGACTCGGTGTTGATTGTACTCATGATTCCCTATCCCGACAGTGATATATCATCACTTTTTCCATAGATCTGGGTGTTTGGAGGATGAGCGTTGCATTTTTGGTCTTTTCGGTTGGCGACGTTGGGAGCTTATTTTGTTTTGAGCAGATTAGGATGATGGAGGGAGGGTTTTCCGGACAAACCCTTGTTCTAGGAGTTCATTCCGACGATGATTGGTTGTTGTTGGTTTCAATGCGGGGTGTTTCTGGAATTTGTGGTTTCTCATTTTTTTTTTATTTCATCGGATTTGATGGCTGTTTTCGTGGATATCTGGTGATGATTTTGAGATGTGTCGAGGGTTTTTTCCTCGTTGAAGGTTCCGATTGTGAGGCTTTACGAGGGGGACGTCAAGGCTGCTAGATGACATTTTGGTATGATATAGGTTGGTGATGGCAACGATGGTCACCGGTGGTTATTGTAAACAATCTGATTTGATGTGGTTGGTTGGGTACCACGCTTGTTGTGGCCCGAGGCATTACAGTGACTAGCTTTTTGAGGATGCGTGATGCTAACACATGGTGGATGGTTCATGGCTCGAGGTGGTTGGTGGTGGATTTGAATTTTGATTTTTTGGTTTTTGACTGTGTAATGTGGTGTTAAATGTGTAATGTTTGAGTTCCTGGTTACCACCTACCTAGATGGCTTTTATAAAATTCAAAAAAAAAGGTTAGCGCCATCTCCCCTCCACTATAAATACCTCCCATTCACAACCGCATTTCCTCACACCTCCTGAGATTAAATCCTGATCTAAACTCTACCCAAACATTATCTATATCCCCATCCACACATCCAAGAGCTTTTATTCTAATCAAAATACCAATATTTGGTTCTTTAAGGAGGATCCCAAGAGGAGGATTCAAAAAGAAATTCATCTCTCTCACTCTATCTCTCTATTCATTAATTACCCTTCCATTTAAAGCTCTTTTTCTTAATCTATCCACACATATTCTCTTTTAAATGATATGGTAACTACATTATTATAAAAATAATGGAATTTTAGGATACTAATGGGTTATATTTCATCCATTCCTTTTCCCCTCTTCTTTTTATTTTAGAAAAGAAAACATTTTTTGTGAGGTGTTAATTTATCACCTTCATGAATGAAATATTTTATTTTTTCCTTTACATACTTCAGATTTGGTCATCAAGAAATTTTTATGGTTTAACATGATTATATTATATGAATTATATCTTATTTAATATTTTTTAACTAAGCTATGTACATATTACTAAATTATTAAAAAAAGTTTGTTGTGTTTGAAAAACTACTCAAATTAATCCAAATGACGATCATTAATTTATTATCTAATGATTTATTCTCATGATATATAATACCATTATTAATAATATCATTTCAGGTTGTTATCCTCATAAATAACTTATAATTAAAATTATGTATGTTTATCCATGTTTTATATGAACTCCCATTCATAAATACAGGAGATTCATTCAAGAAAACTATAAAAATTAACACTCCTGAAAAATGTATTTAAAATATATAACTCTCTCAAAGGCTAATAAAATAACACAATGAAAGAATAATAAACCATAGTCATCTGAAAAAGGTTCTTTAATTGTTAATCTTTGAATCTAATGTGGTAATACAGTATATTAAAGTGAAGAAAGCGTTCAGATACAAGTTAAGGGAAAACTCTTAAACCCAACAATCTTTCTTTAGGTTCTACCTCCTTCAATACATGTTCGGTATGGGTTCCACCTAAAAATAATTTATTCATAATTATATTACATTTTGTGTTATATAAATTTTCCCTAATTTATTTTAAGAAAAAAGGAAATGTTTTCCTAATGAACTATTCTTTCAAATAAAAACACCCTTTTTTACTTCTTGAATAATGTTTCCCTCTTCACTCAGGGTCATTGGTTATATATCAAAAATGATACTCAACATTTATTTTGGGGAGAATTTTTTATATGAAAGTATGATTTTTTATGTGAAACACATTAAATTCTATGGGTTATGTTATGTTCACTTTTTACATATTTTTAATGTGGAATGCATGATAATATAAATATTATGATGTAACAGGTGTTCCTAGAATTATATAGCGCAATGTGAATTTTTGACTGTGACGGTTGCAGCCAGAATTATACAGTGCTCCAATGCATTGGGTAATGGGATGAGTATCATGAGTAAAAGGGAAATGGTGCATGACCATGATCCTAGAATTGTTCACAACTATGTCGGGTAGTTAACCACTAATCCATGATGTTTCATTTTTATACATTGCAACATTTCAAGTCTTTTATTAATCACTTCTCTCATGTTCATGATCCTTTTCCTAGGTTGTGATTGGTATCACTCATTATTATATTATATATATATATATATATATATCCAATTATTAGGTATTTATATCACGTCTTTTTTATCTATATCCTTAGGTGACTACATGTAATGAAGAGAGGTCAAGAGGTAATAAGAAGCTAGAGAAAGGAATTTAACAAATGTTTATGCTTGATGCGGTAAATGTTATCTTTTTTCCTAGTTTCACCAGAACACAAAACCTTTGCATCTTCATGGTGAAATAATATTGTTTTTTATCTTTATAATGATGTAATAGAAATGTAAGAAAAGGTTGGGTCGCTATAATTGGTATTATATACAAGGTTTAGTTAATATGGGAATTAGGATTAGTGAACCCAATAGAAAACGTCTAGTATTAGACTAAGTACAAATATTCACCCAAGAGGAATTACATATAGATCCCATAAGTTATGATTTTAGTGAAAATTATACAAATGAATATGTTATTTAAAGATGGCACAATGACTTATGTTTTGTTCTATCCTTTTCTATTTTAGAAAATGGTGGCAACTAGGAGAAACCAGGCAAACAACCAATGAAAGGGCCAATGAATTGATTTACCAAACAACATTCCCAATTCTTTGGGAGGTGGAGTTAGAAACATCATGGTGGTTCTTACCCAACTATCTAACATTATGAACAATAACCAGAATAATGGGGAACATCCTCTTTCACCAAAGTGGGAGGAATTATATATTTAGTGTTTTATACTGCAACGACCATCAAAATATAGTAGATCGTATAACACACTAGTAATAGAATAGTGATTCAACCCCATGGAGAATATATTTTTTGTTCTTAACTTTTTTTAGATGGAGAAGATGACATTAGCTATTTATCGTCTCGAGGGATAGGCTGATCCATGGAGGTATTTGATTAAGAACACCAAGCCAAGAGACAAAATTGAAGAGATGGAATTATAAGACTATAAGATCATGTTTATTAGAATGCATTTTCCATGAAATCTTCATACAAAGATGGATATGGAATTCATTGAGCCCAACCAAAAGAAAAAAGAATATTTCATAACCTATAAAGTGAATTTCACAAGGAGAGAAAGGTACACTTTGGGGTTTGTTATCAATAACAAAAGAAATATTTATAGATTCTTTAGTGGGTTAAAACGTCGAGTTTTAAAGGATCATGAAATTCAAGACATTGGCAGTTCTGAATATGTTGTTCGGTATTCCCTAAAATTGGATATAGATTTTGGAAAATGGTCCCATGGCTATGGTGACAAGAAACAAAAGACTGAGTTTCAAGCTGGAGGATCTAACTATAATGGTGGGAAGAAAACTCCACGACTCACATTCCAAAAATGTGGAAAGTTACATCATGGAAACTTCCTAAAAAAATGGGGATATTATTCATGTGTGGGAAAGAAGGCCACCATGCTCTAGAGTGTTTAATAGACATTCGAAGGAAGGAGAATGTAATGGAATAAAGGGGTCACCACCCATGGTCCAATACTCTAGCTGTAGGGAGAAATGGAACTATGAAAATCCAGTGCACTAAACCTTGAGTCATCGAGGGTAATTAGCGTTAGTAGCCACCAAATCCCATTGAAAAACGGATGATTATTCCAACACTATTGCTGATGTGGAGAACGATAATGAGGTTATATAAGGTACACTTCTTATTCACTCAAGAATAAAAAAACTCTTATTTGATTCTAGTTCTACAAATTCCATTATATCTTACAAGGTTTCTTTAAATACAGAATAGAATCACTAAATCCTTGATGTAATGATGTCTGTAAAATCCCCAAGTGGTGCAATCATTGAAACAAAAGTGTTTGGCTCTTCTCCTATTGGAATATGTAGGGCGATTCTTCAAGAGAATCTCCTAATACTTCCTCGGTTTGAATTCAATGAAATAATGGGAATGGATTAGATCTCATTATATAGATCACATATCAACTATTGGGAAAAATAAATATTTATTCATATTCCAATCGATCCCATGTTTGAAAAAAAAATTCAATGAAGATCATGAATATCCATTGAAAACTCTGTCTATAGTGTGGGTGTTGATTCCAAATTAAGAATCATACCTCACCCAAATTGTTGAGTTAAATGAATGTTCTAACCTTATGGAAATTCTCATCCAAAGGGAATATAATGATGAATTTCCTGAAGAGTTATTCATACTTCCCTCATATCATGAGGTAGATATTTCAATTGAACTCATACTCAGAGCTACTCTTATCTTAAGGTGTCCCTATAAGATGGATCCTATCTAACTGGTGGAGTTAAAGAAGCAGCTGTAAGAGAATTTGGAAAAAGTTTTTATATTCCCTAGTGCATCACCTTGTGGTGCACCATTTCTCTTTGTGAAGAAGAAGGATGGAACAATGCATCTATTTATCGATTATCATAAACTCAACAAGATCAATATAATGAAGAAGTAACCTCTTCCAGGCATGGTTGAGAAATTCGATCAGTTATGAAAATATTAATACTTATCAATGGAGGATATTCATTCTAGATATCATTAGATAATGGGGAAGAAGGAAGGTATTCAGAATATTACATTCCATACAAGGTATAGGCACTAGAAGTTTCTTGTTGTTCCCCTCAGACTTACCAATTCCCCTGTAATATTCATGGATTTTAGGAATATAGACTTTAGACATTAATTTGAAAAAATCATGGTAGTGTTTATAGATGATATTATCATATACTTTAAGAGAAAGGAGGAACATGAAGAACATCATAGACTTGTGTTGGAGATATTGAGAAAGGAGAAGTTGTATTCCATGATCGACAAGTGTGATTTTTAGATGAATCAAATCACATTCTTAGGAAATGTGATCACGAGTGAGGGAATTTCTATAGACCCTTCAAAAAAAAGGCAATTGAGGAATGATCGAACCCAATAGTTTAATTGAAATATATTATTTTCTTGGATTAACAAGGTACAGCCAATGTTTTGTGATAAATTTCTCACTATTTTCATGCCCCCTAAAGAAGTTAATAAGGAAAGGGTTAATGTATGACTAGACGAGAGATTGCATGGGAAGCATAAAGGAGATAAAGAGACGGCCGATCACTATACCTATACTCGCACTACTAAATAGTGGAAAATGTTCTGTGATATAAAATTAAGATTCAAATAAAGGATTGGGTTGTGTTATCATTCAAAATGATAAAGTCAGAACCTACACCTCACTGTAGTTGATGATCCATGAGCTGAACTACCCAAGGCATGATCTAGAGCTGACATCTATGATTTTTTCCTTGAAAATATGGAGGTAATAACATTATGGTGAGAAGGTTGACATATAAACCAACCTCAAGTGATTAGGGAACACATTCAAACAAAAGTAGAGAAACATCCAACAAAGAAGATAGTTAGATCCAATCAAGGACTATGATTTCTCTATTCACTATCATCCAGGAAATGTAGAGAAGATAGATGATTCTCTAAGTAGAAATAACATTATAATATATCCATATTATAGAATTAGAAATAACATATCTTCTTGTATATGCAAAGGATGGATTTTGAAGTCACAAGGGCATGGATATGTCCTTTCTTGGAAAAAATCATTGCACAACCATCAATGAATGAGATGATTACCGAGGCATAAAGTGATGATCTAGAGTTACAAAAGAAGGTGAGTGCAGTATGGAAAAGGGAATATGCATGAGTTTTATATCAATGATTATGGTGTGATTTAGTTTGGAATGTGGCATTCTATGCCTTCATCACCAAGAAAAATGAAGTAGATATTAGACAATTCACATAGCTCAACATTATCTATACATCCGGATGGCACAAAGATGTATCGGGATCTATGAGAACACTTCTTGTGGGACAACATGAAGAAGAATATTGTGGAATTTATATAAAGTTTCTCGGTATGTGAAAAATTTAAACAAGGGTGACAAATTCCCAAAGGGATGATGCAACCATCGCCTATACCCTTGTTGAAATTGAACAATGTCACTATGGACTTTTTCATGGGTCTTCTAAAGACATCCAAGAGAAATAATACGTTATTAGGTTTCATTGACAGAATCACCAAGACTACCCATTTTATCACTATTAGGGAAGATCTATATCCTTAACACCTTGAAAAGATATATGTGAAAGATGTGGTGATACGGCGTGGTGTTCCACTATCGATTGTCTCTGATTATGATCCAAGGTTATAATCTAAATTCTAGAGAAGTATTCAACATGATTTGAGTACTGAATTAAATTTCATCATGGCCTGTCTCCCCCAAACTGTAGTCTAATATGATAGAACTATTAAGAATCTTGAAGACATCTTAAGAGCCTTCTATCTCGAATTCAAATGTTGATGGGATCAAAATATCCCATTTCATGGGTTCTCATACAACAATAGCTTCTACTCGAGTATTCGGATGGCTAAATATAATGATTTATATGTAAAATGATATATAACTCCAACATCATGGGATGAATATGGAGAAAGAAAGTTACTTGGACCTGATATCATGCAAGAGATGACTGAGAAGGTTCAAGTCCTCCAGAAACACTACAAAGCTGCTCACAATTGAAAAAATAGTTATGATGACTACCATCGAAGGGACTTGGAGTTCGATGTTGGAGATAATGTCTTCCTTTGAATATGAACATGGAAGTGATTCTTGTTGTTTGGACATAAAGGGAAGATAATCCCAAGGTACATTGGCCTTTTTTAGATCCTTGACCACATAAGATCAGTGGCCTATCATTTTACACTTACACTGAATATGACTCATGTTCATGATTTGTTTCACGTATCACTCCAGAGGAAGTACATACCAAATACCTCACATGTACTGAACATAAAGGTGGTATAGCTGTAAGATGATATCTCTTACAAGAATAATCCAGTAAAAATTCTGGATCGGAGAAATAAGTTTATATGCATCAATAAAACCCACCTTGTCAATGTTTTGTGGAGGAACTAGAAGTTTTAAGAAGAAACATGTGAGATGGAATAGGCGATGAAGGAGAAGTACCCTGAACTGTTTTTTTAAAATAAAATTTCAAGGGAGAAATTTTATAAGGGGGGAAGAATGCAATTGCACAAAGTTTTATCAATTGAATTTCCTACGTATAATATAGCCTTAAACAATAATCAAATTAGGAATCACAAGGCCGCATCATTAGAAAATTTAAAACTATGTGTCCTTTAAACATAAAATTTCAATTTTATTTTTTTGAATTTTGAAATCCTAAAATGCACGGTTGTGATCATTAAGATGTTTAGAGTCTGATTGAACAGACTTAGTTTTTGGTGAATAGTAAAGATCTTTAATTTACTGTATAAATTCGTTATTTTTTAAATCCACTATTCTGGACATCAATAGTTATGTAAGAATCCAAATCTAGAACTCCCATTCCCTCTATAATTTTCATTTTCATTGAATCATCATTATTTATTAACATGGTGGGAATTAATAGACTCATTTTTAAAATATTAAGAAAACCCCCTCTTCCCTCCAATATAAATTCCACCGTTCACACCCTCATTTCAAAACACCTCTAAAGATTTAATACTTGTCTAAACTCTACCCAAAAATCTTCCCTAGCCTCTCCCACACATCCAAGAGCTTCTGGTCTCATCAAAAGACCATGCCAAGGTTCTTTAAGGAGGATCTCAGGATGAGGATTCAAATGGTTGTTCCCCCCACCTCTCTCTTCCTTAATTTCCTTTCAATGTCATGTTCTTTTCTTAATCTATCCCCATATCTCCCCATTAAAATGGTACAATAACTCCAATATCACACATATTATGAAATTTTATGATACTAATGAGATTATATATCATCTAATATCTTTGACCTCTTATTTTTATTTTATAAAAGAAAACATTGTTCGTGAGGTGTTAATTTATCACCTTCAAGAATGACATTTTTTCTTTTTTCATTTACAACCATTAGATCTAGTCATTACACCATTTTAATGGGTGAAACATATTATATTATCTGTATTAAGTCTTATTTAATGTTCTATAACTAACTTATGTACATATTACTAATTATTAAACAAAACAAGTTCATTGTGGTTGATAAACTACACGAATTAACCCAAACAATCATCATTAAATTATTATCTAATGATTTATTATCATGATATATAAAAAAATTATTCATACAATCATATAATGTTTTATAACATCATAAATAACTTATAATTACAATTCTATATGTTTATTCACCTTTTTTATGAACTCCCGTTCAAGAATACAAGTGAACCATTCAAGAAAACTATAAAAGCGAACACTCCCAAACAATGCATTAAAACTCTATAACTCATCCAAAGGCACATAAAATAACATAATGAAACCATAATGAACCAAATTCAGGTAAAAAAGGTTCTAGAATTGTTAATAAATGGATATAATGTCATTATCAAGGATATTAAAGTGATGAAAGTGTTCAGATAGAAGGTAAGGGGAGAATCTAGAAACCAAATTTCTTTCTTTGGGTTCTCCCTCTTTCACACCAAGTTAGGTATGGGTTCTGCTTAAAAATTATTAATTCGTAATTATGTTAAATGTTTTGGGATATAAATTTTATCTATTTAATTTTATGAAAACCCAATGTATTCTAAAAGTACTATTCTATAAAATAGACACACCCTTTTTACTTCTTGAATATTGTTTTACTCTTCACTCGTTGTTAATGGTTCTATGTCAAGAGTGATATTATCTATTTATTTTGGGGACCAAATTTTTATGAATGTAATTTTTATTATCTGAAACCCATTTCGTTCCGTGGGTTTTGTTATGTTAATGTTTTAATATTTTTAATGTGGCATGCAGGATAATGTAATTATCAAGATGTAATGGGTGCGCCAAGAATTATATAGCACAATATGAATTTCTGAATGTGATGGGTGCACCCAGAATTATACAGTGCTCTAATTCATTGAATAATGTGATAAATCTCATACGTAAAAGGGAAATTATTTTTGAAAAATATTTTATCATTGTTTACAACACTGTGTTGTAGTTAACCACTAAGACATGATGTTTCATTTTTATGCATCACCATATTTCAAGTCTTCTATTAATGTTGTATGTCATGTTCATGATCTTTTTCCTATGTTGTTATTGTGCTCAACCATTATTATGTTGTTTATATCTATCCTCTTACTGGGCTTTTATTTCACCCCTTTTTCATGTGTATCCTCAGGTGACTACAAATACTAAGGAGAAATCAATGGAAAATAAGAAGTTAGAGAAGAAGGAATTAAATAAATGTTTTTGCATGATGTTGTAAATGTTATTTTTGTTCTTTGTTTTACCAATAAAATAAACTTTTGGATCCTCATGGTGTAATAATATTATTTTTTTGCTTAATAATGATGTCATTATAATGTAAGAAAAGTCTTAGTCTCTATAATTGATATATCTCTAGGAAAACCCACATAATCTATACTTTACCAAAATTATATGTTTTTCATTGATACATATTCAAATTCTACCTTTGGTTTATGTTATCTAATCTAGGTGTTCCTATATCTATTTCTCAAGGTTCCTACTAAACTCTCTCTGATACCAATAGTAGCGACCCATCCCCAGATTCCCTAGAGCCGGTGTCTACTACTAAATACAAAGTCATCATAATAAGGAATCAATCCCCAAAGGAACAATCAATATAGTAGTCTTCATAAACAAGATAAAAAAGAGTATATAATTACAAATTAATAAATTTATTATAACATATGTTTTTTTATTATTTCTCAATAAATAAATATGAGGATAACTTTAATCCATCATGCAAAATCCATTCATATGAAAGGTGGATGAGCCCGTAAATGGCTTACAGCGCTAGGGTTTCCCCAGTCACCGCTTTCTTCTCCCTCATGGTGGATCTACTATGGACTTTCCAATGCTCTCCATGTCGTGTTCGTGGATCACCCTTCTAATGTATTTTCTAATATAGGCTCCACAGTGCTTCAGTTCTGGATCCTCAGGTGTAGGACCAGTTTGTGACGAGGTCGCTTTGTTCACTGGCTTACTCTTCAGTGCATTCGTGGGATTCCGGCGACTGGAGGCATGACGGTGTCGTAGTCTGTCATCGCTTGGGGGTTGTGGCCATGATCTGCAACGGAATGTATTCTACGAAGGTTCATGGTGGTCTTCTCCAGCTGGAATGGAAGCAGCGTCAGGATCAGATTTGTTCTTGGTTGTTCTTCGGTGTTCCGAAATAGTGATGTTTTCGCGTTCTTTTCCTTTTTCAATTTTTTGAGTTTGGATTTGCTGGTTGATGCTCCTTGTGATTTCTGAATTTTTGTGTTGGATTGGTTTGTATGAATCTACTCCTACATCTCATGGATTTTTGTTTTGTTATTATTGGAGATGCTCCTCTAGTGATATGGATTTGATGATTTACTTGTTGGATTTTTGGCCCTTTATTTCGGATTTGGTTTTCCTACTTGATTTGAATTTGGTTTTCCGAGATTTGATTTTGGGAAGAACATACAATTTTATTTCGGAAGGAACTCGCGATTGTAGTGGAGATTCTTGTTTTTGTTGAAAGATGAAGGCTGGAAGCAGTGGCGTGGTTTTGGCGACCGATGAAGGATTCCGTTTGGGATGAATTCAGGCGAACGTGATGACTGTTTGAGGTGATATGTGTTATTTTATATGGTTATTTTCGATTCTGGATTTTGGATCTTGGAGTTTTGATTTCGGGTGATTGGTTTTATGTCTGTAGGTTCACACTAACCCATAAAGTGACTTATTTGAAAATCAAAAAAAAAGAACTTTCAGTCCATTCATATCATTCATAGTACACTTCTGAGAATCTATAGGAACGAAACATAATAAGGGTGTTGTCAAATAAACAATAAGGGAATAATATATGGGGAGAGATAATGTACCAATTAGAATCATCAATATGGAAAGGTGAATAACTGAACACACATTCTATGTAATTAATAAACTAAATGGAATTACTTTATCAATATTCAAGGTAATAATTGGAAGAAAATTCTATTTATATAACTAGGTAAGGAAAATCAAATATGGGAAGGTAAGAAACTAAAACACGTGAAATTTATCAAATGAAATGAATATGAAATATATCCATAGAAATTTCGATGCATTGTCTCATGGAATAATTATAACTAAATCCTAAAAATGAAACACATTCATTGATATGTCGTTGTAAAATCTCATGGATGAATAATATCAGAATATAAATAAAGGAAATGCATAATTATTGGAGGATATGTTTTCTAGGTACATGGTAATTTTAATGTCAATAACATTCACAGGTTGATTTTCAAAATATATGGTAAAAACACATCTATGGAGACTATCCAAAGGATTCATCTCATGATACCACCAATATATCAATGAGATATCTTTAACTGGTTCATGCCAATGTCGTACCCATCTAAAAATTCCTCATAAATAAAATAATTTATTTATCAGAATTTATTATCATATATACATTTTTAGTAAGAGATATGACATTATCAATATTAATCTAGATAGTTAACTAACTATAAATGTAGGAACTGTATGTAAAATGGTACACGGTTTAGCCAATAATAATATCTAGGATAAATGAAATGGATAATTTTGGGGGAAATCAATGTTCAATTATCATAAGAGATTCAATATTTCAATGGGACTAATAAATAAATTAAATATGTGAGTATGAAAACTATCCTTGACTAAATAAATCAAAAACTATTCAGTGAAATATTAAGGATAATATCAATACAACAAATCCCATGTGGATTAAAAATAGAGGTTTTTTGTAATTGATTAAATAAAAGAATACCTTTTAAAAATAATCATGGGGAAAATATCCTATAATTTTGAAAAATGTTTTGAAAATAATTTTCTTTTAAAATAATCCTTTTGAAATGGATACTTAAAATATATAACGGTGGATGATTTCATAAATCTTCTATGAGGTAAAATGGATATTCCTTTTGTATGAAAAAAAGTGGTCATGAATAACCTTATAATCATGGAAGGAATATATTTAAAAATGGTTATATAATTTCCTCAGATGAAAATACAATTCAAATATCATTAATGTTATCGTTGAGGAAAGTAATCTTTAAACATCCCAAAGTTTCCCATACCATGTTGAAATATTTTAATCCATAATCCTCAAGAAGGAATAAAATGATATGAATGTTTAAAATATCATGAGAGAAATAATTTTCATGATATATCATTGAAAGGGTATTACATATAACATGTTAAAGAAACTAAGTGCATAACAACAATTAAACCTCAATTGAATGTAAATTGAGATGAAAATCCCTTAAAAATGTGGTAAAAAATCAATTGGAACCCCCAAAGGTAAGAATAATTAAATAAAACATTTAAATAAAATAAATATAAAATAATTCATTATATTATATATCAATTTTCTAGTATGTACATCATACATAATAAATTTGGTGAACAAAAATTAAGTATTCCTCACTGAATGAAAATGAGACAAGAACCCCTTAACATGACCTTCCATTTATTATTTGGAATTTAGCCTTCTGTATAGTAGTTTTAAAATTTGTTACATACTAATAACATAACCATAATCATGTTTATAATATTATATAACAACTACCTACAAAACATTATTACTATTTTGTTAACAATATTTCATTATTTTGATTATTTCAGGTGTTAATTTCCAAATTTATCGAGTATGTTTTAACTTGTTATTTGTTGTTCGTATAAAATATATCATGTTTTAATATTCTAAAAAATTGAAACCATGAATAAATTATCATATATATTCATCAGTTATGTATTTATAATTGTTCATAATATTGAGAGATCAGACATGAAGTGTACAGTTCATTGAGATAATAGGTCTAAAGTACGCATGAACGCTACTTTCATTTTTTTGTTATATTAAAATAATTAAAAATAAATGATACATATATATGTCATAATTAAATTAGCATATAAATTATATATATATAATATAATTTTATTAAAAACATCTTTTATATGTCCCATTTATGGAATGAATGAATCATATTGCTTTGATGGGGCGGTGGTCCACACTTCTTCAACCAAAATTATCATATTTAAACAACTTGGATTGAAAAATGAATTGTTCAAAATAAAAATTAAATAATAATGAGACATAATTAATTAAATATATATATTATATATAAATATATTTTCCTTCATAATGGCCACCACCAGAGGCGGTAATGGAAGAATGAACAATCATCGTTTCATGATAGAGTAGTTTATAGTCCAGAGAAACATTATGTTTGTTACCCATTAGATGGTGGTGTGCGTAAATATAGGTTACAATATCATAATAACAACATCCTAGTATATTTATGGTACTTTGTTTGTCATTCAAGGACATAAGAAAGAGATTTTAGGGGTTTGGGAATGGAAATGAAAATGGAATGATTGAGAAACGACATTACATTTTAAATAGGTAACTTCTTTTGGTTTGAACCAAAAGGCATTGTTGGAATGGTTTCTTGTAATTGAATTGCATTTAATAATATTATAGGAATTATGGGAGGATAGTTTGACTGTTCTTGGACTAACATAAGTGGTTTTAAATGTGTCTATAATGGGTATGGGTGGCGGCCTTTTATAGGGAAAGAAAAAAACTCAAAAATTATTCTTGAAAAGAAGATAGGTGTTCATAATTTATTACATAAAAAATTCATAAAAGACAGCATAAAATAGTTAATGTAATTTTAATGGATGATATATGGACAGAAAATTTGTGTTGGACAAGGGCCTATGTCATTTGGGCTTCTAAACATAGGGTTTTAGTAAATTTTAATTCAAATTACATCTTGATCACAATAGTTATTTTTAATCACTTTCAGAAATATTTTATGTAAAAAATTTAGATGACATTAATATAACACAAAAATTATATTTATTGAATTTTTTTATGTCTAATTTTAAAAATTCAAATCATAGATGTAGGAAAATGAGGATTAATTCAAATCTCACTGATAAACAGATTAATCGATTTTAGTAGAAAAAATGTTTTAAAGAATGTTATGATTTTATATTAAATTAAAAATATATATAGATAATAGTGAATTAAATTATATTAATAGTTTTATAATTCCTCCAATGTGACTTGAAATTTTTTTATATAATTCAACATTAACAATTATTTAAAAGAAAATGTAGTTTTTAATTAAAACACAGTATTTTTTACTATTCACTAAAAAAAGTATATTGCTTAGAAAAATAACAAAAATTCACCCTAAGATAAATTTTTACATTATAAATAAAAATAATGTTTATTTTATCATGTCAAATTGATAAAATTGTAAAAATAAATATGTAAAACAGGTCCTCCATTAAAAGGTCGTAAAAATGCCTTAATAAAAAAATTGGTTTTTATGTAAAATATTGGGTTTGGTCTTATATTATTCTAACCTAATATAATTGATGAATATAAAAAAATTGATTGAATATGTAACATATTTTGGACATTAACATCACTCACTATTTTTAATTAAATATATCTATTAGTTTAAAATAGCATTGAGAGAAATATAAATTCTTTTCAATAGAAGTATGCTTTTAAAATTCAATTGGTTATTACATTCATTTTAAATTTATTTGTAACCAATGATTTAGTTTTTTAAACCATATATTTTCATAATATAGTTAATAATTTTCATACAAAATAGTTTTTATATTTTTATATTATATAGTAATGTTTTAATTATAGATTGTTTCTTGGAAATACTCATTATTGCATATAGCGCAAGCCATCGAAGAAGGCCAATTTTGAATGTAACACAATCTATAAAGGAAGGTGGTTGTTGCGTATGATGTACTCTAACCTAGTTTTACGTGAATTGAATGATAACTCGGTGTTTCATGCACTAAAAGTTAGAGAAAATTATTAAATAGTTATCATATTGTAAAGTACATAGATGTTATATTACATTATATTCTTGATGTTCCATATCATACATGCTATCAAATACAATGTTTTTACTTTAATTTTTAAGGTAATCACATTATCCCCACCTTATTAAATTATTATCCTCTGGTGACCGATTTTTTGATACTTCCTACTTTGGAAATCCCACGTCATGAGAATGGTTTATAAGTAAATTTCTATAAAAATGTGAATTAAAAGTGAAAAGATCACATGGAATACCATGTAACTAGGCTCTAAGAAGGATAACATATGTGGAATTTATAGATAACTACATGGATGAAAAAAACATAAATATTTATAGTGATAGAATGAGGTCAAAATTACAAATAAATTTAATGACCAATGTAATGTTGAGGGCCTCAATGCTATAAATATTTTAGGATTTAGAAGGCCATCAGTTAAAAAAAAGGCACTAGGAAAACTTTTTTATTTTTAAGTCATTAAACTAATGTTGGGTAATTCTATTATTTACCAATAATATAACAAAATATTCATACTTGATAGTTTTCAATATCATATGAAAAATTTTAAATTTTGGTTGTTCTTTGATCAAATTTTAATTAATCTATTTACTCCCAAAAATGTTAAATACCAAAAATCATTCTTTTTTTAATTCTTAAACCACTAAAAAAATATTTAAATGATATTAAAGCCTATAAAAGAGTGACATATATTATTATTTGTCTTTAAATGTCTCACAAAATATATATGGTTCATATATTATTTTATAATCCTAAAATGTGTTACTACTAGTTCATAATTAATATTGATTCATTAAGTTGTTTAGCAAAAAAATGAAAATTAATAAGGAAATTTTTTAGGTTAGTGGATGGCATGAAACCCTTATCTCCCTTCAGTCATGGTTTCAAGGCTCGTAGTTCAGCCGAATTTGATTTGTTGTCACCAGGATTAAATGTTTTCCTTTTCCAAAACCATATTAATATAATTTCCAAAATATATTTGATATACATCATTGAAATTAGGTTCATCACTAAATATCATTTTAACTAAGGTTTTCAATAAAAAATCAATGCATAAATACTTTATCTACTTACTTCCACATAGATCACTCCATGTTCTTTAATTTATCCTCTAGAAGAGAACATTGACATGGATAATGTTGAGGTTCCCCACATTTACAAAAAATTACTACAAATCATTTCTTAGGATGAACTTCATTTTTTAACATCATACTCTTACTTTTTTTTAGAGAATCTTTTGATTTATGTCCTTCATTCCAAGACATAAATCATTTAGTTATTCTATTACAACACTTTCCTGGGTGTCTCCTTCCATACTTATCACATGTCGAATGTCAAGACTTCATCTCTACAAGGTATCCTTTATTAGAACTCTTATAATCCTCTATACTTATCTTATTTGGTGAACATGGGTGTTGGTAAATGTATATATTAGTAATCATATTTTTGGAAAACAGATTTGGAATAAATCTAATATCTTTCACTCTTATCAACACATTATTTGGTTTCTCATTTTTACCACATTTTCCTTAATGTTTTAAGTTAACTTTAATCCTTTGGGTTCTATCCATCGAATAAAATAAAAAGAAATAGAGTGAGAAACAATAGTATTAGTGAGAAAAGAGTATAAATATCTATAATATATCTAAATTGTGAAACATTATTTTTAAAAACATATGAATAACATTAATTATTATTCGTCAAATTTTTTGGTTTTTTTTAAAATGTTTTGTAATTAAAACATGAATTATTTTATGAATATCCCCTTGGAGTGTCAAACTAGGGGAGAAATAAGGCCCTTTGTCATGTACCAGGTTTCTCCGAGTGAAGACCAAAACACCTTGTCAGAGCTGTTACTCCTAGGTACATCTATTCCAGAACCACAACCACTTGTTGTATTCAAACATGGATGTATCATTAGAAAGACACAAATAATCTATAATTCACCAAAATTATAGGGTTTTCATATATACATAGTCAAAGTCTGGCATATGTTTCTGTTATCTAATCTTGTTTTTCCTAAATCCAGTTCAAAAGGCTTCTACTAAACTTCCTATGATACCAACTATAGAGACCTATCCCCAAATAGCCGAGAGCTGGTGTTTACTACTAAATATAGTGGCATGATTATAAGGAATCAATCCCTAAATGACTAACTGATTTAGTAGTCTATGTATACCAGATGAAAATATTACCTTTTCATTACAATTGAATACATTGATTACAACATAATTTTTTTTCTTCTTTTTAAATCAATAACATTAATGATAACTCTAATCCACCTAGGAAAATCCATTCTTATCTTCCATAGTATGATTCCTTGATTATTGTGGAATGATACCTAATAAGGTGAGCTCAAATTCTCAGTAGGGAAAAAATATAGCTGAAGAAATACTGAATCATTAATAATAGTCAATATGGAAAGGAGGATAATTTAAGGCACATGCCATATAATCAATAATATTAATGGGAGTTCATATGAAATATTTAAAGGTAACAACTGGAAGAACATTCCATTAAAATAACTAGATAAGAAAAAGAATATATGGAATGTAGTGAAACTGAAACAAATTCAATTTATTCAATGAACTAAAAATGTTATGTATCTATAGATATGTTGATGCATTATCTCATTGTTAAATTATAACTAAACGCTGAAAATAAAATTCATCCATAGATTTGTCAATGAAAATGTCATGGATAAATAATATCAAAATTAAAATGAAGGAAAATCTTAATTATTTGACACCATATTTTCAAGGTACATTGTACCTTTACTATCAAGACCATTCATATGATAGTTTATAAAATTTACGTTAAAACCCCATCCAATGAGGCTAGAAAAATAACTTGTCCCATAAGACTATTGATGCATCTAGTGGATATATATAACCAGACCCTTCCCATGTCGTACTAGTCCAAAAACATTCTCATATATCTAATAATTGATTTAAAAATGTTCATTATCAATTATACATTTTGATTAAGAGTTACAATTTGATTAATATTAATAGAGATATTCAAATAACTATCAAAGTATGAATTGTATGTAAATAGATATATGGTTTAGGGAATAGTAATATCCATGATAAATGAAATGGATAATTTTGTGGAAATTCAATGTTCATGTATTATAAGAGATTTAATATTTCAAGGGGACTAATAAATAAAACAAATAAGTGAATTTGAATACTATCCTTGTCTAAATAAATCATAAATATTAAATATCAAGATTCAGTATAAGGTCAATACAAAAACTACCCTGTGGGGTAAAAATATGGGGTTTCTGTTGATATTGAACAAAAATAATAGCTTTTAAAAATATTCTTGATGAAAATATAATTTTATTTTAAAAAAAATTGTAAAATATTTTTCATTTAAAATAATCCTTTTGAAAAGGATACTCAATGAAATAACGTCAATTTTATTTGTACATGTCATACGAAGTAAAAAAAATATACCTTTTGTATTAGAAAAGGATAGAATATTCCTCATTAGGAAATTGACAAAATTATTGCATTAAAAAATTTGTAAAATAAATATGTGTAAAAATATATTTACCAAATCATTTTATATTCATTTTTCAAATCCTTTTAGTAAAATAAGGTTTTTAGAATAAAACAAGTTGTCTACTAAAAAGAGATCTAAAGTTGTGTTTTCTGAAAAACAAATTCTAAAACACTTGTGTAGCATATAGGTTAAAATGGTACAAATACTTGAAAATTTTCATGAATAACCCATGAAAAATGAAAGCTATATTTTTAAAAATGGTTACATTATTTCATCAAATGAAAATACCATTGAAATATAATTAATGTTATTGTGGATGAAAATAATCATTAAACATCCCAAAGTATGCCATATCATGCTAAAATATTTTAAGACATAATAGTCATGAATAATTACATTATATTATTGTTAAAATATCATGAGAGAAATTATATTCATGATATATCATTTAGATGGAAGTATATACACAATGTAAAAGAAACAAGCTGTATAAAAACAATTAAGCCACAATGGAATGTAAAGTGAGACGAAAATCCCTTACCCTTAATGTAAAAATTGAATTGGAAAACCCAAAGGTATTAATAATTAAATAAAAAAATTTAATTCATTGAATATAAAATAATTTATGATATTATATATCAATGTGTTAGTAGGTACACCAAGTATAATAAATTTGGTGAACAACAACGATGTATGCCACACTAAATGAAAATGAGACAAGAATCCCTTACCTTAAACATACTTTTGTTGTGTGGTATGTAGACTAGTATAGAGTTGTTTTAAATATGATAATTACTAATACCATAACCATTATAATGTTAATAATATCATATATTAACTACTTATAATATAATATTACCCATTTATTAACAATCTTCCATTATTTTGACTACTTCGGGTGTTAATTGCGTTGTTTTCCGGGTATGTTTTAACTTGCTATATGTTGTTATTATAAAATATATCATAGTTTAATAATATAAATAATCTAAAACATTAATCTATTATCTTATATATTTAGTACATATATATTTATAATGGTTCATAATATTTGGAGATTCGACATGAAGTGCACCGTTCATAGAGACGGTAGGCCGTATGTACAAATGAACACTACATTCATTTCATTATTGTATTAAAATAATTCAAAATAAATGATACATATTTATATCATAATAACAGTATCATATATATGTTACATATGTTATATAATTTTATTAAATTTTCTTATACATTCCATGTATGATATGATGAAATCATATCACATTGAAAGGGTGGTAGTGCACACTTCCTCAAATGTAATTATCGTATTTACACAACATTGATAAAATAAATGTATTTTCTAAATAAATATTAAATAAGTTTGAGACATAATAAATAAAATATATATCATATATAAATAGTATTTACATCATAATTTCCACCATGATAGACAGTAATACAAGAATGAACAATCATTGTTTTGTGAGGCTGTAGTTCACCGTCCACTGAAAAAATATGTCTATTACCCATTAGATGGTGGTTCATGCAAGTTTATTTTAAAATATCAGAATAAACAATTTCAATTATTTTTAGTATAATTTTTTTGTAATTAAATACTAGAGTAAGAATTTTTTAGAGGTTGGAGAATGGAAATGAATAAAGAGTGATTGAGAAAAGACATTACCTTTTAATAGGGTAACTTCTTTTGGTTTGATCCAAAAATATTTTTTGAAAGGATTTATTAACAAAGGAATGATTATATATTTAGGATAGAAATTATGGGAGAATATTTGGGCATTTATTGGGAAAAAATAAGAGGTTTTAGAGGTTTGATTAATAGGTAGAGGTGGTAGACTTTTATAGGAAAGGAAAATGACTCACTTGGTATTATTGATAATTAGTTAGGTTCGAACATGTTCATACCTAATAAAAGTCATAACAACCCACAAAAATCATTAATATAATGTTAATTGCCGATATATGTCCATCCAATGGGTTTTTAATAAGTGGCTAGGTCATTTGGTTCATCAAAATTAGGGTTTTAGTCTATTTTAAGCATAAGTACACCTCAATCATTGTAATTAACTTTTATCAATATCACTAATCATTATTTGAAATACAAAATTTGATATTATCGGACCAAAAATATTATATTTTTTAAAATGGAGTATGTTTTATTTTAAAAACTTTAGTAATATATTTGGAAAATTTAGTATTAATGAAAATCTTGCAGACAAACACATTAATTCGTTTTAGTAGCAAATTGTTCAAAAGATTGTTATGTTTTTATATTTAATTAAAACGTTAAATTGAATAAAATAAATTAAATTGTATTAATAGATTTTTGATATATCCAATTTTAATTTAAAATAAATTCATAATATTATTTAAAATTAAATTTTTTTTTAATAAAATGGATGTTATTAAATAAAACACATTATTTTTCATTGTTCACTCAAAATGATGTTTTTCATAAAAATCCAAAAATGTCACCCAAATATAATTTTGACATAATGAATTTACAAATAATGTTTATTTTATCAATTTAAATTGATAATTGTTTCAATATTAATATTTAAAATAGGTTCTCCATTAAAAATCAGTAAAAATTATTTAATAAAAATATTGGTTTTTCTAGGAAATAATGGGTTGTCTCTTCTATTATGATTACCAAATATATTGAATAAATATAAAAAATATTTAATATGTAAAAAATATAATACATTAATATCACTCACTAATTTTTATTAATTAAATCTATTAGTGTAAACCAACTTTGTGGAAAAAAATTATTTTATGTAAAAATATGTTTGTAATATTCAATTGGTTCTTATATTAATTTATAATTTGTTTTTAAACATTGATTTAGTTGTGTAACCCATATATTTTCATAAGTTAGTTAATATTATTCATAATTGATAGTTTATATCTTATTATATTAAATAATAATTTTTTAATTATAAATTGTTTCTTGGTAAGACTTGGTATTGTGTATAGCACAAGCCATCGAAGAAGGTCAATTTTGCATGTAATGAAATATATAGAGGAAGGTCATTCTTGCACATGATTTATGCTAACCCAGTGTCACATGCATTGAAATATATCTCTATGTTTCGTCCATTGAAAAATATATAATACATTTTAAATAGTATATATATTATAAAGTATACAAATATTATATTACATTATGTGATTCTTGTCATGTTTCATACTCGCTATCGAATACAAGGTTATTACTTTAGTTTTTGGGGGAATCAAACTCCCCACTATAAATCTTTAGATTCATGCATTAGATCCTATCAAATGATTTTAGGAACCCAAGTATTCTTATTGATACAAAAGATATGATCTACATCAACAAAACAATCTAGAGGGAGGTCCTCAACTAAAATACCTCTCTGTATGACTAAAAAAATAGGGTTTAAAAATTTGTTTCCTCAAACCTATCCAAACAGTGAATAGATAACTAAAAAGGCTACAAGAAAATAAAACTCAGGAAACTTTTTAAAAAATAGAAAAATCTAAAAATAGAGGGAAATTAATTTGTATTTATCACTAGATATATGATTGGATTCTGCCTAAGTTTTCTATCTCAACACATCCATTACAGAATTTCCCTCTAAAGATGTAAATGATATAAAAACATCAAAATACTGAAGGTTTTTTGTAAATATTCGATATCTAAGATTAAATAAAATCTATGTAATGAAATATTTTAGGCTCTTGTAGTCTGTAGATAGCAAAATGTTATCTCCAATGAGATAATTTATCTATCAAAGTCATGAAACACCACCACACGATCGAGGCCATGTGTCCCACAATAATGCACATTATGTGTGAACTAGAGAGACCCTTACACAATGTATCAATCCTCCTAAAATACTACTTCACCCAAATGGATTCTTGGTGAATCACTGATCACCATATAGCCTCTACCAGTATAGGAGGGATAATGATTAGTGTTGATGTATTTCGGCCTTTTGTCAATATAAATGCCTTCTTGTATTATTAAAACCACAAAATAATAATTTCATACATAGTAAGACTTATAAGTGGTGATTCAAGGAATGATAAGTACTATATAAAATTCATATAGTATTTAGTTATCCCAAATAACCTACGTATATCAAACACATTATTAGGATGTTACCAATAGAAAACAATACTTACATTCTCTAGGTCAACTGATACTCCAAATTCCAAGATTATATGACCTATGATATAAATCATGTCAATCTTGAAGTGGAAATTTTCCATATTAACATATAACTATTTCTCTATCAGTGTAATCAATATGATATCAAGATGTTTGTCACGATCACTTCTAGTATGAGAAAAAATAAATATGTCCTTCACAAAACCACGCTAATGTAATTCTAGTAAGGGTGAAAAGATAATCCCCAAGGCCATGAAAATAGAATTCATGTTCGTATGACCAAAAGACATTACCAGGTACACAAATAAGTTACACCGACTTCAGAAATATAAACATGGTATATCCGATGGACTGAGTCACACCAAGTTATAGCATGATCTCAGGTCGATCTTTGAGAACACTCTAGATCCTCAGTGTTGGTCAAAGAGATCATCTATTCTTGGAATTGGATAATTGATATTAACTATAACTTGTTTCAACCATCAGTAGTACACATAAATTTGGATGGTTACATATACCTTTTTATCAATGTTTATAGGCAAACCCAAGGATAAGTACCAGGTTATATATAACCCTTAGTATCAAAATCCTCTAACTATATTTTATGTTATTGAATCTCTGAAGGTGCTATCTTTTATGGAGAAATAGATACTATAGTTTCTCCTAGAATGGTATTGATTTCAAACTATACCTAGCTTCTAGATGTAGGTATAGATATGTAATCCAAGAAAACATACCTAAAATAATCCACACATGGAAGAAATCTTTCCAGATGCACTGTCTCAAAATTTAGGAAAATATAGGATATCTAAGTTGTCACTCCTCCCATCCCACGATGGTTTGGTCTAACTCGACTAGAATGGAAATCACATTCAAAATTATATGTATATATACAAACCATAGGTAATGTAAAAGTAACCCTTCAATGATAACTAAAAATGTGGGTATGATAATGCATAATCCATTCCATCCCAAGTATGACTTCAAACCATGTCATCTCAAGGATAAATAAATTCCATAGGATCTGACAACCTCCAATATTTAGAGGATAATACATTCTTTGGTGTATAACCTCTAACTGTACAACCAATTGTGTTTCTAAGGTCCTCACCCAATAAAAGTATTGAATTTCAATCCCAAGATATACCATGATCAATATAGAGATAAACCAATATAAGGAATCTATATCAAACAGAGTAGAAACAATAGTTGAGGCAACTAGAATAGTACATCGTGTAGTATATGGTCATGAATTCATATCCTCAGGTATCTACTATAATGTTCTCAACTATCTATATCGAAGTCCCGGAGATATATATGATATACATTGAGTAGGTATGATCTATCTAAGCTAAAAATCATAATTATAGCCACAACATCCAGAAACATCTTCTCAGCCTGCTCATATTATGATACTCCAACATCCAGCCTGAGGTAGAGTCACTGATCCTACTCCTAATGGTACAACCGACATAGGTCCCTTTTCAACTGAAAATAGGTGAAAAGTTCTAGAAACACAATTGATGATGTATCGTGAATCATAAAAGATAATATTCAAGTGGTTATCTATAATGTCATGGACTCACATTCCCATACCATCCACACTAATGGAATAAAACAGAGCTACCAGTTTAGATTCTCAGGAACTACTATTATAATGAGAATCCTCAAGGATATACTTCCAACTATTGGAATCACTACTACACTACCTCAACATTGACCTCTATTATTTGTACAATCATCTACCCTAATGTTCCACTCAATGTGAAGATCTTCGTTTAAAATCCTAGTAACATTAGAGAGATAAAAGATATTAACCTATGAGGGGATGGCATACCTGATCCAATCCTCAATGAATCTCACTCACAATAGGTCATAATAAGAAATAAGTGGTGTAAAGAATTGAAGATTGTTAATGTATGCTAAATCGACCCTAATGGACATAAAACATTGATCTTGGTGTATTAAATCCATAACTCAATTATCTCTCAAAATCACAAAGAAAAAGTAATCGCTGAAGGCAGTTTGTATTTCCACCCATTCTATGACCAAATGATGACCAACCTAGATAATCACATACCACCATCACTTGGATGAATCCATAAACATATTGGTTTTCATGATCCTCCCCTATGAATTCATCTCTAAGTGATCAAAGATAGAAAAAATTGATAATAGAAATTTCACAGTATCTTGAGGATCAACAACCCCTAAGAATATTAGAGGATGTTGCTATTGGAACTATTGAGTAGGATTAGAAATCATACGAGAAATACATAAAGCACCCATCATATATTGAATCAAGTGTAAGAAACTATCTCAAATCTATGCATTAGTGCCTAGTTTGGGAAGAGAAGGTGGAACCATATTTGGTACTATTAGTGGTAACTCTTGTGGGTCATGCCCTAATATTTCTGGAGTATGATCATCATCCCCCTCTTGGTGTATGACTTGAGGAAATCATAGTGTCGTAGCACTACAAAAGAAAAACACATGCCTCATGAAAAGATTCAAATGAATATAGGATCAATAACAGAAGAGGAACATTTTAATGAAATAAGTTTTATCACCTTGATGGGGGGGGGGCTGAATTCAGGTATGATTGATTAAAACTACTACCCCTTCAGATCATGTATTGTTATTAAAAATGAACTTCTATCTCTTTGATGTAGCAATGTATGAATATAAATAAAATCATGAAAATGACATAAATATTTTACTTGGTTAACTCTAATTTGGTTATGTGCAATAAGCATACAACGGTAGTGAGACGATTTACCAAATCCACTAAAAGAACACAAAAAAATTTCATTTTTGGATGCTGACTCATTGCCCCTCCAAGATTACAACCAATCACAATATTAAAGCTCAATGATCTCTCAACTAAATTGTGATCACTTATTATTTATAAGATCCTCCTTTTATTTCTTAAATTAAAATTTTTTACACCTAATATAGTGTATCATTCAGATCAACATTTATCTACAAGATGAATACCAATTTATCATAAGTCTACTAAGAAATTAATTTTTTATATTTTCATGATGATCACTACAATTGTGAAGCTCACTCTTTTGTTAAGGTCAACTACCTTTCACAAATCCCACAATTAATATCGGTTTTTGAAATCGTTCATGAGATAAAACACATTAATAGTGATCAAATAATTTAGTGGGAATTCATAACCGTCATGAATTCCCTTTCATTATGAAGGTTTTCACAAGAACAACCATCATGAAACAACTTCATGAAATCTGAGTGTACAGATTTATGTTATCTCACTACTATTCTGAAGGGGGTAAAATCCTATTTATTGTAATTTTTTCTGATTCCAAAATATTCTAACATCTCCATCAACATATCAAAAATATCTCCAAGACCTTTTTTCATAGATCATTGTCAACAAACTATGTCAAAAAAATATTTAGACTTTTCAAAAAACCCTGAAATTCCTCTTTTCAACAAACACAATCTAACCAAAAATTCCACATGGTTATATTGATGGATTGTTTCCCAACAATCACCTCATTTGGGTATATTGATTTTTTTTAAAATTTGATACTATGTTGAATCTTCTTCCATCTTCTGAAAATATTCACTTCATTCAATTTAGATAACAATACATGTCTTACTCAACAAAAACTCTAAGTCCACATGAGCAATACTTGGTGTGAGAAACAAGAGTAACATGGAAAGTTCATCAATGAATCGATTCATTTTGAAACCTCTCAATTAATTTTTATCCTAGAAATCAGCTGTCATTGGATGTAACCATTAATATATCAGATTTTTCATCATAATATCAAATTCCCTTATCTCACTAAACAAATTATCACCTTCTACCCTATATTGATCAATACATTTTTCTCCCTTTTCATGCCACAATTTTTCACCATTTGTCAATGGGCCTGATGGTCACTTCATTGTGGTATGCAATATTCTAATGAACATATATTGGAACATCAGGGAAAAACAAGCCATACCTCAGGTAGGGGGGATAAAAAATCCATACATTTTATGTATGAGGAGTCAATTAAACACCTAGGGCTAGTCTGTGTTGTTAAATATCTTATCCGGTTATGTCCTTTTCTAGAATGCCCACATCCACTAGTTCTGTAGGAACATACACAAACTTCACAAGACCATACCAAATCCCCTCCTTGATAAAATTATAATTTATTCCAATTTTCATTGCCCTTGAGTGATGTACTAGATATATGAAGAGATTTAAAGAACTAGAATTATCACAGTGGATTCTAGTCAGAGACTTCACTTTAACTCCAATTCATGAACTATTGTTTTATCCACAATAAAAATGTGCATGCTTGAGTAGCCTCAATATATTTATCTTTTTTGGTGCTCAATGAAATGAAATAATGTTCTTTATTAATAAATGAATACACAATACACCACGATAGAATTCACCACATGATGTTGATTTTCTATCAACTGTTGAACCGTCCCAATCTGTATATGTATTTCCCCATAAATCATTATTATATTTATCATTGTATCATAAGATGATATTCATTGTGCCTTTGATATATCAAATTATTTTTTACACTATGAGAAATTGTATTTCCTTGGGATTTTTTATATATCAAGCTTCTTATAATTTGGAAAAAATGATATCGTTTATTTTCTCTATCAAGTACAATAGAAAACCAATGATGTTCCTATATTTTGTGATATTAATTGAATTGATTTCAAAATATCTTGGTAGTTTCATCCAGTTAGCCTCTAGATTCATCATATCCTTGGAATTATCCATTCCAAATATTTTCAAAATTTCATTGGAATATTTAAATAGAGAAATAAATTTCCTATTATTTTTTTGTGTCACCTATAAACCAAGGGAAAGCGTTAGTTCCTTAATCAAAGGAATTTGAAACTCAATTTTCCGGAATTCCACAAACTTATTTCACAACGCTTCAGCTGATCTACCAAAGATTATTTCATCATCATATACCATCATGATAATCATTTGATTACTATCATTGTGGAAATCAATTTTGTAATCAACTCCACCATACTGAAAATTAGGCTTCCTAAAAAATATATCTAGTCTTGAATACCAGGCTCTTGGTAATTTCATAAACCCATATAGTGACTTCTTTAGCCAAACAAATATTTTCACTTATTCATCAATAAGAAAAGTATATGTATACTCAATATAAACTTATTCTTCAAGAATACCATTTAGATATGAGGTCTTCATTCTGGAAAATATTAAATTTTTTTGCATAGCTATGTCCAAAAATACTCTAATTATCTATATCCTTTCACAGGAGAAAATGTCTCCTCAATTTTGATACCCATAAGAGTAACATATGCACACAAGTCATACTTTTTTCAAATTACTCTATCATCTTAGATTTTCTAGTTATGAATATTCCATTTAGTCCTAATTATATTATTGTTTGTTGGCCTCAAAACAATCTTCCTTGTCTGATTCTTCATAATTTGGTCAAGCTAATCATTCATATTTGGACCATAGTTTTCATCTTCTACTACATTGGAAAAACATTTAGTCTCTACCATTGATAAGAATGATTATTGATGTTGAATATTTATTCTACCTGTCTGTACTAATTTAGTATGATCACCAATGATATATTTACTATTAATTTCATCTTGATTTTTTTTATTTTGATCATATATAGATTTTAATATCAATTACTCACCAACACTATCTACTTCTGAATTTATATTTGGTAATTATTCTCTTTATAGATTACTTGCCTCCTCATTTCTTTTATCAGGGAATTATTCCCAGTATTATTTATAATTCTATTCATTTACCACCACAATGAAATCATTTCCTTCAAATACGTATCCCAGCCGCTTATTAATTAATTTATATCATTTTATTTTTACTGAGTATCTAATGAATACCCCATCATATCCACAAGACTCAAATTTCCTTTTTTTCTTTTTATCGAAAAGAAAACACTTACTTCCAAACACTCGAAAGTATTTATAATTTAGATAACTTCCATAACACATATCATAAGTAGTATATTCTTCATTTGGACCCAAAAGAACCCTATTTTATATGTTTAAAGACTTCAATACTGCTTCCTTAAGGTCTTTTTCAATCAGAATTGTCTGTTGATGTTGTTGATAATATGATTTCTCTTCTAAACCAGTCCATTATATTGAGAAGTTAACAAAAATAAAATATGATTTCTTGTCTTTTATTTCTCAGGAAAATCCTCCAAATTTAGTTTTGTACGTTTCATACAATTATTTATAGGACATCTTCAGAATTGTTTCCCATTCATGCTTTCTGATTGCCTACAATATTTTTTACTCAACTAAACACATCGGTCCTAGGAGAAATGAATAATACCCATACCATCCAACGTAATTCATAAATAAAAAGAATTTAATACCTATTCCCATCAATGGGTCGTAGTGAGATAGGTCCACATACATATATAAGAAAAAATTCAAGATCTATGGTTGACTTTTGTTCCTTTTCCTTTTACATCTTTCTATTGATATTCCCTTTTAGAAAAGCATCACAATTATGATTATGATCATGTTATATTTTTGGAGGTATCGAGTTGCAACAAATTTTACCATATCATACAAGGATGTTTGGAATTGATGGATAAGACATTTATGCCATAACATATTTTATTCCACTATAGATAAAAATAATATATCTTCTTTTCCACTTCCAAGATAGTGATTCCCCTTTGTTCTTTAGAAAAAATGCACCAGCTCTTCCTTTAACAATATACATCTTCTTATTAAATATTATATCATTCCTCAAGTCACATATTTGACTGATACTAATAGTATTGTGACTGATATCTTCTACTATATAGACTTAATCACAAATAATTTCTTTTCCACCAAACCCCACCCTTAATAATAGAACTATCTTTAGGCCTTCATCATTTCCATATTTAAAAACACTTTCTTTTTCATAATTTATGACTATAAAAACCATTATTGCCTTTTCAAATGAGATGTGAAACCAATATCAAGGACACACACACAAGAGTGATATGATGATTTAAGTTAAATTTCAGCAACCACAACCATCTCAACACCTTTTTTTCTTGATCCATGTTTTTGATTTCATACATGGTGTTGGTTTTAAATAATGATCTTCCCCAAAGTATGATGGAACAACACTATATTTTTGAGATAAAAATAGATTTGTATTTTTAACCTCACCTACTGATTACTTTAGTTGATTCTTTAGGGTACTTTGGTTCTTTTTTGGAACATTGCTCTGCATGGTTGATGTACAATATCTAACCATGTGTCCAAATCCTATGGAAAAAAAATTTCCATCAAAATATATTCTTGATTATTATGTTCTATTTGGCTACCTTTGTTTTTCTTGTTCCCTTTGGTATATCTTGGATATAGAACAGACATTTTGTCAGTGTCCCATCTTTACATAGCAATAATACCTAATGTAGGGTGAATTCATGTGTGTCACTTCTACACTACATATTGTATCTTGGTTTCATTTAGTATTCTAGTTATTTTTCATACTCAAATAAATCTTCAATATCTATGTAGGTTCTTTTGGTCTGAAGTCAACTGTCACAGTGTTTTGTTTTAGGTCAAGCCCAAATATAACTTAACATTTGAAGAATATTATGGCTTATTTTCTTCTGGACGTCCAATTTTGCCATTAATTTCACTTGAAATATTTTATTTCTTATGAACATAACACGTTTCAATATTTTTTCTTGATCCTTAACTTTTCATCAGAGGCTGACGACATCCTCTTCAATTTCTTCAATAGGTTTGATTTTTAATTCTATATATTATTCGGACCATAAATCACCCTTTTTTGATTCTTCAACATTGAGTTTATTCCCACTAATAGTTTATCATTCCTCTATCAGTGAGGAATTGAGATTTTCAATTTATTTTATTAATTCTGAATTATCTTATTTCTGATATTGCATATAGAGTTTTACATTAGAAACAACTTTTTTGGATTTATTCATTTTTTCAATCCAAAAATCGATCACATTAGGAGAGGCTTCAAAATTAAGCTACATGTCAACACTTTTGTTGACCTATTCTTTACCAATTCAAATTTCTTTTTTTTTGAGTTAACAATAACATCCATCATAGCATTTCCTCTATGATCTTTATAGTTCTCCGGATCATCAACCTCAAATTCATCAAAACAATCATTTTCTTGTGAATAGTATTCTTCTTTTTGAAAAAATTTATCTTAACCATTTTCTTGCCTCTCACATAGGCTGAAGAATTATTCATGGGAATGTAAACTCTATTTTTATCATCTTATGGATTATCATGGTGGAACCATACCAAAATATGACCAACCATTCCATATCAAAATCATACTAGTGGAAGTTTCCCTTAGAACATTCCTTGACCTCTTTGTATATTTGAAGAAAGCAATGACATCACCTCATCCTTCTCTTCTTAATCTTTCTAATATTCAAGGGTGAGATTCTTGGTCACCTTGAATACCACATATTTGGAATTCCCTTTTCCCATAGACTAAATGAAATCATTTGTCATCTCATATGTGACAATATTACCATATAATCTCTCCATTTTGAGATCCTTTGGATATTTTTCCTCCATCAAAGAATCTTTCAAATTGAACCATGGTGGATGTATTCTCCATATGCACATAAAAATCTTTACATTTTTAATAATTTCTCTAAGGCCACACATTTCTTCTACAAAAAATCGACCCTGTCAAATGAATTAATAGACTCATTGGGGTTCATTCTCAGATCCGAATATTTGTTCCAAACAACATTCAATTTTTAATATTTTACTATTTAGTTACCTTCATATATATTCAACAGCTTTTTTAACATGGAATGAGTAGAATTACATGCTATCATATTTGTATAAATATTATTGGATTATGATACCTCTAAGGAAATGATTCCTCTGGAATCAACATCTAATTCTATTATATCTTTGTATAATAGAGCACCACTTTCTATGTAGTTCACACTTCTTTGTGTTTATGTTGTATAGAAATCCATACCTATTGATCATAAGTTTTTATGCATCTGATTTTTCCATAATAGAAAATTATCTACATCAATGATCAGAATACCTTGATGTTTAATAACCTCTATTAGAGAAAAACTAAAACTAAACTTTGGATATGATACCAATTTTTAGCCCATCAAGGATAAATACCATGATTGGTGGGTGAATCAGGGTATGATTGATTAAAACAAATTCCATAATGATATTGTATAGTTTTTAAACAAAACACACTTCTCACTCTTTCCAGCATCATTGTATAAACAATAATTAATGAATACATGAGACATAAAAATTTTACTTGGTTCAAACTCACTTAGATACATCCAAGGAGTGTAAAATGACAATCCACTAATGTACCTAATCTAATTAAGGTACACTAATGTTTACAATGTTTGGAGAGAACTCACTATCCCTACTAGTTGACAACCAATCATAATATAAAATACCATTACCCTCTCAACTAAAGTGCAATGAATGGTTATTCAAAATATCATCCTTTTTTTTCAAGAATCAATATGTATTAAACCTCATTTAGTGTATCATTAAGTTATATTTTAGTCCACAAGATGAATATCACTTTACCACATGTGTACCCAGAAATTTCTATTTAATAATTTCGCAAAGTTCACTGCCTTCAAGAAGCTCACTCTTTTGGGAAGCTCGACTAGTCTTTGCAAATCCCAAATTTTTTTTCAAAATTTGAGAAACTTCAAAAATGCGACCACATTAATGATGCTCAAAAATTTTAATTTTCATTCATAGCCTTTTAGAACACCCTTTCTTCATGAACCTTTTCACCAGAACAACCTTCATCAACCCCCATCACAAAATTAAAGGCAATAGATTTTTATTAAGTCTCACCACTATACTGAAGGGGGTAGAGGCCTATTTTTAAGTATTTATACCACTCTTAGAAGCTTTAAGCCATAGAATCACCATTTAGCATAACTCTCCAATTTATTTTGTGATGCTCCATATCTCATGATGCTCCAGGAAAATTCACCATCCGTGAATTTCGTCGTAATCATGGAGATCACTGCCATCTTATTTTTTACATTCTATAAACCACCTTCGTGAATCCCATTCATCATAAAACTCTTTAAATTTCTATATTTTCCAAATGAATTCAATGAAATACATATTTTGAGATGATATCCATGTTCTAAATTTTGGACCAAAAAAATTTGATAAACACTAAGAGAGGATTTCACCTTGTGTATAAAATTTTTGAAACCACTTCTTGGGCATCCATTCCATTGTCTTGGATCATTTTCAATATAATATGTCATAAATTTTTAAGGACTCAAAAAATTATCTTGGAAACTATATTTTTCAACAAAAAAGTATACCCAAAATACTTTAGGGATATCTTTTGGGGTTTTTCTCATCAATCCCCCTTTGGGTTTTATGACACATTTTCATAATTTGATACCTTGATAAAGCATCTTCCATATTCTACCAATCCTCTATTTAATAGATTCAGACAGTGATCAAAGACATACTCATCAGAAAATCTATGTCCACATGAGAAATTCTTTGCATATGAAATAAGAGTAGCATGCAATGTTCATTAATGAATAACTACATTCTGAAGCATATCAACAGATTTTATAATGGACTCTAGCTATAATGATATGTAACCTTTGATCAATTATATTTAACATCATAATATTTATTACTCCCACTATCTCACTTCTCCACCTATAAACATCATCCCCAATCATGATTAATGCATCTTATCCCTTTTAAAGCCATAATTTCTCCCCCCCTTTCAATGAACCTGAAGGTCCCTTTGTTGTGGGATACAATAGTGTAAATAACACAGATCAATGTAACAGGAAAAACAAACCATACCTCAGAAAGTGGGGGTCCCACATCAACACATTTCACATGTGAGGAGTCACCTGAACACTCCTTGCTAGTTGATATCATTAAAATCCCTCATTAGGTAAGGCCTTTGTCATAATTCTGGGAACCTATAGTTATATAGGCACATACTCCAACATCACAAGCCCTTAGTGCACGTTTCCTTGATAAAATGATACTTTTAAATTGTTCATTGTCATTGAGTGATGGACTAGATTTTTTCAGTGTTTTATATAACATGAATTATCCCAATGGATTATGATTAAAGACTTCACTTCTACTCCCATATCCTTATACTGTTGTTTCGTCCATAATTACTGCATAGCCATTTGAGTAGCCACAATATATTCATCTTCTAAAGTGCTGAATGAAATGAAATCTTCTTTCTTTATTATCCATGAAATAAAATATCCTCCATGATAGAATTAACGCTTGATGTTGATTTTATATCTTCTATTGAACTAGTCCAATCTATATATGTATAGCTTAAACAATCTTGCTAAGATATATCCCTATATTTCAAGAATAAATCCACTGTGTCCTTAATATTCTGATGTTTTATTTTCATTGTGAACATGTGGATTTCCTTTGGATTACTTCAATACAATGTATCTTGGCATTTGGGAAAAAAATATCAGTTCTTATCACTGTAATGTAAAATAAACTACAAATTTTTTTCTTATATTATGTGATATTAACTACATTGCCTTCATCATTATATGAAATATTCATCCAAGTAGCCACCAAGAAAATCATATCCTTGGAATTATCCATTCTAACTATTCTCAAAATTTTCACGGAATATTTATATTTAAAAAATAAATTTTCCATTCATTCCTTTTTTGACCTATAAACCAATGGAAAATGACAATTCACCACTCTAAGATATTTCAACCTCACTTTTCATTAATTCTATGAATGGATTCCATTTCTCTTTGTCTAATCCCCCAAATATTATTTCATCAACATATACCAACACCAATATCCTTTTACTACAATCATTATTTAAATAAAAATTTTAATCAACTCCACCATGATGAGAACTATGATTCGTCAAAGAATTATCTAGTATTGAATACAACGCTATTGGGGCTTACATCAACCCATATTGAATCTTATTCAGTTGATAAGCTATTTTATCATCTTCATGAATGCAATTAATATATGTATACTCAATATAAACTTCTTCTCCAAGAACCCCATTTAGAAATTTCGGCTTGACATCCATCTAGAAAACATTTTTACATTCATTTGACTTATATGACCATGAATAATCCTACTTTTTTCTAGACTTGTAGCAGGTGGAAATGTCACATCAGCATCGATAATTTCTATATAGGAGTACCCTTTTAACACTATTCATTATCTGTTTCAAATTATTATGCCATATTCATTAATGTTTTTATGAAAAAACCATCTACTCATGATGGCATTCTCATCTGTTCCCCTCAAAACAAACTCCCATGTATAATTCTTGTCAATTTGGTCAATCTCGTCATTCATAGCCTAAACATAGTTATTATCTTCGGCTGTATAAATAAAAAAATTTAGTCTCTACCTATGATAATAATTATTACTTCTATGAATTATTCATTCTCCTTTCTGTATTTGCAATATCTATTCTATGATGATATTTTTTCTATCAATTTTAGATCATATTTTTTTCTTTCTCATAGATAAAGATTTGACTTTAGGATTCTCATCAGTTGTATCATTTTAGAAATTATAATTTATCACTTCTGCTCCCCCTATATTAAATTCCTCCTCATCATATTCATCAAGGAACTATTCATTATATTATTGAAAATTCTATTCATTTTCCACTGTCGTTACACCATTTCTTTAAACTATATTTCTAAGCATCGTGTTGAAGAATTTATATTTTTTTATTTTTGCTATGTATCCTAGGAATACCCCCTTATCTCCACATGACTCAAATCTCATTATTTTTCCTTTATTGCGAATATAACACCTACATCCAAATATTATAAAGTATTTCAGAGTTGTATTCATTCCATACCACATCTCATACAGAGTATTTTATTACTTCAGACACAACCGAGCCCTGTTGCTTCAAAACCAATGTCAAGACTACTTCTATCCAGAATTTTTATGGTATCCCTTTTTTGATGAACATTATTCATTCCATGTTTTTGATAATCTGATTTCTTCTATCAACTATTCTATTCTGTTGAGAATTACTCATTGATAAAACTTTATGAATTATCATAGGTTTCATGTGATAATCCTGAAATGTATATTTTTATATTCTATATCATTATCAGTGTGAAACTTCATATTTTTTTTCCAAGAACCCTTTCTAATTCCCACCTATATTTTTTATGCAACTGAAAATATCATTCATGTTAGAAATGAAAAATACCCATTCCATCCTACTGAAATCATCAATGAAAAGGATATGATATGTCTTCTCATAAATGGATATGGGTGAGATAGGTCTATATACATCTTCATGCTCCAATTCAATCACTATGGTTATCTTCAGTTGCTTTTCCATGTACATATTTCTAATGATCTTACCTTGTTGAAAGGAATCACATGTATGAGTATTATCATGTGATAGTTTAGGGAGTTCTTGATCTACATACCATTTTATAATAGGGATGGTTGGCATAGATGTCTAATTTGTTTATAATACTACCTTTTTCTTCCTCTATAGAAGAAAAAAATATAACTTCTTCTCCACTTAAATGTTAAAGATTCACCTTTTTTTATTTTTTCCTATAAAACAATGGCACTATATCTTCCTTCTAAACTCTTTTATTCTTGTTCCATGTTTTCATCTACATACTAACTATAGATTAAAATCACTATCTTTCTTAGATTATGATGGAGTATAATCATCTTGGAGAGATGAAAATATATTTTTCATTTTCATATCATCTGATGATTAATTGATATTTTTCTTTTGAAAATTTATTATTTGATTTGGAACATTCTCCAACATTTTTTATATAAAATATCTTGCCATGTGTCCAAAATCTTCTTCATAAAAAAATTTTCCTCAATAGATATACTATAGTATTATGTTCTATTTGGATGCCTCTATTGTTATTGTGCCCTTTGATATCTCTTGGTTTTGGAAACAACATTTTTAGAGTGTCCCATATTTCCACATTAATAACATGTAATGTTGGGTGAATTCCTATAGGTCACTTATAAACCATTAGTTTCCCATTGGGTTCTCGGAGTATTCTTGTTTTTCTTCATACCCAAATCATTCTTAAATCATGGATTTGATTCTTTCATCATAGCGTCAATTGTCACCAATTTTTATTTTATGTAATGCCCAAATCAGCCTGCACATTTAGCCATGTCTACATAATCATTTCTATTGTACCTCTATGATCCATTTCGGCCTTTTCATTCCCTAGAATGATCTTATTTTATAATAAAATATTTGGAGTCAATATTTTATTCTTGATCACTAACTTTTCTTCACAGGATGAAGACTTCCACTATGATCTATTCAATGTGTTTTAATTGTTCTTTTGTTGTGTTATTCAAACCATTGATCCACATATCTATGTGTTTTATTTTTTTACTATTACTCAAAATTGTGTTTAATCCCACTAACCATTTATGAGTCCCCTAGAAATTAGTAAATGAGATTCCCAATTTCATCAATTAAATTAGACCTCTCTTCTTCCTGCTGCTGTATATATAGTTTGGCATCATTAACCATTTTTTGTTTTTATAATTTTTTTTCACTCCAAAACATATATCTCATCATGTGATTTTTCTAATTCAACCTATATATCAAATCTTCCTTTGACCTCTTCTTTATCAATGTCCTTTTCCTTCAATTTTCAGGAGTTACCTACCACTTCCACCATTGAATTATATCCATTATATTCGCAGTTATCCACCTCTTCAACCTTAGATTCATATGAAATATAATTTTCTAATGAATGAAGATTCATATTTTTGAATAAATTTCTCAAAATATTTTTCTTCCATTTCATATAGTCTAATGAATTATTCATGGTAATTTTAACTTCATCTTCATCATCATCTTGGAACTTCTTGGGGAACCATGTTGCAAGATGAACAACATTTTCACATCAAAAGTATGCTAGTAGAAGTTCCCCTTTGAACATTCCTTTACCTATTTTTATATTTGAAGAATGTAATCAAATCACCTAATCTATCTCTTCTTCTTCTTAAAAAGTTTTAATGGTGAGATCTTTAATCACCTTGAATTCCACCACTTTAAAACTACATGTCTCCACATACATAATGTCTTCATTTCCCATATCATATGTGACACGAGTACTGAGTAATCTATCCAATGTTACTCCGTTGGAGCTTTATCATTCAACACATAATCATTCATAATTAACCATGGGGGTCATCTACACAAGTGGTTCTTAAAATTATTTAAATCATCAATAATTTCTCCATGACCTTTCTTGTATTTCACAACAACATTCACCCTGTCAAAAACAAATGCATAAATAGACTGATTGGGGTTCAATCTGAGATCCTCATATTTTTTTAGAGAACATGAAACTTTTCTTCTCTAACTTTTTAATCCCCTTCATAGATATTCATCATCTTTTATCACATGGAATGAGTATACTTACAAGACATCACCTTTGAATACATTTCATTAAATAAGGCTCCCCATAATGCATTAATTCCTTTGGTGTCAACGTCTAATTCACATATGTCATATTATGAAAAAGCACCAATATACATAGTATCCAAAATTCCATGTGTTGCTAATCTATATATATCCATGCCTAATGATCTAAAGTAGTGCTACATCTGATTCTTCCATAATTGAAAATTGAATTCATCAAATGTTAGAAGATTATACTTATTAACAACCTCCAAGAGGGATGCAGTAAAATTAATCATTGGATATGATATGGATTGTTATCCAAACTAGGATAAATACTCTAGGATGGGTTGAATCAGAGTATGATAGATTAAAACATCTTCCATTTGGATCTTTTTTCTTTGTTAAACCCAAAAAAACATTCTTTACTTCCTATAAATATGTATGAAAAAATTTAATGCATGAACAAGACACAACCATTTTACTTGGTTCAACCTCACTAGGATACATCCAAGGATCATAAGATGGTAATGTGATGATGTATGAAATCAACTAAATGGTGTCAAATTATTACAATCATTAGAGCAGACTCATTGTTTTTCCTGGTTCACAACCAACAACAATATGAATGCTCACTACTCTCTCAGCTAATGTGTCCTCACTAATTACTCAGAATATCCTGTTATGATTTATTGAATCTATAATTTTTATAACACATTTATTGAATCATTAAGTTAAATTTTCATCCCAAAAATGAATACCAGTTTCCCCTATGTATATTGGGAAATTCCTTTTTAATATTTTCATGATGATCAATGCCTTTGAAATGTGTACTCATATGAATGCTCAACCAGCCTTCGCGAAGCTCATAATATTCATCCGTCTTTTGATAAATTCACAAATTCCTACAGTTTTGTGATTCTAAAATATTTAAATTGGAATTTATATCCTTTATGAGCTCCCTTCCATAATGAACTACTTCTCAAGAATAACCTTGACAAATCACCTTCATGAAATCAGATCTTACAGATTTTCGTTAGACCTTACTAATATAATGAATAGGGTATAGTCCTTTTTATATGAATTTCCACTTATTCTAGAAGCTTCTATCCATGTCAACACCATTTTACTGAGATCTCCAATTTCTTCCTGATTCTTCTTATGTTATGAATCGACAAGAAACATTTCCATTCATGAAGCTTGTCATAATCACATAGATCACCACCAAGATCTTTGTACCATTGTTAAACCACCAATGTCTTGAATGTTTTTTAACATACCATTTAAAAAATCTCTTTTTGATACACAAATTATCATTCAAACCCTATTTATAAACATATACTATCTACCAAAAAATATATCATTTTTACCTTGAGGGATTTTTTCCCAAAATAACAATAGAAAATCATTCAACACCAAATATACTACCACAAATACCCACTTAGAATACCAAATTATTAGTAATTATTTATTTTTTATTTATAGTATATTAGTATATAGAGGTTCAATTTTAATTTAAGATGGAAAAACACAATATGTTGAAAAATTCCTATCTATCTACTAGAAACCATTACATTTATATGTCTGAATTTATATTTTTTGTTCATAATTGTGTTCATACATAATACACGGGTCAATAAAATGGGTTATAATTTCCTATTTATAAATGCCTATACACTTTATAAATTGATATTTAAAACCATTTGATTACAACCACCCTCTTATAATTGATCTTAGAATATAAAAAGAGTTGTATGATAGATAAATGAGACATATTACCCTTCTCAGTTTTTAATGACTCATAAAATTTCAAAATTGTAATTTATAGACTCATAATCAAAGCCAAACCCAATCTCAGGTAACTACAGTCACATAGATTACATAGATCGAAATTTCAATTTAATATTCCACCATCATGTTTGTTAGGAAAAACCATTAAGGTTAGGGATAACATTTTAAAAAACTGATTTCTTATACCTACATAATCCTTTAATAGGATAGAGATATATAATAACAAAATCATACTAAATAATCATAGGAAATACTAGAAATAGAATAAATAAAATTCACCTATATGGAATGGGATATTCATGGAATGTGAATCCATAAGTTATTATAATAATTAACATATAAATACTCTTCTCTATACCATGATAAGTTTGAATATACATAGAGAATAAAAAAATTATCTATTCATGTACATCAGGCAATGGTCATAAAAAATCAATTTTACTAGGCAGAATATAGGATAACAATTCCCCATTCCAAGGAAATTTTGTGTTTACTGAAAACATTGGTTATCTACTACATTTCACGGCTTATAACCATGTTATGATAAATTTATAAACTCATTTATGAAATTCATAAATAATAAAAAATGAAAATAAAACCTAGTTCTATTCCACTTTGTGACAACCCAAAACCATTTCACTCATGAGTATCTAGACATGGATAGCCACATGGAGTCAACCATGGCTTCTCGTATTCTATATACATAAAAATAGCAACGAGGTCCTTCAGTGTTTCGGTGGGGAGGCATGCCCTCCGATCATGGTGGATCACAATGGTAAGAATGATAAACAAACAATAGTGGCGTAATACTAATGAATAATGAAGAAAAAAAATTATAAACATCAAAAAATAATTAGAAGATGTAGACTATATATGAAAAAAATATAATTGGATGTCACTAAAAAGGGAAAATAGGAATACATGGAAGCATAAAAAACCAAATTATATGATATATAAAAGAATCAAAAATGAATCAAAACTATCCAAGAATATCAAACAATAGATCAATCTTCTACTACCAAGTTCCCATCTAAAAATAATAATTTTTCTGTCCAAAGAGGGATGAATTCCTTTTTCCAAAGTAGTGATAATATAGTCCTCCCTTTTACCAATTAATTCTCTAATAGGGTGTGAGAAAAACTCAATAGTACACCAAAAATGTTGTATATTAAAATCCAAGGTTTTTATATAAACTATAATAGTGTGGAGGAAAATAAAAGTAAATAACTGCAAAAATAAATAACTAATAACTGCTTCAACCATAGATAGTCTCTAGAAATGTTATCATTAAATTATTAGATATGGGTTAATATTTATAATACACTATTAATCATGGAGTAATATAACATATAATAATAAAAGATGATATAAGGGGAAAACAAGGCATACTTGACCACCCTGGTTGAGCCAACTCATAGTCGTAAATCATGGAGTCTAGTTATACGGGTTTAATTTTAATCCAAGGGGGGAACCCAAAACATTCAACTATTAAAGAGTCTAACGAATTCCTTGGATCTAAAATACATTAATCCGATTCTAATCCTAACTAGGACTAATTGATTGAATCCATAGTTCCATGTGTCTGAATACATCAAGATAAATATAAGGATTGTATCTAAGGTATTATTGTATCTAAATAAGAGTCAGGTGAATAATTTTTAAAATGTTGAGAAATCGATATAATAATATATGAACCCGATTACATGGTGGTTATCTCCCACAAAAATTTGCTCAATGAATAAAAATGGATTTATACGAGGGCTCAAGGAATTCCCTTGGAAATCTAAAGCGTGGTCACATTTAAACATCAATATAAAGATGAAAATGGTTCATATATATTAAGAAACATATATTTATTTCATTTATATACATAATTCATCATATTCCATGTATAACTCTCACCAATTCCAATTCAATATGTTCATTCCATTAAATTTAATCATGCATGACAGGGTGAAATAAGGACATACAACCAATTTTCAATTTAATTACATATTAAAGTCCATATGATATATATATATATACATTCTATTTAATAATATAATTATTCATTTATCAAGATGAAAATTTTTCCTTACCAAAGACCAAGTAATGCATACCCAAATAGTGTCTCAGGTCAGCCCAACATGGGTCACTAAAGGCATATAAAATAAATCACCCTTATTGGGCTCATTAACAATGAGGTCTCAACATCTAATAATGTTTCGAATTGTCATCACGGCCATACAAAATTTTATAAACAATTTAAATTAAAGGAATATGAATTTTATAGGCATTGCCCAATGAGACCGTTGTGTTAACAACAAAAAGAAAAGTTTATAGAAATATGATACATTGAGGGAAAGACATAGAACACCTACCTTATTCCATGGTAGATTCCTCATATAGTATCATCTCTTAGTTTGGACAATATTTGAAGAAAATGGAAGAATATATGAACAATATTAAAATTGGGCATATAAACTTACAAAAAAATATCATCATTGATTGAAAGAAAAAATATGAATGGATCCTTGGGAATGGATAACATACCAATGGATATCTAATGTGTCATATGGATCTTGATTTAGTGGTAGGATGGAGAAGATTTCATGGAACATATTTTGGGACATGGAAGGAGCTTCAAATGAGAGGGGAGAGTAGGTTTCTTTACACTGGAGGAAGAAAATAATAATATAATATTGGTAAGAAATATAGAGGTGAAAAAGGTAAAATCAACCAGATTTTTAGAGGTATACAGTTTTCTCATATAGTTTTCTAAACAATGCACCAACCATGAGCTAGCTAATGTACAAGGATATTGGACAACATGGATAGGGGAATAAATTTTATCTAACCATTCTCTACCCATGCATCCCACTTTTCCAAGAGAACACACCCCATATAGGCTACGTTGAACTATTAGAAAAACCATGTGCAACCCCAACACCCTACATTTGGGAGCCCTACGTCATCCCTAACTATTTACATAACCATGTGTACTAGGATGAATTTTTTATACCAACTGTTCAAACACATTTTTTTCTTTCTAAATCAAGATATCTAGGCTCTTAAGAATCCCATAATAATCCTAAAACCTTATTTCATATATATGAAACATTTATAATGGTTAAAGTAAGGATTCAAACAAAAAAATAAAATTTCATTAACGTTAATAAAAGATTGGATCTTGAATAATTGATTTTAAAGAAAAATTGTGTAATTAATTCCTTTGTAAAATTCTATAAATATACATTCGAGAATATTTACTTTTATATCAAATATTTTGATCCAAATAACACATTAGATATAAAAAAATTCCCGTAAATTTTTTTTTTAGTTTTTCTAATTCCATAACAAGAGATTGTTTCTAAAACCTCAGTAAAAATAAATTTTTTTTTAACAATCCTTATTATTTATAACCACAATATCCATTGAAATAAATTCATATTTCACCTTTGAAAATTTAGAGACGTTACTTTTAAAAAAAATTAATTTTTTTTATATAATTACACTTAGTAAACATTAAAAATAACTTATGGATACTATTACTATTGATGTTCTAAATGCCACTTTTTGGATTAATTACCTTTGAGAATATGGGTCCACTCCATTTTTCCCATCATGACAACCAATAAACAAGTTCCAAATTTTAAATAATTTATTTTTTATTAATATTTCATTTATCATTACAAATATATAAAAATAACCTTTTTAAAAATATATTTCTATCTATATTTTTTTAAAAGAGGAAAATAAATAAAGATCTATTAAACATAACAGAATTTTCCTTGATGAAAAATTTGTTGTTTTATAAATATTATACGTAATAAAAACAATAATAGAAAAATATAATAAATTGTTCTTGGAGACTGAACATAAAAAAATTATTTTTATAAAATATATTGAATTTCAATGATAAATATAGTTAATTACAATAAAATAAATATAATAATGAATGAGAGCCATAAAATTAATATAATTTCATATAAAAAATTATTATCTTAAAAGTTTAAAAATCATCAATTAGATCTTAATACTTTTAAAAAATAATTCCCATGTAAGAACTTGTATGATTTTAAAATGAGGATTTTAATATATTAATCAGTTATAAAAAATAAATTTTAAAGGATAAAAATATAAAAAAACTTCCCATATAAATAGGGGTTTGAAAAAATATAAATAATGAAATTTACATAATAATAAGGGTTTTGTCTTAAGATATTAAAATAGATAATTAAAATCAAATACCCTTACTTTTTCTTATACTAATATATTTTACTACTATATGAATTAATTTAATTTAAAATCTTTGAGTTATCCCATGTAACTTCCATTATTTGATAGTAAGATTTATGCGAATACTCTCCCATCCCGTTATTATATCCCTCATGATTGTAACTAATTAAATATGTATAATACTACTGAATGAAGTATGAAATATCTCAAAAAGTGACATTTATTATTTTTATATAAGGATTCAATGATTATTTGTAATGATATATTAGGTTTTATAAATCATTACTTGTAATCATGAAGGTGACTGGTTCATGAATCCTTCATCTTATATGTGTAAAGGATATGATATTATATCTTTTATAGTGATATATATATATAATAATTTCCATGATTTTGATAAGATTCTGGGATTAAAATTTTCAATAAAATATTCTATAATTCAAAACACATATCTTCCATGATATTCAAGTTATTTCTATCATATAGATCATGTTGGAAGCTATTACAATGTCATATAGAAGGATAACATTTTATATACTCTAATGTTTATATTCTAGTCTTGTTTCTGATTATTATTTGTTAGAATAAAGACCAATATAAAAATGAAAATTTGTATTTATATATACTCATGGATTGTACATGAAGGTTTCACATGACGAAGAATACAATTATGCAACTTTTTAAAATATTAGAGTATGTGTTTTCCGATATAAATCCATAATTTTACCCTAATATAGCCATAAAACCATAGTGTTACCCTTACATGAGATGGTTATAACCTTTATGTTTGTTGGTACCCTTAAATATGTTATAATTTACCTTTATTTGATTTGGTGGTACACTTATGAAGTTATTGAAAAACGCAATATACCCTCACATGAGATCATCATAACCTTTCTATGAGTTTTGGATACCCATACCAAGGATTTGGTTCAGTGGTTCTTTGCTTATGTGATACTCGGTTAACCTTATATAACCTATGTTTTTCTGGTATTTACATTGAAAGAGGTGTTTTGTACCATTAAATAACCTATTTGATCCTTTTATTACCTTTATTTATGGTTTTTTATACCATTATGTAGTGATATTGTAACCATTTCGTGAATAAAAACCTGAGTATCTACCAGTTAACTATAGGATCCTAGATTTTCTTATTGTATGTTTTTGTTTAATTTTTTGTTTGGTCCCTAAATTTTTGTCTGGATAAGTGTTTACCTATGTTTATGTGATGGTTTTTTGGTTTTCTAGGGGTTAAGGATACAAAATATGATGAAAAGGGAGTTCCAGTGCAAGTTGCTTGGTTTGTGCACGGTTACTACAAACCGTGTGGGAATCCCAGGTAACCCTGCAGGCACAGGTATAGGCTTATGCATGGTTTGAATATGGTTAAGAAAAATATACAGAATCCCCAAGAAACTATACAAATGGATGTTTTTTGGACATTGGGTCACCCATGGTTTTCGTACAGTTTGGCAAACCATGTGGCCCTGTATTTTTTAGAAAATTAAAAAAATGACCTTTTTGGATTTTAAACCATGACTCAAGATTCTCCTCCATTCCCCCTCATGTAACCCTAGTTCCATTCATGGACAAACCACGCCTCTCTTGGGTGGTTCTCCTTTGATTCTTGACCGTTTGTTATGTTGTTGGTTGCAGATCGAAGCCCCGGGTAAGTCCAACACTCATCTTGACTATCTTTTATGGGTTAAGGTTTGTAGTTTCTTTAATCTACTTTCAAAGACATAAAATTATCCCCTTCTGATGAATCCTAGGTTAGGGATTTTAGTGGTGTTTTAATCCTAATCCAAAGCCATGACTATGAGTTCTCTCATCGCCGAATTTTAGGTAGGTGGTCTACAAGTATTATCCCATACTTTTATTTAGGATTTGTGCATGAAAGTTTCTGTTATTCTTTTTCCCAATTATTTTCTTTGTTCCATTGGAGTGTTTGATAAAAGGGGTGTATAAGTGACCAATTGAAACCCTCATGATCACCATGGTATGTGTAGAGTAAGACTTGACCATTTTAGGGCCACCCATGGGGTGCGTCGGCAATCCCAGACCTAGAGAGTGGTAGGGTTAAGTGAAAGATTCACGGGTAAAGTGGGAAACCCTTATAGAACATGTTTTAGTGGTTGATAAAGAAGTAAATGGAATGATGATAGATATTCCTACATGGATTAGGGCATTAGTTGTTGTGGGAATGAAGTGAAAATGATAAATTCGGTTAAAAGAGATTATGTCGATTGTTTAATGGATTTTGTTAGAAATACATAAGGAGATTAGTGCACATTAAATGGTGAATATGTAATTGGGTAATGGATTGGGAAATATGTAATATGTTAATATGATGTAATAAGGGAATTGATTAATATTTTTAATGTATTAACACATGGAAATTATATGTTACAACAAAATGGTTGAATGTAATAAGTATTTTTGTTATGAATATGAGAAATGAACTTGAAATGCATAAGTGGGTAAATTGTTGTTAAATAATAAATGGGATAAATGGGTTTATGCATGATCATTGATGAATATTTTCCATGCCATGGGGGAGTTGAATAAACATAAAGTGTTATGGAATGAGAATAAGAATTTGGATAAATGGATATGAATTGTAATTGGTAAATGTATTAATGGATTATAGAATAGTATTGATTTCCATGTTGTTTGTTATGTATTGCGATCTCCCACGGCATTGTTAGGTTTGGATGTGTTATGGTGTGGTTGTGGGGACTTGATAAATAAGCATGTGAAAATGGTTAGTAGATTAGGGTATTGACATGAGGTTCTATGCCCATGGGTTGAGTTAGACTGAGGCTCTAAACTTGACTTCATAAATGCATGGGTTAGGGAAGGGGATAAAGGCTCTCTTCCCCTAACTGTTTCATTTCACCAAGATAATGGATTTGATGAGATGAAAATGTGTTTATGTGATATGTGTATCCCTAGTGAGATAAGGACTTTACTAATTTCCCCTATGCATAGTGATTTATTTCCATAGATCCATATAGAGATGATATCTACGGATAACCAAAGTAAAATGTGTTAAAATGTATTATCTAGAAAAACAATAGTGTTAGAAATAGAATTGGGATAAATGAAAGTCATGAAATAAATGAACCTTGATAACTATTTTCACCTGAATTGTCCCCTTTTTTACATACCACTTGTTTTGTACATGCATGAACTATCTATTTTATTGAATATTTTGTAGCCACCATTGCTGGTGGTCGACAGAGTATTGCACTCACACCCTGCTCAAAAAGCTATTGGGTACCCGAGTAGATTTCATGGTTGTATTTTAAGAAAAGGAAAAAGGCCATACACAAGGATGTTGAGTTGGGCATAGGATGTACATAGAGAATGATATGTACTTACAGTTGGGTCCCATTTTGCGATTTGGCCATTTGTCTTATTTTTTGTTTTGTTTACCATTCCCTACTAGTTTGTCATGGCATTGTTAATGTTGAATTATGGTTTCTACCTAGTTCAGTGATTTTTGAATTGTATGATATTAGTTGTTCATATTAATCCACTATTTATATTGTATCTATTATTTATTACTCTAATAAAGGGGGTATAATATCCCCACGTGACTCATTAGACCCTCTCCACTATACGACAACCTATGGCGTACATGGAGGAATGCTCGAGGTCATGTGACGTCTCAGCTCGGGTAACCAAATTAGTGGCTTCTAGGTTGGTGATGTTAAAAAAATGTATTAGAGTAGTTCTTTTCTATTTATTTCTATTTTGGGATGGTAGATAGGAGGCTTGGATGTGTCAGGGCCTAGTGATAAGCTTGTTCTTGGGAGTATCTAACCCATGTATGAGGAAAAACCCAAGTCACCCTTTGTGGGAATGGTATTTCTTCATGTTTTTTATTATAATTGAATGCTATTTTCCTCTTTGGTGATGTATATGTTGTGTTTTTTAATTGATTTATGATATTTTTCTCATTGCAGGAATGAAATGAGTTTGTGGATTCATGCATCATTTTAGGTACCTAAGGATATAGGTGGAATTCATCATTATAAGCTCACACATGGGATGGTTGTGCGGAGCACAGAGAGTAGAATGAATTTTAATTCCTCAATAAATATGAAGAAAATGATGCCTAATAATAGTAATTAAAGTGGGGGAATGAAAATATTGTAAATGAATAGTTAAGGAATATCATGTATAAGGAATTCTTATGACAGGGTTAATTTTTTTTTTGTGATAATTGAAAAGGATGATTAAATTTATAAATTATAAGGTTTACATAATTATAGTAAAATTCATAATGAATTTTTCCTAATGAAAGGTGTAAATGAGTTAAAATGATGATTGTGACAAGTTGTAAAATGGGAAATGTGCCTATGAGGAAAGGATCATATTGTAAATGATGAATTTGGTTGAAGAGGTGTTGATGAAGGGATTGTGATTTAGTAAATTGGTTACCCGATTTTGACCATGAACTGGTGTACGTAAGGTAGAGGGTAGTGTTCTATGTGTGATGATGACCATTTGGATCGAATATGAAGGATGGTCTGGTTAAGACTAATAGTTATGAGATCTTTTTTATCTGTGGTTAAATCCTTTTAGTCATTCTTCAATGCGTCGGGTGAACGATATGTTTAAAATAATAATGTTTGAGTTTAAAAGTGGTAATCCTTTGTATTTTCAGTTTGACCGTTGTATGTGTGGTTTGGGGAAATGAGATAACCATATACGAGACTTAGGATTTGGAGTGTGAGGCCTTTCCAGTTATGATATGGACTAGGTGGTGTGTTTAGGGAAACCTTCGTAGGTTTATGGCCTTTTGGTTGTGAGGATTTGTTCGGAATTGTGAGTGAGGAAACTCTCATGGTTCATGACCGTACTGAGTGTGTCCTGGACCAAAAGGATGGTTCCTGGGCCTCTTTGACCTTGATATTAGTGACATTTCGAATTGAATTTTGAAAACCAGAGAGCATTATTTTCCTATAGTGCGGATGAATGTGTAGACCATTGGTATAAAACAAATATTAAATAGTTTTTTGGTGCGCTAGGAAGAGTGAGAATCAGAATGGGGTGAGAGTTCCTTTCAAGAGAATTGCTTTATCTATGGGATGATTCGTATGGGTTGGAGAGAGGACCACTGGTTGTTCTTGGTTATGACTCCAATCTAGGGAGTTAGTCCCATTCATCCATGAAGGTGACCTATAAGAGAGTTCAGAAATAGTTTATACTGGTTTAGGGTGTGTGTCACACATGTAGATGTGTTGGACTTTGATTGTGGAACACAGAGTGTTATATGGTATGGGTTTGGCCTAGAGGGAGAAGTTGTAAGGTTGGGGGTTGGTGGTGCTGCTTGATTTGTGGTTATGCGATGTTAGTTTTAGAAAATCAAGGGTGGCCTCATGTGAGCTCAGGACAATGGTAAAAGTACCTTATAATATGAAGCATGGCAGATTCTTTAGAACCGGTGTCAATACATACTTAGCACCAATATGTTTTAATAAATGTTTTTTGCGTCTTCATAATTCATAAGGGCTCCCTAGTGGTTATGATGGGAGGTACAATTATTTAAAGGATTTTATCATATTGATTCCTGAATCACCTATTGAATGATGATTAATGGAGTTCTCAAAGTTGTTTTTGAGAAGAAGTGATAGGGGTGACTGATGTGAGGTTATATTCTGTCACATGATGGTGACTCTTGACGTGATGTTTGTCACGCGGATAAACTTGATTATATTAATGGTTTCATTTTTGGGTGAGATTTAGAGGCTGCCTCGTGGCTGATGTGGCTGACTAACCAAGATACATGGTTAGGTAAGTATGTGGGTGATGGGATACACTTAGATAAAGGTTGATTTGTGAGAGGTCGTTGGGTAGATTAGAGTGGTATCCCATAGTGCTTCAGTTATTATCTATCAGGGATGCATCAGATGTACTCTAGCAGTGTGGTGGAAGTAGTTCCACATGAAACGTTGGTTCACAGCTGCATAGTGATTTGGTGGTGGAGTAAATGTTAGACTTATCTAGAAATCACACCTAAGTCGTGGTAGCTTTGTGTTGATGAGATGAATTTGATAGTGTAGCTTGAGATCCTTATTAAGTCATGGCCTCACATAGTTCGACATTAGAAATTGATAAGTGGGTGGGGTGTTATTTTAAAACTTCTTAGAATTCCTTAGCTAGTGATGATCATGCCCAATATCATGATTTTATCCTAGGAACATTGAGAATCTATGGCCTTAATCCAAGAAACATGATGATTTTTGGTTGGATAATGGGCATCATGGAGTTTATGCGCATGGAAATGATCTGTTTAGAGCATGATGATGGGATGTACACCGTCTATGCCCTTGGGTGAGGTCCTCGGGATGGACCAAATGTCAAAAAACATCTTGGGTACCAATCAGAGAAGCTGGGAATGGGCACTGGGTGATATTTTTTTATTTTTTTGGGAGAAATATACATGTCTGTGTCAATGTTTTGCGGGTTGTCTTGAGTAGAGGTGGTTGAAATACCTCACAGAGAGAAATGGTAACAAAAGTCTTAAGGTGGGTAGTAATAATTCAGTCCTACATGTGGAGAGGGGATCATTAAGATAATGTTGTGGCACTGAGATTCCATTAAGGAACCTATAATGTGCATGTTAGGTTCCTCAACAAGGTGATGTAAGACTTGGATGTCAAGATTGATTATCTAAGTTTTGGCTTCAATATCATATTGTTTCCATGTGAATCTTGTGATGTCTGTGCAGAATTCATAGAAGGGTGTGGATGGATATGACAACAAGATGTGGCGAGAGAGGTTGGGTTCTATAACTCCATTGAATATTGGGGTTAGACTTAGGTAATTTCACCATGGGTGGTATTAGAACATCTTAAATTTGAGGTATCCATTTTCATGTGATGTGGTGTTGTGCCAATGGTGAATCCTGATGATTATTTTGATGGAGGTAATGTTGTGATAATGTAATTCAAATTGAATTTGGGGAAAGACCTTAGTTGGTGTGTGGGATGATAATTATGGGATTCAAGTCAGTAATCACCCTAGGAAGGTGATAAAGGGGTAGCGTACCATTAGTGGAAGTTGGGTGTTCTAGGATAATCCAATCAGGTGTTGTCCGACCTGATATGATAATCATGAATGGGTTTGGTGAGACTAACCAACCTACGGGTTCATGTTATGATGGGAAGTGCCTTTTTGGAAATGATGTTGTACCTGAGTGAGGTTGATTTGATATTAGTCCTTGAATGGATAATGTATATATATTCAATGAATGGTTTTGACAGTGCGGCTGGATGCCAATGAAGGATAATGGCCTATGGATTTTTTGGTATAGTGATTTGGAACAGTTAGGTGATGTGAATTTGGAGTTGAGTTTCAAATGATCAATCCCCTATAGTGGTCAATCGATGTATATTGAAAACTATAGTTGAATGGGACATGAGTTCTCCTATGAGGGATATTGAGTTCAGTCACTTGTAGCATTGGGTAAAAAAGGAGGAAAAGGACACCTTGTGATTTGGGTCTTGAGTAGTGTTGAGGATCTAAAAGAGTGGGTGTCGATTGGTTCCACCATGATGATATGATGATGTGTGTGATGTTTTTGATGGTAGTGAGTTAACAAAGTTTTTCCATGTTTTCTCTATTATGTTCTACTAGTTGTTTATGGATGAAGTTGATGAGACCTTGGGGATTTTTTGGTTCATGTTGTGGTTGTGGTGGGGAATACATAGGGGTGAGTCTGTGCCCCGGATCCATGTACAATGGGCATTGTGATGTGAAACCTGAAACATGGATGATGGGAATGGATAGGTAGACACAGTGAAATGTTCTATAGTTATAGAAACATACTGATGCTTGGAAGAGAATCTTGTGAATGAGCCTCTATAAGGTTGGGATGTTAAAATATCTAGGATTTTATTAAGGTATATTTTTTTTTATGTTTTGGTATAGAAACTTCTTTTTTTTGCTAGATAAGTGATTTCCCATGTTTATGTGAAGGAACAAGGGTATTCTAGGGATTATATACATGAAAGCAGATGAAAATAGAGATTTTGTGCATATTTCAGAGTTTTTGCATGGTTAGGGAAAACCGTGAAGGAATCCCTAGTGACAGTGCATCCACGGGAAGAGGCTTATGCACGATTGGCACGTGGTTAAGAAAACCGTGTGGAATCCATCGGAAACTGGGTGAAGGGGTGTTTTTTTGGTTTTTGGGTCATGCACATTTTGTGCATGTTTTGGAAAATTGTGCAAGTAAACCGTGTGGCCTAGTATTTTTGAGAATCTTAAAAAATTACATTTTGGTATTCTAATCCCCAACTCGAGATTCTCCTCCATTCTATCCCTTGAAACCCTAGTGAAGTTTTTGGATGAACCAAGCTTCCCAAGGGTGTTTATCCATTGAATCTTGGCCATTTGGAGCATCATGGTTGCAGATCAAAGACCAAAGCAAGTCTAATGATCCTATTTCATCTCATTTGTGGGATAGGGTTTGTAGTTTCTTCCATCTCCTTCTAAATATCAAAAACCCTCCTTTTGCAGTGAAACCAAGGTTAGTGATTTAAGGGGTGTTTGAATCTAGGTCCTATAACACAATTAAGAGTTCTCTCACCATCAGATTCAAGGTAGGTGTTTATAAGAATTATCTCATAGTTTTATTTTAGATTTTTCAAATATGGTTAGGTTTATATTTTTCCTAATTGTGTTCTTGGTTCTTTTGGATTGTTTAAAAAAAGTGAGTCTATATTACCTATTAAAACCCTTATGATCCACGTTGGTTGGATAGAAGAGGACATGCCCATTTTAAGGCCCCCCATGGGGTGCACCGACAACCCCAAACATAGAGAGTGGTAGGGATAAGTGAATCATTTTCGAGTAAAGTGGGAAGACCAAGTAGAACATGTTTTAATGGTTGATTAAGATGTAAATGTAATGAAGGTAGATATTCCTAGGGTGATATGGGCACATGGTGTTGTGGGAATGACATGAGAATGGGAAATTTGGTTTAAATAGATTATGTTGATTCTTTAATGAAATTTGGTTAGAAATTACTAAGTGGATTAGTGCATGTTAAATGGTGATCTTGTATACGGGTAGCAAAATGGGAAATTGGGAATATATTAGTGAGATGTAATAATGGAATGGATGAATATGTTGAATGGGTTAATACCTGGATGTTATGTGGTACACCTAAATGGTTGAATGAAATAAGTGGGTGTGTTATGAATAAGATAAATGTACTTGAAATGCATAAGTGTGTAAATGAGTTTGAAATAATAAGTTGTCTAAATGGGTTAATGTACCATCATTGATGAATATTGACCAAGGTATAGGGGTTGTTGAATAAACATAATGGGTTAAGGGATGAGAATGGGAATTTTGGTAAATGGATATAAATTGTAATTAGTAAATGTATTAATGGGTTATGGCATAATATTTATTTCCATTTTGTTTGTTTTTTATTGTGATCTCTAATGGAATTTTTATGCATGGTTGTGTTATGGTATGGTTATCGTGACATGATAAAATAAAACTTTTCATCTGGATTTGTAGAGTGGGGTGTTTATAAGTGGTTCTATGCCCCCCGAGTTGAGGTAGACTGAGGCTCTAAACTCCCCTTATAAATGTATGATTTAGGGAAGGGGACAAAGGCTCTATAATCCAAATGATTTCATTCCAAAAAGACTGAGGCTTTGAGGTGAGGATAATGTGTTGATGTGATATGTGTAGACCTAGTTAGATAGGGACATGACTTATTTCCCATATTCATAGTTATTGATTGCCTTAGACCCATGAAGAGATGAGTTATATGCCAAACCCAAGGAAAAAATGTTAAATATGGATTATATAGTAGAAAATGGTATAAGAAATAGATTTGGGATACATATTTGTCAGGTATTAAATGATCCTTATTAACTACTAGCACCCAAATTATCCCTTGTTTACTTACCATTTATTTTGTACTTTCATGAACTATCTATTAGATTGAATATTTTTAAGACACTATTTTTTGCGGCCTACTATGGATTGAATCACTACTTTCTTGGGCTGGTGTTGGGTACCTAAAAAGATTTCATGGTTACAGGTCAGTATAAGGACAAAGGCCCTAAACTAGGATGTTGATTTGGGATCAGGATGTATATGGACAAGGATATATACTTAGAGTCGGGAACCGTATGTGGCTTTGGTCATTTGTCTTATTTTGGGTTTTGTTCACCTTGCACTACTAGTATGTCATGACTTTGTTAATGTTTAATTACAGTTTGATCCTAGTTAGGAGATATTTGACTTGTTTGATATTAGTTTATCATATTATTCTTCTATTTATATTGTTTTATTCTATGGAACACTCTGGTGAAGGGGTTATATTCTCCTAGCATGACTCATAAGACCCTTGCTACTAATCAACAACCTCAAATATTCGGGGAGGCGTGCTAGAGGTCATGTGATAACTCGGATCGAGGCACCTATTTAATGGATTCCAAGTCAGGTATGTTACAACCAATTATTATAATTTATAGCATTACCCTTAAGTAGAAATATAGTGAACTTTACATGGGTATAAATCCTAATATCTACCCTGACAAGAGAAATGAAATCCCTTATTGGACATTATTTAACTATCAATTCTTCTCATTACTTTTAGATAATATTTGATTTTTAGATAAATATTTGTAAAAAAAATAATTTAATAATTCTATAATTATAATTCAATTAAAATTTTATATTACTTTGTTATATTCAATTTATATTGTTTATATTTTTATTATGTATATTAAATGTTTTTTTACTTCATCAATATTAATATATCTATATAATATATTATTTAATATATTAATTTATTATTGAAATTTACAATTATCATTTTCTATAATTTATTATAGTGTAAAAAGATTGTGAATAATTTATAATTAAAATTAAAAATAATAATTTAAATATTATTTTTTCAAATATATATTTACTTATATCTTCCAAAAATTATATTTTCTTGTCATCTTATTTACAATAACATATTCTTTTATTGATATATGTTATACTACTATGAAAATTTTAAAATACATATATAAAATATATATTTTCTTGAAAACAGTATTTATATTATTCAATCAATATTATTTCATTATTATTAAATGATTATATTCATTTTAAAGATAATATTTAACATTATACTCATAAAAATATATTTAAAAATAAAATGATTATAGTTAGTAAATTTTGTGATGCTATAAAAACATTCTTCATCTTTTAGAACAAGAGATAAAATGTGCACATTAAAAAAAGAATAATTTCCAAATAAGAAAATTGATAAATAGGATTCTCCCAAAACCAAAAATTAACTTACCACTATTCAAGTAGAAGAAATACCACATACCACCATTCTAATTTAATATAAGTCCATGAATGTTTCTTCTTTTGAGTTCCGGTAATCTTACTTATCCTCGAGAGATGAATGGAAGACCACACAAATTAGTGGTCCTTATAGGCTTTAGAGATGAATGATTAACTTGTATTGACATCTCACACTAATCTAACACAAATATGTTACACTTAATTCTAGTTGTAACACTATTAGTGAAACCAAAAAGGGTCACAACATCTATATCCACTAAATTCTCTAATAAAAATGCTTCCAAGATAATTAAATTATACACAAATTCTATAATTTAATCATTAAATACTGAAACACCATATTTTTGAGTTCCTGATAAAGGACATTGGAAAAAAACCAGACATTATTCAAATCATTATCAACAAAATCATATGAGTAAGGGTCCATTTTAGTGAAAAATTCAACATAGTCCTTCACCAATTGATCTCTCTGAATGACACATTATAATTCCATATCCATTGAAATTATCACCCCTTCGGTAAAAAAATTCTTAATAAAGGTGTCCATGAAATATTGAAAATACAAATCTAGTAATGGCTGGGTATGGATAGCATGTTTTCACCAATCCAAACCTCACCCTTTGAACATAGGATTGGCTCACCCAACTATAAAAGATTAAGAAGTTTTTAGAGGCTCGATGATCTCTTCGATCACACATAGAAAATCAAAAGCCTCATGAGATACTTGATCACCACTAAACATTAACATATTCTGATATAGAAACTATCACACATTATATATAAAACCATAATTCATAGTCCCTACCACTCAATCATGAGTTTAGGTAGTTTCTAAGGATCAATTGAGTACTTATGGATTACATGAAAGTACATTAAAGTGATCAAATTATATAATTTAGAATCTTTTTTTGGTGATTAAATTATAAAACATTAAAAAAGTAAAATAGAAATATTAAATCAGTATAAATCCCCACAAAATATGAAAAATGAACAAATCAAATGAAACCATATTACAAAATCCCCTATGAAAACTCATTTAAAAAATTCCTCACATGAACTTCATTCCCTTTCAAAACACTACATGGGTTTGAAAAATTAAAAATATATCAATCCCTTTAATATAAAGGAAATAAATTATTGAAATCCTAATTACATTTAATGAACCTCTACAAAAATTAATCAATAATTCCACCACAATGAACCTAAGAAATGATTTCCCAAAAAACTATTGAAAAGAATAAATAATTTCATCCCCTTTAATAATTTTATCAAGTGTCCTAAAAATTAAAAAAATATTTGGAACATCCCAAAACATTGTTTAAAAAAACCTCAAATTACCCAAGAAAAAAACATAACATTAAAAAAAAATTAGAAAAACTTATAAAATACACAAAACTCAACATAAAACTCTTAAAAAAGTCCCAATAAACACACATGACGATAAAAGCATCAATGGATTTAAAAATATATATATCAAATTTTATCCACTACTATTGGTTTTGTTGAAAGGTTTTTTATACCATACTACAATCATGTGAGTGATACTGGAGTTATCAATAATGATTTATCATGGGATACAAATGGATTGAAAAAATGTACACCATAACCATGAACCGTTGGATAACATCAAATTTTACTTAAAAAATAGAATTTCCAAAGAAATACTCTAGGGATTGACTACAACATAGAGTGCTAACACATAGATGGAATGTATCAAAAAACAAAACAAAAAATGGTTTAAAAATAAATTTCAAGGGAAATATTTTTCCAAAGATTCAATTTTAAACAAACATCTCCTTTAAAATCTTAAATATCCACTCCCTATATCTTTATCTCTCTCATTTAGAAATATTACAATTAAGGTAAACATAATATTATCAAAAAAAATTGGATTCAAAAATAAATAACCATAATAAAAAAAGGAAAGTATTAGAATCATAATTATCATTCATAAATAATTGATACATCAAAATAGTCTAAAATAAAATATAGATCATAAACAGTGGGTCATGGATTGGAGACATGATAAATACGAGAGAATGGGAAGTGTAATTGATATAGATTATTTTAATTAATAAATTCTAATAGAATGGAATGATTCAACATGCAGACATGATCATTAGAATTATTGATGACCTCAGTCGAGAGTCATTAAAACTACCAAACATAACGAAACCTTTACCATGAAGGGTTATCAAAACAGTTATAAAATAAAGTGATCAAGATGTTATCCATGAAAATAATATATCACATGACCATGTATGTCCATTTATTTTAATTTCATACACTAAATCTACAGATTAAAGAAGTGGATTTATTTAAAAAACTTCCCTGAGATAGGATTTCAATTGTTAAATTATTAATACATAATAAAAACATAATTGAAAATTATATTAACAAGGATAATAAATTAAAACATTAAATAAATAATTAAAGAACATGAATTATTAACAAAAATGATATCATATTCCACCTTAAATAATTTTATCACAATGTATGTCTATCAATAAGGGTGAAAAATGATTATGAAAATAGATAGTATATATAAATAGATAAGAGGGGAAAGGGTTATTATCTCTAGATTCTAGATATCTACACCTTGTTGATCTTTGGAATTATTCCTCCTTAAATAACATATCATGCCTCCCATCCCTATCCCTTTATTGTTTCTAGTATAAGACCTACGGTGTTAGTTTTTTTCTTCCACCATAGGATGAATTAGTTCTAGATTTATTTGATAATTATTTTCAAATGAAGTCCCACCAAATTTTCAAGGGATTGAAACATTTAATCCATAGGAAATGAATCTAATATCTAATTAGAATTGGAAAAAATGATATATGTCACTATTGAATATCTTATTTATAGTGAAAAAATATCTTCATCTAATGTTCTTTCTCGCTTGATTCTTAATCCTCCAATGAGATTACACAACTAAAAGGTCCCCTTTATTTAATGTCATTTTTAAATATTAGGATCCTTATGGATTCCACATCTTAAAAACGTTGGTCAATTATCAAATTTTATAGACCCTTACACAGATTTAATAAAATTTAGAATAAAATTATATATGTAATTTCAATATATGATACCCTTACACAAGATATTCCAATTATTAATTACCTTGTATATTTGTGATTTGGAGGATTTACTTGTAATGAAATAACCTAGGATGACCTGACCAATCACTTTAGCTGGAACACTATATGGTTTGGAGCACATTCCCCCATTGATACTGGCTAATGGAAAGCACCAATCAAAATGAAAAACACCTTTGGAATAATTTATCACATTCTAAATTTGTATGGCACATATATGCAACAAGATAAACACACTAATATCATCATAATTAACCAAATAAAATAAATCTTCAAGAGTAACGTTGTAATGAATAAAAATATACCATAAGGAATAATGTACATATTGTTAACATGTTTTAACAAGACATAAAAATGCAACCTCAAGAAAAAAGATCCAAAAACTCAAAACAATGGGGACATAACTGAACATGGCCTATACATGTATCCCTAATAATAGGGCTCCAAAATGACAGGTTTTAGTATTTGGAAGAGTAACCAATATACATTGTGACCTTTCTATTTCAAATTTCATTCAAAATAAGGACTATATATGCTGAAAGTAATATATAAATTGTGATGAAGACAGCCTAATTAGATACCACCATGGATATATTTAAGGATTTTAAACCATAAATTACCAATTTGTTTTTTGAAAAACTCATTTTTAAAACTAAACCACTTTGTAAACATTATGTTTTAAAAAAGGCCTTTTAAATAACTTTGTTTTTTCAATAAAGAAGATTGTTTTACAAAATAATACAAATTTAGATCATATATTATATTGGACCATACAATAAAACATGCTCAATATACCCTATTAGGCATAATAATGGTATGAATAAACTTAATCATAATATAATGTTATTCTGGTTAATAAGAATAACCTAAGAGATCATGTCAAACCTGGAACTAGTAAAATGAATAATAGTATATTAGTCGAACTAACCTGAGTTACATTAACTAAGGGCTCAAAACATAAAGTTATATAGTTATTTAGACTAAGATAATGTTTTCTAGCTGACTAAACATGGTGGAAGCTCTCAAAATCTTACATAGTCATAACTCTAATATCTCTCAATGTCTCATAGCCCAAAAAATTAAGCTCTCATTTTCTTACTATAAAACATTTAGACACTCTGACAGTCTTCCTACCAAAGGTTTTCATAGTCCCTTGGAAAATCCATAGAAGCTATCTTGTTAACCCAATAGAAGGATCTCATACTCCCCCAGACAACCCTTACTGTCTCTCTTGATCTTCCTACAGAAGTCTCCCATGGTCTATAGGAAAACCTCCACTCCCAAACTAGGTTTTTCTTATAATCTACTCAATTCCCATCATAATTACATCACATCATTTAGAAATCCAAATCAATTTTGAATCCAATTTATAAAGAAAATTCATATATTTTCATAACACATTTCTCTAAGGTCATACCATTTCCAAAATATCATTAGAAATAAATTTGAAATCAAATTTCCCTTTGTGCCATATAATTAATAAAATTTGTGCACTCAATCCACTCCAATTTGAGAAACTCACTTTCAACACTCAATTTCCAATAAAAACTATTGAACACATCATACATGGTATAAACACTAACAAAAAATAATTTAATTTGAAATTAATTGAACATAAATGAATGTTGATTTTGAATTTAATGGTAAGACTTTGAAAACATCCTTAAATAGAGAAACCTACAATAGAAGTAGTTAAAACCCTGTTTCCATCTATGAAAATATCCAAAACATGGGATGGAATGGGCCTCACACAACTAATACATATGGAAAAAATCTCGAAGCCCCATTAAAACCCATATGTTCAGCCAACACCCTATATATTATTTCCCTCATCCATGGAAGTGGAATAAAAATCATAATGGAGGGTGAAAGATGAGAAAACCCGAAATAAATGTACTATCACTAAGAAAGAAAATACAAGGAGATTCCACCAATACAACTGGGAAAAAGCATCAAATATTAAGAGGAGGGATTTTTAGGAATAGTATAGGACAATAGAACCAAAGGGGGTTCAAATTCCATAGGGTCCTTTTAGAAAAAAAATTCTAATGTTTTGAATAAACATTGTGGTTTGAATGTGAAATTCATAAAATAAATCACCAAACATTTTGGATCAAATGCCTCCCCAAAAACATGGGTTATTATTTCTCTTATGATTTTTAGAGTTTGATATATGATGTTAAAACTTTACTGAAGCCCACATTATGAAATCGAACAAACTAAAATGGTTAGCCTCATGGATAGACAAACAATGTTCTATCTGTATAGAATGGTATTTTAAAAAAAACACGTTTCCAAGCCCAAGTACCCAGTAACTCTGAAAAAACCATGTTCTAAAGGAAAATTCCAATATTTATGTACTAGTAACCTTTAAGGTGTCCAAAACACCATACTATGCTAATTTATGCTCCCAAAATGTCTGTATTCATCCTTAAAAGCTAATTGGTATGGATAAATCTCCCAAAACAATGTTTCCCACTCACATGTGTTATAGATCACATCACTATGCTTTAAACCACACATGATAATTGGATGAACTTACCATGTAGCACATTGTTCATATAATCGATGATATTGATAGGCTAGTCCCTAATGGTGGCATCTAGATCAACCTCTAAATCAACCCATACTAATATATGAGATGGGTATGGATGATATCTATTCAACTAGGATATATAAAATAAATCATGGATCCATGCAAACCATGGTGGAAACACCAACCAATAGGCTACCTTCGCAATAAATTCCTCAACATAAAAGGCATAAAATAACATGGTGCCATATTTATATATTTTTTCAAGAGATGGAGTCTTAGTTGAACTGATACCCAAATAATACCTAATCACCAAACAAAAATGGAAATAGGAGATATGGTCAATTATAATATGAATTCTAGGGGATCTAATATATTGTTAACATTTTTTGAGTCATATTTACTATCTTTGTCATCTCTTAGATGAGACTCGGTCTTACCAAGGAATTATTTCCAAAACTATTGCAACACTATGGGAACTGGAAGTGATATCCATATAATTCCTAAAATAGGTCCATAATAATCATGGTTCGGTAATAGTTATTGTATACAAACTCAGTCAATGATAGTAACCTTTCCCACAAACCTATGAAATCCTAAATATAAACTCAAGAACTATCCTAATGTGTTTATATGGTCGACTAAGAGTAAACATCTCGATATGGGTAATATGCATCAATCAACTTTATATCATTTTCCAAGGCCTCATAGAATATGTTACAAAATCAAGAATGAAAATGGTATCCTTGTTATGAAACTATCATTTAGGGAAATCAATAGACCATAATAACATCTCAAACATATAGGCATCTAAAGTCTTACTACTTATTAGACTCAATGATGGGAAGAAATTAGTATGATATCACTTAATGGTATACAATCAAAAATATGATGTCATTTAAACTCAGAGTATGATGTATAAAAACCAAAGAATACATTTAGATATCATTCCACAACCACATTGGGGTGGCAAGACTTTGTAATAACCTCTCTGGTCTCTATTGCTGTTATTTAATTATCTATTAGTTCAATCATTAGGAAAAAAATCCACTACAACATGTATCATCATGGTAGACCAAAGATAAATGAACCCACCATAATAATTTGTCTCTTACAACACCACCTACCAGGAGTTCAAAGGAACCACCGACCTCTTCATGAAAAGGAAGGAGTCATTAGGAGTCCAAGAAAGTTCACTGAAGGTTTCAACAACATCTCTATCACATATAATATACTAGAAATCATGGTTCGATATTTTTTCACTCCTAAACTAATCAATAAGATAATTTTTTACCATTACACTAGAAAAAACACCTACTATCCTTCTTCATATACTTCCATATTCAAATCATAAAATAGATTCATCAAAAGCCAATCGTCTGCCAATTCTAGAATGGACTCCTTTGGAAGTTTCCTAGTTTTTGTGTCTATGACAACATTTCCCTTACTGGGCTTATAAGAAATATTGAAAAAATTTGAGGTTATTCTACAAATTTTTTCTCCAAAAGGTTCAGGTACCTCTGGGAAAATATTTAATTTATGATTTTAAAATTTAAGAAAACTGTAAAATGATATGCAAGGAGATATATCCCCATGTATTCTATAGTGCATCTGAGCAGCCTATTCCTAGACCTGGGAGGAGTAATTCAATTAATTTGGGCATAGATACTATAACAAATAGGCCACCACATGGTAATCATTCTTCAAAACACACCCAAATCCCACAATAGAATAATCATAGTACACACACTAATCCTCTCTATGATTAGTAAGAATTAAAATTGGAGAGGTTATCAAATAGGTTTATAACTACTCAAAAGAGTGCTGAAACTTCTCATACCATATGAACATCACCCCTTTTCTAGTAAAGTCTCTCAAGGTAGAATCCATCCTAGAAAATTTCGGACTGAATTGTCTATAATTTCCAATTAATCCAAAAAAACTTATCAAGAACACATTATTTGGATTATCCCAAGACATAACTACTTAATCATTAATGGGATCCACCATAAATCCATTATTAGAAACCCTGTATCCCAACAACGTCACTTTATTGAATCAGGACAAACATTTGAATACCTAGTAATACTGATGGTGCTCCATCAAAAATCATAAAACAACCTCTATATTATCACCAAGATCCTCCTCTATAATATAATAAACCAAGATGTAAAAAAACAAGTCGAAAAAAGAAATAAAAAAATGTATATGATCTAGTTAATCAATTATATAAAGGCCACATGGGCATTAAAAATCCTAAAAGGAACAAATAAATACTCAAAATTTATAACACTTTATCAAAAAGATGTCATTGGAATATTGTATTCTTAGAACATTAATTGGTGGTACCTAGATCAGATGTTTCTCTATAAAAACCAATAGTCTCTTCAGATATGATAAATAATATTATAAATTTAGAGAAATGAGTATTTATTCTAATAGACACCTAATTAGGCTTATTATATTCTATGATGCATAAAAGTCTTCTATTATTTTTCTTTTGAAAAAACACCAGTGAAGCCCATGGTGATATGCTATCTTGGATAAATCCCATAACCTAATATTCCAATAGAAAAACATTAAACTATTTCAGCTTAGCAAATGATATCTATTATGATGTAAAGGATTTGGGGATCATCTTGGTGAATAAATTAATGGTAACGTTGAAATCTATTTGGGAATGAAACCATGAAAAATTCACCATAAATAGGTTTGGGTAGATTTCCACGACCACTGGAAGTCCATCCAATTAACTATAGTATAGGGTATGAGTGAAAAATTTAGAAAACAATTACTATTTCATACCCATATATAAATAAACTAGTTATTATCTCTCCATACAAGGATGCCACTCCCTATAACATACATGAGATATTCTATCCAATGTAAGGAATTTGACCCTACAGTGATAGCAATCAATTTTAACCTTGATGATGATTAAGAATTCCACACCAATAATATGGTTGAAAAAATCATGTTCCAAGATGTGGAAATTCTAGTACAATTCCACATTTATAACAAAAGCATGAAATTATGGTAACTTTAAACTATTATCCATATTTATAATCAATGGCGTACGAATTTCCATAGAAAATGGTATATAATATTCCTTATTACCCAAAGTATTAAACAAAATTAGAGAGATAAAAGTATTCGTTCTCCTGAATAAAAAATAAAATATTCCATTTAAGAAGAAATAAACCTCGTACTTCGCACTATGGAAATCTTAGAATCTATAAAAATTGTAATGACCTCATCTTCAAGAATATGAGAAGAATCTCGCCCACCATAATTTTTAATTACCAGGTGATATTCTCACTGTTCTTGAGGTTGATTTCCTCCACCTTTGGGAGCCTCATAATACACAATATTACCCTATGAGAATATAGAGATGACACCACTACCTATGGAAAAACATAACAGAAGCAACGCAGATAACCAATATTTTCACATTGGCGTCTTTTCACTTTGTGTCTCTTTGGATTTTAGCCTATTGTGACTACCCATCACACATTGACATCATAAAACCATATTACACCCTCTGAAATCTATGAAACTTATATTCGATAGATTCAGAGAACTCTTGAGAATTCATTGGAAAGGCTCTTTGTAACACCATAATATTTAAAAAATAAAACTATGTTCAATAGAATATACAACAAACATCCCCAAGCCTAAATGAACCCTGAAATGGTATTATTTAAATATTACAGTTATAACAAATTCAGTAAATTTGATGGTGTTAACAGGATTAATTACATAATATATATATATATATATGTAAAAATAAATGTAAATCTACTGATAAATTATTGATAAATAACCACTTGATTTGTATTGAAATCATTTTATTCTTCAAATGTAAAATTTCCTAAAAAATGGATTTCATTATTTTCATGAGGAAAGAATATAATTAATTTTTGGAACTGTTATAGTTTTTATTTTTTATATAGGATATAATCTTTGAAAATATCATGTCCAAATTATCTTTTCTGAAATTATTATGTTTTTCTTATTGGTTTGATTTTCCCATGAAGACTGGAAAATATTGATTTTTAGTGAAAAATGTATTTTCATTTGATATTTTTACAATGTCATATTTTATTTTATATTAGTAATAAAATTTAATTCCATAATTTTTGTTAAATATTATCCAATTACAGTCTATATAATTAATTTTATACTTGAATTTGGTTTCAAAAAAATTTTAATTAAAGAGACATTTTTTTCTGGAAAATTGCTTTTCATCGCATTTTTTAGGATTAATATTAAATTAAATTCTACCACTCCTTTTAAATAAAACATAACAAATGAATAAAATACTTGGAATTTGGATATAGAAATTTTTTAAATGGGACCCTTTTATTTTTTTCATTATAAACAGTTACCAATGTAAATAATCGTCACCATAATAATGCTAAATAGTATTGTTAAGGCTAAAAGTAAAATGGCACAGAAAAACAATTTATCACAACACATGTATTTATCCTATTATATGATAATTGTTCATCAATTCCCATTAAAGTCTCAAATATATGTTCACATGGAGCCATATTTCATTGATTATGACATTTATAATATTTAAGTAAATGATAATAAAAAAATTGTCCCTTTATGCCTTTTAAAATTTTTAATATTTTTTGATTGGGATTAAATCATATTATATTAAATTTTAACTACTCATTTTAAATATATCTTTTTATTAGTTTTTTTTATAATTTTTACAAGTAAAATTATTACTTAAAATGCATACGTAACACTGACACACTATTTATTTAAATATATAAAAAAGAAAATAATTAATCCTAAAATTATTAAGAGTAATATAATTTTTATGACTTATTGTGTTCCATGAAATTTTTAGATAAATATAATATATTATGGATGTGTGATTAAATTATATTTGAATTTTTTCTACAATTTCGTTCAACTATAAATGAAATTAATAGTTCTAAAAATATCATTAATGATATTTTATAATAACTTATACTTCATTAAATGATTTAAAACTCATATTACACTAATTAAACCTTAACATTGGGATGTGGTCTAAAAAATAAACCATTTTTCATTTATTGGTCATTTTTCCTTATATATTAACTTTCGTTACCCTTGAAAAGGTAAAAATGTTGTTATCACGGTAATTTTCCAAAATGGTTTAATGAATGTTAAAACATAGAGAAACGGGTAAAAAAATCTAAAATTTTGAAAAAAAATTCGAAGATATAATTTATACTCATACTCAATATATATATATATATATATTATATTTGAACCATTTTCTTGGGAAAATTAATTTATATTAATTTAATATTTTATGAAATTTCAAAAGTTCCCCTCCCATGGATTATAAAAGGCAACCTCAAATTTCATTTCTTCACACTTGAAATTAGAGTTTATTGGTCAGGATCTCCAAATTCTCCTTTATTACTTCCAATAACCTATCATAGATGTATTATATTATTTAAAAATCCATCATAGGATTGAATTTTTTATAATCCTAAAGAGGTTTTTGAAGAAGAGGTATTGTTCTTAACTAAGAATTTTTCTTTTATATATTATTCGAACTCCATATATTATTATCAAACCCTGATGATAAATTAATATCATTATATCCAAAAAATTAACACATTTTTCTATTAATGTAATAACTTCTATCCATATCCTATTCCATCAACTGGGAAATGAAACCATCAATCATATGTACGACTAAAAACCTCCTCAGGAACTAATTGAAATCATTTCCATGATTTACTCTCAAGGATGTTTATAATAATAAAGTTTATGTATTTATTTTATATTTATGAAATAATAATTAGTATTTGAATATATTAAATCATATATTTCCTTACCATCCCCTTCGTTGAAAAATGCAAATTTCATCTGTGCGTATGTGTGGACTACCACCTCCAAGAAGTGTGGTGGTCTGTTTTTAATAACTACATCAAATGATAAATATTTAAATATTTATTTGAAAAAATAATAAAATATATATGATATAATTATAATTATTTTAAAAAAACAATACCTACCTTATTTTCCTAATTATCATTGAAATGTGGAATGTTACTCATGTATATGTATGACCTACCATCTCCATGATTACATCATAGTTAATTCTATATAAACATCAGTCATGGATTCTTTTAAAAGAATATTTCATTTATAAAAATGATATATATATATATATATATTATGATGAACTAATGATATATTTGACCATAGTTAACCTATTGATGTCATTTTATACATAAGACCCAAATATCATTAAAACATATAATGTGTTCTGAAATGATTATGTAACTGAATATAACCTGATAATAAATAAAATAATATAGGTAATAAAATTGAATTATTTTGATAATAAATTATATGAATATCATATTTTTATCATTAATTTAGATAAATAATTTACATGAAGATGCCAACATAAGGAAAAGGATTTTCTTTTTAAAAAACAACTTTTAAGGATTCCCATATGACTCTTTTTCCATGAACATGTTCTACATAATGTTTCAATAAAATAAATATTCATCATTTGATAGATATATAAGTACATTTTTGGCCATATTTGAAATTATTTATAATAATTTTAATAAATTAAAATTTTAAGGTTCTATGAAAGGGATACAATACTTTAGAAACCTCATTTTAAATATTTTAAAGATTGATTTTCTAAATATTTTCGTTATAAAGTCTCATATTCATATAGTTATTCTATGAATATATTTAAATGGACATGTATTAAATATAAATGAAAATTTTTATTTATTTTAATGAAAAGGTGATGTTTATTTTTAATGTATTCGATTGCAATTGATTTTCTCTCTACCATAATCATTATTTTATGTTTGTCTTATGTTAAATTGTTTCATGTTTTATTTACTTAAAACACAATATTTCATTTATTTGGGAAATTTAATTTTTAAAATTGGTTATAAAGGTTAAGGATCTACTTGAACCACCTTATTTATTTGGGTTATTACATTTCTCTCTCTAACTAAATTTAATTCTCTAATATTATGAAATGATTATATATTATGTATGTATGAATCACATAAATATAACTAGTATATTATACCTCTATTTAATAGGGGTAATATATAAATTATTTTGATTTATAAAATGTATTATTTTTGAAATTTCCTTTTATTGTAATAAGATAAAAGATTATGAAACCCATTTACCTTCACATAGAATTCTTATGTTTTGGATTTATGGCAGAAGTCCTTTTTTCAATCATAATCATAACGTTGTTTTTTATGGGTGAACGGAGATACATCTTTAATTCATTAGGAAAATCTTTATTCTCATGAGATTATTTTTAAAAGAAATTATAAGATACTTTTTAAGGGAATAATGTATAACGTTTAATAAAATGATTTCCAAATATTTTTTGTGATTTAAAAGGAACCTTTATGAGTTTTATTTAATTCCTTTATCATTTATTATATTTTTAATGAAATTATTGGTGAAGAAAAAATCATTTATTTGGTAATATAAGTTTACTTATTATCCAAATTCTTATCATAAAAAATACAAATCTTGTGTAAGTATTAATAAACTAACTTGTTTATTTATTTATTTTCATATATCTCATGTTGTGTTTTTTTTTCATTATCCCATCTTTTAAAATATTTTCATATGTTTTTATGGATGATTAATGATAACGATGAATTCCAATTGAAAATCTTAACTAAATTTCATGAAATGAAAAAAATTTCATATCATAAATGTTTAATTTTTTTGGATGACTTGGTACTGTGTGTAATGTCCATTGTGTGCTGTAATATCTATTTATTTTAGGGGGATTACAAAAATTAAATAAATCACTAAAATTAAAATATCCTTTATATATAAGAAAATTATTTCTTTTATTTAAAATAAGTTTTTTCCCTTTTTAAGGATGACCCCTTATAATTGGTATTAGAGAAATGAAATATATATATCCTTGTAAGTTGGATGTTTTCATATAATATTAACTTAAATGTTATGGTTAACGATCGTATATTTTTGATTTTATGATTGATCATATGTTTAAAGTCATAAACACCATTTTTTAGGTTTTACGTAAGTGTATTTTAATGTGATTAGTGAAATTTTGGTAGAGGATTTATTGTTTTTAGGAATATTTAACTGTTAGGGTCAATATGAATTATTATTTGATTAAAATTTCCCTTTTGTATTTTTTCAGATATATTGTTAACCTTATGGATTATATTATCTTTTATGATTAATAATTTTTTGTATACATTATATGAATAATATTAATATAGTTTTAGTAAGAATATTATCATGTCACATCTGGAAATGTAATGAGGATCAAACCCACAATCGAATGGAGAAATAGGTGTAAAGCATACACCTAAGATACATGATGTACTTGTTGTTATGATTTTTTTTAATATTATAAGACAGATAAATATTATGTTTCTTTTGGGAAGATAATTTTTACTGTAGAGATTAATTTGGGATTGAAAATTGATTTATTGATTAGATTATTGTTGTTAGTTTAGAAGAAATTCAATATTATGGGAACCTTATATTATTAAGGTAAGTAGATGTTTATGGGATTTTATTTAATGAATACTGATTGAAATATCTTTTCGAATAATATATGATTATAATATAGATTTATGTAAATTTATTTTAAATATAGAAATAATTAGTATATCATTGAGATAATATTATTGGGTAATAGCCCTTTTTAGTATAATACATTTTGAGTTATTGATTTTATTCAGAGATATATGCTGATTTAATCTTGGAATAGTATTTTATCAAATAATTATTATATTCTGGTTTTAATATTTTACTTGATTATCTTTGAATAATTTTAAGGTATTTTATTTATTAAACAATCTAGATTTATCTTTTGGAGTGATTTATGAATCCTTGGTTGTTAATGTTGTATTTTTTCATATGATGGTTCATTCATTTTGGGAATTATTCTATGATAACCACTTTAGTTTTTTCCAATTTATATAGATAAGATGATGGCATTATTTTACTTTTTTTTATTATTTTATCCATTATTATATGATTTTGGTGATTTATACAAAAGAAATTACATGGAATTCTTATAATTTGTAGAAAAAGATGAGATTTGTGGTGAAAATTGATAGATGGTTCAAATTCAACATATAAAATAAGTATACTTCCATATTCTAATCACCTAGATGGAAAATTAGTAAAACAATCTAGTAAAATTATCATGTAACAAAAATGTTATCATATTACATTAATTTCAGATGAATCTATGGTCCAATTAACAACTTAAGAGTTTATTATTTAGTGGTCCTAAATTTTATCTTGATCACTCATTTTTATGTGATCAATGATATCAATCACTCTCAATAATAATTTTGAAATCATATTGTTTTCTTCTATTTAAATATTTTATCATTTAACTAATGTTATCTTATTTTGAAAACTAGAAATGTGATGAACATCATATATCCCTCCTCATTTCATGAGGATTTTTATTAACCTTTTTTAAAATGTGGGATTTCCCTAATGGCATCATAAAATGTAAAAAGCATTTTTTTCAAGACCAAGTTAAAATTTTGTGGATTTAATTTATTAAATGTTGGTTAAATGTAATACCCATATTTTTTCCAAATAATATTAATATAATTTATAGCATTTACAACACACAACACTGAGCCTAAATGAAAAATTAAATACTATTTTTTAAATATGATAGTTATAACCTTGACATTAAATTGAATGGTACGAATTTGATTAAATTATTTATGAATTATTTATAATTATTATACTCAAAATATATTCCTTAATAAATTATAAAAAAATAACCACCAAACTATTATTAAAATAATTTTATTCTTCAAAAATACATATTCTTCAAGGATATATTTTATTTGTTTTCATGAGAAACTATTATATATTTTTTTTGAAATTCTGTAAATTTTATTTGATAACAAGGATATAATTTTTTTATCATAATATCAAAATTATAATTTGGTTAAACATTGAGATATTTGTGAAAATTTTTATTTTTCAATCAATTTTAAAAATTACATATATTTATTTAAAAATGTTTTTTTCAAGCATTTAAAAAAGTTATGTTTTAATTTGGATTAGTTTGAAAATAAAAATATTTTATTTTTTTATGTATAATACAATTTCAGTCATATTATTAATTTTTATACATCAATTTGGTATATTTGTTTTTAAATAAAAAGTCATTTCTTTGAAAACCTGATTTGTCAAATTTTGTTGGTTTAATTATATATTAATGTCTACAAATTCCATAGACAAAATGAAAAAATATGAATTATATATTTGTAATATTTAAGTACAAATTTGGTAATTATCTTCCTCTTTGTTTCAGATAGTGTGATTAGTTACCATATATATAATTTTAACAACAGTAGGGGTAAATTAGTCTATTGAGGTTAAAAATAATATGTTAAAGAATAAAAATAAACACTACCACTTTACATTACCCAATATGATGAGTGTAATTACTCCACTTATATCATATTACTGAATATATGGCCACTTGGTGCTATAATTTTTATATTTTGACCATTATAATAATTATGAAAAAGATAAAGACAAAAATACCACTATTTCTTTTAATAAATATATAATTTTGTGAAAAGGTTAAAAATATTTTTTCATTTATAATTATATAATTTAATGATAAATATTTATTAATGAATTTAATTAATTTCAATTTTTTAGAAAATTAATTACATTAAATTCTCATGCAATGTTGGCACAATATTTATTTAATTAATAGAAAAATAAAATAAATGGATCTAATTATATTAAATTATATATATGTTTTATGATTTATTGGGTTCATATAATGTTTTAGGTTAATATAGCAGATTATAGATGTGTGAAATGGCTATATTTGAATTCGTATTCCTTCATGATATTCATAATTAATATTAAATGATTAGCTATTAAAATGACATTAATGAAATTTTATAAAAAATAATCTTTAATTAAATGATTTAAAATTCCTTAAAATCCTATATTTGGTTATGATAATGGTATGAATATCAATCAGGATGCATTTATTAGAGAGTTTTCTTATAATAGTAACCATCTGGGCCCCTTAATAGAAAGGAATTGAAATCATGTTAATTATCAAAATGGAATAATGAATGTTAAAAAAAGAGATACGGGAAAAAGGTATTATAAACATGTTCAAATTTTATTGGAATATATTATTTCGTCCCAAAATCATCCTATATTAGAATATCATTATTATGGTGCCTTTTTCATTAAATATTAATTTAAAATTTTATAAAATTCCAAAATTATCCCTCCCCTCAATTATAAAGTGGAACATACTCTCCACTTTTCTTCAAACATGAAAATAATTTTTTTCTAGCAAATCCCTACCTAAAAAAATTGATTATAACCCTTACCATTTTTAGAGGCCATATGTTAATTATGAAAATGTCCCTAGTTAGATTTTGGTGTAAACATAATTAGTATGTTGAAAGAAGAGTTATAATTATTAATTGGTCATTTTTTTAATTTATAATTCCAACTTCATAAAATATTATTATAAGGACTCGACCATTATCAATAAATATTATAGTTATTTTAATAATATAAATCTCATTCTTTTCCAAATGATCTTACTGGGATTGAGTTTTCGATAATTAAGAGAAACTATTACATAGTGGACCCATATATTACAAGTGGACACATATACATAGTATCCATTTATTTCATGATAAAATATTTAAAACAATACAAGATTTTTTTCTGATATATCTTCACAATTTATCCTTTATCGTACCATTTAACCAACTATTCCTTTATCCTACTAAAAAACATTTTTAAACCTAGAATTAGCCCAAATGTTTTGTAAGAGACTTAATGTAATGGAAACCCCTGATATAGTGAAAATTAATAAAACATTAAACAAAAATATATATTTTTACCATGATAATTTGATCATCATTTGAAAAATATCATTATATTACCCTTTTAAAATGTAAGGATTTTGATGAAAACTCAAAAGCAATCATATAAATGATAGAATGGTATATTTGGAAAATGCTAAACTAAAATGGAATAACCATGCAGTCAAATTCCATAAATTTCACTATTTAAAATGGAATAACCATACGATCATCATCCTTATGTTTCACTCTTACAAATGGAATAGTCGTATAGTGGACATCTATAACAAACACATTAGAGGATAAAACATAACCGCTCATCCCTTGTTTATCATGTAACCATATTTCAAATGTACATGTAATATTATATAATTATACCAAATAAATTCTTTCAATTTAAACATGTCACTCATAAAGATTTTTTTATTCATAATAAAAAATTTCATGTTTTTGAATAACCAATCCACTTTTAAAACACATTTAACACATCTAAGAAGGCATTTTTAATGCCAAATATCCCATAACATAATGACTCAATTGAAATAAAATAAAAAATTAAAATTTTTAAACCTCAATGTCTATATAAATACATTCATATGAAATAATTTTTAAAACATGTACATGAATGGAAAATATTTAGTAGAATAAATTATTAAATAATTTTAGACGGTGTTATTAGTTAAAGAGTCCCTTACATTGAGTTCAACTAATCAGATACTATCATTATCTTCCAAAATAATTAAAAAAGGTTGTTATTTAATTTATTTAGATCCCTTATAAATCTTATTATTCCTTTTATATGAATTATTATCATGTTATAATAATTACTTAATTATTTTAGTTCATGTCTGATATTTTGTCGACATTTTGTACATGAGTCAATATTGACTTTGGTATGATTACAATAGTTAATGTGGTAATTCTTCTATAATCTCCAGAATAATATAAATGATATTATTATCATTTTCAAACATGAATTATACTTTTAAATCAAATTAGTAAGTATTTGTGTGAAAAATGAATTAATTTACAATCCTGGAGATAAAAATCTATAAGTACCCATGAGTAATGTTTTAAATTTTCAATAAAAATTATGGAACAAAGGTAAGTATTTTTTATATTTATAGAATTATAAAAATATAATTAATATTATATTAATACATTAAATGTAATTATATATATCATTCATGTGATTCGATGATGAAAATGAACCACATCACTTCATGGAAAAGATAGTTCACACGTATGCACAATGGATGTTATAATTTTTATTCACATGTAAAGGAATGAATTTAAATGATAAATTATTATTAAATAGTTATAAAAGTTTTATTGAAATAATATATACACTATGATTTAAAAATTATATCTAGACTTGAGATATGGTGATTAAAAGAAAATAATATAGGTTCGCGAGGCAGTAGTATGAAGTAAACAAGAATGATAACTCATGTCCTATTTGATGTAAGTGGAGATTTATTAAGGGGTGATAATCACATAATAACACCTAAATATATTTAATATAATGGATTTATTCTTTCCTAATGATGTAAAAATATTTGAAGTGATTTTATATAGAAATAAAATAGAAACACCTAATTAAAAACAATACCTCTTTCTCAGACGATCTCTATTGATTAGCACCTTAAGACATTTAATGTAGAGGTTATGCATAAAATAATGCCTCCAGAATGTGGGGATAGATACTAGGAAGGTATTTGAGTACATATTGGTAATAAAAACAGTTTTTTTTATGTATTAGTAATAGTGAATATTGGGATATGTTTTATAAGATAAAGAAGGGAAATGCTTGGAATTTCACAAAATATTTAATTAAAATTAGCTTATTATATATTACTAACGTCACCCAACTGATATATTTGCAATTTATGATTTTTATGGGTTGAATAAAATTCATTCAATGAAAATTAGATATTTTTTTGACTATTTTTTAATCCTATTAATTTTTAACCCCTATTTAAGATTTTCAATTCTTACTGTGATATATTTAAATTTAAAATTTCAGGGTTATTATAATTAATATAAAATGAAAAACTATCAATAAATTATTTATTTATTAAATATATAGATTTATCTTAGTTTTTGGAAATAATTTAATATTTTTCGGTATTTTATATTAATTAGTAAAATATTATTTATTTTAAAATTTTATTAACGTCAACTTTGACAATATTTATCACTTGAATTTTTAGAAATATCATTAAAACATGATATATTCAAACAAAATATATAAAATAATCACTAAAATATTATAGGAATATTGAAAATATGTGGATGACATTAATTATATAAATTTTTTTATTTTATTTTTTTAATATAATTTATTTGATTCTTCCATTAATTAATCAATTCTCGTATCATTATTGTGTAAAAATTTAGTGTAATTATTTTACAACTAAAAATTAGAAATAAATTACCATGATTAAAAAAATTATCTCTCTATAGACTATTTATAGTATTAAATATCACTTTTATGACCTCGTATTGAAAATATTTCTCCCATTAAAAAATGTATGGAAAAATTAACTTTCCTTTTAAATATAATATCATTAAGGTTATATTATCATAAAAATGGAAATAAATTGTCACATAACCAATAATTTAATGAATATAAATGAAAAATACCCATCCAATAAAATTAAAACAAATTTTGGGTTGTTTTATAATATTTATAACATTAGTTTTAAGCATTACTACTTAATTTACCCTAAATTGGATTAATAGAAAAATTAGGAATCATACTATTCCTATTGTCAAAAATTAAAAAGGGAACTATTATAAAAATTAGGCCCTTATTATTCAAAATATTAAATCCATTTTTCAAAATTAAAATTATATTAATTTCATAAGTAAATAAAAAATTAATTCTATTAATAGAAGAAGAAAACCAATTGTTAAAGTAAAAACATTATGGTCAAAAAGTTTTTTATATTAAATTTGAATGAAAAATTGATTCTAGTAACTCAAATTGGATTAAACGATAAATCATATGTCTTATTATTCTATAAAACCATTCAATAATATAATTTAACACTATAAATAAATTTTATGAAAATATATTTCTCAATTAAAATGCATGATTTTTTAACTATACATAAAAAATAAGAAACTTTTCAGAAATATACCAATAGTTCCAAAACATTAATATTATTATACTCTACATTTATATAACAATCGTATATAACTAATTAATGTGTTAAAAATATATTTAAAACAAGTGTGCCAACAAAAAGTGGAAAACATTATTTTTTTAAATACATCTTCTATTTGTAAATGTGAATTTTTTCTTATATAAAGTCTCTAAAACACATAAGATATATGTAAAAAATTAAATTAAATATTATATAAATATATTTCATTATTATAATCTAACAATATTCATTTATTAATTTATTTGTATAAAACACATCTATGCAAAATTAAATAGTTTTCTAGAAAAAACATCTCCTTTTATTCTAAAAAGGGTTTTACATTTACTTTAATTTCTCACCAAATACTTAATTATATATATTTTTGTGAAGCATATATTCATAATTAGGTTAGTAATTTTCATTCCATCAATTATAAGGGTTAGGTTTTGATGGTAGAATGTTTATAATACACAGTTGTTCATTTAAGCCTAATGTTGTGTATCATGTACATTTAGAAAATGGTGTTTACATTTGAATAATTGGGAGGTTATATTAAACCCCCATTTAACTAATATTTTCCAAAAAATTTGAACTTGGGATAAAATGTTAGGTGTTTTAAATCTCAAAATTCTTTTTTCAGAAATCCCATATAGAAAAAATGATTAATGAAAGATCCACATTAAAACATGGAAAGGTATGTATGAAGGACACCAGAGCCAACACATACTAGGGTTCCATTAGGGAACACATGTACATAGAGGAGAAAAATAACTTTCATGCACTATAGAGAGTGACTGAGAACATGATCATGAGAAATTTAACCACAACAATACCATAAATATGTGATGGGTTGAAAGTGTATTGATTTCAATGTAAGAAAAGTAAACAGATGAAGTTCCTATTATAATATCATTTTAATGGAATTGAGGATTTATTTCACAACTTGGACTAAGAACATAAGGAAATATACTTAATAGAAAAGAAGAGTTTTTTCCTTTAATCCATTTTCACCACAAAATCAACTTTTTTTCTAAATGATGAGAATTTATGATGAACATTTCACACATGATTCACTAGAATAAAACTCTATAGAATAACACAATGTAAAAGATATGAACTATCTACTTATCATAATTTGAAACATAAACCCAAAACCGAAATTGTTATGGTAATCCAAGATAATTCCCAACTAATAATAAACCTTTATTTAAGGAAAAGTTACAGTAATCTCAAAAATAAAACAAAAGTACTCAATAATTTAAATATATCATTAAAATATCCATAAAATTCCCCAAAAATATTCTATTATATTATTGAAAACCAAATAATATTTTATCACATAATCTTTTAAGGTAAATTTAACATTTATCTCCAAATAATATAAATCACTCTTAATGCCTCATACTATAAATGGAATTTCCCAAATCACATAATCTCAATGTATGTTATCTATTTCCATAAATAACCTGAATAAATATAAATTTATATTTTCTAGAAAAATAGAATCTAACCTTTATTTATCCAATAAGGTCACTCAATATTCTATTTACCTTATTCATTTAATATTCCCACAAATAGTGAATGTCTTTCTAAGTAACCTTAATCACTTAATCATGAAATTATTTATCCAATCCTAAGGCTATCTATTCAATAAGATATATGTTCCCAATAACAATTTATTTTTTAACCATAAAATTATTTAAATAAAAAGAAAAAGTTATAATAACCATGACTTCATGTAGGCTAATGGTAGGTGATGTATCCTTATTTTCCTTCGGTTGTGGGATCAAAACTCATAGACCTATCAGATGATTCATGTTATCACCCATACTATATGATGTAATTTTTATAAAGATATATAATTATTGTAACAAATCTAAAATATGATAATGTTCTCAAAATAAAAAATAACATGTTTTATACTAAAATTTAATCCCATTCATTGCATTTTTCATCTTTAAAAATTAATAACCCCAAATTACATCAAACATATGTTTTCAAAAACATCATTAGTCACCATAAAATATCATAACATAAATACAAAAAGGGGTTTCTAAGTCATTGAACTTATGATAAACCATAGAATTCTATAACCTTGATAATATCACAAACATTAAAGAAAAAATCCTAATTTCTAATGTTTTCTAAGCCCTACTTTCATACCAACTGTAAGGACCCGAACATAAACTTTATATATTCTAGTTATTTTAAAACTACCAATCACAATTTTTTCCTAAAGTTAATATTGGTTTATAATTTTATAGAATAAATGAAAACATTATATATAGTGAACCCATACATTACAAGTAGACTCATTTACTTACTACAAATTTCTTCTATAAAACAAAAATCATTAAAATAAAACATGATTTCTTATTTTAATACATCATTACAATTTTCTCTTTATCTCATACATTAAATAACTCATCATTAAACCATGTGAAAAATCTTTAAACTTGGGATAAGAAAAAATAAACTCAGAAAGCGACTAAAACGAAATTAAAAAATTAGTCCAATGAAATTAAATAAAAAATTTCTTAAAAAACATACCTTTTTACACTAAAAATTTGATCATAATTTTAAATAGATCATTATCTGCCCTTTTTAAAAGAAGATGATTTTCATGAAAACTCAAACACCAAAATATAAAAAGATAAATTTATAATAAGGGGAATAATTATACTAAATTAGAATAACCATGAGGTCTAATTACATACATATCATTCTTAAAAATGAAATATCCACACAGTCAGCCTACATACGTGTCACTCATAAAAATGGAATAGCCATACGGCTGACATCCATACCCATTGCATTAGAGGTGACAATATAACTACCCATATTTGGTTTATCAAGAAACCACTAATATAATGTCCATGTACCATTATATAATCTTAAGACATTAATTAATTAAATTTCAACAAGTACCTCATAAAAATTTATATTCACTCATAAGAAACCATTTCATGTTATTGAATAAAAAATACATTTTAAAAACACAATTAATATAGTTGAAAAGTTATTTTTAAATCAAAGTGTCCCCTTAAAATTTTAATAATTTTAAATAAACTAAAAAATTAAATTTTTTAAACATTCTTATCTATATAAATGACGTCATAAAAATAATTTTTAACACATTGAACCCAAATAGATATATTTAGAATAATAAATCATTAAGTCATTTAAAATGATTTTCATAGTTAAAGTGTCCCTTACCTCAAGTCCATCATTCCATGTACAAGTGTAATCTTCTAGAATATTAAATATAATGTATTTATTTAATATCTTGATATCAGTTTTTAAAGGTAATTATTCTTTTTATATTACTTATTATCTTAATATAAGAGTTACAAAATTATTTATGTTTATGTTAGACATTTTGTTGATATGTAATACACAAGTCGAAAATGAATTTAGTATGATGGAAATTATCAATGTTGTCAATAGTTTACCATATAGAAAATAATATTCATGAAATATTTATAATTTTCATACATAAATTATACATTTAAATTAAAAAAAATTATGGTTATAAAAAAATGATGTATGTGATAATCATGGAGAAGGTAAGTCGTACATATGCATGAGTAATGTTCTCATTTTTCAATGTTCATTATGGAAAGATTCTAAGTATTATTTATATTCAAAAAATTATAATAATATAATTAATATTATATTATTAATTTAAATATACTTATATATATATATATATCATTCAAGAGATGTGGTGATGAAAACCCAGTCACATCACTTCAGGTAGGTGAAAGATTAGACGTATGCATGAATGAGGTTATCATTTTTATGTTCATGGAAAGGCATGAATTTAGATGATATATTATTATTTAATAATAATAAATATGTATTTAATATCATATATAATCATTAATTCTGTAATTGTAACACGTCTTGAGAGATGGTGATGGAAAATGAATTTTAATGGTTTATTAGGCGGTTGCTCATTGTAAACATGAAATAAATTTTTTCCCATATGATGGAAGTGAAGTTAGATTGTGGGGATGATATTAATATAATAAAATTTAAGCATATTTAAGATACTTAATTCATTATTTAATCTTGATTTAATTTTATTTTATCTCTATTGTAGAAGAAATAAAATACAAACACTAAATCAAAAATAATACCGCTTCTTTAGATGATATCATTTGAATAATAGAGAAACACCACTATAGAGGGTGTTCTGACTAAACTAAGGCCTGTATAATTGGGGGGGGGTATTCAGTAAATTATTTGGAAATATATTGGAAATTTAAAATTGGTTTTTATGCGTGAGTAATAGGGAATAATGAGTTCCACATTATAAGAGAGGGATGGGACACTCTTCAAATTTCTCAAAATATTATATTAATATCATTTAATTTTATATTTAAAATGGATCCAAAAGGATTTATATAGATGATATGAAGATTTTTGGTTGAATATAATTCATCCAATTAAAATTAGTTATGTTTTTATTTTGTTTTAATCATTATATATTTGTTTTAACCCTTATTTAAACTCTTTAATCGTTACCCTGGTATCTTGTAATTTACCCATTGAGGGTTATTATAATTATAATAAAAAAAGAAACATAAATGAGTCATTCATGAAATTTATTATCTTATAAGAATTATTTGGATGTTTCTTATAAATTTAAAATCATTTAATAAAATAGAATTTATATTAAAATATGAATAATTTTAACTTTTACACTATTCATCACCTCACTTTATTGAAATATCATAACATCACAATATACTAAAATGAAATCCATTAAATATAACTAAAATGTAAAATTATTCCATAAAAATACTTTATGTCACTAATTATATAAAATTAAATTTATTTTAATATTTTTCATATTATTTATTTTACTCTTCCTTTAGTTAAACAATTTCTGCATCATCATTTTGTCACAATTTAAAATAATTATTTTATCACAAAAAATTATAAATAAATTGACATGATGATTAAAATTATATAATATTCATAAATCATATTTATAGTCAATCATATCATTTATATAGACCCATATTAAAAATATTTCTTATGTTAAAAACTAAAGTATGAAAAAATTGACTTCTCTTTGAATGTAATATTATTATGGTTATATCCCAATCCAAACGACCATAAATTATCACATAAAAGATCCATTAATACATATTTATGCTTAATAATCATACAATAAAATTAAGTAAACTATTTGGGTAATTTTTTAATATTTATAATATTATTTGTTCCCTTCATAACCCGATTACCCTTAACCATGGTAATAAAAAAAATTAATGTTCAGATTCTTATTTTACAAAAAAAAAAGAGTGATATTTAATAACTTTTGAAGTACTGATTTTGAAAATATGGAATCCATTTTCAAAAAATGAAACCATATAAATTTTTTATATTAATTAATAATTAATACCATTGAAGGACGGGAAAAATATTTTATGTAAAAATTCTCAAAAGTTCACAATATTTTTATATCTAATTTCATTTGAAATTGATTTTCATTACCTAAATTAGATTAAATGAAAAAAAATTAATCTAATTATTCATTATAAGCATTAAAAATAACATTTTACACTATAAATAAAATTAATGAAAATAGTTTTCAATTAAAATAAATTATTTTTTACCAATCATCTAAACATGAAACTTATCAAAAAAATACCAAAAATTCATCCAAATTAAATTTTCATACTAAATTTTGTAATAATATTTTTATTTTGTTATATATTTACTTATAAAAGTTTCAGAACTATTTTTAAAGAAATGCACCATCAAAAGGTGGAAAAACTATATTTTTTTAAAAATTCTTCTTTTATTCGCAAAATTGGATTTGTTCTTATATCAATTTTATTAAACATATTTGATGAATGTTAAACATTAAACTAAATATTGTATATATATATCATTAATATAATCCATAATGTGTAATTTATTAATTAATTTTTATAAAAAACAGTTGTTCACATTTAAGTAGTTTTTAAGAAAAGCATTTCATTTAATTTTAAAAGGGGTTTTTATCCATTTATAATTAATTGTTCACAAAATAATTAATTATTAAAATATTTTAAAACCTTATTTTCTGAATTCATTTTATACTATCCAATCCTTACATTATAATGACTATGTTTTAAAGGTAATATTTAAATATCAACTAGTGGTTCTCTTAAGAAAGATCTGGAATATCATGCATGTTAATGAACAAAGTTATTCCATTTAAAAAACTCAGAATGTTATAATTATTCAACCATAATGATTAATAAAATAATGATATAAAATATAATAATATATTATTATTTTATGTTCATAACATTCATCAATTTTCTCTACCACCAAATGGGAAACAAACCATTGTTTGTGTGTTTGACGAACAACAGACTCGCGAATTGATGCAATTCGTTTTCCATAAATGCATATCATGGATTTTAAAAATGATGGATATAATGTATATATATAATATTAATGACACAATTATCATTCTATAAATATAATACGTCATTTATTTTCTCACCTTCCCAACCATTGAAAAGTCATATCATTGTTCGTGCGTATATATAGACAACCACATCCATGAAGCAATGCGATTTTTTTTCATAAACATTTCACATGTATGGTATATATAAGTTTATTTAAAAATATAATATGATAGTTAAAATATAATTATCATTATATAAAATAAAATATTAATTAAATTATTTTTATAAGGATTGTTGAAAATGGTGATTTTACTCATCTATGCGAATGCCCCACAATCTCTGTGATTGTGACATAGTTCACTTTTTATAATATTATTTCACAGATGGTTTTAGAATTTTAATATATGTAAAATAATAATAATTAATTCATTATTTTTAAACATTATATGATCAAATAATTACCTATTTGATCACAATCAGCACACCGAAGTCATTTTGGACACATGCGGTGTATATAATCAAAACGTCCGATGTGAACATAAATGATTCATTAATTTTATTTAAAATGTTAAAAATTAAAATAAATTTATAATATAATGTAAATATTTTATTATTTATGTAAATAAGTAATATAATTTTGTGATTCATAAATATAACAAATTTTTATGACTAGTTAGACTCAAGGTAAGGGCCATCATTTCTAAAAAATCTTCTTTTATTGTTTACCTTCAAGAATTTTTCTTCCATGTCCACGTTATTATAAAGAAATCAATAAGATTATTATTTATGGTTCAATGTATGATAATGTTCATTTTTTACCATGTTTAAATTTATAATTTTTTTTAAAAATTAATCTTTTTATGGTTTTGTGTAAGGTATAAATTATATTAAAACCCTTGTTTTAAATATTTTAAATATTTATTTTTAAAATATTTTTTCTTCCATGTATATATTATAATAGTTATTATAGGAAAGTATTTATATTCAAATATATTAATAATTAATAGCATTTAATGTTTCTTATTCTGTTTTCTTTCATAGGATTCCAAAACAAATAATTTTTTATATTTTATACAAAACATTTTGAGTTTCTTTACAATAGGAAAAAGTAATATTATATTCTAATATATATAGTGAAAAAATATTTCTCCTCCAAAAAAAATTATTTTTGGAATCCTTTAAAATATTTCATATTATCTATAAATAAGAACTTATATTCCATTATTCTGTAAATTGTAGTTTTGAAAATTTGTTTTTTATGGTAATGGTTCTCATTGAACCACCATTTTTATTTTGGTTATGACCGTTCTCTCTATATATCATTTTAGCTCTCTAATTTTATAGAATTATTCAAAATTATTTATATATGTCATAGAAATATATACCTGGATTATTATCCCTTCCACCCATGGGGTAATTCATTCCTTATGAACATTTTATGATGGGTTCAACCAGATATCAAATCTATTCATCGTGTATAGTTTTTTTCTCATGAGAAGTTATGTATGGGAATTGGGGAGTAAACCTAACACGCTATGGGACTTATCCACAATGTGGTGTTGTATTAAAAGTTATCATTGAAATATTCTTATTTCTTGTATTGTGATTTTTCTAAATTTACAATTTTACCATGATATTATGATACAATTGACTTTATGCAATGACTCTATTTGATTAAAAATGATTTTTTGTTTAAAGTAATGTATATTAAACTTAATCAGGGTGAACACTATTTCCTTCTTTGAAAAATTATTCATAATTATTTGATGATTGAAAAGGAGCCTTTATTAGTTTTATTGTGACTTTAATATTTATTATAAACTTTTTTAGGAAATTATTTGCGTCAAATTATAATTTAGTGGGTAATAAAATATTTATTTGTATCCTAAAATTTACTTTTGAAATGGAAAATTATTTTCTAGTATTCATGAATTGACTAGATTCTTTAACCCTTTTATATTTCCATTGATGAACTTTTTTTTGATTATCCCACATTTTATATTTTTTGAATGGGTTTAATGATTATTATGGACATGGATATGGTCAAGATGATAAATATGAATACATTTTAATAAAATAAAACGTTTCATATCATAATCATCTTGGTGTGGAATGAAATGGATACTAAGTAAAAGTGTATAATTTGAAATGAAGTTTTAATTTATAATGGGGTGATGGACTAATCCACTAAAAATATACAAATGAATGATATTTTTGATGTAGTAAAACAAATGTTTGACTTAAAATAAACAATTATTTATGGAAAAATCATGTGTCCTTATACACTTCTATCTTCTTATTTATGAACTGAGGAAATTTGGAAAAAACCCACCAAAATAAAAATACTGATATATGTATTTCTAATTAGACTATCCTCCACCATTACTTAATTTTCAACCACCTAAAATTACGTTGGTAAAAAGAGAAGAATGATTATAATCATGAACTCTAACATCATGATAGTCTGTAAATGTCATGCCTCAAGGTAGTCGTTTGTGAGGATATCTATAGATATGTGAACCAACTCTATGATCTGAGCACCATTATCCATCAACAAATGTTCTCCTTGTTCGAACATGAAGAACTCAAATTCCATCACTAGAATTGGGTTATCTGTGTAGAATTTAAAATTAATGTATTATTTACAAGTGGCCCATATGATATCCTCATGCCACCAGGAAATCACCATTGATTCTCAGCACTTCCTACAAGTTCCTTCAAACACATAAGTGGATATGACTAACATTTGGGTCTCTAGGATATTTATCAATCCATAGATCCATCCATTCCTAAACAACCAATCATCCGACTAAATGGATCCCATGTCACCATTTAATCTAGTGGAATCTATATAGTAAACTCCATGGAATGGTTCACCACTTGTATCTAGTCCTAAACATCCTATTGATATAAGGATTGGATAATATTAATCCCCACCTCCACTAGATCTATATCAATAGGATGGTTTTCATATTGGGAATCCTCCACAATAACCTCTCAAATCCTGGATGATTTCTATTTGGGGACATTCACTATATGACACAAAATAAAAGCTCAACCAAAGTACTATTTATTCTCCCTAAAAAAATGAATGAACCAAAATAAACCCTAATCATGGATCTTGGAAAGAAACATCAATATATAAAAAAACACCCAATGAAATAATATAAAAACATAAAAAATTTCAATCATTTCCCACTATTCATGGTTTCATCGCAATGTTAGGAGAAATATGGTCTAACCATGAATGTTTCATTAGATCTTATAGAATAGGCCAATTGGGATGTTTATGTTATCAACAAACCATGTACGTTTACAATAATCTTCATCTGCACTCCCTTTTAACCCCCCCCCCCCACCCCCCCAAAGAAAATAGCTAACTATCACCCATTGGGGGTTAACACCAATAGTGAAATACATAAAAATATCACTAAAACCCATATTTAGGGAAAAGAATTAAAAATCCCATAACACCATTAGAAACATGATGATAGACAAAAAAATAAGAGTTAACTAGACCCCACCAACTTCTACGTCGTTATTCTCGACGGTCATAGATCCAGTCGACCAATGACTCCCAAATTAAAAAGATACATATCATACCATTTTATAATGAACTGAACTAAGTTGACTTGAACAATCTCCCAAGTCAGTATGGATCAAGTCCCAAATTACATTCTGAATCACTATAGAGTGGCAACAAGAACTAGTCATAAAGAACATCCTCTTAGGAATGGTTTCTACTAGGCTAAAGTTTTATAGTCCATCCATTAAACCAGACAACCACACCAATAATAGTAGAGATAAAAGAATAATATGAAATATACATAGTAATGTAGAAATGTATAAATAGATAAAATAATAAATAACATACATCTTATAATTATCATTTCATAACAATACATACACTTGGAATATCAGTTTAAAATCTCAAAACTCACAAGAATTGGAAAAAGTGAAAAAAAGGCATATAAATTCATCCCAAATAACAGGGATACAAAATTACTATATATGTGAAAATTCCTATGACACTACATATCCTCCAAAAAAAATAGTTGATAGTAATCAAGAGGATCCACAAAATTACATAGTGCCCTTCCCTTTATATTTATACTGCAAAACAAGGTTTATATACAATAAAATGAATATGTAGGTTGTGAATATAAAATATCTATAGGTTAGAATAACAGATATATTTATGGATTTTAATCTAGAAAAAAATTAACTATTTTAAAAAATCATTTTCAAAATACAACCACTTGGTAATCATTATTCTTGAAAACAATATTTTGAAATATCTTTCTTTTTTTAGTTCAAAAAAACAATTTTTATAAAAAAAATAATAATATGGAAAAAATATTAATGAAGTCCACACAATACGTCATTTTCAATATTCAAAATTATAAATAATATTATTAATCATTAAAATAATAAACATAAAACCACATACCTGTAAATTTGAATAACACAAGATACCACATAAAATTATGAAATATTAAATTTCATAATAGAGGATAAATAATCTTGACATGATTAATGTAAACCGAGGGATCTTACCATATAGGTATATTTTGAGTCTGTCTATGAAAAAATTTTCTTGCCGAAAAAACAATTTGGATGATCTCATGGTCTTCGTTTGGACCAAATTTTGGTGGTCTCATGGTTTTCTCGGAAAAAAAATAGAATTTCTAACAGACTTCCTATCAAAAAAGTGGTTGATCCCATAGTATTCCTACCAAAGGATTTAAGGGCCCCTTGTAAAACCCATTGAAGATATCTTGATCCTCCTTTTAAACACTCTCATGGTCCCTTAGAAAATGCGTGGGATCTCTCTTGGTCTTCTTATGAATGGATCTCATGGTCCCTTGGACAAACCAGAGTCAGGCCATATGTATTCATCATTTTAAATCCAATTAAAATCACAATAACATCCTAACATTCACACATCAAGAACAATTTCTCAAAAAACCAAAATAAAACCACTTTGGAATTTGTAAAAAATACATCTCTAAGGTAAAACCTTTTATAATATCCATTTGTAATTCAATTAGAAATCATAAAGTCTTCTTAATCCATTTAATCAAGAAATTTGAGTTAACTTAGTCTAAAGATATTTTGGAAACTACAATTAAACACCCAATTCCCAAAAACCCCATTTAACACTTGAAATATGTATTCAAAAAATCACAAGTCATTTATTTGGAAATTAATCAAACATAATTAAAATTAAATTTATAATTAGAATTAAAGACTTGAAAAATCCCTAAAATATAGATACATACCTTGAAAATAATACAAACATCACCACCTAAAATGAAAACTAACCAAAATTGTAAAGAAAGGTCCTTAAACACCTAATCCATATGAAAACAAATAAAAACACCATTATATACACTATGCTCATCCAACACCCCATATTGGGTTTCCACCATCAATGGAAATGGATGAACAAACATAAATAATAAGTTAATATGGGGGAAACTCAATGATATGTACATACTTTATGATAAAACATCTTTAATCCAAGTATATGCCACCAAAAGAAGAGTGGAGGAGCATCCATGACAAGGTAGAGGGGATTCACATGAATGAGAGAAGAAAATATGTCTGAAGGGGGTTTAAATTATATAAGAGAATTTTTTCCCAAGTCCAATATTTGAATGTGATTTAAAAATTGAATAGTTTATTCTCACTATTATGAAAACCATGTGCCCACCATGTGAGAGCTACAACCTGCCCCAAAATAGTCAACAATGTTTCAACTAGTCTTTTCATATCTTGAAAATGCATTCTTAAACTGAACAAAATTCACTACTACAACCTCATAACCATCACATGGATAGAGTCATTTTTTTAAAAACCATGAGAAAACAATGAACCATGCATTGTATCGACCAAAAACTCGGTTTCCAACCCTTAACAAATGGAAACTCAAAAAAGTAAAATTCCCAAATAGATGTACTATGGAATGTTGTGGGCCATATAAAATGGTCACATCTCCCATACACACCTTACATGTTTTAGGGAACTCTATGGTAGCCTTAATAATCTATATTGAACCATGATAATTCCTCTATTAAGAAGGATTCACAAGACCCAAACTGTTACCCACATATTTTAATTATTGTTGGTTGTTGCATAAGTCCGTATGAATTTTATATAGCCACTAAAAACATGGTATGAACCTTATCCATATCCAGCAAAAAATTTACCCTGGTTCTTGATTTTCCATATTCATGGGAATCAACCAAAATGATACCTTTAAATTTGGTCTATTTAAATAGTGTTATATTTAAAAAAACACAATAATAAACTTATGAAAAGTTAATAAAATGAAAATAATGAGCAGAGAAGAATATTTTCATAACATAAATCTAAAAACCATTTAAAACCTTCCAACAAATAATATTTCATATATAATGAACCGTAAATAAGAGAATATTTTTCTTCAAGATATAAAAAATTCATTTGAAGATAATAAAATCAATTTTCATAAAAAAAGTTTTCAATCATATATTAATAGAATGATAATTTCAAATCAAAATGTTCTCATGCCAATTATTTATTATCTAAATAAAAATTTAAATACATAATCATCCAAATCTCTTTGAAATGACATGGAACATATATATGTAAATGAAACATCATAATTATTCTAGAATCTCAGTCTCTCCCCACTTCTTTTTCATCGACAAGGATTTCCCACCATAAAAACATTAACACAGATATTTTAGTATAATAGAACATGTTCAATCATAATTAATAGAAAAATATTGGCCACAAAGACTAATGAAAACCTCCAAAAAAATCAATGGATGTTGACAAGAAATAAGGGTCTTTGATATAACACATAAGAAACTATATCCTCGTGATATGTATGTCATTTAGTGGTATAAAATAATTTTAAATAGTATTAATAGTATAATTAATGAAATATGGAGGAATATAACATCCATGTATATGAAAAAGAATAAGAAAAACAAATATCTTATATAAAATTATATAGATTTCATGATGTTATAAACATGGGAATTTGGGAACATGCATATAAAATATTCTATAAAATACAAAAAAGACCAAAACAATATCAAATTGCATCATGAGAATCTACTAGATCCTCTTCCCCCATGTCCGATATTATACAGAAGACCATGCATCCAATATTGGAATATTTCCTTTGTCCATACCTGAATTTATAATGTAATTTTGGGTACCAATCAATAGAAAAAATAGGATGTAAGATATACACATTAAACCACAAAAAATGGTTTATAAAAAACCCAATTTATAATTTTAAAATTAGTAGTGGTTAGGTAATAATAAAACTAAGAATTTAACTAAATTATTCTTAATTGTGTTCCTTATGTGATTCCTTCTAAACCTACCTGCATTGGACTAATATGATTGTTTTTTAATTTATTTCACCTTGTATGTAAATATATATATATATACATATCCATATATGAAAATCAATGTATATATATTCCCTTTACACTCATGGAAATATATTTATATAGATATGAAATAATATTTAAGACCCATGGTGTAATCCCATGGTGTCTATAAATTTCATAATGGGCATCCTAGTATATATAGAATATGTTATAGGAAGGAAGTATAACTCAACTTTCATATAATTAATGGATATGTCGAATCCAAGAATTTTCTATCTCTTTGAGGTCATGTCAAAACATTTAATTAACTATATTACTGATCCCATCACAGATTTCCTAAAAAATTATCTGAGGTATCGCCCCATGTGCACTTTAAAAACTTATTAGTGTAGAATTCCATCGATGGTGTTCTGTATAAGGAGCTAAAGAATCACTCTTGGAATGGTATAAATAAAGACCCTCATATCCCATCCATAGAATACCATATAGGGAAACATGTATCTCTCATGGAAATGTTTATTATTAGTTTCCACTACAACCATACTGGGTAATCCCATCAGGAACTAGGTATCTCTCTTGAGTATCATAATGGAATCCACCCATTGATCCCATTCAATAAAATCTATAATTAATCCATGTATAGATTCTTGAATGTTTTATGTGGCATACCTTCCCTCCTCATTAGATTGAATAGAGGTAGAAGTGCTACTTGTCATTAAATGACATCCCCAAGGAGCTAAAGGATAGAAATACATGTAAAGGGCGTAAATAGAGTTAGTTAATGATTTTACCATTTGAAAATAAAACAGCCCAACCAAACATTGAATATGGCCACAACCACTACATCATACATGAAAATAATGTAATATTTCTCATAAAATAATTATTGATAGCAAAATGAAACTACCTAGAGTACCATAGGGGAAGATTGCATAGTAAAATTACATAAATAAGGATAAGTTAAAAAACTAAAAGACTCTAAAACACAACTATATATACAACATTATTCATCACCACAATCTAAAAAACATCCAAAAGAATCACAAAGTAACACTAAAAATGAGTTTTTTTACCTATGTCTTAATATAAAACCTCTGCAAAATCAAAAAAGTTTCAATGTATGGGCTGAGTAATAATTATCAGTATGATTTCACCAAATTTATTCCCATCTCATGAAACTATGATAAAAAAATTTATCTCATTTATATAAAACCATTTAAACAGTTCCAAAATTTCTTATAATCCAAACACACCCATTCCAAAATATTCTTCCCAAATAAACACATAGCCATGGAAGGTAACCATCAAGCCATTAACCATTTTTATCATTTATTATTGGGATAAACCATTCCCTTTCACATGAACCAATGCATAATTCACATCCACACACAAAATTCATCCACCCAAGAAAGGTGTTACCATTGATGATGGAACATCAAATCTATAATTTGTTCCAATTTTATTGTCATAATTCACAACACAATTCCAACTCTTTTTTTGTACGTAACCACACTAATAATCCTTATTTTAATTCACACTTATCCATTTAAGAAAAACAATTACAAAAGAAAATTTCCCTAAGACATGATTCCAAAAAAATTTCGAAACCAACATATCATTTTATTCCAAACACATTTCGACCAAACATGCCAAAAGAATTTCAATAAAAATATCCTTTTACAGAAAACACATTTAAGTCAACAAACATAGATATCTATATTTTAACCACAAAATTCCTAAACCATTTTCCATAAAACTACATTTTTAATGAAAACCATTTCACCAAATATTTTCATAACGAAAAAATAACCATCTTATTTTAAAATAATCATTTTAAAACCCATTAAAAAATTATATTTTACAATAACATCACGATTTACACTAAAATCCATAATTCCTCACCAAAGGAGTTTCATCCATGATTTTCACATCTATTTACAAATAAAGTTCAATAAAAAATTAAAATTAAAATTTCTATTAATAGAAAGAGGAGTCAATAGTGAATCTACCCCTAGAGGATTTTGGATAAAATGAAGAAAGAAAAAAAAACATTCCCTAATCTAGGTGAAAACACCATGAATCATCCTTATATTACTTCATGTAACATCAACAATTATTGGCATCAAAAACCCTAAATCTATCCGTGAAAGAATTATATCTAAAAACTAAGGGATATGGATGTAGATCTCCAAAAACGAAGAAAAATACAAAAAATGAGACATATCAAGGAAAAGATGATTTTACAACACAAATAAAATCCTTCAAAATTCCTCTAAAATGTTAGGGAGAGGTTCTCTATCCTTTGAGAGGACAAAATCCTGTCTTGTGGGAGAATAAGATCCAAAAATGATGGTTTTATGGTTCAAATCACTTGAAATTCATTTTTGAAAAATGAAATTTTATTCCATGGCTAGTTAGCCATACAGTTAGGAAAACCATGCCCTAGTTGTGTGCCCGAAACTACCTCAAGGGGTTACCACGTACAATTAGTGCACAATTTGTCTAACAATTCTTCAAGTGTGAAAATATCTCTATGTCTTGTTTCATGATTTTACTAGGGTTGCCACATTTTTTGGACAACTGTGCACCTTAACTATCAACCTATATAGACCCCTTTACATCTAGTTTCATGGTTTACATAAAGCTTTTCATTGTTTTCCAAAACTGTTCAAAAATTTTGTGCTCTAAAAAAATCCCAAAAACCTTCTTAAAAAACATTCATAATATCACAATCATTACCCAACAACATTATAAACATAAAAATAATAAATTATGGGTTATATTATAGAAAATGGAGGTACTTAAGTCTCCCCACCATTTGAAATTCTGTCATGGGAAAGTTGAAAACAATCACTTTACCTAAAGAGTTTGGGACATTACTCGACCATTTATTTTCCTGTTCCCATGTATCCTCCAGAAGCAAACCATGTTTCCACAAAAACCACACTATACCAAATAATTTTCCATGAAATACTTTATCTTACATATCCACAATCCACACTAGTGCATTCACCAATGGGGAATCTTACTCTAACTCAATATGATCCCATTGAATCACATGTTCAGTATCTGTATGATTTTTCTATAATGATATACAAGAAAAACATTAAACACCACACAAAAACATGGAGGCAAGGGTAACCTAAATTACACCTCTCCTATTCATTTAGGTATCTCAAATGGGTCAATATATTTTTGTGATAACATTCCCTTCTCTACAAAATGGTAATGTCCAAGCATAAGTGAGTTTATCAAGAAGACAAGAGCACTCACCATGAATGACAGTGGATGTCGATGATGATCCTCATAAGATTTATAATTACTCTATACCATCTCCATTATATTTATGATAAACATAATATATTATGTTTTCTCTTGGACATGGATCGACCCAACCATCGAAGTCTCACCTGTTTCCACCCAACAATGTGTAGAATGACACAAACACCCATATAATGCTTAAAATGAGTCCATATATATTGAGGATGGATAATGATTATTATATGAAACCTCCACTAAGCTATTTTGAAGTTCCCATGATTCCCCAAAATACAACTCATAATCCCGCAACATTGTTTCCAAAAAATTTATTGTCCTTTCCGATCTCCCATCTGTATAAGGATGATAGTCTGTACTCATAGTCATCTAATTCCCATGGGATTGATGTAATGATTTATATAAACAAGAAATGAACCTTAAAACTCTATTTAATACTATATAAATTGTTAATCCATTCCTCTTTACCATCTAACAGATATATATTTTTTACATTTCCTCCACCATACAAGATTAACTAATGTAGATGAAATGTTCGACTTTTGAGTCGATCCACTATCACACATATGGAATAGTGTTTACAAACCATTATCTAGAGACATGTAATAAAACCCATATCTATATTCTCTAATTTAAAAATAGTTATAGGTATAAATTGCATCATAAATATTTTTCACTAATGATCTTCCTTGACTTCTTGACAATTCAACCATCTCTAAACATACTTGTCCACCTTCTTTTTAATACCATCCCTTCTTTTTTTTCTTTCGATGCATTATACATATTCATAATTTTAGGATGAACCATGCATCTCGAATGATGGTGTGCACTAAGAATTTTTTCTTTATAATCCATTAGTAGAACCATTCTATTCAAAAAACACAAAACTAAATTCCTGTCTAGATTCCATCCAACAATGTTCTCCCCACCATTGAGTTTTGACCTTATAGCCACACACTTTGAATGAAAGGCCTATACCTATTCCACCATTTTAATAAAATTAAGAACATAAAAAACTGTAAAAAAACCACTAAATCACTTTGGTCTTCACATTTTAAATGCATGTTATCTATGACCGAAATCAATTACCACTAATATGAAGCTTCTTTTTCCATCCGAGCATATGAAATTATGTTTAATGAATCTTCCAACAAATTTCCTTTATTTGGTGTATACATATAGTAAAATTATAACATCTAGATATATTCCAACCATTTACTCTTTCTAAAATTCAAATATATTTTTGATGAAATTATCTTTAGACTCTTATGATTTGTAAACACCCTAAATTTATCACTAAAGAGATAATAACACCATGTTTTCAAATCATGAACTGCAACATCCATTTCCAAATAATGTGTTGGGTATTTCATATCATGAAACCATAACTATCATGAGACATATGAAACCATATGTTCTCCTTTAATGATAACATATCCCAATACTAATCCTCACACCTCACAGTACACAACATTCCATCTTCCTAGTTTTGGATAAACCATGATTGGTGCTTATATAAGGTGATCCATAGGTTATTAAAATTAATTTTTAAATTTCTAATTCTAATGAAAATGAAAATTATTCATTATCAATGTAATCAACAGTTCCTCTGAACATGATAAATCATAAAAATAGAAATGTTAATAAACAACTAGACCAAAGAATAATCATATCTCAAAGACATTCTTTGGCGGTTTATGGGAGATAACAACCACTATCTTCTCCAGATCCACAAAAAAACTTTACTTAAAAATGAAATGGCCTGGAAATAATACTTCTTGTATCAAAAAATAAAATTTTTAAAATTTGGAATACAATTGATGATCTCTTTAGATTTCCAAAACTGTCACCAAGTGTTTCTCATGATTATCCCTTATCCTCTAATACACCAATATATCATTGACAAATACCACCATGAAAGAATCTGGATATCAATAAAATATTTTATTAATCAATTCCATAGAAAGCATTCATGAATATGTATGATCTAATGGGATCACCACATACTCAGGAAGACCATATCTACTCATGAAATCTATTTATGGAATATTCTCCTTATAATCCCACAATTAGTGCTATGCAAATGGAAATTCAATATTGGAGAACCACCTATAATTCCTCAATTATTGAATTGATCATCAATTTAGGGAAGTAGATATCAAATATTTATTCTAACTTGGTAAATCATACAATTATTGAAAAAAATATGAATACTTATATCCCTTTTTTAATCAAATAAAATTTTTGATACCCATGGAGGTGTGCTAGGATGAATAAACCCTTTATTTTCAAGATCCTATAATTTCACTTTTAATTACATCAATTTTGTTGGTGGAATCTAGTATGATGGAAGGGAAACATGACTTCCCCTCGAAGGAGATCAATCATAAACTCCACGTCCCTTACAAATTGAAACCCTGAGATATATTGTGGATATTCCACTAGAAACTGATAAAAAACCAACAATAAATTTATCTTCTCAATAACATTCATTGATGTGAAAGTCAATGCCACCAAATTATATGACATCATTACAATTATTTGTTCTAACAAACCCATTTCACCTACCTTGACATTTCCTTCACCAATAAAGAGATTCTTAAATCCATCCTTAGTAATGAAATGAAGAATTTTTGAATAACACTTGATGTGATCTTGAAACATTTTTTTCCAATCCATACCAATGATTATATCAAATACATCCATCTCAAGTATTGAGAAGTCTCATTTCCACTCAACTCCATCAAATGCAACATTATCTACATAGAAAGTATTGACACTCTCTTTGACCAAGAAGAGTTTTATGTTTCAAAATTAAAGACATCATTTCAACATTTAAAACCAGAAAAATCAACAAAACATATATAAATTAAGGAATTCTATATACTCCTATCAAAAAAATATTTAGTAAGGGAAGAATTCAAAAGAATCATAGCTCTAACCATGGATGGCCTAGATTGATTGTCCACCATAACCTGCTTAGCTCCATAAGCCTTCTTACTAACACCACATTTTTCTCTTTATTAACAAGCTAAAACATTCCATGATTAAGAGTCAAGGTGTTTCAGGAATCACCTCGAGTAACTCTATTCTAGTGATGAGGGGTATGTTGTTGTCATCATCCTAGAAATGAGTAAGACGCCTTCAACCATAGAGAAGTGTCCCGAACACCCATCCAAAGGTAATTGTTAAAATGACACTAATGACTCCCCATATGATTATATTTATGGCTTGATATATGTTGTTTCATACTATCTCACTTTATATGTCATAGAGAGCCACATTGGAAACATCATGACTTTCACTTAATCTTTGAAGAAAGATTCAATGATCATGTCATTGTATTCTAATCCATAATCCAAAATTGGAAATAAGTTTCTCTCTTCTATCGTCTCCCATTTTTAGAGTTCCAACCATTTATCATGGGTAACAATAGGATTCCCGCACCCATAGCTCCTAAGGTGTCCCTTTATATAACTATAGCTCTATTTTCAATCTCTGTATAATCCATTATACATAGCAGAGAAATCTACAAATGATTTATTTTATCTCAACCCTGATTAAGAAATTTTTACCTTCAAGGTTGATGGAGAAAAAAAAATTGGGTGAAAAAAATAAATTCATGAATTTAGACACATAATCTGTAATCAAAAGGATCCCCTACTTCAAGACAATTTTTATTGGTGGTTGAATTCTGAACATGTGAGTATAGAATTTTCTCTTGAACCATTATTCAAAACCATCTCATTCTATACCTTGGTCCACATTCTCCTTAACTGTAATGCCCCGACCCCAGTTTCCCAAAGTCGGTGCATTACTTCGTATCATTGGCATGATCACAAATGATCAAGTCTCAAAATACCTATTAGTTTAGTAGCCTTGGAAACACTGGATACATTCATAAGTCTTTCACTACATCATAAAGTAAAAAAAACTACAATAACATGGTCTTCATAGTTCACACTCATATCCCTTTCTGACTATCCCTGCAGGTCATTCATAGAATACTTCTTCACATCCTGGAAAATATTAAAACATTGAAAGGGGTGAGCTCAGATTCTCAGTAAGGATAACAATATTGATGAAGCTTTCAAAAATAAACATTAACATTTAAGGAAATGTATAACTAAAACAAAAGCCTTTTTAAAATTTAACTTCATCATAATATGGAAAAAATAAAATTAAATAATTCCATTTACTTTTTCACATGGATATTCTACTAGTCGAATAATCACATGCAATATCAATAACCACTTTCATAATGATGGAATGCATAATCCCAGACTATCATAACCACGTAGTCAAGGCCTCGTGCCAAGACCACAAATAAGATTTTGTCAAGTCTTAGTGCCAAGACACTAGTTTGTCTCATGAGACCTACCGATTCATCGAGGAGCTATAGCGGGCTCCACCCGTCACTTATTAAGTCCAATGCATTCCTCATATTAACAGGTTTAAACATATCATAAACCATAACATAATCATATCACATAAAATATGTATAAAAGAAACATAACATTTCCACATTTCAATCACAAGATATCAATACAACACATTGATATAATAAAAACACTTTCAAAACCATTTTCAATACCAAAATAAAAGAAAATTAAAACATTGTATTTATTTTTCATTTAAAAAAAGTTATGGCTTGTAGAGGAAGTTGAAACTCAAATAATAGTCACGGTGGTGGATAATTCATTGTCACCGCATACGTAAGAAAAAAAATATTCCTTTTGTTGTTTAGTAAAAATGCTTCGTATAAAAATATTCCGTTGGAATAAAAGTAAAAGTCAAAGGGGTTTATACACCGTATAAATAAAAGTTGTGTATAAAACCAAATATGCCTCAATGAAAGGAGATTGAGACGAAGTCCTTACAATGATCATTTTTTTAAAATAAAGTTGATCTATTATTTGTATTCACTATATTTACACATAAATAAAGTATAAATACAAGATAGGACATAATAATATCATGACATAATTTGAAAGTAGGAGATTAACCCAAAGAATGGAAATTGGGTTAAAAAATTCCCTTACCTCATGTCCGAATTCACTCGACCGTTCTTTGATATCCTGAATAATAAAATAGAGTTAATATCTACCTTCTCAAGAACCTTTTTCAAGTTCATTATTCCTTTTATATCACTTATTACCATTTCATGAACATTATGTAATTATTTAAGTTTATAACGGTCGTTTTGTCGATCTTAGGTACTTGAGTCAAAAATAAACTTCTTATAATTACACTTTGTTCATGTCGTAAAATATCCATTATATAAATAATTATATTCATGATTTATATATCATATACATCATATATATCCATTATATACATTCATTTATAATATTACATAACATTTAGAGGTAAGAAATGAAATGCACCGTTCATGGTGACGGTAAGTCGTACGTACGCATGAACGCTACTTTCATTTCCATTTCATATTTAATGGAATGAAGTTATAATTATATAAAGTTATATTATAATTCCAGTATAATATAATGTATAATACCATTTACTCCATCCTTTATACATCCCACATATGGCATTAACGATTCAAATCACTTTGAGGGGGTGGTTGTCCGCACTTCCTAAAATGAAATTATCATGTTTACCCGTAATGGAAATCATAAAGTGTGCCATAAATGAGAAATACAGAAGGATAAAGAAAACATAAACATAATATATATATATTATATCAAAATGGTTTCATCAAAATGGCCACTAATAGAGGTGTTAAATGAATATTGAACAATCATCGTTTCGTGAGGCGGTATTTCACCACCCACAGAAACAGTATGTTCTTTAACCATTAGACGAAGGTGTGTGTAAGTGTAAACCAAATAATTATCATAACAACATCCTAGAATATTTTAGATACTTGTGTTGTTACAAAATAATGGAATAAAAAGAGTTTAAGGGGTTGGAGAAGCAAAATAAAACATAACAACATTAGAGAAGAAATTACCTTAAAATCGGGTAACGCTTTTTGATTTGCGCCAGAGGCTTTCTTGGGAAGAATGCATCCCAAAGTGAGGCTTCTAGGAGTATGTAAGGTAAGTTGGGAGAGTATTTGGGCAGAGTTTGGCCAAGCCAAAAAGCTTTGAAGGTGGGAGTAAGGTGGTAGTGGTGGGGTCCTTTTATAACAGGAGAGAAGGGGAACTCTTGGAAAGATTGAAATGTTACATTATTATGAAATGCCTTTTCGGATTCTAAATGTCCAAAACATATATATTTTTAGGATATAGTGATAAGGGTTCTAAATCTACTCATCCAATGGGTTCTTTACAAGTGTAAGTCCTATATTTACATTATCTTTTCATTTTATTTAAATCGTTAATTAATGAGGTAATCACTGCATCATCATGGTGTTATAAATAATTTAATTTATTTAATGTCTAAAAATTATAAAAAAATATCATGATGTGGGAAATCTTTTTAGATTTTAATGAATATTTATAGTAAAAAATATGACTTGTATAACCACATTTAAAAAGTTTATTAGTAAAACAACTCTTGTTTGTGACCTTTTTATTTTAACATTAAATAAAAAGTTATTTATGTCCTTTTCCTACCAAAGTGGCTCCATGGGGTCCCCAAGATGACCCATGGATTGTCTTGGTCGGCCATGACACATAAAATAGTGGTAGGACAAGTGTAAAGGTCATTACATATTTTTATAATACTATTTTTACCTTAAATTTCACTAATTACATTTAATCCCGATTAATTAAACATAAAAATTACTATTCACCAAAAAATTATTTTAATCCCATTGAAACAAATTTTAGTTCCTAATGACAACCATGTATGTAGGATTTTTGAAAATCAAATCACAGAAGTGGTAATGTTTCATTTAAACGAAAAATCAGTTTTTTAACTACCACTTAGTGGTTTCACTATTCATCAAAAATTGAAGTTTTTCAGAACAATTCCAAAATTTCACCCAAAGCTATAATTGATATTCCGAATTCAAATATGATGTCTATTTTAAAAGATTCCAAACATACAAGTTTCATTAATTAATTGTATAATTAATTCTTGCTGTCACAACAAATAACGTGTTTTTAAGAAACAATATATATCAAAAGATTGACAATGGTTTATGTCCAATTTCAAAGTGAAATTAATTCTAATAAACAACATTGGATAAAATGGTAAAAATATATTCTAATTATACTTTAAAACCACTCAATAGTATAATTTATCAGTATAAATTATTTTGATTAAAAAATTGTTTTAAGTATTTATCACTATTCATAAAAAAATGGAATTTCTCAGAAAATTACAAAAAATTTAACTTAGGATAATTTTGATATTACGAATACAAAAACGAAGTCCATTTTGAAATATAACATTTATATAATTTTAAAAAGTGGGTATTACTATTCATAACGACTACTTTGATTATTTGCGGTGTGTTAGAACTCGAAGTTGTGTACAATGCAAGCTATTGTATTATTGAATGAGAAGCGTATCATGGATGCTCGGGGTGTTACATTCTCCCCTCCTTCAATAAATTGCGTCCTCGCAATTTGAAATTTTTCTTTGAAAATAAAAGTTTTAAAATAGAAAATACCTTTGTGGAAAACCCACATCGGAAATAATGTTAATTAAAATATAAATTTAAAAGAAATAAAGATAAGTACTAGGGTCACCCGAGATAGCCCATACTAGGATTCTATGAAAATATGGATATGGAAGAAAAACAAACCATCAAGGTTTGACAGAGAGTTTTAGAAAACTGGATTAGGAGAAAGATAACGATAAGAAAATCACAAACTTGTGATTGGTTAAACGGTCATTGAATCCCAAGTTGGAAAAGTTAACCGACAACGTTTTTGTTTTAAGTTACCTTTTATAAAGTTGAGGAATTTATTTAAGAGATTTACTAAAAATGTAAGGAAATATACTGACTAGTCATGTAGGCTTTCATTCTTTAATAAATTTTTACCACGAACCCATCATTCACTCCAAATGGTAATAGAACTCAAAAATATTATATTTATCCTAATTGTATAAGGTTCAAAATATTACCACATACCATTTAGATTAGGAAAATTATTTTTTAATAACCAGGGACTTCTTGTAGGCTAGTGGTAGGTAATAAAGGCATGTCGCACTATGGTAGTGGGTTCGATTCCTGCAGCTTTGTCTGATGCGACAGGTTATGCCCCACCCTGCAGGTTGTCCTTTTCCTAAAACTATAGTATTATAATATTACAAAAATAATCTTCAGAAATGTTTTAACCTTAAACAATACTATCCAAATATCAACTTAATCCATTCCAACCTTTATAGTTATCCAAAATACCTCTGTCCAGACTTTCTTTAAAAGGTCTCTAAATTCCAAAATCAATTGTAACATCAGATTCCCCAACCAAATTAAAGCTTCCCTTTTTGTCACATTCTAAAAATATGATTACCTTCAACATATTAAAACCTTAATGAAAACAACAAGTACTACAGTACAATACTTATATATATATATATCACATTATCCTTATAACCCGAATATAATCATTGTGTCCAAAAAACCAATACATTAATTATTCTGCTTCAACTGTAGTAACAACATAATATTGTCCTTGATCCCTTGGCCTTTTCTGAGGTATGTTTCCCTGACGCTTAGTACATTCATTTGCATAATGCCCCAGTTCCCTACAATTGTAGCATTCAACTTTTATAGCCTCTTTCTTTCCCTTGCAATCACGAGCCTGGTGACCTTTTTCTCCACATTTATAACAAACTCTCATTCCTTTAAGGAAAGTACCAGGGTGATTCTTCAAACAATTATCACATAATGGAAAATCATTCTTTCACTTTTTCCCTTAATCTGTCTCTTATTCCACCATACTCTTCTTCTCTTGCTTTACTTTATTGTCATAAGATTTAGAGAATTCCTTTTCTGTCTTGATAGCACACGAGACTATATCTTCGTATGACGAGAAAGATTGTGAGACTAAGGCTCGATGGAGAAACGATTTTAACCCGATCTTACTTCTTGGGTTATGTATATAATCTGCTACATGCCTCGCTAACGTTTTAAAGTTAGCCTCATACTTTGCGACATTCTCATCCTCCTTTTATCTCAGACTCAGAAATTTCCTTTCCATATCTGCTTGATGGTCATGTGGAAAGTATTTTTCAATGAAAAGATCTTTTAACTCTCTCCATTACATATTTGATACTTCATCATCTTCCTTTATATTTTGAATCAGCGACCACCATTGATCGGCATCTCCAGTGAGGCGGTAAACCGCCATGATAACCTTCTCCCTTTCGCTACTCCCCAAGGCATGGAATATTTTCTCTAAGGAGTTTATCCATTACTCAGCTACTAATGGATTTTTACCCCCATTAAATATTGGTGGTTGTCTCCTCATGAAGCGGTCTAACATTGATCCTCCACGTTTCGGATCAGGGTGCTCTATATGAGTAAGGTTATTATTCATAACCTGAGTAAGTTGTCCCAGTATGGTAATAAGTTGATCAGCACCAGTTGTATCTCCAGATCCACAATAATTATCTTGAGCAGGAGGGAAATCCCTACACGGAGTGCATGCATTGATAAGGTTTCCATTCCTTACACTAGGAGCCATTTCTAAACAATGTCATAAACTAGATTAGTTTATGAATCAAAATACATAATTCCATACTTGTGAAATACTTAACATAAATTGAACTATTTATGGATATAATCTATAATCATTAAAATGTTTTCTTTGAGGAAGTATATACTCATAACCCTTCATAGTGGTTTTTAAAGAATACTAGAATTATCCTAATCATATCCCCCGGGAGTGTCATAACCAAGAGTGCAGCAAGGCCCGTTGTCGTGCACCAGTTCCTGTTCGAGTCTAGCTCAAAGCGGTGTTTTCGGGTTTTACCCCTAGGTACATCTATGCCAGAGCCGCCTCTACCTGCTCGTATCCAGATAGGGATGTATTGCTCGGAAAACTCACAACATCTCTATAATACCAAAATTTTAGGAAGTTCTTCTATAATAATTCTCAAAGTCTATCTTTGGGCTATGTGCTATAATCAGAGTTTATCTAAATCTAGCTTCCAAGGTTAGTACTAAACTGCCTCTGATACCAACTGTAACGCCCCGAACCCAGTTTCCCAGAGTCGGTGCATTACTTCGTAACATTGGCATGATCACAAATGACCAAGTCTCGAAAGACCGATTAGTTTAGTAGCCTTGGAAACACTAGATACATTCATAACTCTTTCACTACATCATAAAGTAAAAAAACTACAATAACATGGTCTTCATAGTACACACTCATATCCATTTCTGACTATCCTTGCAGGTCTTTCATAGAATACTTCTTCACATCCTGGAAAATATTAAAACATTGAAAGGGGTGAGCTCAGATGCTCAGTAAGGATAACAATATTGCGGAAGCATTCGAAAATAAACATTAACATTTAAGGCAATGTATAACTAAAACAAAAGCCTTTTTAAACTTTAACATCAGCATAATATGGAAAAAATAAAATTAAATAATGCCATTTACATACTCACATGGATATTCTACTAGTCGAATAATCACATGTAATATCAATAACCACTTTCATAATGATGGAATGCACAACGCCAGACTATCATAACCCTGTAGTCAAGGCCTCGTGCCAAGACCACAAATAAGATTTAGTCAAGGCCTCGTGCCAAGACACTATTTTGTCTCATGAGACCTACCGATTCATCGTGGAGCTATAGCGGGCTCCACCCGTCACTTATTAAGTCCAATGCATTCCTCAAATGAACAGGTTTAAACATATCATTAACCATAACATAATCATATCACATAAATTATGCATAAAGGAAACATAAAATTTCCACATTTCAATCAAAAGATATCAATACCACACATTGATATAATAAAAACACTTTGAAAACCATTTTCAATACCAAAATAAAAGAAAATTAAAACATTGTATTTATTTTTCATTTAAAAAATGTTATGGCTTGTAGAGGAAGTCGGAACTCAAAAAATAGTCACGGTGGCAGAGAAGTTGTTGTCACCGCATATGTAATAAAAAAATATTCCTTTTGTCATTTAGTACAAATGATTCGTATAAAAATATTCCTTTTGAATAAAACTAAAAGTCAAAGGGGTTTATACACCGTATAAATGAAAGTTGTGTATAAAACCAAATATGCCTCAATGAAAGGAGATTGAGACGAAGTCCTTAAAAAGATCATTTTTTAAAATAAAGTAGATCTATTATGTGTATTCACTATATTTACACATAAATAAAGTATAAATACAAGATAGGACATAATAATATCATGACATAATTTTAAAGTAGGAGATTAACCAAAAGAATGGAAATTGGGTTAAGAAATTCCCTTACCTCGTGTCCGAATTCACTCGACTGTTCTTTGATCTTCTGAATAATAAACTAGAGTTAATCTCTACCTTCTTAAGAAACTTTTTCAAGTTCATTATTCCTTTTATATCACTTATTACCATGTCATGAACATTATGTAATTATTTAAGTTTATAACTGTCGTTTTGTCGATCTTAGGTACTTGAGTCAAAAATAAACATCTTATAATTACACTTTGTTCATGTGGTAAAATATACATTATATCCATAATTATATTCATGATTTATATATCATATACATCATATATTTCTAGTATATACATTCATTTATAATATTACATAACATTTAGAGGTAAGAAATGAAATGCACCGTTCATGGAGACGGTAAGCCGTACGTACGCATGAACTCTACTTTCATTTCCATTTCATATTTAATGGAATGAAGTTATAATTATATAAAGTTATATTATAATTCCAGTATAATATAATGTATAATACCATTTACTCCATCCTTTATACATCCCACATATGGCATTAACGATTCAAATCACTTTGAGGGGGCGGTAGTCCGCACTTCCTAAAATGAAATTATCGCGTTTACCCATAATGGAAACCATAAAGTGTGCCATAAATGATAAATACAGAAGCATAAGGAAAACATAAACATAATATATATATCATATATGAAAATATTTTCATCAAAATGGCCACCATTAGAGGTGTTAAAAGAATATTGAACAATCATTGTTTCGTGAGACAGTATTTCGCCACCCACAGAAACAGTATCTTCTTTAACCATTAGACGAAGGTGTGTGTAAGTGTAAACCAAATACTTATCATAAAAACATCCTAGTATATTGTATATACTGTTGTTTTTACCAAAGAAAGGAATAAAAAGAGTTTAAGGGGTTGGAGAAGCAAAATAAAACAAAACAACATTAGAGAAGAAATTACCTTAAAATTGGGTAACTCTTTTTGATTTGAGCCAAAGGCTTCCTTGGGAAGCATTCTTCCCAAAGTGAGGATTCTAGGAATAAGGGAGGTATGTTGGGAGAGTATTTGGTCAGAGGTTGGCCGAGGCAAAAGGCTTTGATGGTGTGAGTAAGGTGGTAGTGGTGGGGGCCTTTTATAAGAGGAGAGAAGGGGCACTCTTGGAATGATTGAAATGTTACATTATTATGAAATGATTTTTCGGATTCTAAAGGTCCCAAACTTATATATTTCAAGGATAAGGTGATAAGGGTTCTAAATCTACTCATCCAATAGGTTTTTGACAAGATTAATTCTTAGAATTTACATTCTCTTTTCATTTTATTTAAATCTTTAATTAATGAGGTAATCGCTGCATCATCATGGTGTCATAAATAATTTAAATTATTTAATGTCTAAAAATTATACAAAAAAAATATCATGATGTAGGAAATAGTTTTATCTTTCAAATGAATATTTATAGTAAAAAATATGACTTTTATAACCCCATTTAAAAATTGTTTTAGTAAAACAACTCTTGTTCGTGACCTTTTTATTGTAACATTAAATTAAAAGTTATTTATGTCATTTTCCTACCAAAGTGGCTCCATGGGGTCCCCAAGTTGACCCATGGATTTTATTGGTCGGCCATGACACATCAAATAGTGTTAGGACAAGTGTAAAGGTCATTCCATATTTTTATAATATTATTTTTACCTTAAATTTCACTAATTACCTTTAATCGCGATTAATTAAACTTAAAAGTTACTATTCACCAAAAAATTATTTTAATCCCATTGAACCACATTTTACATCTTAATGACAACCATGTATGTCGGATTTTTGAAAATCAAATCACAGAAGTGGTAATGTTTCATTTAAACAAAAAATCTATTTTTTAACTACCACTTAGCGGTTTCACTATTCATCAAAAATTGAAGTTTTTCAGAATAATGCCAAAATTTCACCCTATGCTATAATTGATATTCCGAATTCAAAAATGATGTCTATTTTACAAAATTACAAACATATAAGTTTAATTAATTAATATTATAGTTAATTCCCGCTGTCACAACAAATAGCGTGTTTTTAAAAAACAATATATATCAAAAGATTGACAATTGATTAAGTCCAATTTCAAAGTGAAATTAATTCTAATGAACACCATTGGATAAAATGGTAAAAATATATTCTAATTATACTTTAAAACCACTCAATATTATAATTTATCACTATAAATTATTTTTATTAAAAAAGTTGTTTTAAGTATTTGTCACTATTCATAAAAAAATAGAAGTTCTCAGAAAATTACAAAATATTTAACTTAGGATAATTTCAATATTACGAATACAAAAATGAAGTCCATTTTGAAATATAACATTTCTATAATTTTAAAAAGTGGTTATTACTATTCATAACGTCTACTTTGATTAGTTGCAGTGTGTTAGAACTCGAAGTTGCGTACAATGCAAACTATTCCATTATTGAATGAGAAGCGTATAATGGAAGCTCGGGGTGTTACATTAACCGATAGCTCCCACTACTAACATGAAAGAATTTACAACATGTATATCACTTACCTAGTATTCAAATCCACTAGTGTTCATAGGAAATAAAAGATTCAATTCATCATATTATTCCACAACTCTTTCTTTTATAGTTTGAAATAACCTCAAAATATGGTTGATTCTGCTTACGAATATGAATTGAATGATCCACATGCCTCAGTTCACCTCATGGGATCCCTTCATCCACATCTTGGAAATATTTCACTATGATTTTGAGTAGCTGTTGGTTCACTTGGGGCACAGTTGAATCATCATTTTCAGTGGCTTCCTCTGGTTTTCCCATAACACCTACAAGGTTCCATTTTCTATCCACACAAAAAATATTATAAGTCTCACTCACTAGAAATTGAAGGCTTAAAATATAAATTTATATCACATCATAACAATCAAAACCCATCATTAAAAAATTTCACATTCCCCATGTTCAATCATTTTTTGAAAAAATATCCCCCATGTTTTATAAATCAATGAATTTTCAAAATAACACAACCGTTCTCTTTTCAAAATCACACATTTGAAAACAATTTATATATTATTAAAAAATAAACACATTAATACAAAATAATAAATCATTACTCAAAATGAGATATAAAATCATATTATGAAGTCATTTATACATTGCATTCCATGTGTTTATCCTTACATAATCTCATGATATTGAGATTACACTCCTATAACTGTCTTCAAAACACTTATGTACCCAAATCCTTAGTAAATTGAGATTATCATGAAATTGTTAGATATGTATTTTTATTCTATACATTTAAGTTCTTAACAATCCTAATCCTTTTTAATGTACCAACAAGTGGAATAAACTTAGCATGAATTCCAACTCCAAGACTGGAAACATATAACAATTGACCAAATAAATTGATAAAAAATTGTAACATCATGTCCCTCCTAATTGGCTTGAGTTGAGGTAGAAGTGGTAGTTGGCCTTAAGAGACATCTACAAGGCACCATAGGTTGGAAAAAATTTCCAAGGGATTCAATATAGTTGGGGGATGGTTTTATATTTTCAAAATAAAATAGCCCAAACAATCATGGCATATCCCCTACATAATGGATGGTAAAAACTAAAAACAACTGAAAGAAATACCAATGATATCCAAATCAAACTACATTGAGTAACAAAGTGTAATATTACCCATATCAATGTACACAATAGAGAACAAGCCAACATAGTCAAAAAATCCTAAACCTAACTCCAAGATCCAACATTTACCATGCTCCATCTAAACAAAACAATCCAAACCATTAAGAAGTATCAAAAAATAAATGACACAATTTTCATTTACGTGTGTATTGAAATACAATATCTATAAAAGCACACTGTTTTTAAAGGAGTGGGTGAGTAGTAATACTTTGTAGGATTTCCCCAAACGACCTCTCTACTCATGGAGCTAGGATAGGTAAATTTAACTCATTTATATAAAATAATTTATATAAACCCATTTAAATGGATCAAATTTTTCAATCAATCCAAATAGAACTATAATAAAAAAGTTTTCAAAAATAAACCTGTATCTGAGTAATGGAACCAATAAGTAATTAACCTTTTTTTTCTCATTTCATATTAGCATAACCCATTACCTTTCACATAACCTAATGCATATTCCTTATCCACAAACACAAATAAAAAACCAATTCATGTTGTTAACATTGATGGTAGAACTTCACATCCATACACCGTCCCCTTTTTATTTTGGTACTTCAAGACCACATTACAACTCTTTGTAAGTGTTACCTCACGACCACTAACTGTCCCCATTCTAACTTATGATTAACCATTTATGAAAAATATTGTCAAACCAACAATTTCCCAATCCATGCTATGCAATAAGTTTCAAAACCAACCCAACAATTTATGCCCAACACATTTCAACCAAATGTGCGAAAACCATTTCAATACAAAAAATCATTTTTATTGAAATCCCCTTTAAGGCAACAATAATGCCAAATTTTATTTTAACCAAACAATTCCAAAACCATTAAAAACATCCATTAGAAACCCATTTTAAATAAAATAATATTTTCATTGAAAACCATTTCACAAACCATGTTTTTAATGAAAACAAAGAAATCATGTTTAAATTCATCATTTGAAAATACAACAATGTAGAATATTTCCCAAAAATATCACAGTTTTCCCGAAAATCCAAAAAACATCAACAAATGGGTTTCCATATAACATTGAATATAAATTTAAGAACCATGTTTAAGAAAAATAATAATAATTTGAAATCGTACCTTTGAGTTCTCGAAATTTGATTCAAGAGTGAAGCCACATACCTCATGTGTTTTGGAGAAATTGAAGAAAAACATAAAATACTCACCAAACTGGGTAAAAAATCCACAAACTATCCTTATTTCCCTTCCCCTAACATTAAATAAGAAAAACCTAACCATGAATGGAATAAAAAACCATAGATCTATCTGATACTAGAGTAAATATAAGAAAGAGAGAGAGAGGGAGAGAGATAGAGAGAGGTGTATATCCCTGAAATCCAAAGAAAACTAACATAATAGAGAATTAACATGATATATCTAGATTTAAATCACCATGAAAATCCTTTTAAATGTTTCTAAAATGATGGGGACAAGTTATGTAGCCATTTAGAGGAAGAAAACTTGAGTTGTGTGTGAAATAGAGGCAAAATGAGGGGTTACAGGTTAAAAGTGTATGAGATACATTTTTAGAAAACCCTTTTTAAAACCATTCATAGTTATCTATGTGTTTAGGAAATTTTTTCCCTAACCATGCACCTAACAATCCTTCAAGGGGTTCCTTGAATGGTTGGGTCACATAGTTAGACCGACCTTGTTCTAATCATTTAAACTAGAATTATCCAAAGTGGCATGGGTTAACATGGGTGGCCAAATGGTTTTGCCACTCATTAACCTTTACTATGTGCCTACCTAGATCCCCTTAAATCAACTTTCACTGTTTGTTGGAGCAGTTTCTTGGTTTTCACTAACCATGTTCCCTTAGAAAATCCCCAAAACATTCCCCAAAACCAACCAAACTATCCCAAACATTACCAAAACAATTTATATACAAAACAACACAAATAAAGGGTTACATAATATAAAACAAGGGATCCAAATTATTCCCACCATTTCAAATTCCATAGTTAGAAAGTAGAAAATCATCACATTCTTTAAGGGTGTGGATCATTGATCGGGCATTTCAATATCTCATTCCCAAGTCTCTTCATAAATCTTCCCATGTTCCCACAAAACCCACACTATAGTGATTATTTTTACATGTAAGACTTTATCTTTCCTACCGACAATCCGTACAAGCAGATGCACCTATTAGGAATCCATCCCTAGCTCTACAAGATCCCATCGAAACACATTGGTAGGATCTTGTTGATACTTATTCAATTGAGATACATGATATACATTATTCATGACACTAAACAGTAGGAGAAATTTCAACCCATATTCAACCTCTCCAACCCATTCATGTATATGTAAAGGGCATATATTTCTCGGAGATAACATGACATGATTTGAAAAATAGTCATGTCTATCCTTAGGTGGGATTATCAAGAACAAATGATTACTCACTTCAAATGACAGTGGCCATCAATGATGATCCCCATATGATTTCTAATGGCCCTATTCCATCTCCATTATCTTCCTTATCAACATAATCTTATCAATTTTTTCTTATTATAGGCTCAGTAAAACCATTTAAGTCGCAGATTTTACACCAAAAAAGTGGAGAACAACACAAAAAACCAAACAATACTTCAAATAAATCCACATGTATTGAGACCTAATAATAATTACTATAAAAAAAATCTAACAATGGTATTTGATCTTCCAATGATCCACCATATTCTAACACACAAGCCCAAAACATATCATAAAATGGGTGTATTATACATTTCGATTTCCCATCCATCTGAGTATAAACTACCATACTCATATTCAACTGAGTCCCAAGATATTTTTTTTCAAGGATTTACATAAACTATATGTGAACATTAGATCCCCATTTTATAAAATTGAAACTAGTATACCATTACTCTTTACCGACTCACATATAAAGATTTTGGATATGTCCTACACCAAATGGCATTCACCAATAGGGATGAAATGTGCTGAATTTGTGATTTGATCAACTATTACCCATATGGAATCATGTTTTTGAACCATTCATGTGATAACTAAAATAAATCCATAGCTATATTCTACCATTTACACATACAGATAGGTAATGATTGAAACATACCTACTAGTCGCTGATTCTCTGACTTGACTTGCTGACCTATCAAGCCTCTTGAAACAAACTCAACCACCTTCCTTTCTATGCCACACCATAAAAATTTACATTCCAATTAATTATACATATTCTAATTTCCAGGATGAACCACCCATATCAAATGATGGTATCAACTAAAAATTTATTCTGGAAAATCCACTGGTACAACCATTCTATTCCAAAACAACAAAAATGAATTCACATCTAGTTAGCATCCCCCAATGTTCTCCCCACAATTGAGTTTTACCTCATTGCCATATACTATGAATCTGAGTCCTAGGCCTCTTCAACTATTTTAATCAAATCTATAGTGACTGAAACTAGAAAGAAAACTACAATATCACCTGAGTCACCACATTCTAAATGCATGTCAACCATGACAGACATCAACTACCCCTGATCTGAAGCTTCTTTTTCCACATGTGCATATGATTTTTTTTCTTCATGTATCCACCACCAAATTTACTTCACCCAGGGTATACATCATGTCATATTCAAACATCTAGAGATAGTCCATCCATATAAATTGTCTCAAATTGAAATCTCTTTGTGAGAAAATATGATTTAGACACTTATTATTTGTAAACATAGTGAATTTATCATCATTGAGATAGTTATTCCATGTTTTCATAGAATGTGGTACAATATCCATCTCCAAATCAGGTGTTGTGTAGTTCATATCATGGAAACTCAAGGTCTATGATCCATAAAGAACCACATGATCTCCCTGCATGAGAATCCAACTAAAACTTTATCCTAACACATCACAATACACCGTGTACCCACTTCCTGGTTCTGGTAATACAAAGACTGGTGAAAATGTAATAAAACCATTATGTTCTACAGAAGACTTCTAAAATTACTTATTCCATTGAAATGGGACATTATTCCTTGTGAAATATATCATCAATGAAGTGTGTCATGATATTTCATGAAAAAATGTCATTAATAACAAGCTAGATTGAGGAAACATTATATCTCAATAAAATTATTTATTGGTTTCCAAGTGATAAAACCTCTATCTTATAAGGATCCACAGAATAAACCTTCTCTTACATAAAATGGGCAAGTAAATGTAATGTTAATGTCCAAAAATCATAGTCTAATAATTTTAAATACAACCGAAGAACTCTTAAGATTCCCAACACTATCAGTAAGTGTTTCTCATGCTCATCCTTTTTCTTTGAATACATAAATATATCATCTAGAAATTCCACCATGAATGAATCTAGATATCTATGAAATATTTTATTCTATAATTCCATAAAGGATTTTGGTGAATTCATAAGACCTAAGGGAATCAACACATAATCATAATGGACATATATACTCCAGAAAAATGTTTTTTTTAATTTCATCCCTTTTAACCCAGAATTGGTAATATCCTGATCATATGTCAATTTTGGAGAATCACTGAGCTCCCCTTAAATGATCAAATATATCATCAATGTGTGGAAGTGGATATTGATTCATTGTTTTAAGTTGGTTAATCTTATGATAATAAATAAAAATATAAATAATGTTATTTATATTTTTAATAAACAAGACTACTGCATCCCATAGAGACATTCTAGGCCGAATGAACCCTTTGTTCCCTAGCTCCTCCAAAAACACATTTAATTACCTCAATTATCAATGGTTCCATCCACTTTTATGTAATAGAAACTGGTTTGTTCCATGGAAGGAGATCAATCTTAATCTTTAATTCCATAATGGGTGGAAACCCAGAGAAATTTTGGGGGAAAATCATAAATTGATCAACAATCACAAGAAAACATGTCTTCTCAATCTCTACCATTTTTGAAAAAGGCAAGGCCATGATTTGAAAAAAGAACATTCAAACTGCTGGTGCCAACAAGACCACTTCACCTACCTTGGAATTATTTTCCCTTCTAAATAGATGCATGATTCAATCCTTTGACAAGAAACTATCCATTTTCTTATAAAAACATATGTGATCCTTGAACAACTTTAGGTAGTCCACACTATGGATTATATCAAATATATCCATCTCAAGCATTGGGAAGTGAAACATAAAATCAACTCCATCAAGGATTATAAAACATGATCTACATAGAATGTCTCAACAAACTCTTTGAACAAGAGGAGTTCAAGGTTCAAGACAAAAGAGATCATTTCAACATTAAAACACAAAAAATTAATAGAATTAAAAGAAATGAAGGAATGAGATAGAAACACATCAAAAAAAATATTACATAAGGGTATAATGTAAAATAATTGTACCCATTAATATGGGTGGTAAAAAATTATCATCCAACTGAACATTCTCAGTTCCATTATCCAACTTACTCACCACACATTTCTCTATACTACCCTACTGAAACTGGCAAGGATGAATAGTCATGGTATTACAAGAATCACTTTGGTTAACACTATTCTATCAATAATGGTTATACTATATCCCTAATCCCATTGAAACATAAGATGCTTGTGGCACCTAAGAAGTGTCCCAAACGATGACCATGGACTATTTATACAATAACACTATTGATTACCCTTTATATTATAGTTACAGAATGATCTAGGTGGTGTCTACACTCTCACATCATGTTCATTAAAAAGAAACATTAGAAACATCATCGATCACTCTTATAAATTAGAAGAACATTAACTGATCCTACTGTTAAATTCTAATCCATACTCCCACCTTGGAAATATGTGTTCCTCTTCTACTTTCTCCCTCTATTATAGTTCCCATGATTTCCCATGGGTATCAACAAGAATCCCTCACATGTACCTCTTGAGATGTCCCTTTCTACCACTATATCTCTATTTACCATTATTTTATAATCTATTATATAGGGCACTACAATCTTTGAATTATTTTCTTAACATATTAATGAATCAAAAATAAACTCCTTCCAAGATGTAATAGAAGCAAGATTTGGTAAAAAAATTCATGAATTTAGAAATATAGTCTATCACCGAAAGGTTCCCCTTACCTCAACTAAAGATGTATGTTGTTCATTGAATTCTGAACATATGAGGATATAGTTATTTATCGAAAAATTACCCAAAATGATATCATTCCATACCTTTGTCCACTTTCTCCTAGTACGATAACTCCCACCACCAATATGGAAGTTCTACAACATGTATATCACTAAATTAACAATGAACTCTATCATTGTTCAAATGAAATAGAAGATTTGATTCATCATATTCAACTACACATCCAACATTTCGGATTCTGAATCTCCCCAAAAATGGTGTGGATTTTAATTCTAAAACTGAACTAGATGATCTAGATACCTAAATTCATCTAACGGGTTCCCTTTTTGCACAACATAACATGATTTCACTATTCTATGAACCAGCTTCTAGTTCACTTGGGGCATAGGTGAAACCACATTTTCATCATCTTCATCTACTTGGTTCCCATGATGACTATTGGGTTCCTTTTGTTTAGAAAAATAAAATATATTATGTCTCACTCTCTAGAAACCGAAGGATTATAATTTTAAATTCTATCACATCACAACTTTCAAAGAAAATATTTCCAAAATTTTACATTTTTCATGTTCCCCTTTTTTTTGAACAACTGATATGCCTATGTTTTTAAAAGAATGGAATTTAAAAATACGACAACTGTTCTCATTTCAAAATTTCACATTTTATAACCATTTCTAATTTATTTAAAAATCAACACATTCATTACACATCATATGTCATTACTCCAAACGAATCAGTTAATCCTATTGGGGAGTCATTTCTCCAATGCATTCAATCCCTTTATCATTGGAAAAACCCACAAAATGATATTACACTCTTATAGGTGTCTCCAAAACAAATATGTACCCAACTACCAAATTAATTGATTTTTAACATAAAGAGGATACATTGGTATTTTATGATACACATTTCAAGTATCGACAATCCCAATCTTTTCTACCATCCCAACTCAACGAATAAACTGAGAATCAATACGAACTCCAAGATCAAAAATAAATGCCAAGAGAACAAAAAAACTAATACCACTTTTAATATGCCTCCCCTAATCATAGTATTGAGTCGATGTGGAAGTGCTACATGGACTTAAGAGACATCACCAGGGAGCCTAAGGCTGGTATTAAATCCCAAGGGATTCAATACAGTTGGGGGAAGATTTTCCATTTTTAAAATAAAACAGCCCTACTAATCATGTCATATCAACATAACCACTACATTATTCATTATAAAAAAGTAAATAAAATCAATGAATTACCATTTATATAAAAATTAAACTTCAAAAATACCATAATGGAAGACTAAACATATCAAAGTACACAAAAGAAAATGATTCAAAAAACAAAAAGACTCTATAATGACACCTACAAGCTCAAACATGCTCTATTATACAACTCTACAAAATATCCCAAAGCATTGTGATGCACCGATATTGAAATGAGATGATTTTATTTTACCAGTGTCTCGATATACAACATCTTTAAAATAATCAAAGTTCCAAAGTAGGGGTGACAAATAATACTTAGTAGGATTTTCCCATATGTCTTCCTACTCAAACCACTGGGATTGAAAAGGTTATCTCATTTAAATAAAACATTTTATATAAACTCATATAAATATTTCAACAATTTTCAACAAGCCAAACACACACATACCGACACATTTTCCAAAATAAACACATATCCATAGAATGCAACCAGCAAGTCATTAAACATTTTTTTTCTTATTCTATATTGGCATAACCAATTTCATTTCACATGAATGAATTCATAATCCTCATCTATAAATAGAAATCAACCACAGTAGATTACTATTACCATTGATGGTGGAACTTCACATCCATAGCACATACTCTATTTATTGTGGTACTTTATGACAACATTCTATCTCGTTGTTGGTGTTTCTTCATTTCAACTAACCATCCCCATTTTAATCCATTTTTAACAATTTATGCAAAATAATTCAAAAAAACTATTCCATATGACATGCTACCAAAAAAGTGTCAAAACCAACCAAACTATTTCGTCCTTAAAAATTTCAACCAATTGTTCCAAAACCATTTCAATAAAAAAATGCTTTTATTGAAAAACCATTAATTTGACAGCCATGCCAAACAATTTTTTAACCAAGCTATGCCAATAACATTTCAAACATCCTTGTAAAAAATATTCCAACATCCATGACAAATACATTTTCAAAAAACCACATTTTTACTAAAAACTATTTCACAAACCATTTATATAATGTAAAATTATATACCAATTTTAAAATCATCATTTTAAAATCCAGTGATGATGAATATTGTAAACAAATATCAAAATATTCCCTAAAATCCACAAATCATCAATAATTTTTTTCAACCTAGATTTAACTGTTAATTACCAAATCTAGTATAACCAAAACAACTAATTTAAAATTAATCAATCTATTTCTAGAAGTATGATTTGAGAGTCAAACCACTAACCTCAAGAGTTTTGGTGAAAATGAAGAATGACACAAAATACTCACCAAACTAAGTAAAAACTTGTTGAATATTTCATAGAACCCTTCCCCTAACATTAAAAAACGAAATATAATCATTATTGACATAAAAAATCATATATCTATACAAAATTAGAGGATATCGAAGAAACTCGAGGAGAGAGTGAATTATATCTAATATAAACCACAGAAACTACAACAAAGGAGACCCACCAAGGAAGATATAGCTTAAATTCACTAAGAAAATTATTCAAAATGCTTCCAAAATTATTGGGAGATATTCTTTAGTCTTTGAGAGGATGAAATCCCATGTTTGCGGTAAAATGGTTCTAAAATGATTGGTTTAAGGTTAAAATTATGTGATATACTATATTTTAAAAATATTTTTTATTAAATAGAGTATGATTAACCCAATAGTTATAAAAATCTTGCACTAACCATCTTCCAGGAACTACCTCAAGGGGGTACCTTGCACAGATGGTCATGCAATTATACTAACCATGCACGAATGGTGAATAATATCTCTATCCCATGTTTCATGGTTTATCTCGGGTGGACACAAAGTCTGGCCTACCATTCACCTTAACCATGCACCTACCCAGATTACACTGCCTAAACTTTCATAGTTTCCATGAAGTGTTTCTCAATCCTCACTGACCGTGCTCAAATAATTTTCTTTTAGAAATCCCTAAATCAATCCCCCAAACCTTACAAACACTCCCAAAAATCACCCAAACACATAATATATACATAAAAATAATAAATTAAGGGATGGATATATGAAATTATGGGTGATATATTGTAACTCCATTATAATTTTTAATTACTATGATCGATGATCCTATCCACGAAATCTCTATTCACAACTATTTGGTTTCGCAAGACCTGATTTAAAAGATGATTAAGCCTAGAATTAAACTAAAACCATTCAAAAAATATTAATATGTCTTTTGTCCGACTCATTGAACAAGGATACCTTAAATATAAAACAATAAATAACAATGGACTATGTTTGTATCTTACTATTTTCTATGGTTTTGATTAAAACAATGTACAGTCTCAAGTATCCACTCAATGCACCATAGGCCGCAATTAAATTAAATTTTATGACATAATAATCAAGGCTATTAAAGTAAATGAATCCAAATGGGTGCATTGTATTGAGGTGGTCATCCTTTAACATCTAATTTTGGTCTTATCAGACTACACTAAGTGTAGAAATATCAATTTCATTCAACAATTTAACATTAAAGAGGTGTCATGTTGATGGTTGGATGCCTAAAATGTTGAAAAAATATTATGTAATTGAGACAGTATAGAAAAATAACTATACCACCAACCTTATTGTGTTAGTTCTCTCACTATCCTTTTTTGTCTATTGATTTGGGATGAAACTAAAGAAATTGAAAAAAAGTCAAATTTCCCAAAATAGGGAATTTTATCTCACATAGAATTAACATATAATATGGTGATATAAATAAAGGAATGAATGAGATAGATTGAATCACTTGTTGGTATACTTCCAATGTGACATATTGTGATTAAATTAGTGCTCAAATGTGGGGTTGGATTGAAATCCTAGGAAGAGGGAGGAAGGAGATCCTTATGTGTCCATATTCTAGGGAAAATAATGTGGGATGAGATTTTTTTATTATTTAAAGTAAAATATTAATATGGTCATTCAACCCATTTTTAATGTTGTGGAAATATGTTTGACATGGTTTTCCAAACTATGTCCCTATAATGGATAAGTGGCACTAAGTGTCTGGACCTGGTGGTATAGTATGGGATAAGTGTGTGACCCCATTTAGTCCACGACAACACCTTGCACAGTCATGTAGCTCGTGGTACATGGTTTAAAAAATTGTCTTCCCCTCTTTAGTTCACTATAACACTCCACATGGTTGAGTTTCATTATCATCCTTATCCATGAGATAAATTTTCAATTTTGTTTTCACATCTAAAATCTAGTGTTTTTTGCTCTAAATGATTTCTAAATGCTCTTAAACAACTCTTTGGATAGTTAATAACATCTAATCATGGGAAAATATATATTAATAGAATTTAAAGGGTTAAAAACAAATTTTAAATGCTAGTATCCCACAATATACACTCTTTAAAACAATTATTGCCTAGGTTGTCAATTCAAAGGGTGGTAAAGTACCGTTTAAGAATTGATTCGTCCACTAGGAACATATTCTATCCTCTCTCTCCCTAGTCGTATCCTATACATGGTCGTTCTAATATAGCTCTCATACTAGAGGAACTAACATGACTTAGAGTGATTTCATGCTCCCATTAATGATTCGTATAATTTGTTCCTAAAAAGAATAATCGAAATCTAACACAAACTTATCAAGATAAAAGATATGAGAAAAGTCTATAATGTTGTAAAAAACACGAGATACAAGGAAGATTTATGAATGGAAATATACCTTTATGTAATAGAAATTTCATTGGATACCGACCCAATAATCTCCTAGATCTTGAAAGGACAAACATAACAATGTGATATCCTTACATGTCTCTATGTACATCTATGACCCAACCAAGGTGAAACATATACGGATATATCTTATACCCCCTCAAACTCTAGAGGTTGGCAGTGCCCATCAATAAAAGAATTCATCCTATAAGGATCTCAATCCATTACCTTTCTAATAAGATTCACCTTCTCATAAGTCTCTAGAATGGGATAAGGTACCAAGAGTGTTTTGGTGCTTTCCTCTAACCAGAACATGGGTGAATGATATGAACTACCATATAAGGACACAAAATGATCCATTTTAAAGGGTTTTTGAAATATTTTATTATAGGAAAATTTAGAAATAGGATCATGTTTTTCTAAATATTCTCTAAAATCAAGGACACATGCCTGAAACATGTCCTCGAACACCCGTATTTTACCCTCGAACCGACCATATCATTGCGGGTGAAAGGCTGTGCTCAGAATTATTTTTGTACCAAGGGACATCTACAACCATTTCTAGAGCCGTGAGGTAAATTTATCTTCTCTTCCTGATATAATGGATTAAGGGACACCATCAAGGCATACAATCACTTGAATATAAATTCACCCCTGCTCAACTACTGGAAATTTCTCTTTGATGGGTATAAAGTTTGCATAATTTTTATACCTTTCAATTATCACACATACTAAATAACTTACTCACGAGGATTTTGGTAAAATTGTAAAAACGTTTATAATTATACCATCCAATATCGACTCAAGAATGGAAAATAGCTTTAAAAACACCATGGGTCATCGGTAATCCACATTCACCTACTGATAGGTGGAACCCCGAGTAACAAATGCAAGATATATCATTTCCATAATAGGTGATGAATACTAGATACATAATATAAGGAACATATTACTTATATCATGATGCACCACAAAAGTGGAGGCTTGAGACTCTTTAATAAACTCCCCTTATATTTTTGAAGAAAATGAGACACACCCATGAATGAACCAAATATAATTCTTATACAAGACCCAACCAGGAAGTGGGCCATTTCCTAGAAAACTCTCCCATAGGATCAATCCCTCATGATAAGAAATATTTTTATTATTCATTCTATCAATAAGAGAAAATCATAGTTAAAAAGTTTATAAACATGTCTACTTTTGATTCTATTGAATATCCAGATGCATCTCAAAATATAGGGCCATCAACTACCTCTCAAAAATAGCCTCCTGAACCTCCAATGTCAGTTTCCTATGGATTGGAGTATCAAAAAAAATTTCCTTTACCATACATATAATAAATCTAAATTTGGAATCAATATTTTTATTCAACCCATATTTTCTTTCTATGATTTGGGTCATGCTGGGAAAATATGTATTTGAGGCTATTGTGGTATTTATATAATACAATTCCCTCTCCCATAGAAATGTGACTAAAAACATATAAGGCATTTACCACATCTTCCAACATAATAACATGTTTTTTGTAATTATAAACACAAGGTCTTAACTAATGAAACTCTTTTTCCACAACTTGATCTCCATACAACCAAACTGATCACAAAATAACACCTGAAACATCACACTAAACTATATAGCTTTTACCCAGATCTATCATAACTAGGATAGGTGTTGATTTCAATATTCATATTATCTTTTCAATGTCCCTCTCACATGATTTGGACCGCATAAACATTTAACCATTCTTGATAAATCATGAATGTGGTTTTCCTAGGAATAGAAAGGCCTAGAATTACTTATAAAATCTATCCATCTATAAGAAACTCTATGTTTCAAAATAATTCATGGGATTCCCACTAGTAACTACAACTCCCACCTTCTCTAGGTCAATATATACTCATGCCTCTAACATGATGTGACCTAGTAAGTAAATCTTATCGATCCAAAAGTGTAATCTTTCGAGCATGTCTTACATCTACTTCTATATAAATGTATTACTAATGATATCAATATTATAGGAATGGTTATTTTTCGTATAATAATCCACAATGATTTTTTCTACAAAAATAGCTATAAATGTATTTGAACTCGAGTGAAGAAATTGATTCATTTGAGCCTCGAAGATATCATGCATGTCATTAAAACTAAAAAATATAACTAAATATTTAAACAAGATATATCTACTATGAAATAATGTATTTGGTATTCCATATTTAATGACATGCACCTGGTGATAGCATAACCTCAAATAAATTTTTTGAAAACCTGAGCTCCATGAAGGTGGTAGAAGAGGTCATGTATATGTGGCAGCAGATACCAATTCTAAATAGTAATTTGGTACAACCAATGGCAACCCATGAAAATCCTAAGGGTAAAATACAACTTATTGGTGAAATGGAAGGTGAGAATTTGGGTTATGTGTTATTCTATATGAAAGCCTTGGAATCTATGTCCTTTTGATTATTATTTAGTCCTTAAGATTTGTAGGTTTCATTCTGTTGGGAGGAATGGACAATGGTGCTAGTCCAGATACTAGATCAATAGATAAATCCACATATCATAAAGGAGGAAACCTGAGAAATTAATATAAGAAAACATCCCTGAAATTATCTACCATAGGACTGTAGTCTATAATTATTTCTCCCTGATTTATAAATTAAATAATAGACACATGGGATTTCACTATTTCTATCCCACGAAGCTATTGTCCATCATAAATCACCTGAACATCCCATTCACAATTGTGAATATAAATATTTCCCTCAGGTGATGTAAATGAAATGCTCATACGATATGAATTAATGAAATCATGATATGGTAGTAAACATTCCATTGCAAATATGATGTTGATACATGTCATATCTAAGGAAAAATATTCATATGAAGGTATAAACTCCAATATCATGGGGGGGGGGGGATTACCAATATAGGCATACAATCTTTTATTGAATTATTAATAGCTTGTTTAGTGTCATTGTGTCCTAGAATTACTCTACCTATAGGCCTAGTTATTCAATAATTTGTTTAGATATAAAATATTGAGAAGCACCTATGAAAAATAAGGTAGATACCAAGGTAGAGTCTATTTTAATTGTACCTATATCTATAGAAGGATTGTGACACAAATCATTTGAATAAGCTACATTACATAGATATTATCATATTTTTTACCTTGATATATAGAATGGATAAGAAGGGTAAGTCTTCTCTACTGGTGTTGTATATTTGAAGCCAGCATACTAAGTCCATAGACACCTCGTTATCCTGATAGGCATGTAGAACTCTGGATACCTTATTTTTTGGAGTGATTGATCCAACACCCAAATTTGGGTTCTGTGTGTATCATTTCTTACTAGGCACTAAAAATAATGTTAAGTAGAAAAGTTAAAGGTAACCCATATTTTTGTAAGTTAAAAAATCAATTCCTTCTTTTGAACAATAGGATTTATTATATACTGGCCTACCAAACTAGGGAAATAGTAAATCAATTCATGCATGCCAGCTTACTGAATCTACCTCCATCAGTAGACTCAATGTGATGTCTCCTTCCACTTGATGAAACACCTCCCTATCTATGTGATGAACCTTACTAGACCACACTTCCATCTTCCCTCAGGTTCTACTTAGTAATGTGGGACTATTTTACTTTGTTATAAATGGTGGTATACCGGAATAAATTCACATGTGATTATATTAGTGCATGTCATCTGACTGGCTCTACCCCACTAGTAGACTCAAAGCGATGTCTCCTTCCACTAGATGAAACACCTCTATTTCAATGTGCTGAATCTTACTAGACCACAATGTAATCTTCCCTCAGGTATTATTCGGTAATGTGGGCCTATTTGACTATGTTATAAATGATGGAATACTAGAATACATTCACCTATGATCATATGGAATACATAATCCCATCCCCAAACCACCTCAACATTATCGTCTCATCACAAGAGAGTGTTTGTAAGAAATTATAATTCTATGTGAAATGAGATGAATATTCGATGACCTACATATCACCCTAATTTAGGTGTATATTCTCCCTATAATATTCCAATATTATTGCATAAGAGAAAAATTATTCATATATTAATGTATGAAAATCCAACCTGAGCACGTCCTAGTGAAAATTATCTTATGTGATCACATACCACCATCACAAAGCTGAATTTTCAAGTATATACATAATAACATTGACTCTCTCATATAGAAGAAAATCCAAATGCTTAAATATAGATAAGATGAACTCTATACATGAGTCAACATCTTGGGGACCTCTATTCCCCAAGAAAGTGGGAGGGTATTTCCATGGGATATCTCATGTCAACTCTTCTATAATAGTGGATGGACATAGATATGTCTTTACAGACTATATAACTTCTTGGAATCTATCTTGGCACTAAGAATCAGTTCCAGGATTAGGAATAGTTGGAGGTTCTTGAGGGGTTTCCACAAGTGGAAATTTTAGTGGAACATGGAACACCACATCTGAAGAATGATCATCACCCCCTCTAGGTTTACAATCTAAGTATGTCAAGGTTTTATAGCTCTATAATTTCTACATGCATTCCTTTAAATATAAATTTATATAAAACATACTCTAATATACTGAAAGGGACAAATGCATAGAAATACCATATAATTATCACACCACAAAACCTATTTATACTTCTCTGTCTTGGTGATAATGAAGATCATGGAATTCAAAATAGTCACTCCTCACAACCCACTACTTGGGTCAGGTCAGGCTCGAGGTCTCACATCACAAAACAAAGGTCAAAGATTATTGAGTGTCAATTCATTTTTTTAGAGGAATGAACAATTTATGTTGCAATTGACAGCCCAATTTAGCAGTATCCATTTTATTTTTGAATTTAAATTCATATAATTTCAAACACAATTATATGTATATGTATATATATCACAATATAGAAAGATGAGTCACTATTCCTAGGTTACAACGTCATAAGCGATGTACATTTCAATTGGATTGACTTGTAACTTCCAATTAAACCTTAAATTAGGTATCTTGATGTAATGGTTCATATAAAATTATTTAATTAATGAATTACCATTCTGATTTTATAGTAGAATGTGATTCATAAATTAAAAATTATAGTCATTTAATGAAATCATTTTACATTTTATCTCATGCGATAAGTGTCCCATGGCTCAAAAAATGTATAAATGGTTAATTTGGTTGTCACTATAATGAAACATGGGGAAATGGTATTTATTTTGAATAATACACTTTAATTAATCCAATTATTTTGTCCCTTTAATAATTTTTTTATCAATTTCAAAATAAAAATAAAGAAACCAGTAATATGTTGCAGTACTTCACACAATAATATAAATATGGCATGAAACATGAATTAAATGAGAATTATTTGGTAATTATAATGATTCAGGATAAATACCCTCTTTCCATGCTAGGATGAGGAGAAAAAGGAATTCCTAGTAATAATAAACATCATAATACCAAAAATAATGTGCTTTATCCAAGAGAGAAATCAATACAACTATAAAAAGAATCTTACAAAACATTATGTCTCATCCCACATAAATTTTCTTTTCCCTATACTTGGGTTAGCTACTCCTAGAAACATACTCATTAAAAAATTTCAATACATTCCTAGTCCCATATATAGTTACCTAAACTCTATGATAAAAGAATAAAATACAATATGATACCATTTGTAATGTTCAAAACCCATTGCACACATAAGTATCCAAACCCGGTTGGCCATATTCTCTAAAGAAAACACCCCCATATTCCTGAGGCTACTGAAAATAAATGATGATCTATAATGGTATATTGGTATTTCTATACCCTCACAACCAGAGAATAACTCAATAATATAAAATAATTTTAAACAGTAGAAATAGTATTTTCAGTGAACTGTGTATGAATAAACCATCTAGATACAATAAATAGGTGGAATCATAATCAATATCAAAAGGAAAATGAAAATCATTCCATGATTATATTCAAAAGAGAACATGGGTACACAAATAAAAATCATAGAATACAAATTGAAAAAATACCCAAAAACTATCCCTAATTTCGTCAAAATTTTGAACTCAGTCCTCTTCCTCAATTCTCCATAAATGTACATTAGCTCAAGCATCCAATTTTGGATGATTTAATTTATCCCAATATGCATACAAAATGTCTATCTAGTTAGCAATCTGCGGCCCAAACAGGGTGTGATATAAACTTATTTGGCCACCACCAATGGTGTATAGACCTATATATTTTTTTTATATAAAATTAGTTGTGTGTATGTAATAATTAATGTATGATTGTAAATAAATAAATCTTGTTTTATAGTGTTCCTCATTGGATTCCTAACAAAAAATACATGATTTTTTCTATGCAGGATGTCTCTGAAGAGATGTCACCATGCATACACACACACATGTATATATAAAATTATGTATATATATTCCACATAAATTAATTGAAATATATTTTTATTTATATAAATATTTTATAATAGTCAGGACCTGAGGTGTAAGATAAATGTGTCTATACATTTTCATAAGGGACTTCTTAATACACATGACATATGTTCTAATAATGAATTGTAACTAAGTTTTCATATAATTAAACCATAGAATGACATAAAGATTGTTTGTAATCATTTTTTATGTAACATAATTTAATTAATTTGATTTTTGATCCCATACAATGTGTTCCACAAAAGGGAACCCATGTATCACGTTAGGTTCAGTAAAAATCCATCATCATAGAAGTCCATCCAAGGAATTCATTATAAGGATCCCATGTATCACTCGCGACATGGTATAAGGCATACCTATATGATTATATAAATTATATACCACATATCAAACTAGGTATCACACATGACATGGAATAGTAGAAGACCCAGTTGATCCCACTCTAGGTATTCCACTTGAGAACTAGGTATCGCTCAGGGTTAGTATCATTGTATCTATTATTGAGCATATCTAAGGAATTATATAAAAAATATATTTATAAATCCAAAAATATTGTAACTCAATTATAATTTCTAATTATTTAGACCAATGATCAAATATATGTAATCCATAATTGGAACCCTTCTATCTCTCGAGACATGACGTAATGGATAATCATTGACAACATTGAACTCATACCATTCAATATATATATATATATATATATATTGGGTTGGAATATTCATTTATTAAGGATGCATCAAGTTGAAAAAAATAAAAAAGGGACTAAGAATATGGACTATAATTTTTCATGGATATAATTAGAATTAAATATCATTTAAAAGCCCCAACTCCTTCACCTTACATGATGGTTCGATTGAATTTCAAGGAAAAGGATCTTGGATTTTAAAGGAAACATACCATATGGGGTATATTGAGTAGAAATGGCCATCCTATGATATTTATTTTTGGGTTTCTAAGAATAATATAAGAATTGAAATATCAATTCATTTTATTAATTTAAAATTTTAGAGGCATCACATATAAGGTTTAATTCATAGTACAATAATGAATAAAAAAATAAATGAGACTTCAGGAAAAAAATCAAGACCGACCACCTTATCTTGGTAGTTTTATCCTAATCTATTGTTTACAATTCATTATGGAGGAAAGGTAAAAAATTTAAAAATTTGAGAAATTCCCTAAAAATATGTTATTTTCTATTCCATATAAATGACATCAAAGATGCAGCGATAAATGATGAAGTTAAAAAGAAAAATTAAATCTCTTACCAGTACACTTAAAATGTGTATGACGATAATGAAATCAAATCATTGATCATGGTTTAGTTTTAAATATCAATAAAACAATATAAGGACATAATAATATATCTTCATACTGAAGAAATTAAATCACGAAATGGAATTTTTTGTTTTTAAATAATAAAGGAAAAATGGTCATTTTACCCTGCTTTTACGGGGTAAAATATTTGGAAGTATGTTTTTCCAAACTGTGTACCGAATTTTTCACCAATAATGATTAAGTGAAACTAAGGGTATATCATTGGGTGCCTATTTTTGGATAACCATTAAAAACCCATTAATTAACTATAAAAACTTTTTGGACCATGTGACCATATGTCAATATTTTAAAAAATTTGTGCACCCCTCTACAATTAACTATTGTTTCCTACATGGTAACGTTTAATGGTTGGAACTAACCATACAATAACCATTAGTCTTATTCTACCCTTATAAAATCAGTATCTTTAGTATCTTAATAATCCATATATGATCTATATCGTATCCTTGGCCTCTTAAGAATAACCATTCAAGAAAAAAAGTTTAATTAAACTATCGGTTTTCATACCTCATTTAAAACCCCAGGAACATACAATGTTATACCCTAGTTTTTTGATCCAAGTAAACAAAAAAGAATTATCATAAATAAATTCCTCTAATGATTAAGTGGAACCACCACAAACACTATCTATAAATATTGTTTAGAATAACTATATTAATAGGGATATGACTACCTAGAACCATATGTAATGAATTTCCTTCATATATTTGGACACATCCGAAAACCAAATGAGATGTATTAAAATATACCTAATAAGGGACAAAATCCATATATAATATATTAAATTAATGAAATATTAACATATAATTGAATCTTTTAGAATATTATATCAACATGTACCTCAAAAAACCATTCCCTTTTTTAATAAAAGACAATAATGGAGTAAATATTAGAGAAAACATGAGTACAAACCACATATAATAACTAATTAATCTTATAATAACACACTACTTAGAACATTATTTTGTAGATTCCTTGAAATAACCAACTCCATTATAATTGATTCACCTATTAAAAAATTATTTTCAATTACAAGACCTATAATATTCACTTCACATATATATATTTTGAAGTTAGAATTTTTCTCATAAAACTGATGCCCCTTGATATACTCAAACACCATCATGATATGATGAACGGTTTATTTTTTCTACATTTTAACAAAATAGAATTAAAAAAAACGATTATATACATAAATTAAATATGGAATGGTTAAAATATTCAATTAATAATCCCTATAAACACAACATGTGTATTTTTAATTCCTATTTACATCAACACAAACTGAAATTGCTCATACTGATGATGAAAATCATTCATTGTGATATCTTAATCCTTAACTCTCATGTAGTGATATTGAAAATAACAAAATGATATTAGAAACCCAACTATACCCATTAAATTTTTTATAAAATCATATATTATTGGAGTAGGATAATTATTTTTCACTACCACTTGATGTAACAGTTTATAATATATCCTCAACCTACTGATTCAATCACCCTACATCATGAACCAAATCAAAGTATCCCATGGTGACACTGTATTCCAATAAAACCTATATACATCAAATTTTAAATCTATATTTCCAATTATCTAATATATATATATATATATATATTCTATTTGATATTCTATGATAGAAATTTGATAAACCCATTGAGGCAACTCAATCCTAAACAAAATGGATCACATTGTGGGTAAACATGTAAGAAGCATTGGGAACAATTCATCATATTCCCTCATAACATGAGGAAACATCTCCATATCCATATCATATTTACCAAATCAAAATATAACCACATGTAATATAATAATATATGTATGAATCCATATATACCCTAAATAGAAATATATTTTTCTAAAACACACTATAGGATCAAGAACTAAACTAGATGAAGTTTCCTTTAATTGACAATAATTGATATAAGATTGTATGGAATAAAAAAATCCTTACCAATGATAAAATCATTTCATTCATGTCATAACACGATCTGGTATTAAGATAACCAATTAACCTCAAATAACTGACAACTACACTACTTAACCAACCTCATCCAACCTCCAATCACTATAATAATATCGAATTACCTCAAATATTATCTACTAGATGTTGTAACCGATGACCTAGAGAAGTTATGTTTTTAGATTTAAATTAACATAATGAAATTAAATTATAAAAAGTTTTTATTGAATAATGTTATACCTCAAAAATCCTATAATCCTATAACTTCTTGATCATCTATAACATCAATTTTGGCATTTATAAATTCCCCCTCTTCACTAACCCTAATGCTTTCTACTACCTCCTTTTTATCCATATATCTACAGAGATCCAAAAGAATTTCCTTTTCTTGTACCAAATTATACAAGTGTTACCAATTAATTTGTATCCTACAACCAATGTCTAAATTACTACTAAGGAGGATGTCAGGGTGTTTGATCAATAGTGACACTCAACTCATTCCACCTAAAATCACCATAAAATGATTTGTATACATGCTAGTGATAGAAAATTAAACCACATAAGAAATATAAAATTACAACGATCCCTCTAGGTGGATGTGTATTTACTATACTAGATAAATTAGATCACAGAAGTTGCCAAATGTTTTGGCCACTCTTGATCCTATGAAACAAGAAAAATAAAAAAATCACACCACTAGGTACACTCTATTCTACATCTAGTTGGTCTCTCCCAAGAAAAGACCACATCCTCACCAATAAATTATATTCCAAATCAATATTTTATAATATTAATATAAGAAAAAATTGTGAAAATATTCTTATGTATTATAGAATATTAGTTCTCAAATACCTTTCAGAATAATTAGATCAAAAGTTTTTATTATTCATAAAATATTTATAATATTATAGTGACTCTATAAAACATACAATAAATGATTAAACCAATTAGTTACATTATTTTATAAATAAAAACTCTTAATTCCTCTATGTAAATGGTGTATCTAGTGGGAAATAATACTTTAATAGCCCCCAAATCAAATTCCTTTCGATCATAGCTACATCATGATCGACCATGATTATAATCATCCACTAAAATTTCTATCCTCATAATAAACTCAGCATAAAAAGACTTGATACTTTCCTCATATATTGATTGTCAAAAAATCTATCAAAATATAAAATAACTAATTCTCAATCTCATGATTAATAATAGACCCCTCACACTTTAAAAATTTATAAAAGTTACTCCATGCTATCATTCAAGAATGTCCAGTCTTCGAGTCTAATATATAGTGAAGATCCTCTGGATCTTTTTGTACTTCCTAACGTTGAATGATAAATTATTGTCACCTTACTAATATTATAGTAGATAGAAATTACACCTCACCAAAAGAATATATATGTGAGAATTTTATAATAACACTACCACATTAACAAAATATTTGACAAATCCTTTATAACATTTAACCCTATTTGGATAATCACCTTGAGAAAAAAACAAACATAAGTATCTTCAAATTGAACTATATGATACATTAATCCAAACCTATCATGAATACCTATTTCCTTTATTGTACTAGAAAATTTCAGATCAATATGTTATTGAGTTATCCAATAAATAATAGGGTCCCTTCTCTATCAATTCTTTTTTCCTATTCTACTTAACGTCCTTTGTTCAAGTAATATAGTTACCTCACAACCCTTTAATTCCTAACTAGTAACTACTATAAAATTATTTCTAAAAACAATCAATCTAATTTCATTCAATCTTGAACTTCCACAGAACTTGAGATGTAATAAATATTCAGTATAACCATTAAATAATTCCATCAATTACCTGTGGGGTGGTGGATATCAACAAGAGATATCATCACATATACATGGAAGTGACGTACTAAAAAAAGAATATAAATAATGCACTGAATTATATAATATCATTTACAATATTGATACAAGAATAATGTATCAAAATTTATGTTATTTTATAAAAATATATGACATAAAGGAAATTGAATATTATTTTAACATCTCTTATATACCAAAATAAATATATAGTATGACTATATCACCCATAAATTCTCATATATCTACAAAAAAGGTTTTCTAGGACACCACCACCAACTCTATCTCGACAATATGAAATATAGTTTATATAAGGAAGTTGTGATTATATAAATATATAAAAAAGAATCTAATATGGTACTACCATTGTAATATGTGATCAATGTATAAAAATTATTCCTATAAAAGTAATAAATAAATTAAAAAATCAATTAAATGATCATATTTTATATGAAAACCTTTGGAAATCATTACTACCATACTATATATTCGCAATTTCTATCCCATATCATATTTTATTCACATGATACCACTTAAAAACAATATTAATGTAACCACCACCAATATATATCCTTGATGTTTCCCGCCCATATGGACCACACAGTATGGTCACCTCCACCACGTTGTTATCCACCAATAGGGAACTCACTAACCGTCAATTTCAAAGACTATGTAGCTTTCAACCTATTGGTAACTTTATATTTTATCATCAATTTTCTATTAGTTCATAGCCCACCTACCTGGAATCTCACTTGTTTTGGTGTGTCCACATTCAGTGACTATACATACCATAACCTACATTCTTTGGGTAGTTTTCCACCTTTATTAAATCTCACTATAATAATGGTTTCCCACCCATAGGGAATCTCCCATTTTAAATAAGAATTCTCACTAAAACATATCTCATATATCATACATCAACCTATACCATCTACATCAACGTAACATCATCCTCATTCTCATCATATTGTGACAAAAATGTATTAAGACCCCACCATCCATTGATTTAACCCCCTAGTCTATCACATATAACAGATTCATTAGAAAAACTATAACATTAAATATTATACCGTACTCTCACGACATCACCTCACTAGCACTCCATATATCATATGTTTACAAAGGCCATCAAGCATTTTCACATAGTCAAAAAATATCAAGGACCCCTTTTAAACATGTAACATATGTCTACCTACATATTAAATCCCTAATTAAATATATTTATATTATGAAGGATCTCTAGGGGTTTATACTAGATTGGAATTCGAAAACCACCATCAACTCATCCCAATAATCAAATCTCACAAGTATCAGACATTATGGACCCTACTACAAATGTTATAGCCCCATTCCAATATTTTTTGACTTGATAAAATCCACACCACTCCATGTATCTAAGTTCCAAAATATTAATTCAATTCTAGAATTTATTATGGAAACCCACATAATTGGAATTACCCCATGTAACTCACTTCAATTTCAACTCCAATACTCACCCGTAGCTCTTCAATTTTTTCAATTACATGAAAAAACCGCCTTACTGAAATTTAATGACCAATGAAAATGTTTTAAAATTTTACCCACTCACCTTTGAGGTATTTTATCTAAATTTCCAAAATACGGAGATCAAATTTTATAACAAGTATTCAAAAAATATTTTGTGATTACTAAAAAACTATCATCATCATCCATATTATATTATAAAAACCTACCAAGTAATTCATGTAAATATTATAGTAAATATTCAAAAATAATTCATTATTTATTTATCATATCTATCATTTATCATTTTATATATTTCTCATTTCATATCCTATATTCATATAATTATATTTTCCAAATTTTTTATATCTCAGTTCCATAAATTATTAATTTTAAAAATAATATACTAATTATTCATCTAACTCATTTGGATCCATCATCATTAATAATTATTCCAAAACATACATATTTAAAACATATATCCAATTTCATTATTCTTAATAATCAGTAAATTAGATTATTATAAGTCTTCTATACAACATTAAAATGTCTAAGAATGTTATATTTTAAAATATTGTTAAAAATATGAGAATTCAATTTACCAACCTCAATTACATCGTAAAATTTACCATTAGTTTGATCGATGAAAACCACCAAACATTCATATAATAATATTATGGATTTTTGATTAGATAATGTTACCAAAAAATTCCTCCAAGGGCTCTCTATATTAAGAAAATATAGAGGATAAATATGTTTATAATTAACTTACAAATGTGTAAAATGAAACCACACATTTAATTCCACAAATCATCACCATTAATTCCATCTTTTCATTTCTCTCATTACATTCAATTCTACTTCTTCTGTCAAACCTCACAATAAATTCATTTAAATTTCTATTTCAGAAAATAAATATATTGATCTAGTTTCCCATAAGATTTTATTTCATCATAAACAAATAAAATATCTCACATTTTATATAATTTATTTTATAAAATTAATTGCAAAATATGAATTCATTATATTAATAATTAATTAAAAAAATACACCACAACATGGATGTTATAGATAAATCCCATTACCTTATAAAATTACTAAAGCATCACTCAAGAAAAAAAACGTGTATCATGTAAGTTTTTGAATTCAAAATTCCATTTTGAGACTAAAAAATTACCATTTTATTTATCATATTTGAAAATGAGAAAACATTAATGGACACCCCAAATCTCAAAATCCAAACTTCTATACTTTATTGCATTAGTTATTTTATATCCCATGGGTGAGTTCATAACCTTTATCTGGTTTAAAGAATAAAAAAGATACCACTACCCACGTTCATAGACAATAAAACTTTACACGGTTAATCAAAGAATCTAAATTTTAATATGAAATATATAAAAGATTTAAATAATAATTTTATATAGTACATAAAGGTTCCAAAAAGTATGAAAACAATATAGTAAAATCTATATAAAATTAAAAAATGTTGAGGAGAAATTATTTGAAGAATTTTTCTCATTATATATTTAGTAGTTGGTGATATAATAATTTTTAAATTTTCATTCCTGGAACTCAAAATGAGGAACTATATTTTTAAAATTAATAGTACAATATTAATATTGAAGGGAAATGATCTATAGAGTATTCTAAGTGGATTTTACATTAAAAAGTAATCTATGTGAGTATTTAAAAAACATAGCAATATTGAATACTCAATTCTTATCATGTATGAGTAATTAATATTTTTATACCTTTAAAATATAAAAATTTGTTTTTGAATGATTATTGTGAAAATATAATCTTCATGTAGACTAGAGTGGGTATAATTAACTTATATACCCTCTAGCATTGATGGTATCAGGTGAATATGTTAACTTGTGATGATAATGAATTTTGGGAGTTAATAATTCAAAATACTAAGAAAAATAGGCCTTATCACAAAATATACATTCACAGTCACTTAAAATTTCTCTAAATGATCTATTTTATACTTTTAAATTATTATAGTTATAAATATAAAGAACATAATTCATTTAAACAATACTATAACTTCACTTATAATACAAAATTGATCTATATTCTCTATGATTTAATATTCCATTAAAAACTATTATTCAGGGTTCATATTAATTCTTAGAGTCAATTCCACCTTCAAAATATTTTTTGTATGGTTGACATCATTGAACTATAGAGTCCATTATATCAACCATCATGGTTGATTTCGTAAGGCATAAAAGTCAGTATAAATTATTTTTTTCAGTCACATGTATTTTAGTAAATGATCAAATATTTATGTATAGAAATATATGATAGTATCTTATGATAGACTCTTTTGGAATAAATAGTCGACTTTTCCCTGTGAAACAAATTTTTTTTCCTATGTATTGAAAAATTATTAATACCCATTTTATGGACATTAGAAATCCTTCTTGTAAATAAAATCATTATAGATATATTAAATATGTTATTTTTATTTTATAAAAATTAATTGGTATCATGTAAAAATTGGAAAAATTCTATTACATTGTAGTTTATTAACATGACCTCACAATCATCCCACTATATTTCTTAGGGTTCAATAATTTTGTAACGTCTCTGAAATTTATATTTCCATAAGTACATAATAATATAATAATAAATGAAGAATTTTCTAAAAAAAATTAAAATATCTTCGTTATATTTTTCCATCATTATAATTGTTCATTCTATTTATCGATAAATTTTAAAGCCAAAGAACATTTTGGGTTCATAAATCAAACTCATCTCAAGTTCATATTTTATAAGTTTATAATAAAATTTATCATCTGACTTTTCTATAAATCTAATGAAGATTAAATAAATAATGATATGAATAATCACGGTGACATCAAAATGCCTTTTTATGGAGAGAATCCGATATTCTATTCCTCTTATAACTCCATTTTAAGGAATAAAATATTATTAATCATCTTAAAGGGCACTCCAATAATATGTAATTCTATATAAAACATTAATACATTCAAATACATGAATATATAGGGTTATATTTTTAATAATATATGGTTTTTCCATATATTATTCATTCTATATTAAAATATTTAGGAAAAAAATTAACATTCATTTGATATAAAAATAAAATTTAAATTTTCTATAAAAACATATAAAAACATTGAATATTATAGTATTATTATCAATGAAATGGTTTATAAAAACACATTGCTAATGTTTTCAATTTCCGTTGAAAAATAATTTAGTTTTATTATAAATGATGATATTATTATAATCAAATATATTTCAAGAGGCCTATATAGTTAATATAATTATAAATCCGTCAGGATATTTGACTATTGAACATGTTTAGTTTCATTTCTATTAATCAGGAAGTTATTTAAAGGGTATTATTGATTAATGTGGAGAAAAATCATGAACTAAAGATATATCATTTATATGGTATTGTGATTATCATGATGTTTTCGGAAAATATTATCAAAGAGGTCTCCACATTTAGTTTCTTCAAGTGAACTCATTAGTTTACTATTTTATTATATAAATATATATATTAATCCTTTCAATTATGGAAATATATGATATTTTAATTAAAATAACTATAAGATAAGCTTAAAAAGTGGTTTAAACTTAATATAACCACTCAGAAAAAGTTTTGCATGTGATGAGTAAAGAAGAAATATAACATTAGTTTATTCAATGGGTTGGTAAAAAAAATAATATTCAAAATTTTCAAATTAATGTTTATAAGGACAAAAAAACATTTTTATTTTTCGTGGTAAGATTTAATATAAAAATTTAGAAGTTTCATAGTAGTTAAATAGATATTATATAATATTGAATGAAATTTTTTCATTGTTATTTAATATTAGTGTATATAAAAGTTGGGTTATATAAACTGAGATAAATATTCAGATGACTATGTTACTTTGAAGTAGATGATATGAATATTTTGTAAGATTGAGATGAAAAAATTAACGAATGACAAATAGTGAATAGGAAGTCATATTATATTGAATGAATATTCCAAAAACAGTTACGTGTGAATAATGATATTTTCACATTATTAGTTTTAATACCAGTATTCTTCATTAGTTATCAATATTTTATTAAATTTTAATTCCTGATGTAGATCCTAATTTATTAAGGTATATCACTACACCAAAGAATGTTCTATATACTGAATAAAATATTTTTCTATGATATAGTAATATTAAATAATAGTAAATGTAATTAGGCATCTATAATCACTTAATATATTCTAATTATATTTTATAATATGTTATATTAACTCCATCAATTCAATATTTCAAGTAGCCTACATACCATAATTATTCATTAAGAACTCATATTAATTAGTTCTTTCTTGATCTTATTATTCATGAAAATATCCCATGGAAAAAATAATTGGAGTGTTGAAAATGAAACACATATCTCAAAAATATTTGTTTGAAATTCAAAACACTAAGCCACTTACTTCTTATCTTACTCAAAACATGTAGCATGTCATATCATTATATATTCTTCTTCTTATTCTATTTTTGGTTCGACTGACGAAGTATTATCAATATATTCTTATTATTTTCATAGTCATAAGAGAGAATGTATTATTATATATACTCTATCTATTTCAACTTATCCCTTCAGATATCAAGTTCAATTTAATCCTCAATTTCCCTCAAGAGGTTCTCTAAACTTTTGTGTCAATTACAAAGACACACACAAGACATGTGACTCTGTATTATAATTTTAATATTTTTTACCTAACTCAATCACAAAACATATATGAAGATTTATTTTTTATTTGTGTACTGATATCACACTTCCATAAATATAAATATTTATTAAATTTCAAGAAAAATTAAATAAACTATGTTGCATGCACAACTAAACACCATTGTCTCAATTTATCATCTTATTCTCAACAGTTATCTCCAGAAAAATAACAACACTAACCTTCATTAATTTTCCCTCATTTTAAATATTAGTTGAATATGTATTATTTATAAGCTATACTAATATCAAGGTTGTTATATTATCCAAATATACCTATAATATCCATTTATCTGACTTCTTTTGAGTCATATAATATACATACACCACATCAATTATGAGATTGAGATTAATCTTGTAGAATGACCGAATATGAAATAGATGAATGATTCATCTCTATTCACTTAATTATTATATTTCATATTAGATATTCTAATTCTCTATGAGATCGAATAATAGATAATTTTAAGATATATAAAACACTTAAGCATAATCAAATCATTAAAAAAATTAATTAGAATTATAACCACTAATATAGAATTTCAAATACTATCATATTAAATTAGCAAATATTGAACAATGATCTACTCCATATTCCATATAATTTATTCCTCTAAACTAATATTGGTTCTTATCTCCTAAAATCATTATAATGGTTAGGGGATTCTATAATTTATTTATCAACATCAAAAGTAATTTCATTCATAAGAATTTAATTATAAAAATATCATTTTCTATAAAATAGGAATCTTGAATTTATCTATGTCATTGAATCATACACAATTGATAAAAAATCATTAATAATGTTGAAATAAAATTTACACATATTCCATAAACAACTACATAGTTTTTAGAGATATATATAACTTCAAATGAAATTTTTAGAGCTCATAGTGACCCATTTGTAGCTCTTTCTTTTACCAAATGTTCAAGGCATAGTGTAAATTAGTCTTATATAGAATGATTCAATACATCATATGTAGGTTTCTTAACCTAGGAGATAACTTGTATTTGGAAATATAAATACCACATACATAACTACTACATTTCCATTTTTCAACTATAACACATATAATAATGAATATCATGAAACTAATCAAAATCAATATCAAATTAATTATGGACCATATTAATTACTTAAAATAACCTTAAAATAGTTCTAAATTGAGTATGGGAATAATTAGAATAATCCATCATCCTTAAAATAGTATTAGGTGAGTAAAAAACATTAATTAATATTAATTTTGGAAGCTTATATGTAGAATTATATATTCAATAACAACAGATAAATTAATAACAACTTTAACACTTTTGTAGCACCACTTCAAGGGATCCTTTTTATACTAAAAAATAGATAATTCCAATCATATATGATTTGGATTAAATCCTAATACAAACTAGTATATGAATACATGTGTGATAATCCATGATGTGTTCATTTTTCATTCTGTGTCAACATCACTTTATTCACAATCACATGTATTTTCAAGATTCAACTTCAATATCTTATTTAATTATTCTTACCCTATGTAACATGAAAAAAACATGGTATTTATCGGAACATAAATTTGAGAAATATGGAAATCAATTTTCTCTAATCCAAAAAAATTATTTCCAAGAAGATTTAAAATGTTTATACCTTCCATGATTGATTTCTATTGGACTTTCATGATCTGTTCACTTATTATCTGTATGGGATTTTTTATCTTTTTAGAGCTTGTTCCAAGGTAGAATCATAATAATTACTCAAAAAAAATGAATTCTTATCTTTCAAATTTATCGATTATTCTATCCTTTTCTATTTGGGATATCCATATTATCAAGAATTTATTTTTCACATGAAAAACCTACTTTTTTTTATTGAGACCCCATATTTATTATTCGTGGAGTCATATGATATTTCCATTTATCTCTTGTTAACTCTTATTTAATTAGTAAGATTTTAGTACATCTAAAAATATAATGACAAAAAAATTCATGTTCTAGACACTGTTTCATAATTCATTAGGTTTCTTTTCTTTGAAAATCTCTCGTGAAGTTCATATTCATTTTTTGAGTGTTGGTAACTTGGGATATTAAATAATCTTTTCCTTTTATGGAAAATATTCATTTAGATTATATCCTACAACCTTTTATGATTATATTTATAGCCATTATTTAATATTACATAAGGTGGATTCTCTAAAAAAATAAAAAGAATCACATTTTTTATGGTGTAACAATATTTTCCACATCACTCATCATTTTATAGTAGGTAATTAAACTCTCTTTTTTGATGAATTTACCTTGTGGAAGACTTTATATACTATTTTTTATATTTTTATTGTGGGATACTTTTATCATAATATAAGAGTTATGATGTGTTAGAACATACCCAAAATCAGCAATAAAATTTCCATTTCTTTTACAATACTCATAAAAATTCTCTAAACCATAGATTTTTTTCCTAGTTTATAGATTCTTTTTGGTTGAGCTAGAATTCATTTTATAGAACTTTTTCCATTAATTCAACACTATTATCACTTCCATGTGATTACATATTATTAAAAAAATTATATCGATCTGTCTCATCCTTTAGAAGCACTAATTTCTCATATGCATTCTCATTCTTTTCCATGAATATACAATCTATCTAGATTAACTACCTTGTAAATTTTGAGTGATTTTTACACTTTTTTTGTTTTTTATTGGATAGATTCTATTGTTGTATAGAAATAAATTAACTCTTGATTATTTGGTGTATTTTTTTGTTGGAACCAAGGATTTTTTGTGTTTTTAATGTAGTCTAGGTTGTGGTTGATGTCAATCTAAACATGGATAACCAGGGTGTCTTCAAAGAATGTGGTCTTATGGTTGAGGCTAAAGGCCATATTTATGGGGTTTCTGTTTCCCAGTTTTTTCAATTTTTTGGGCCCTCAAAATAAAAAATTTGTTCATAGGAATGTGTGGCATGAATAATGGAGAAGTAATTCAGCAAAGGGAGAGAATATTGTGGCATAGTACAAATCACATGGCTAGGTATATGAATCACATACCATGTCTGGGAATAGTTGACTAACCACATATGAAACAATGGGAATGTTACGCATAGTGGTTTATTAAACTGAAAATGGATTAAAACAACATTTTGCAGTGAAGTTATTTTGTTCAAAGAATTTTGGAGGTTAATGGGATTACTACAGTTCATGGGATAGGATCAGTAAGCGATGGAGGTTATATTAAAATCCATGATTTAGAAAATCATGGATTAGTTGAATTTTTTGGTCCAATCATACCTATATTAGGAGAAGTAACCCCCTTTGTTAAGTAGTGAGAATGAAGATTAAAATTTCGAGAAGAAATCCATTAATGTCCAAAGTGGTTCTTGGAGGAGAATATGGTATGCGGAAGGGAACCATCCACATATGGGAAAATAATCCATGAAAGGGAGTGTGGTTTAAAGAGGAAGAAATTGTCATACACAGTAGAGAATGGATGTATATGGAAAAGGTTGGGTTGTAAGAGGAGTAGAGGAAGTTTGCAAAGTAGGTCCTCTTTGCAGAAGGCAGTTTGCTGAGGTAATATGTGGAGCAAGGAAGTACATTTCAGGGCAATGTAGTACTTAGTGGGGCTGGATGCTATGTGAAAAAAGTAGTGGTATGAGAAAAATCAAAAGAATACTAAAAAATGACCAAATCAGTATTTGATCTTATTTATCGTAACCTATCAATGTGGAGGAATGTAAATTACATCTATGGAAAATAAAGTGACTTCAATAGAGCATCCCATTATAGTTGTGGATCCATGATTTAATGAAACTCAATTGAAGTGACCATCAAGTCAATAAAATTAGTGAATATTCATCCAATGCAGCGGGAAAGGGGGAGTCAGAAGATGTGATTTGAGGGATGTAGTGAGATTTAAATAAATCATTATAAAGGTAGTTCTCCTAGCACAGACTGACTGTGCTAAACTCTTATAATCCAAAATTTATGAATATTAGTTGTTATTGGGTATAACAAAAACACTATCAGCGTATTCTTTTAGATGTTTACCTTAGTGGTGAACCAAGTAAAATTGATGTGCCATTGATTGGCATGAAATTTTTTTTCTTCACCTCCTCTTCATATAGGTTTTACAGGTTCCTATCAATGTAAGAACAATATCCATTAGTTTGAAATAAAATATTGACACTTTGATTCACCCTTCTCCTATAAGGGTGTTCCAGTGTCTTTCAAGTGGTATGAGATCATAAATTTTGCGGGTGTTGAATCTGCCTTATGCAATTTAGGAGAATCCAGTCCATGTTAGGGGAGTTCCCATATTTGATGGAAGTAAATTTTAGATATGGAAACACATGATTATATATCACCTATGATCTCTTAGACTGTATGTATTTTTTTCTAATCTACAGTTAATAAAATTCACTGATCCTATATGGCAGTCAATGACTGATACATATATGTAATTGGTTTATGTTGATGTAAAATCACAGAATTCTCTCATTACATCCCTTTCTGAGTAGATTTATCTAAAGGTAACGAGTTTCACATCTACCAAGTCAATGTGGGGAAGACTAGAGATTATCTATAAAGGACATAGAAAAGTAAAATAGGTGAAACTTCTAGTACTACACAATAGGTTTGATGATATGAGGATACACCCTAATGAGAATGAAGATTCCCTTTTCAATCAAACTACTAATTTTGTAGGAGAAATATAAGGTATATGTGAAGAAATCAAAGATATTGTCATAGTAATGAAATTTTTTAAAATACATCGATCACTTTACAATGAAAATGTATCAGCCCTTGAGGAAATCGATCTCTCCAAACTAATCGTGGATGACATTCTGAGTAATGTATTGGGATATGAAATGAGAATCAAATTAGAAGATGCTATAAATCAAGTGAGAATGTAAATAGAACTCAAAGCCATGGAAAAACTAAATGTTTCAATAGATAGTAGTAATGAAGTTGGTGAGGAAAAATAAATTCCCAAGAAACTCAAAAAGAAAACAAAGAAATTTTAAGGTAAGCTACATCAAGATTTTCTCACTATAGAAGAGTTGGGAACATTGTCTATCGATTCCCAAGAAAGATAAATGATATAGAATTTGAAGATGGATACATTCAAAATCATCATGAATGATTTTTCAAAAAGAAATACTTCAAATATAGAATGAAATATCTATGAAATTATATTGTCTATGAAGAATAAGATGATGAAAATGTACTTTTTGAGGAAGAGGGATGAGAATTCAAATTTTGGAAACATGCTTTGAGTATGTCTATGATTGAGAAAATCAGAACCATCAAAATATATTGCTAATGATATTCACTTTACCTCTGATTCCAATATCGTATTGAATCTTATGTTTGCTTTTGGTAATCTTAAAAATCAATTTAAAATATTCAATGAGTGGAAAGTAATTGTTGATGATTCATCATAATATATTGATCATCTCAAATCAGAAATTGAATGACTAGAGGAATTTCTGAAAGTGCAGTCATCAATCCTTGAAATAGCAAAAGATATCGTGGAACTAAAACTCATAATTGAAGAATAGAGAAAGGTTATCAATGATCATACCTCCATACTAGAATAGAAATCCAAAAATGTTGAGGGTCTAGAGGAAGAAGTTGTTACTCTTATAAGTAAATTCAAAAGTAAATCAAATTCAAAAAAAAAAAAGAAAACAAGGAAATATAATTTGGAAGGTTCTTGGATGTTAAGCTATTAGAGAGTGAAAATTTTGATCAAATGGATTTGAAAAGATCTTGAGTGATCAAAGACGTACACACAAGGGAAATAGTTGAATTGGTAGTGATGTTGAAATTCCAAAGGATATAAATAAAGTGAACTAGAATAAAGGAAGGATGAAACTTGATAATGTTGAAAAGTTACCAGAAGTGCTAAAAAAGAAACCCCATAAGTCAAACTGAATGGATAGCTAAATACCATCCTTGATTTTCCATAAGCTATAGGTAGTCAAAATATTGTCCTCAGAAATGTGTATTGAGGATAAATAGAACAGAGAAGACATTTATTCTTATGATTTTTCAGTTTTGTGGCTATATGTTCTATTCCAAGCCATTCTACAAAGTCGAAAAGAGCTATATGAATGAGGATGAATTAGGAGCTTGACATAGGAGAAGATATTTATATTCCTAAATCATATAGAAGAAATACTTTCGAGGGATATTGTTTTCACAGTTCTAAATATGTCCATAAAGCTAAGTATTTCATGGTGAGGTATGATAGGAGAAATTCTTATAATTCTTAGAGATAAGTCAATACTCATCAAATAGGCGATGCTGCTATTTCAAATAGGTTTTATCCTTTGGATGAATATTTTGAATACGAAGAACCCACGTATATAAAAGAGATATTTGAAAGGATATTAGTGGTCTACACTCAACCCAATATCTCAGGGAATGTAAAGAAGAAGATAGAAAAAACCTATATTGCAAAAGTATCCCACGAAGCTAAAAGGGGAAATAGATCCCAGATTCTTGATAGTGGAAGTTCATCCCACGTGATGGGTAATGAAGACCTATAAAATAATTTCAATAAAGAGGTTGATGGAAAAGTGTTGTTCAGTAATGATATTTCCTCAAAGATAAAACAATTTGGAAGTATTGATCTTGTTAATAGAGAGGTAAAGAAAACAAAAGTTATTTATGTGGATGGTATACATCACAATATTCATAGAGTGAGTCAACTTTATGAATTTGGACTAATTGGGACATTAAATTAGAATGGCTATACTATAAGAAGGAATGTACAAGAATTATATAATGAATGGTTGTAGAATATATAGAAACATATCTTAGGTTGATATCAATGATAAAATTTTAAACCTAATAGTTGAAGAGGAAAACAACTTGTGGTGTCTGATATTAGGACACATCAATTAGTATGACGTGGAAAATATATAAAAGTTGAATACAGTTATGGTTATCCCTATTCTGAAGCATGAATGGAAAAAGTCCTATGATTATTTCCTATGAGGGAATATAGTCTATTGTTCCTACCATAGAAAGAAGAAAAGAGAATGTAATTTCCTTGAACTCATCCATATTGACATATTTGGCCTGATAAATGTTGTAGGAACACATGGAGAAAGTTACATTGTTCTTTTCATAGATTATTCTAGTCAAATGGCATGTGTGATCATTATACACAGGATGTGAAAAGGGCTGTATTGAATGAAAACATATCAATGAATCACCAATAATGGTACTGGAAGAAATATCAAAGTTCTACAGTCTAAAAATAGATGGGAATACACATCCATTTAATTTGAAAATTTCTTAGAGAATCATGGGATACAACATGATGTGGCTACTATGATAAATACATAGGAAAATGGAGTTGTTGAGCGTTAGAATTTATAGTTAAACCACATGGCCAGAACTATACTGACCAAGATTTTTATTCATCAACATTAATGGAATGATCTAATTCGAGCTACAGTGTATATTCAAAACCATATATAGCTATATAATGGTTGAGACAAATACACCATATGAATTTTTTATAGGGAAGGAATCCCTCCTTGAAATATTTTCATGTTTTGAAAATAAAATTTTTCATCTGAAACAATGAAGGAAATAAAAGGAAGTGTGGTGAAAATACATATGAAAAAATATTTCTTTGATACATAATGAATAGAAAATTGTACAATTATTTCAGTAAGAGCTTGGGAAGAATTGTTGAAAGAAGTGATTTTATGATCATTGAATAGAAAAAATAGAATGCTTCACAGAATTCTTATGTTGATATGATAGAAGATGAGGAATAATTTAAACATGTAAAAATGATAAAATGAAGGTAGAGGAAGATGTAAAAAACTCTCATGAGTCACATCATGATGTTGAATCATAAGAAGAATCAGAATAAGAATCCATAGCAAGAGAGGATACGATCGAACCCCAAAGTAAAAATCGAAGAGCATAGATTGTTTAGAACATCATTATATGGGATGCTAATGTAGCTAAACTAACATGGAAAATTAGGAATAGTTCACAATATACATTTCTATTAGTTGTGGAACCATCCTCATATGAAGAGGCTACAAAGGAAGAGTCATGAGTGAAAGCAATGAATGAAGAGTTTGCTCATACTGACATTAATCAGACTTGGGATCTTATTAAAAGACCCAAAGGTCACAAAGTGATTGGTACAATGCGATTTTTTTAGAAAAAATTTAAATAGAAAGGAAATGTAATGAATTCTTGGTCTATAAAGGATATTCACAAATCAATGGTGCTAATGGTGAAGAAAACATTTCTCTACTAGTGAGACTAGTGTCAATTAGACTTTTTCATTCCATGGTAATCCAAATAGGTTATAAAGTGTATTAAATGGATTTCAAGATACCATTATTAAATGGATTATTGTATGAAGATGTATACATTGAATAACCCATGGGGTTCTTACAAGGAAATGATGAACTAAAGGTTTTATAATTATAGAAAGCTCTCTATGGGATGAAACATTCCCCATGAACATGCTACTCTCAATTGGACTCTTATCTAAGAATGTTTGAGTTTAAAAGAGGAGGAGTGGATCACAATATCTGTGAAAGAATTCTCAAAATGATCAGTTCATGGTATCAGTATACGTGGATGATATTATTATCTATGGAAGAAAGTAGGAATCAGTTGATGAATTCTCCATTCACCTGAAATCTGAAATTGAAATATCCATGATTGTTGAACTCACATAATAGTTAGGGTTGCAGGTGATTCAGATGAAGGATTAAACTTTCATTTCATAGGAAAGGTATGCAAGAGAGCTGCTGAAGGAATTAACTATGCATGATTCCAAACCAATTTTGACACTGATTGTGGTTGTATCAAATCTCAAGAATAATAAGGAAATGATTTATGTAGAACCCACTATGTACAGAAGAATCATTTTAAGCCTACTTCACCTAATGGTGACATGACTAGATATTGTCTTTGCAAATTTATTTTCCACCCACATTCAGAGTAATATGAATGAAGAACATATGGAGGTAGTGAAAATAATCATGATATACATTCATGGAAAACAATATTATGGGCTATAATTTTCTACAGGAATAGATATTTAACTATCCTCTTTTTCTGATGCCGACTGGTCAAGAGATGTATTGGAAAGAAAGTCCACCAATGGTGGAGAATTCAATATTGGGATGAAATGTGTCTACTGGATGAGCATGAAATTGGAAAGTACATCTCTTAGTATTGCTAAATTTGAATATTTATCCACTACAAAGGCATGCACTCAGCTACATTCAATGAAGTAGCAACTGACTGACATCGATGATGAGGTGAAACAAATAATGGTTATTTACTATGATAAAAAAGTGAAATAGTTCTTATGTAGAATCCTATTCATAATTCTCATATGAAATATATTAAAATCAGATATTTCTTCATCAACGAAAAAGTTTAACAATGTGTGATTAAAATTGATTATGCGGGAACTGATGAGCAAGTGGCTGATATCTTGAACAAGCCACTATCAGTAGTTGTGTTTGAGAAACATCAGTGGAACCGTATTATTCAGTCACCTCCCATTGAATAAGTAGGTCATGAAACTCCTATATCTCTAGTTCTATTTATTTTTTAATATGTTTGTGGAAGTTTTGTAGGTTTATGAGAGAGAAACGATCTAGGGGGTATGTTTCTGAGCAATAAAATGTCCAAGGTTTTGTTTTTTGGGTTTATTGCCAGTGGGGGATACTGGATAAATTCAATGTCATAATAAATGTGAAAAAGTTGTTTTCTTAATAATGTATAGATGTAGAATTTGAAAAAGTCAAAAATTTAACAAAGTGGGAGAACATAAAAACATGAGAAATAAATTCATGTTCTCAGCCTTGTTTTCTAGATCTCGCACTTCTCATGTAGAGTTAGAGTGGTGGATGGGTTGTTTCTGGAGGTTTTTGTTTTTTATTTTGGATGGTGATTTAGTGAATTTATCTAGATATTTCCAACAAACCCAATGGGAAGATTGTTGGATCCAAAGATGTTTTTTGTTTTAATAGAGTCTGGTTTGTGTTTGTTATCAATATGCACATGGATGACTAGAGAGTTTTCATGGAATTTGGTAATAAAATTGTGGTTGAAAGTAGTATTGATGGTGGTGTTGTTTCCCAGTGTCTTATATTTTTTGGGGCCTAAAAATCAAGAATTTATTCATAGGAATGTGTGGCTTGAAGAAAAGAGAAGGAATTTAAAAAAAGGGAGATAATTGCATGGCTTGAGACTTGAACTATTTACCATGTCCAGAAATGGTTTGCAGAAGGCATAAGGAATAGTGGGAACGGTATGCGGAGTGGTTAACAGAAAAAAAATGGTTTGCGGTGACTGTCCTCATAAAAGAATTGTGGTACGCATAATGTTATTGTTCAGCGGGATTTCTACGGTTTGTAGGATAGGGGAGGTATGCAGTGGAGTATATACCAAAATCAATGACTTTGAAAATCATTTATTAATAGATTTTGTTGATCCATTAGTACTGATATCAGGAGGAGTAATCCCCGGAATTAAGTAGCAGTATTGGTGATTTAAATTTAAAGAAGAAATATGGTAAATTTTCAAGTGGTTTTTGGTGGAGAATAAAAAATTCAGAGGGAACCATCCCATAATGGAAAACAATCTATGTAAGAGAGCTCAGTTTGTAGTATAAGCTATTGTAGTACGCAGATGAACAAGGTATTACATTGAGATAGCAGGGTTTAACATGGATAGAAGGTAGTTCTTAAGGAAGAGGTTATTTGCAGAAGGATGTTTTGCGAAGGCAAAATGCAGACTAGGGAAGTACACTAAAGCGCAGTGTAGTATACGGTGGGGCTAGATGGTACAAAAAAATGGTAGTGTTTCAAAGAACAACCAAGGAATCCTGAAAATTGACCAAACCGGTTTACGAAATTAATTACTACAACCTATCAGTGTGGGGAAAGTAAATTAAATATGTGGGAAATAACGATTTTTCAACAGAGAATCCATTTATAGATGATGATTCATGATTTAATGTTTCTTCATTGAAATGAACTTTGATTCGATAATCGTAGTGAAGATTCTTCCAATGTAGTGAGTAAGGGAAGTCAATGGAAGTGATTATAATTTTGCAGTGATCTATCCATAAATAATTGTAATGAAAGTGTGCCTGGAATAGAGTAACTTTGCTAAACACTTATAAACCACAACATTGGAAGATTAGTGGTTATTGTGTATAAGCAACACATTTTCAATGTATAATCCTTGGACGTAGCCCTTAGTTGTGAACCAATAAAAATTTCTATGTATTTTCTTTGAATATGATTGTTTGTTTTTCTATAATTATGCTTTAGATGGGTTTAACATGTTCCTCTCTATGTCGTAACATGATCCATCAGTTTAAAAGAAATATTTGACACCATAATGCACCCCTCCAATCTCAGGGTGTTTTAGGTTCCTTTAAGTGGTATCAGAGTTTAAAGGTTACTGGTGTTGAATCTATCTTCTACTGTCGTGGAGAATATAGTCAATGTTAGTGGAGTTCCCCTCCTCGATGGAATTAATTTTTAGATATGGAAAAATGGGATGAGATCCCACCAAATATGCCTTGGAATTAGAGCCTTATTTTCTACTGAAAAGGTAATAAAAGTAACTGATCATACAGGATGATCAATGACTGATAAAAATATGAAATTTCTTGATGCTGATGCAAAAACACAGAATGATCTCACTATATACATTTCTGATTAGATTTATCAAAAGGAAATGAGTTATACATCTACCAAGTCATTGTGGGGTAAACTGTTGAATATCTATGAAGGAAAATTCAATTTAAAGGTGGTGAAGCTTCATGTACTAAACCAAATGATTAATGATCTGAAGATGCACCCTAATGAGAATGCAAATTCCTTTTTTATTCGAATTACTGAAGTTGTAGGAGAAGTCCAAATTCTAAGAAAAGAAATCAAATACATTGACATAATGAAGAAAACATTAAGAAATCTTCGACCACTTTACAATGCAATGGTGTTAGCCCTTAGGGAATGAGATATCTCTAGACTCTTGATGGATGATCTATTGAGAAAACTATTAGCATATGAAATTATAATCAAACCAAAAGAAGCTACGACTCGTGTGAGAAAGGAACTGGTATTCCAAGACATTGAAAAACTAAATGTTTCAGGAGATATCAGTTATTAAGATTATGAGGAAAAAGAAAATAATTATCTCTTTTCCCAGAATCTCAAGAAGAGAATAGGGAAATTAGAAGGAAAGCTGCCTCTTTATTTTTTTCACTATGGAACAATTGGTCACATTTCCTCTCAATGCCAAAGAATGTTCAATGATGATTAAAGTGAAGATATAGACATTAAAAAGACCTTAAAAATATTTTTTATAAGTGATACTTCAAATGTAGAAAGAAATCTCAATGAAAGTGTTTTTTATGTGAAGTAGAAGATGAAGCATAATTAATCATTGGGAACCATGAATTTGTGGAGACTAAAATTGAAACATCACAACCATAAAAAGACATGGATGGAGATAATCAGGTGAACACTGATGCCAATCTCATGTTTCAACATAAGGATGATTTTGGTAATCTTAAGAAAAAATGTACGATATGGAATGAGTGGAAAGGAGTTCTGAAAGAGAAATCGAAATATATTTTCTATCTTGAAGTAGAAAATAAACTACTGGAGGAATTTTTGATAGTGAATTCCTCAATCCATGAAGGTATAGAAGATGTCATGGAACTATAACTCAGAAATGAAGAAATGGGTAAGGTCATTAATGAACATAACAACAGATTGGAATAGAAATCCATGTCTATTCAGCTTCCAGTTGAATAACTTATTACACTTAGGAGTAAATTATCAAGTGAATCATGTAAAAAATAAGTAATGAAAAAAATAAAATTTTAAATGTTTTGGGATGTTGAGATACTTGAAAGAGAAAAACATGGTTCAGATGGAGTTAAAAAGATTGAGTGATCAAAGACCCCCATTCATGGGAAATAGAGGAATTGGATGTGAAGCCGAAACATCAAATTCTATGAATAAAGTAAACCAAAATAATGGCATGTTGAAAGTTGATCAAGTCAAAAATACACCAGAAGTGATGAAAAAGAAACAAATAAATAAAAATGAAAGGGGAAATGATGCATATCCTTGAGTTTATATAAATAACAGGTTATCAAAATATTTTCTTGAGTAAGAAGGAATGGGGATAAATATAAGTGACAAGGAATTTCTTGTCATGAAGTGTTAGTTTTTGGGCTACATGAGCCATACCATGTTTGTAACGACCCGATGTTTTATCAATAGAAATACCTTATTATAATAATGCCTTATTCTATAAGCACATTAGGAATCACAATGACATATGATGATTTTAAATACTACGTGATCATTAAACATAATTGTTTCCACTTCCATTTATAGAATTTCGAAAATATTACATACACGTTTGGGATCAGTAAGATGATTGGAGTCTAATAGAACAAAAATATTTTTTGGTGAATTGTGACATACCCTTATGAATTGATATATTACACTTATGATTAGTAATATAACCTTATGAATAGTAAACTATCCTATGATAGTATATATGTAGGATTTATGTGAATGCATGATGTACCTATGTTTTGGAATAAGTAAACAAATGTTTCAAAAACTGTACTTTTCATGTAAATTATGATTTAAAATAAAATTTTAATTAATCATATTTGGGAAATTATTTTTAAAAAATGAAATTGATTTTTGGATTCTTCAATATGAAAAATGGTTAGAGATAATTTTTGGGATTTTTCTGAAATACTGGAATTTTTTGTGAATAGTAAAATATATTAATTTACCATATAAATACATTATAATTTAAACCCACTAATCCAGACATCAAAAGTGATCTAAGAAACCAAATCTCAAACTCACATTCCCTCATTACCATTATTGGTCAAGTAATTATCACTATTTATTGTCTTAGGAGAAATTAATAAAATAATGATTTAAATATTAAGGAAAACCCTCTCCCTCAACTATAAATACTACCCTTTACACCCTCATTTCCTCACACCTCTCAACATTCAAGACTTGTATAAACTCTATCCAAACATATTCTGTGACTTGTTCCACACACCCAAGAGATTATAGACTCATCCAAATACCAAGGCTAGATTCTTTAAGGAAGGTCTCAATAGGAGGATTCAAGAGGCAATTACTCTATCAGTCTCTCTTTTTCCCTTTAAATTCCATTCAATTTCTAGTTCATTTCATAATATCTCGAAACTTAACCCCATTCAAAAGGTATGGAAACTCTAGTATATCACATATAATATAATGTTATGATACTAATAGGATAACATATAATCCAAACCCTTCTATTATTCCTTTTTATAAAAGAAAATGTTGTTTGTGAGGTGTAATTTATCACCTTGAAGAATGACATGTTTTATTTTTTCCAATTATACTTTCTGATCTGGTCATGAAACCATTTATATGGTTGAACACGAAAATTTTATAAGTATTATATCCTATGTAATTTTATGAATATAACTTATGTACATATTACTAAATGATTAAACAAATCAGGTTTGTTGTGGTCAAAAAACCGCCCAAATTAACCCAAATAATCATCATTTAATTTTTATCTAACGATTCATCCACATGGTATAAAATATAATATATTATAAGATTATTTAAAATAATAAAATAACATTAGTAACATTAAAAATAAGTTCTGGATGTTTATCCATGTTCTATATGAACTTCCATTTACATATACAAGTGAACTGCTAAAGAAACCCATAAAAACGAACATTCCTGAATAATTTTTTTAAACTATATACGTCATAAAAAGGAACATAATATAGCATAATGAAACCATAATTTACCATATTCATGCAAAAAAGGGTTATATAATAGTAAATTAATGAATCTAAAGTGGTTATATTGGACATTAAATTAATAAAACTGTTCAGATACAAGGTATTGGGAAATTCTCAAACCCAAATTTCATTATTCAGATTCTCCATATTTTACATAATTTTTCGTATGGTTACTTCATTAAATTGATTTTCACATCATTATCATACCTTTTATTGGATATACTTGTTATCTAAATTATATTATTAGAAACCAAATGCTTTTCAAAAGAAATCTTCTTTCAAATAAACACACCCATTTTTACATCTTGGATATTGTTTTACTCTTCACTCATGGTTAATGTTTGTATGTCAAGAATGATGTTCACTATTTTATTGGAGAACAAATATTTATGAGAGTATGGTTTATTATGTTAAACCCATTTCTTTCCATGGGATATGATATGTTCATAGTTTTCATAATTTTAATGTGGCATGCATGATAATATAAATATTATGATGTGATGGGTGCACCTAGAATTATACAACACTCCATTTAATTGGGTAAAGTAATTAATCTCATAAGTAAAAGGAAAATGATACATGAAGGTGATGTTAGTATTGTTAACAAATATGAGTGGTAGGATACTACTAAGACATGATGTTTAATTTTTTATGCATTGCCACATTTGAAGTCTTTTATTAAAGTTTCCTCTCATGATTTTGATGATGATGTTATGGTTATTCTCAACTATGATATATTGTTCTTATCTACCATCTTAGTGGGATTTTATCTCACCTTTTTTTGATGTATATCCTCACATGATTACATGTACTAAGGATAGATCATGTTCCGATAATAAGTTAGAGAATAATGAATGAAATATATTTTTATGTTTAATACTGTAAATGTTATATTTGATCCAATTTTTTCAAAGACAATAAACGTTGGATCCTCTTGGCATTATACTATTATGTTGTTTATCATTTTAATGATGTAAGAGTAATGTAAGAAAAGAATTTTCATTGTTGTTTTCATCAGAGGCAAGGTTTAGTTAATTTGGGAATTAGGATTAATGAACCATGGAGAAGAACTCTAGCATGAGACTAAGTACAAATATGCACAAAAGAAGATTTACATAGAGATCTCATAAGTTATGTTTTTAGTGAAATTTATAAAAATAAATATGTTATTAATGAATTGTTGAATTATATTTTGTTCTATACTTTTCTATTTTAGAAAATGGTGGGAACCAAGAGAAACCAGGCCAACAACACCTGTGAGGGTCAATGCAACAATTTCCCAAACAATATCCCCAATTATTTGGGAAGTGGAGTTCAAAACATCAAGGCTATTATTAACCAACTATTTCATGTTATGAAAAATAACTAGAATAATGGGGGGTGTCGTCATTCACTATATATAGAGAAACTAGCTATCAAGTGTCTTATTTGGCAATGACCACTGACGTTTAGTGGATTTTCTGATCCACTAGTAGTGGAACAGTGGGTCAACTCTATGGAGAAGATCTTTTCTATGTTCTACTGTTCTAAGAAAAGGAAGGTGACTCAAGCCATTTATTGTCTACATGGAGAGTCTGATCAATGGTGGTATTTTATTAAGAACACCAATCCAAGGGAGGAAATTGAGGAGATAGAGAGGGAAGACATTAAGATCTTGTTTCTTAATAAGTATTTGACCCCTTCAAACAATAATGGAGTGAGAATTCATAAAGCTCAAGTAAAAATAATGTGAATATGTTACAACCTATAAAGTGAATTTCAAAATTATTTCAAGCTACACATAAGGTTTTATTATCAACAATGATAAAAAAATGATAGATTCTTTAGAATATTAAAACCACACCTCTAAAAGGATCTTACAATTCAGGACATTGAGAGTTATGAAGAAGTTGTTCAATGTGCTCTCAAAGTAGATATGGGGTTTGAAGAATGGTCCCATGTATATGGTGATAAGAAATTAAAGATGGATTTTCATGCCAGAGGATGTAATGAAAAAGGTGGAAAGAAAACACAACCACCTACATGCACAAAATGTGGAATGTAGCATTATGGGAACTGCCACAAAAGAATAGGTAAGCGCTTCAAGGGTGGTAAAGAAGGAAACCATGCTCAAGAGTGTCTAAAAAATGAAAAGGAAGAAGATTGTAGTAGAATAAAAGAGATCCACCCATGGTTCAATAATACAACATTAGGGAGCAAGGGTACTCTAAAAGCAAGAGCACTAATCCTTGAGTTCTTGAGGGTAATCAGCGTCAGAAGCCACCAAATCCAAAGGAACAAGGGATGTATTATGAAATCACCATTGTGGAAGTCGAGAAAGATAATGAAACCTTACAAGTTACACTTCCAATTCACTCATTAATGGAAAAATTCTTATTTGATTCTGCTTCTACACATTTCTTGATATCATTCATTATTTCTAGAAAAATATAATTGAAGCCCTGAAACGTTTATGTAAAGATATCTATAAAAACCCCAAGTGGTGAAATCTTTACAACCCAAGTGTTAGAATCTTCTCTTATTGTCGTATGTGGTAAGTTTGTTCTAGTAAATCTTGTAATACATCCCTTGGTGGAATTTAATGCTATAATGGGAATGGATTGTCTCTCATTATAGAGATTATGTATCAACTGTTAGGAAAAGGAAAAATATTTTCATATTCTGAACGACGACATGCTCCTCTAAAAATTCAAGGAAGATCTAAAAACTTCTTTGAAAAATCCTCCCACTATTTGGGTATTGATTCCCAATGACGAATCATACCTCTCCCAAATCGATGTGTCAATGGAAATTACCAACTATGTATAAATTACCATTTTTGGAGAATATAGTGATGTATTTCTCAAATAGATACCTCTAATTCCCCAGGATCGTAATATATATTTCTCAATAGACCTCATTTTTGAGGTTAATACTATCTCAAATTGTCCCTATAAGATTGCTTTTATTGAACTGGAGGAGTTAAAGAAGTAGTTGAAAGAGCATATGGACAAAGGGTTCATATGCCCTAGTGCATCACAAATGGGTGCACCAGTGCTATTTTTGAAGAAAAAGGATGAAACAATACAGCTACATATTGATTATAGGGAACTCAACAAGATCGCAATAAAGAACATGTATCCTCTTACAAGGACTGAATACATGTTTGATCCGTTAAGAGGATCTCAATACTTCACAAAGGGGGATATTTGTTCAGGATATCAATAGATAAAGGTGAATAAAAAAGATATTTAGAAGACTACCTTCCATACAATGCATGGGAACTATGAGTTTCTGGTGATTCCCTTTAGACTTACAAATGCGCATGTAATCATCATGGATTTGATGAAGACTGTCTTTAGACAATACCTCGACAAATTTTTGCTTGTTTTTATCGATGATACTATCATCTACTCCATGAGAAAGGAGGAACATGAAGAATATATAAGAATTGTTTTCGCCACATTGAGAAAGGATATGTTGTACGCCATGTTCAAAAAGTGTGACTTCTGGATTAAAAAATTAATGTTCTTGGTACATGTGATCACAAGTGAGGCAATTTTTGTGCACCCTTAAAAAACAAAGGCGATTGAGGAATGACTATGGTTTTCTAGTGTCACGGAAATCTGTAGTTTTCTTGGATTAGTTGGGTACAACCAACATTTTGAGATGAGCTTCTCATGATTTTCAGGCCCACAAACTATGTTTATAAGGAATGGTTTAAAATATTTCTGGATGGAAGAATGTGAGGTATTCTTTATAGAGATAAAATAAAGGATTACCATTGAAAATTCACTCACATTACTAAAGAGTGGGGAACGTTTTGTGATATACAGTTATGCATCAATGAAAGGCATGGGATGTGTACTCATTAGAAATGATAATGTGATATCCTACGCCTCATGGTGTTGATGACTCATGAGTAGAACTACCCTACGCATTATCTAGAGTTGAATCTAGGATTTATTCCTTGAAAATCAAGAAGAACTACCTTTATGGTGAGAAGTGTGACATATACACTGACCACAAGAGATTAAAATATATATTCACACAAAAGGATCTCATCATTAATCAAAGGAGATAATTAGATATAATCAAGGATTGTAATTACATTATTCACTATCATCCTGGAAAGGAGAATAAGGTAGTTTATGCTTTAATAAGAAAAGAACATGCTACTCTATCCATGTTACGGATTGAGAAAGACCCTATCTTCTTGGATATGCGGAATATGGATATGGAAATCATAGGGGAAAGGGATACATCCTAACTTTCCCAAATTATTGTGCATCCATATGTCCCAGTGATGATTAAGGAGGTGAAAATGGATGATCTAGAGTTACAAAAGAGGGTGAATGTCGTAAAAGAAGGGAAATGGCATGAGTTCCATATCGACGATGAAGGTGTGATTTGTTTTGGAATGTGACTTGGTGTGCCTTCATCACTCATGATAATAATGGATCTATCAGACAATAAACATAGCTCAAATATTTCTATCCATCAGGGTGGAACCAATATGTACCGTGATCTCTGATAAAACTTATGGTGGGATAACATGAAGAATGGAATTGCAAAATATATATCAAGGTTCTTGGTATGTCAGCAAGTTAAAGTAGAGTAAAAAAAGTCCAATGGGATGATTCAAACATTTCCTATACCCATGTGGAAATGTGGGAATGTCACTACGGACTTTGTAATGGGTCTCCTAAAGATGTCGATGGGAAATAATGTGATATGAGTTCTGATTGACCGACTCACCAAGACTTCCCATTTTATCACTATTTGGGAAGACCTATCGCTTGAACAACTTGAAATGATATATGTGAAGGAAGTGGTGAAAATTCATGGAGATACACTCTCAATTGTCTAAGACCATGATCCAAGGTGCCCATCACAATTCCGGAGGATCCTCTAGCTTGATTTGAGTACTGAATTAAATTTTTGCACGACCTATCACCCACAAAATGTTGTATTTTATGACAGGACTATTCAGACACTTGAAGATATGATAAGAGCATGTTATCTAGAATTAAAATGTGGATGGGATCATCATCACCCATTTATTGAGTTCTCAAAAAACAATAGATTCCAATCAACTATTCAGATGGATCTATATAATGCTCTTTATGGAAAGCGATGTAGAACTCCAACCTATTGGGATGAAGTTAGAGAAAGAAAAATACTAGGACCTGAAATTGTGCAAGAGTTGACAGAGAAAGTTCAAGTCATCCAGAAACTCATAAAAGCTATTAAGAGTCGAAAAAGAGCTATGTTGACAACTATCGAAGGGATGTGGAGTTCATATTTGGAGATAATGTCTTCCTAATAATATCACCATAAAAGATATTCATGCGATTTGAAAATAAAGGGAAGATAATCTGAAGGTACACTGGCCCCTTTGAGATCCTTTACCGCATAGGAGTCGTGACCTATTGGCTTGCACTTCTACTGAATATGGATCAATTTAATGATGTGTTTCATGTATAACTCTTGAGGATATAAATACCAGACCCCTTGTATATACTGAACTCAGAGGTGGTACAGCTGGAAGATGATCTCTGTTATGGGGAGCATCCAGTAAAGATTTTTGGGTGGAGAGATAAGGTTCAACTCAACAGGACAACCCATGTTTTTAGAGTGCTATAGAGGAAACATATTTTTGAAGAAGAAACATGGGATATAGATGAGGTAATGAAGGATAAGGACCCTCACCTTTTTATGTAAAATGAAATTTTGAGGGAGAAATTTCATAAGGGGGTAAGAATGTAACGACCTGATGTTTTGTCAATGGAAATACCTTCTTATAATTATGACTTATAGTATAATAACATTATGAATAACAAAAAAAAATGATATTAACACTATGTGATCATTAATCATAATTTTTCCACTTCTATCAATTGAATTTTGAAAATCTAACATACACGGTTTCGATCAGTAAGATGTTTACAGTCTAACAGAACAAACTTAATTTTTGGTTAATAGTAACATACCCTTATGAATTTTAAGGTTACCCTTATGAATAGTACTATAATCTTATAAATATTAACCTCAAATATGATGGTATATATGTAGGTTTTTATTGAACTCATGATGCACAGATGTTTTTAAATAAGTAAACAAATTTTTTAAAAACTGTATTTTTCAAGTAAATTATGATTTTAATTAAAAATTAAATTAATCATATTTAGAAAATTATTTTTTAGTAATGGAATGTATTTTTTAATTTTACAAGTCAAAAAATGGTTTGGGTTAATTTTTGGGATTTTTTTGAAATACTTGAATTTTTGGTGGATAGTAAAATACATTAATTTACCATATAAATACATTATAATTTAAACCAACTATTCCTAAAATCAAAAGTGATGTAAGCACAAAAATATCAAACTCCCATAAACTATTTACTATTCTTGATCAGGGAATCATCACTATTTATGGTCTTTGGAGAAATTAATAAAAAAATGATTTAAATATTAAGGAAAACCCTCTCCCCTTCACTATAAATATACCCTTCAAACCCTCATTTCCTCACAACTCTCAAGATACAAGCCTTGTCTAAAATCTGCCCAAACAAATTCAGTAGCCCTCCCCCACGTCCAATAGCTTCTGGTCTCATCAAATGACCAATCCTAGCTTCCTTAAGAAGGATTTTAAGAGGTCAATTCAAGAGGTAATTCCTCTCTCTCCATTTTTCCTTTAAATTCTTTTCAATTTTACGTTCCTTTCTTAATCTCTACCCACATATCCCCATACACATGTTATTTTAACTCAAGTATATGTAATATAATATAATATCATGATACTAATGGGATATTATATCATCCAACCCCCTTCTCTTCTTCTTTTTATTTTGTAAAAGAAAACGTTGTTTGTGAGGTATTAATTTATCTCATTCAAGAATGACATGTTTTCTTTTTTCCATTTCTACTTTATGATCTGGTCAAGAAACAATTTTAATGTTTGTACTAGAATATTTCATATGTATTATATCCTATTTAATGATATGGATCTCACATATGTACATATTACTCAAGGATTAATCAAAACCAGTTCGTTGTGGACGAAAAACCACCCAAATTAACCAAAAAATCATCATTTAATTATTGTCTCAGGATTCATCCGTAGTGTATATAATATAAATCATTATAAGATCATTTATAATTATGTAATATTATTAATAAAATTAATGATCAATTATGTATATTTATTCATGTTCTACAGAAACTTCCACTTATGAATACAAGTGACCCGCTCAAGAAAACCTTAAAAATGAACATTCCCGAATAATGTTTCTAAAATCTATAATTCATTCAATGGCATATAAAATAGATCAATGAAACCATAATTAAAAATATTAATGTAAAAATGGATCTATATTTGTTAAATAATGAATCTTTTGGGGTTATACAAGTCATTAAATCGAAGAAAGAGTTCTGGTACAAGGTTAGGGGAAATTCTCGAACCCAACATTCTTTCATCAGGTTCTCCCTCTTTCACTCCATTTTTGGAATGGTTACTACATAGAAATTGTTTTATAATAATTATATTAAATTTTATTGGATATATATTTTCACTAAATTATTTTACAAAAAACCCAATGTTTTTCAAAATACTCTACTTTCAAATAAACTAACCCTTTTTACTTATTGATTATTGTTTTACTCTTCACTCATGGTTAATGGGTATATGAAATGAATGATACTCCAAATTAATTTTGGGGACCAAATTTTTATGAATGTATGATTTATTTTGTGAAAACAATTTCTTTACATGGGTTATGTTCATGTTCATGTTTTACATATTTTTATTGTGTCCTGCATGATAATGTAAATATTATGATGTGACCAGTGCCCCTAATATTTTATAGTGAAAATATGAATGTTTGAAAGTGTCAGGTGCGTCCAGAATTTTAAATAACTACAATTCATTGGGTAAAGTGATAAATCTCATGATTAAATGGTAAATGATGTGTGAACATGATGCGAGAATTTTTCACAACTATGTGTGGTAGTTTACCACTAAGACATGATGTTTCCTTTTTATGCATTTTCACATTTCAAGTATTTTATTAAAGTTTCCACTCATGATTTTGATGATGATGTTATGATTATTCTCAACCTATGATATATTTTTCTTATCTACCCTCTTACTAGGCTTTTATCTCACCCATTTTAGATGTATATCCTCAGGTTACTGCATGTACTATGGAGAGGTGATGTGAAAATAAAAATCTTGAGAAGATGAAATTAAATAAATTTTTATGTTTAATGTTGTAAATTTTATGTTTGGTACCGGTTTTACTAAGAAACTAAACCTCTAGATCCTCTTTGTGTAATACTATTATGTTATTTATATTTATAATGTAGTAATAGTAATGTAAGGAATGGAAGGTTCGCTGTAATGTCATACATTGAATACACAAGGAGATATATGAATGGGAAAGAGTTTGGATCTCAAAAAATGTGAAAAATATTCATATCCTATTTAATTTAGAATAAATAATTTTTATGTATATTTTTTCACTATACTAGCATATTCCATGATGTTTTGTATTGCAGGCATAGGTATGACAAGACAAATTATTATAATTCTTAGAGACATGTCAACTCTTGTCAAATAGATAGTGTTGCTATTTCAATCATGTATGCATCTCTAGATGAATAATTTTAATATAAATAACCCATATACATAATTATGTGAATTTAAAGGTGCCCAATATCCTATAGTCAACCCAATATCTAATGGGAAAAATAGGAAAATTGGAAAATAAAATCTTGTAGAATTAGCCCTTAAAGCTACAAAAAACTATATCACCTAGATTCTTGATAGCCGATGTTCATCCTGCATGATGGTTAATTTACACCTATTAAAAATTGTAAAGAAAAAGGTCAATAGAATAGTGAGGTTCTATAAAAATAATGCTTTGAAGATAAAAGGTAGTGGAAGTACTGAGCTAGATAATGGATAGATGAAGAAAACTAAGGTACTTTATGTGGACGGTCTGCGTCACAATCTTCTTAGTGTGAGTCAACTCTGCGACGGATGTCTTATTGTGATATTCATTTATAATGGATTTAATATAAGTGGAATTTTTAGAAATTATCTCATGAAAGGCTATAGAATAGATGGTGATTTATATCTTGTTGACTGTTAAGATAATATTTTCTACATAACAGTAGAAGAGGAAAACAACTTGTGGACTTAGAGATTGGGACACATCAATCAGCATGACATAAAAAAGATATCTAAGATAAATATAGCCATGGATATCCCTAATCTTAAGCACGAAATAGAAATGGACTATGATTATTGCAAGCGAGGGAAGATGGTCTACTGTTCGTAATGGAAAAAGAAGAAAAGTGCTTATAATCTTCCCATTTTGTGCTAATATATACTTCTCCACCACTAGTGGAGTTTCTATCCACATGTGATTTACTATGATAGGAAGATAAGAATTGTGCTTACAAAGAATCTTGTTCATCATTATAATATGAATAATATTGAAATATGAAATCACTTCATCAAAGAAAAAGATCAGCAAGGCCTGATTAAAATGGATCATGTGATAACTGGTGAGCAAGTGGCTGATATCCTGACTAAGCCACTATCATCATTTGTGTTTGAGAAACATAGGTTGAAACTTGGTGTTCATCCACCTACCATTTCACAAAGAAGTCACAAAAATCCCCGCTCTCCATATGTATTTAATATTTAATCTATTTGTCGATGTTTTGATGGTTTATAGGGGAGATACGATCCATGGGGAGTATTTTTATGAGCTCTACAATATTTAATGTTGGGTTCTTTGGGTTTATTTCCAATGCGGGATACTGGATAAATTTAATGGATCAACAAATTTGATTTTTTCTCTTGATGAAGGATTGATGTATAATTTTAGAAAGTAAAAAATGCAACAATGTGTAAGAACAGAAAAACATGAGAACTGAATTCATGTTCTTGCTCATGTTTTCTACATTGAGAACTACTCACATAGAATTAGAGTGAGTAATGAGTTGTTTTTTAAGGCTACAATTTTTTATTATGGCTAGTGATTCAGTTAATTTGTCTAGATATTGACAAAAATCAAAATTAAGAGTTTGTGGGAAGCAAGATTGTTTTTTCCTTTTAATGGAGTCTGTTTTGTGTGTGTTGTGAATCTGCACATAGATAACCAGGGAGCTTTCATGGAATGTGGCCATATAATTGAGGCTGAAAGAAGTATTTATGGTGGTTTTATTTCCCAGTGTTTCTATTTTTTGTGGCCTCAAAATCGGGAATCAATTAATTGAAATGTGTGGCGTTATGAACGGAGAAGGAATTTTGAAAAGGGGGAGAATTAGGTGGCCCGAGACATGTACCACAAACCATGTCTATAAATGGTTGACAGAATGAATACGGAACATCATGAATGGTACGTGGAGTAGTTTGTGAAACTAAAAATGGTTTTAAGTGACATTCTGTGGACTAGATGTGTAGTATGCAGATTGTTGGAGGTTAGCAGGATTACTGTGGTTCATGGGAAATGAGTGGTACACAGTGGAGGCAATATAATTTTTTTATAAAATCTTGGATTAGTGGATTTTTTTAGATATATTAGTGCCGATATAAGGTGTAGTAATCCCCTTTTTTGTATCATTAATTAATATTAATATTATGAGATTAAATCTAGTAAGGTCCGAAGTGGTTTGTATGGGAGATGACAGTACACAGAGGGAACCATCTGTGTAAGGGAAACTGATCCACGGAATAGGGCATGAATTGTAGAGGAAGCTCTTGCAGTATGCATAAGAGCAAGGTAGTATAAAGAGGAAGCAGGGTCGTACATGTAGAAGAGGCATTTCACAAAGTAGGGGTTTTTTATGGAAGGCTATTTTAGAGGAAGTACACAGAGCAGGGCAGTACGCTGTAGTGGAATGAAGTATGTGGTGGGTATGGGTGGTATGAAAAAATATTAGTGGTACACGGAACACCCAAGGAAGCCTAAATATTGACCAAATTAGTTTGAGAACATAATTACCATAACCAATGAGTTTGAGGGAAAGTAATTTACATTTATGGGAAATAATGGGACATCAATAGATCATCCATTTATAGTTTAGGATGCATGATTTAATGCTACTCCATTAAAGCAGCCTTCAAGTCGATAAACTCGGTGAATATATTTCCAACATAGTGACCAAGGGGGAGTCATGGGAAGTGATCTGAGGGACATAGTGAGCTATCCCTTAATCATTGTAAAGGTAGATTTCATGTAACATAGTGACTATGATAAACTCCTATAATCCACAGCTTGTGAAGAATAATGGATATTGGGTACAACTGACATACTATCAGCGTATGATCCTTTGATATAGCCCGTAGTGGTGAACCAAGTAAAATTGTTGTGTATTTTCATTTCATGTTAGAGTTTGTTTTCTACAATACATATTTAGATAGGATTAATAGGTTGTTATCAGTGTGGGACCAAGACCCATCATTTTAATAGAAAATGTGGACACCCTAATTTACCCCTCCCCTCCTAGGGTGTTTAGGGGTCCTTCATTTTTTGCATTTTTCTTATTGAATATTTGTAAATTTTTGTTTGATATATATATACTACTGAAAAAAATTTAACAAATAAATTTAATTGATATTTTTCATACTTACATCTATGAGCTATCTAAGGGTTGATCATTAGATTATTTCCAACACATTTTGCACAATATAGAGTTTTATTAAAATTAGTTCCATTTTTTACACACTTATGGAATCTGTTCTATTCTTAGTATTTTGATATGTTCCTTCTTTTTAAAATTATTGATTTCTCATTTTTATTATCCTCCGCAAGACACTTAATTTTTTTTGTGAATAATTACCATTCTATAATGATCTCAATTTATCTCCCCATTTATCTTCAAAATTTAAATCTTTAGAAATATATTCTCATTCATCTTAAAAGTATGTTATAGTGAACTATCAAGAACTATCATTTTTCTTACTTCAAATTCTAGTAGGGAATCATCATCCTTAATAGAGAAATTATGTAATTTATTTAACACATTGATTATATACTTAAATATAGTTGTAAACACTTATTTAACTTATAAATCCATTTCCAATTCATTATAATTCATAAAAAAGTTTTCATTTCAATAAAAAGAATATTACCTCTTGGATTAAACTAGCATTGTGAGTGTGTTTCATCTACTAACTTTATGGACTAATGCCTCTTATATTCCATCAGTTTCCTTTACTATTCATGAATATTCATTTTTATCCCTTTGATGTAAGAATATATATATTTAACAACAGTAAGTGGTATTTTACTTAAATTATATTTAATTTAAAAATATAAAGCTCTTAGCAACTCATTGAACTCATCATATTCATAGATTATGCTTTTTTTAAAAGATTATTAGAAAGAAATCAGTTTATCTTGAAATTTACCAGTTTATCTACATTAAAATTTTGGTATGTCATATTTTTATATGGGATACTTATTTGATTAATTTCATATTTATTATTCCTATTTTGAATGTTTTTGGAAAAAACCTCTAAATAATCATTATTCGGGATGTAATTATATTCTTCCATATAAGGCACATCTATTTACAATTCAAATATTAACATTAGGTATTATTTCAAAAAAATATGGGAAATAAATATAAGACCCAATATGAAGGAAAAAATTCTTTTATTCAATGTGTTAGTGCTAGTGGATCAGTGCAGACACACCTATTAGGATGATGAGTTGAATCATTTGTGGTTATATTTTTACCAAATTCCAAATATTCATTAAAAAATTAACCCATTTTGGTCATTTAACCTTTAATTCTGGTTAAAAATGCGTATCATATAATTTTTAACCAAGAATAAACAAATTTAAAATTCATGTAAGCTGGTAAATTTTGTTCATATTTTAAATCTACACCCCTCTATGGAATCCTACAACTTTCTATGCGTGAGATGATCATGTAATAGTTTTTACAATAAAATATTACCATTTTGGAAGGGGGATACTATATATGAATCATCGAGACACCATTATCACCATTTTAAATAGGTGATATTTTTACAATAATTTAAAATTAAACTATTAACTATATTAAGAATGTGAACATGAACTACATATCTTAACTCCTCTTCATACTGGCATCCCATTAGTTCTTATAAAATTCAAACTTTTTTTATGTCTATCATAATATATTCAAGGATATAAAAAGTCACAATAAACTAATTTTTTCCACACTAAGAGTTTTTTACTACCTTTGAATATTCAAGGACTACATATACTTTACATTCTCTAAATATTCTACAAAATTACTAATTAGTCTTTAAAGTATTTTAGTTTCACACTCTCAACTCATTATTTTAAAGAACCCAATAACCATAAATATATTTTTTTAGAACTTATTATCATTATCCTTACTCAGATATTCCTCTTCAAAAACATAGACAAAAAATTCTCATACCTCAAAATTATTCTATTAAAAAATTGTTAAAAACTATTTCCATTAAATTTTATATATTAAAAATATTAGGTCAACTCCAGTGGAAAATATGTAACACATCATAGGATTAATCAAAATTATTCTTATTCATTTCTATCTACTTTGAAAATATTATCATGGTTAGATTTTTATTCTTTTCTTTATCAATACACAATAATAATTCATCATAGAATTGTATTGGTTTTCCCTTATTCATTGTGCATACAGGTTCTCTTAGCATCCCTGTATTTCTTGAGAGGTTCTCAGCACTCTCGACATTCTCAATTTTATACACCCAAAAAACATTTTCCACCCCATCTTTTTTTAATTTTATTTTCATTCAATAAAGGATGTATATGTTAATTAATTTTATTCTTTCTGAGCTCTTATCACAAATCCATAAATGTTAATAATTAACAATTTTTTTTCAATAAAAAATATACTAATTAGCCTGAACAACCACACCCCTAAATCTAAGAATCCACACTTATTATTGATTACTATATACAAAAAATTACTATATCTCCCATCATATATAATATATCATCAATTAAAATCATTACTGAAGAAGTCATCATAGTAAACAATATTAGTTTCATGTCTCCTAATTTCACAAAATACACCACTAACATCCATATATCAACCTTATTCATAGCTTCCAAATATAAACAAAACACACCTATCGTAATGTTATTCATTACATTACTCCATGAGAACATTTGTACTCATAGTAACCTTCATATTCATTCTCAAGATGCTCAAATTACATCTCAACACATCACTGTCATTTATATATTTAATAAATATTTTTATTGTTGTATTTAAAACACTACATCACAACATATAAAAAGAAAATTTTAATAATAAATTTGAATTACCAATATATAATTTATAATAATCTATTTTTAAATTTTTATACATTGAATTGTAATCCTCTCCATCAACCATATTATTCATCTTCCTTAATCGAAGCATGGATCATGCCTCTAAAAATAATCATGATGTTTTGTAATTTTAGAATAGATTCTACATTATTAAATTTAATATCCTTCATAAAATCTTATTTCTAAAAATACATTTTTTATTTTGTAGAATTTGTGAATTCATTAGATTCATTGAATCATTTACATATTAAAAGGGTTTGAAATTACTGTTAATAGGATTTTAATAACACATACACAATGATAAGTGATACATATGAAGATTTAAATGAATCTTATATATGTCACTGTTTCGCGCGGAATCCGAGGATGACCTCCTGGACGGGAGATTCAAACGTTCCGATCGGTTTCTAACGGGTTTGTTCGTAGAACCGCAAACATCCAATGATTCCACATCTGTTTGGACCTACTTTCCAAAGGCAGGAGCTCATTAGCTTGTGGGCTAATGAGGCTTAGGAATTTGCATTGGTCGAGAGGATGGGAGGTCGGACTCATCACACCTTTTTGAGGGGAATTATTGTCTACTCCAGGACTCTCTTTATAGATTTAAGTTAAGTTCGTGAATCCTTATTACATTACCAAGTATAAAATGAGCTTTCCTTTAGTTTTAACAATCAATGATTAAATATGCAAGAAATTTAGAGAATCTTTTATATGTATTCGAGGTTCTTCATCAATATAGAATCATCTATATTTGTTTAGAGATTCTTGGTCAATGGTATCCTTCAAAACATTTATATAAAAGTCTCTTGGTCATTTTGATGACCAGGCTGGTTTTAAAGCCACTCAGTGGGGCACTTGAAGTTTATCGTCATTCATAAGGACAGAGATTATTTCAATGTTGGGATCGAACCCATGAATGGGATACCTACGTATCCTTTGTTTTGAAAAAGGAATCAGAACCCACGTAGTTCGAGGAATGGGATATGATGTTTATGATTGATGGCTCAAAGATGAATGTCATAATTACTTTTACACTCTAAGCTCACGTGAGTCATGCTCGGTGTGAGAAATAAGAGGTATTGGTAAAATTTAGACAATTGTGCCATAAAAGATGCAATCATAAGAATTTGTTTTGGGGCTTATGTACAGATGACTGCCCAGATAGACGAAGGTTTAGGATTTACTTTTAGGGAGAAAATCCAAGAACAGGGTCCACAAAGTTATATGTGCTTCATGGAGATTTGAATACTCTAATCTTGGGGCTTACTCCTAAGGAGGATGCCCAAGTTAGGAGGGGACTTATGATTGGGTTTTATTCCTGAAAAGGAAACCCAAATCAAAGGTAATTTATGACTGGTTAAGAGAAATTTTAAGAGACTTGGGGCTTACTCCTAAGAAGGATGCCCAAGATTTATGACTAGGACTTATTCCTCAGAAGGAAGCCTAGGTTAGGGGACTTGGGGCTTACTCCTGAAAAGGAAGCCCAAGGTTATGACTGAGTCTTATTCCAGAAAAGGAGGCCCAGGTTAGGGATTAAGGTTTGGGGCTTACTCCTGAGGAGGATGCCCAAGATTAAAGGACTTGATTGGGGCTTATTCTTAAGAAAGATGCCCAGATCAAAGGTTTTTATAACTGTGGATTTATTCCTGAAAAGGAGACCCTAATCAAAGGTTAGGATTATCTCATCTTAAAGGATGAGGTTGAAATGAATGAACTCTCAATCTTTGGTGACATAAATATGTTTAAATCACTAGGTTTTGAGAGATATTTCACAGAATTCCTTTCAGATAAGGATGTCAAATCAAGAAATCATGCCATAAATGGCTTTGAAGAGTATCTTGAAGACTGAATCTTGAATAGGAAGGGTGAAATGGCTTAAGAGGGGTAAAAATGGGCAAGATGGGCACCCAAAAAGATAGGGGCGCGCAAGTCTTGAAAGGCGCGCAAGTCCTGCGGCGGCGCACAAGTATTGGTCGCGCAAGTATACTTGCGCGACATGAGGGGTACTTGCGCGATTTTCAACCAGTATTGAAATTCTTGAGCGACTCTTTATTAATCCCTTTACCATCCTCTTGAGGTTCTTCCAGAAGAGGGATGCGCAAGTTATATTGCAGGAATTAAGTAGGCGCGCAAGTGTTTGATAAGTTTCAACACTTAGGCCTTCCTTTTTCTCTTTAGATCTTCCGTTCTAGGTAAGAAATTACCTTAGAAGTGTTCCGGAAGCTTTGAGAAGAGACTTGGGCATCGAGAGCTTCAATCCGAGTTTCTAGAAAAAGATCCTCTTGAATGGGGGGCCCACAGGGTCTATTTATAGGCAAAAGAAGACCCCGGGAGGTTACTGGGCGGTTACCAGGCGGTTACCATTTATGTCGCGCAAGTCCCTTGCACGAACATGAGGAGTCGCGCAAGTATTGAGGCGGCGCGCAAGTGTACTTGCGCGACCAAGAGGGAACTTGCGCGATATATGGGAAATGTTCTCCTTTTTTATCCCTTTGTCGATTTTTGATGTTTCTTCAAAGGTTTAATCACTTTGAGCTCAGATATTCCCTTTTCCGATCTTTAGATTCTGTGATGAAAGGAGCGTCAAAAAAAGTCCCCCCTCAGAGTTGGATCCGGAGAGAAAATGAGGATTTGACTCTGAGGAAATTGAATTCCTCAAAAGGAAAAGGGAGGTCGCGCAAGTCTTTCAGCGTCAGTGGGTGGCGCGCAAGTCTGCGTCGCGCAGGCTTTGAGCGCTCTGGGTGCGGCGCGCAGATAGGCCCCCTGGCCTATAAATATACCGCTTCCGGCCGTAGATGGCATCTGAAGTTCCGGATTTCTCGAGCTCTCGCCGCACAGGTCTTCCTCACCGCGCAAGTCTCTTGTTTTCACTGTTTCTTCGCTGCCGCGCTACTCTCAAGGTAATAGGGCTTGCGCGGTAATACTTGCGCGACCAAAACTTGCGCGGCACATGTATCACTTGTGCGACATCTCCATACTTGCGCGCCTTAATGCCTTAGCCATTTTTTTCAAATTCTTTCACAAATTTTATGAAAAATATAACCCATTTAAGAGTTTAATTTATTCAACTCCTGTGCAGATTCAATGGCTCTTAGACCTAGATTAATTGATGAACTGGCTAGCAAGCGGATAGATGATATGATGAATATCATTGGCCCTGATTACTATACTGTCAAAAACAGCACTCTTCCAGATTTGGCTAAGTATCTGAAGAAATATCATCACGACTTTCCTCACTGCACTTACCTACATTTGTATGGTCATGGTCATCTGCAAGAAGTCATTATTCCAGAAGTAAAGAATTATCTTCCATTTTCTTGGTTTTAGAATTATACCAATTTTGCTTCAGCAAATATCTCAGGCGGAGGATCATTTCAAACTGCTGGAACAGTGGAGAAGGCTTATGTGATGCATCATAGCCCTTGCACACCAGATCTGAAAAAACATACACCTGAGCTTCAACCACATTGTCATCCTTCAATCTTCCGAAATGCTCAGATGGATCAATCCAAAGGCTGGAAGAAAAGTTGGGATTTCCGTCCTGGGGGAGGTGTGAAACCAACTTGGATGTGGGTATACTGGGTGCGACAGACTTGCGCAGAGTTTATTGAGGATCTGAAGAGAGCTGCAATATATGAGGCTGTTTGGGTTGGGCAAACATATATTTACAGACATGATATCTTCGTTCCAGAGATACTCAGACATTGGAGTCCAGCGACTAATTCTTTCCACTTGACTCATGGAGAAGTAGGTATCAGTTTGTGGGATGTCCACAAGATTTCAGGAGCTCCAATCTTGGGCGATATGTATGATGAATTCATTCCTCCCATGGTGACTTGGAATGATCCAGAGAAGACTCCTGCTTTGGCTCGAGAATTATTCAAAATCTTTCACAAGCTCAAGAGTTCAGAGACCTCATTAACTCATTTCAGAAAAGATATCCATCCGGAAGAATGGATGAATGTGTTTCTTACTGATAAGAAAGGGATGGAGCCAAAGGAAAAAGGATCCAAGAAAAAGAAATCCAAGGATACCCGGCCCAGACGTCCTACCACTTGTCCAAAACCTGAGAAGAGAGGAGCTCCTGGCACATTCTGGCCAACTCTAGAAGCAGGAGAGTTTGAAAAATGGGGCTATGAAGTGAATCAAAGAATTCCAAAGAAAACTCGTCTGGCGGGTTTCTTGGCAATGTGGCTCAGTATTTATCTCTTGCCGGTCAGGGATTCGAAGGGAGGCGTTAGGCCAGGGACCTTCGTCATTGCGGCCAAGTTGGCTGAGGGAAAAATGGTTGGGTTAGCTACCCCCATTTTAGCAAAGATTCACAGGAGTTTACTTCACTTCTTCCAGGGTAAATCTCCATTAAGAATAGTGGGACCATTCCAGGTTTTGTGGGGATGGATCGCCACTCACTTCAGGACTTACAATGTACAGAATGGATTACAAATTCCTGGAAGCTCTTTCAGACCGTCAGTGCAAGCATTCTCTGGAATTGCTCCATTAGATGTCAATGGTTATGACATAAAAGTAAGACTAAGCATGTATAAGGAATTCAACTTCTTTCCTTATGGAAGTCCGCCATCTGGGTGGTTTGTTGATGATGGGAAAGCCCCTTTGGATTTGAGGGCATACATGCTAGCTTGCAGGGATGGCGTGTTAGTAGCCAGGATTGATGGAGAAATCATATGCGAGGCCTATGCTCCATATAGATTTGCACGCCAATTCAAATGTTTGCAACAGATTGTTGTATCCCCTCCAGTACATATCAGGTTAGAGAAACATCCGATGGTTGCTCGACAACTATGGTTGCTGACATCAAGAGAGAAGACTGGGGCAGTATTTGATCTACCAGTTGAAAAAGCGGCACATTATCTGACTACATTTTATGCCGAACACTGGATAGCATCATACCCTAAAGGGATATTGAATCACCCTGTATATCAAGTGGGAAAGAGGAAGAGGACTGTAGAGAAAGAAACTCTTCCTCATGAAGGTGATGCTTCTCCTCCTGAAATAGGTTCAACAGACTCCTCCTCTAGAACTGATTCCTCGGATTATCATGATGGGGATGATGAGGCACAACCGGCAGCAAAGCGGTTTCGTGCCCGATATAATCCTCCGGCCAGAGTTAAAAGACACACTCCATCAGCTCCTGGTGAGTTATTTGATTGTAATAACTTCAATCACTGCTACTTTATAAAGTAATAAGTCTCACTTTCTTATTCTCTATCTGTAGTTGCAGGAGTCGGGAAGAAATTAAAATCAAAAATTGTAGGACCTTCCTCACAGCCTTTATATCTAAGACCAGAGGCTGTTCAGCTATGGCAGAGCTTATACTGTGATACTGAGACCGCCTGGCTGGATTTGTGTGAGGGCCTACAACTTCCTGGGATAGGATATCTTCTAGCTTCTAAAGACCTTCAATACGGAGATAACCCCAATGAAGTGCGATCTTACATCAGAGAGCTGGAAATGCTCATATATGCCACTGATAATTCGGTTCCTATCACCAGGCGGGTGAAGGAAATGATTGATCGTGGCACCACTGAGGGGGCTGGTGGTTCTGGAGATGAGGAGTGGCAAGAGTACGTGGCTCCTGAAGATGTAAGTTTTCTTTCCTTATTTTCTTTGCAACTTGATTTCAGTTGAAGCTTTGTTACTTAAGGAAGTTATTTTCTTCATCTTGCAGCTTGCAAAGAAAGGGACCGGGGTTCCTTCGCCACAATATAGCCCTGGTAGTACCGCTGTTGGGGCTGCTGCTGATTCTCCTCGCGAACCAGGCGAGATATCTCCAGGCCAACAGGCCATGAATGAGGCACTGGACATAGCCTTTCATTCGCCAATCCAAGTGCCAATAAAGGAGACAACTGAAACTCCAAAAAAACAAAAGAAGCCAAGGCAACGAAGGAGGAAATCCTTAGCTAAACGTTTCATTAGCAGTGGTAAGTCCTTCAAACAATCATGAGTTTATACCCATAATCATATGGTTACTCATATTTCTGAGGATTGCAGGGGCTTCTTCAATTTCCCCCTTGAGGGAAGGGACTGATCCTTCTTCAAAGGTCGTGGAGGGTGCTGTAGAACAACCACAGACTCAAGCTAACTTGGTTTCTCCTAGAGAAGAGCTACCATCCATTCCCAGTATCCCTCCCACTACTGAAGATGTTGTCCAGGGTCAGGGGTTGCAGGACATAAGTCAGCAAGAAGACGTAGCAAATGCTCCCACTGGTGAGACTAACCAAGATTCTGAAGTATCATTAGATGAAATAATGAATCAAGGAATGACTTTTGAAGAATTTTATGATCATGCTAGATTGTCATGTGATTTAGAAGACCTTGGGTGTGAGTGTTACCCTTCGCCCAAATTTTTCTTTTAAAAACAAAACATATTTCTAATCATGATGTAAAATAATATGCAGTTTCTTCCGTAGAAGCTGCTGAACTGCCAATGCCCGAAGAGGGTGTGGACACTGATGTCAACCCTATCATTGCAGAAACATTAGCTCAAGTAGAGCTAAATCCAATAAACTCTCCTGAGACCCATCTTGAAAATCCTGTTGAAACCGGGAAAGATGGGGAGAAGTCTTCTCATGTTGCTGAACCACCATTGGGTAAGGGATAACAATATTTGTGATTGTACTTTATTTGCAAGACAATCCATTCTTTTGTTATCCTTTAAGATTCAACTAAAATCTTTCAATTGATCATGTAGGGCCATCAACTGTAATGGCTAGATCCGGAGATGAGGCTTCAGCCTCTGCCCCAACGGTAATTGAAAGTGAAGAAGCCCAAGTCAGAGGGGAAAGAGCAGGACGAGGCACTTCCTTAAGCATGTTAATTCCAGATTACATACCCCCTTCTGACGAAGATGTTGAATCAGATCCAGAGATGCTCAAAGCATTCAGCTTTTCACGACGTAAGGCATGGAACAACATATGGAACATCATATCGGGGGTGCCTTTAGAAGAGCTACCATCAAAAATTTCCCGATTGTCATCCCAATTTGTTATAATGGGACTCGGTGGTTTTGGGTATGAAAAGATCCATGCTGCGGTGAAACAGATTATTTTCCGGAGGGAGCAAATGCAGACAAGTCGCGAAGATTTGACCAGAGTGAAATTGTCAGTCAACATAGGCGAATTTGAGGCTGCGATATCCCAGGCTGAAGCTGATTATGCTGTCAAGATGAAGGATCTGAAGCAAAAAATCAAAGAAAAGGTCGTCCAGCAGGTGCAACTCCAGCAACAGTTAGATGCTGTTACTGGGGAACTTGATCAGCTTAATAAATCATTGGATGAAACTCATATGAATGGCATGAAAGCCATTGCAGATGCTAAGAAGGCACTTCAGCAAGCTGAAAAGAGTGAAGCTGGTCAAGTGCACGAGCTTCAAGTAACTGTTGATAAGGCTCAGGATGCTATACATCAAATGAAGACTTATGTTGACAATCTTCTGTAATTCTTGAAAAAGAGAAGAGATTCCAGTCTGTGGATGTCCTTCTAACTCTTGTGTATCAATGAAAAACACTTTTGTCTTCAATCATTTGTACTTGCATTCTTCCATTACCTGCTTCAAATTTACTTAAGCCAATGGGATTAGTAAGCATAGTTTTATTTTTACTAAGATTATTACAAATAACCCTACAAACTTTGAACCTTTTAACTGCTCAATATTACCTAAATCATACAAAAAAATGTATATTTAGTGAGCTGGAACTTGACTTTTATTCAGAGTTCCTTTGTCTTTTGTGTGGGCAGTTTAAAGTCATGCACGCCGGACATAAAGGGGCTAATGTTTAAGGTCGAAATAGCTTTGACCGAAAAATGGATTAAAATGGATTCAATTCCTTGACAATTTATCTGAAAACATATTTACCATACTCAAGTATGAGGGAAAAAAATGTAAACTATGGCTTAAGAATATTTGAATCTGAGGAATGATATGAAAAAGAGCTAAATAGCATTAGAAGGGGTAGTTTCCAAGAATGAAGTTACTATTATTTAACAAAACCCGTTAGGGGGTTGAAATATGCAGGGCCACCTATGGGCATTGGCTGCATAGTCAAATAAAATAGCATCTTTTGGCTGACAAGTCTGTTATGTGGACTGTTTATGCAAGGCCACCTATGGGCACGTGCTGCATAGTCAGGCAAAAGAACTCCCAGAAATTTACTTTCCTAGTGCTAAAAGCCAGTGAAAGTTTATGGAGATTCAAATTTTCTAAAGCATAGAGTTTGTTGTATGGAAAGAGGTACTTGAATATGGAGAAGATATTTCCAAACAAGAATATCGAAGAACTGGATGAATATCACTCCTACGAAGGTCTGACCCAAACGTAGGGAAGAAGAATAAACCATAGACTTGAATACTTTCAGATCATGAAAAAGGATATGGGACAAATACGTTAAGGATGGCTATTTTTGCGGATCCCTACATACTGTCGTTTAAGACAAATAAGGACAAAAGAGGCATTCTTCCCAAGAATGAAGTTACTATTATTTAACAAACCCGTTAGGGGGTTGAAAACGTGCAGGGCCACCTATGGGCATTGGCTGCATGGTCAAATAAATAGCATCTCTTGGCAGACAAGTCTGTTATGTGGACTGTTTATGCAAGGCCACCTATGGGCACGTGCTGCATAGTCAGGCAAAAGAATTCTCAGAAGTTTGACATTTTTGTGACTATAAGTCATGAAAAGGGTTATGAAGATCTGAAAATATTTAAGGTTAGGATTATAATACATAAATATGGGTATTTTCCAATGTATATAGAGATACATAGGTCAATGAAAACCATAATCATGTTGTGGCTGGGTCCTGAATTGAAACTTGGACTTCACTACGTATCTCATAAGAATGAGAATCAAGCCATACGTAGTTCTTGAAATGCAATTTAATGTCGTGCAGGACGAAAGTATGAGTGATCTTAGTTTAGGGTCATAGAATTCGGACCATAATAATGAATACACAGTGTGTGTTTTCATGAAGACTTTTCAGCCAAGGGACTGAAAGTGAAATTTGGGGTTAGGCCCAAAAGACTTGGGACTGGATTCGAGGGACACTCAAATGTTCCTACGTATCCCATAAGGATGGGAATCAAGTCCACGTAGTTCTAGAACTACCGTTTGTACAAATTTGGTTCGTACATGTGAAGGGTGAAAAGGGGACTTTAGTGCAATGATGGTTTTAACCTAAAATAAAAAGTTTAGGCATTACCATGTATGTACGTAGTCTTTTGAAAAATGAAAACCATGATTGAAAAAGAATCAATGTTAATAATGGTTCCTTCTCAAATGAGGAAATCAAAGAATATTGTAGTTTATTGTCGTACCGGACAAAAAGTGTTGTATAGTTTAACGTCATATAACAAGGACAAAAGTGAATCAATGTAAAGATATTGATTCCAGGGGGGGTTTCACAAATCATCATCATATGAGATGGTGGTGAACCAATGTGAAGAGATTGTTTTTGGGCTTGAACCTTTGGGAGGTTGCCTACATACCCAGCCTGGAGGGCAAGGATCAAAGTCTGTGTAGTTCAATTAAAGAATGAATTAATGACCAAGTTGTTCTTGTGGAAAATGATCTAAAAAAAATGTTGTTGGGACTTACACATGGTTAGTGGCCCAAAGGGAGTGTTATGGTTGATGTTCGCTCTAAGCTCACGTGAGTCATACTCGGTGTGAGAAACAAGAGGTAATAACAACCTTAACGATGTACAGTTTAATGTCATGTAGGACATAAAAAAAGGGACTTTCTGTACAGTTTAGCGTCATGTAGTTAAGACGATGGGGACAATATAGTTTAACGTCATATTGGACGAAAGGGGGATTGTACAGTTTTAATGTCATGCTGGACTTTTGATGATTATATAGTTTAACGTCTTTCCGGACGTGAGGGACTTTTATACAGTTTAGCGTCATGTAGTTAGGACGTCACAGTTTAACGTCTTGCTGGACATATTTGCAAATAGTTTATGGTCATATACATAGACCAGGGATGATGCAGTTTAAAGTCATACGGGACCATTGCTGTATAGTTTAACGTCATATAGCAAGGACGAACTGGTGCTGTACAGTTTAAAGTCATGTAGCTAGGACTAAGGTGAACCAATATGAGGATATCAGTTCTGGGGATTTTTTTTACAGTTTAATGTCATGCTGGACGATGAAAGTGCCACACAGTTTAATGTCATGTTGCTAGGACAAAATATAGTTTAATGTCATCTCGGACATATACAGTTTAGTGTCATGTAGGACATATTAGTAACCAATGTGACAGTTTAACGTCATGTTGGACGATAAGGGAACTGACACAGTTTAACGTCATGTGGGACGATGAATGTGCCACACAGTTTAATGTCATGTTGCTAGGACACAATATAGTTTAATGTCATCTCGGAAAAAATATAGGAACTTCTATACAGTTTATTGTCATGTAAGAAAAAATCAGGGACTATGCAGTTTAAAGTCTTGCAGTTAGGACTATTGGTGCTGTACAGTTTAGTGTCATGTTGCAGGGACATAAGTGCGAATAGTTTAAGGTCATATGCATGGACCGTACAGTTTATCGTCATGCTGGACGTATTATAGTTTAATGTCATCTCAGACAGAAGTGTGACACAGTTTAATGTCATGTTGGACGAAGTTGTATTTTAAGGTCATACTGGACCATTGCTGTATGAACCAAATGTAAGAGTCTTGGTTCTGGGAACAATATTTTGTGTTTATACAAAATACTTCTTCAGAAATCTGGCATTAGTTGGAGTCGTGATGTGTTCTCCATCCATTGAAATCAGAGAATACGCTCCATTGGAGTAGACCTTATATATTGAATAAGGTCCTTCCCATTTTGGTTCAAGCTTGGGAGGCTTCTTTCCTGGTATCATTGGTGTTCTGAGAACCAATACCAATTCTCCCTGAATGAATGAACGAAGACGAACTTTTTTGTTAAAAGCTCATGCTATTCGATTCTGATAGATTTCCAAGTGGTGCAAAGTGCACAATCTCTTCTCATCTAATTGTTCCAATTCATTCAAACGCTTTTGGGATTGCTCATCTGTCGATAACTGATCACAAATGGCTATTCTGAGTGAGGGCAATTGAACTTCAATTGGCAAGACTGCTTCTGTTCCATATACCAATGAATATGGAGTAGACCGCGTTGCATTGCGAGTGGTAGTCCGATAAGCCCATAAAACATGATAGAGTTTATCAGGCCATGACCTCTTATCTTTATCCACCATCTTTTGCAGTATATTTGAAAGAGTCTTGTTGAAGGCCTCTATCTGGCCATTAGCCGCTGCATGATATCGAGATGAATGGTTGGACTTAATGTTGTATTCTTGATACAATCTCTTTACCTCAGAAGAACAGAAGTTGGTGTCGTTGTCTGTCAATATGGTATGAGGGACACCAAATCTAGTAATGATGTTAGACTTGATGAAGCTAACAATGCATTTAGAACTGAATTCTTTGAGAGGTACTGCCTCTGCCCATTTGGAAAAGAAATCAGTATCAGTAAGAATGTACTTAAACTGCTTGGCCGTAGCTGAAGGGTAAGGTCCCACCACATCCATTCCCCATGTGGAAAATGGCCATGAGTATTTAGCTGTATGAAGCAACTCTGGAGGTTGATTAATGAAGTTGGAATATACTTGGCATGAATGACACTTCTTTGTGAAATTAACACAATCTTGTATCATTGAAGGCCAGAAGTATCCAAGCCTTCGAATTTGATCAGACAATCTATGTCCAGACTGGTGGGCACCACAGACTCCTGCATGCAATTCTTTTATGACAGCCATTGTCTCTTCACCATCAATACATCTGAAGAGAACTCCATCAAAACCACGTTTGTAGAGAATTTTCTCGAGGTGGTTTGGACCATCATAAAGAGTAAAATTGACCACATGTCGCCGAATTTGTTCTCTCTCGGCTCTATCAGGTGGAAGTGTTCCATTTTGAAGGTATTCCCTGATAGGTGACATCCATCCTGTAGTATGACCATATGGTTCAGGAATGGGACTAATTTCATTAATTTCCTCTGTTCTGACTTGAACATAAGGTGAAATTGCACGACGGTGGGCAATACCGATGGTTGTCTCGTCCCGATTTGGATCTGCTAAAGCTGTGGCTATATTAGCCAGTGCATCAGCTTGAGCATTTTGTGATCTTGGGAGATAAGAAAATGTCGGTTCTGTAGGGAATTCCGACATTAACTCTCTGACGTAATCATACAAAGGGATTGATTCTTCTTTTCTGATGGCATAATCCCCATTGATTTGTTTGATTACCAGGTCTGAATCACCTTTCACCTTTAAGAGATTCACTTGTGCTTGAAGCGCTAACTCCAAGCCTGCAATGAGAGCTTGGTATTCAGCTTCATTATTGGTACCACCTTCCCACAACAAAAAGGAATAAGGTAACACTGCCTTATCTGGAGAAATGAGCACAATTCCTAAACCAACTTTGTTGAATTTAGGATTTTCCATTTTCTTCCCTGTTGGACTTCTAGAAGCACCATCAAAATACATTTCCCATGTTTGAGGACTCTCTTGAATAGAAAAAACTTCCTCATCAGGGAGTTCGATATCTGAATACGTGTCTTCCACTGAAGGGTGTTCAGCCAGGAAATCAGCCAGAGCTTGGCCCTTAATTGCCTTTTGAGACACATACTGGATGTCGAACTGCTGTAGAATAACCGCCCACCTTGCCAGTCGTCCTGTAAGCATTGGACGACTAAGGATGAATTTGAGTGGATTATTACGAGATACCAATTGGACCTCGTGATGTTGCAGGTAGTGTCTCAGTTTCTGAACTGCAAAGATTAATGCTAGGCAGCACTTTTCAATACTCGAATACCGGGTTTCTGCTTCAAGCATAGTTCTACTAAGATAGTAGAGACTATTTTCATTCCCAGCATCATTCTTTTGAGCGAGAAAGGCACCCAATGATCGCTCTAAAGCTGTCACATAGAGGATAAGAGGCCTACCCTCAACAGGTGGCATGAGTACTGGTGGACTTAAGAGGTATTTCTTGAGAACATCAAATTCTTCTTGACATTCTTCAGTCCACTGGTAAGTGACTCCTTTCTTCAATAATTTGGTAAAAGGTAAACTTTTTCCTGCCAAATTGGCGATGAAACGCCGAATATAGGCTAAGTGTCCTTGAAGTCCTCTTAATTCTTTCAAATTCTGAGGAGGTGACATACCAAGGATTGATTTGGTCTTCTCAGGATCGATTTCAATACCACGATGGCGTACAACAAAGCCGAGGAATTTTCCTGAGGTTACCCCAAAAGCACATTTTAAGGGGTTCATCTTCAAATTATGTTGTCGAAGCTTGTGGAATATGATTTCCAAATCAGCCAAGTGATCAAAACTTTGTTTGGATTTAACCACCAAATCATCTACATAGCATTCAACAAATTTCCCTAGAAAAGGTTTGAAGATACGATGCATGGCGCGTTGATATGTTGCACCTGCATTCTTTAAACCAAAGGGCATCACCCGGTAACAAAACACACCTTGAGGAGCTCTGAAGGCTGTATATTCCTCATCTTCTGGGGCCATTCAGATCTGATTATATCCAGAATATCCATCCATGAAAGAAAGTACTTCATAGCCAGCCGTCGCATCAATTAAGAGTTCTGTAATCGGAACTGGAAAATCATCTTTGGGACAATACCGATTAAGATCTCTGAAATCGATGCAAACCCTAATTTGTCCGTTCTTTTTCTTTACTGGGACAATATTAGCCAACCACTTGGGATATTGAACTTCTCTGACGAAGTTATCTTTGATAAGCTTATCCACTTCAGCCTCGATTTTGGAAGCATAGGTTGGGTGTGTTCTTCTCGCGGCTTGCTTGAATCCTCGATGTTCTTTTGGCAAACCCAAATGATGGGTGGAAACATCAGGATCAAGGCCAGGCATCTCTGTATAATTCCAAGCAAAAATATCTTTATTTTGCTTTAGAAAAGAAATATACATCTCTTGTTCTTCAAGGGTCATGGCCGCACTAATTAAAGTGGGGCGTGGATCTTTCTCTGTACCCAGATTTACTTCTCTGAGTTCATCCACAGTGGTAGAGATACCCTCTTCAAATGCTGGAGGAGCATCTCTAAGATCTTCCTCTTCCTCTTCATCATGTGTTATTTCTTCTGTTTCTACTTGCAAAGTAGATGAAAAAACGAAATTTTCATGATCATAAGAGATGTCAAAATTTTCACATTTTGAAGAAGAAGCTTCCATTTCCGACCCTATTGATGAAAAAGGGTCTTCTTTGGAAAATAAAGAGGAGATGATGGATTGAGAATCGACATCAACATTCACCTCTGGTGTTGCTATAACTTCTTCTGGCCTGATTAGCGATGTATAGACTTGTTGGATTTCAGCAGACGAAATGAAAACGTCACCACTTATGCTTTCATCACTGCTTGGTAAGTTACCAATTTCTCCCATGTTGTCTGGCTCGATTTCCGTAATTGACATTATGGATCTTTCCATAAGAGTATTTTGATTTGGGCCTATTTTTTCAATTTTACTGATAGGTAACACATAATCTGTACTCACATGTGAAAATGGATTTATTGGAATTTTTTCCAAACCATATGGAGCATTAACTTTGGTAATTTCCTTCATTGTAGATTTTTCTCTTCCCTTCATGTGATAAAATTCCGCCTCAATGTATTGAGACTCAGATGTTTTGAACGGGGCCTTATCACCATACAATGTTCCAACTTGACCATCGAAACAGTATTTGAGACATTGATGGTATGATGACGGAATAGCTGCATGCTGATGTAACCAGGGTCTTCCAAGCAAGATATTGAAAGCCGAGTCTTGATCAACAATCATGAAATCTGAATTGGAAACAAGATCTCCAAACTGAGTTCTGAGCGTAACTTCTCCCAGTGGTTCTTGTTCATTTTTATCATATCCTTGCAACATCATGGTAGAAGGAGATAAATCAGATTCCGTGAGGCCCAATCGACGAAGTGTGCGAATGGGCATGAAGTTGACTCCTGAACCATTGTCAATAAAAGCTCTTCGAACATCTATACTATTGACTTTGCCAGATAGGTACAAAGGTTTTATGTGCCCATGCACAACATCATCTTCATCTTTATCAGTAAAAGATATCACTGCATGGCATTCTGCAGGATTATTCTCTATGTGATAAATTTCAGCTGCAGCAATTTCAGCTTCAAACTCCTGAGGACTTGACAAAGCTTCGATGAGTGCTCCCCGAAGATCTTTTGATAGATTCAAAGCATCCAAAATTGATAATTTGGCTGGTACTTGGGCCAAGTGTTTCAATATATCATACTTTTGATCTAGAGGCCTGCGTTTCCCAATGGGAATATGCGGTTTAGCAGGTACCTTGGAAGCAGATGCTTTGGAAGCTGATGCATCTTGTATTGAAGTTGGCAACATCCTTGGTTTTGGAAAATTAGACTGATTAGATCCATTTGCTTGATGAGATAAAGAAGATGGAACCTTTAATCGGTCTTCCAAAATAACTATGCCGAAGCTGAGTTGGCCATTGGCAGAAGAACTTTCTTGTTCATTTTGAGCTCGCTTAAGGGCTCTACCACGAGTTTCTGCTGCATATACAGTGCTAGCAGGGGTAGAATTAGAGTAGTGGCTTCGGAAAGATCCACGTCTTCCCCTATATCCTGAACCTCTAGAACTTCCTCGGGTTCCTTTATTTGATACAGGGAATTCAGGCTCATCAAGACTGGAATATGAATCTGTTAATTGAATCATATTAACAGAACCAAAGATTAACTCTTCGTCTGATAAAGACTCTGCTTGGTTAGCCTGTTTAGGCTGTGCCGTTTGGTGGGATGGTGCCCGTGTCTTTGAAGTAGATGGCATGAAATCTGCCAGAGTCAAAGACAATTTAGGCTTTGATACATACTCATCTTCTCCTGATTCCTCTTTCTTCTTTGAATTGCGCTGCCCTTTTGAGGATTTGTCCTTTGATGGAGGCTTTACTCCAGCTTTTGTAGGAGACACAATTGGATTCTTCAATTGTGTTCGCAAAATGGAATGGGTCCGATTGATTGTCTTTCTGACCATCCAATCATCATATTTTTTCGCAGTTTTGCTTTTGACTTCCTGCCACTCGCCTCCTTCCTCTAGATCTGTAGCGGTAATACACGCTACATGAGCTGAAGAACCCTTCAATTTGACTTGTCCCAAGTTGACCATCTTTTATAGGAGGTCTTTAAAGACAAAACACTCCTGGATGGGATGTTCCAACATTTGATGAAAGGGACAATAATTGGGACGGTCTTCATCTCCTTCCTTGTTTGGTCTTTTCGGCACTGGTAATTGAACCAAATTATTTTCCAGAGCTGAAATGAAGTAACCAGGAACTTGCTCACTTCGGAAAGAGTATGTTTTACTCTTCATATCCTCAAATTGTTTTCGTCGTTGATCTTTTTGATCATTTGGACGAAACAGCCTTTGTTGTTGGCGTTCAGGAGGTGGAGCCCTTCGAGAAGATGAAGGTTTTGAAGTAGAAATAGGTACAGGTGCCTGTTTAAGCATAACTGTAGCAGTTTCTGCTTTACCCATTCTTCTTCCTGGAGCTGATGGAATTACACGAGATTTAACCTTAGCCTGCATAAGGGAATCTTCAATCTGTTGAGCGATTGAAGTAAGGTCTCGAAACCCTCCTGTGTATTTCACAGGGATCAATGGCGTGTGTAATTCGTCACGCAAATTTTCCACACAGATTGGCAACAATTCCTCCTGAGGGAGTGATAAACTCAAGGAATACGTTAATACCTTCCAACGAGCAATGAAATCAGAGACTCTTTCATTCTCTCTTTGCTTACAGTTTGTAAGATCGAAAACTGTCGTTTTTGGCAAAGTTGAGCTAAACTGAAGGAGGAATTTTTGACGAAGATCCTCCCATCCGATGACTGACCGGGATTGCAAGCTTGTATACCAGACAAAAGCTGGTCCTTGCAAGGTTCGCACGAAGCATCTGAGTTTCACTGCTTCTTGTTGCTCTGGAGTTCCCATCATTGGATCACAACAAGACACGTAATGCGTCAAATGTTGTTCAGGGTCGCCTGATCCATTGAAAGTAGGGAAAATAGGGTTTCCAAAACTGGATGGAGGAGAAATTGAATCTACCCATTCAGGGTAAACTTTCTTTTCAGGTTGAACTTGCGCCCGTTTCCCTTCCATAGTTTCTAACCGAGCTGTTAATGACTCAATAGTAGTTATTAACTTTTGAGAAACGTTAGGTTGAACTTGGTTTTGGGTAGGTGCAATGAATGGAGCTTGGACAGCCGTGGAGGTTGGTGCTGCAACTAATGGTAGTGCTGCCAACCGTTGTTGCGTTTGACCCGTAGGATTAGACCTCTGTGGGTGTACTGATAAAGGAGGATATTCCTGATCCATCTCAGTAGTTACAACAAATTCCTTCGGCTGTCGGACTTCAGCAATCTTAAGAAGAAGACTATTCTGGAGTAGTTCTGCATTCAACCTTCTTAATTCTTTCATTTCTTCCTCCTGTTGTGCAAACCTTTGCTCTAATGAGAGCGATTGACCTCCTTCAGAGGAAGGGTGAGAAGTAACCTGATTCTTTCCTTTCCCCTTATTAGATCCTTTTCGGAGAGGGGGAAGTGGGTTACTTGAAGGAATACCCAGATTTTGGGTAAGCCTTTGATTACGTGTGCGCACACCTTCTTCATTTAGGTCTGTGTGCGCGACTTCTTGAGCAGGAACCTCTTCGTCTAATCCCTCTGATTGAGCCTCATCTGGTGAATCAGCAGCAACAGCATTGATGACATTAATGGATGCATATTGCATGAAATCCTTTCTATCAGCATTACTGTGATATTGTCTCCTTCTATGTCCATGATGAGACATGGCATTCCGTTGACTTGATCCCTCAAAAATTTCTTGGAGAACCGTCACTTGGAGAGAATCTCCTGACATCTTGGCTCTTCGTTCCTCTTGAGGCTTATTCCCTAATCGAGAGAATACTGACTTTCTCTGAGGGAGGGATTGAAGATTTGAAAAAGTCCCCAGTCCGGTGGACTGGGGGTGTTCCTGTTGCTTCCGCTCAACTCCTCGAATCCCATTCGTTGATTCTGAGGGTTGGGTTAGAGAAGTCCCCAGTCTGGCAAGCTGGGGTGTCTCTTGACATGCTATGTCTGAGATCTTTTTAAAATCTCTCTTGATCTTGCGAATCTTAGTTCGGAAATTAGCTGGATGCATTAACCTGTATCCACTTTTATCACCTGGTTCAACAGACCGTTGGATGATTTCCGAAACTTCTGTCATTTGATGACGTGTTTGCTCCAGATGAGAGGCTTTTGCAATATTCTCGCCTGCTTGATGTAGGAGCAATTCAACAACCTGTTCTCTATATATTTGACTTTGAGAGGAACTAGTTGAAGCTTGATCTCGAGCAAGCTTTTGATTATGAACAAAGCCCATTGACTGCGGCCGGCCATGGGCAATAACATTGCATGAGACCATTTTCGGTGGGCTTTGCTGACCGGAAAGCACTGTGAAATGTAGTGCTCCGTGAACACCCCATCCTCTGATATGAACATTAGATGGAGCATTGGAAATTAACTGACGCAATATTCTTAGTGCACCAAGGCATGAACGTTGAAGGGTTCTCTGTTGCTTTTCAGCCTTCGGATACCGAGAGACTGATAGAGATGCCAAATCAATCTGGCGTTGTAACCCTTCTATTATCTTAAGATGATTTTCATATTCATCGTAAGATAATACCTTCTTCTTTAATTGACAAAGAGTTTTCCATATGTTAAGACGAATATCATGGATTCCATCATCCGTCAACATCTTTGGAATGTCATACTGTGAATCAGCCAAAGGCCAAAACATGACTGGTACTTCACCTTTTGCCAGTTTTTTCCTCATGTTCAGAATTTCCACTTTATCATTAAATGAAGATTCTTCTACCTATTTGGACCAGAGTTGGTGTTTCCTTGTTGCTTCATCGGATTCAACAAGATTGGTAGAGGAATCACTATTCATGCTGGAAGATGAATGACCCAGGGAAGGTTCAGAGAATAACCTGAACCCCAAGCTATCTTCTGATGGAGAAAGAGTTTCACCTGCCGATAGTAAAACTTCAGACATGACTGGTTTTACGTTTGCAAGTGCCTCGAGATAGGAGGGCTTTCTCGTCACAACATTGCCTTCTGAAGAATTTTCAAGACAATGTGAATCACTACTGCGTAGAGGACTTTCGCAGCGAAGTTCATCACCATGAGGAGGACCTTCATGATGGGTTACAGCAAAAGATGAAATCTCTTGCTCCTTGGACTTCTGACCACACAGAGGGTTCTTGTGGCTCTCATCTGAAGAAGAAACTTCAAGATTGACCGAATTTTCATGAAGCAAGTTTTCATGAGGAAGTGTCTGTTGAAGACCTTCGGGATTAATGTTCCTGTTATTGGGAACTGAGAGAGTATAATCTTGAATTCCGACAGATAAATGTCTGAGGGCTTCAAGAACTCCATCATCGAGCAAGGCCTTGTTGCAGATTGGCCTTTGATCTCCTGACTGTGCTGGGCGGATCTTTTTCTTAGATGCCTTCTTACTCTCTTTAGAAACCACTTGATGACGAAAGTGATTGCTCTGAGCAGGTGTATGTGCCTGATCAGGAAAGATGGTCAGGTTAGGCTGATGATCTCCACTCAAATCAGGTGTATGTGCCTGACTTGGTTGTCCGTATGATATGGGGGAGTATGCCCCATAACCCTCTTGGACTGGAACAGATGTGTGTGTCTGTTCTGGAGTGAATCGTTGATGTGTCACTCCATTGCTAGGGATAGATTTATGTGCCTGTCCCTGTGATGATGCTGAAGCTGTTATGATATCCTGGCAAGCATCCAGAATATGAGCAGGAATTTGCTTCTGCTCTTTCACCATTGACAAAATATGTTTGGTGACTTCAGCCGCCGAAATGGGGATATACGTCCATTCCGGGCTTGGAGTAGGTGTATGTGCCTGCTCTTGTCCTCCTTTTCCTGTCAGTGAATCCTGACAGTACTCAAGTGTGGAGGCAGAGAGTTGAGTCTGCCTCCTGTTTGTCGTCGGGACTTTCCGACTGACTTCTCCGGGCGCTACCAAGCGAGACTGTTGGTAGGCTTGATTAGTATTAGCAGGTGTATGTGCCTGCTGATTACACTTCGCCAAACGCGGTTGACGAGATCCATCATATGTAGTCAGACGAGCCTGCTGACTAACTGGTGATGTATAAGCAGGTGTATGTTCCTGCCTATGGTACTCCGCCGGAATTGCATGGCGGGATCGGCTTGATGCTGCCAGACGAGTCTGCTGGACAGCGGGATTAAAACGGGCAGGTGTGTATGCCTGTTCGTTGTTTGCCACCAAGTTAGGTTGGTGGACTTCTCCGGAGATGGCAGGGATGACAACCTGCCTATTGTTAACCGGATTCCGTCTCTGGCGATTCATCTTGCCTGCTCGGGTTCGAGGAACCTGAGCTGAACGCCTGGAGTCGGTACCCTCATCATGTTGAGGGCGCACTACCGCACGAGTCTGGCGGCGATTGTTGATGGGAGCCTTTGAGAAGGACTCCTGTCTTTTTGAATTAAGGTCCTGCGGGACCTGCTCATTCACTTCCTCGGAGTAAGGGAGTGAATGGAAATTGCGTTCCGGGGATAACGAACCGAAACGGTTGGAGACGGTAGTCAGCACCGTCTGCTTCTTGATTGCTGGTCGCCGTTGTCCGGACGACGAGGTAGAATTGTTAACTTGGAGGGCTTGGCGAGCGGCCTCCAGAGTTGGGATAGTACCGTTGCGACAGTACTCCTTAACCAGTGCATTAGAAACACAGCGTTGAAGACGCTGAGTTGGTGATGTCATCCTCAGAGCGGATGACGTTCCAGCAGGAGTAGCAGCATTGGTTTTCACAGCAGCAGACCTCACAGTAGAGGTGTTCCCAGCAGCAGTATTCACATGGTTGAATTTAAGGAAAGCCATTTTTGTAGAAGATCTTGAAAAAAGAGTGCCTGTTCCATGTAACAGACATAATCAAGATGAATCCGGCTACTGCATCTTTTGGATGATCATATGTCAATGATTTCCTTGTTGGCCCAAAGGGCCTAACAGATAAGAAGAACATCACTTTAACTTGGTTAAGGATTCACGTCGGGTTCACCATTTTTGTTTCGCGCGGAATCCGAGGATGACCTCCTGGACGGGAGATTCAAACGTTCCGATCGGTTTCTAACGGGTTTGTTCGTAGAACCGGAAACATCCAATGATTCCACATCCGTTTGGACCTACTTTCCAAAGGCAGGCGCTCATTAGCTTGTGGGCTAATGAGGCTTAGGAATTTGAATTGGTCGAGAGGATGGGAGGTCGGACTCATCACACCTTTTTGAGGGGAATTATTGTCTACTCCGGGACTCTCTTTATAGATTTAAGTTAAGTTTGTGAATCCTTATTACATTACCAAGTATAAAATGAGCTTTCCTTTAGTTTTAACAATCAATGATTAAATATGCAAGAAATTTAGAGAATCTTTTATATGTATTCGAGGTTCTTCATCAATATAGAATCATCTATATTTGTTTAGAGATTCTTGGTCAATGGTATCCTTCAAAACATTTATATAAAAGTCTCTTGGTCATTTTGATGACCAGGCTGGTTTTAAAGCCACTCAGTGGGGCACTTGAAGTTTATCGTCATTCAGAAGGACAGAGATTATTTCAATGTTGGGATCGAACCCATGAATGGGCTACCTACGTATCCTTTGTTTTGAAAAAGGAATCAGAACCCACGTAGTTCGAGGAATGGGATATGATGTTTATGATTGATGGCTCAAAGATGAATGTCATAATTACTTTTACACTCTAAGCTCACGTGAGTCATGATCGGTGTGAGAAACAAGAGGTATTGGTAAAATTTAGACAATTGTGCCATAAAAGATGCAATCATAAGAATTTGTTTTGGGGCTTATGTATAGATGACTGCCCAGATAGACGAAGGTTTAGGATTTACTTTTAGGGAGAAAATCCAAGAACAGGGTCCACAAAGTTATATGTGCTTCATGGAGATTTGAATACTCTAATCTTGGGGCTTACTCCTAAGGAGGATGCCCAAGTTAGGAGGGGACTTATGATTGGGTTTTATTCCTGAAAAGGAAACCCAAATCAAAGGTAATTTATGACTGGTTAAGAGAAATTTTAAGAGACTTGGGGCTTACTCCTAAGAAGGATGCCCAAGATTTATGACTAGGACTTATTCCAGAGAAGGAAGCCTAGGTTAGGGGACTTGGGGCTTACTCCTGAAAAGGAAGCCCAAGGTTATGACTGAGTCTTATTCCAGAAAAGGAGACCTAGGTTAGGGATTAAGGTTTGGGGCTTACTCCTGAGGAGGATGCCCAAGATTAAAGGACTTGATTGGGGCTTATTCTTAAGAAAGATGCCCAGATCAAAGGTTTTTATAACTGGGGATTTATTCCTGAAAAGGAGACCCAAATCAAAGGTTAGGATTCTCTCATCTTAAAGGATGAGGTTGAAATGAATGAACTCTCAATCTTTGGTGACATAAAGATGTTTAAATCACTAGGTTTTGAGAGATATTTCACAGAATTCCTTTCAGATAAGGATGTCAAATCAAGAAATCATGCCATAAATGGCTTTGAAGAGTATCTTGAAGACTGAATCTTGAATAGGAATGGTGAAATGGCTTAAGAGGGGTAAAAATGGGCAAGATGGGCACCCAAAAAGATAGGGGCGCGCAAGTCTTGAAAGGCGCGCAAGTCCTGCGGCGGCGCGCAAGTATTGGTCGCGCAAGTATACTTGCGCGACATGAGGGGTACTTGCGCGATTTTCAACCAGTATTGAAATGCTTGAGCGACTCTTTATTAAACCCTTTACCATCCTCTTGAGGTTCTTCCAGAAGAGGGACGCGCAAGTTATATTGCAGGAATTAAGTAGGCGCGCAAGTGTTTGATAAGTTTCAACACTTAGGCCTTCCTTTTTCTCTTTAGATCTTCCGTTCTAGGTAAGAAATTACCTTAGAAGTGTTCCGGAAGCTTTGAGAAGAGACTTGGGCATCGAGAGCTTCAATCCGAGTTTCTGGAAAAAGATCCTCTTGAATGGGGGGCCCACAGGGTCTATTTATAGGCAAAAGAAGACCCCGGGCGGTTACTGGGCGGTTACCAGGCAGTTACCATTTATGTCGCGCAAGTCCCTTGCACGAACATGAGGAGTCGCGCAAGTATTGAGGCGGCGCGCAAGTGTACATGCGCGACCAAGAGGGAACTTGCGCGATATATGGGCAATGTTCTCCTTTTTTATCCCTTTGTCGATTTTTGATGTTTCTTCAAAGGTTTAATCACTTTGAGCTCAGATATTCCCTTTTCCGATCTTTAGATTCTGTGACGAAAGGAGCGTCAACAGTCACCATTACTTTTACGTAGCTTTTTACTTTCCTGAATTTTCCATCCATATAAGAAATTAATCATACTCAGAATGTTGAAAAACCTAGTACACAATTGGATTCACTTCTAACATGAATTATAATACATTTATGAAATGAATCATACACAACTTGTAATTATCCAATTTTTAACCATATCTCTAAAATATGTATTTCATAAAATTATATAGAATCATCATTAAAGATTCTTTGAACATATGTTGGGAAAAAATCACTCAAGGTATCATTGAAGCATTTTTTAGGTGATTGTGTTTGTTGACAAAGTGGACATCTGAGTAGTGATTATTGACAAAGCAAAACAATGACATACAAATTTGATGACAAAGAGGATTTCATGGTGGAATGTTGAGTTCAAGAGCTGAGGTCAACGATCCATGTTTGATTCAAGAATGTCGATAAAAGGAATGGATGATCTAGAGGCAGTACAAAAGAACAGATACAATGTGTCGTTGTTTTCCAGTGATTGCCAAATTTTAGGGCCTGAAAATCGTCAAATGAAGATCATAAGATCAAAATATGGATAAGGAAAAAGGTTCGCGCAAGTTCGGGTGTTGGTCGTGCAAGTGTCTAAAATGACAGGGGACTTGCGCGCCGAAATTGGGTCGCGCAGGTGACTTGCACGCCATCGCGCAGGGTGGTCAAATTGCCTATAAATACTAGACCCCTCCCCATTCTCAATGGAGTTCAACACTTTGAGAAATCAGAGCTCCCGTCGTGCAGGTGTGGTGGTCGCGCAAGTGGTGAGTGTGGGTCGCGTAGGAGAATTTGCGCGCCAGTAGTTGAAGTTGTGCGCTGGTGTTAGATGTTGCGCGCTGATTGGCAGTTGCGCGCTAATATTGGTTTGGGCGTAAAAGGAAGAGAGTTGCGCAATTTTGGAGTTGAGGAAGCTTGAGTCGCGCAAATGTCTGAGGAGGACTTGCGCGCCCGTTGTGACTTGCGCGCCGAGATTGACTTGCGCGCCAAGTAAGGTTTTGTTCCAGCGGTGCTTCTCGGACTACGTGGAAGCTGGTACATTTCCTGATACCTTCGGTGAAAAGAGATATTCATCTACAGGTGAAAGTTTTACTTCAACAGAGCATCTACACACAGAGGAAGATGCATTCATTCAAGAAAATGAAGAGACCTACAGGTCTATAAACTGTGAGTGGATTCCTTCCAAGAGAAGTGAGCTTAGGAAGAGTAAGAAGGTGATCCTCTCCACCGGTATTGATCCAGAGAGGGAGAGAAACAGAGAGTGACCCTTGGGAAAGTAGTGAGCTGACCCTAAACTTGTAATGGCAGTGAGCCTGGTCTTAGAAGTGATCTAGCTCGAACCTTGTAATCCACAGCTAGTGAAGATTAGTGGAATTTGGTACGACAATCAACTTGTCAGCGTATGCTCCTTGGACGTAGCCCTTTGTGGTGAACCAAATAAAATTGATGTGTCTTGTGCATACTTCGCTTTCTATTTACTTTGTGCAACAGGAAAAAGAGAGAAGAGAGTTTTTCTCAACAGCGAAACAAGATCAGAACGAGCATTAATTTTAAGTTAGTCATACCCTGATTCATACCCCCTCTCAGGGTATTCAGCCTTGTGGACCTAACAATTGGTATCAGAGGGAAAGGTTGAATGTTTTTCTTCTCTCAATGGAGGTCACCAATCATAAAGGGATTCCGATCTTCGAAGGATATAATTTTCAGATATGGAAGAATTGGATGCAACACTATTTCCGATCATTGGTAATGGATGTGTTTTCAGCAGCTATTCATGGTATCACAACTAATATTAATAGTGGTGCTTTATCAGAAGCTGAGCATAGAGAGTTGGATGCTGATTCCAAAGCAACCAATGCCTTAGGGGGATCCCTTTCCAATCCCATCTACACAAAGGTGATGTCATGCAAAACATCACATGCCATGTGGGAAAATCTTTTGAATATATATGAAGGGGACAAAAAAGTCAGAGAAGCAAAGCTGCAGGTGTTGTGGAACAAATATGAAGATATTAAAATGAACCCGAATGAGTCTGTTGACGCATTCTTTGACAGGGTAAACATTGTTGTGGAAGATATGCGAGGTCTTGGAGAAGTCATTGAAGACATAAAGATTGTAAAGATCATCTTGAGGAAACATCCACCTCGGTTCAATCCGAAAGTTTCAGTACTAGAAGATAAAGATCCAAAGGAGCTGACATTGGACAATTTGCACAATACCTTGGTTTCATATGAAATGAGGAACGATGATAATGAGGTTGTGGAAAAGGGGAAGTCTAAAGAGGTGGCATTTAAGGCCATGAAGAAGCTCACCATTGAAGATTCTAATGAAGAAGAAGAGACAGATGAGGTGATGTCATTTCTTTCTTCAAATATACAAAGAGGAAGAGGAAAATTTAAAGGTAAACTTCCACTAGCATGTTTTTGATGTGGAAAGGTTGGTCATCTTGCGGGAAGATGCCCAAAGAAGTTTCAAGATGATGATGATGATGATGAAGTTGAAATTCCCAAGAAGAAAACTTCATCTTGTGTGAAAGGGAAGAAGCAATTAAAGAGAAATTTCTTCAAGAAAAATAATCTTCTCTCACAAGAACATGAATGTTCTGATGAGTCTGAGGAAGAAGAGGTTGAAGAAATTGAAAATTGAAGAGATCATGGGGTAAATGCCTTGGTGGTGATTGTTGGAAGTTCTCAAAAGGGAGAAGAAGCTGATGCTAAAGAAGAAGAAGAAATTGAAGGGAGAGTTGATATGGAAGCCGAATTAGAAGCAGCTCTTGAGGAGATAGACGTTTGGAGAGCCAAAACAAAGAAAGCCAATAAAGTGGTTCGTGATGCCAAAATCTATATGCAACAATAGGATGAAGAAAAGTCTGAGCTGTTAGAAGAAATTGAATGACTAAAATCCTCAACACCAGAGAACTCAGAAAATATTGTTGAGTATAAGCTTAAAGTTGAGGAACAAAAGAAGGAAATTGACTGTTTGACCAACACAAGAAAAGATCAGGTTAGATGTATCAAAGAGCTTGAAGAAGAAGTGGTCAGTCTACGACAAAAACTTAAGGATCAAGATAAACTCTTGACCCCCAATGTGATATCCGAAAAGTAGGCCATTCAGAAGACAAAGAATATGAAAGCGGAGCCTATCAGTTCAGTAGGGAAGAAGCAGCAATTGAGCTCAGATGTTAAGATCGTTTCTGGGCTTAGTCAAGAACAAAAATTTGCGACAATTGCAGTCAGACCACAAGAACTCATCCCGAAAGTGAAGGATGATTTGGACATAAAACAGAATCAGAATATTCAGAGATGTCAAAGGAAAAATCGTAGTGCTGAAATATCACGAGGGAATGCATCCTATATCAGGTTTTATTGTTGTGGGAAAACGGGACATTCACATTATGTGTGTTCCATAGCTAAGAGATACTGAAGAGAACATGAACAGAGATGGCAGCCAAACAGAGAACGGTTTTCCAGAACACATTTTGAAGGACACTGTTTTTGGTGCGGAGGATTTGGACACATGGCTAGGTATTGCACTTTAACCATTGAGAGAAATGTTTCAAAGCAGAATCAAAATGTTTGCAAGCAGCGGATCAATAAACCAAAAAGTGAGTTAAATGTTCAGAACAGATTTGCAGCTCTGCAAGATGAGGGTGGTCCATCATACTCTGAGAAATAACAGAAGTCTCAATCCATTCCGAGTGTGAAAGAAAAAGTATGGACCAAGAAGAAGAAAAATGAGAAGGCTGTGGTGGCAGAGATTGCCCTTAAATAATCAGATCGATTTGGTGTTTGGATCCTTGATAGTGGTTTCACATCCCACATGACGGGTAATAAGGATCTTGTTACAAGCATCAAATATGACAAAAAAGGAGTTGTCAAATTTGGAAATGATGAAGGCCTGAAGATTGTTGGCTCAGGGAAATCCAAGTTTGGGGGAAAAGAGATGAGACGTGCTGATGTCTTGGTAGTAGAGGGTCTCAGTCATAACTTACTCAGTGTCAGTCAACTATGTGACTCTGGGCACTCTATCCAATTTACCAAGAAGATGTGTGTTGTGAAAGGAAAAGATGGAGCAGCTGTTCTGCAGGGAAAAAGGTCAAAGGGAAATCTCTACCTTGTGGGTGGGGAAGAAGGTACTTGTCTTTTATCCAGAGAGGAAGAAAACCAGCTGTGGCATAAGCGACTTGGTCATCTATGCCAACCATCTATGGAGGATCTCGTAAAATGTGATGTTGCTAGAGACCTTCCCAAACTATCACATGATCGCACTCATACGTGTGATGCTTGCCAATAAGGGAAGATCATCAGAAAGACATACAGGCCAAAGCAACAAAAATCAACTAGAGTGCTCGAATTGGTTCATGCTGATGTATGTGGACCTATTTCACCATGAGCTATAAATGGGAAAAGGTACTATGTTCTTTTCATTGATGATTATAGCAGAATGGCCTGGGTATTCATCATTACCCATAAGATAGAGGTGTTCAGTTGTATAAAGCAGTATAGGAGGGAATCAGAAAAGTTGCTTGGGTAGAAAATCCTGAATTTTCGTACTGATAACGGTACAGAATTTACAAACAGTCAGGTTGAAAACTATCTCGAGAAACATGGGATAAGGCATCAAGTATCATCAGTAAGAACTCCCCAATATAATAGAGTGGTTGAAAGAAGAAATAGGATGATCAACAACATGGACAGAACAATGCTTATTGATAAGGACCTACCAGAGAAATTTTGGAAGGAAGCTGTTTTAACATCGGTCTATGTTTCAAATAGGTCTCTGTTGTGTCCGAAACAAGGGAAGACTCCGTATGAACTATGGTACGGAAAGAAGCCAACGTTGAAATACTTTCGAATCTTTGGAAGTAAGTGTTTCATTCTCAACAAAGAAAATCATAGGAAGTTTGAGGCACGAGGAGATGAAGGGATATTCCTTGGCTACTCAGGGAAAATTAAGGCATATAAATGCTTCAACAAGAGGTTGGGAAAAATCGTTGAGAGCAATGATGTCACTATAGTTGAAAATGAACAGAATACTCAACGATCCAGTGAACAGTTCTTGGATGAAAGTGATGATGAGGAAAGCAACACAGGGGGGAAGAAGTTATAAAGGCTGACTCAGAAGAAGATACTAATGATGAACAAGAAAGTGTCAAGTCTATATCTGCAAGGAAGCCAAAGAGTCGAGCTGAAATTGATAGGCAGAATATTATTGGTGACCAGACAACACCAGTTCATACTCGAAGAATGAAGTCATTACAGCAGACATCGTTTTTATCTCAGGTGGAGCCGAAATGTTTTTCCGATGCAGCTGAAGATGAAAACTAGGTTCAAGCTATGAATGAAGAGCTTGATCAGATTGAGAAGAACCAGACGTGGGAGATTGTTTCAAGACCAGCAGACAAGAATGTCATTAGGACAAAATGGGTATATCGCAACAAGATGAATGAAGATGGAACTGTGATTTGAAACAAAGCACGACTAGTGTGCAAGTGGTACTCCCAGATCGAAGGAATAGATGTTGATGAGACATTTGCACCAGTTGCAAGGCTGGAGACAATCAGATTATTCTTGGCCTTAGCAGTGCAAAGAAAGTTTAAAGTGTTCTAGATGGATGTCAAATCCATGTTCTTGAATGGGTTTCTGGAAGAACAGGTGTACATTGAGCAGCCAGATGGTTTTCTTATTAATGAGGATGAGAACAATGTTTGTAGGCTGAAGAAGGCATTGTATGGGCTGAAACAAGCACCACGAGCATGGTACTCAAGGCTTGATCAGTATTTGAAGAAGCTTGGTTTTCAGCGTGGAGGAGTTGATTAAAATCTCTATTTTAGTAATGAAGGTAATCAATGGATGATGGTGATGGTTTTTGTTGATGACATAATATTCGGCCGATCAGATGAAGCTCAATGCAGACAGTTCTCCGAATTCATGAAAAATGTGTTTGAAATGTCAATGATTGGAGAGCTAACATTTTTCCTTGGTTTACAGGTGACACAAGGAAGTAATGGCACTTTTATTTCTCAATCCAAATATGCCAATGAGGTTCTAAGAAGTTTTGGAATGGATAAATCCAAGGAGATGAAGACTCTGGTTGCTACCCGGATGAGATTATCAAAAGATCAGGATGACAAGGCAGTTAATATGACAGAATATAGGCAAATTATCGGAAGTCTGTTGTACTTGACCGCGAAAAGGCCTGATATTGTTTTTGCCACATGCCAAGTAGCGAGATATCAAAGTAATCCCAAGGAAAGTCACATGCTTGCAGTGAAAAGAATACTTCGGTATATCAAGGGCACAGTGGACTTCGGGCTGACATATAACGACAAGTCTCAGACAGAATTTTTGGGATATACTGATGCAGACTGGGCCGGTTCAGTAGAAGACAGGAAATCAACATCCGGAGGTGCATTTTATCTTGGCGGACTATGTATTGCTTGGTTGGGAAAGAAGCAGGATTGCATTTCATTAAGCACCACAGAAGATGAGTATATTGCAGCCACTCAAGAATGCACACAGTTATTGTGGATGAAGCAGTAGCTTGAAAATATGGGAGTTGAAGTGAAGTCTCTGATCGGAATCTAGTGTGACAACTCAAGTGCTATAAATCTTAGAAAAAATCATGTCCATCATTTCAGGACAAAGCATATTGAGATCAAGTATCATTTCATCAAGGAGAAGGTTGAGCAGGGCATCGTGAAGTTGGAGTATGTGCCTACAGAGCTACAGGTTGCAGACATTCTGACAAAGGCCTTACCCAAGGAAGCTTTTGAGAGGCATCGACTGGCTCTGGGAGTTCAGTCGATTCCCCGCACTTGAAGTAGTGTGGATGTGGGACCCACCCCCTCTCCCCAAGGTATGATATGTTTTTCCCTAATATGTTGATATGTGTTCTCTACTATGTTACAGACTACAAAGAAGTGTCCTTTGGGTTCGTTGACAAAGGGGGAGTAAATAGTGATTGTTCAAGGGGGAGACAGTGTGGCAATTTGATAAATCATGGTTGATACGGGGAGAAGCTGACCAGTAGAGCAACCAGATAGGGGGAGAAATGAGAAAGGGGGAGAGTATTAAATCTGACGATGTTTGAAGTGATCGATCAAAGAATAGATATCATGACAGCTGAGGATCGTGATAAAAGAAGAATAGTGGTGTTGGAAAGTGGTAAGACTATTTCCAAACCAAACATTGGTCTTCCAACAAATCCATCAACAATTGGTATCAGTTTAGTACAAATTGGTATCAGTTTGGTGTCAATAGTGGATGTCAGAGATAAAGTGATTCATTGATGAACTTTTCATTTACTCTTGTTTCTCACGCCGAGCATTGCTCATGTGGGCTTAGAGTATGTGTTGAGTAAATCCTTGATCGCTATCAGAATCACAATGAGGCGAATGGAGGCTGAAGAATCAATGACGTATATTTGTTTTGGAAGAGTTTTCAACAAACCCAAAGGGGGAGATTGTTGGGAAAAATTTCTCAAGGTATCATTGAAGCATTTTTAAGGTGATTTTGTTTTTTGACAAAGTGGACATCTGAGTAGTGATTGTTGACCAAGCAAAATGATGACATACAAATTTGTTGACAAAGAGGATTTCATGGTGGAATGTTGAGTTCAAGAGATCAGGTCAACGATCCATGTTTGATTCAAGAACATCGATAAAAGTAAAGGATGATCTGGAGGCGGTACAATATAATAGATACAAGGTGGCGTCGTTTTCCAGTGTTTGCCACATTTTAGGGCCTAAAAATCGGCAAATGAAGAAAAGTGTTTTTGGCAAAAGGACTTGCGAGCCGAGGACTTGGAGTATAGGAAACTTGTGCGCCATATGTTTTTCAAGATTAGAAGATCAAAATATGGCTAAGGAAAAAGGTTCGCGCAAGTTCGGGTGTTGGTCGCGCAAGTGTATAAAATGATAGGGGACTTCGCGCCGAAACTGGGTCACACAGGTGACTTGCGCGCCATCGCGCAGGGTGGTCAGATTGCCTATAAATACTAGACCACCCCCCCCCCCTCATTCTCAATGGAGTTCAACACTTTGAGAAACCAGAGCTCCCGTCGCACAGGTGTGGTGGTCGCGCAAGTGGTGAGTGTGGGTCGCGCAGGTGAATTTGCACGCCAGTAGTTGAAGTTGTGTTCCGGTGTCAGAAGATGCGCGCCGGTTGGAAGTTGCACGCCAATATTGGTTTGGGTGTAAAAGGAAGAGAGTCGCACAAGTTTGGAGTTGAAGAATCTTGAGTCGCGCAAGTGTCTGGGGAGGACTTGCGCGCCCGTTGTGACTTGCGCGCCGATACTTGCACGCCGAGATTGACTTGCGCGCCAATTAAGGTTTTGTTCCAGCAATGCTTCTCAGACTGCGTGGAAGCTGGTACATTGCCCAATACCTTCGGTGCAAAGAGATATTCATCTACGGGCGAAAGTTGTACTTCAACAGAGCATCTACACACAGAGGAAGATGCATTCATTCATGCAGATGAAGAGACCTACAGGTCTATAAACTGTGAGTGTATTCCTTCCAAGAGCAGTGAGCTTAGGAAGTGGAAGAAGGTGATCCTCTCCCCCGGCAGTGGGCCAGAGAGAGAGAGAAACCGGGAGTGACCATTGGGAAAGCAGTGAGCTGACCCTAAACATTTAAAGGCAGTGAGCCTGGGCTTAGAAGTGATCTAGCCCGAACCTTGTAATCCACAGCTATTGAAGATTAGTGGAATTTGGTACGACTAGAAACTTGTCGGCGTATGCTCCTTGGACGCAGCCCTTTGCGGTGAACCAAGTAAAATTACTGTGTCCTGTGCATACTTCGCTTTCTATTTACTTTGTGCAACAGCAAAAAGAGAGAAGAGAGTTTTGCTCAACAGCGAAACAAGATCAGAACGGGCATTAATTTTAAGTTAGTCATACCCTGATTCACCCCCCTCTGAGGGTATTCAGCCTTGCGGACCTAACAATTGGTATCAGAGGGAAAGGTTGAAAGTTGTTCTTCTTTCAATGGAGGTCACCAATCATAAAGGGCTTCCAATCTTCGACGGATATAATTTTCAGATATGGAAGAATCGGATGCAACAATATTTCTGATCCTTGGGAATGGATGTGTTTTTAGTAGCTATGCATGGTATCACAGCTGATATTAATAGTGGTGCTTTATCAGAAGCTGAGCATAGAGAGTTGGATGCTGATTCCAAAGCAATCAATGCCTTAGGGGGAGCCCTTTCCAATCCCATCTACACGAAGGTGATGTCACGAAAAACGTCACATGCCATGTGGGAAAAGCTTTTGAATATATATTAAGGGGACACAAAAGTCAAAGAGACAAAGCTGCAGGTGTTGTGGAACAAATATGAAGATCTGAAAATGAACCCAAATGAGTTTGTTGACGCATTCTTTGACAGGGTAAACATTGTTGTGGAAGATATGTGAGGTCTTGGAGAAGTCATTGAAGACATAAAGATTGTAAAGCGCATCTTGAGGAAACTTCCACCTCGGTTCAATCCGAAAGTTTCATTATTAGAAGATAAAGATCCAAAGGAGCTGACATTGGATAATTTGCATAGTACCTTGGTTTCATGTGAAACGAGAAACAATGATAATGAGGCTATGGAAAAGGGGAAGTCTAAAGAGGTGGCATTTAAGGCCATGCAGAAGCTCACCATTAAAGATTCTAATGAAGAAGAAGAGACAGATGAGGTGATGCCATTTCTTTCATCAAATCTACAAAGAGGAAGAGGAAAATTTAAAGGTAAACTTCCACTAGCATGTTTTCGATGTGGACAGGTTGGTCATCTTGTGGCAATATGCCCAAAGAAGTTTCAAGATGATGATGATGATGATGAATTTAAAATTCCCAAGAATAAAACTTTAGCTTTTGTGAAAGGGAAGAAGAAATTCAAGAGAAATTTCTTCAAGAAAAAGAATCTTCTCTCACAAGAAAATGAATGTTCAGATGAGTCTGAGAATGAAGAGGTTGAGGAAATTGAAAATTGAAGAGATCGTGGGGTAAATGCCTTGGTGGCGATTGTTGGTAGTTCTCAAAAGGGAGAAGAAGCTGATGCTAAAGAAGAAGAAGAAATTGAAGGGAGAGTTGATATGGAAGCCGAATTAGAAGTAGCTCTTGAGGAGATATACGTTTGGAGAGAAAAAATGAAGAAATCCAATAAAGTGGTTCGTGATGCCAAACTCTATATGCAACAATATGATGAAGAAAAGTCTGAGCTGTTAGAAGAAATTGAAAGACTAAAATCCTCAACACCAGAGAACATAGAAAATATTGTTGAGTATAAGTTTAAAGTTGAGGATCAAAAGAAGCAAATTGACTGTTTGACCAACACAGGAAAAGATCAGGTTAGATGTATCAAAGAGCTTGAAGAAGAAGTGGTCAGTCTGCGACAAAAACTTAAGGATCAAGAAAAATCTTGACCCCCAATGTGATATCCGAAAAGCCGACCATTCAGAAGACAAAGAAGATGAAAGCGGAGCCTAGCAGTTCAGTAGGGAAGAAGCAGCAATTGAGATCAGATGTTAAGGTCGTTTCTGGGCATAGTCAAGAGAAAAAATTTGTGACAATTGCAATCAGACAGCAAGCACTCATCCCAAAAGTGAAGGATGATTTGGGAACAAAACAGAATCATAATATTCAGAGATCTCAAAGGGAAAATAGTAGTGCTGAAATATCACGAGGGAATGCATCCTATATCAGGTGTTATTTCTGTGGGAAAATGGGACATTCACAGTATGTGTGTTCCATAGCCAATAGATACAGAAGGGAACATGAACAGAGATGGAATCCAATCAGAGAACGGTTTTCCAGAACACATTTTGAAGGACAATGTTTTTGTTGTGGAGGATTTGGACACATGGCTAGGTATTGCACTTCAACCATTCAGAGAAATGTGTCAAAGAAGAATCAAAATGTTTGCAAGCAGTAGATCAATAAACCAAAAATTGAGTTAAACGTTCAGAACAGGTTTTCAGCTCTGCAAGATGTGGGTGGTCCATCAAACTCTGAGAAAGAATAGAAGTCTCAATCCATGCCGAGTGTGAGAGAAAAATTATGGACCAAGAAGAAGAAAAATGAGAAGGTTGTGGTGGCGGATATTTCCCTTAATGCATCAGATCGATATGGTGTTTGGATCCTTGATAGTGGTTGCACATCCCACATGTCGGGTAATAAGGATCTTGTTACAGGCATCAAATATGACAAAGTAGGAGTTGTCAAATTTGGAAATGATGAAGGCCTGAAGATTGTTGGCTCAGGGAAAGCCATGTTTGGGGGAAAAGAGATGAGACATGCTGATGTATTGGTAGTAGAGGGTCTCAGTCATAACTTACTCACTGTCAGTCAACTATGTGACTCTGGGCACTCTATCCAATTTACCAAGAAGATGTGTGTTGTGAAAGGAAAAGATGGAGCAGTTGTTCTGCAGTAAAAAAGGTCAAAGGGAAATCTCTACCTTGTAGGTGGGGAAGAAGGTACTTGTCTTTTATCCATAGAGGAAGAAAATCAGCTGTGGCATAAGCGACTTGGTCATCTATTCCAACCATCTATGGAGGATCTCGTAAAATGTGATGCTGCTAGAGACCTTCCCAAACTATCACATGATTGCACTCATACGTGTGATGCTTGACAACAAGGGAAGATCATCAGAAAGAAATACAGGCCAAAGGAACATAAATCAACTAGAGTTCTCGAATTGGTTCATGCTGATGTATGTGGACCTATTTTACCACGATCTATAAATGGGAAAAGGAACTATGTTCTTTTCATTGATGATTATAGCAGAATGGATTGGGTATTCATCATTACCCATAAGACAGAGGTGTTCAGTTGTATAAAGCAGTACAAGAGGGAATCAGAAAAGATGCTTGGGCAGAAAATCCTGAAATTTCGTACTGATAATGGTACAGAATTTAAAAATAGTCAGGTTGAAAACTATATCGAGAAACATGGGATAAGGCATCAAGTATCATCAGTAAGAACTCTCCAACAGAATGGAGTGGTTGAAAGAAGAAAACGGATCATCAACAACATGGCCAGAACAATGCTTATTGATAAGGACCTACCAGATACATTTTGGAAGGAAGCCGTTTTAACATCATTCTATGTTTCAAACAGGTCTCTGTTGTGTTCGAAGCAAGGGAAGACTCCGTATGAACTATGGTGCGGAAAGAAGACAACGTTGAAATACTTTCTAATATTTGGAAGTAAGTGTTTCATTCTCAACAAAGAATATCATAGGAAGTATGAGGCATGAGGAGATGAAGGGATATTCCTTGGCTACTCAGGGAAAAGTAAGGAATATAAATGCTTCAACAAGAGGCTGGGAAAAATCATTGAGAGCAATGATGTCACTATAGTTGAAAATGAACAGAATACTCAATGATCCAGTGAACAGTTCTTGGATGAAAGTGATGATGAGGAAAGCAACACAGGGGGGGCAGAAGTTGCAGAAGCTGACTCAGAAGAAGATACTGATGATGAACATGAATGTGTCAAGTCTATATCTACAAGGAAGCCAAAGAGTCGAGATGAAATTGATAGGCAGAATGTTATTGGTGACCAGACAGCACCAGTTCAGACTCGAAGAATGAAGTCATTACAGCATACATCATTTTTATCTCAGGTGGAGCCGAAATGTTTTTCCGATGCAACTGAAGATGAAAACTAGGTTCAAGCTATGAATGAAGAGCTTGATTAGATTGGGAAGAACCAGACGTGGGAGATTGTTTCGAGACCAACAGACAAGAATGTCATTGGGAATAAATGGGTCTATCGCAACAAGATGAATGAAGATGGAACTGTGATTCGAAACAAAGAATGACTAGTGTGCAAGGGGTACTCCCAGATCGAAGGAATAGATGTTGATGAGACATTTGCACCAGTTCCAAGGCTGGAGACAATCAGATTATTCTTGGCCCTAGTAATGCAAAGAAAGTTTAAAGTGTTCCAGATGGATGTCAAATCTGCATTCTTGAATGGGGTTCTAGAAGAAGAGGTGTACATTAAGCAGCCAGATGGTTTTCTTATTCATGAGGATGAGAACAAAGTTTTCAGGCTAAAAAGGCATTGTATGGGCTGAAACAAGCACCACGAGCATAGTACTCAAGGCTTGATCAGTATTTGAATTAGCTTGGTTTTCAGCGTGGAAGAGTTGATTACAATCTCTATTTTAGTAATGAAAGTAATCAATGGATGATGGTGATGGTTTATGTTGATGACATAATATTCGGCGGATCAGATGAAGCTCAATACAGACAGTTCTCCGAATTCATAAAAAGTGAGTTTGAAATGTCAATGATTGGAGAGCTAACATTTTTCCTTGGTTTACAAGTGAGACAAGGAAGTAATGACACTTTTATTTCTCAATCCAACTATGCCAAGGAGGTTCTAAGAAGGTTTGTAATGGATAATTCCAAGGATATGAAGACTCTGGTTGCTACCCGGATGAGATTATCAAAAGATCAGGATGGCAAGGCAGTTAATATCCCAGAATATAGGAAAATTATCGGAAGTATGTTGTACTTGACCTCGACAAGGCCTGATATTGTTTTCGCCACATGCCAAGCAGCGAGATATCAAAGTAATCCCAAGGAAAGTCACATGCTTGCAGTGAAAACAATAATTCGGTATATCAAGGGCACAGTGGACTTCGGGCTGACATATAACGACAAGTCTCAGACAGAATTATTGGGATATACTGATGCAGACTGGGCCGGTTCAGCAGATGACAGGAAATCAACATATGGAGGTGCATTTTATCTTGGCGGACTATGTATTGATTGGTTGAGCAAGAAGAAGGATTGCATTTCATTAAGAACCGCAGAAGATGAGTATATTGCAGCCACTCAAGCATGCACACAGTTATTGTGGATGAAGCAGCAACTTGAAAATATGGGAGTTGAAGTGAAGTCTCCAATCAGAATCCAGTGTGACAACTCAAGTGCTATAAATCTTAGTAAAAATCATGTCCATCATTCCAAGACAAAGCACATTGAGATCAAGTATCATTTCATCAAGGAGAAGGTTGAGCAGGGCATCGTGAAGTTGGAGTATGTGCCTACAGAGCTACAGGTTGCAGACATTCTGACAAAGGCCTTACCCAAGGAAGCTTTTGAGAGGCATCGACTGGCTCTGGGAGTTCAGTCGATTCCCCGCACTTGAAATAGTGTGGATGTGGGTCCCACCCCCTCTCCCCGAGGTATGATGTGTTTTTCCCTAATATGCTGATATGTGTTCTCTACTATGTTACAGACTACAAAGGAGTGTCCATTGGGTTCGTTGACAAAGGGAGAGTAAATAGTGACTGTTCAAGGGGGAGACAGTGTGTCAATTTGATAAATCATGGTTGATACGGGGAGAAGCTGACCAGTAGAGTAGCCAGATAGGGGGATAAGTGAGAAAGGGGGAGAGTATTAAATCTGACGATGCTAGAATTGATCGATCAAAGAATAGATATCACGACAGCTGAGGATCGTGAGAAAAGAAGAATAGTGGTGTTGGAAAGTGGTAAGACTATTTCCAAACCAAACATTGGTCTTCCAACAAATCCATTAACAATTGGTACGAGTTTAGTAAAAATTGGTATCAGTTTGGTGTCAATAGTGGATGTCAGAGATAAAGTGATTCATTGATGAACTTTTCATTTACTCTTGTTTCTCATGCCAAGAATTGCTCATGTGGGCTTAGAGTATGTGTTGAGTAAATCCTTGATCGCTATCAGAATCGCAATGAGGAGAATGGAGATTGAGGAATCAACGACGTATATTTGTTTTGGAAGAGTTGTCAACAAACCCAAAGGGGGAGATTGTTGGGCACAATTCCTCAAGGTATCATTGAAGCATTTTTGAGGTGATTGTGTTTTTTGACAAAGTGGACATCTGAGTAGTGATTGTTGACAAAGCAAAACAATGACATACAAATTTGTTGACAAATTGGATTTCATGGTGGAATGTTGAGTTCAAGAGCTGAGGTTAATGATCCATGTTTGATTCAAGAACTTCAATAAAAGGAATGGATGATCTGTCCGTGGTACAAAATAATAGATACAAGGTGGCGTCGTTTTCCAGTGTTTGCCACATTTTAGGGCCTGATAATCGGTAAATGAAGAAAAGTGTTTTTGGCAAATGGACTTGCACGCCGAGGACTTAGAGTATAGGAAACTTGCGCTCCATATGTTTTTCGAGATCAGAAGATCAAAATATGGCTACGGAAAAAGGTTCGTGCATGTTCGGGTGTTGGTCGTGCAAGTGTCTAAAATGATAGGAGACTTGCGCGCCGAAACTGGGTCGCGCAGGTGACTTGAGCGCCATCACGCAGGGTGGTCAGATTGCCTATAAATACTGGACCACCCCCCCTCATTCTCAACGGAGTTCAACACTTTGAGAAAACAGAGCTCCTGTCGCGTAGGTGTGGTGGTCGCGCAAGTGGTGAGTGTGGGTCGCGCAGGTTAATTTACATGCCAGTAGTTGAAGTTGTGCGCCAGTGTTAGAAGTTGTGCTCCGGTTGGAAGTTGCGCGCCAATATTGGTTTGGGCGTAAAAGGAAGATCGTCGCGCAATTTTGGGGTTGAGGAAGCTTGAGTCGCGCAAGTGTCTGAGGAGGACTTGCGCGCCCGTTGTGACGTGCGCGCCGATACTTGCGCGCCGAGATTGACTTGCGCGCCAAGTATGGTTTTGTTCCAGCGGTGCTTCTCGGACTGCGTGGAAGCTGGTACATTTCCCGATACCTTTGGTGCAAAGAGATATTCATCTACGGGTGAAAGTTATACCTCAACAGATCATCTACACACAGAGGAAGATTAATTCATTCATTCAAATGAAGAGATATACAGGTCTATAAACTGTGAGTGGATTCTTTCCAAGAGAAGTGAGCTTAGGAAGAGGAAGAAGGTGATCCTCTCCACCAGCAGTGAGCCAGAGAGAGAGAGAAACAGGGAGTGACCCTTGGGAAAGCAGTGAGCTGACCCTAAACTTGTAAAAGCAGTGAGCCTGGGCTTAGAAGTGATCTATCCCGAACCTTGTAATCAACAACTAGTGAATATTAGTGGAATTTGGTACGACTGGCAACTTGTTTGCATATGCTCCTTGGACGTAGCCCTTTACGGTGAACCAAGTAAAATTGTTGTGTCCTGTGCATACTTCGCTTTCTATTTACTTTGTGCAACAGGAAAAAGAGAGAAGCGAGATTTTCTCAACAGCGAAACAAGATCAGAACGAGCATTAATTTTAAGTTAGTCATACCCTGATTCACCCCCCCTCTCAGGGTATTCTGCCTTGTGGACCTAACAACATATTTAATTACATAAAATTAAATTTGAAAACATTAAATTGTATATGGGAATTATCCAAATAATCCTAACTCCTTCAGTTTATTTACAATGTTTTTTCAGCGACATATCAAACCATAATTGATTATTTCAAGATAATTACCTACACTTTAAAAGAATCAGTTACTTTATCATTCATAAAAATTTTTTATATAAAGTTATCACAAGAATTAACACATTCATTTATCATGAGAACTATCCCTATATTAGTTATAAATAGTGTGTTTTTCATGTAATAGATATCTCTTGAAACATAATTCTACAAATAGAATTATTGATCATCTTTTACATCATCAATGGAAACCAAATAATTTAAACATTACTAAAAAATTGCATGGTAAGCTTCTTAGGTTCGATTAATGGAATCTCACTCCATGACATCTTACATAAACTTTTTACAACATAATTGATAATATTATTATCAAATATGATAATTGAAAAAAACACAACATTAATCCATGGGGGAAATTTATGAAAATAAGAAAAATATCTACATAAATTATTCTCTTGAATTTTGGACAATATCTTAATTATTTCATTATACTGGATCCCCCATTAATAACAAAAAATATAGAAAAAACAAGAAGATCACCAGAAATATCAAATATTATATTTCATTAATAAATGAAATATTCAAGATGGTATAATACTAAACAATATAAATTATTCCTCCCTTTAAAGAAAAAGATTCCTATATTTTCCAGCAGGATGCAATAGATCTTAAGTATTGGCCTTAACATCAAATATTTACTATTATTGTTATCACATACAATTTTGAATCTCCATTTCAAACTCATATAATATTCTTTATTTATGAATTAATAAATAAAATTTAAAACGAGAATTTATAAAAAAACAAACCATCAATATATTTCAAAAATATTATTCATGGAGAATTTTTTAGGATTGTTCCTTATGATCTTATCCTTCTTGACCGATCATGTAGAATTTATTTTAATATCCTCAACTAAAATTATATAAATTACCATATTATAAATTAATTTCTTCTAAATAATCTTCAAGAAAATGAACCAGTTTTGATCATCATAAATGACTTTGAAATATTTTTAGTTGAAATAACACCAAAAACATGGTAATCTAAATCATTCATCCCATTAGCTAAATGTTAGTCATGGACCAAACACTTAAATAATGATATTTTAAACCCTGTAGAACACATTAACATAATATGATTTGAATCATCTTAAATTTCACATCGTTTTAATAGGTGATAATAAAATATCAAATGAAGTTATTATTTAACCTTTATATATAATCTAGTGTTAATCTTGTAGTTTTTCAAATTGGGAGTTTGTATATTGTTCAAACCATACATATTGCCTATAGAAAAAACTTATGTATTTACTTTTTTATATAGGGATACTTCAATACAATCTAAAACCCATTAAGTATATAGTTGATGTTTGGAGACACCATTATATATCACTCTGACTCACGTACATTATCAAATATCTCTATATCAATTGTTTATGTGGACATTTTGTAGCATAAATATGGAATTTTAAATTTTTAGCATTCATGTTTATTTAAAAACTTATGTATTATTCAATGTTTCAGAGTCAACCTTACAAATTTAATATATATTCAATCCCACCATTACATATATAGTACTATTTCAAAATTATTGAAAAATATAAAAATATGAATTTCAATAGAACTATTCTACAACCACATAAAATTAACTTAAAATAGATTTACCTATCCCAAATCTGACAAAAATTATGAAAACCTTAAAAAATTATCAATAAAATTAAATTAATATCACATATAGTTGATGAAATATAACATAACTCTAAAATATATGTGTATTGTTAAATATTCCCCTATTGATATATTTTAATCCCCAAAAAATCACATTTGAATTCATAAATGTTTCGAATTTATGAATGGGAAATCTATTAAAACCTCCTTATTATATAAAGTAATTTATTTTAGATAATTACATCTCTTTGTGACAATAAAATTATGCAAAATAGATTTTTATGTTCTCTTCCAAAAATAAATCACTAAATTATCCCATCCTCTAAAACACGATCATTGGATTCAGAATATAAATTCAAAATAGTTATTTACCATTCTATAACATTGAGAATATAATCCATATTAATATGAGGTAATTTTGAAATCCATATGTTGGAGGAAATAGTAGGACATGAATGTTATTCCTCAAGTCATTAATTATTTCCTTGGGCATGGAATTGGTGAAGATAACACTAATTAGATCCCTTGTGAGAATGAATTCTCCCCACACATATTCATTTAAAAATTTTTTTTTTATAAAATGATATTTTATATCAACATTTTAGATCCAGAGTGTTACAAATGATTCATGGAAATATCAATTAGACTTTGATTATCATATCAAATTTTAAATGGCTTCTCATTTTTCTGATTCTAGTTTTCCATTTATTCTTTTTTCTATTTTATCTATATACAAGAAGTAGTATTAGACAATAATTAAACCTCAATAGTGAATAAAGACACAAATTATTTCTTATTATAGTGAGAACTAACACATATTTCTCTTGAAAATAATATTCCTACTGATGTTTATATCTTATCGTGAAATTGTTTATCCTATTTAATATCACTATAAGAAATTTAATCTAATAGATAACCTTATATTTACATCATACAACTATTTAGAATCCCATTTATCAATTTTTTAACTCTCTTAAAAGTCATCAAGTATGGTACTTTTGGTTTACTTTGATACCATGAACATAATGCCATCCCATAGAAAATGTTTGGTCTATATATAGCAAGATAATGAAAAATAATAATAAGTTTTCTCATTTCATTCAGATTCATATTTTTCCTCCAACATATTTTTTATCTTCACCAATAAATTTATAGTTGTGGGCACATCTTTTGGGTAATCCTTACCAAAGTTATTCATAAATATCATTGAATATTTTTCATTAGATAGAAAAATGAAATCTTATTAATAAAAATATTCTATAGTAGAAAGAAATTAACTTATAGAAAAATATATTTTACAAGTATATTTTTAATTTATATTTTAAACTCTTTATAAGAATACTTATTTTTTATGTCAAAAAAATATAAAATCAATAGAAATAATGACAATAATTGTTCATATTCATAGCTCCTTTAATTAATGATTTATTTCAATATTTTATTTTATTTAATTTCATTTATCTTAGTTATATATACATTTTTGTGTACTAGGATAATGGTTACAAATTTATAATATATTAATATTTCATCATCCTTAAAAAAAAATTTCCATCACTATAAAAAATAAAAAAATCCGGTTTTATAATATATAATAATTATTGAATCAGACAACTCGAAAATAGAAAATATGAAATCCATTTAATTTTTTTTCATTCTGATATATAACAAAAATGAATATCTAGATAGCCTCATGTGTTTCAATAGTTGAAAATATCTCATAAAAACAATCAACTTAAACTTGGGATTATCCTTGGGAAAATAGTCTAGATATTTTTCATAGAACATTAACTTTTCAGGGATCTTGTTTCTAAATATCAACTTGGTTCAAATGTCATTCTTCAATTTTGGCCATGAAACATGATCCCATGTGTAATAACTTTAAATATGATTTTTATCCCATTTAATTTCATATATATATTACTTGTGTGAAAAATATATAAAAACTAACAATTGATCATCTAGAGAAGTATCTTTTGTTCGGTTGTCATGTATCACTAATGTTTTAGTAAAAACATGTTTATTTAGATATGAAATTTTATTTTAATCCCCAAAATTTTTCTCATTATTTTTTTCTTCAATTTATTTTCTCAAATAAACATTTATCATTATTATTCTAACTGAAGTCAAAATCAACATGGTTTAGTTCACTTCCTCTTTCTTCTTGACTCACTTTCCCAGAAATGTTTAAAGTATCCACATCTATATTTTCAATTTATACTTTATTTAATATAGATAAAGTGAATTTATTTACAATAATATTCAAATCATAAAAATCGAACAATCTATATATGTTATTATACTATTAATTATAGAATTTTTGGTTACATAAATAGTCTATGAAGACTCTTTTATCAACATTCTCTTAATCTTTTATAAGGTTTATTTAAATGATCATTATAGAAACAAACTATAAAATACATTGATGTAATTTATGATATAATTTGTCTTTTACCAAATTTAATAAACTATAATTTTAATAGTAGGAAAATTTAAAAACATATTATTAATGTGCACAACAATACTCACAACTTCTACAAAATAAAATTTTGAAATGTTTTATTTTCCAAGAATGGATATTCCCTTCTCAACCATGATTTTTTTATTCCTATATAAAAATCAATATTATAAATCTATATATAGATTTTTATATCAATTATTTTTCCAATTCAAAGAAATATATGATTTAGATTAATTTCTTGTGAAAACTCATCAATTATCATTTCATAGATTCATTCTGAAAATTACCAAGTCTTTCTAAACATATCATCTCAATAATTTTAAAAATATTCATGATATTGGATTTTTGGTTCATAAAAATCATATTATAAATTATTATTAATAATTTAACGAATGTGATGAATTAATAATAATCTCTTGAGGAGTAATTACACAATAACCTATATAACCCATTTTGAATCAATTAATGTAGATTGGTGGAAAAAATTTCAATATTTTTGTGATTTACTTGTGTCATTATAAATTTTTACATGTTAAATTAAAATCAAACCTTTATATACTTATTGAGATAAAATCTATTACCACATATTTCTCTATGATATTTGTGTAATTCCATTAAAAAAGTTGCATAAATCTATTGTGACCATGTTTTTTTCAACATTAGAGCTGATGTAATACGAATAATATAAATTAAAAATCTAAAATATATTACCACTTGTTCATTATCCATTTATAAAAGTTTTTCATCCTATAATATGTTAATTATTCAGGCATTATTACCAAAAATTACATAATTTCCATTATCAGAAACTTAGACAACACCCAATAAATTGTTTCTGAGTCGATTAACAAATGTAACATCTGTGGAGTTCAGTTTTTGAGAATTAATCTCAACTATACCAATACATATAATATTAAAACATATATAATTTTTAACAATTATTTCACTTATATCATGTTCTTTAATGTTCTTTTAATTTTTTTTATCACCTATAAAATGAGATGAAAACCAGTTTTAAGTACTCAGGATTAGATTTTCCTTTATTTTTTAAGGGCATCGTCAACTTTTGATTTGTATCTCTTCACTAAAATTTATTATCTATATTAGTTTAAAGTGTTTAACCTAGATGTTTCATCATACATTCATTCGTATAATGACCATATTTGTGACATCTTTTTTAGATTCAATCTATGAAATAAAATATATTTTGTGTAGGAAATTAATATATATTTTTATTCAAATTAATTTTATTAAATATTCATCATTTTTATTTGATTGATCCCTCTTATTGTAATATCTTTATCTAAGGAAATTTGGTTCTTTATGAAAGTCATAATTTGAAATTCTCAACGACACACATATTTTATATTAAAAAAAAGCATCCATATGAATGATAATTTTGTCTATGAAAATATTCGTGCTATATAGGTGTATTCTAATGTAAATTTTATATTTTACATTGAAAATTATCTCTTCTATATTTCCATGAAATTTCTTAATGATTGAGGTGATATTTTAATGTTCCTTCTCAAAATTGTTTCTCTATATTTTACATTATATGTTGAAGCATTACCTAAATTTGGTTAATCATTTTTATGATTCATATGTGTAGATTTTAACTATTTTTTGGAGTAAATAGTCTCATAAATCTATGATGACTTATCATTCACATCAATAAATTTTTTTAATTTAATATTAAATTGTTTTTAGGATATTTTTATCTTCAACACATCTTGATTTTCTATTATTTAATTCTAATTTTTTATATTAAATTTTTCTTCAAAATATTTTAGGTGATTTACTGTTATATAATTTTAGATGTGACTTTATTAATTTATTTATTTTAATCAATCTTATTTTTAAGCTCTCTATATTCACATTTTATAATTTTTTAATAAATAATATAGTTTTCATAATCTCGGTGTTTTTCTCAATATAATCTTAATGTTAACCTTTCAAAAAATGAATTATGTAGCTCTCTTTATCCTCCTCATCACTTCTTGGAATGTATTAATTCTCATTAAATTTATAGATAAGGTTTTTTCTGGTAAAATCATTTATCACTCAATAATTTGTGAAGAGTATAAATTATACCATTCTTTTCTTAATAAATTTCTTCTTATACTTCTAAAGAGATTATTGATAGAGATAATATTTCCAATATTTTTAATGACTATTTAAATTATTTAAACCTCACAAATTTAACAATTTGATATTATTTGTATCAATTTTGGATTTAGAGTATATTTTGGGATAAAAAGTTTAAATTGCATAATTCTGGATTTTTAACAGATTTTTATCACAGGGGTATTTTTGTCATTTATCATAAAATACATTTCCAAATTTTGTGATTCTAATTTTTTTGGAATCCTTATTGTATTTAAATAATCTTTGTCTTCAGGCCCTGGAAATGATTCATGCATCTTGATGCCCAGAAAAAGAAATGAAGTTGACAATTTTTCCGGGTGGACTGCGTGGAACCTACATTGGTAATTGAAACAAATTTCAGTCTAAACACCTCCAAATGATGAGATTCAAACTATATATTAAAAAGGACTCCTAGAAGCGTCTCCAAAATTAATTTGAAGTCGTTTTAAATCTTTTATGATGGCCGTTCAGGGATATAGTGTTGAAGGAAGCATCCAGGAAGCTTCATCCAGAGAAAGCTATTTTAAATAGAAAAATCATAACTCCTTCAATACGCGCCCAATTAATATGAAATTTTGAGGGTAGATGGAAAAAACACTTATGAACAATATTTATGAAGAGGTCCACGCGTGAATCTGCCAATTAATGGGCCTAAAACGCGACAATGTCTTGATGATGAAATCTGCCTATAAAAGGAGACGAGCTCCTACCTCTAAAAAACCTTCCATTCTTCACCACACCATCTGTCACAATGGGAGTTGGATTGAGAGAGGGAAGGGGAAGGTGTAGATTCTGATACTTTAGAATATGACATCATTTGATGATTTAATAGAGTTGATTAAGGCTTCTCAAGTGATGTAAGGCTAAGCGTAAAGTGGTTACGGACGACGACACCCGACGGAAACTCTCTTCTGAGTTTGGATTTTAATGTGTTATCTCCTTTTTAATTTCTCTTGAACCGATATTTTTTAATTGATCTGGTTGTTTTATTTCATAAATATATTTTCAACACATTTTATTTGATTTTTTTCCCATCTATAAACTAGAACAATTGACTTCGCTATTTAAAATTCCATGGTGAGGTTCTTCCATTGAGCATAACGAATTCAATTAGGTTCAATTACTTGGAGGTATTTAAGTAATTGAATCACTTCTATAGGTGGGACCACAATCATATTCAAGTCTTAAATATGATGTATTTTCAAATTTTAGGGTAAACTTGGGGGTCCTTGGGGGTACATTATGGAATTCAAAATAAGAGTTATTTTTTATATACAAGGAAGAGGGGAGTGTCTGAGAGGGTGAAGCTTGTCTGCGACCGCTGTTTTTTTATTCTTGATTTCAAACACAAATTATATTTACGTTAAAATTATTTCAGTTTAGTATTTAATTAAAATTTTATTTTCAAATTTTTAATCAAATCCCCATTTTCATTTCTTCAAAAACAAAAAAAATAACAAAAGTGATAGTTTTATAACTCGAAGTGGAACCTCCTCGAGAGACAACCCTATGGTCACCACTGTGCTACATTAAAAGGAAAAATATTGATTGAGGGTTTTACAACATGAAAAATGCTCACATCAACTGGCACTGTTGCCGGGGAGGTTGCTAGAGTTCATTTTATTTTATTTATTTTTTCTTGCCTGACCCGAACATCTGAACCAAACTTGTTACCTTTAGATACTGAAATTGATAGAACTTTTCACACTAGGGTTAGAGGTACTAATCCCCAAGTTTCAAGTTGTGAATCTTCCACCAATACACCTAGGAGGGAATTAGTTAAATATGAAATCCAAATGGATGAAAATAGAACATTGAATGAACTGGCTTCGTCCTATGACAAAAATCACGAGAATCCTGTAGAGTACCTTGATTCCCCTGCTAGATTTAAAATCATGTCCGATTTCATCCACCGGCTTCCCAAATTTAATGGGTTTCTTGGTGAAGACCCACACAAACACCTCCAAGAATTCAAATACTTGTGTGTCAACAAGAAACCTCATGGATTCGATGCTGATCAAATGAAGTTGAGGTCATTTCCTTTTTCTCTAGATGGAGTTGCTAAGGAATGGTTTTTTATTCTCACTCAACCTTGATTAGAAATTGGAATGAACTAAAAAATATTTTCCTTGAAAAAAATTTCCCTGTGTCTAGAACTGCCTCCATTCGAAAGGAGATTTGTAGAATTAGGAAGACACAAGAAGAAACACTTCACGAATATTGGGAAAGGTTTAAATGTCTTTGTTTTAGTTTCCCCCATCATCAAATCAGTGACCAAATTCTCATTCAATACTTTTATGAAGGATTGTGTCTCACTGATAGAAGTATGATCGATGCTACTGCAGGAGGAGCTTTAGTTGATAGGACACGAGCTGCTGCAAGGATTTTAATTGCAAACATGGCCCAGAATGCCCAACAATTTGGAACTAGAGGCCTTCTTCACGTCAAAGCTGCACAAGAATTTCCTACTACTAGTCCCAAAAACAACACAATTGCAAGTAAACTATCTGATCATACCACCATGGTATGGTCAATAATGTTGTCTAACACCCCACCATCCCAACCCAAACCTGAAGTCGCTTTCCAACTACATGTCCACTGTGGGATTTGTTCTTCGAATGAACATTTTAGTGACCAATGCCCGCAAATTCAAGAGATCCTGAGAACTGCATTGCAGTTTTTCCTGGAAGACCATTTCAACCAAACCAGCAAAGACCATTTCAAAACAACCAAAATATCAATCAATGATGGAACAACAACTAAAATGAAAGATTTCATCAACCTGAACAACCAAGAGGATTCTTCCAAGGACAATCAAGTAATTATCAACCATGATAATTAAATGAGAAATCCAATGCTCATTCTGGAAGCAATTTTCACTCTATCCCTCCCACTCAAAACTCTGATAGGAACCTTGAAGAAGCAATGAGGAAACAACAAGAGGAAATGAGGGAACTAAAAGAATACAAAATACAATAAGATAAAAAAATTAATACCTTGATGACTCAAATGGGTCAACTTTCCTCTAGTATTAATTGCCTAAGAAATAAAATGAGTGGTGGTTTACCCTCACAGCCACAAGTAAATCCGAGGAATAATGGGATGGAAAATTTGAGTGCAATTGAACTTAGGAGTGGAAAAAAATTGAAAAACCCTCAGATTGAGAACATAAAGCCTGCTGTTGATACTGTTGATGAAAATCCTACCCTGGATAAAAATGTTGAAAAACCTGATGTTGATAGAAACACAATGTCAAGAGAATAAATCTTGTTAGAAGTAACAAAGAAAGATTGGAAGAGGATATATGGTCCTTATGTTCCTCCAAAACATACTCAGAATACCCCAAAAAAATTTAATCCTCCATTGCCTTATCCAAGGTGTGAACCACCACCAAAGTCAAGTACTGAAAAAGAATTGGATAAGGAGGTTTTTGAAACATTCAAGAAAGTCCAAGTCAATATTCCATTGCTCGATTTTGTGAAACAAATTCCGAGGTATGCTATGTTTCTGAAAGACATGTGTACCAACAAGAGAAATTTCAAAGGAAGTGAAAAAGTAAACTTAATAAGGAATGCCTCATCGATGATTCAACATGCCCTTCATGTCAAGTGTAAAGACCCTAGGACATTTACCATTCCCTCTACCATTGGGAAATGTGAATTCAAAGATGTGATTCTAGATCTAGGGGACTCCATCAATGTCATGACACATTCATTCTACTCCTCTCTTCAGGTTGGAGACTTGAAACCCTCTGGATTTATCAGTCAACTTGCAAACCGAAGTACCACCAAACCTGCTGGAGTTATAGAGGATGTTCTCGTTCAAGTGAGAGACATGATTTTTTCTGTTGAGTTCTTTGTTTTGGATATGGAAGATGATCGGTTCAGCAAACATGACCCCCTCATCCTAGGGAGGCCATTTCTAAAAACAGTGAAAGAGATCATCAATGTTCACAAGGGAACACATTCAATAGGATTTGGAGGAGATGTTATTCATTTCAACATTTTTCATTCAATGAAACCCCGAGTTGAGGATCATTCAACTCCCCATGTTAGCATGATTGATTGGTTTTCATATGGAATGTTACCTGATTTTTTCTACGATGAAATACCAACTAATGTGGAAAAAGAGGGATATTTGTACGATACCGAATCAGATAAAAATGAGGCTGAAATTGGAGATTGTGAAGAGTCTTGGGATGTTGAGACTGGATATCTGAGAAATGATGAAGGTGAATTTTTTGAAACCACAGAATCTGTTAGAGGTATTCTAAGAGAGGATTCCAATTTTTCACATGAAACCAGTCTTGAGATCATAGAAAGAGATCACCAAGATGAACATGGAGCTTCACTAAACAATCTAACTTCTGAAGAGTTCCCAGTTATCATTGAAACCAACCCACCTATGGTAGAATTGAAACCCCTTCCGGATAACTTCATGTATGCCTTCTTAGGTCATAATGGACAACTCCCTATAATAATCTCAAAAGATATGTCAGTAACCCAGGAAAACCAATTGTTGGAAGTTCTAAAGTACCACAAGGAAGCTATAAGATGGACTCTCTATGATCTATCGGGAATCAGCCGCTCGGTATTCAGGCACAATATTTTCCTAGAGGAGAACGCTAGATCGGTAAGACAATTTAAAAGAAGACTGAACCCAACACTTCTGGAGGTTGTGAAGAAATAAGTCACCACCATGAGGTCTGCTAGAATTATTTTACCCATATCTGATAGTCAATGGGTAAGTCCAGTCCATGTTTTTCATAAAAAAAGTGGATTTACAATCTCAAGGAATGAATTTGGTGATCTTGTCCCTATAAGGCTTCCAAATAAATGGAGAATGTGCATTGATTACAAGAAACTCAATTTGGTTACAATGAAATACCACTTCCCTTTACCATTCCTTGATCAAGTCCTTGAAAGACTAGGTGGAAAAACCCACTACTATTTTCTGGATGGATTCTTTGGATATTTTCAGATTCACATTTTACCTGAGGATCAAGAGAAAACCACTTTCACATGTCGATTTGGAAATTTTTCATACAGAGGGATGCCCTTCAATTTAAGTAATTCCCCAAGCACATTTCAAAGGTGTATGATAAGCATCTTCCTTGAATTTTTGGAATCATTCATGGATGTTTTTATGGATGACTTCACTGTGTATGGATCATCTTTTGAAAGTAGTTTGAAAAGCTTGGACCATGTCCTGAAAACATGCATTGACAGGAACCTTGTTCTAAATTATGAAAAATGCCATTTTATGGTTGCTAAAGGGATCGTTCTTGGACATGTTGTATCCCGTGATGAAATTCAAGTTGACCAATCCAATGTTGAGGTCATTTCTTCATTATTATACCCAAAAACGATGAGAGATGTGAGATCCCTCCTTCGGTATGATGGATTTTATAGGATATTCATTAAATATTTTAGTACGATTGCACTTCCATTGTCCAGATTAATCCAAAAAGATGTCCCATTTTTCTTTGATGAGAATTGCATAAATTTGTTTCATTATCTAAAACAAATATTGATAACCCCTCCCATTGTTCAACATCCTATATGGGACATTCCCATTGAAATAATGACAGATGCATCTGATTTTTCTCTTGGGGCAGTATTGAGTCAACGGATAGAAAAGAAATATCATGTGATGATCTATGCCTCCCAAAATCTTGATCAAGAACAATCAAACTGCACAACAACAGAGAAAGAACTGATGGCTATTCTCTTTGCTCTAGACAAATTTAGAAGTTATCTATTGGGCTCCAAGGTGATTGTTTTTACAGATCATTCTACAATCAGATTCTTGTTGATGAAACATGAAGAAAAACCAAGACTTCTAAGATGGATTTTACTTTTACAGGATTTTGATGTTGAAATAAAATATAAGAAAGGATGTGAGAACCTTGTTTCTGATTATTTGAGCAGGATACCATCTATTGAGAATAGAAAATTTCAGATGTGTTCCCCAATTAAGGAATCCATTCCAGATGATGATTTATTTTCTTCTCAAAGTGAAATACCATTGTTCGCTAATCTTGTAAATTATTTGGCTTCTGATGAAAACCCCCATTGGTTTTACGAAAATCAAATTGATTAACTTCAGAGCGATTCAAAGAAATTCATTTGGGATAATCCTTATTTATGGCACATTGGTAGTGATCAAATGATACGAAAATGCATTCCGAACTCTGAATTTCAATCCATCCTACATTTCTTCCACACATTAATCTATGGATGACACTTTGGACCACAGATAACAGCATGAAAAGTTCTTGATTCTGGATTGTATTGGCCCAACATTTTTAGATATGCTTTCAAATTCTGCATAATGTGTAAAAATTGTCAATTCCAAGGAATCCTTTTTAAACGGAATGAGATGCCACAAAACCCACTTTTGTTTTGTGATGTTTTTGATGTATGGGGAATGGATTTCATGGGGCCTTATCCTAATTCATTTGGATATCTCTACTTCTTTCTGGCTTTTGATTATGTGTCCAAGTGGGTAGAGGCTATCCCCACCCGAACTGATGATGCTAAAATTGTGTCCAAATTATTGAAAGGAAATTTGTTTTCAAGGTTTGGATTTCCAGAGTTTCTAATTACAGATCAAGGTACCCATTTTTTTAATAGGACTTTGGAATATCTTTTGAATAAATACAATGTTAATCATAGGGTCTCCATGCCCTATCATCCTCAAACAAACGGATTGGCTGAGTTGTCTACTAGGGAGATCAAAAAAATCCAATAAAAAACAGTGAACCCAAATAGAAAGGATTGGAGTTTGAGACTTGATGATGCTCTTTGGGTCCACAGAACTGCTTTCATAACCCCAATTGGAATGTCACCATTTAGATTGGTCAATGGAAAAGCTTGTCATCTACCAGTTGAGTTAGAACAGAAATCCTTTTGGGTTGTGAAAAAATGTAACATGAACATATATTCTGCTGGGAAAGAAAGAAAATATTGTTTGCAGGAGTTGGAGGAGATCAGAAATAATGCATACGAAAGCTCCAGGTTATAAAAAGAGACAAGCAAACCCTTTCATGATGGGAGGACTCTCAACAAAAACTTCAAGGAGGGAGACAAAATTCTGTTGTTCGATGCCAGATTGAAACTCTTCCCAGGTAAATTTAGTTCCAAATGGTCTGGCCCATTCATTGTTACTCATGTTTTTCCTTTTGGTGCAATACAGATTAATGATCCAGACAAGGGTACATCATCCACTGTCAATGGGCATAGGCTAAAGCTATTTCGAGAAGATTTTCAAGATCCTCCAGGGGAGGAGATTCAACTTCATGATGCAGAATATAATTGATGCCAGGTTGTGTCTTTCCTTATCATTTATTTTTGCTTCGTCTTTAATTTCCCGAATTTCATGCTAAAAAACTACTTAATGAGGAAATTTCATAGAATAAGTGTGGGGGATACAATGCTGGGTAGAATAGATTTTTACAAACTTTTTTTTGAAATTTTTTGTTTTCAAAATTTCTTTACATTTTTTTTTCTTTTTTAATGTTTCTTTTTCAAAAAAAAAGGGGTTTTGTAATATCTTGAATTTCATTTGAAACTCATACCAAGGAGTGAACAAACTGATCCTTTGAAACTGAACATAAATGAATGCTGAAAATGACATTGTTTCAAGTTCAAAAATTTTGAAAATTCTTGAAATGACCAATGATTTTTAAATCTCATGGCACATATCATTGACATTATGATTCAAATTCTCCTTCCTATGAGGCCTCTGGACCCATTTTTACATCTTCTTTACATTCACCTCTTTCTTGAGAGAACCAATTAATGTTTGTTTAAACCATAACATGATTTATTTCTATCAAAACATGAGGGATGAGATACTTGTGATTAAAATGATTGAGGCATTTTTTGGATATTGGAGCCCCCTTTTCATGATTATCCTTTTTATTTAGGCCTTCCTTGAACATTTGATCCTTCTTGAGCCCTTAGTAGCCATGTATATCCTGTTAGATTAGCCACATTACAAGCCAAATTTCCCTTTCCAACCTACTCTGGAAGTATAAATGCATGATCTAGATGAACTTAAGTGTGTGGGGGGGGGAGATGAATCATGATGTGCTACCTCCTTTGGTGTTGCATTGGGAGGACATTCAAACACTGAAGACACAATTGTTATGCTGGTATATATTTTCCCTAGAGTTGTGCATATCTGGATCTCTCAAATGAAATGGAGTTGCGCCTATCTGGAGCTCTCAAATGAAATGGAGTTGTGCTTGTCTGGAGCTCGTAATGGAAATAAGTTGTTCCCAATCTAGAGCTTTCAAAAAAAAAGTCATATTTGATACTGAAATATTGATGTAATGGGGTTGAAAATATATGGTCAGAGCTGATTATTTTAGATGAATATGGAGGAGACCATACTTGAGTAAAAATTAGAATCATGTATTTCTGCTTCATAAAGAGCCAAACCCTCCTTATTCAGCCACAGAATTTTTCACATTTGAAACCTACCAACCCAAAGCCACAAGAAAAACCCCGTAAAGTCCTCATGATAATCACATTTTCTTGGTTCACATCAGGTGGAGATGTAGAAATTTATCATGCCTATGGTAATTCTTGCATGATTTGGATGGGAAAAGCCTTGTTGAAAATCTATATTGTGTGCTGAGAGAAAATGAATGTGAGGTAAGTGTGTTGTGTCAATGAGAAGCAAAAATAAGTGGAAATGGATTGAATGATTTTAATTTAGAGTTTAAAATATTTGACTTTAATGAGGAATTATATGTTTTTAATTCATTGTGGTAAATTGGTAAACTCCATTGGTATGTGTTTTATTTTTCGTGATATCATGCTCACTTGTCCAGGAGTCCAAGAGCCAAGTGTGGGGCAATTGATAGAGATAATATTTCTAATATTTTTATTGTTTATTTAAATGATTTAAACCTCACAAATTTAACAATTTTTTCTTATTTGTAACAATTTTTGATTTAGAGTATGTTTTGGGATAAAAAGTTTAAATTGCATAATTTTGGATTTTTAATAGATTTTTATCACAGGGGTATTTTGGTCATTTATCACAAAATAAATTTCCTAATTTTGTGATTCGATTTTTTTGGAATCCTTATTTAATTTCCATCATCTTTGTCTTCTGTCCCAGGAATCGATTCATGCATCATGATTCCAAAAAAATCAATGAAATTGATAATTTTTTCGGGCAGACTGCTTGGAACCTACATTGGTAATTGAAATAACTTTCTTCCTAAACACCTCCAAATGATGCTATTCCACCTGGATATGAAATAGGACTCCCAGAAACGTCTCTACAATGAATTTCAAGCCGTTTGGAATTGTTTATGATGGCCGTTGAGTGATAGTGTTTTGAAGGAAGTATCTAGGAAGCTTCATCCAGAGAAAGATATTTTCAATAGAAAAATAATAACACTTTCAATACGCGTCCAATTAATATGGAATCTGGGGGGAAGATGTACAACAAATTTATCCACAATATTTATGAAGAGGTCCACACGTGAATCTGCCAATTAATGGGCCTAAAATGCGACAAAGTTTTGATGATGAAATATGTCTATAAAAGGAGAGGAGGTCCTACCTTTAAAGAACATTCCATTCTTCACCACACCATCCATCACAAAGGGAGTTGGATTGAGAGAGCGAAGGGAATGGTGAAGATTTTGATCCTTAAGAAGATGACAGAATTTTATGATTCAATATTGAAGATGAAGGCTTATCAGGTGATGCAAGGCTAAGCGGCAAGTGGTTGCGGACGGTGACACCCGACAGACACTCTCTTCCTAGTTTGGATTTTAATGTGTAATCTCTTTTTGAATTTCTCTTGAACTTATATTTTTGAATGAATTTTGTTATTTTCTTTCATAAATATTTTTTGAAGAAATTTTTTTTTATTGTTGTTCCATCTATAAAGTAGAACAATTGACATCGCTATTTAAAATTCTTTGGTGAGGTTTTTCCATTGAGCATAACGAATTCAATTAGGTTCAATTACATGGAGGTATTTAAGTAATTGAATCACTTATATAGGTGGGACCACAATCATATTGAAGTATTAAATATGATGTCTTTTCAAATATGTGTGTAAACATGGGGGTCCTTGGAGGTACATTTAGGAATTTAATATAAGATTTATTTTTCATATACAAGGAAGAGGGGAGTGTCCGATAGGGTGAAGCTTGTATGTGACTACTATTTTTTTATTCTGGATTTCAAACCCACATTATCTTTACTTTTTAAAATTATTTCAGTTTGTTATTTAATTAAAATTTTATTTTCAAATTGTTAATCAAATCCCCATTTTCATTTCATCAAAAACAAAAAAAATAACAAAAGTGACATTTTTACAACTCAAACTGCAACCTCCTCGAGAGACAACCCTGTGGTCACCACTGTGCTACATTAAAAGAGAAAATATTGATTGAGGGTTTTATGACACAACAAATGCTCACATAACTTATCGTTTCCAATAATTTCAATTTATATTTTCCATACTTTCATCAAGTAAATAATATCATCTTTCTCACCATTATCATTAATTATGTTTTAAAAACATATTTTCCATAACTCAAGAGCCACTAAACCAGCAACTCGTGTCATGTCGCAACATAATATAAATTTTACCTCATCATATGCCTGAGTTTCCTGACCTGTAGTGAGGGTCTAAAGGTGATGAGTGGAAACTATACCCTCTATACCAGAGTAAGAAATAGTTTAAAATAAATAGAGTGGCTGAAAAATTAGAATCTCTAATGAAACCATCTTCAAAAAGTAGGTAAAAAACATAACCAATAGTAAATATTACATGTAATACTACAGTTCCAAATGTAAAAAACCAAAATAAATAGAAAAACAAGAATACCCAAAATAGTCTTAACTCCAAGCCTGAAACCCCATCCACATAACTCTCAAGCACTATTCAACTCCCCATCACATGGCCTTCTCCATTTTCTTGTCTAAAAATCATAAAACTTACATGGGATCCCAATGTCAGTATGAGTAAGGTGTGAAGAAAACTTATTAGGCCACCATCAACAGTGTATAAAAAATATTTATACTAAATATATAGTAAAGAAAGTATTAATTAAATGAAAAGAATATTAAAGATGGTATAAGGGCCAATACATATCAATATTTACTAGTAAATGACAATCCATGGCTCCAAATTCCTTATTTTCATCATGTTCAATACATAGTTCATCATAATAATTTAACCCATGGGTTGGAATTTACATCATTCACCCAAATATTCATGGATTTCATCATTCATCATAGGTTCATAATTAATGTAACTATCTCACTAGGGATAACACATCAGAACAAATAGAATAACCTCACCTCAAATCATCAATACACGTGGTATGAAAATACTAGGGTAATAGGTTTATGTTCTCTTAAAAATCCTATGTATTGTGAGTGGTGTTTATATAATCAACCTTACTCAAATTGTGGAAGTAGCCTTAGTCATTTATCCCACATGAAAACCCTCATCCACATTTGTATTCATCCATTCACCACATAGAAACCATATCGCAACCAACAAAACCAAAAAATAAAGCCACCATAATCTATAATAATCAATAGGGGAATTAATATTATTCCATCACCCATTAACCCATTTTCAATTACATTACACATCCCATTTATCCCAATTTCCATTCTCATGCCTAGATCAATAATGGTATTCAATATTTCCCTTATATCAACCCATTTTACATATTCATTAATTTCATTATGAATCCCATTTAATATATATCTCACTCCACATTTGATTCCAACTTTAACATATTCACCATTTCATATGCAATAACTCTCTTAGGCATTCCAAACATAATTCGCAAGTCACATGTCATGATCGAAATTAACTAAATTAACCAATTTCTATACCAATCCAAATAACCCCTTATTCCATTATCAAGTATTGGTACACTAACAATATTCTATATATAAATCAATTAAAAATATCTTAATGTTTATCAAGGGATCTATATTTTCCAACATCGACATAGCATGTACATTACCAGTTTATACATCCAAGAAAGTCTGCATACTCCATGGGTGGACCTAAATTGAATAAATCATCCTTGAAGCATTCCATGGGAACCATGAGGGATTCTTTTCACCGTCTAGAAACCCATTTTTCCAAATCTGACCAATGGAATCAAAATCAAAATAAGAGGTAACTAATAAAAAAACTAAACATTCAAAAATCGATAACGAAACTATGGGACATAACATGAAGACCTCCTACCGTGAATCCATTGGTTAATGCACTCCTAAATATGGTCTTCGATCTGAATTCAAATACCTATTTAATCCTCAACTGAGATTTTACATAAAATTATGGGTTTTGAGATTCAGAAGAATATATCCCAAGATATAAACCATAATCTAAAAAATACAAGAAATGGGGATTTGGTACATACCCAAAACTTCAATCTGTAACTGAAGATAGTCCAAAAGATTGAGAAATGAGGGATATTGATCCTTGGTACCCATTGAGGTTTCATAATCATAAATAAGTTTCAAGATAGAAAATGATGGGGGAAAATAGTTTGAATTCAAAAAATCCCATAATAGAATTTTTCCCCATTTTCCATATTTTCTCAAAAACACTTAAGCAAAAGGAAAAAGAAGAAGCTCGTACCTAAAAATATGAACCTGCCTCATACAAACATCTCCCCTTATAGAAATTCTTCCCTGAATTTCCCTTCCAAGGGTGGCGAAGATAAAACTCAGAACAGCTCTGGCCACTGAGCACGTACGTCGGCCTCCAACTCCTAGGTCTCGTCATGCACTCTCCCATGCTGCCATAACACCCGTATAGGAGGAACTAACCAAACTCGGAGAACCTTCATTCTCCATTCAACGATATGTATCGGATGCTCCTCAAAGGATGCATCATGCTGAAGCTCATCCTCCTCTGGCTGAAAGACGTGAGACGAGTTTGAATGATAGCGACGCAACTGAGACACGTAAAAGATGTCGTGCATGGCTCAGTATCGCTGCGGTAAATGCAACCGATAGGCAACCAGACCAACTCCCTCCAGAATCTAGAATGTCCCCACATACCTCAGTGAAAGCTTACCCTGTCTCCTGATCTGCATGTGTCCCAGCCTCGGTGAAACACATAGAAAAACATTATCCCCAACCACGAACTCCAAGGGTTGTCTCCAGCGATCAGCATAAGACTTCTGACAAGACTGTGCAGTAGCCATCCTCTTCTGAATCAACTGGACCTGCTTAGTCATCTCATGCATGAGCTGTGGCCCCAGTAAAGTTTTTTCACTTGCCTCTATCCAGCACAATGGTGATCAGCACGCTCTACCATATAAAGCCTCATATGGTGCTATCTCAATAGTCTCCTAGAAGCTATTGTTATAGGCGAACTGGACTAAGGGTATATGCTTCTCCCAAGATCCCCAAGGTCCAGGACGCATGCACACAGCATGTCCTCTAGTACATGTATCGTATGCTCTGACTGGCCATCTGTCTGAGGGTGTTAAGCTGTGATTAAAAGCACCTGTGTACCTAGTTCCCTCTAAAAACTCTTCTAGAAATGAGACGTGAAACGGACGTCCCTATCCAAAATGATAGAACTATTGACCCCATGAAGATGTATGATCTCTGGGATATACAGCCTTCCGAGATCGTCAACACTGAAGGTCTCCTTGATCGGAAAAAAGTGAGCTACCTTCGTGAGTCTGTCCACAACAACCCACACGGCATCATTTCCACGAGGTGACCTCGGCAACCCAGTCACGAAATCCATCGTGACATCATCCCATTTCCACTACAGAATGGATAACTGCTATAAAAGTTTTTCTGGTCTCTGATGCTCCACCTTCACCTACTGATAGGCGGAACACATCGTAACAAAACCAGCTATCTCTCTCTTTATACATGGCCACCAGTACTGACGCCTCAAGTCACAGTACATCTTGGTAACCCCGGGATGAACTGCCCAAGCTGAAACATGAAACTCTCACATCATCTCCTCGCGTGTATCCCATGGAACCCATACTCATCCATGGAAACACAAAACCACATCATCGCCTATCGTCCAACCAGGAGGAGGGTCCTCACTTCCTACTAACTCCCATAGAACTCGGCCTTATGAATCTGATAGTTGTCTCATCCTCACTCTATCCAGGAGGGCGCATGTCATAGCCAACGAGGAAGATAAGTCTTACCCTAACTATCATGCACTTCCAAATGAATCTTAGAGAACAAGGCCATGAGCTTCCATTCACCACTGGCCTCATGCACTGCCTGTATCTGAGTCTTCATAATCAGTGAATCAGCTGCTGCATTACATTTACCAAGTGTATAAGAAAGCTTAAAATCGAAGGACTGTAGGTATTCAACCCACATCCTCTACCTCAGATTCAATCCACGCTGAGTAAATATATACTTGTGGATTTTGTGGTCAGTGAAAACCAAAAAATTCTCCCCCAAAAGATAATGTCTCCAACATCGCAACCCATGTACAACTGCAGCTAACTCAATATCCTGCATCAAGTAATTCCTCTCATGCAGCCTCAACTACTGAGACCCGTACACCACAACTCGGTCTCCCTGCATCAATACTGCTCCCAACCCAATACCTGATGCATCACAGTAAACTGTATATCTCTTCCCATGCTCTGGGAGTATCAGGATCGGTGCTGATGTCAACCTTCCTTCCAGGTCCTGAAAGGCTGCCTCACAAGCTTCTGACCAAACGAACATCACACCCTTCTTAGTCAAGCCCGTTAACGGTGCTGCTAAGCAGGAGAAGTCCTGTATAAAATTCTTGTAGTTACTAGCCAGCCCTAAGAAACTCCGTATCTCAAACACGTTCTTAGGATGATCCTAGGAAAATACTACTCTCACCTTCTCTAGGTCAACTGAAACTCCTGCCTCAGAGATGATATGACCTAAGAAGTGAATCTGGTCCATCCAAAAGTGGCACTTTGAGAGTTTAACATATACCCCATGCTCCCTTAGTGTACTCAATACGATATCAAGATGAGTGGCATGGTTGTGTTGAGTGTGAGAGTACACCAAGATGTCGTCCATGAATACTAACACAAAATAATCAAGATATGGATGAAACACAAGATTCATCAGAGCCATGAAAACTGTTGGCACGTTCGTGAGTCCGAACGGCATAACCGTATACTCGTATAGACCATACCTACTCCTAAAATCCATGAGAGGTATATCAGATGGTCTCACACGCAGCTGATGATATCCCGATCTCATGTCAATCTTAGAGAACACTCATTCTCCATGAAGTTGATCAAAAGGATCATCAATCCTTGGTAAAGGATATCAGTTCTTAACCGTCAACTGGTTCAGCTTCCGATAATCCATCCAAAGTCTGAGGGTACCATCCGCCTTTTTCGCAAAAAGGACAGGCGAACCCCAAGGAGAAGTACTAGATCGGATAAAGCCTATTGCCTGCAACTCCCCTAACTACCTCTTGATCTCCTACAACTCAGGTGTAGCCATCCTATAAGGAGGAATGGACACCATTGCTACTCCTCTCACAAGATCAACGGAGAAATCCACCTCTCTCTATGAAGGAAGACCTGAAAGGTTGTCCAGGAAGACATCCCTGAAACGATCAACCACTGGAGGGAAATCCATCTGACAAGTCTCCTAGTCATCCAGATATAAGCTCGAAATCTGGGCTGTGACTCCACCTCGCCCATGATGCTCTGGTCCATCTCGACTTGGTTGAACATCCCATTCGCCCTTGTATAGAAACTATCTACCCTCTGGTGACGTGAAATGCACCCTGAAACGATAGCAGTCTACAAAGGCCCAGAAGGGATCCAACCAGTCCATCCCGAGAATGATGTCACAACTTTTCATCTCTAGGACATAGAGTTTCCAAATGATGTGACACCCACAACTTCAAGGGGGAACTCCATGCACTGATGAACATCAGCCGTTCTAGTTCCCAACGGAGTGTCTAGATTCAGGATACCGGAAGAAGTAGAAGCACAGAGCCCAAGGCTCTCCACTATGGGTACAAATATGAAGCTATGTGTAGCACCTGTATCAAACAGTACAGAAGAGAAGACAGAAGCTACTAAAATAGTACGTCTGACTGTAGAAGGTCCAGGATCCTGCTCCTGCTGGGTCTATTGCACTGCATATTCCTGCCTAGTGCCGCGACCCTACGACACAGCCTGGCTAACTTGAGCTTTCCCGCCCTGCTATCTCTGAGATCCTGGTGTCTGGCTACCACGACTACGACCACCATCTCTTCATGCACACCCTGACGTATTCCATTTCCCCGACTGTTAAGAAGCCACTGGTCCTACTCCCGCACATGGAGTTTGCTCAGAACCCCTCTCACTATCCATCGGTGGAAATGCCTTGTAAAAGAGCTGTAGATGACCCATTTTTCCGCAAGCCCGAGACTCCACTGGGTCTCGTGGACACTTCAGTATCTTATGCCCTTCTCTACCACACTGGTAGCACATAACCTGGACACCTAAAGAATTCTTCTGACTGGTACTGCTGCACTGAGAGAAGTCCATATGTCTCTTCCAGTTTCCAATAGAAATAGTAACAGTGACTGGTACTGAACCGCCCTGGCCCACACCACTAGATTCCTGTAGGTTCCTCTCCGTAATCAGCGCCTAGTTCACGATTTCATGTACAGTAGGCAACCTGAAGACATTCACTAGCGCTCAGATGTCATTCCGAAGACCATCCTCAAAACATCTGTCTCTCAGCATCTCATCAACCACCGGCACGGGTGCAAAGCGCTGATGCTCTGTAAAATGATCAGAATAGTCCATCACTGACATAGCGCCCTGCTGGAGATTCATGAAATCTCGAGCTCTATCTGCCCTCAGCGTCTCTAGGAAGAAAAATTCATAGAAGACTGCCTGAAAGTCTTCCCACGCAATGTCACTGTGATGCTCTGACTGGGTGGTAACATCCCACCACCTCTTGGAGTAATCATGTAGCATGTATGTCGCGAGCATGACCCTCCGCCCTGGAGGCATCTCAAGATGCTCAAAAATAGTCTGCATCGACCCCATCCAAGAATCCAAAGCCTATGGTCTGCCATACCCTAAAAACGTAGGCATATGCTACTAATGGAAGATATGTGTAAACTCGGCCATAGATGTGGCAGCCTGCGGTGCTCCCGGAAAGGTCTGCATGAACCACAATAAGCCTTCACGGAACTGCGCTTCTGCGCCTGTGTCCGGTATAACAGCTGGTTCCGCATCTGGCTCTACTGTGGGATCAACTGGTAGCCCATGGCCCACCATCTCTAGAGTATTCTCGTTTCTGCTCTCCTGGAAAACAACGCGCGGGCGTCTAGGCGGCATGACACTACAAGGTCAAAAGAACACCTTAGATTCAAGATTATTAAAGCTGAAACGAATAAACCAAAAAGGGAACAAGAGGAAGAAGGCATCTCAAAATTTGCTAAACAATACTACACGGCCTGTACACTGACTACACGGCGTGTATTGGAATTCCCTTCCCCATCCCGGGTCCTTCTGTATGGATTTTCCACACGGTTCCAATTTGAACATACTACACGACATGTATATAATCTACACGGCATGTATGGTGTTATTTTCCAACTACCTGTGTCACTTGTGACACGGCCGAGTACTCATCTTGAAACTAAACGGCGTGTTACACCCGCACACGACGTGTACATCACCCCGTTTCCCCAGCCACACAGCTAACTCGGCATGGTCTGTCACTGGTCAAGACTACACGGCGTGTCCCATAGGCACGCGACGTGTTCAAGGAACAGTGACATCGACCCATGTTGTTAGTTACACAGCCGAGTCCCCAGGTCACACTACACAGTGTGTTCATAATTGACACGGTGTGTTCTGTAAAGGAGTTCACCGACCCGTGTTGTTAGTTACACGGCTGGACTCTGAGTCAACAATACACAGCATGTATATCTGGTAAACAACGTGTTTTTCCCAAGCACTTCCCCACCCCATAACGCCGCCCACATGGTTTGTGACACAGGAAGAGACTACAGGGTGTGTACTCATAGTACACAACGTGTACTAAAAAAGTTCATTTTTTCATCCCGAACAGAAGGCCATACACGGCTTGTGTAATAATACTACATAGCGTGTATACGGTGTTTCTGGACAGTATGCCTCATAAACATCCCCGGAACCCAGAAAATACTGAAAAACAACACCTAAGTGTCAAATTCCGATCTGTGAGGGCTCATAATCCACACGAATCAAAGTTTGACATCTTATCTGTGTTATAACTTATAAACAGTTAATGATCCACCAAATTCCGGTCAATGGGGGCCCATACTCCCCATAAACCAATGTTTGGAATCCATTCTATAAACAGCTCACACAAAAATTACCCTATCAAATAACAGGTAATTATCAAGCAGCTATCACAACAGCATGCTTTTCTAACACATCAACTATCACAACAACATGAAATTTCTAATGCACCTACATGGCATGGAAAAAATGCGTGGAATGTGATTCTAGCATGTTCCTAAATGATGCTTGATATGGCATACCCTCATCTCATCGGGTTGAAACTAAATAAAACTCATAGATAAATTATAACAGCACAATCCAAGTGATTCACCCAACGGTGAAATCATATCAATTGTAAAATATGCAAAATCAGAAATTGCAATTTACGAGGTAGACTGGTTTTTTCCCTGTACACGGGTTAGCTACACCCGGGCACAACTTATTACCAACTACATTTTCGTCCTATCCCTAACTACGACTCCAAATAGTATGTCAAAGAAAAGAAACCTCCTATGATACCACTTTGTAACGTCCCAGTTCCGGGTGCCACTCAACAGGTGCCCCGAACCCGGTTCGCCACATGACCTCAAGGGCATTTCCCAAAATGCCAGAGGCTGCTGACTAGCAGCGAGGGCCCCGGTCTAATAGTGGGGAAACTATGCCCTCATTTGTCAAAGTGTAGCGCAGTGGAATACAAAATAAAACATAAATCAAACAGCATAAGCAGTAAACCATACACAACTGAAATATACAACAACAGTGGATATAACCAGCAGTATATAAATGATGATGCTACATGTCTCATGTTCTAAGAAAACAGCCAGAACATGTTATACATCTATACAGTACAACAAAATCAGAGTACATCAAAATAAGAAAAACAGCTGGCAGCAGCATCACAAGCCTAGGCTCGGTCCCATGCCCTCTTACTCCTCATAAACTGTCATGTACTTATATAGGGACTCTTTCCCCTATTAACACCTGTAGAAACATAATCTGGTTGGGCCGAAAAGCATGACCCAAATAGGGTGTGAGAAATAAATTCCCATTAGGCACCCACCAAAGGACCGTTCCTAACTATGTGTAAGTATGCAATGACAATGTGCAGTAGAAAAATTCAATCAAGTAAGTAGTACTCACAAGTAACCAGCTTAACTGTTAAATTTCCATTTTAATATTCATTTTGATCATTTAATTTTAACCTATCACCATAGTGAATATTCTAAATAACCAGCTAATGTCCTCAGACATGTAAAATCCATCCCATAGGTAAAGAGTATCCAACACAAGAATCTGCCCTTAGGAATAACATATTTTTTCCTCAGGCATAGGCAATGTTGCCCTCAGGCACATAATCAGCTGCCCATAGGCACAGAAGAAGGTGCCCTCATTCCAAAATGACTACTGCAATCAGGATAAATAGTGTAGTTCCCACAGGCTAATCACAACCACGCTCTCAGGCTAAATAGGTATTCGGGCCATTCCCAACATGTAAACAAGCAGTAAACAGGCAATTCCTCTCAAGTAAATTCTACAATTACTACTTTAAAGGCATACCCTTGGGTATCCTGGCCAAACTGCTAAACAATGGAACCAACCCTCGGGGTGGTTCTGGATCCAGGAAACGATCCCAAATAGAATTTAAATATCGTAATTAAAATACCTAATCAATTATAGGTGTTTAATATAGAAATGACCTCAGCCACACGACACCCCAACATGGTTTCATGGCACAAAATGCACAAAACACACAGTAGTTGGAATACTAAACACCAAGCCACCTACCTTAAACGCCAACGAGCGTTATACCCGAACAACGACTCCAGAAACACCCAAGAACGGCGTAGATCTGATGAAGAACAAAAACTATTAAAACATAAATAACTCTTTTTATGATAAGAATTGGTAAGTACCAGGCAAGGAGGTGGAAGACCTTACCCGTGCGGTTCCAACGGAATCGTTTGAGGCCGAATCGGATTCCAGACGAACACCTAGTGGATCTTCAAAGGTCCGATCTCCTCCTTTGGATCCAAATCGGCTCAAGTGTATCCTCTTCCAAATGATGAATCTACTGCCTATTTTAAGCAAAAAAAAGTACACGGCGTGTAATTTTGAGTACAAGGGGTGTACTTCATTCATTTAACTATTCATTTGGCAGCACCGCCACACTGTTCATCCGTCGACATGAGTACACAGCAAGTACTCCCAAGTACATGGCATGTACTGTCACCCAGATGACGTCGACTCATCGCCTTACTATTTAAGCTTGCTGAATGACTACATGGCGTGTAAGTACCACTACACGGCATGTAGTCGGTTCCTACACCCCTCGTCGCCGACATGGCTACACGCCCCATGTACTCATCCCAACACGGCCAAAAGTACACGGTGTGTGGAAAGGTACACGGCATGTGGAAAAGTACATGGCTTGTAGTTCCAAAATTTAGGATTTTCGCCATCTTCCATATTTTCCCAAAAACATTTAAGGAAAAGGAAAAAAGAAGAAGACGATACCTCAAAAATAAGAACGGGGTTCTTACATGTAGAGTTGGTTTGGTGGTGCACCACTAGGCTCTACCCCTACAATTTCACCATGTACAAGATTTCATTCACGGGTCATAGGTAAGGAGTTAAGTGCACGACCCATTATATTTCATCCTTTTGGAAGAGCTAGACATCCTGGAAGGAGTGACATTTGATGATTAGCCGATAGAGATCAAGGAATGACATGAGGGGATCCTTCATGGGTGAGTGATTTCCTTGGTGCATGTCTTGTGAAAACACATGAATCTCTTGGAGAACACATTGGAGATGGAGGATCACAATATTAAACAGTACCCACATGTTTGTGAGTAGTCGTGTTTTTGGATTTTTTTGGATGTGAATCGCTATGTATGGGAGAACTAATGTCTTGGATTATCTGTGTGTTTTTTTAAACATTATATGGAATTATTTCATGAACAAGAACTGAGAAAACATGTGATTCCAAGTCCCAGTGTGCCAAAAATAATTGTTTGAAAAATATTAAACATTAAATAGCACTTGTGATCGTTTATCATCAAAAAGTGGAATAACTTTTAAATGGGTTCCTAGATTAGAAATTTGAGGGCACTGTTGCTTTTAAAGTTTTTGTAATTATTGAGAAGAAAAATATTTTAATAATTTTTTTTTACTTGCCACAATGACCCTAAATTTAATTTTAATTCAAAGAAGGGATCTAGGTTTATTCTCATATCAAGGGAATCCTTTAGATGCATAGGAGAGAGAAAGTTGGAGGATTATCTCAGTAAAGAATGACAACGAGATTGAACACCAGAAATTGACAAATGTTGTTTTGACGGATCTCACCAATGGTAGCGAAACAATGATCAATCATCTTCAGAAAAAAATCAAAACCCAATTTAGGGCATTGTGATTTTTATTTCATTATTTCCCTATTCAAAGAATTAGAAATTAATACAGGTCTTCCAATTAATAGTTTGAACCAGGGTTCGATCATCCTTACAGGATGGGTTATTATTATGGGTTTATTATCAGGTATTTTATTAAATATGTTTTTTATTTTCTTTATCATTATTAAAAAATAGATTGATTCTAGAATGAAAAACATTCGAGGTTCATTCCCTAGGATGTTCATTGTTATTTTATCTCCTAAAATTCTCCATGTTTTTCCTGTTTTCATGAGTTATGAATGAATGACCATTAGTACTTGATTCATGGCCCAAAAACCAAGATTGAATATCTGACCATGTGAAGAAAAAGTGGAGGTGTGATAGTGAAGGAACGATGTGATTTGTCCTAAATAGTGGTGCATGAAATCGTGTGATGGTGATTAGGGTGATGTCTCTAGTTGGATTAGGTTAGCATCTTCATGGGTCTAAGCGGCTGTTCTAGGACAATGGTGCGATAGACAGTGAGCCGCCGGCAGGGCGACTGACAAAGGCAGAACTTGGTATGAAGGGGGGATGGCATGGGTGCCAGAGGTAGAAGTGTTACTACGGGTAGGAAGAGTGTAGAGGCCACACACAGATGTGGTGGGATGGAATTGTGGTATGTGGCATGACACCGTACGGGCTAGGGTAACTAGGTCATTCCAGGTGGCCCAGTGGGCCTAGCAGTCCAAGCAGCCTAGTAAGCTAGACCGGGTATGGTTGACTAGACTGGGTCGGGTTGGACTAAGTCCAGTGGGTTGGGTCAGGCCCAGAATGGCCCTATGTTGGATCATTTTATTAAAATGATTAGAACATTCAAATGGAGCATCTGTTTGATGAGTTGTCAGTGGTTTTGGGACCCTATTGATGGGATTGAACTTATGAGGTGAATGTTGGATCTTATCTTTGAAAAATTTCTAGTGACACTGGCTTTTTACAAGGGTAGTACCTGGGGTAAATTTACACAGATTATGTGAATAATTCACACTGTGAACCTTATCTTTTTTTATATGAATTAATTCCCACATCCACCATATTTTGGGAAAGTATTGTTAGGTGTCATTAATTTTATCATTTTAGTCATGGTTTTTATGTATCATTTCCTACTTATAATAGTATGATCCTATCAGCAGGACTTCCAGGATTTAGTTTTTAGAATCTCTTAAGTGGCCTAGAGAGGATCCTCTATTCCTTCCTCATTCCCTAGATAGGGTCATTGGCATTTACCGGAGCATCTTCACTGGGCATTTCTCATCAATTTGGTGAGTTAATACAGATTAAGTTGTAGGCATCACCCCATGGACCTAGATGTGATCCTCATATGATGTATCATATCTATCTTCATATCATTTATTTTTTCTCTATCTTATGATAGTTTTATATGAATGGTACTTCTAGGACACACGTCATCAGTGTTATTAGACTTAGGAATGTGTTCTCCCTGATGTGTTCTTCATTTTATATTCGAGCTAAATCCCTAGTGTGGGTATGAAATGGTTATGAAATAACCTAGACTGTGTGGTATGGTTTTATTATATTAAGATAATATTATTATATATTCTATATACATATACTAGTGTATAACTAAATGTATCTTTCCTTTGTGTATTGATCTGTGGATTTTTGGTGTCCTACTAAGAATTGTTATACTCACCATTACATGGTTTTTCTCCAATATTTCATGTATTTTGCAGACGAGCGACCTTTTAACAAAGTTCCGGCTGGACCAAAACTGGATGGAGCCTTCTGAGATCAGGTAGGGCTTGTTTCCTCTATGACTTTAGATATAATTTCTAGTACCTTTCCTTCATGTTGGATCATGTAGGGATTTAAGTGGTTGATTTTCTTGAACTTGTTTATAGACCTTCGTTTTGGTGGGCTTGTATTATTGCTTGGGTTAATTTTTTTTGCATTATGTTATTTTCATAATCTAGATTGTTTATAGTGTTTCTAATCCATTTTTTCTTCATGGTGTTTAATTTTTAGCATTCTGGTCATGAAGATATATGCATGTGAATAGGTACTAAGGCAATGTATCCCATGTTAGTGATATGCCTACATAGTGTTATTCATCATCCCCTGGACTATTAGAGGGGGGACTGTGGAGTCATTGAATGAGCCGCACTGGGATGGGTCATGGCAGGATAGGTATCAATGTATCCCAACATTAATAATTGGAAATTAAAGGGAATATCATAAATTTTATTCTTGATAAAAAGAGGAGAGAGAGAAAACCCTTACGGATTTGTGACATAGTAATAGATTAGGTAAGGGTCCAAATGGGGGAGGACAAATGATCCCTCATTGAAATAACACAAACTATTTTGTAGGATATTGATTATGAAAGGATCACAATAGAACGAAATGAAATTATAATTTCTAATGTCAAACAGGGTTCTTGAATGGAATGGAAGAGAGGAAGGTGAGGATCCCTTACTTGGATGTATGACTCCATAGGATTAAGAGAAGATTCTTGGGATCATGGTGAAACCATGGGGGGAATCTAGGGAGTAGAGGGAATAGGGTGGTGGAGCTTAAAAGAGCATCAGTGAAGTTAAATTGTATCTTTGGTGTGTTTATATTGTAATGGAGGGAGATTTATTTATTATTTTGGTTTTGGAAGCTTCATAATAAAATATTCAAAATAAAAAACCATACCATGCATTTTTATATGGCTTCTAGAATATGGATGTAGTATAAATTATATTTTAAGGAAAATGATCAATGATATTAAAAAAATTATATTCTTATGCGTAGGTGATCCACACATTCAATGGAATGATTTTAATATATTAAAATATATTATAAGTCTCGGAGGATTTACTAATGCTTTATAAATTAAATAAAATAAACAAAAATTACATTTTATTAAAAGATAAACTAATATTTATCATAGGAAATCCTTTATGGTATTTATTAGATAATTATTTTTACATTATGATGTCATAAAACACACCATATATTTATATGGAATTTAATTTTTACAAAAAAAAAATCAACTTTCTAGGAAATGTATGAAAAATTAACAATTGGATAATTTGGACATCCAAATTCAAAAACTATTATTCATTTTATCAAAATAATTTTATAAATATGTGAATCCTCAATTATAAAATAAAAATTGACTAATATTGATAATTAATGGGTTTGGACAAAAATAGGTTTCAAACATTAATAGAAATTATGGTTTAGTTTTTAAAAATTATATGATAATTTACATTTAAAAAATGTCATTTAATAATATTTTTTTATTAAATTATTATTTATTTCAAACATATATTAATAAAAAAAATAAAATCTTAATAGAATTTTTATATAAATCACAAAAATTACTTGTTCTTTACAAATCATTTGCGAAGTAATAATAATAGGAAAAAAATTTATTCATTATTCTATACCAAAAACAATGTACATATTTTTAATTCTAGGGTCTTCAAACATATCCGTTTATTACATTGTCATATTCCCTAATAGTTAGGTGTATGATAGTTGGGCTTTCATGGGTCCCTTCGGTGAACATGGTTTGGGTCGTGATATCAATAAACATGAACTTCTCCATTAAACAATTTTAATCATACTTATTTTGTTGGAACTCATCATGGGATTTATCTACAGAAGACTCCAAAAAATTTTCCTCTCTTGGAATCTCTAATAAATGGTCTTCATAGGTAATGATATTACTAGTTGAGGTCATCGTATCCTTTGTCTGTGTCAAAAGAATTTTCTTCAACCTTATATTAATACTAGTAATGAGATCACCCTTATAAAACTATATTAGAAATGGTAAATTTTCTTAATGGTCATTTAAATCCAATTGGACATAATAAAATAAAATGGGTTTAAATGTTTTAAATAACCATAAGAATTTTAATTAAGTCAAAAGGGGTATTTTATTGATAATAGTTTGGGTCATTACAACCTTCCCCCATTAATAAAAATTTCTTTTAAAATTTCCATTTCACACAATAAAAAAGATGAGGGTAACTCTGACTTATCACCTCCTATGTTTCTAATGTTGTATCTTAAAACTTGTTGTTTCTCTAAAGAACATTGATAAGGGGAATTTTCTTATTTAATATAACTTCTTATCTACGAAATAATATTCTCAGCTACTTCTTCTCAAAGGAATGGTCATTCTCCGATGATACCACCTCTGGATTGAGTAAATGTGAAGGGTTAGGTATGTATTTACATAAGATTGGTACATGGAATACACCATGTACTTGAGATAGGATCATTGGGAGTGATAGAAGATAGGTCACTCCTCTGAGGAAATCAAGGATCTCAAAAGGGTGGATTTTCCATGGAAGAAGCTTTCCCTTCTTCAAAAATATAATCACTATCATTTATGGAGATATTATAAAAAATACCGTCTCTCCAACATTGAATTACAATTCACATCAATGATTGTCATCATAAATATTTTTTTAATTATAAGTAGCTTTGATGTACTATTGAAGGGTTTATCCTTTTCCACTAATTCTTTAACCATTTCCAATCCTCGATGTTTTCATTCCACAACATCATCATATCAAGATGGTTTTCTACACCCCATACCATAAAGGACTTCCTAAGGTTCAATTTTAGTGGTTGATTGAAAAATGTTATTGTAAGAGAACTACACCAAAGGAAGATATTGGTCCCATCCTCCCTTTATGTCCATTGATTAAGAAATCACCAATTCTTCATCATTCTAGATAGCCCATTTAGAGTTGGATTCCGTTTGAGGGTGATAAGACAAACTAATGTTATGATCTACGTTTAGAGAATGCAATCAAATTTTCCAAAACATAATGGCGAATCTAGGATATTGATCAGATACAATCTATAGTGGTACTCTATGCATTGTTATCACTTCATTGATTTATATCTGTGATAGTTGATCCAGTGAGAAATCATGTCAAATTGCAATGAAGTGTGAAGTCTTCTTAAGATAATCCACAACTACCCAAATGAAATTATTTTCCTTTGATATAATTGGGTGTCTAGTGAAAATTTACATGGTTATGTTTACCCATTTCCATGTCAGTATGGGTAATGGTTTCATCATCCCCTTAGACTTCTTCCTTTCATCCTTCATTTTCAAACAAACCAGGCACTTTGATGTATATTTTGCGATCTCTTTATTTATTTTATCCTGAAAATATTACAATAGAATATATCAATATATTTTTTTGTTTTCTAGTTAAATAAATAATTTTGATTTATATACACCATACAAAACTTATTTCATTAAATTTTGATTTGATAGAACACATAGTCTTGACCCAAATTTCATAATTCCATCTTCATTAACATTGATCTCAGTGGATTTCCCTTATATGATTGATTCCTCTCTATATTTTGAATTCCCACATAATCTTCTTGATCATATATTAACCTTTCCAAAATATTTGGTGGAGCAATCATTTGTGAATGTAATAATGATGTTCATTTATTTTCGATTCCCATGTCTATCTTCTTAAAGTATAAGAATATTAGTTCATTCTAGATTCTCATCAATGATAGAATATATGGGTCCTTACTACTAATAGAATCCACCACCTTATTCATTTTCCTATGATAGTAGTGGATTGAGTAATCATAATCCTTGATGAGATCTAACCATATTCATTGGATCATATTCATCTCTTTCTATGAGAATATATATTTGAGAATTTTGTGATGCATCTATATTTCACACTTCTACCCAAAGAGATAATGCCTCTATATTTTCAATTCAAATATCACAAACACTAAATCCAGATCATCCGTGGGATAATGTTTTACGTGAATTTTCAACTTCCTTGAGGCTTGGGGCAATTACTATGTAATGTTTCATCAATAGACATCTCAATCCCTTCTTTGACGCATCGTTGAAAATTTTGAAAATCTCCCCACTTGTGTGTATTGTGTGAACAAGGGTAGTGACAAGCCTCCTTTTCGAATCCTTAAATATTTCTTCAAATTCATCCCTACAAGAATATATTACTACCATCTGAGTTATCTTGTTATATGGGTTTGAAAATTGTGATGAATTTCTCAAAAATCGGTGATAATATCTACCTAACCCAAGAATGCTATGGATATCTATCAAAGATGTTGTCTTTACCCATCACACAATTGAGTTTTTCTTCAAAGGATCCAAAGATATCCCATTTCTTTTAGTGATATTAACCATGAATGAGACATCTATAAATAAGAACTCACACTTGGTACTTTTCATATAGATTATCCTTTCACATGGTATTTAGCATAGTGCTCATATGATCATTATTCTTCTCCTTGGTTTTGGAGATTATTAGAATATCTTATGTAATGACTACCACAAATTTGTCAAGGTAATATATAAATAATCTATTCATCATGTCCATGAATATTTCTATAGAATTAGTGAGTATAAAAGGAATAACTGTGAACTCATAGTGCCCATACACTTTAAGAATAGAAATCTTGGTAATATCTTCCTTCTTCACCCTTACATGGTAATATACCGATAAAAGATCAAAAATACAGAAGTATTGTGCTATACATAGATGATAGAACAAGTCCTAAATTTGGGGAAATGTATACTTGTTCTTTATCATGATTTTGTAGATATCATGATCATAAATGCAACTGTATATTTTCCCATCATTATTATTGATTAAGATGACTCATGAACCCCATGGTGAATCACTTGGTCTTATTATACCTTTAACTATCTTCTAAATTAATTATTTATTTAGAACCTAAAGATCCACAATGTCCTTTATATATAGAGTTTTGGATATTGGAAGCACCCCATGTATTAGATCAATAGAGAATTCAACATCTCTGGTAGGATTAGGACCCTGAAATTACTCATGAACCACATCATCAAATTCCCTTACAATATGGATGTCTTCGAGGATGGTTCCATTCTTATAGTATTTCATTTGGGCTAAATATTCTTTCCCATAGGGTAGTAACACCCATCCTTGAGATAATGGTCCTAAAGGATATTTCTCCTCCTCCTAGAGCTTGTATAAGATCGGGGGTCAATTCCAAAATTGGGGAGTGATTTACCTCTCATGAAAATTTATTTTTACTCTACGTTGAGAAATCCAATCCATTCTTAAAATTTCATCAAATTCCACAATGGAAAGTATGACAAGGTTCTCTTGAAATTTCAATCAACAAATTGTGATAGGGGAGGAGTTACATATGTGGGAAGTAACGTTTTCCACATTTATTATCTTCATTGACATCTCTACTTCTATAATTTGTTGCTATGTTTGATGATTTATACTAAACATTCATGATATTAATGAATTAAGGGAACAATGGAAAATAAACCAACACTTCACATTTTTATTCTTGTTCTACTCATTTACTTAATCAATAATATACAGAGAGAAGACATTTTCTTTAAATTATTCCACACATAATCATGGATCCCAGGACATTAAACAAATAACTTATAAATTACATTTCTCTCCTTAAATTATGATTTCCTTGGATTCGGTCAGTTATCCACGATCTACTTCATAAGACATATTCTTATTGGAATTTTTGTTTCCTTAATAAAGATTTGCATTGAGATTTTGAATATAAAAAATAATATCCACAGGAGTGTCAAATCAGGTGCACATTATGGATTTTTTTCTTGTACCGAATAACCTATAGTCAAGCCTGGAACAACTTTTCAGAGTTACTACTTAAATATACATGTGTTCCATAATACGTCCACTTTTAGTATCCAAATAGGGATTTATTATAGCGACCCAACATTTTTTACGTTTTTATTACAGCATTTTAATGATAAAAAACATAATAGGATTAAAAATAGACAATCCAAAGGTTAATTTTCATGGGAAAACTAGGACCATACAAAAAAATTACAACATCAAGCATAAAAATTTATTTAACTCCATCTTCTATAGATTTTTATTGGCACTTGACCGCTACTTAGTACTTGTATTAACCTGAATATATATGTCAAAATGGGTGAGATAAAATCCCATAAAGAGGATAAAGAAGAAAAATATATCATGGGGTGATTATAATCATAACATAGGCAAAAATCATGAACATGAGAGAAATCATTAAAAAAATAGGTGAAATGGGGATATGCATAAAAATGAAACATCATGACTTAGTGGTTAACTACCACACAAACTTGTGAAAAAATCTAGGATCTTGTTCAAACATCATTTCACATTAACTCATGATATTAATAACTTTACCTAATGCATTTTAGCACTGTATAATTTTGGATGCACCCATCACATTGAAACATTCATATTGCGCTATATAATTCCAGGCGCACCTATCACATCATAAAATTACCATTTGTCATGCATGCCCCAACAAAAATATATCAAAACTTAACATAACTAACCCATGGAAATTAATGGGTTTCACCTCATAATAACACAACTATACACATTGGGTTCCTAAAATTATGTGTGAATAAAAAACTTGATACGATATCCATCAATCATGAGTGAGAAGTAAATGTTTTGTTCTTGAAAGAAGAGTTCTTTTTGAATCATCTGTTTGAAATAAACATCATTAGAAAATATTTATATCCCATAAAAGATAATATAATGAGAAATAAATTATTTTTAAGGAGTTACCATACCAAAAATGGAGTGAAATATGGAGAACCCAAATAATGAATGTTGGGTTCAAGATTTTCCCCTTACCTTGTATCCGAACACTTTATTCACTTTAATGTCATGTATAACAACAATAAATTAATTAATTGAAAATTACAGAACTGTGTGTACATGAATATGGTTCATTATGGTTTAATTAAGTAATTTTATGGGCCTTTGGATGAATATGTAATTTATAAACATAGTTCAGTAATGTTTGTTTTTATGGGTTTTCTTGAGCGGTTCACATATATTCATAAGTGGAAGTTCAAGTAGAACATGGATAAACATTCATAACATATCTTTAAAGTTAAAAATGATATTAGAAAAAGATAAAATGATCTTATAATGAATTATATTATATACCATATGTATGATTCATTTGATAATAATTAAATGATGATTGTTGGGGTTAATTTTGGTGGTTTTTCGACCACAATGAACTTATTTTGTTTAATCATTTATTTATATGTACATAAGATGTTTCCAGAACATTAACTAGGAAATAATACATATACAATATTTTTTTTCAACCATAAAAATGGTTTAATAACCATATTTTAATGTAGAAATGGAAAAATAAAACATTTCGTTCTTGAAAGTGACATATTAACACCTCACAAACAACGTTTTCTTTTATAAAATAAAAACAAGAGGATAAGGGGGTTGGATGGTATAATATCCCATTAGTATAATAAACTTCCAATATATTTATGATATTTTAGTTACCATACCTTTTGGATGAACATAAGTGACAAGAGAATAATAGAAGAACATGAAATTGAATGGAAATTAAAAGAAAAGAGGGAGAGAAATTACCTCTTAAATCCTCCTCTTGAGATCCTTCTTAAGGGACCTAGGAATAGTATTTTGATGAGATAAAAAGATCTTGGAAATGGGGGATGTTATAAGTATGATTCTTGGATAGATTTTAGGCAAGGATGGATGGTTGAGAGGTGGGAGTTAACGAGGGTGTGAAGGGTGGTATTTATAGTGGAGGGTAGAAGAGATTTCTCAATATAAAATTCATTAATTTGTTATTTCCCGAGAAGACAAAGAATATATAGTAATCCATGAAAAATAATAGAAAATAGGGAATGTGATTTACTGATTTGGGTGCTTAAATCCCTTGTTATGTCAGTAGTAGTGGGTTTAAATTATAATGTATTTATACGGTAAATTAATGTATTTTACTATTCACCAACAATTAAAATATTTCAGAAAAATCCCAAAATATCACCCCGACCATTTTTGGACATGTAGAATACAAAAATGATGTCCATCTTTCAAAAATAAATTTCTAATATTATGAAGTTAATATTTAATTAAAATCATAATTTAGAATCAAAAACCTGTTTTAAAACATTCATTTAATTATTCTAAAATATAGGTATATCATATATTCAACGTTAATATTATTTATATATTATCATAGGTAAGGTTACTAATAATAATGGTATATCACTATTCATAAGGATATGTTACTATTCATTTGGGTTGGTTACTATTCATCAATAATTAAATTTTATTATTAGACTACAAATAACATACTGATGCAACCATGTATGTCAGATCATTGAAATTCCAAATAGAGAAACGACAAACTTATGTTTAAAGGTCACTTAGTACATAGCAGTTGATTATCTTGTTCTTTCATGTGATTATATAAAATATTAATAGGATATTAATTTCTATTAAAAACTTTAGGTAGTTACATTATCCCCCCCTTATGAAATTTCTCCCTCAAAATTTCACTATACACAAATAGTTGAGGGTACTTCTCCTGCATCGACTCTTCAAGTTCCCAATTAGCTTCTTCAAACTTAAGGTTCCTCTACAACACTTTGACAAGAAGGGTAGTCTTGGTCCCTAGAACCTTATCTTTGTGGTCTATAATCATTACTGAATGTTCCTCATAAGTGAGATCATCAACCAGCTGTACCACCTCTATGTTCAATACATGTGAGGGATCATGTATATATTTCATCATGAGTGATACATAAAATAAATCTTGAACTTCAGCCATATTCGATAGAAGTGAAAGATGATAGGCTATGGCTCCTATGCGGTCAAGGATCTCAAAGGGACTAATATACCTAGGGTGTAGCTTAACTTTCATTCCAAACCACATGACTCTATTCTATAGTGATATTAGAAAAAAGAATTTATCACCAATATCAACTTCCAATTTCCTTCGATGGTTGTCATAGCAGCACTTTTTCTGATTCTGAGCAGCATTGATGTGTTTCTGGATGACAAGAACCTTCTACATGATCTCTTGCAAATGATCAGGTCAAAGTAGGTTTCTTTCACCAACTTCATCTCAATAGGTTGGAGTTTTACAATGTTTTCATACATGGATTCAGATAAAACCATCTGAATACTTGAGTGTAAGCTACTGTTTTATGTGAACCCAACCAATGGGAGATGCTGATCACATCTACCTTTCCATTCTAGAGAGTTGGCTCTTAACATATATTCAACTGTCTGAGTAGTCCATTCAGATTGGCCATTAGTTTGGTGGTGATAGGTTGTGCTTTAATTTAATTCAGTACTCAAATAATTTTGATGACTCCTCTAGAATTTAGATGTGAAGCATGGAACATGATCAGAGACAATTGAGAGTGGAACACCATGCAATCTCAACACGTCCTTCACATATATCATTTAATGTTATTCAAGTGAGAGGTATACTCAAATATCTATAAAATGGGTAGTCTTGGTGAGTCGTTCAACCACAACCCATATCACATTATATCCTTTTGATGTCTTTGGGAGACCCATGACAATGACCATAGTGAAATTCTCCTATTTCCACATGGGTGTAGGAAATGGCGGCATCATCCATTTGGAATTTTGTCGCTCTTCATTAAATTATTGACATACCAAGCACCTTGATATATATTCTGTAATCTCCTTATTCGTGTTATCCCACCAGATATTTTAACAAAATCACAGTACATATTATTACTCTCAATATGGATAATGATTTTTGAGCTACGTGCATTGTCCAATAGATCCATCTTTATCCCGGGTGTTAAAGTCACACAAATCCATGTTCCAAACCGAATCACACCATTATCATTCATATGGAACTCTTTCAGCTTCCCTTTCTTTTCTGAATTCACCCTCTTTTGTATCTCCACATCATCCTTTTGTTCCTCCTTAATATTTTAATAGATGGATGGTATCATAAACATTTGGGAAAGGTAGGATGTATCCCCTACCATTATGATTTCTAAATCCATCCTTTTCATATCCATGAAGATAGAGAATTTCTCAATTCGTATCGTAGATAGTGTAGAACATTCTTTTCTACTTAGAGAATCTTCTACCTTGTTCACCTTTCTGGGATGATATTTAATAGATCAATTATAATCTTTGATTACCTCTCACCATATCCTTTGATTCATGTTGACCTTTATTTGGGTGAATATATACTTTTGGCTCTTGTGGTCATTGTATATGTCACACTTTTCAACATAAAGGTAGTGCCTCTAGATTTTTATCGAACAAATCAGGCTTCCTGGTCTATATCAAGTATTGGGTAGTTTTTCTCATGTATCATTAACTTCCATGAGGTGTAGGCTATCACATTATCATTTTTCATGAGAACTCACTGCAATAATTTATTTAAAGAATCACTATATATCACATAACGTTCACCAATTTTCAGTAATTTGAGTATATGTGTATTGATAAGCCTTCTCATTAGCTCCTCGAATCTTCCCTCACATTCTTTTGTCTAGACATACCTTACCCCTTTCATTGTTAACATATTTAACGAGCTTGAAAATCGTGATAAATTTGTCACAAAACGTCGATAGTAACCATCTAATATTTTAAAACTATATATTTCTATGACACTAGAGGGCTTGTGCCATTCCTCAATTTCAATTGTTTTTGAAGGGCCCTCTTAATTTTCCACACTTTTGATCACATTTCCCAATAATGTGACTTTCTTCATCCAAAATTTACATTTGTGGAACTTGGTGTTCATCTTCTTCTTTCTCAATGTCTCCAACACAAGTCTTAGATGTTCTTCAGGATCCCCCTTTCTCTTGGAGTTGACGAGAATATCATCAACCAAAACTACCGAACATTTGTCTAGGTAATGTCTAAAGATTCTATTAATCAAATCCATGATGATTTTAGGGTCATTAGTAAGTCTTAAGGACATCTCCATAAATGCATATAGCCTATACCTTGTATGGAAGGCAGTCTTCGGAATATCTTCCTTATTTACCTTTAGCTGATGATATCCATAATGAAGATCCATCTTTTATAAGTATTGAGATCCTCTTAACTGATCTAAAAAGTCATCAATCATTGGAAGTGGTTAATTTTCTTTTATGGTGATCTTGTAGAGTTCCCAAAAATTGATTCACATTTGCATTGTTCCACCCTTCTTATTTACAAAGAGCACTGGAACACCCCAAGGTGATGCACTAGGGGTATGAACCCTTTGTCCACATGCTCTTGAAACCACTTCTTTAACTCCACTAGTTCAATAAGAGCCATCATATAGGGACACTTTGAGAAATAAGTAGCTCTGTGTATGAGTTATATTGAGAACTCTACCACACGATCTGGGGGAATTCTGGGTAACTCTTAGGAAAATATATCAATGTATTCACTCGCGATGGGAATTCTTGCAAAGTTGCTACTATCCATTGACTCAACCATTTGGTTGAGGTAATATTCTTCACAGCGTATCAACACCCACACAATTGAATTATTTTTAAAAAGAGATTCAAGATATTCCTTTAATTTGTAGAGGACCATGGGATGGTTCTTAATATGAAAAGATATTTCCTTTTCCAAATAGACGATATGTTCTCTATATAACTTATGCCAATCTATTCACATTATAACATTGAATTACACAAAGGAAATTATTAAATGATTCACTGGGAAAATATTCCCACATACACCAACATGAGAAGATTCAGACACTTGGGTTTTAATGATTGCACCACTTGGTGTTTCTACAGATATCTAGACTTCAAGGTTTTGAGGCATCGATTCTATAGTTCTAGAAAACATGAAAGATATAAAAGAATGCGTAGAAATTGAGTTAAATAAGACTTTTTTATTCATTAGTGTATAATAATTGTACCTTGTAAGACTTTATTATCTTTCTTCACTTCCACGGTAGTGATGGCATAAGCCTTTCCTTATTCCTTTGGATTTGGTGGCTACTGACGCCAATTACCCTCGAGAACTCGAGGTTAATGCACCAACTTTCCTAGTGCTCTAGCACCCTACAGTTGTAGGATTGAACCATGGATGGTTCCATCCTATCTTACGCCACATTATCCCTTATTTTCATGTCTTTTCGACACTATTGAGCATGGTGTCCTTATTTCCAACACATGAATCCCTTCTCTGTCCCTTTGATTCCATTCCCATGGTGAAACCTCCATCATTTTTGGCATGTGGGTCATTGAGTTTTCTTCCCACCTTTGTCATTAGATATTATGGCTTGATACACCATCTTTCATTTCTTATCACCATAGCCATGGGAGCATTCTCCAAACCACGTATCTACTCTGAGAGAAAACTAAACAAATTCTTCATAACTACCAATGTTTTGAATTTCAAGAGCCTTTCGAAGGTGTGGTTTTAATCCACTAAAGAATCTATCAATTTTTCTATCATTATTGATAACAAAACCCAAAACCTACCTCGTAAGCCTTGTTATATTATCTTCATTGGTTGTGACATATTCTCCTTTTTTTCTTGAGCTCTATGATTTCTCTCCTCATCATCGTGTGAAGAGTTCCTCGAAAATACATGTTATGAAACATTATCTTAAAGTCTTCCCATTCCATCTCTTCAATTTCCTCCCTTGTCATAGTGTTCTTAATCATAGCCATATATTGATTAGCCTCTCCATCTAGATGATAAATGACTAGAGTCACCTTCCCTATCTCAGAGAATTGAACCACAAAATAGATATTCTCCATGGAGTTAATCCACTGCATCGTTACTAGTGGATCAGAAGATCCACTAAACATCAGTGGTTGTTGCCTCATAAAAAATTCAATAGAAAGTTTCTCCACCTTTGGTGTGGAAGGGAATTCCTTATTATTATGGTTATTACTCATAACCTGATCTAGTTGGGTAATCATCTTCATGATTTTTTGAAATCAACCTCCCAAATAATTGGGGATGTCATTCAGGCCATTGTTGCTTTGTCCCACGTAAGAGTTGTTGGCCTTGTTTCTCCTGGTTCCCATAAATTTCTAAAATAGAAAAGGTTAGAACAAAACATATGTCAAAAATTCATGAAAGACATATTCATTTGAAAAATTTTAGACTAAAATAAAAACTTATGGGATCCCTATGTTAATATTATTATGTTTATATTTTTACTTAGTGTCATGTTAGAGGTTTTCTCTAGGGGTCACAAATCCTAATTCCCAAATTTACTTAACCTTGCATCTGATACCATATATAGTGACACAAACTTTTTTTACATTACTATTACATCATTTTAAAGACATAAAACATAATATTAATAAACACAGAGGATCCCAAGGTTTAGTGTCTTGGGAAAACTAAGACAATACATAAAATTTACAACATCAACCATAAACATTTATTTAATCCCTTCTTTTATAGCTTCTTATTGGCACTTAACCCCTCCATAGTATGTGTATCACATAAGGATATACATCAAAAGGGGTACGATAAAATCCTAGTAAGTGGACAGATAAGAAAAATATAGCCTGGGTTGATCATAATCATAACATAAGAAATAATCATGAACATGAGAGGAATCATTAATAAAAGACTTGAAATGTGGAAATTCCAAAAAATGAAACATCATGTGTTAGTGGTTAACTACCACACATACTTGTGAACAATGCTAGAATTCTGTTCACACATAATTTAACATAAAATCAGGATATTCATCACTTTCCCCATGCATTGGAGAGCTATATAATTCTGGGTGCACCCATCACATTGAAACATTCATATTGCGCTATATAATTACGGGCACACCTGTCACATCATAACATTATAAATTATCATGAATTACACAAAACACATATATCAAAAATAAACATAAATAAACCATTAAAAGCAATGGGTCTCATCTCATAAGAACACATTCATTAAAATTTGGTTACCATTATTAAGTGGGAATAATAGACTTGATACGACATCCATTAATCTTAAATGATAAGTAAAAGGTGTATTCTTTGGAGAAGAGTTATTTTGGAAACCATTTGTTAGAAATAAAAATCATTAGAAAATAATTACATCCCATAAAAGTTACAATAATGATGAAAAAAGTATTTTTATTGAGTGACCCTACCAAAAATAGTGTGAAATAGTGAGAAAACGAAGAAAGAAAGTTGGGTTCAAGATTTTCACCACACCTTGTATTCAAACGCTTTCTTCACATTAATGTCTTGTATAACCAAATTATATTCATTAATTTAAAATTAAAAATCCTTTTTTACAAGAATATGGTTCATTATTGTTTCACTAAGTTATTTTATGGGCCTCTAGATGAGTTATAGTGTTTAAAAACATTGATCGGGAATGTTTGTTTTCTATGGTTTTTCTTGAGCGGTTCACATGTATCCATAAAAGGAAGTACGTTTAGAACTGGATAAAAATACAAAACAAATATTTCATGTTATTTATGATATTACAAAATTTAAAATAATATTATATAGAATTATACTATATACCATGTTGATGAATCATTAGATAAGAATTCAATGATGATTGTTTGGGTTAGTTTGGGTGGTTTTCAACCACAATGAACATGTTTTGTTTTACAACTTAGTAATTTACATAATTTAGTCCCAGAACATTAAATAGAAAATAATAAATATAACCAATTTTGTTTCAACCGTAAAAATGGTTTCATGAATAGATCTGAAGATTGAAATATGAAAGGAAAACATGTCGTTTTGAAGGTGATAGATTAACACCTAACGAACAACATTTACTATTATAAAATAAAAAAAGAGGAGAAGGTTGTTGGATGGTATAATATACCATTAGTATCACAACATTATAGTATATAAATGATAATAGAGTGAATATAACATTTGGATGAAGATAGTTGTGGAAATAATAAAAGAAGAACATGAAATTGAAAGGAAATTAAATGAAAAGTGGGAGAGAAATTACCTCTTGAATCCTCCCCTTGAGATCCTTCATAAGGGACTTAGGTTTGGTCTTTTTATAAGATCAAAAGCTATTAGATGTTGGGGAGGGTCTAGGTAATATTCTTGGGTAGAGTTTAGACAAGTATTGAAGATATAGAGGTGTGAGATAATTAGGGTGTGATGGGTGGTATTTATAGAAGAGGGGAGATGCGAATTCTCAATATAAAATTCAATATTTTATTATTTCCCCACAACAGAAGGAATACAGATTCATCCATGACATAGAATAGTATAGAGGGCATTTGAGTTCGGGATTTGGGGGCTTACATCAGTAGTGATGTTAGTAATAGTGGGTTTAAATTATAATGTATTTATACGGTAAATTAATGTACTTTACTATTCACAAAATTCATGTATTTCATTAAAATCTAAAAACATCACACAGACCATTTTTCGACATGTAGAATGCAAAAAATAATTCCATTTTTCTAAAATAAATTTTCAAATTTTATTATTTTAAAATATAATTAAAATCTAAATTTAGTATCAAAAACTAGTTTTGAAACATTCATCTACTTATTCTAAAATATATGTATATCATACTTTCAACTTGAATATTATTTATATATTCTCATAGCTAATGTTACTATTAAATATGGTATATCACTATTTATAAGTTTATGTTACTATTCATAAGGGTAGGTTACTAATCACCAAAAATGATGTTTTTCTTATTGAACTCCAAATAACATACTGATTGTAACCGTGTATGTCAGATCTTCGAACATCCAAACACAGAAGTGACAAACTTATGTTCAAAGAACTCATATAAATTAGTAGTTCATTATTTTGTTTGTTATTGTGATTATATGAAATATTTATAAGATATTAATTTCCATTAAAAACAATGGGTCATTACATTTATATTCCTGATAATCCACTTTCTCTATACTCACTAGAATTTAAGAATTTTATGTTACACATAGTATTATCCATAAGGGTTGTCACTAGGGTTTTCTATTCATAATCCCCAAGATAACTATAAACTCCCTATAATACCAACTATAAAAAATTACTCATTATTTCTGATTTAATCTTGATTTATTTCAACGATTTTCACTTAATATAACTTATAAGATCCAGAGTTCCGGTGTATTGTGGAATTTGAAACATAGTAATATAACTTAAATCATAAAATACAACATCTTTATTGAAAACATATTTTACCTGACCATAATATTACTTCTTACATAACACTGCATGGGATAACTAGGGGACATACAAAAGAAATAGGTGATATATAAAGCTTAGTAATGGAGTAAACATGTTATAACATGAAAAAGACAACAAATGTTAGAAAAATAGCATATCAATGTGGAATAAAAGGAACATGAATATAAAATAGTGATAAAGAATCATAATCATAACCTGGAAATGTGGAAACAACATACAACATGATATTTTAATGATCCAAGGCTCATTTCACATGGAGTATCATGAGTCAAAGCTCATTGCACATGAAGTAGCACGAGTCCACACACATTTCACATGAAGTAGCATGAGTCAAAACTCATTGCACATAAAGTAACACGAGTCAACACTAATTGAAAATGATTTATCATGATTCAAAACCCATTATAAATGAATTATCATGATTCCACACTCATTTCACATAACGTATCATGATACTAAACATTACACAATGCATTGGGGGGATCCTGGGGTGTACCCTTCATAATCCTTACAATATCATGTTTATGTGTTCCACATAGATCATATAACATTGATTCTTTCATAATCATAAGTTATTAAACAATAATGGAATGTGTAATAAATACATTTAAGTACCAAATTGATAGATATTTTATCATAAAGGTGAATAAACCTGAAAGAGAAATGGGTATGGTATTCCCTACATGATGGAATATTGTAGTGAAGTTTCGGTAGCATAATGGCGTCAAATTGAAATTTATAAAATTTGATTATGAAAGAAAAAATAATATATAATCATTCAAAAATATAATTTATAGTGTCTGGGATGGGTAAGAATTTATCACAACATATGAAATTGGAAATTAAAGGGCATATCATAATTGAGGTGCTTGTTAAAATGTTGAAAGAGTGAAATCTTTTATAGAATTTTGGAATAGTAATGATATAGGTAAGGATCCAAATGGGGGAGGATAAATGATCCCTAATTGAAATAACATAAAATGGGTAATAGTTAATTTTTTAAAAATGATTAAAAAAATTAGTTGAAATTTAAAAATACAAATTTTGAAAAATGTTCTTGAACTAAAAGAATGAGAGGATTGTGAGGATCCCTTATGTGGATATGTGACTCTAAAGGAGTGGGATAGGCTTATTGGGAGCTTCAGGGTGCCTTGGGGAGACTCAATAGAGTCTAGGGAAGCAGGTTTTGATCTTAAAAGAGCTTGAGTTATGTTAAATGGGATATTGGGTGGGTTTATATAGGTAATGAGGGGGATTTCATTATTATTTTGGGTTTATACGTTAGATAATGTAATATTCAAAACCACAAACCATCCCTTGGTTTTTTCCCATGGTTAATGGAAAATGGATGTGGTATACATTATTTTATAAGTCCAAAGGTTGATGATATTACAATATTTACCTTTATTATGTGGAGGTGAGTCACACTTTCAAGGAAATTACATTAAAATATTAAAATTTATTATATGTCTTAGAGGATTCAAAGAAGCATTAAAATTTTAAAAATATATTCCTAAAATTAAATTATATTAAAGGAAAAACATATATTTTTCCGATGATACCATTTATGGTATTAATAACTTCTTTTAAGGGCCATTGTGATATCATAAAATACACTGTACATTTATACTGTATTTAATATTTAACCAAAACTTCTACTGTCTCGGAAAATTGTGAATAATTCACTATTTGATAATTATGATGCCTGGATTCAAAAAATATTATTTATTTTATCTAAATAATTTTCTAAAATATTTTAATTTTTAATTTAAAAAAAACAAATATTATTGAAAATTGATGTGTTTTGACAGAAACAGTTTAAACCCTTATTAAAAATTATGTTTGACTTCATAAAACTTATATGATCATTTATATTTTAAAAAATTAATTTTATAATAATATTTTATTAAAATATTATTCATTTTAAAAAGGCATTAACTCATCTATATATATTTCTTAAATTAATTTGAATATTAACCAAAAATGGTACTTGTGATTTAAAAATCATTATCAATGTAATAATAATAGGAAGAAAATATATTCATTATTATATACCCAAAACAATGTACATATTCTTAATTATAAGGTCTTGATAAATATACATTTATTACACCATCGTATTCTATATGAGTATGATGTATGATGGTTGGGATTTCATGGGGAATTTTGGTGAACATGTTTGGTCCATGATCTTGGTAAGAATGAACTTCTCCAATAAATAGTTTTTCTCATGCATAAGTTATTAGATCTCAGCTTGGGGTTGGTCTAGGGAAAATACTATAAATTATATTTCCCATAAAATATATGATAAATGGGATTCATAAGGAATGAGTCTACTAGTTTAAGACATTACTTACATTTTTTTAATGTCAAAACAATTTTCTAAAACCTTATATTGAAAATATTAATGTGATCAATATTCAACAACTATATTATCAATGTTAAAGATAATTAATGGTAATTTAAATAAAATTGGATGTAATAAAATAAAAACTAGTTCATGTGTTTTTTATATACATAAGAAATATAATTATGTAAAAAGGGAAATTTATTTATCACAATTTGGGTCATTACAGTTTTATAAAAATGTTAAATCCCTAGCTCAGCAGAAACCTATGGCATTCAACATGGTCATGATACATGAACACATAATTGTTGGTAGAAAATGGTATAACACCTACCACTATCAAATATGAATGAATAATTCTTATAGGATAATATAAATAGAGATATTGATGAGTATATATCTTTATTCATTGTCGGTAATAATGTCAAGGATATGGTAAAAAGGTCAAAAAGAATGAGATGAACATTATCCATACCATAAAAGAAAATAGAAGACAACACCATAGGGTTTTTCATTAGACTCCCAGAAATATCTTAATGGAATAATGCTTCATGGGTTATAGGTTATCATCATATAATTTCATAACTATTCATATATGTTAGATAATATTTATCTTGGGATACGTTTTATAGGATATTCATTAAGAAAATGGTATGGTTTCATAGAGTACCACATTAAATTGTATTTTTTTTCAAATACAGGGTTTATCTCAACGTTTCTGGTGTCCTTTTCAAGGTCTTGATATGGAATTGAATTTAATTATTTCTTATCATCCCTAGATAGAATGTTATTGTCAAAAAATAATTAAAAACCTATAGGATATTATAATATAATGTTCTATGGACTTCAAAAGCGGTTGGGATTAAAATGTTCCTAAATTGTTGTTTTCTTGAAATCATAGATTAATATAAATCATTTAGATTGATCCTTATAAAGAATTTTAGGTAACAAACTTTATAACTCCATTGAACTAGAGTGAAATTAATAAAATAAATCTACTAGGACAAGAGAATGTTGTTGAGATGGAATAGCAGGTCAGAGCCATTCTGCAACATGTATAAACTACAAAAGCATTTTTGGAAAAATTATACATATGATCATTGATTTGATCTAAAATTGTAAGATGGTTATAAGTTCCATCTATGAATTTCTCAATGGAAGAAGGAATGGAAAAATATTCCCTAGCCATATCAATCTCATTAATATAATTGATTGTTTATGTATTGTAGATTTACATTTGGACCATCCAATGAACCTCACTAAGTTTCACGATGTGCCCCACTATATCTCTCCTGAGTAAGTACATAACTAACCCATAACATGTAATGAACTCTAAGGTAGTACCTCTATAGAATGATATTTATTATAAGGAAAAACTATTATAGATTCCAAATCGAATATAAAATGTTATATAAAACAATACCACTCACCCGATTAAAATATTATATATTTTCCATTACATAAAATATTATTTTTTGGTAGCATTATAGACAATACTATGTCTTTCCTCACAAGAAACACCTTTTTTACAAACTATGATATAATATAAATAATATTTTTTAAATCTGTATTTTTTAACATAGACATTAAATTATTAAAAAATAGCTTTTAAATATTATTTATAATGGTTTTATATAAATAATATTTATTGTTAAAAATTACAATATTTTCATAAAATCCGTTGTCTGTTTCCAAAATACTATTTATTTTTTTATTTTTGTAAATAATGATAATTTTTTTTATACTTTTATAAATATAATTTTATAAAATAAAAAATATTTTTAAAATTATCATTTCAAAATTATCATAGGGTGTTTTTTTGATATCTTTTTTGAAAATTTTATTTTTTTTAAGAGTTGTGAAAAATATTGAATTTTAATTAAAAATGAACTTTTAATTGAATTTTGATATATATACATTTCAATATTTTGACCATTTTCTCTTTGGAAATCCACTTTCTCGACGCATCTGAAGAATTAATTTTAAATTAAATTTTCCCACTTATGTGAATTTAATTATTAAACTTGAATTCCATATTTTGAATTATAATATTTTATGATATCTTATATGTTTAACTAAAATATTCACAAAAATGAGTAGATAAAATAGTAAAAATTAATTGACATAGTGAAATTGAAAATGAGTTTTCCCAGGGGGTTAAACATAAATTTTAACTTGTAAAATGATTAAAAAACTTTTGAAACACATATTATTTGTCCATATATATTCCTTAACCCTTATATTAAAAAAATTATATTGTTTTATCATTATGAAATGAATAAAAATTGGGTGGAATTTGTTATTTAAAAAAAATCAGTGTGAAACTTTTCTCATTTATAAAAGAAAAACCCTCTTAAACTTATTCACACCGTCATACACTTTTTATTCATACAAGACTATCTAATATAAATTAAAAAGATACATAGTATCATCCTAGAAGCCTTATTTTTTGAGGAAATATTTACTAGGTATGATTGAGGAGGAAACCTAAAGAGGTTACCCAAAGAGGAGAAAATGTTTTTCAATAAAATGTTTTTTATTTTAATTTATTATCCACCTACATCAATTATTATTGAAAAAATTGATATAATAAAATCAACATATTACATATAATATGTTTTTTATGCTATGTTAATTATCTGTAAACATTTACACCTCTTGAATCAAATGGTTTAAAAATATTCATTTATGTGTACGGTGGGCTTCAACCTTATGATCCAATGTTATTTTCATTTCAATTACCCCCTCTCACAGTTGGGTATGGTGATGGATATAAAGTATATATATGATTATAATAAAATATTTATACATCTATATTAATCATATCATATATAAAGTTTTTACATTATATTCTATAAGAGATACAATATCATCCCTTGTGTGTCAGTGGACTACCTCCTAACAAATCACTGTGATTCCTTTTCCACAAACACATTACATGGAAGATAATATGGATAAATATATGTTACATTCATGAAATATTATTTACTTTTCAACATATTTATCAATATAAAAACTTAATATCTTATTTTTCATCATACTTTTTCACTCAAAGAAGATGATAACGTTGTTCATGTACGTGTGGAATACCACCTTCACGAAGAAATGTGAGTAACTTTTATTCACCACAACACATGTTTAATAAATGTAATCAAATAATTTGGTATTTATGATATTAAGATAATTTTGAAAATATTTAATATTAAATACCTATTTACAATATTTATCATTCAAAAAGGATTATTTACTATTACAATGACACAGTCTACTGTCTCAATGATCGTAACCCACCCCATTTCTAAAAATCAACCTTCATGATTGGTCTAAATAGTATAATTGACATATTAGTATGGAAATTATTTTCTTATTTTTATTATGGATATAGTTATACCATGATCAAATTAAAAGGAATAGAAATATAAAATTTGAGCATATATGAAAAACAAAGTGGTTATTACCCAAAACATGAATTCAACATGGAATTGTTAAAAACAGTTAATAAAATGATGTAAGAAAATAATATATGATATTATATATATGATTATCTAAAAATATATAGAGAATCATATATATATATTGTTTTTGAATTTATTTATAACAAAACATGAATTTTTTATAAATGATGTTCAATTGTGTTCAAAAGAAATAGATACTTAAGGTAATGGATTTCTGTCACACATTTTTAACTTATACGAGACACATGCCATACACACAACCTATTTAATATAATTAGTGTTTATACTACCAGTTAATGTATTCTATTTCTCTTATATAGAATATTATTTGGATATACTTATGCCTGTTGGGATCTCACTTTCCTAGGGTTTACAGTTAAAAAATTACTTAAGTGGTAAGGGATTTTTTTTTTAAATTTATCATTCTTTGAAACAAATGTTAAATTATTCCCCTTATCTTCTTTTATAAGGTGTATATAAATACCATTTTAATTGAAATATCATGAACTTATGTATCACAGGTATATTTTAATTTTAATTTATTGATATTCCTTCATAGGGATTATGTTTCAATGTCACCAATCTAGTAATGATTTTATGCTACAATATCATCTTTTATTGGGATTGTTTAATTTTTTAATAGGAAAAGGAAAAAATATTATAATTAGAAAAATAAAAATAGAATATAGATGGGAAAGTACACACAATTATTCCCTTATTCCATAAAAAAACATCATGTATCACAATCAAACTGATTTGAAGTATCATAAGTATCATACCAATTAGATTCTGAGTCTAAGTGTAACACCCATAGATTTTTAGAATTTTTTTTTGAATTTATTTAATAATTTGGATTTCTTTCACACAAAACTAAATATTGATTTTTTATAAAAAACAATTATGTTTTGAGTTCATTATAGGTAACACCAAGTCTATCTAACGGTACACACAACACATAGAGTAGGATACTTTACACACAAAAATCTGTTTTTCCTATATTATACAAAATAAATAGTACATTATATAGCTTGCGTAACCAAAAATGAGGAGTTTTACCAAAGTAAAAATTACTATTAATATTATTTTTAAAATATTATTTTAGCAATAATATTTCCATTGGAATGGAATTCACAAATGAGATTAACTAATTTGAAAAAATAATATTTATATATGAATATAAAATGAATAATTTTTTCACTAATTAACATAAGTGAATGAAATAAATATGTGAAAATAAAGAGTTTACATTTCTATAAAAACAATTTTTCTATGTAAAAACACAATTTTATCTTAGTTAATTAAAAAACCACAATAGATTTACATTTTCAATGAAATGTAAATATTATATATTCAAACAATTTTTCGATTCTCATCCAATATATTTGGTAGGTATTAGATAATAATAAAGACAATTTTATTAAAAAACGATTTTGTTTTCTAAAATATAATTTTAACAATTTTTAATGGGGAACCCATTTTAAATATAATTTTTCACACTTTTACAATTTTTATTTTTAAAATTAATCTATAATATTGAAAGTTGATTTTCAAAATTTTCATTGGGTTAATTTTTTGTATTTTTCTTAGAAAATTCATTTTTTATGAATAATAAATATATTGAATTTTAATTTAAAACTGCCTTATCATCTAATTTAATTATATAGTTAAATTATTTTTTATTTTTAAAAAATATAGTAAGAAACATTATAAATCATATAATTAAATTTGGGCATTTTACGAAATTTCAAAATTTAATTGGATAAAAATCATTTAAAACATTTTAACCTTTTCACTTTAAAACCATGTATTGTCGTCCAGTCTATGGGGTTAATTTGAAATCAATATCTTACAATTATGATATTTTAATATGAAAAAATTGATTAAATATTTGGAATCAGAGTAATTTATAATTTATAATAAAATCAACTTTGTTTTTCTCGAATAATATCAATGGAAGTGATTATTTTTAATTAATATGATTAAGAGAAAAAATAGATTAATGAAGGTCTAAGACATAAAAATAATACCCAAAATGACCAATTAACTTGTCAAAAATACATTGGATATTAATATTTAGACTATATCCTCAATTTTATTAAATTTTTAATATTTTTTGAGACACATTATATACTAAAAATGTGGTGGAATTCCCTTTTCAGAACATTATAAAAATTCCACTCCCCCTCTTAACAAATTAACACACCCCTCAAAATTACTTGCACATTTAAACTCATTTCCACAAACCGAATCTGTTAAAATAAAACCCAAACATCATTACCCTCATATTATAATCTTTAATTTCTATTTAAATCCATCTAAGAATTCCATTTGGTGAAAACTAAGTGCTATCACCCAAAGAAGAGGTAACATTCTTTCTCAAGTTCCTTTGCTTAACTTTCATTCTCCACCCCTAAAATCATATTATTAAATGATTATATAATAAAAATATTATCCTACATATAATTAAATATCTTAATTATAATATTTCTACCTACACTTACACACAATTCAATCTAATGGCTAAAAAATTCATGGTTCTTATGTATGGTGAACTACCACCACGTGAAATGATGGTGTTCAGTTTTCCTTTTCCATCTCCCATGGATAAGAGTTATGATGGAAAATATGTTTTTACAAGAAATAAAATATATTTATGATTTATTTTTTGATTATATAATTATTAAATAAAATATAATTTCTTGAATACATTCTCTTTTGTAAATGCGATAACTTGATTTATGGACATGTGGACTACTACATCCTCAAAGCGATGTGATTTGTTCACACTTTACATGGAATTTATTAAGGATGGGTTTAGTGAACTTATATTTTATATAAAAAATAAAAAATCTAATGTAATTATATTATACATATACCTATATGTCATTTTCGTTTCTTTGTTTTAATACAACAATAAAACAGAAACAGTTTTCATGAGTACGTATGACCTACTATCTCCATAAACTTTGTATTATATTTCCAATTTATAAATTTTTTATATTATTATAAATATAAATATATATATAATGAATAAATATGATATTTATATCATGTTTTAAATTCTTTGAATAAGAAAATCATGATCTTTGTAAGAGGATCAATAATAACAAGCCATAACACCTACGAAAAACAAAGCAGATATTACATGAAATTTAAATTTACCATGGCGTTGTTAATAAATAGGTAATATAAATTCATAAAAAATTAATATATGGTCTTATATATAATAATATGATTCGTTTTTAGATTTATACCAAAAATATTCTGTTATACATGAGTTTTGGACATGTATGAATAATGTCATGACTTAATGTAGGATAATTTCATCTAAATTTTTATTATCATTGAGATACATGTCATGTTCACAAATCACTTAATTTTTGTTGTATAAATGCATAGTATGAATTTATTATATGATAATTATACTTAAATTTACTTTTATTTCCATATCCTCTTGATGATCTCTCTTCAATATTGTTTATGATTCAAAAACTACTGATTCAGAAAAGTTGTGTTTTCTCAGTTTTCATTCTTTTTGAAAAAAGCCATGATATGCACCTATATTTTTCTATGAGGTGTACATACAAAAATTTCAATGATATATAATGAAATAATTTATTTAATTATATCTTATTATCTATATAATATTATTATAATATGTGTTTCTTCATTTATGTGTACCAAATTGGTAACAACTTATTACTACAATCTCATTATTTATAGGAATTATTTATGATTATGCTTCAATTGATGAAATTTTATGATATAACTATCAAGAACATATCCAAAATTTCATATTCAATTTTTATTCATGAAATATCTTTGCATTTTTAAATTTTTCTAATATTTGGTGCTTATGATAATTAATAAATCATTCTTATAAAAATATGACTTTCCCTGTATGATTAGTTGAACAACAATGTTCTACCAAAACAATGTTTTCTAAAATTGGTTTCAAAAGTCATTTTTCTTTTTAATGTGTCTTAAATGGTTTAAATCCTTCACAATATTTTCGCAATTTTTATCAATTAAAATGGTTCCAATTTTTTTCATGATTTTAGTATATTTTTTCAATGAAAAATGATTTAAAAATAATTCAATATTAATTTATAAGTTTCAAAGAAAAATGTTTTCAAAATATTCCAAAAGTTTTTTTATCTGATTTCAAATTATATCAAAACAAAAACAATTTTGAAATGGTTTGTGTTTTAATTTTTTTTAAATTTAGAAAATAATTTTTTCTTAATAACAATTATATATGAAATTATAATGATTGATTTTTTAAAAATGATTTTAATAATGGTTTTATGAATAATAATTTTTAAGAATAATTATTTTCCTTAAGAAATTTTCCATGTGATATTTCTAAATCCTACTCTATATAAGATTTATACATTTTTTATAGTTTATGCTTTACTAGGGATATGATCCATGAATATCATTCATATTATATTTTGAATGGTTTATGATTTCATGGAATGCTGTTTATTAAAGTCATTTCACTTCCATTGGTTATAAACTTTTTAAAGCATGTTCTTTTCACAAGTTATGATTTGATAAAGTAATTCTTAGACATATATTCTATGCATAGGTAATGATATGATGAAATTTTTATGATTTCCATATATGTTTACAAATCTTGATATGAGGTTTATGAAACCCATCCCTTTTTAGTGGTCATGAAAGGATTAATGTCTTATTATCTTGTGTCACACACATGTATGATCTCATTATGTGAATGGAGGGACCTATATCTCCATAAAATGCATTCAGTAATTATTTATATCCTATGAGTATGAAATGTATTAAACATGGAGGGAACTCAATTCAATAAGATGGTAATGGAACAAGGAGTGAACTTGGTTCAGTATGATAGGGATGGAATAAGGAGTGAACTTAGTTAAATATGATAGGGATTGAATCAGAGTCAACTTAGTTCAATAATATAGGGATGTAATGGGAAATAAAATGGGTTCAGTAATATAGGGATAGAATGGGAAGTGAACCTAGTTTAGTAGTATAGGGATCGAAAGGGGAGTAAACTCAGTTTAATAATATAGGGCTGGAATTTGAGTTGAACATGAATCTGTAATACATCGATGCAATGAGGAGTGAAACAGATTCAATAAAGGAATTTTTCCACAAATATGGAATTAGGAGTGAACCTTTGCTGCTAATATGGTTAAGGGAGTAAACCCATTCTACAAAGATGTCCTTGGAGTTATGCCATGATATTATAAAAATCTATTTATAATCCTATGTGTCTTCCAAGAATTAAATATCTTATTTCTATATAATGATTTCATGGATTATGATCTTTATTAACTTATAATTCATGTCTTATGAACATTTAATATTTAATACATGACTCTTTTATATGATTATTGATTTGTTGGGTATGATCATGAAATGTTATTCTCTTGTTCTAATACCCTTATTCTCATTTTATTCATATATATCTCTTTTTTTACACATACTAGTAATCTGATGACACCCCCTTTTTATGATTCCTTTCCCCATATTATGATGAAAGGATTTATATATTATTACAAAAAGGGATCATCTTTGGGGAAACATTGAATATATTTCACCATGACAAATTTTTTTTCCAAGTCTCCAAATACACTAATCTATTATGGTCCCCAGTCATAAATTTTTTAGTGTGCTAAATATTCATATAACATTATTTAATAACCATGTATGTCATTTTTGTTCCTCTATAGTTTGTTTCAATGTAAACATTTAGACCACCATTGGATACTAAGATGAGTAATTTTTAGTGATATCCTTAAGGATATTTCTAAAGATATGTTTAGGTTTGTCTCTAAGGATACGTCTAATAATAAGTTGAAGTCTTGGAAAATTTCCTTGAATTTTGGTAAAGGATATAGGGATTGGATTCATAGTGATACATCCATGCCTGGATACTACAAGTAGATGTTACTCTGGCATAGAAGTACATAGGGTTATCAACTGAGAAGTTACCATATTAAGCAATACTCAATCGAGAACTAGTGCACAGTAATGGTCCATGATGTATACCTTATTTGAAACTCATTAGTGATATGATTTAATATTTTACAAACACTTCATGAACAATCATGAATTATATAAATTTATTATTCCTTAAAATTATCAAGGATTAACCTGCAGTATCATTGATTAGAAAGTAGGTGTTGTGATTTAGACAACCCTTAAGTAATTTTTATTGATTATGTAGTTTTGAACTATGATTACTGTTTCTTAGGATATGATTTAAACATTTAGTACTGGATGGACCCCAAAATAAACATGTTAATTTGGAATGTAGTGGATATTTCAATGATGGCCTTCCAAACCAATTTAATGTTATGGAAGATACAGTAAAAAACATATTTTCAATGACTACACAGCCATATGAAACCAGGAATTAGGCTATGATTTCAAATGACTGAATTAGGGAACAATGTTTTCATAAAAAAAAATTTATGGAAAATTCCAAATTATTTTAATGAAATGAAGAATCTACTAGTTTCTATGAAATGGATATATACCACTAAAAAGGTATGTTCATTCAACATTATACAAAATGTGAAAAAGTTATGTTGGGAAATTATTGGTTATAAAGTGAATCAAAATTGGGGTAAAAATTTATCAAGAATACAAAAAAATTAAATTAAATTGTATCCATGTATTAGGATCAGCTAAAGAACATATTTTGCAGTAAGTACCCACCTCGAATTCTTCATAAAAATGGATATTATAATCACCCATAAATATCAGGTTTATGATAAGAAAAAAACAGTTGAATTCAAAGGAAGCTCTTAAAACTATAGATATAATAATATTATATTTACATTATTTACAAAGTGTGGAATGGAACATAGAGGAAACTGTATTAGGGGGACTCTTAAATTTTTCACATGTGAAAAGAAAGGTCACCGAGTGGATGAATTCCAAGGTAATGGAAATAAATATAACATGACACCAAATAAAACACATCTAATTTAGTTTTTTGAATCTATAGAGTATGATAATTATGTTATAAAGATATTAAAACCCAAAGGTTAGTGATAATTATTGACATAATAAATCTTTCAAGATGATCGATAAAGGTAAATCTTATAAAATCCTAGTTGATGATGCGAACCATGATAATTAGAGAATATTTATCCTCCTTTTCTATAATGGGAATTTAATTTTTTATATTTTATGAATAATCCTTATGAAAATATTATTTTTCATCCATTAGTGATTTTTAATGCGGATATACCCTTATACATGGATTCTAGAATAATAAAATCACATTTGATATTCTATCAGTACTAAGATACACTCACGATTCCAATGAAAATTATTTGGTGTAAAATAAGAACTTATTTATGTAACAAGGAGTGAATTATATTTTTGAATATTGAAGGGGTTTAATGATAATGGAATGGTTTATGTTAAAAATTGTACGAGGTTTTAGAGATTAATGTATTATCTCAACATATGAGGATTTATTTATAATTTCTAACCTATGATAACAATTTTTATGTGATGATAACTTAGTATAGATGGAATGACATATCATTTAATATATTTCTCTTATGATCTATTAGTTCTTCAGGAATAAAAAATTCTCATTTTTTTGGGAATAAGATACAATGTTGAAATTTATCAAGGCACAATATAGGGATATATTGTTCCGAAATTAAATAAGTATATAATATCATTAAAATTATTCAACCGTGGGAAAAGGGTCTTGAAATAAAATTTTGTCATTTATCATTATTTTTAATGATATCAACGAACTCTTTCATGCTTCTTCTATTTATGGTTTTTTATTCTTAACATTTACTAGATCACTAGATTTCATGTGATTAGTGATATTTATCAATATATATGATTACTTATACTTTTTTCAATTTCCATGTTTCCACTCACCACCTATGTTATCCATTTTAAAATCCTAGTTACACGTTACTTTGGGTAACCATCATGATTCCAATATTATTTTAAGAACTTCTTTGTATTAATTTTTACAATGTGGGATTCAATGAATATAATTGTTAATTATTAAACTATTGATAACAATGAATAATTTCAATATAGAAATTAAATTTTAAGGGGGAATAATTAAACATCAAGTGATTTTTTGAATTTATTTTTTGAATTTATTTAGTATTTTTTATATTTTTCATTTTACACAACACCGAATACAGATTTTTTTATATTTTACCACTATGTTTAGATTTAATTATTCAAAATACTAATTGGTTAATTTACTAAACACAAAAATTATTGTATCTTTAGGTACACACAACACTATTTTTGTCTTGTTTTACACACAGTGTTGAGTTCCTTCGATAGCTTTTGTATCCTGCATGGTTAAGTTTTACCGGACTATAACAGACTAAGAATATTTCTATTAATAAATTCTTATAGCTACCACATATTCATTCAAATGAAATTCATGGATAATACCTACATAATTGTAAATATATGACTTATAAAAATAAAAAAATTAATCCTTTAGTGAAAAATTTATATAATTAAATGAAATAACTATTTATAAATAAATAAATTACTTATGTATGAAATGAATTTTTAAATGTACAGACACAATTCTATCTCAATAAATTAATCAAGACACTTTGTAAGGAATTTTTCAATAAAATTTATATACAATATAATAAATCAATATTTTTATACTCATGAAATATATTTAATAGGTATAATATAATAATTAATCATATTTTATGATTAAAAAGGTGTATTTACTAAAATGCAATTTTACCACTTAAATGCAGAATCCATTTTATATATGTTTTTTGAAATTTTTATAATTTTTATTTTAAAAAATAAGCATCATTTTTTTAATAGAAATATCAAAATCTAATATGGGTGAATTATTGGTACTTTTATGAAAAATTTATTTTTTTGATTTATAGGGAAAACACAAATTTTTAATTCAAAAATGTTTTATTTCAAATTATTTATATTGTTAAATTATTTTATAATTTTGTTTTAAATTATAATTAGGTAAATTATACATCAATTAATCTAATTTATTTCATTATAACTAAAATCATAATGAAATTTTATATAAAAACATTTCAAAATTTTGGACCTGATCTATTGAAAACCCTCTATTTTTATCATATACATGAGATTAATTTTAAATTAATTTTTGAAACATATGTGATTTGAATGTAGAAAATATGATCCCATATTTTTAATAATAATAATCTAAAATTTATTTTAATTTGAACTTTTTTTATTACCAATATTATTTGTGAAAGAGATTAAAATTAATTATAGTGATAAATAGAGAAATTAGCTTCACAAAGTATTATTCCTTAATCATAAGTCGTAAAAAGACCTAGAAACATTCTAAAAATTAATTTGATATTCCTAAATCTACATAATTTTTCCTTTTATTTATTTATGAAAAATATTTGAGCCACATTATTTGGGAAAAAATATTTTTAGAATTCAATTTAGAAAAATTTACAAGAATTCCACTTCTCCTCCACTATAAAAAGGCACTCACCCCACCCACATATTCACACATATAAATCCCTTTTTATATCTCAAAATAAAATGAAATTTCTCCAAAAATCATTCCCCTAATACTATAATCATTTATTTTTTAATAAATCCAACCAAGGAATCCATTTGGTGTAATGTAAGAGGATTAACTCAAAGAAGTGGTAACATCCTTCATCTAGCTCCTTTGCATTATTTTTAATCTCCATCCTTTAAAATATTATTTTTAAATTATTATATTATAATAAAATTATAATATATATACTAATATTTTTTATTCTAATGGTTCAACCTATACTTACACACACATCGATATAATGGGTAACAAATATATTGTTCTTGTGTATAGGAAACTACTGCCTCACGAAACAATTTTGTTCATTTTTTACATAAACACCTATCAGGGGTGGTAATTATGATGGAAGCTGAATTTTTATATAATATATGGGATATTTGTTGTCTTTATTATTATTTAATTATTTTATAAAATATCTCTTCTTACATTACATTTTTACGTATTTGTTATATATTTGTTTTGGACATGTGGACTATTTCATCCTCAATGCCATAGGATTCACTCAAATAATTCCTAGAAAGTATTAGATATGGTTTTAGTGAAATTAAAAGATATATATGACATAATAATTAAACATTGATAATAATAAATATATACCTATATGTTATTTATTTTCCTTCTTTAAATATGATAATTAAATGGAAACAACGTTCATGTGTCAGTACAACATACCATCTCCATAAATAGTGTATTCCATTTCTTATTTTAAAATTATATAGTTTAGTATAAATATATATAATAAATATATATTATATTTATAAATTTTTTTAAATTCATTAAATAATTAAATCTTAATCTATATAATAGGATCAATAATAACATGAAAATACATATACGAAAAACAAAGAGGATATTTCCAGAAACAGAACATTAGGAAGTAGTTGTTCATAAAAAGATCAAATAAATTCATTCCCATATCATATATGTTATTATAAATAATAATATATTTATATGGTTGATTTATAATAATCTTATATTTATTATATAGTTGGTTTTAATGTGTATAAATAATGTCAATACTTATGGTAAGGTAATTGAGTGTCACCCTTTACTATCCGTGAGATACATGCTATGTTCACCACTCATTTAATTTGAATGGTATATGTACTGAACATGATTTTATTATATAATAAATATAATAAAATTTATGTGTATTTACATGTCCATTTTCTGATCTAAATTTCATGGGGTTAATGTTTAAAAAGATACCAAATCGGTAAAGCAGTTTAGTCTCAATATGCCTTCTTTGAGACACATGTAATGTTATGCACCTATATTTTTTTTTATTAAGGTGTATATATTGATTTTTAAATTTTATATCATGAAATATTTTATTTTAACTATATTATAATATTCATGTAATCATATTCTCATTTTTGGATTGGGATTTTATGTTACCAAAATTGTGACATCTTATTGCTACAAACTCGTTATTTATCATGATTTTTTTATTATACTTCCATTAATAAAATCTTTTGATCCACCTCCAATGAATAATCCCGAATTTCACCCTAATATGGTAATTCAATATATATATATATATATATATTTATTGGTAATATTTTAACACTATTTCTTACTTAATATAAAAAATGAACTGTTTGTAGAAGAACTCTATTTTACATCTCTGTTCGGAGAGACATCTATATTCTTTAAAAACAATGTTTTCTAAAAATGTTTTAAAAAAAATAATAAGTTTAAAATTTAATTATAAATTATTTTATGCATTAATTATATGTTTTAAATGTTTTTTCAAAGAAAAATATTTTGAAAATCATTTTCAATCTATTGTCTGAGGTTTTATAGAAATAAATTTTCAAATAATTTCATGATTATTTATATGTTTATAAAGAAATTGTTTTCAAAAAATTTCTCGAGAATTAATTTTATTTTTCAATGTATTAAGAATGATTTTTTTTAAATGAATTACATTTTAATAATTATTTTTCAAAGTGGAAAATATATTTTCCTCAAGAAATGTTTAAAATGGAATTTTAAATCATAAATTATTAGAAAAATATTCTTCAAATGGTTTTATGAAAATGATTTACAAAGGATGGATATTATCATTATGAAATTTTCCATATGATATTTCCAAATCATTATCTATCTAATATCTCATAATTTTTTATTATTTTTTCATTACATGTGATAAGATCAAAAAAATACCATTCATTTTATTTCAAAGGGTTAAATTCTTTTAAAATACATGTATTTTCTTTATTTATTCATTGATAAAATTATTATGCGGCCTATTTTTTCATAGGTAATTATATGTTGTAATGTTTATGTTACCCATTTCATTTCAGGGGTATTTATCTGTTTTTTATGAAACACATATCCTTTTATGGGTCATGATATAATGAATGTCATATTATCATGTGGAACATGTCTGTATGATCTCATTGTGTGATGGGAGAGACCTATATCTACCTATAATTATGTGGGTGAAGATTTATGTCTCATGAGTATGACTAATCTAGAACTAGGAGATAACTCATTTTAGTATTGATTGGATGGAATAAGGAGTGAACTCGATACATTATAATTGGTATGGAATGAGGTGGCACTCAATTCATTATGATAGTTATCGAATGAGGAGTGAACTTAGTTTAGAAATTGAGGGTTGGAATTGGAATTTTACTTTGTTCTGTAATATAGGGATAGAATGGGAAGTTAAACTTGTTTAGTAACATAGGTTTGGAATGTGGAGTGAACTCAGTTCAATAATACATGGTTATAATGTGTGGAGAACCTAGTTCAATTTTACATGGCTAGAAGGGGGAGTGAACCCTCTTCAGTAGAGGACATTAACCACTAAGATATTATTGGGAGTGATATTTTACTACAAATATAGTTTTGGGAATGAACCCATTCCACTAATATGTCCATATAATTAATACTTGACTACAATGGAAATCATTTTATATTTTTATATGTCTTCCACAAAATCAATTAATTATTCCTATGTTATTCGATTATGGATTATGCTCTTAATTCCCTTATGATTCATTTATTATGAACTATGTATCCTTATTTGATTATTCATGTATGTGATCTTTTATATGAATGATATGATAGTCAAATGTTATTTTCATGTTATAATACCATTATTCTCATTTTACAGTTATGTATCTCCTTTGATTACCATTACTGATCCTCTGATCTCTCCAATTTCTTTTTTTTTCATTTCCCTGGATTATAAAGAAAAGTTTTAAAAATTAGTAGTAAAGGGGAATATCTTTTTTGGAAACATTGAATATATTTCATCATGTTATAAGATCTTATTCCTAGTTAACAGTGACACTAAACTATTATGGTCCTCAAGCATTCATTTTTTTAATGTGCTAAATATTCATATAAAATGATATAATATCTACATATGTTTAACCAGTGTAACTACACTAAGGATCTGCGAAACCTTATAACTATGGTTCGCATATGATATAATTAGTCTTTCCTCCAAGTTTATTTTAACGGATGGATAGGATGGAAGCCTTCATTATTCATAATAATGTTTTTCCTTTAGACAAAGCCTCATAAATGGAAGGATATTTTGAGAAATATTCATCTATATCATCCCATTTTAATTGGATACCCTATTTCCCCTATTTTTTTATTTCATCGTGTTTAATTTTCTATTTTTAACTATTACATGGAATGGAGTTATCCTTAGTTATAAGAGTGCTAGCCTTAAGACAATGATCCCTACATAAATTCTCTCCTGGTTTAGAGCTACCCTCCTCTTATTGAATCTATTCATCTTTCTTTGGACCTGATCCATTCAAATAATTATTTCTTTCTTATATTTAATGTGTTATTTAATTTTTTTCATTATTATTAGATTCATGAATTACATGTGGAATCATTCAATTAGAACCTATAGTTATTCGTAATGAACAATCATTTACATGATAATTTCCCTTATCAAGAGGTGATTTTTTTCCCTAATAGAAACAACTTTATTATGCAATGTATGCTTATTCATTTTATCACTACATGAATACTCAATATTTTATTTTAAATAACATAATTTAAAAAAACTTTCATACAACATAATTCATTGACATGCCTGATAAACTCAAATATCAGAGTAGAAATCAGGTATCCTATCATATTCCACTTTTAGAGAGATATCAACATATTGTGAAGACATAAATATTTTTTTTTTTAAAAATAAAGATATTAAGACTCCCTTAACCAAGAAACTAACGTAAGGATTGAATCAGGATACCCCATTGGTCTTATACCTTTGGATTATAATTCACACAACATAGGTTATATCAAATAAAATCATAATATATCATTGGATCTAATTAAGACTAATAATATTAATCTATAATGTAGATGTGCTATTTTTACATAAAATGGTTTGGACCTAAAATATCATTCTTGAAAGAAAACGATACATATAATATGTGAAATTGAGCAAATACCCCATTATTTGCGGTTCAGAGCCTCTGATAGGGTTGTTAATTCTTATTATAAAGATCACAAACTATTATAATTCATCTATCATGAAAAATAAATATTCTCAACAAATATTGTAATTACATGAGAATATATGTTTTCTATTCATTCTATTCTATTTATATACCAAATTGTTCAAAATAAATACTTTAATAAAATTTTCTTTCTTTCAATTTTTAGTTGAAAAAACATTTACTTCCAAAAAAAATTCTAAAGATATTTCTTAAATGTTTTTAAATTATTTTTAAATGATTTCTTCATTAATTTTTTCCTATGTTTTACTTTTTGGAAAAAAAAGGAATCTTCATTTTGATTTCATGAAACTACCTTTTTGGATATTACTATAAATGTTAAAGGAATATGTATTTTAATGTGTATGTAAGGAATTGAATTTTCCACTATCTTGAACATTATATTATTTGGATATTCAATTATATTTATTATATTAAATTTACAATAAAAATTATTTTAAAAATGTTTTAGGCTTCAAAATGTTTTTTAATATATGAGGTATATTTTTATTAACGATTTTTTTAATTGATATTTAAGGATTTATATATAAGTATTCATGTTTAATTTTAATGTAACAGATTTCCAAAATATTTTATAAATTTTAGATTTAAATATTTAATTTCAATTTAATGTGACATTATTTAAGGAATTTTCCAAGTGGGTTTCCATTAACAATAATTCTAAATTTATTATGAAATCCTTTGAAATTAATTATGATTTAATAGTGATACGATAAAAGGTAAAAATTCTTATTATTTCATTGAATTTTTTATGTTTATGATGACGTGATGTTTATGAAACATGTTTGTCTTCCATGCATTATTCCATGATGTAATTATTAAAAAACCTTCTTCTTTTAATTTGTTACGTCATGATTGAAATTTGATAATGATTTTCAAACTTCTCTCTATTCCAGAGGTTATGATATGATGAAAATATTATGAAAAACCATTTAATTTTATAGTTTATAAAATGTTGATTGTTATTTTATCTTTTGGTACAAATACATATTATTTTCACTATGTGATGTGTAGGGCCTATATCTCCTCCCAATGAATTGAGTAAAAATTTATATCCCGTGAGATAATAGTGGGATATAAGTAAATGTGATTAATCCGTAATGGGAAACAAGTGTGTCCTGATCCAATATTGGACCCATGTGTGTATTGATCCATAACAAGAAAATAGTTGTGTGTGGATCCACTATGGGAAACCTGTGATGATTCATAATCTAATATTTTGATGTATTTGGTAGTTAACATTGAAATATTAATTAGTTCTATTTTATGATGGTTCTATAATTTTATAACATGATATTATGGGTAATGATTTATTTATAATTATCTCTCATCCTTATGGAAAATGTTTTCTGGAATGATAATTTTTTATTCCATTAGTCACATTTAAGATCCATAAAAAGATGGGTATATACATTGTAAGGTTTTTTCCTGATAACATACCCTTATTCATAAATTATTCATTCATAATATCATAGATTTATATCTCTTTTGTTTAACATTACTAAGAATCTAACTTCAACCATTAATATGTATCATTCCCCATGTTTTGAAGAATGGTTTAGGTAAAGTATCAATGAGAGGAGTAATATTTTATAATATAACTATTTGAGATATTGAAGATATTTTACTAAACCAATAACATTGTGTTCTATGTTTCCAAAGTCACTAAACTATTATGGTTCTCAAGTTTGTTTTCTATTAATGTATTTAATATTCTTCTAATAATATGTTAAATCCATCTATGATACACCTAGTTCATTATAGTTTCATGATAATAAAAATATTTCATTATATTAAATACACTAGAGTTTTTACATTATTATAAATATGATAGATTTATAGGATTTAAAGATGTTGTAATGAATAAAGTGACTGGTTTAGGAGATAACCTCTTCTCAGAAAGAACTTATATATATCTCCTATTAAGGAACCTAGAGTTTGAATTTTGGGAAGACCAACACCTATAAAATGTTGATAGGGATGTCTATAAAGGGGTTTTTCGGGTATGTTCATGATATAAATCTCAATTTTGTGTAAATAAGTGAGGGAAAAGGGGCCTTTTATAATTTATGTGTGAGGAATATTTAGAATTTCTCAAAAGATTAAATTATTATAAATTCATTCTCATTAAAAATGACTAAAAATGGATAGGGATACAAATATAAGATAATATACGGTTTTAATCCCATTAACCTAGAGAATTTTTAAATGTTTTAGTTTCATTAGAAACATAATATTTTGATTTACCCACTCATTAACCAATTCTTTTTCTATCGATGGTGACATGTTTTTCAATGTTAAATGGTATTAATTTTTAATTTTAAGGTTAATATTAGGCCCTAAATAGTCACATTAAGAATTTTTTTACAATATCATATTCACCTTTTCTTATATTGAATATTGTTATGATTTAATATATAATTTAATAAAATATTCTTGGAGATAAAATATCATTATTTTCAGTTTTTAAAGTATTTATTTTATTTGATTTAATAGAAAAAAAGACCAAGTTGGAATAATAGTATAAAATTTTAACATAATAAACAATATTTCATATTATACTATAAAATTAATGGAAGACTAAAAATTCACTAAAATATATAACTTTTAATATTTTTAATATAATTTATTTTTATTTTTCAATTATTTTATTAAATAATTTTTTAGGATCGTGTAAACATTCATTTAATTATATAAAACCCAAAAATTTGAAATAAATCCCCATCATAATGTTAATTTCATTTTAAAAAATAATTATTAATATTCATTCAGAACAAGTTTTTTCCCTATATCAACGCATAATAAATATTTATAACTTTGAGAGTGACATTTTTAATCTATATTTGGTTTAAATAAAATATATGTCATTTTTAGGGACAAGGTTCTATTAACCAACTCAATATCAATCCTATAGTTATAAGAATCAAATTATCTTTTTAAAAAAATTATTATGATAAACGGGTGTCCTTATCACTTACTTTTAACCTAGAATAACACGATTTACTCATTACTAAGGTGAATAATTTTTGTACGACTACTATTCATGTTGGTAAAAAATAAGATGTTCGGATTAAAAATATTTTCAAATACTAAATAAAAATATAAAATATATTTTATTAAATTCTATAAATATATCTGGAAAAAATTAATTGTAAAATAACTACGAAATATGTTATAAAACCATGTTTTTAGAAAAACACATTTTTAAGAAAGAAAACATTGTTTATTCAAATCCAATTCATTGGAAATTACATAATTATTGAGAAAAAAATTAATTGAATATATAATTAATACATTTTTTTAAAATAATTCAACAAAAGTGATTAATTTATTTTAATATGTTAATAATACATTACATTTACAGCGGTTTTTTTTTCAGAATGAATATTTGTTTTTTTTTCAAATTAATTATATCTTCATTTATAATCAATCTAGAACCACTGAATTAATATTATACATACATAAGAAAAAAATCATAATCTATTTATTCATATTCATATCGATGAATCCATCATCTAATCAATAATTATCACTAAAATAAAAATAATTTAATATCATATTGTGGTTTCATTAAATTTGGTGTTATGGGTAAGACAAGATATAAAAGAAATTATATTTATTAGTAAAAACATCACATTAATTCTTCGGATATTACATTCTACATCCATTAAAAATAATTTCACCATAAAATATTTGTAACTCAGATACTAAAAATTGAAGGTATCATTGTTTTATTACAACCTCATGTTCACGTGAATCTTCATCAAATGTTTGGATTCTTTATCAAACATTAACCAGGTGATTAGTCTTTTTTTATAGATAATTATGTCTCTGATCAATATTTTTATTGTTCATTCCTTCTAGTGAATAACATGTTCTTATAGTATGAACTTTGATTTTATTACATTTTATGGGTTAAGTATATACTTTTTAAAAGAGATACATGGAACACCACATGAACTCGAGAGTTCATTGGAATCACCATGTGATATGATTCTATCCTACTCGATCAGAAATATTGAAATGGATAATATACCTATAATTAAGCTATAAATTCATTCCAAATAACATAACCTTTTTAATGGAAAAATTAAGACAAAAAGGTTTTCGAAAACATAAATTTCTAGGTCATGTCGATGATTTTCTACAAAACATTTATTTTGTGTTTGAACATTCTTGATGTGTAATTGAATGGATTTGAAATTCATTGTTGCTTCCTTAGTTAGATATTGTACAAATAGAAATATTTCTTCAGTATCCACCAAAAATTTGGTTGGTATACTCATCATTCGATAGAGTTATTTATAAGGATCCTTTTGAATTGTCAGGTGAAATCTATTTTGGTCTGAAAACGCAACTGCATGAAGGTATTATTTCTAACGGCATTTGAAATCCATTGAATATGATCTTGGCACATCCTATAGAAATTTAATAAATCTATAAGGATAAAAATATTTTTGAAGATTATACACCATATTAAAACTCAACTTTTTATCTAGAGCTTACTGAATACATAACAAGAACATCATGGTAATTCTCATATCCCAATTAGATAAAATAGAATGTCATACTCTATGAAAAAATTTCATTTCCTTAATATAAATTTTTCCGTACTCGACCTGGTAAGGTCTGAATCGTGACTACCCCATTCCTAACTGTAATACGCCAAGTTCTAAAAATTGGTACTAAGTAGTTATATCTCAAAAAATGGGAAGCATTTTCTTAATACACCAGCAAAAATATCGAAATCTCCCAGCCCAGAAAATGATAAAATGCAAAAAACTGAAAGAATGATTTTGTAAATCAAACATCCCATGATAGATTATGATAGTAAAGTACTTAAAGTAAAAATGTGTCCAAATACAATCCCATCCAAAAACTAAAAAGGGTCCAACCTGTTCCCAGAGCGAGGACTAAGTAAAATGCATGCTCTTGAATAACCCTTTGGTTTGAAAATATCCAACTATCCCCCCCCCACTCACAGTCCTCCAGGGACAACGTCAAAATGTTCATCATCTGCACAAGACATGACACATGTGAGGGAATCCAATGAAAAGGTGAGTATAGTAATACATAGTAGGACAACAAAAAGCACTAAACATGAATCAAAAAGCATATTCAACACAATACAATAAATAATAATCAATTTATAATTTCAAAAAAGAAACTATATATACTCAAGAAATACACCAAGACACATGGGTGTCATAACTGGCTTCCTCCTACAGATTATGCTCGAAGAAATGCCCATTCCTATAGAAAAAAAACCATGAGACATGCTACCATTATAGACACTTAAAAAAGTGTTATGGGTTATTAAACCCTACTAGTGGATTTTCACTTGTCTAAGAGGGATAATGATAAAAAAGCAGGGAGTCGCACCCAAAACCACTGCGGGAAACCATGAAAGTAGTCTACATTAACCAGAAACATAGGGGATTGTATGAATATGATCCCACAAACTCCATTGATATGATATGATAGATAGAGGATCGACACTCTACCTATGTAGGGTAATCTAATACCTCTATCTTCAACTAGGGATGGCAGAGGATTGCACTATAGTCATGTGGAGGGACACCATAACTCTAACTGAGATTTGACCTCAAGAGGGGATCAAAATCAGGTGGTGTGGATGAAATACCACACTATACCTACAAATAAAAGTACCTAAGGAATGTAGTCAACCAATACCATTACTAACTAAGTAAATGAATAGAATCAATAACATTTGAAGTTACAACATGATGTGTCATAAGGGGTCCACAACATGTCTAAATATCCTAAGTCCTACCATTGTTCAAGATACTCACATGACATATAGTCTCCCTATACATGGAATGTATAAGGATATACACAGAGTGTAGAGACACATGGTACCATTCATGTTTCACATCTCTATGTCCGTGTATTGTAGCCATGTCTGTGTACACCAAGCCATATCAGTGTGGGGGTACACGATGTTTCTGTGCCCGTTTACTCAAACACATGTCTATGTACTTCCAAAGTACATGAAGATTCAACTGGGGAGGTTCACATGACATATGACTGGGGTCACATACTTTGTGATTCTTAACTTAATCCAAACCCATGCACTGCAACCAGGGGCTTCAAACTCCATGTAATCATGGATTACACGTCGCGCTCAACATGATTTTCAAGAATCACATATCTACTGTCTGACCATATTTTCCATTGTTGTTCCCATCATTCCACTTGTTCCATTCTAGGAAATTCCATTGGAAGACTCATATGAGTCTTTCCAATGAAAATAAACAAGTTCTAGAATCAAACGTACTTGATGAATGGACTAAATTGTCGTTCTTTGTTGCATACCAAAGAACACTGAAGAACTAGGAATCAAACATCCATCATCATATGATTCGCTTCTGCAACCACCATAAAACCTCCATATTTTTGGTTTTACCATATATCAACAATATCAGATCATTTCACCATGAATTAGGTTCACGATGATCAATCCATTAGGATTCACCAAACTTCGGGCCAAATGAATTACGTCTATGGTAAATCAAAGAACCATGAGAGAATATAACTTGAAAAAAAAGAGAGAAACGATCCTCAATTGATTTTATTTTCTAACTGAATTATTTTCCATAATATAATCAAAGAAGATATTGAAAATCATAAGAAATTCCTCCAAAACACCACACAATATTACCCATCCTATAAGGCAATCAATCTACATGTCAATCTGTTCATCGATTGTTTTATGTTAATTATGGAAATTATGAATAAATAATAAATCCACAAAAAACAAATATCTGGCCATGATTAGGTATAGTAACTATTTAATAATGATGTTTTTCATCATCGTTATCATAATCCATCAAATCTGATGTCACATCAATCGATTGATCCACGATCAGTCATCTTTCACCTGAGAGGATTCACCAAGGCTCTCTCCAAAGATCACCCCAGAGGAGTTAGGGTGATGTGGATAACTCTATTATCCTAACATAAGGATATATTTAATGATCCATTGAACACTGTGTAAATGACATCTATGTTTTCTTCTTTAAATAATTTTATTCTTTTTAACACCCATGACATCATGTTCACAAACAATCTATGCCAACCAATGTTAAGACATGCATGGGGTAAAACCACCATTCATAACTTAAACATGCCCTAATATTTATAATCTAGACATAGATTTAGGATTTATTCCACTTTTTCTGGAAAAATCCAAGTGTGGGATTTTAAATATAATTAATAAATTTAAAACGTCCATTCTAGGCACGCCGAGAGTGAGAATCGCATGTCATCTCAGTGCATGGTTTTGAAAATAATCTATATAATATTTCAAAATAATAAACAGAAAATCGAGACATTAAATTCTCCCAACCATAGGCCTTTACATCCCTAAAAATCGTAAAGAAAGGCTATTAAAAAAGATGTGGCCACTAAGAGAGAATCTAAGACTCCCACTCCCTTATTCTCTCCAAAGGATTCTCATGCTAACCCAAGACACAACCAAAGGATTAAATTATCCATGAAAAATCCCATATGACAAATATTTGATCTCTAATAGGTACTCAACAAAGGTCATTGTATCCTCAATGTCGCTCTCACCTCAGTCAATATCGTGTGATTGGCCATGCACATAACTCCATAGATTTGACACTTGGAAGATTCTGTGTACTCGTTCAAACTACGAAGTTAGCGTTAAGTTCATTCTAACTCACAAACTATATATATATTTTTTAAAGGGACAATTAAACATGGAGATACCCTTCCACATCAGTCAAATCTCTATAATCCTTGTCGAGTTGAGACACTTAGGAAGACCGGGTCTCTAAACATGAACTCTAAAGGTCTCCATAGCTAGTCCACATAAGACTTTTGACGGATCTATGTAGTCCTCGTCTTCTCTGGGATGATCTAAACCTTGTCTATTGTAGCTCTCACCTACTTCATCCCCATAGGGGCTGACTATCCTGGATATGTCCAACAAAGTGGTGACCTATAGGGTCACCCATTCAAATCCTATAATCGTTCCATACCGACGGTGGAATGGTAGGTATTTTTTGTATAAACTCCACCAGGGGTGGGAGATCCTTCCAAATACATTAAAAATATGATATCCAATATCACAGCATGTCCTCCAAGACGTAGATGTTCCACACTATCTAGCCGTCAGTTTGGGGGTGAAATATTGTGCTCATGTGTATCTAGGTTCCAAACACCACGTACCCCTTCCAAAATATGAATGTAAAGCACGAATAAAAATCATAGATGGTCATCAATGTAACTCCATAGAGTGGAATTATCTCCTACACATAGAGTTTTCTCAAGCTATGTTCAAAACATTTCTCCCATAAATCATGGAAGTGTACTAAAAAGTTGGGCCAATCTTTGTTCACCCATATGGAATCATGTCTTCTAGATATATGTGGTATTCTTGTCACAATGTCCCTAGATATCCTATCTCACTTCCACTCTGGCACCTCGGGAGGTTGAGATAAACCTACTGTAACATGGTTCTCAACATTCAATTGCTGAAAATTTAGGAATCATGGTATAATCTATGTAATTTGTCTCCTCATCTAGGGCAACGAAACTCAATGTTGGAGGTTCAGGTACATATTATCCACACCTGGATGTATGACCAAGTGATATGTATGAATCTCTCTATGAACATACACATTTAGTTACATGGGTACCATCACGCATCCTCTGAAAAGAATGAAATGATACCCACCTTCATAAATCCATCTAAAGCATTCCCATTAGATATCCAAGTACCTAGGGTCTCATGATTGTTAGCCCCAAATTGCACCTCCATAATTCACTATAAGAGTTGTTGGTAAGAAAACCATTGACATGAGATAAGCTAATCCATCTGCATCCATAAATGATAACGTCAATGAGGTTAACTATATTAAACCCTCATTGAACAACCACGATCTAGACCTCATGTTGATATCATCTCCTACCATGTTCACCATCTTAGAAGTATAAGAAATATAAAATTCATAATCCTAGAGGAATTGTAGTTATTTCCTATATATCAATTTATGATCCTTATTTGAAAATATTTTATTTATAATATTCTGAAAATAGTATATGATAAGTCACTCACCCATCAGGTAGTGGCGACACATCTTCAATGCCAAAACCACTACAACCAACGTAAGCTCATGGTTCACATAGTTACGCTCGTATGGTATCAATTGTCAGGAACCATAGTGAATAACTACTTTCCCCTACATTAAAACACAACCAATTATGGTCTTTAATGGATCAAATAACACTGGGTACTCAATAACCTCCTGTCATAACATCAAGATGGGAGAACTTAGTTAACTCTTCCTCAACTCGTTAAATCACTATTTTTATTTCTCTTTCAAAATGAAAGGGCCCCCTTTTATGTTTATGTAAATAATGCATGATTCTAGTATGTAGAATTTTTTTAAAAATCTATGATTGAATCTAGCTAATTGGAATAAAATTCACACCTCGGTGACACTCTTGGGTGTCTCCCAAGATGGAACTGCCCTACCATTTGGTGGATCAACTGAAACTCTAGCCTCTTAGATGACATGTCCCAGAAAATGGTCCTCTCAAAATAAAATTTGTATCACCAAGAGATTATTGTAATTTAGGTTCTCTTGGAGTGTGTCCAAGATCATCCTCAAGTGTCTCATGTGCTCCTCCTCATACACTGAGTATACTAGGATGTCGTCTGTAAAGACTACGCTGATTTGATTTAAGAGTGATTAGATAACGTGGTTCATGAGTCCTGTGAAGACTACTGGGATGTTCATTATTTCAAATGGTATCACCAAGTACTAATAGTGAACATAAAACTATCTTATTTCCAACAGTAGTATATCCACATCCTGTACTTGAATCTAGTGATATCCTAATCCAAGGTCAATATTCGAGAACCATATCTCTCCTTTTAACTGATGAAATATGTCATTGATCCTCAATATTGGACAGTTTTTCTTCCCAATTACCTGGTCTAAGCACTAATAATCTACAAACTACTTCAAAATCCCATTCTCCTTATTAGAAAACAACACTGGGGATACCTAGGAAGAAATGTTGTGTCTCACGAAGCACATATCCTATAAGTCCTCCAACAACATCCTTATCTCTCAATGCTCTATAGAATCCATTTGATATGATGATGATGATATCCAAACCATCCTGGTCTGAAATTTAAGGTAAAAAATACTTTTCATTGGTGATGTAAACCAAGTACATCCTCCAGAATGACTTCCCCATACTCTTCCACCACTGTAGGAAACAAAAAACTCACAAAATCCCATGGACCGAGGCTCATGCTATCCAAAAAAATGAGTAATTGACAACACCCTCCATTTAATGAGTCCATTATACACTTCCTAGGTTTCCTTCTTGACCAAAATATAAAACATAGTCCCATCACATCATACACAATGTATCTTCACCCTAAAATAGAAAATATGGGAATGAAATGTAGATAGTCAATCCATACATAAGATGACATTGTAAGGCCCCATTTTTGTAAGTAAGAGATCCCACGAGAAAACATTACACTAAACATCAGGTCACACTATTAGTGAAAGTGATAAATTACTGTGTCACCACCCATTGGAGTCTCTAAGCACAAGGGCTGCACTAAAAGATCAACTATAATCTCTAAATCTTGAAACATATAATTGGAAAGAACAGAATATCTAGCACCTGTGTTTCTAAATATTTTAACTAATGTAGAAAAGGCACATATGATACCTCATATCATCCCTAGAGCCTCATGTTCATATTTTTTCCAAGACAATAGTTTTCCTTAACCTTTCCCACCACCTTCCACAGTCTGGCATTGACCAATTGTGGGTTGTGGTGATAATAGTTCAAACATCCATCCACCACCTGCTACCCTATTGGCCCCTTTTTCACATTATATTCCCTGCAAACCACCCTGCTCCTATAATTTCCTTGGTCTAGCCATCCATCGACCCTCTCTTGATCACATTTATGATAGGAGGGGAAATATTATTCCATTTTTTCCTTACCATCACAGGAGAATAATTTTCTTTATATTGGATAATTGGATCCATCGTGGGATCATTTAACTGGTGATCGTGAGTCCTTGAATCACCTCCTGAAGCATCTGACCTTCTTCGATCTTTGTTACTGTCGTCAACTAACTTATTCTGATTTCTTGGCTACAAGGTGTATACTTCTAGCTCCCACTACCGGTGAATCATATGAAAGAAGAAATTTTACTGTAAATGCTCACTCAATCACTACATTGTAGGTGGAAATGATAAGAGATTCCACAACGGCTTTGAAGTCCAAGCGCAAGCACTTCTCAAATGTCGGAGCCCTAAATAACTGATCTCACATCATATCCAAAGAGTAAAATGAGATATTAGTGAATATTTATGGGTACTCTTCCATAGTAATACTGACCTTTTGTGGATGCAGAAGCTTCTGTATGCATACCGATCGCAACATGGTCATATATAAATCCTCAATGAAGAGTTTCTCGATGTATATATAGGAGAGAGTTTTCTTGTCATGTAACTATGTAACCATGATCCACCATCATAAAAAAGATCCCAGAAGAAGAATCAAAGGGAATACATTAAATGGTTTGTAGGTGTCCTTATAATCCACAAAATTCGAGTGACTAACTCTAGACATTACTCATCCACCAAGGCTTTTTGATCACCATGAAACCTTGGAGGTCACTAAATCTAAAACATGGGGAAAAATTCAGCCTATGTGAATCCTCAACTAGTAGTGATGGTTCAATATGTCACTCAATAGGTGGTGGTATAGCTGGTAAACACCCTTCAGGTTCTACCTCTATTATAACTACTTGTAACAATTTCTCATCATTAGGCCGATCAACCTCTTGATCATATGATGGAATCCTAAATTGCTACCAACATGGAGGTATCCTAAAATAAATCAAGATGTACAATTGTTAAAAAAGTATAATTGGTGTGGCGACTCAAAATTTTCATGGAAAACACTACCCATTCTTATATGACGCATGTTCCATTGTTTTCCTAACTACCAGTATTCTCATGTTCCTAGTCGAAAATAATGTTATTAGAACCATGGTGTATAGATATGTATGCTTCCACACTAACACAAGAATCCCTGGACTCATAGACGAAATAAAGTAACTAAACACTATTTCCACAAACAAATCTCACCAACTCAAGTCCTAATGTATAAATTAACATCCTTAGATTACACTTTGACACAAAATGACCCATCGAGATCTAACCAGTGACTATCCCAAGCCCATATCTAATAGGACCAGTTATGGTGAACAGTGATGAGTAGGCATATCCCACAAATGAGAGGCATTTCCCGAAAGTACTGGTACATACACAATCATCTTCGAGTCCACACAATGATGAACAGTAAACTACAGAAATAATGGATTCATATATGTAATATCATATAATAGAGTATAATATTATGTTTCGAAAAGTGAAAAATATGCTAAAGACAAGCCCAAGAAATTAATTTATCGAGTCCAACCTACTCCAAGGGAGAGTAATATTCAAAATTAATGTTCCCAAAAAACACATCGGTCTGACATACTCCAGCAATGCTCTACCCTCTCCCAATCCCTCAAGGACACTATCAAAAGGACCATTTTCGACACAACACATGAAACATGTGGGAATATCCTGTGTAGCAATGTGTAGTTCAATACTCCATAGGACACCCCAAAAACACTATGTAGGAAGCACTAATTACAGTCATCTCAATACAAGATATAAAAATTAATGTATAATAGAAATAAATAACTTGGATATACTTAAGAAAGTCATCACATTTTAAGACATTCATAACCAACTACCATCCACATGAATCTTATAGAAGAAACCCTCGTTCTAGGGGATCTCAATGCATGATCCATGCTACCATAAAAGACAATAAATTAAGAGGTATTGGTCATTAGGCCCTACCAAGGGATGATCATTGTTCAAAGGGGACCAAGATACATAAATAGGGGTCAGAACCTGAATTGATGGGGTACACTACAAAACCAATCTAGATCAACCTGCAACATAGGGGATCATAGGTCAACGATTCCAAAACCCTACTGATATAGTCTTCTAGATGGTGGATCAACATCCCGATCAGGGAGGTCACACTGCTTCCAAAAACTCCAACAAAAGGATGATAGATGACCATACTAAAGTCTCATAGAGGGGCAACACAACTCTATCTATGACTCTACCTCTAGAGGGGATCACAATCTAATGATGTGGATATAATTGCAAATTGTACCCTCTAGGAAATGGAATATGACTCCAAACATTGAAAATAATGATCCTCAACTACTCTTAAAGGGACTACATGACATGAACCAAGGGTTATATGGTGTGTCTAGTTATCCTATGTATTTCATGTGTCGAAGAGACTCACATGAAATGATTCCTCTATATACATGGCTTTTAGAATGATATAAATGGTGTTTAGAGACACATAGTGTCCTTCCCATGTCTCTTGTATGTGTCTATATACCAGAGTTATGTTTGAGTAAAGTTATGTATACACCAAGCCATGTCTATGTGGGATTTCTCAGCATGTCTATTCCTATCTTCTCAAACATGTGTTTGTGTACTTATGATGTAAATTCCATGTCAACCAAGGAGGGTCACATGCCGTGTTACAGGACTCACACGATGTGTGATCCATAACATCATCCAAGCCCTTTCACCATAGCTAGGGGCCCCACATGCCATGTAATACTATATTCCATGATGTGTTCCGTTGGATTTTCCACAACCCCAAATACATTGTTCCAACATCTTCTATTTTTCTCCATCCATCATTCCATCCATGACATGCTAGGAAACTCAATTGGTAGAATCATTCTATTCTCACCATCAAATATCAACATGTTATAACCTCAGATCTACTATAAAAATATATCAAATCATCATTCATTGTTTTTTACTAAAGAACACCGAAAAAACGTAAAATCATGCATCAGCATTCAATCAATTAACTTCTGCAACTACCATCGCACCCTCATCATTTCATATGGATCCCAGATCTATGATATCATAATATTGTTCCTTGAAAAAGGTTATAAAAGTTTGATCAATTAGTATTCATCAATCCTTGGTCCATATAATGAATTCCCTTGGTGAATCATAAAATCTAGGGAGAAATCACATGAAAAAATAAAACTATTGAACCTCAATCTATGTTCCTATCAATGTAGATTCATTTTCATATGGTAATAAAAAACATATTGATAACCAGATGTAATTCAACCAAAAAAAACTAGTAATTAAAACCATCCCACATGGCGATTGATCTGTATATCAATTCGTTCATCGATTGATTTATGATTTTCATAGAAATTATGAATTGGGAAGAAATCCAAATTAAAAAATTTCCTACCTTTATTAAATAAAATGACTAATGAAGAAAAAATCTTTATCATTTGTGGTAGCATGATATTTCAAATCTAACCATGCATCGATCGATCGATCAACAATATATTATCATTCTCTTTGGAGGATTATCTATGGCTCTCTCAAATAATCCTCCAATGGTTCCAGGGTTCTAAGGATAACCCTATAACTCTGAAATAAACATATACTATAGATTCACTAATTAATTCATCAAAAAAATGTCCTGAAATAATTTTATTAAATAATTTTATTCATTATATGACATTTGAAATCTCAATAAAAACAGACCACATCGACTAATGTTAAGTCACACCTAGGGTAAAACTCCTTTGTAAACTCAATGGTGACCTTATATTTCAAATTTGGGAAGCTGGTTAAAATTTATTCATATTTTTTAGGAAAACTGAAAACACATGCTATTAAATATACTTAATATATTTCAAGCATTTATTATGACCACACTAGGCCTTCAAATCACACATCGCCTCAGTTCCTAGCCTAGAAAATAATAGATATAATATTTAATAATAATACAAGGAAAATGTTAGATTTTAAATGATCTATATTTGTTTCTTTAAAAAACCTACCATCATTTGGTTTGAGTTAATTGTAGAAATTAAGAATAGGGAATAAATACACATTAAAAACCTTCCATGATTTGGTTTGGTCATTGATGAAGAATGATGTGTCATAATCTTCATTGACATGATCCATCGAATATGAGGTTGTGTCAACCAATAAATCCTTGATCCATCGTCTTTCACCTGAGAGAATTCCCCAAGGATCTCTCCAATGATCCGCTTGAGGATCCCTCATTATATGGATAACCCTGGAAGTATGACATAAGAGTCTACTTAAATATCCACTAATTACTACATCAATGAAACATATAATAATAAGTTTGTTAAATTATTTTATTCATTTTAACATCCCAGATTTTTTTTCCACAAAAAGTCTAAACTAAATAATTTTATGTCCCACCTAGTGTAAAACATCCATTCTAAACTCAACGGTGCCCTTGGGGTTCTGATATGAGATTCTGTTTAGATGATATTACACTGTTTAAGGAATACTGCAGGTACTTACTGTTAAATATAATTAATATGATTCAAACATTTTTTTGGGTAGATTAGGCATTATAATTGCACACCTTTGAACACCTGGTCTTGAAAACAGTATATATAATATTTTAAAATAACACACATAAAATCCCAGAATTTACAAAATACTATAATTATGGTAATGGGAGAAATATTCTCTATTTTTACTGATGTTTTCTATCTTTGTAAGGATATCAGTTACAATACATATAGAATTATTCCCTTTCAATGTTTTGTGGAGTTCAATATCAAAATCTATGGTGATGTTACCCAATTTTAATTCTACTATCTGTAATGGTAATAAAATTCTTTTAAACAATTTCTCTCAGTATAATATTATTAACATAAAATTCAATGAGATTAATATATAGAAACATATCTATTCCTGTAAACCCACCAGAAATACTCGTTCAAATCTCTATACATCTTGGAACTTTCAGGATCAGTAGATATGGGTAGAATATGAGTACCATCTAATAGATCCTTCTATAAATCATGTACTAAAATAAAATATACTCAGTTCACAAAAATTATTCATTAATTATAATAAAGTTAAAATTTTGGAACATGTATAAAAATTTTCAATAGTTCTGTATCTTTCTTTCACACTTATTTAATCATCACATGGATAGATGTCTGACCACTCATATAAAGAAGATATGATTTCTCCCCTTATATAATTTTTTCTAGATCTATCCATTAAAAATCATGAAATACTGGATACATTGTGATCCTCATTATAGATAATATATAATTTTCTTTTCGGTTCAAATAATTTACCAAATTATTCAATTTTCCAAGGTGGAAATGTGTAAAGATGTCTTAATCATTAATCAGCTCCATACATATTATTTTGTGGCTATTCCACTTTATCTAATTTATACTATAATTTAAATTTTTACAATCAATATTTACATAACACCTTTATCCATTAATATATTTCATATATATATTCAACTAAAAAATTATCACATCTAACATCAAGTCATGTATTTGGAAATTTACCCATGAACCTCAAATTGTCTTGAGTTATATGTTATCACTGTATCATTATTCGTGTGAAATATTTCCAATCATTTCATTGATGAATAACTATAGATTAAAAATATTTCTCTCATATAGGGTAATGTAATACTTAGTGAAATAGATAACCTTCCCTCCAATTACATGAAATGTTCATTACATTTAACTATTTATATTAACACTTCCGAGATAACTTGGAAAATAGACTAGACAGTAATGAGAGATTATCCATAAATAATAGATAATATATATCCAAACCAATATTCATATCAATCTCAGTCACTATGGTTTGTATATTATAATTTTCAATAACTTTTTCCTTTGATGGGACTACTGATATACCCTCACTAGAGCTTATATTCCCAGTGAATGAAATTTTCCAAATCCAAAATTCAAACTTGGTAAATTTATCGTAATTCTAATCCTTTATTAGGGTATTTAGTATTATCCTAATGTGATATTCATGATCATAAATTTAAATTGAATATATAATAATATTATCTATAATGATTACAAAATATTTATTAGGGTTGTCTCAAAAGACTATATTCACTAAATCTATGATGATAGAAGGGGAATTAATAAGACCAAACAACACTAGTATAAATTCATATTATACATAGCTTGTATGGAATATTTTCTTGAGAATACTACTTCATAAACCCTATTCACTAATTCTTAAATGAAGATGAAAATTTTAAAAGTGTTTATCTCCATGTAGTTAATCAAATATGTCATTAATATATAGTAGATGATACTTTTTCCTTGATTGTAATCCTGTTTAGTTCAAAATAATCAATGTAGGGTCACATTGATCAATATTTCATCTTAAAAAATGAATTGGAGCACTCCATTGTGATGCACATGGAGGAATGGTTCCTTTATCAAGATTCTATTGGAGTTTCTTCTACAGTTCATGTAACTAAATCTGGGTCATTCTATATGGATTTGTTGAAATAGGTGTAGAACTAGGTCCAAGTTATATCTAGAATTCAACATCAATATTTGTTTTAAGGGCCTTAATTTATTCTATAAATACATCCACATACTACAATGAAATAGTTATATAATTATTTTTTAGTTTCCCCCAACTATTTGAGATAATCGAAGCTATTGAAGAGTAACAAGAACTCATTAAATGGATGTGATTTCTAATGAAAGTTCGCATTTTTCATCACACTGGTAGTTGATCATAAGTTAGTTTATATTATTAAAAGAACATCAATTCCTTAGAAATTGATATGTTATTTATTTAAATAATGTCAATCCATTCCAAAAATGACATCAAATTCAACTAGAGGAAGAATTATAGGATTTTAGGAAGTTAAATACCATAAAAATCATGTAGGGAATAATAATAGACATGTGATGTAATCATTGTACCATTTTGTGTTTTAATTTATAATTAAACATCTAATTATTGTGGAGGTACTATGATACCCAAATAATTTTTTTTTAAATTTCAATGATTTGGTTGATGAAGCATCAAATAAGACATTAGAAGTTCTAGAGTGGATGGTTAGTATACCTTTCACCACATTTTTGTTATACTCTAAATCGAAAATAGTTATCGCATGAGACTTCCCATTGTCCCTATGGTTAAGATGTTACTAACCTTGATAATATTACTTACCCTTCCGATCTAGGTACTAGTTATCATAATACACATATTCCATTCCGTCGAAACACTGGAGTGTAAGTGATGAATTGTCACGAACCAACCCAGGTCAATCATAATTCGGTCACCTAATCCAATCTGTGTTATGGCCCAATGGGCATTCCCGATCCCCAGAGGCTGTCAACTAGTGTTGTGCATTAAACATACAACCAATGCAAATGATTTCTATGAAAATCCAAGATCAAATAAATATTAAAATAAAAATTCTATGAAAAAATACCAAACAAATCAATTTGAAAAAATAAAATATAGGATTAGATACAAAATACAACTTGATAGACTGGAAACAAAATAGGAAAAACAGAAACACTACAACATGATCTCCTTGAAACCTCTTGGTAGTCACCAACCACAAAACAAAACCACCTCCAACACTGAGTCACTATACAAGGAACCTAAACAAAAATTCGAACCAGCATATGAAAATATATCGTAGGCGTGAGAACTGAAATTTTCAATTGGAGTTCCAAAGATCATCCACTGAATCCAAATGTTCTGTTTCCCAATATTTCCATAAACACTAGTTTAAAATAAAGCTACAAAATAAACTATTCATATTTTAATTAAAACAACATCATTTCCCCATTTTAAAATCCAACATAAGGAAAAATAATTTCCAAAACCATCTTCCATATATAAATGAAAACCGATTCAAGTGACACCAAAGCTGTGCAAAAATAAAACAAATAAAAACCACAATATGGAAAGAAACTACTAAAAAAAATTAAATAAGAAGTGTAAATAATTAGGAAACCAATGGTGATCCTAAACAACCCTAGAAGACCCCTGTACATAGTGTGTTCAAAACCATGTGTGGGTGTATAGTGAATCCCCAAAGTTAATAACCAACTAGATTTTTTAAATAGCCTCCCCAAGGGAAAACCCACTTTTCCTAAAATAAAATCCATGGGTTACTAACCCGTCTGATCGGCGTTGGTCAGCAGCTATCACTTTATTCTCTAAAAGACACCCTAAAACTCATGGTGTAACAAAAATGTCTGAGTTGGAGGCCCTCGCATGCATGACTCACCTTACCTATCAACACTGCACTTTCCTACCCCAAACATGAGCACACTATACAATAACCCACATATGGATATCCCCCATATATAGGTGCCCCATAAATGTAAACATTCATTCTTGAATTACATATTCACATCATGACATCAATGGTTCCAACTGAGATGTCACATCATACAAATATGAAAACCATTTGAGTAAACATTTTTAAATCGCTATCCCAATACTCAATTTTACCAAACTAATTAATTTATACAATAAATATAGGAAAATATTTGACCAAACATTTTCTAAACTAATCAAGATTTACAATTTTTAAGGGAAAACAAGAAACTCTATAAAATCATCCAAACTGGAATTTAGTTCAAAAGATTCAACCATTTACCAGCAACACATAGAAACTATTTTAAAAAAACAAACATCATCATTTTACTAATATGGGAAATTTGTAATTTAAAACAAGATCTCACCAAACTACACTGAATTTTATTTTTAAAACCATGTAAAATACACAATGTATACAAAAGTGCCAAATGGGTTTTAAAAACTACTTAGAAACAAACCCTCTTTTACAAACGCCAAATGGGCAATAACTTCCAACCACTCAAGAAGACCTATTTTAAGGCCATCCTGGCGAAACAATGAAGAACACGTTTGGAACCACAGTTAATGACAAAAAAACAATTAGATTTACAGATCCCAACGGGCCCTTATGTTTACAAAACACATAGAAAATCATTTGAGAACTTTATATCAGGCCTTTATCCTTTTCAAACACACATCAAAACACGTTTCAAAGCTAGAAGACCAAGCCATAAGGAACAGCATTGAACCCTAATTTATAAATCACCATAGGGGATCGACAATATTCCAAAACTAAAAGACTATTAGTCCATAGTGGTTTAAAGTGAAAACTATTTTCCAAGTGATATCTTCATATCAGAACACATACATTTGTTAACTTGGGCCACTAATGGATATTCCAAATTCGAATGGCACACCAAGTCCATGAAATTTTTTTTAAAACCATTTCCACAAAACATTACTTTCACTCAAAAAAGCTCACCACTTACATTATTTTAGAAAAATACCCTCACCCCTTTTTGGAACATTCATTTTTTTTCAAGCATCTAATACAATTAATGACCAATATTACATTTCAAAAATATAACAACTAAATCAAATTCATAAACACCAAATGACATTATAACACATGAGAAGATAAACATTTCATATAAAACTCTAAATTTACTAAAAAGGACCATAAGGTTTAGAAGAAATGTCATAGGTGTTAAAACACAAGAAAATTCACACAGATATCGATGAAAACCTTTTATTATTAATTTAAAAAAATAAAAAAACAACATCCACATGAAAAACATAAGCATAATAAGGGTCAGAAAGAAATTTAAAAATTAAATTAATTCATTCAATTTCCTATGGAAAGATCTGTAAGTTGAATGGTTGGAAATTCCTAGCTTAACCAATGTAGATGAAACCAAACCTTCAGCAGAAGGAATACAAATTCCTTGTGGACCAATCCCACAACCTTGGAAATGAGAAAAATATGCGAATTAGAAACCACAATGTTAGGGTATGGTAAAATTGAAGGAGAATGCAATTAAGAGGGAATAACATTATAGGGGGAAAACTGTGCACCAGAGGGGAGGTGGCTTGGGCAGTCACTGCTGATGAGGGAGGTATTGGGCAAGGGGGTTCGGCCGGAGAAGGCCTCTGAACTAGGGGACTCAGACTTGTTAGTTGTACGCTGCATGTTGGAGGGATCTCACATGCACAATAGAGGGGGTTTTCTACGCACATTGATGGGGGGGGGGGGCTGTGCCTAGAGATCTGGAAAACCATGAGAGAGGGAGAAGGCCTGGTGCATTGGGACATAACAAGGGCATAGGAGGTCTAGGTGAGTAGCACTCATCACACATGGGATATGTGGGTGCCTCCCCTAGGGTTTTCCTTCCTTTCCCCCTTTTTCAATATAATAATAATAACAATAATAATAATAATAACACCACCACTAAAAATAATACCATGATAATGATATTAATAAGAACACAAAAAATATAACGATAACAATCTTAATAAAAATAAAATCACATTAATAGCATTTATTTCATTTTTTAAAATAATAATAATAAAAATAAAATCTTTAAAAATAATATGATTAATATCATTTTAGAAATAATAGTACAAAAATAATTTAACATTATTATTATTATTAAGGTATAAAAATTTATAAAATTTATTTATTTTTCAGATTTGGGTAGTCACACGGTTACTTGGGCCGACCGCACAGTTACCACTAACCATGCGGTGCCTGCACACTGGCCCAAAACACACTAAAAATTATTATCCTCAAAAAATTTAAAGAATCACTCAACTGAAACCACAATGAAAGATCCCAGATCAAAGAAATAAGTAAAATAATATAATTCTAAAGTCCAGGGTGAGACAATTCACCCCACCAAAAAACATTCTACCTTTTGAAATTCACCTAGCTAAACGACAGTCAAGAATAGATTCCATGCCCGTGATGATCTAGCAGAAATAAGGAATTTACGAGGTGAATACATAGTCCCCAAGTCACTCCCAACCAATATAGAAGAAACCAAAAAAACAATGGGAGAACACAAGGGGGTTCTCCCCTACAAAAGGATTATAATAGAACTAGAGTTTCAAATCCCAATGACACCATCACCACAACCAGGAACTAGGGAACACCCAACCCGAAATCCTTCAATTTCACTGCACAAACAGACTATACCACCAAGACAAAAACAAGAAACACTAGAATAGAAACTAGTATAGATTCTTCAATAGCTATATATTCAAAAAATGAACACATGTAAACTACTATCAACACAAACAAGGGATAAACTACTTTTAAGAAAAACCCAAAATTCAGAAAACCCATAACAAGAAAAAAATGAATACTTGGATTATAATAGAATGAGTCTATCATAACATCATAGTGAAATAATAAACTTACCAAAATGGAAAAACATAAACAATAGAAAGACAAGCGTGAAATGGTATTAAATTCTACACTCCCGACATAGAGCATAGTACCCTGTCTTCCGCATGGACCCTAGTTGCCAAAAAATGTTGAAGGGATAAAGGAGGTTTTTGTCTAACAAAGAGAAGACATATTTTGACCCAGTGATCCATTCCGGGGGGCTGGAAGGGCTGTGTGAAAAAATATCAGGTGTTCATGAAAAAATATCTCTAGCACAAAAATCCATGGGACCTGAGGACGTTTTTGGCGCAGGCGCAGAAATTCCATGCCACTGGCCACAGGTGCAGAAATTTGTGTGCGGACATCCCTAGGTGGTTGAACATTCGCGCAGCCGATAATGGCACACAATAATTCTTGAGGAATTGTTTCAATGTGGATCTAATGACCCTGAGAACCTATTAATAAAAGGTTGACTCTTCAACATCTGACTACTTAAGAATCCAAACTGTCTCATCTCTATAAAATCCACCACTCCTGTGCGCAAAATATGGCCTTCGAGTATGAGAATTTTCAGGATAAGTTGCCAAAGGGTCCACCTTCATGCAAGATAACTCGAGCTTAAACCTCGTCCAAATCCCTTAGAGTCTTTTACCCTGCACGTAATCCCTTACAATTGAGCACAATCCCTTCTAATTGCGCGCAATCCATTCCAATTGTGTGCAACCCTTATTTCTTGTGCACAATCTCTTCTATTTGTATGAAAAACCTTATCTCCCCATTACGCTCCCAACCACTCCAATTGCATGTTGAACCAGTCTTTTCTATGCAAGTGTCTCAATTGTGTGCTGACCCGGCATTTTTCAGTGCAAATGTTCTGTTTGTGTGCTTGCATCCCTCCTTTTGTGAACTTGTTCGATGTCTCTCTTTCGGACATCATTTTTGGGTGCCTCCCATTCCCAAAACATCTTCGTCACACACCTTTTTCGTGTATGACCCATTAAGCTCATATGAAATAACTTCAAAGTCCCTTGGGCGGTGTTTCACATTGCGTTGCTTCGACTCATTCTTCTTCGTATAGTCATGCTAACGGCTATTGCTTATTTTCATTTACACACTAATATGGACACCTAATGGGATCACCTCACGATATCCCCTAGCCACGACGTTGCTGATCCCTTCACATAACCAAGGTTTATAGGGTACCAATAATGTATGTCCTAGGGGTTCTGAGTGAACCCTCTTCTTCCGAGATACAAGGCATTAAACTACCAAGCACCTTCGTTCTCAGCACATGACGTTGAACTGCGACCTCGCCCCATGTCTTACACGTGTGGTTCCCCATCTCTAACATTCTCTATGCCCACCGGTCTCCACATGAGTGAAATAATTCTTCACATGGAATGAAATCCTCTTTATCAGAGTGGAGAATGTTCACAAGGAATGTGAAACCACCCTGGTGTAAGAATCTAGCTATCCTTGGAGGAGGAGGCACCCCTGCTCCACCTCTCTTCCTGGGGGCCAAATACCTCTCCCACTGGGCTTTGTCACTACATGTGCCTCCACCATGGAGTAAGTCCCAATCACGATCTCCCCAGGCTGCAAACCATGCATAAGCCCCTATTTCCACTTTGGGCCGCTAACCAAACATGGGCCCACTCCACTTCACACAGACTCACCTTTCACCACGTGATCGTCAGGTATTTATTGTCTCTTGTTTCTCACAAGGAGAATGACTCGCATTGTCATGGAGAAAGCACCGACCATGACATCATCTTTGTGCAGCCTAGTGTTTAAGCCCTACACCCAACCTGAACTACGAGGTCTTTGATCCTTGTCTCCTAGATAAGGTACTTAGGAAGCCTCCCTGATGTTCAATCCCAACAACCATTGGTTCCGACTCGCCCTTCACATCGGCTCCCACACCAACTGAACTACGAGGTCTTTAATCCTGGACAAGACAAGGTACGTTGGAAGCTTCCGGAGTATTAGGCCCACCACCCATTGGTCCCAACCATCATCTCGTCGGTTCACCAAACACCCCATGAACTATGAGGTCTTTGATCCTTTCCAAGACGAGTTACGTAGGAAGCCACCCAGATGTTCAAGCCCAAAAATCATTAGTTCCAACCCCCTTCACACCGGCTCTCACACCATCACGAACTATGAGGCCTCTTATCAGTGTCTCCTAGATAAGGTATGTAGGAAGCCTCCCTGAGGGTCAATCCTAATGCCTGGTCGCTCTGAACCCCTTCACGTCAGTTCACCACACCATTATGAACTACACGGTCTTTGATTCTTGCCAAGATGAGGTATGATGGAAACCTCATTGAGGTTCAAGCCCACCATCTTTTTGGGCCCCTAGTCCTCTTTCACGTCGGTTCACCCCCATCCTACATGAAATTATATTGTGGACCTCAATAAGAGTTAATCCATTGTTTCCCAGTCAGCAGTAAGTTGTTGAACACACCCAAACAACTTAGACTTTTATCCTTGCCATATCGAGGTATGTAGGACACCTCCCTATAGTTCAAGCCCAATGACCATTGGACCCCAGTTCCTCCTACATGTCGGTTCACCGACCCATATCCCAAATAAACTATGTGGGTTTGCTCCTTTTCGCCTAGATAAGGTATGTTGGAAGCCTCCCTGAGGTTCAACCCGATCTAGCGGAAAGCCATTGTGACCCCATACAGCGGTATGTCATTGTGACCCAATCCAGTGATAAACTGTTGTGACCCCATCCGGCGGTAAACCGTTGTGACCCCATCTAGTGGTAAGTCATTTTGGCCATTATTAAGTGGTAATCCACTAACACCTCAACCAATTGTATACCGTTGGAACCACATAACTACGTGGACTTTGATTCTATACCATGTGGATACATAGGAAGTCTCTTTAATGCTCAATACCAATATCTCCATCTTCCTCATGATGGTTCCATCTCATTCGACGTCCATTGCATTCGACCATCCATTATAAATCATGATTCTTACCAGGAAACCACTTCTTAGTGAGATCACTTCAACTCCCCCTCATAATGCAACGACCCAAAATTTTGAATAAATCTTGTTTCCTAAATTTTATGTGTTATTTTATTTTGTTTTTATACTCAACAAAAATGTTTCATTTGATAACAAGAGTATAATTAAAATGAGACCGTTGGGTTTAGACGGTTATATGACCATTGGTCAATATGACCGCTGGAAACTAAACGTTTTGATTATTGTCTCCAAATACAAGTAATCTTGGTTAATTATTATAGAAAAAAGATTTGATGGCCTCACCCAGTAGTCTTGGACCGATCGAAGCCCATCTAACAGAACTTGGGAAGGAGGTAGCACCACTGGGCTTTGCTCTGGACCAAACCCAAGCCGAACTTCATCGTGTGAAGCTAGAACGGAATCTCCTTTGTGAGAAGTTCAATCTAACAGAAAGTACTACTCGTGCGATGTTGGCAGAGCCTCCCTCAGATTCTCTCACCTTAGCACACCTTACACTTAGGTCATATGCTGGTGTGATAAGGGGCTATGAAAGGAGACCGTAACTGCCTTGTGTAATCCTTTGTTTTAAATAAAAAATGGGATTTCTTCTTATGAGGATGTTTATGAATTTTTAAATTACCAGATAAATATAGTATACATATTTTTGATGAATTTTAGAAAAAGTATATTTTAAAAATGTTTATGTAAACCTTAAATAATTAAAAATGTGTAATGATTTTCAAAAAATGGTCTTCTACAATTATGTTCAGTACGAAATTTAGAGTCTAATGAGGTCAACATAATTTTTGATGAATAATAAATTATGAATAGTGATTTTATGCTTAGGATTAGTAATGTGACCAAATGGATTAGTAATATCACACAAAAGAAATTATTAAAATAAGCTAGGCACTTTGATTAAGTAATGTGATTCAATAAAATGGTTAAATAACGATTTCATAAATTATTATTCAAGTATTAGTTTTTTTCGGATGAACAGTGTTTTTTAATTAAAATTTAAATTATAAATATTTAGAAAATTATTTTTATAAAATGGACTTCATTTTTGAACTTAGAGCATCAATATTATGTTAAGGTAATTTTTGGGGATTTTTCTGAAAAAAATAAATTTTCGATGAATAGTGTTTCTAAATGAAAATTTAATTAAAAATATTTAGAAAATTATTTTTATAAAATGGATTTCATTTTTGAAATCAGAGCATTGATATTTGGTTAAGGTGAAATTTTGGGATTATTCTGAGAAAGTTGAATTTTCGATGAATAGTGAAAATACAGTTTTTAAGTTATGGGTGTTTAATGACATCATTAAATGATGTATTAGGTATGTAATCAATATGGTCGACTTATGAATAGTAAGATACGGTATGAGGTGTCCCAAGTGGCCAATACCATGGGCAAATACCATGGGCAAGGCCATGGTTTTTCCAAAACCACTAATGAGGTGTCCCTTGGCCATTAATGTCTTGTCCCCTCACTTTCCCTATAAATACTAAGCCATCCTCTCATCCATTCGACTCCCCACTCTCCACCAATGAATTTCTGGTCTCCTTACCTCCCAAGGAGTCCTCCCAAGGTTCCCCAAGCCCTCAATTTCCCAACCTTTGAGTTTTAAGAGTTACGTTTTATGGTAAGGGATCTGACCTCTCTCTTTCATTTCAAGTAATCTCTTTTATGTCATTCCTTTTATGCTCCATGTTATTATGTTGGAGGATGTTCTTTTATAATCCTCCTACAGCCCTTTTCATTTTAATATAATGAGAGATCTCCTCTTACTCTCATTATTTCGTTTTTTGATGTTTTAAGTGGCGCTGTTAGGCTGCCGAAAGTTTTGTAACAGATTCTTTCTCCCTTCTCATTTCTCAAGATCTATTTTCATGTAAAGTATTTCAAGATCCTTTTTATTATGTTGGGGTATGATCTCTAAATTTATCATATGATATTTTATGATCATATGATGAGAGACCCCATTTTATCTCTTCAATTCACTATTTTGAAGTTTTAAGTGACGCCGTTAGGCTGCCGAGTTTTTAACTGGTTCTTTACCCTTCTCGTTTTGAAGTTCTACTTTCATGTCAATTTTTTCAAGTTCCTTTTTGTTATGTTGGGGAATTATCTCTATATATATCATAATGGACTCTTATGTTCATATGATGAGATACCCCATTTTATCTCTTCAATTCAGTATTTTGAAGTTTTAAGTGGCGCCGTTAGGCTGCCGAATTTTTTAGGAGATTCTTTCACCCTTCTCATTCTTTTCAAAGTTCTACTTTCATGCCAAGTCTTTCAAGTTAATTTTTAATTATGTTGGGGAATTATCTCTATATCTATCATACTTAACTATTATGTTCACATTATTAGAGACCCTATTTTATCTTTTAAAATCATTTTTGTTGAAGTTTAAGTAATGCCGTTAGGCTGCCGAACTTTCATAAAAGAAATCTAATTTTTGTCTTCCTTCCATGTTTTTCATTTCAAATGGAATGTCCTTGAAATTTCATTACCATTATCATGTATCCTTATTATTCTGTCCATATACTATTTTATGTGTCATTAATGAATGTTTGACCCATTTTCCATCTCTTTTTAATGTCTTCTAAAACCTCGTAACATAGCCGTTATGCTGCAGAATTTCCGTCTCAAAATGTCTCTCTCTTTTTCTAAAGTTATTTTATATTATTAAGTGAATACTCAAAGCTCATTCTTATAAAGGTTTATTCACATATATACCAAAATTTTCTATTTTAAATTCTGGAATTTACATATATGAGACCCACCTTCCTTTTCTGTGGGTTTTAAAGTGACGTAAAGATCATGTCTTTAAAGCAGTTTTTAAAACGTTGTGATTATGAAATGAAACCCATTTATTTTATGCTATATGTGTTATTTATGAAATTTTTGATGATGATATATGTGGATCACATGATAATAAAGGAAAATTTAAGGGTGTGCCCTGATAGCTCTCCAATGCATTGGGTAAAGACTTAATCTCTAGAGATGACCATTTTTAACGACGCCTTGGTGAATAACCTTGGTAATTTTTAGCGACGCCTTGGGGATGGACCTTGGTGAAAAGAAACGATTGTCAATATTAAATGTTGTAGCCACATCTTCAAGTTATGAAAATGTTTTATTTTTAATATGATATGCCTCATGATTTCATTTTCATGCCTTAAAGTTCTTTTCATGACTTTATTGATGTATCTCCAGTTCATATGTAAAATGTTTCACTTGTTTCCCTTGCTGGGCCTTATGCTCACCCTTTCTTTTGATGTATGTCCCCAGGTTATGAGATGTAGTAATGAACCTAGGGTGAACAAGAGGATACTCCTTTCAAGTGTTTAAGAAGAATGCTTTTTTTGTTTCATGTTTTATGTTCCTTGATTCCAAGACACTAAACCTTAATGATCCCCAGTTCCGTGTAATGTAATGAAAGATATGTTATAAAAAGACGGGATGCTATAGTTGATATCAAAGGATGGTTTAGTTATTTGTGGAAATTAGGATATTAAAACTTTAGGAAGAAACCTATAGAAAAGTTTAAATATAGGAAGTCTTCCTGGTATTTTGGTGAGTATTGAGTAAGGGGTTGCCAAACAAATACATCCCTGTCTGGATACGAGCTGGTAGAGGTGACTCTGGCAAAGATGTACATAGTGGTAAAACCCGAAAACACCGCTTTGAGCTAGACTCGAACGGGAACTGGTACACGACAACGGGCCTTGCTGCACTCTTGGTTACGACACTCCCGGGGGATATGCTTTGGTAAATTCAAAAGCTTGGTATGAACCATTGTTAAAGGAACAAAGATAAAATAAAATATAGATTCACATAAGAATATATGATCATGGATAACCTAGATTGGAACCTAGGGGATCACAAGTTAGGGTATACTTTTCTTCTACAAGTTATCCTTATATGATTTAAGTTCCTTTTCATGATTATTGGTTAAGTATTTAAGCTTCTAATTATACTTTCTCTTCTTAGTTAATGGTGGGAAATGGAATAACATGTCCCAACAACCAATGTGATAGGAAATGCGACGATTTCCGTATTAATATGACAGAGATGATTAGGGGATTAAAAGATGATTATTATTTTGGAAGATGTTCACTATTTTGGGGACCCTTTATGATCGAGGTAAATAGATTACTACTGTATTTTCATTGAGGAGTAAGGTTGACTTATATTTTGAAGAATTGATGAATTTAAGGTGGACTTATAGTAATTTAGGTTACTTATGGGAATGATTAACCTATCTTGGGTAAAATATGTTTAGGTTAGCTACTTTTGTTATAAGATGTTAGGAGTGGTTGATGTTGTCTGGATATGAACAATGAAGTTGTTTTGTAAGACTATGTTATCAAATCCTTCTTGTATTTTCGTTTTAATATTAGTTTGGTTTATTTTGAGGAATTTTAAGGACCGTTATTTATGGAATGGTCTATGATGAACTTTGGGTAGTACCATGGAACTTTGAAGATTTAAAAGTAGTTTCCCTTCCTATGGGATTCTTTCTTTCTGAAGAGTTGTTTTACCTTAAACATTCTATTTTTGTGATAATTTTTAAAGATAGAAGAAATAGATAGTTAAATTTTGTGGATTATGTGATTCTTTAAAAGATGATTCTTGTGCTTTTGATGAGACCAAGTGTTTTTGAATTCTCATAATTTGGAGAAAAGATTAGTTTTGGTAGAGACTTATTATAGGATGAAACTCTACCTGAAGGTAGGTATATTTTCTTATGTTTTTGTTCTATGTAGTAATGAATTCCTCAAAATTATGAAAAGGAACGTAAAACAAAAACGATGTTGGTTTACGTTTCCTACTAGGTAATCAAAGACCGTTTACACACATCCTATGTTTGGGATTTTCTTATTGTTAACTTTATCCTAATCATGTTTTCTATCACCCTCCATCAGAACTTGACCCATTTTTTTCTCCCCCATGTCCATGTTTTCCTACATGGAATCCTATTGTGGGTTAACTTGGTTGACCTTTTTACTTCCCTTTCTTTCTTTTAAAGTAATAGTTTTACTGACTCCTTTTCCGATGTGGGACTTTCAATGAAATTTCAAAACCCAAATTTAAAAAATGGTGAGGACGCAATTTCTTAAGGGGGGAAGATTGTAACTACCCAAAATTTTGAATAAATCTTGTTTCCTAAATTTTATGTGTTATTTTATTTTATTTTTATACTCAAAATAAATGTTTCATTTGATAACATGAGTATAATTATAATTAGACCGTTGGGTTTAGACGGTTATATGACCATTGGTCAATATGACTGCTGGAAACTAAACGTTTTGATTATTGTCTCTAAATACAAGTAACCTTGGTTAATTATTATAGAAAGAAGATTCGATGGCCTCACCCAGTAGTCTTGGACCGATCGAAGCCCATCTAACAGAACTTGGGAAGGAGGTAGCACCACTGGGCTTTGCTCTAGACCAAACCCAAGCCGAACTTCATCGTGTGAAGCTAGAACGGAATCGCCTTTGTGAGAAGTTCAATCTAACAGAAATTACTACTCGTACGATGTTGGCCGATCCTCCCTCAGATTCTCTCACCTTAGCACACCTTACACTTAGGTCCTATGCTGGTGTGATAAGGGGCTATGTAAGGAGACCGTAACTGCCTTGTGTAATCCTTTGTTTTAAATAAAAATTGGGATTTCTTCTTATGATTATGTCTATGAATTTTTAAATGACCGGATAAATATAGTATGCCTATTTTTGATAAATTTTAGAAAAAGGATATTTTAAAAATGTTTATGTAAACATTAAATAATTAAAAATATGTAATGATTTTCAAAAAATGTTCTTATACAATTATGTTCAGTATGAAATTTAGAGTATAATGAGGTCAACTTAATTTTTGATGAATAGTAAATTATGAATCGTGATTTTATGCTTAGGATTAGTAATGTGACCAAATGGATTAGTAATATCACTTAAAAGAAAGTATTAAAATAAGCTAGGCACTTTGATTAAGTAATGTGATTCAATAAAATGGTTAAATAACGGTTTCATAAATTATTATTCAAGTATTAGTTTTTTAAGATGAATAGTGTTTTTTAATTAAAATTTAAATTAAAAATATTTAGAAAATTATTTTTATAAAATGGACTTTATTTTTGAACTTAGATCATCGATATTATGTTAATGTAATTTTTGGGGATTTTTCTGAAAAAAATAAAGTTTTGATGAATTGTGTTTTTAATTAAAAATGTAATTAAAAATATTTAGAAAATTATTTTTATAAAATTTATGTCATTTTTGAAATCAGAGAATTGATATTTGGTTAAGGTGAAATTTTGGGATTATTCTGAGAAAGTTGAATTTTCGATGAATAGTGAAAATACAGTTTTTAAGTTACGGGTGTTTAATGTCATCATTAAATGATGTATTAAGTATGTAATCAATATGGTCGACTTATGAATAGTAAGATAAGGTATGAGGTGTCCCAAGTGGAAAATACCATGGGCCAATACCATGGGAAAGCCCATGGTTTTGCCAAAACCACTAATGAGGTGTCCCTTGGCCATTAATGCCTTGTCCCCTCACTTTCCCTATAAATACCAAGCCATCCTCTCATCCATTAGACTCCCCACTCTCCCCCAACTATGTTCTGGTCTCCTTACCTCCCTAGGAGTCATCCCAAGGTTCCCACAAGCCCTCAAGGTCCCAACCTTTGAGTTTTAAGAGTTACGTTTTAAGGTAAGGGATCCGACCTCTCTCTTTCATTTCAAGTAATCTCTTTTATGTCATTCCTTTTATTCTCCATGTTCTTATGTTGGAGGATGTTTTTTTATACTCCTCTTACATCCCTTTTCATGCTCATATAATGATAGATCTACTCTTAATCTCCTTATTTCGTTTTTTGATGTTTTAAGTGGCGCCATTAGGCTGCCGACATTTTTGTAACAGATTCTTTCTCCCTTCTCATTTTTCATGATCTATTTTCATGTAAAGTATTTCAAGTTACTTTTTATTATGTTGGGGTATGATCTCTAAATTAATAATACTGATCTTTTATGATCATATGATGAGATACCCCATTTGATCTCTTCAATTCACTATTTTGAAGTTTTAAGTGGTGTCGTTAGGATGCCGAGTTTTTAACTCGTTCTTCACCCTTCTCGTTTTGAAGTTCTTCTTTCATTTCAATTCGTTCAAGTTCCTTTTTGTTATGTTGGGGTATGATCTCTATATCTATCATACTGGACTCTTATGTTAATATGATGAGATACCCCATTTTATCTCTTCAATTCAGTATTTTGATGTTTTAAGTGGCGCTGTTAGGCTGCCGAATTTTTTAGGGGATTCTTTCACCCTTCTCATTCTTTTCGAAGTTATACTTTCATGCCAAGTCTTTCAAGTTCCTTTTTAATTATGTTGGGGAATTATCTCTATATATATCATAATTAACTCTTATGTTCACATGATGAGAGACCCTATTTGATCTTTTCAAATAATTTTTGTTGATGTTTAAGTAACGCCGTTAGGCTGCCGAACTTTCATAAGAGAATTCTAATTTTTGTCTTCCTTCCATTTTATTCATTTCAAATGGTATGTCCTTAAAATTTCATTACCATTATCATGTATCCTTCTTATTCTGTCCATCTACTGTTTTATGTGTCATTTATGAATGTTTGACCCATTTTCCCTCTCTTTTTAATGTCTTCTAAAACCTCGTAACATAGCCATTATGCTGCAGAATTTCTGTCTCCAAATGTCTCTCTCTTTTTCTAAAGTTCTTTTATATTATTAAGTGAATAATCAAAGCTCTTTCTTCTAAAGGGTTATTCACATATATACCAAAATTTTCTATTTTAAATTCTGGGATTTACATACATGAGACCCACCTTCCTTTTCTGTGGGTTTTAAAGTGATGTAAAGATCATGTCTTTAATGCAGTTTTTAAAACGTTGTGATTATGACATGAAACCCATTTATTTTATGCTATATGGGTTATTTATGAAATTTTTTATGATTATATATGTGTCTCACATGATAATAAAGGAATATTTAAGGGTTCTCCCTGATAGCGCTCCAATGCATTGGGTAAAGACTTAATCTCTAGAGATGACCATTTTTAACGACGTCTTGGTGAATAACCTTGTTAATTTTTAACGAAACCTTGGGGATGGACCTTGGTGAAACGAAACAATTTTCAATATTAATGTTTTAGCCACATCTTCAAGTTATGAAAAAGTTTTATTTTTATTATGATATGCCTCATGATTTCATTTTCATGCCCTAAAGTTATTTTCATTACTTTATTGATGTATCTCCAGTTCATATGTAAAATGTTTCACTTGTTTCCCTTGCTGGGCCTTCTTCTCACCCATTCTTTTGATGTATGTCCCTAGGTTATGAGATGCAGTAATGAACCTAGGGTGAACAAGAGGAAAATCCTTTCAAGTGTTTAAGAATAATGTTTTTTTTTGTTTCATGTTTTATGTTCCTTGTTTCCAGGACACTAAACCTTAAAGATCCTCAGTTCCGTGTAATGGAATGAAAGTTATGTTATAAAAAGATGGGATTCTATACATAATATTAGTGTTCCCTCAGGGGATCACACCTATCTGATCCACTCCCATCGGTGTTCGGATGAGCCACCGGTCTAGCCGGTTGGGGCTACTGTAAATCCTGTCATAGAGCTAACTCCTACAAGAAGAAGTTCATTCCTAGCATGGAAGAACAATTTTCTTGAGCACCATTCCAGCATCCCAGTAAGGATTTCCATACTAGAGGTCCTTCTCCTATCATTAGATAGGCGTGAGTCCCTCAGTGAGGCTTTACGAAGCCCCCTCTAGTTTCAGGCGGAAGTAGAAGCTGCATAAGCATTTCATGATGAAGCATTCATGAATGCTGAATTCCATGCCATTATCTCATTATCTGGAGAAGATGAATGATATTCCATATAAAGTCACATTCTCCCAATTTACATCACTAGACATTTTAATGGCGTTGATCTTCACCGCTGTCTTGATGACACTGGCTCTGGGATTAATCTTATCCCGACATGGACACTGTGGAAGCTTGGGTTATCTGAAGATTTCATCACTCCATCCAACCTAAAAATCCAAGGATTTGATAGGTCATAGAAGACCCCAGTCAGCACGATCCATTTGAAGACCCAGTTCAGTGGCCTAGTCACTAGCAACGAGATTATGGTTGTCTCCCAAGACACCACATACAATGCATTGAGGGGCATACCATGACTCCACCTATATGTAGAGGATCCCTCATTATATCACCAGTGTCTCTAGTACACCCTCAATGGTCAAGTGGGAGTGCTCCAATGTTACACACCTTCATTTTACTCTTGTGAATCCCAATACCTTGATGTCGACTATTACAAGTGCAAGGAAAAGCAGATTCAGGCCGGTGAGGTTGAACCCATTGCAGTTGCAACTAACCCCTGGGCAGGCCGGGATGACACTTATGTCTTCCCGACCCATCAATTGGAGGCCATGACCCCCATATGGGGAAATGTTTTGTTGTATTTGGTACAAGGGGAAGCATATTCTCAGGTCTAAGGGACGTTGGGATAACACTTCGTACTCCTATAATAATCATGCTCAGGTGATCCCGAAGCGCTTACCCCCATAAGGTATCATGATGTTTTCCCCATGGTGACAACAATATTTAATACTTGCTAGTTTCACTCTGGTGGAATCAACCAGATCAAGCCAACATGCCACTATTACGTTAATGTAATTATGTGTGTCCCCTTGGGTTAAAGACTAGACGAGATCAGATCGACAGCTTTCATTGCTATGGATTCGGCATCACGTGAATATCCTGAAGTGTTGTATACTACCACTCAGGCTAGTACCAGCCTATTTTAGGGGGATTTCAACCCAAAAGAAGATCCTCCTAATGGGGATCCCCCCTCCGCAGGTGAAGAAGAGGATTTGGAGGATTCTCCCCCAGCCTTTGAAGAGGGTGTCTCCGCCATGGTCGATGAACTGGTACAAGTGAATCTCGCTAGCAAGGTAGACCTGAGACCCACATTGATCAGTGCTGCCATAGATTTCGAGGAGAAAGAGATTTGTAGACTTCATGAAACAACATAGTTATTTATACAAATGAATCTATGATGAGATTTCAGGACTTGATCCTCAGGTATCTGTACACTACCTCAGTCTCCCAACAAATCATCACGAGTTCAAGCAGCCTCCTAGGAAGATGAAACCTTCTCACATCACCATTGTAGAGGTGGAAGTTGCAAAGCTAATCAGAGCCAATTTTGTTAAGGAGGTCCAATAACACATGTGGCTAGCCAACATTGTTCCCATCAGGAATAAGAACAAATAGATCAAAGTGTACATTGACTTCTGGGACCTCAATCGTCACTGTCTAAAGAAATATTTTCCCCTACCAATGATCGAGATGTTGATTGATTCTAAGGATGGGATCTAAGCTCTCTTCTTCATTGATGGTTACTCCAGATACAACCAGATCTGAATGTCCCCTGAGAATGATGAGTCCACATCTTTCGGGGCACCGTAGGGTAATTTATATTACCAAGTCATTCCCTTCGGCCTAAAGAATGCATGAGCCAACAATTAGCGGGTTGTGCATTGCATATTCAAGACAATACTCGGAACATTGGGGGAATGCTACGTGGATGATCTGGTGGTCAAATCACGTCGGTTCTTGGACCATTTCAAAGACCTTGAGAAAGTGTTCAGCTTCTTCTATTCTCCCCACTTTAAGATGAACCCACTAAAATGTTCCTTTGGGTCACCTCCAGCAAATTTTCTAGCTTCTTTGTCAGATATAGGGGCTTCGAGATCGACCCAGATAAGATCATGGATATCATCAAGATTCCACCCCTGAGAAATATTCTATAGGTTCGTGGTTTTCAGGGCCACTTAGCCTAAATACGCAGATTCATTGTGAATCTAGCTGGAATGTGTATGCCTTTTTATATGCTCAAAAATAAAGGCACTACTTACGAATGGGATGGAGAGTGCCAGACCACGTTCAAGGAAATCAAGCAGTATCTACTCCATCCTCTGGTATGGATGCCACCCATCTCCATAAAACCACTAATCCTTTACGTGACTACACTAGAATGATCTCTTGTCACCCTTCTCACCCAGAAGAATAATGAGGTGACCGAGAACAATCATTACAACCTCTGTCGCATGCTCCTCAATACAGAGACCCGATACTCCCCATCAAAAAGAGTTTCATTGTGCTGGTATTCATAGTATAAAAATTGAGACATTACTTCTAGAACCACAAGGCACAGCTGGGGTCTCGAGTAGACCCCTTGAAGTACATTCTGAACCGCCCCATGTTGATAGGTCGTCTTGCTCGGTGGATAGTGATTCTCTAGTAGTTCAATATCATGTTTGTCCCTAAAAAAGCTATTAGGGTGAAAGCAATGGAAGACTTCCTTGATACCCATCTGGATCCTGCCGACCAGTACTTGGATCTCAATTTCCCTGATGAGGTGATCTTCTCAGAAGACTAGGTCATGTCCTGCTGGAAGATTCACTTCAATGGTGCTTCCCGAAGACTCACTGGTTGGAGGCTCAATGATCCCAGGCTCAACAAGGTTTTCTATTGTATCATACTTATTACCTCAGCACAATCCATTCTTCCATACACGTTCATGTTGTCATAAGACTACACCAATAATGAGGTAGAGTATTAGGCTCTTATCACTCCCCTCAAGCAGGCCCTCGAGATTGATGTGCTCCATTTTCATGTGGAAGGGGTTTCTAAACTACTCATCAAATAGATCAACGGTGAATATGTCATCAGAAAGCCAATGGTTGTACCATTGTTGGAGCACACTCTCCAGCTAATGGCCCAGTTCCTATCTCGGCTGGAAGTTTCTCCTTTCCCTCGATCTCAGAATGGTCGAGCTGATGCCCTAGTTTTCCTAGCTGCATCTCTTGTAGAGCCTGAGTAAGATGACCTAATTATCCACATGGAACAACATAGATTCATTTCTTTTATCTCCCTAAGTGGTGACAATGGCCTGCAGGTGATCCATCTAACCACCATAGCCTCCACGTCAGGACCCCCAGATGCTATAGTTGAAGTGACTCCTAACTAAAGGGCACCCTTTGTCTAGTATCTCCAAAATGGTTACATCCTTGATGATTAGGCTGAGCATGAGAAAATCCAACATTGCACATTACAGTTTACAATCTAGTATGGTCCCGATCGTTATCTGATCCTCTACAAGAAGTTTTTAGATAGTATCATCCTTTATTTCATCCATGGAGTTGGTATTTATCGGTTTGTGGAGGAGGTTCATTCTAGTTCCTACGGCGCCCACTGGACTAGGCCAAAGCTATCTCATCATATCCAGAGTCTTGGGTATTTTTTCCCCTCCATGATCCATGATTTCATCGAGTTAACCAAGTGATGCCATGCGTGCCAAATTCATGCTATCATTATGCATCAGTCACCAAACCCTCTCCAATCCACCATGTACTATTGGCCATTTTCGGTATGGGGACTCGATGATGTGGGACCATATCCACCGAAGACTGCTCACCAGTGTATATTCATCTTGAAAGCTACAGATTTCTTCTTCAAGTGGGCAAAGGTAGTCCCACTGAGGGAGGTCATGCATGTTCCATCGTTGACTTTGTGAGTTACAACATCATCTATCGATTTAGAGTTCCTCATGTTGTCCTCATTGGATAATGGCACAATATTTCAATCAGTTGAGTTGAATAAGTTTTATGCCAAGTACCACATCTATTCTACGAATACATCCTGCTACCAAGTATAGGAAAATGGGCAGATCGAGGTGTTCAACAAAACCCTCTCTAACATTTTGCAGAAAATGGATGGTCAAAATAATAAGAGTTTGTCAAACAAGATCCCCAATGCCCTCAAGAAATGTCAGAAAATGGCTCGTAATTCCACCCAGGTGACCCCATATTCTCTGGTGTATGGAATTGAGGCTGTCCTATCCATCGAGATTATGTTGCCTTCGTTAATCATAATGGTCTATGACCTGTAGGTTCCAGATTAGGTAGCTGAAATTATTCTGGATGAATTGGATGTTCTTGATAAGAATAGGCTTTGTGCCTTGAAAAATCGGGAATGTCTTCAAAATAAGAAATCCAGAACCATCAACAGGAAGTTTCGCCTCCTCTCTTTCAAGCAAGATAATCAGGAATTGGCCCTCAGGACACTAATGATACCTGGAAGGAAAAAAACCATGTTGGCGCCCAAAATGTAAATACCTTACATAATTCACAGGGTTTAACCAAATGGTGCATACTCACTGGTGACCATGGATTGTGAGCGTATAACTCCTCCCACCAATTCCAAATTTCTCAAGCAATACTTTTCCGGAGCTAGCTAATCTTGCATGACCTTAAACTGTTGGGTCCTGCATGAACCTAAAATGCTTCGTCCTGCATGACATTAAACTGTTCTTTGTCCTGCAAGATGTTAAACTTTATGGCTATTCTAGAACTATATATGGTTTGATTTCTATCATTATGGGATACGTAGGAATGCTTAGATTCTTGTTCCTGTATCCAGACCCCAGACACTTCTCTTCGACTATCCCCCTAGATATTGTTCTCTCAGAGAGTCCTTGCATGGTATAGTGTAGGTTTCTGTATCCCCACTAATGTCTGGATTACGACGGTCCCACCATGTTCCCACTCTCTATTCATCTATCCTCCCATGTCTTCACCGCACAATGTTAAACTACAAGGCCTTCAAGAACTCTGTATGGTTTGATTCCCATCTTCATGGGATACATAGGAACGCCCAATCATTTTTTCTATCGGTCCAGCACCAAACTCCAGAATCTTGCCTCAGGTCAAGACATATGGTGTGGTATAGGTTGTTGCCTCAATTCATGTTGATTTCATCATAGCCCTGCCATTTTATTCACTCCCTGGGGACTTCCACCTCTTTCACCATCACGTTTGACATTAAAATTGATGGGCCCAGCTAATTCATCACCCACTCCATTGATTGGTACTCCATCATCTTTTACATAAAAAAGACCCCTGACTATCATTGATTCTCATCCAAAGGTCTCTCCTACCAATTCACGCAACGCCCTCAGAGACGTTGAGCAACAAATTGATACAGGTCCTGTGTTGTGAATATGGTCTATAGTCGATGCTCATTTGTTGCTCCCATTTTAGGTCACACTATAAGGACACTTTGTTTTGAACATGGTTAGTGGCTATATTTTTTCATTGTTACCACCACTATAGAACCCAAACGTTGAGTGTGGTGGTTCATCCTTCCCACTATATCTTTGTGTTGTGACTCCCTTCGGGATATTCCAGCGATCAGAACCTTATGTGATTGGGAAAGTAGAGTTCGGATCCTTATTTCCCACCCCAAGAACTTCTCACATGGTCTTAGGAGCGGTGGAGAGGTGGTAACCACACAAGAGGTCATATGGCTACAGTTGGCTGGGATGCCCATCCCCGGTTCCTTCGAGCCCTTCGGGACCCTTGCCCATGTTCTCAATTAGGATTCTGTGGTGCGGTGCAGACTCATGTCCTCATTCACATTGGCCTATTTCATGTTGACACACATATCCTATTGAGATATAACATCCTTCATTTGTCCTTTATTATGCAATTATAGTCCATGCCATGCTCAGAAGGACCCATCATTTGGGTTTCTGTCATCCTCTATATCTAGAAGGGCCCCTGAATGGCATGGATGCTCGGCCCAAGGGATATACTACTGTTACAAGCTAAAAACCTCGAGGATTGAAAGGGAAAACTTGATACATGCCCCGTTTTTCAAATACGGTCAGTGGTTGAAACCAATTTGTTTTCTCTAAATTATGGTCACACTGGGGTGGATACTGTGTTGCGAACCAAGCCAATAGTTATTCCAAATCATCGTTTCCACTTTGTGGTATTCCATAAGCACGATGTGTATCCCTTTCTATCCCACACATATGAAATTAAACTAGGCATATATAGTCTGATCTCTATGACCCAAAACTAATATCACCTTCATTTTCACTTCACGGAATTAAATAGAAAGATGACCAGGACATTCTGTCCAAGGACCAGTCTCAGGCCCCTTAGCCTTTTTGGGCCCCTGGCCCAGGTTCTCACTTAGGGTTGTACAATTTGGTGCGAGATTATGTCCTCATTACATCGGGTTGTTAGCCATGTCGTACAGATCCCTAGATGAGATACGTTACCCATACCTTCATCCACACTACAAGACATTAGACTGCAAACTGGCCGAGTCTTTCAATCAGAGGCCTAGCCTCATGCCCCTTGGCATTTTCGACCCCTGACACAAGTTCCCATATATGGTTGTATGGTATGGACACACATTATTATTCACGTCAGGATACTCATCATGTCGTATACACCCCTCATTGGGGTATCTAGCCCTTATCTGCATCATCCCTTTTCTAGAACTACGTGTGGATTTATTCCCATCCTAATAGTATACATAAGATCACCCGAACATCTAGACATCAGATCCATCCCCAAATCTTAGGGATCTCCCAGTTATCTGGGCCCCTTGGCCTACATTCTTACACGAGATGGATAAATGGGGTGTTATGGAATTATGTTCTCATTCACGTTGGGTTTGTAACAACCACTCCATGTACATATTTCTCCTAAGAGTTCTCTATACTCTTGTTATATACTCATATTTTCAAAATGGCCACTCTCATGTTGAGACACTCGACCCTCTTTGGTGATTCACCAATGTTCCCAAGAGTACTCTGGTTCAACATCTTGAGTGTCCGATTTTAATTGGACATACTTTCACACATTTTAAAAGCTTCTTTCTCCCCTTCATTTGGGATTATATAATCTTTCAAACCAGAAGGGATGCAATAATGGAATGGATTCTAGGATTAAGGTATCTCCAACCATTACAGGCCAATGTCCTTGAGGGTTTCAGACAACAAATCAATATATGTCCCACGTTGCTAATATGGTCAACGGTCAATACTCAATTGTTTTTCCCCATTTCAGGCTAACATGATATGGAAGCTGTGTTTCAAACATGGTCAACAGTTATCCTCCATCATCACACTATCCCCTTAAATCCTTGAATGTTGGTTACATGATTCAAATTATTTTCCTCCCCATCAGGTCCAAATGGAATTTTGACACTCCTGTGACTATCCCTAAGTGTGCATTTGAATTTTAGGAGGAAAAAATCAGCAGTGAAGGAATCATTCAGGGCTCTGTACCAACATCCCTTTGGCGTGTGTCCCAGGTATTGCAAAAAACATCTTACATAATAGTTTTCTATATCAAGTATGAATCATGCGGGCTTAGGGATCGTGTTGAGGTCTATACTTACTTGAAAGGATTTCCCTCTTCTATGGTCCAAGCTCTAAGACCAAAAAATAAGATCTCTTTTAGAGCTACGTACAATTTGATTCGCATTCCCATGTGATACATAGGAATGCATAGACATCTTGTCTTTGGGTCTAGCTCCAGTTCCACTAATTTATTTCTTCAGTTCGGACTTTAGGGATTAAAATCTTACGAGACTATGGGGCATGGAATGGGATTATGTCCTCATTCCCATCGGGTTTGCATTAGACGAACCATGTACACCCCTTTCAAGGAGTTATCCCCCTACATCCTATCCCACATGACATTAAACTGTATGTTTTCCCACACGACATTAAAAGGCACCTTCAAGAACTATATGTGGGTTGATTCCCATTCTGATGGGATATATAGAAACACCCAGACATCTCGTCTTCGAGTCCATCTCAATTGGGAGTTGGTTTCTCCTACCCCTTTTCATCTAATCTTTCATGGACCCTCGGTTCGAGGTTTCCACCTCAGAATTTCGCATGGTATGGTGTGGTGTGGACCTTGTCCTCATTCACACTCGGTATGCTTCATCACGTCATTTTCATCCCCTCAAGAAGCTCATCCCACCTGTATACATCTAAGCCATATGACTTTAAACAATGCTGCGCAGTCCCACATGACTTTAAAACATTTCATTTATCCTGGAGGATGTTAAAAAATTCATTGTTGGTCCCATCACTTGACCATAAACCGTGACATTATCATCCTAGCTACAAAATGAAAACGACACTGCATTTTGATGTCCTCACTCGAGGGGAAATCATGTTTGGTATCGGTTACACACCATACCATTTTTCAATGCCTGAACATGGCTTGATTCTTGTATAGAAAACTGGACCATACATCCTAGGTCCATCTCTTCAAAAAAAAACACATTAATCTGGAAAAACAAACAAGATCCATCAAATGTCGCTTCTCTTGGTGTAAGGGCTAGACCTGCATGACCTTATCTCAAAAACCAGTATCATACCCTGGCACCCTCAGAACTACATGTGGCTTGATTACCATCTTCATGTGATACATAGGAATACCCAAACACCTCATCTCCCGGTCCAACCCCTAGAATCAGAAATCCTATTTCCTCCACTTTTTTGTCCCCTTGGCCCAAACTCTTTCAGGGAACCCTATAACCATAGTTCTACCCTGAAAATGTTTTGGATGCCCAACGATAATGTATGGAGGCGACAGTTTCCTCTCCAGAGAGGTCCTGTTTAGAATATTTAATGATCCTTGATCGAACCAATGCGCCCACCTAATGTGTTCTCCACAAGGTGGCATAATTCCAATAGTGTTGGATTCCATTCGGGAAAACTACTACTCCACCTTCCACCCTTTGTGTGACCTTTATTCGTACCCTCATCCTCTTTCAAATATAATAGAACCCCCTATCAGTATGGATGATTTTCTTACAGCTCGCCTACTATCATGGGACAACCTTCCAGAAGACTAATGGATGACATTCTATGTTAGGCCCCGTGTTTTGAAGATGGTCTGTGGTCGACCCACATTTTAATCCACATATTCAGATAATAAAATATGGATAATGTGTCGAACATGGGTAATAGTTATCCTCTACTGTCATTCCACCCCCACTATGTTCTGAATCTGGGGTTTTGTGATTTAGACTTTCTACTCCCTAATGTTTGGGTTGATTTCAAATTCCACTGGCGTTACCCCGCTCGTGCACTAGAGCACATTGGGAAGGTGGTATGTCGATTGTTCTGAGGTCGTTTCCCGCTAATCGGGCCTCTCCCTTCTCTTCCCGGAAATTTGGATTGGTTATTCGGATCTTGGGTGCCAAAATCATGGTTGACACTCCTACATTCAAAAGAAGTAATAGAGCGAGAATCCCTTGTTTCTCAAACCGGGTACGACCCACGTGATCATAGGAATAGATTTTTATTTATTTCAGGATTGTGGATGAATAAATTAAACCAAATGAACAAGTAAATAAATCTATCCAGACATCTATCTATACATGTATTTCAGAACAAGAGGAAGTAAGGAGAAGTGACTTTATGAGTTTGACCAAAATAGGTCCCTTAAAGATAAGCATCTGGGATAGATCATTCCCATGCTGCAAACTTTTGGCATGTGGCCTCCATGATTGCTTCCCACCCCCTGAAAACCCTCTCTTCATCAGCGGCCATAGAGCACGGTGCACTTACACTAGCCTGTGCTTGTGCCTATTCAGTTTCATGTTCAGTCATCTGGTGACCCGCTTCCACTAGCTTCTCTTGGGCGTCCTCCAGTGGGGCCCTCAATTGCTCCACAATATCAAAAAAAATTGAAATGAATACCTCATTTTCTTTCATCTATTTTTCAAGGCATCCAACCTCTTATTCCACCTTCAGGTATGCTTGGGTACACCCCGACTCTTTCTGAGACCAGGAAACGTTGGAGCATTGGCTGCTCTCATGAAACTTATTGGCCATGTAGTCGTGGATTGTCGAATGAAGATGGTGAGCATCCACCCCTCCATCATAATAAAAGGAAAGACATGTGTGGAGTGATCCCATATGTTTCATCCATTCAGTCTGAGGCTGACCGAGAAATAGCTCGATACACTTACACCCCTTTCTCCACTTCACACGGATCTCAACAACCACCTTCGCATCAAAATCATCTATCTCCTCAGAATCTACAAGCTGATAATTGGGGAAAGCCGCCAAGAGATCTACAACAGGTAATGTTTCTAGCATTAATCCCAATGGGTTGGGCTCTTCAACGTCTGGGTGACCTCCCTCTCACAACTCAGTCTCAAGAGCTCCATCACCAACATCAGGCCCCGCCCTCGGAGTTAATACCTATGATATCCACAACTCATTTCTCACCAAGGGACTGGGTCATCTTGGTTTGGAGAATGTGCTCTGATATGGCGGGCACATTCTCCATCAAATCACTTGTTGATGGTCTGGATTCAGCAGATTTATGAGCCTCAAATTTTGTGATTTCTTCACAAAAAATGAACGCCATGATCATCTAGGTTCTCTATTAGCCAATACAAGCATCTATGTGATACAAAAAAACAACAACTTACAAGAACTCAGTGCATCGGCCTCTGAATCTCCCTTCACCAGAGGAGCTGTCATGGCGGGGGATCCCTCAACACTCGTTAGCTCAAAAATGGGCGTCACCCCCCCACCATGTTCTATTGGCACCTCACCCCTTAGGATGAAGCCTCTTGGTTGGAACAAATATTCACTTGAGCTGAATAAAGAGATCTGATTGAGGGTTACAAAGGAAAAAAACAAAAACGAATGGGGGAAGGATAGATAAGGGCTGAGACATACCTCAAGTAGCTTAGTTATGTCTACATCAAGGCGAAAGATATCTCCACTCTCTAGAATAATCCCTTGGTGGGAAATCCCTTGAGACCCTCCACCTTCAAAACCCTCTTCTACCTCACCTCCTACTCCCACTTCTTCTTCACCTTCTCCTTCCTTCTCCTCCTCTTCAGTCTCACTAACCATTGGCTCCTCATCTCCATCGTTATCCTCAGGTGGCATCTTGTCTGGATCATGTTACTAGATGAGCATTACATTCACCAGGAGGGGTGGTTCCTCACGCTGACCTCACTGGCATGAATACGCATCCATGGCCATTAGGTACGTGTGTTGTCAAAGGAAGTTCAACATATTTATAATCCAAATGACTCCAACCTCTGGTGGCTAGATTTCGTCTCGTACAATATTTTTTAAAGGGATTCAACACCCATAGACTTCCATAGGGACAACCAGGCCGACCATAGAGCTGGAAAGATTTCATTATCAGAAGGTTGTAGAAGGTACCTTATCTTCTTCTGTATAATATCCATGTCCGCTCTATGAGCCCATCATACCCTATTCGATGAGGGAAAGGCCACCCCGTGCGATGTTTATGCTACTGTAGTTCTAACCTATGCGGGCCTAATTGACCTACTTGCTTCTGGCCATTCCTCCCCAACAGTGCCCTATCTACTCTCTCGCTGCCCAGGTTCTACACTAGCTACCTTGAGCTGCCGGACTCGCTTCTGCAAAAGTCCCTCAGGGTATGCTACAGCCCAACGTTAAACATATTCTGTCAAGAGGCCAACATCAACTCTGGTGGGGGAAAGGTAATGACATCGCCAGAGCCATGGATTGTGAACATCGGCAACATTTGGTGAAGAACGCAGGGATGCCTGTCCTCTCGGACTTCGGTATAATCTTTCTTCGTCATCCGATAGAGGCATCCGAACTTCCTGGCGAATTTAAAGGAACGTAAGGCTCACAAAAAATCTTCCCATCAACCTGGGCAATAAACCCCCCAACTATGATGCTTGGGCTGTATTTACTTTTCTCTAGTGAGCCTTTCTTGTTGTCATCATTTAGAATGTTAGAGTGGGGGATGGGATAAAAGTGAAGTTGGCATGATTGCTGATTCTGATCCTCACCCCCTCCTCATTGAGTGTTAGTGGCATGACCCCAAAAATGTTCATTGAGGACGGTCACAGGTTATTACCTAGAAGAAAAATGTCATTTGGAAAGGAATATCAGCCACAATGAGCTAAAATCTAGTAATGAAAGATCTGGATGGGACCATAGATCCACCTTGGTGAACCCCCTGTCAAAATGCTCCCAAGAATGCCCTACAAACGGGCTAACATGAGGACTTTTAGATTGAACCTCATATTAGCGGCCATGATGCCAGCCATCACTAATGTCACCGGAAAAACTCTCATCCTTGTGTTTCTCACTTGTAGGAGACACCCACTCAGGAAGGTTACAAGAAATACAGTGTACCAGATGTTCGGTTCTTGAATCCCATTTATACTGAATCCCCATGATTGACATATCCCTACCTCCAGGATCCTCTTGTACGTTCCGCTCTTGCTCCTATGTTCCATGTTCAGACATCGTCTTCCTCTCCCTTGCATCTTGACTTCCAGATATCTTTGTAAAAACAAGATAAACCATTTTTTATATGCAATTCTTTTCAAAAAGTCCTTGACCCCCAACATCTACTTAGCTAGCTCGAACAGATGCCATGTTAGGATATGAGTTCATGATTTGTCTCCCCAGATGTTCCTTGTTGGAAGGAATTCATCATTATGGTGCCCATCCAAATGGATACCCTCAATGAAATCAATGTCCCAAAAGTTGATACCAACATGGTTAAGATGGAAGGTATTGGTATCAGGGGACCATCGGGTAATCATCTCTAAACCAAGCTTATGCTGACAGTAGAAATGAAATTTCAATGTCCACACCACCTCGAACAAACCAATGTTCCACAGTTCTATCCCAAACTGGTCACATGTATGGAATATCCAATATTACCATAACAATTCACTTGTGAAATTTCCACCTATTTTAGGTCCCAATCCTGCAGCCATTCTATAGTTTCGTCAGTGAAAATCTGTCATCAAGTACTTTCGCGATGGGCTCGAGAATTCTCTGCAACCATGTCACTTCCAAAAATGGTTCTAGTCCTAGGATTTAGGATGTATCTATCCATGTGTCTGGTTTCTCTAGCAGGATGGCCATTATTAGCGATATTATACTGAGGGAGGTCATCCTCGCAGGTCACCCATAACCGCGGTGTGTTGACTTCAAATCCCATCACGAGTACCTCCTCCAAAATACTGAAGTCCCATATCAGCATGTTTTCGGATAGAGAATACTCCTTTTGGGATAGGGTCAACATGTTGAAGAGAGTATGGTGGCTGGATATGATCTTTCAAAAACTGTAAAACTCATGGTTGGAAACCATCTCAGCCCTTCAAGTGGCGAACACAACTTCTCTCTCAGCGTCATCCCAATTAGTAGCCATCTTCTTCTGGCGAGGTCTCAAGAATTCAGTGTGAAAATTATACTACAACGCTAATGTATAGGAGGTGGCATGAAAAATTAGGAGCTATCATGAAAAAAGGCAGTGGCATGAAAAACACTAGATTGGCTCGTAAAACAACGGCTAAACTCGAGGAATTTTGCACAAACGAAGCAATTTTTCACGCAAGACAGGGATGTTTTTTCATCCGAGAGCATAAGAGTTATCACATGAAAAAAAAATCTATGGACTGAGGGACCCATGAAGGTTTTCATAGGTGCATAGTAAGGATTTTTCATGTGGGAAAATTGATTTTTCTGCCACTTTTTGTTTTTTCGTGCTTCTGTGGGATTTTGGCACAAACACACTCCATGAAGTAATGCACCTCAGCGTTTCCCTAGGAATATGACCTTCGCATCCCCTTATCATTCCGATTACAAGGGGGGAATTGTAGATTCCACAAAACACACAACGGATGATGGAGGTTTGGTCATGACAAATCGATGACATATTTTGACCCGGTGATCCATTCTGGGGGGGGCTCGGATGGGCCGCGTGAAAAAAAATCAGGTGAGAAGAAAAAGAATATCTCTCGAATGATAAACCGTGGGATCCAAGGATGTTTTCAGTGAAGATGAAGAAACAACTGCGCTATAGACCGCGGGCATGGAAATTTTTGTACACCTACCCCCACGCGGTTGAACATTCGTGCTTCCGACACCGACCTGCAATCTTTCGCATGGACCAGTGTCTGTGTGGATCTGATGACCCCGAGCACCTAAAAATAGAAGGTCTCCCCTTAAACTTCTGATAGATAAATAATACGAACCTTTTTTTCTTCCTGAAATCCACCTATCTTGCACGCAAAATATGGCTTTCATATATGGGATTTTTTGCGACAGGTTTCCCCATGGTATGCCTTCGCGTGAGACCACTCGTTCTTAACCCTCATCCAAATCTCTTTGATTATTATCCCTTGAATGTAATCCCTTATAATTTCATGCCTTCCCTTCCAATTTCACGCAATCCCTTTCAATTATGTGCAACCCTTATTCCTTGTATGCAGTATCTTCTATTTGCGTGCAAATCCTCAGCTCCCCTTTACACTCACACCCTCTCGAATTGCACACCGACTTAGTCTTTTCTTCTCAAGTGTCTCAATTTTGTGCCGACCAGGCATTTTCCACGCAATTGTTCCATTTTCATGCAATCCTCCCTCCTTGTGCACCCGTGTTTGATATCTCTCTTCCAGACATCATTTTCGGCTGCCACCCATGCACAAAACATCTTTTTACACACCCTTTTATCGTATGACCCTCTAGGCTCATACGAAATAACTTCAAAGTGACTAGGTAAGTGTTTCACATTGCATTGATTTGCCTCATTCTTCTTCACATTGGCAGACGAACAACTATTGCTTCTTCTCATAGCCACGTTGACGTGGACCCCCAATGGGATCACCTCACAATATCCCCTAGTCATGGTTTTTCTAGCCCCATCGCTTCAAAAAGGTGTATAGAGTGCCATTTCTATATGTGCAAGGGGTGTAGAGTAAACCCACTTCGTTCGAGCTGTACGATGTTAAATTGTCAAGCACCTTTGTCCTCCGAACCTGACGTTAAACTACGACCACACCCCGTGTCTTACACGCGGGGTTCCCCATCTCAGACATTCTCTACACTCACTGGTCCCTGTGGATGTGAAATCATTCCTCACATGGAATTATATCATCTTTATCGGAGTGAAATCTGTCCCCTGGGAAAGGGAATCCACCCTGGTGTAATCCCTGATCATTCCGTGCAGGAGGCAGCACCCTGGCACCTCTAATCTTCCAGGGTGCCAAATCATTCTCCCACTGGGCTTTTCACAACCCAGGCCTCAACCCTAGACTAATTCCTAATCTACATCTCCCTGCGCTATGAAACGTGTATATGCCCCTCTTTCCTCTTTTGGATGCTAACCACACGGGAACCCAATTCCACTTCTCATGGACACACCTTTCACGACGTGATCATCAGGACTTTGCTATATCCTGTTTCTCACACCGAGCATGACTCACGACGGATTAGGGCAAGACCCAACCATGACATCCTCTCCAAGCATCGTAGAGTGTAAACCCAAAACCCATCCTAAACAATGGGGTCTTTGATCCTTGTCTCATAGATAAGGTACATAGGAAGACTCCCAGAGGTTCAAGGCCAACAACAATTCGTTTCGACCCCCTTGTACATCGGCTCCCACACCACCTGAAATATGAGGTCTTTGATCTTTTCTAAGACATGGTACGTAGGAAGCCTCTTCGAGGATCAAGCCCACCACCCATTGGTCCTGACCATATTCATGTCGGTTCACCAAACACCCCATGAACTACCAGGTCCTTGATCCTTGACAAGATGTGGTACGTAGGAACCCTCCATGAGATTCAAGCCCGATAACCATTGGTTCTGACCCTGCTTCACGTCGGCTCCCACACCATCACGAACTATGAGTCCTTTGATCCTTGTCTCATAGATAAGGTATGTTGGAAGCCTCCCTGAAGTTCCAGCCCAATACCCGGTCACTCCGACCCCCTTAACATTGGTTTACAAAATCCATTCCAAACTACGTGGTCTTTCATTATTGCCAAGGTGAGGTACGTAGGAAGCCTCCACAATGTTCAATCACACTATCTATCGAGGACCCATGTCCTCTTTCACATCAGCTCACCCTCATCCTACAAGATGTAAAACTATAGATCTCAATCAGTGATAAGTTATTGTTTCCCTAGTCAGCGGATAGCTGTTTCATGCACCCAAACTAGACTTTGATCCTTGCCAAGGAAAGGTACATAGGGAACCTCCCTGAGGTTCAATCCGAATAACCAATGGAACCCAGGTCCTCCTCCACGTCAGTTCACTGACCCCCATCCCATAGGAACTATGTGGGTTTGATCCTTGTCTCCTTGATAAGGTATGTAGGAAGCCTCCCTGAGGTTCAACCCCATCCAACAGTAAGTCGTAGTAACCCCATCCAGTTGTAGGAATTTCTGACCCCATCCAACGATAATCCATTGTCACCCCACCCCGCCATAAGTCGTTTTGTCCCCATCCAGTGGTAAGACGTTGTGGCCACTATTAAGCGGTTAGCCGTAGACAACTCATCCAATGGTAAACCATTTTAACCACCGAAATACGTGGACTTCGATTCCCAAACACTGGGATACGTAGGAAGTTTCTTCTATGATCAAGAACAATATCACAATCATCCTCATGATGGTTCCATCTCATTCCACATCCATTCCATTCAGCTGTCCATCATCCATTTTGATTCTTACCGTGGCTGCTACATCCTGGTGAGATCACATCAACTCACCCCCTCCTAACATTAGTGTTCCCTCAGGGGATCACACAAGTCTAATCCACTCCCGTTGGTGTTCTGATCAGTCTGATTCATCTCTGTTGGATGTTAAACCTGTGGCATACCCTATCATAAACATGGTAAGTTAAGGAATTCCTTAGAGACATGCCTATGACATATTATTATTCGTGTTCAACTTGGGATTCCTTGAGATTCCTCTCCCTATATAAAACCTATAATAAGGGGAAGAAACCCAGTTGCGTCAGTGTCCCAGTGTCCAGATATGCTAGTGATATCCAACGTAACTACTCCCCTGACCGGACGCTTTGGAATGTCCCAACAGAATCGTTGTAATTAACTCATGTCCATGATGATATGGAAATAGGAAGAGTTTCACAAACAATGTCTTAAATCTATATGGGAGACTAGGACTAGGTGATGGGTTCTGATGAGGAATCCACAGAAGGAACAATCGATATCTCATCATCCCAATTCGATCAAGGAGGAAATGTCCCTGAACAAGGATCAGAAGCCACCCACCTTTGGAAAGCAGGAATGCGGGGAAACAAACAACGCCATTATCCCCCAACAAGACGTACATGTGCACCCTAGAGAAAGTGTTGGAAACATGGACTGAGGGGCGTTCTTGATCCCCATGGTCTAGAAACTATGGGCGAGCATCAAACATACTACCAATGGGAATGATTTCATCTCAAAACAAGAAACAAATTAATATAAAAAAACATAGATGAAACATGAATAATCAATGAAATTAAAATAAATAAAATATAGGTTTTGATAAAGAATACCACTAGTCAGACTAGAAACTAAACTGGAAAAACTGAACCGCAACCACATGATCTACTTGTGAACTTTTGGTCTCCACCAACCACAAAACTGAATCTTCTCCTACACTAAGCAGATGGACCAGGAACCAAAACCAAAAATTAAAACATGCATATGAAAATATAATGTAGGCATGATCCCTGAAATGCTTTATAGGAGTGAAAAAGATCAACCATAGAATCCAAAAGTTCCCTTCCCAATTAGAACATAAACACCAATTTTAAATAAAACTATAAAATATGATTTTGAAATTTTAATAAAAACAACTTCATTTCACAATTATAAAATCTAAAGTATTGAAAAATAAATCCGAAAACAAATTTCCATTTATAAATGAAAAACAAGACTACCTATAGTAAAGATGTGATAAAATAAAATAGATAAACAGTGCAAGCTAGAAAAAACAAGTACAATGGAAAGTAAACACGAAATTTAAATGATTATGTATCCATTGGTGTTCATAAATATCTATAGAAGAATCATATAATTACTCAGATCGGAACCACGATTCATTTTATAGTGAAGCCCCTAAGTCAATAACCAACGGGATTCTCTATACAGCCTCACCAATGGCATAACTCAAGTGGCCTAACAGAAAATCCAAGGGGTACCGACCCATATATTTAAGGATGGTCATCAACTACCACTCGATTCCCGAAAATACACCCAGGAACCCATGGTGTAACAATACAATGTATGTGGGATGCACTTGAACACGTGACTCACCTTACCTACCATCACCGCACTTCTGTACACCAAAAATAGAAACTCTATACGATATCCCATAAATGGATATTCCCCTATAAAGGTTACCCATGAATGTATACATACATACCTATATCACATATTCATAACATGTCATCGTAGGTGCCAACTAGGTTGTCACGCTATACAAATATCAAAACCATTTCAATAAACATTTTTAAATCGCCAACCCGGTACTCAATTTTATCGAAACAAATTCTTTTCTATAATCAACACAAACAAAACATAAAGAAACACTTTCTTACCAATGAATCCTTCCACATATTTAAGAAAAATAATAAAATTCACAAAACTGGGAAAACATTCCTTTAGTTCACAATATTCATCTATTTACAAACAACACTTAGAAACCAATTTCAATAAAAAAACAAACATCTTATTTATAAAAATTTTACCAAATGGTCCTTTAAACTAAGATTTCACTAATGTGCACCCAATTTAATTTTTAAAACCAATTTCAAACACAAAATGTATAGAAATGTTCCAAATTGGTTTTCAAACAACACACAAACCAACCCTCGTTTTCAAACATCAAACATGCCATAGCTTCCAACCAATCATGCGGGTCCGTTTCAAGGGAAACCAAGCCAAAAACTAAAGAAGAAATTTAGAACTATATTTAAACACAAGAAACACCACTTTTAGATTTACAAATAAATAATAGCCTTTATGTTCCCAAAACACAAACAAAATCATTTATCAACTACCAAATGTGCCTTACTCCTTTTCAATCACATGTTAAAACACATTTCAATCCCAAATGGTGAATCCTCAAAGAACACCATTAAAAACTAATTTGAAAATCACTCAAAGGGACAACATTATTTGAAAACAAAAATTTATTTAATCTACATAGGATTAAAGATAAATCAATTTTCTAAGTTTCACCTTAATTTGAGAATACTTCCATGTGTGAAACTAGTACACCCATGGATGTGCCAAAATCCAATGGAACAACAAGTATATGAAAAAATTTGAAAACAATTTCCATAAAAACACCACGTTCTCTCAAAAAATACCACCCCTTAAATTCTATATGTAAAATAAAACATCCTCTTTTGGATCCATCAAAACATTTTTCCAAGCATCTAATACAATTACTGAGAAATATCACATAGGAAAAAGATAACCAACACACCAAATTCAAAAAAAAAATTATTCCATTTTAACAAAATAAAGGTACATATTTTAAAAAACCTCCAATTTAACTAAAAAAGGAAGATAACATTTATAACAAACACCATAGGTGCTAAAACCCTAGGCAATGCACAAATATATCCTTGAAAACCTATTCTTTTTAAATTTTAACAAAGAAAAAACAACATTAAAATCAAGACATAGGTATAATAAAGGTAAGAAAGTAATTTAAAACATTAATAAAATCATTAAAGTTGTTATACAATGTTATAAAAAGGGAAGGGTTGGAAAATCTGACCTTACCAATGTGCGATTGCAAAAAAACATTCAATTGAAGGAATAAGAATGCATCGTAGACTAATCGCATACCCTAGGCAACAAGAAAAACATTATAATAACAAACCACAACATTGGAGTTTGGATAAATTAATGGAAAAAAATTCCAAGGGAAACACACTGGATGGGGAAAAATATGCACTGAAGGGGAGGATACTGTGGCAGTCACTACTGATAAGGAAGGCATCAGGCAAGGGTGTTTGACCAAAGAAGGCCTCCGAGCCGGGGGACTCACACCGATGACATAGAGGGCGCCAACCGGAGGTCTCTCACAAGAACCATAGAGGTAGCTTTCTATGTTCCTTGAGGAGGAAGAGGGTGTGGATGGGGAGTTGTACTTTCACACGAGAAGGAGAAGGATAAAGACAGATTGGTGCACATGGAAGGAACTAGGTGTAGGGTGTTTGGGTGTACCGCACGCAGTGGAGAACTATGGGGGTTCGTGATTCCCATAAGGGATTTTACCCCTTTTCCATTATTTTATCAATATAATTATAATAATTATAATAATATTAAAAATAACATTAAAAACAATGACATTGATAAAATTGTAATAAAAAACCAATAATATGACAATAATAATATTATTATTAATAATATCACATTAATAACATTTATTTCATTTATTTAATAATAATATTATTAGTAAAAATTTAAAAACTATACTGTTACTATAAATGATGAAAAACTAATACATGAAAAATTTTATAATAATATTATTATCATTATATAAAAAAATTATTATCAAGGTATTAAATTTTATAAAATTTATTTATTTTTATGATTGGGGTAATAGAACATTCACTGAGTCTGACGAAATGGTTATCACTAACCGTGCAATGCCCGTGCACCGGCCTAAAACACAACAATACTATCATTCCTCAAAAATGTTAAGCCATCATTCAACCTGATCCTCAGTGAGTGAACCTGGAGAAAATAAATAATAAAATAATATAATTATAATGGCCGGGTGTGACATGAATTCAATAGTGCTTTCTCACTATTCAAACTATTAGATAACTTATTCTCACCACATCAACTATAAATTTCCTAATTGAATGTAATTTCCACAAATAAAACATTTACCAGCCCTTTTAGGTCTCTTTCTACAATGTTTATTTCCACACATTAATCATAATGGACATATCATTTTCTTCTCACCATGTTTTTTTGAATTACATTTTAATTAAATAGTTTTTGTCTTCTAAAAAAATATGGGATTTATATGTAACAATAATACCTATCATTTTTAATAGAAAATAGAATGATTTATTTATTGCCACTGCAGTCCCTTATGGATAATTCCATTTGAAGACTTTCTTTAAAGAAACTAAGGGATAAGTCAACTTTACTCTCAGGATGTAGGATAATTAAATAAGTATGCCTCATAAATCATGTAAAATACTCCTCATAGATTCCAACAGATTCTTAATCTATCTATTAATGATCAGGGAATCCCCTCTTAATTTTGATGAGGGTAATACTAAGAAAGTACATGTTGATCAATAATACATGGAAATAATTAAAATCCCAAGAGTCAATTTATTTATTTTACATCATGTTCTTTATAAGAATAAACCATTGTTACTATTCACCTTCCAAATCACAAATATCCGGAAAATATTTATCATGTTATGAATTATGGATAATGGAAAATTTATTTTTAAAGGTACCAATCCATTTATCATAAACTATTGGATCAATGGATCCACTAAAAGAAGGGGAATGTTTCCCTAGGATTGACTAAATATAATTTTGTTTTATCCATTACAAATTTGGATGATATGTATGATTCATGTCTTGGGGAAGTTGTTTGATCATATTAAGGAGATTTTTTATTCTATCTCCCATAATATTTGGTTCTATATGGGTCAATCATTTAATTTTCTATCGAATTTGAAATTGAAAATAATCCATTTAGTTCCAACCATTGACTAAAATGAACATTTATAATGTGAGAATCAATAATCATAGTGTAAAACCACAAATTCTTGACAAATAATTTATTTGACATCTAAATATTAATAAATTATTTTATTACACCTTATTGACAACCTAGTATATTCATGATAGTTTCCAAAATATTATATTTTTATCATATAATTTTAATTATCCCCATGAATCTCACTATAATTTTCACATCCTAGTTTCAGAAGGTTAATTAAGCCTTGCTATGGTATCAACTATACCAAGAGAATATTTTTATACATTGATTTGAAATCATAGTATATGAATATTCATTACATAAAATAGTGTTTCATTATAGAATCATATAGCTCTTGTGTCTTTGGAAAAATTGTAACATAAACAATATTTTCATACAATATCTAAATTATCTCCTGTTATTTTCTTCACATGTATCACATTTTTTTTAAAAATATCATACTCGTTGAACTTCTTCATGATTAGATTAATTGAAAAATATGATAGGGTGAGATAAATTGATTAGTAAGGGTAAATAGTAGAGATATCAATGACCAAATATCTATAAAATGAATATAATTGATTGAGAACATGTGCATAAATTTTTTAAATCATACCATTTAAATAATATATAAAAATGTTGGGTCATGGAATAAGTAATAGTTTTTCATAAGACATAAACCGTAAAATAATCATAGAACATGATCCCCGAGTGCATAATAATGGCATAAGAAATGGAATTGTGGGATATAAATATGTAATGAAATATATTTCCATACTAGTAATTTCACATTACAAGGAACCTCAAAAAAGATTAGGTTCACTCCCTAAATCATCTTTGTAGTCATGGTTCACTCCCAAGGGCATCAAAGTGGATTTTTTCAACTCCCCAAATCATCATTGTATTCATGGTCATCTCCCATGAAAATCATAGTAGACAAAGAAAATCATTGAACAATGTTCATTACCACTCTATTAATAGTTATATCATTAGATAAAAATAATTATTTGGATAATTTGAGGAATATATAGGCCACACCCATCCTTAGTTGTAATGTGACCACCATATTTGGATATAACATAACTACCATCCTTGTTTATAAAATAACCACCATCCTTGGTTATAAAATAACCACCATTAAATAATGAAAAACATACATATGTTTCCACTAGATCAAAAAATATTCATTGCATCATAATCATGAAATTACCTTAGTATCTAATTCATTTCATCAATGTATTACCCACATAAAAAATGGTTTTCATAAACATTCCATTTTTTCATTATAGTATAACCTGTGCAAAATTAAAAACCATGAGAGAAATATTATCATCATAAATATAAACCATCCATTGAATAAATAAGGATAGTATCATTAGACCATATAAAAAATATATTAAAATTGAAATCAAGGGTTATTTTCATCACTGAAAAAAATTCCATTAAAATATCATTAAAAACATATCATAGAAAATACCTTTTCCACTTTAAAAATAATTTTTAAAATAAAAAAATATATACCCATAATAAAGAAACCATTTTATTTAAAATAATATTCTATATATATAATCAAGAATCAACTAATTGATTATTTATGATAGTATAAAATTATGTTCAAGAAATATATTTTTAAAACACAATCACTTAATACTTTTGTAAAAAAATATAGAATGTATGTTATTCAAAAAAATGAGATTACTAATTTTAAACTATTCTGAAAAAGTCAAACCTGGGAAAAATGTACTTTAAAAATATTTGTATAATAGTAAAAATATTTTCTAAAACATTTTCAAAAAAATTGGATCTTGATCAGAAATTGGTTAAGACCAGAGAGGGATAAAATGAGTTCCTATAAAATGCTTTTTGGGTTATCTTGTGTACATTAAGTGAGAAAAATAAAATTAAATCATGTATTAAATAAAAATTAAAATATAATAACAAAATTTATGAGATATATTTATATATATATATATATCATAATATCTCATCAATATAAAATTCATCATAATCCATCTCGATAGACAATGAGATTGTAACAAAAAATAGAAACCTCGTGTTCCCATTGTTTTAAAACCATTGTAACATACTATATAATAAAATTAAATTTAATATAATTCTACAAAAAATAATAAACATATTTATAATATCATATAATAAACCATTAAAACAATTAAACATCATTTTCAATTAGTAATTCCTTAAAATCATTATATTTGGGTGTTAAAAGTTTCTTTATAATGAGTATATATGATTTGTAGTTATAGAGTATATACATTTATCATAGTTTAATCTTACTAAATATGTTAAAAATTATCTGAATTTCATATATATTCAATTTATACATATTTATAGTCATCCAAATTAGTTATAGATAGAAAAAATGAAGTACACTATATATGTAGATAGTAGCTTTGTACATATTCATGAATGATGATTCTATCTAATGATAGACCAAATAAAAGAAAGGTAAATAAAAAATCACATTCAATGAATCATTAAAATTTTAAATATATCATTTCTATTCATTAAATCTATTATTATTTCCATCCAATTAAAATTTAAATGAAAAATGAATCACATCACTTCATGGAAGTGGTAGTCCACACATACATACGAGCGACATTATCATTTTCTAATAGATTTTAAGTTAAAAAGGAATATGTGATATTATAGTTATAGATGTATAATTATTTTATAAATATAATATATACCTATTAAAACCATTATAATACCAATCCATAAACTTTTTTGATTAAAATGAATCGTATCGTTATTTGGTGATGGTAAGTCGCACGTACATACGAGCGATACATTCACTTCTTCTTTGATGGGAACGTGGGAAAAAATGGTGGTTTTATAATAATAAAAAAATTATTATATTTAGGAGACTGAATTTATTATTTTATAAAAAAAAGTATTTATAAGATTAAATAATAAGTATAAAAGAAGGTGGTCAGTAAAGACTATTACTTCTTAGTTGAAATAACTTATATATATTTATCATCTTAAGGAACCTAGAGTTGGTATCTTGTGAATAAAATAAACTCTATAATTTGTATTGGGGACTTTAGAAGTGATTTTTATGTTATGGTCTTTCTATAAGGATCAAGGATGTATAAATAAGCGACAGAGAAGGTGTTTGAGGGGAACTTTTGGAATTCATCAAAAGATTAAATTAAAATAAATTCATTCTCCATGAAAATGGGATAGGTATTTTAATCAAATATATTATTGGGTTTTAATACCATAAAAAAAGAATTTTTACATGTTATTATTTCATTTCAAAACTTATATTCTTTATTCACCCTTGCTTAACCCATTTTACTATTAACCACTTTAATAACTTTCATAGTATTAAAGGTATATAAATCTTTTTTTAGACTTAAGATGGCCCAAAAATGGAAAATTTATAATCATGTAGACCTGGTCATATCCACCTTTTCATATTTCAATAATTTTATTATTTTTGTATAGTTTAATAATATATTATTTTGAAAAAATATCATTATTTTCACTTTTGAAACTATTTATTTAATCTAAATTAAAATTCCTAAATAAAAAGTTTTAATTATAATATATATTTTTAAACAACAATAATATTTCATATGAACAATCAAAATTCGTGGAAAAATATAAATTAATCAAAATATATCACTTTGAATATTTTTAATATCATTTATTAAATTTTACCCTAAATTTTATATATATTGTTGTGTATTTCTCTAAAACATTATGTTAATTATATAATAATAAAAAACTAAAAATAAATTTCCATCATGATCATAATTTCATAACACAAAAAAATTAATATTAATATTCACCCCTACCAATTTTGTATATATGTGAACAAATATTGAATATTTAAAACAACGAGACTGAAATTTTGTTACTTTTCTTGATTTAAATAATATTTGACTCCATTTGAAGAAAAAATAATACATAAAAATATTTGACCCTAATATGAAAAGTGTAAAATTTTCTTCATCTAAAAATAATAATAAGGAAAAAAATTATTTCCTTTTAATTTTGTTTATCCAAGACTAATGTGATTTATCTTTTACTCATGTGCTAAATTTTACCACGGTTACTATTTATATTGATAAAAAATAAAGGTAGATTATTTATCAAATTTAAATCCCATGATAAAAAATATGTAATAAATTTTATATAATTCAATATATTTATTTTATGAAATAAATTTTAAAATAATTTTTTAAAATGAAATAAAAACCTTAATTTCAATAAATACATTTTCAGCATAAAAATTATTTTATTTTTATCCCATGCAATAAAAAAAATTAAAATCGATTCTAAATTTCTTTTATTTAATATATTATATTTAATATTAATTTTAAGCATTCATTAAAATTGAATAATTTAATTTATTATGATAAAAGTACATTGTGTACAAACAATATGTTACTCATAAGAATATTTCATTTTCTCCAAATGCTTTTTTTCATTTATAATCAATTGTGAACAACTAAATAAATTTTATACATATGTAACCATAAATGTTTTATTTATTGGTTAGTTTTATTCATAACTTCCAATCCAATAGAAAGGATTATTAAATAATACTATTTTAATATTATATCACGGTTCATTAAAACTCATTGTTTCATGAAAGGTTTGTTATCAAGGAAATTAAATTTATCTAAAAATGTATTTCATAAAATTATGGATTGTTATTGTACTGAAATTTTAGAAGATTTTTTTTGTGTTCTATCCATTCCAGGTCTAAAAAGTGAATAACTATATGAATCACTTTGTTCAAATATTCCTATACACTATGGCGCCACAAAAATGTATCGGTATTTGAGGAAAAACTTTTGGTCGGATAAAATAAAATGTGGAATTTTAGATTTTTTATAATGATTCATCGATTTCAATAAGTAGTGGTTGATAGACAACATCATTAAGGATTAATAAAACAATTACCAAATCAGGTTTCAAAATGGGATGAGATTTCTATCATCCTTTTCAGTGGATATCCAAAGTCCTGGAAAATGAATGGTGTAATATGGGTAATTTCTGGTCTCTATACTCAGTCCCCACATTTCATTACTATATGAGAAGATATACCTCTTCAGAATGACTAATGGATCTTTATTAATGAGTTTTGATACTTCATGTTGAACATATTTCAATTATAATTGACCTTGATCCACATTTTACAAAAAAATTATGGATATGTCTTTAAAAGACTCTCTATACCAAGATACATTTGAGAACTATTTATCAGCCCATGAAATACAGAAAATCTAAAAGGACTCTTTAGAAACTATAATACATTTTTGTTCCTATTCACTTGAATTTCAATGTATGTGGGATCATTATTTATCATTGACAAAATTGTCACATAGTAATAACATCCAATTAAATATTTTAAATGGAATTGTATGAAGTATTGTATGGGAAAAGAATGTAAGAGGAAAAAAATTGTTTTTATTTTTATGTAAGGAATGTTTTTGTCCTATAACCTATTGAGGGGATAATGATGAATATATGAACTATTTAGAGCCATATTATGGCATCCTGAAGCCTCAAAATACGATACCAAAAAAACTATGTTAATTATTTATAATAAATAGTGGGGGGTTATGTTTTATTAATGGATCCTCTATAGATGGGTGTTATAAGGTTTGATAAGAAGGGAAACTATTTCCGAGTTAAATCAAGTATTTTGAAATTATATATTTAATTTGATTCATGTATTCATGTCTGAAAAATATACATAGTCTATCTAAATTTCATTATATATTTCATATCTATTTTTGTTGTATGCACCTGACATAACCAATGCATATTCTCACCATTGAAGCAATAAAATTTGAACCTGATTTATTTTACTATGATGAGCCAATTCACATTCCATAGATTAGGGAAAAGTACTTTTCAATCAAAAAAATATATTATTGAAGTTATATTATAGAATTAACCAAAAATAAAAAGAAACATCATATCTTATTTATGTTATGATGATGAAATACACACATCAATTCATGATGTGTAATTTTAGACATTTTATTGATGAAATTTTTAAAGGAGGACAAAATTTTACCACTGAGACATAATTATAGTATGAAAAAAAATAATTCCTAATAAAACTAAAGAATAATTCACAATACATTATTTATAAATTCTATTAAAACATAAATTATGAAATTTCATAAATGTAGTTGTAATAAATTAATTTCAATATATAGTTTCCATGTGAAATTATTCTTAGAGAGAAACCTTTTCTTATTTTTTTGAAATATTTTATTTTTTTGTGAATAATTGAACAAAACTATTTTACAGAACCTTCACTTTTATGAAATTATAATGATATAAGATTGAAATGAATGATAAATTTTTTTTGACCGAATATATATTAGTAATTAATATAATTTATATAAAAATATAATTGTAATACTAGAAATATATTCTTAACATTTTGGAAATCAATGTAATGTTTTTGTTCAAATAGAAAACAAGTTTTAGTTCTTCTCTTTTTGGGAAGTATTATTAGTAAAATTAATAATTTGATTTATTTTACAGGAAAATATGATTCCTTTTATTTTAAAAAATCCAATTAATTTCATTGGAATAGACAAGACACATTATTTCTCTAAAAAAAATTATACTGAAAAAACATTTTCATGGAAGATAGTTTTTCATCACATTTTATGAGGTTGTTTTTAATTAATTTAATCTACTTTTAGAAATTTTATGTTTTATAATTTAATAAAATTTCAGAATTAGTTTGTGTAAATTTTTTAATGATTCTAATTTCATTTTTGGTCCTTATGAATAGTAACATTGGTAAACAAAATTAAGTAACAATAGAGAGAGATACAATGTGATAAAATGGATAAAAATAAAATTAAATAGGTCAAAATAACATAGAAACATGTCAAAATCAGATTGGATACTAAAATTTTGACTAATATGATTCCCAAATTGTTTATAACTCAATATGGATACATTTATCATGTCTAATAGATTTATATATTATAAAATTTTAAAAAATTACAATTATGTCTTCTTCATAACATATAAAAGGAAACCAACTATCCTCTCTTATATATAATTTAATATTCTCTCAGATCATCAATATAAAAATATATCCTTTCCTAACCCCTCCCCCAACAACATGTGTTGGTGGTCTTAGTTTGACTTGAATAATATCTAAATATTACATTTTGTATATAGATAAAGAAAATATCTGATGAAGATGTATAGTTCTTAATAGAGGGGTTTAATGATTATTCTCCTACCTCATTCAAAACTATCCTAACAGTTTTTATATAATAAAATTAGTATCTATAAAATATTTAAATTTCATCATGTTTATTTAATCAAATTTTTTTATATAATTATTTATCAATTGTAATATGAAAACATATTTTATGCGTATGTGTGTACTACTGCCTCACAAAGATGATGAACCTCATTTTTTACCACTGCCTATTATCATATGTCATAATGAGGGAAAGATGGAATAATATGAAATATATGATATGAATTTCCTTCCATATTTTTAAATAAATATTTTAATTCGTTATTTAATATCCAATGAAAAATAAAATTACCACCCATGTGTACATATGACCTACAGTTCCTAAAGCATTGTGGTTCAATTTTCATGGATTCTTTTAAATAATAATAATACATATGTATTTAATGAATATATATTATATTTACATCATGAAAAATATTTATAATATTATTTAACTATGAGCAATATATAAGGATGAAAACTATATGTTCGAAACATACATGGAAAAGAAAACAAGTTAAATTTTGAAGAGATGATTTTTTAACAAATAATAATTAATAAACAGGTGTTAACATGATAAAATTGGTTCATATATGACATTTTTAGTATTTATATAGTTATTTTATAAAGATATAATAAATTTAAATTAATTTTATATGATTTTAAATCACTTATGGGGAAATTTTATCTTGACTTAACATATTTATTTTACAATATAATTTTATTTTTAGAATATTTATGTTCGAGTTTCAATGGGGATAATTATATGACATAAATATATTAAAACCTATATTTTTTAATCTCCATTAGTTATATTTAATTTTTAAATTTTTATTTAAAATTTCTTCTCCTATTATATCAATAATCAACAAGTTACATGCAAGGGATATTATTTTTAAAGTATTGTTTCAAAATTTTCCTTATATCTTTTTTTCTTCCATTTCCATATTTTATTTAAAAATTTTACCAGAATATTTTTTTATATTACCCAATTATTTATAAAATACATTTTAACACATTTTTAACAATATAGATGTATCTTTAAAAAGAATATTCATGTCATTTTTCAAATGAGATACTTTAAAAAAATGTGTCAAGAAAATCCTTTTTTGAAAAACAACACAAAATCATTTTTCTACCATAATGACTACTATTTTATTTAAGGATTCATTAAAAACTTTATATTTTTATTTTAAATGAAAATATAAAAATCAAAAAAATTATATTTTTTATTTAAAATTATATCATAAGAAAATAGTATTATTTATTTAATGGAATAAAGGGAATTTTAAAAAGTGATTCATAACCTCATTCTTATATGATGTTAAAAGAATGTTATTTTTAATTTATTAATTAAATTTTATTTATAATGGATTTTTTACAATAAAATATTCATTTCTGATTATTCTATGGCCTTTCTATTGTGATAATGGATTATACATTATTTTTAGATTATTAAATTTCTTGTGATCATGTTCTTTAAAACTCATCATTATTATTTGGACCATATTTATCTGCTTGATATCTATATCTGTAATTTTATTGTTAAATTCACAACCATATATATTACTTTGATGACGTTTTAATTTTATACCTTTTCTACATATGGAATCTTTTGAAGGATTATTTTTAACTAATCAATATAAATTACTGTGGATATGTTGATATTATGTATCCTTGATTCAATATGGATGATTTTTTTACATATAGGGAATTTTTAGAATTAATTATACTGATAAATATAAATATTAGGAATGCATTGGATGAACAAGGGATAGGTGGGGCCTGAGTATAGATTACCCATTGATACATCAAGATGACTCATGAGACCAAAAATCAGGCATACCATATTAGATAAGTATTTCGTTTATACCAACTCATTTGTTAAGAATGATGTGTTTTTTGAGAGGCCATAATGGTAAGATTCACAATAATGTAGTTGAGAGTCCCAGATCATGAATGTATAGAATTATGAATTTCCATTATAAAAAATTTTGTTTCCATTATCCATATAATTTCTATGTGGATATGTGACATGGATGGTCATTATACTCAATTACTTTATTAAATGTAATGTGTTTTGATTATCCACCCTCTCATATTTATTATGTCATATTTAGTCATGATGTATTAAATTTTACATACCCATTACAAAGCTTCGGAAATCCATTGATAATTTTTCCCTTTCCCTAGGATATGATGGAGAATATTAAAGATAATTTCAAGGTCTAAAGAATGACTCTAATGTTATGTTTTTATATTTCAAATGTAACTTGGTAACCATGTATGTATCTAATTTTCTGAAACATATAAAATAATTGTTCATACATGGGGATAAATAATGTATTTTGTACCAATGTAATAATGAAAACATATGTGATGGGTTTCTGAAGTTAGGGTACTTCTTATGATAGAAACTATAGTTACCAAGTATGTAGAGACCCGTAGCTTGACGTACATGGACATTACATTACTTTTGCAGAATACTTAGTACATAACAAAAACACACACACAAGGATCATAATAGTTTAGTGTCTTTGGAAACTCGGAACGTAATCTTCTAATCGTGGTGAAAGATCTTCAATATCTTCCATAAAGATCTTCCCTTTTTTTTACCTAAAACCTTTCTTTATATCCTGGGGAAAAGAAAACATAAAAGGGTGAGCTCAAATGCTCATTAAGGGTAAACAAAAGAAATACCAATCAAATCATATACATAAGAACATAGCTTTTGGAAATCCTAACCTGCAAAAGAGCTCATAATATCATAACATGGGATAAATCATAGAAGTGAAATGTAATCCCAATAATCATAACATAAAACATGAAACTTTGTGGCATACACACATAATCATAGAGAATCATTTCTTGTTAGTCAAGACTCATTGCCAAGACTATCTTAGTGGACAAAGTCCCTTTCTGAATCGAGTAGCCCTCGTTTCAGTCCTGTTTCACTGAACCGGTATAACCTACCATTTCAGCCATGTCTATCTCATGAGATATAAAATCTTTACCCAATTCATTGGAGGGAGATATATGTCCCACCCATCTTATAATGAATCCTTTCTTATGTGTGCCACATAATCATAAATCATACATCATCGCATAACACATGTAACAAAAATGGGATTCTTGAAACATCATGACATCATAAAACAAATCATATAAGATAAAGGAATTCATAAAAATAATTCCATCACAACATAATCAAATCAATTAAATAATAGGGATAAAAACATAACCCTTTATTATCTTAGATGGAAAATAATTTTGATAAAACACTTGAACTCCATTCTTGAGGAAAATATCCTTTCTTCTTCAAAAACACTTTTCCTTTCTTAACATGTCATACAATTTTAAACTAAAAGAAGTTGATTAAAAATAAAGTTGAAAACTTGTAAAGGAATCTTCTTGGAAATAATGTTTTAAAAATCCATTAATTCCATATAAGTTAAAAAAAACATTCTTCGTACTTTTTCGGAAAAGTCAAAAAGTACCTCGTACGAAAAACGACAAAAGATTCCTTTCATTTCTTTTACTAAAAACTCACCGAAGGGTAAAAATGGATTTAAACAATTTTAGGTGGATGGAAATAATATTACATATTTATGAAACATGGATGTGGATGATAAATTGCACCCCAGTAAATAGCTAAGTAAAAACAATCTCGGATAAAAAATGAGATTGTGATATTTTCCCTTACCTTAGGTCCGACTTGCTTTGTGAGTGTCTGAACCTCCTGTATATGATTTAAATCATGTTATTGACTTATTCCAGAATAATATTCATTGTTATTATATCATATATGGTCCACTTATGACTTTATATTACCCGTTCTTTTGTAAATTCATGTTAAAGTAGCGTTTTGGGTAAAATCGTCTCATTTGTCGTTCGTATTTTTAACTTGTAATTATTCATATGATTACTTAGATCATGATTACTTAATTCCAGAATATAAAACATGATTTATATATATATATTAATAATACACATATATAATAAATCAGTAAATTGAAAGAAATACACCGTTCATGGAGACGGTAGTCCGTACGTACGCATGAACGCTGTTTTCGTTTCCTTATTGAATTGAATGGAATTAAGTAGATGAAATACATATAAATAATTCCAGTATCATTATTAGGTCATATATTTAATTATTACTTATTATATATACTTTATAATCATTCATGAATGGTTAATCATTGAGAATGAATCTCATCACGTCGTGGAGACGGTAGTCCGTACGTACGCACGAGCGATGATATCGTTCCCATGGTCGTGGAATTGTGTTGAAGTGTATGTATACTATTCCAGTATCAATATCACTTTATAATAATCATATATAGTTACTCATTACACCTTTATACCCATCCAATTAATGTGGTGGCGGAAAATATATTACACCATGGCGTGGAGACGGTATTCCGTACGTACGCACACGCGATGATTTCATTTTTCCGTAGGATGGATAGAAGGTGAATTAGAGTTTTTTAATATATATAATAACATATCAGTATATAAGAAATACTGATGTTATTACTTTATCATGAAACAACTAAAGAAGAATAAGTTGAAGAAGAAAGAAATTGAAAAGATCGGTAATGGATATTACCTCTTCTTTGAAACGCTTCTTTGAATCCTCCACTTAGGGAACTAAGATTGGTCTTTGAAGAAGACCAGGACCTCTAGGATTATTCTAGGGAAGTGGAGAAGGGATTTTGGCAGGGGTTTGCCGAGCTTGAGTGCTAAAATTGGTGTGAGGAGGAGGGGGAGAAGGTACCCTTTTATAAGGGAGAAGAGGGGCACCTTAGGAATATCTCAAAATATTATTTTATATTAAAGTAAAAATCGGTTTATAATGGTTCCAAAGGGTCTTATTTTGAAGCTAAAGTGGGGATGGGTCGAAATACTATCATACAATAGGATTTAGACATGTTTAGGGTATTATTTTAACCTTATCAATTAGATTTAACTCTAAGTTAAATAATTTAACTTTTACCGTGTCTTTTTGTTTTCTTTCAATATATGGTTAATACACTTACTATAACATGCCAAAAGAACCTCAAATTGTATATTATTAATACATATACCCTTAGCTAAGTCATGTGGCCGAACCTTAGATTTTTAGGAATAAAATAACAATTAGTAATATAATATTTGATTTAACAACTATTTTGTGTCAATTTTGACACTATTTGATATATGATTTTTGTGAAAGTCATAACAGAATTATATGTTCGAACCAAGTAGATTAAATAAACACTAATATATCATAGTAACCTATAAAATTAGTGGAATTCATAAAAAGTCTCAAATTACATTTATTTTGGTGTTTATAACATCAATTATGTCAATATTTCATTAATAAGATAATTACTGCATCATCATTGTGTCATAAATAAATTAAATTATTTAATGTCTAAAAATTACAAATAAAATACCATTATATAGGAAATCTTTTTATATTTCTAATGAATATTTATAGTCGAATTTATCTAATTTATAACCCCATATTAAAAATGATTTACTTATTAAACTTTGATTTTAACTATTTTAACCCTTCTTTAAATAAATTAATAATAAATGTCCTAATCTAACCCAAGTGGGCCTAAATGATAATATTATACACTTAAGGTTGTTTTTGGTCGAGATAAACTTGTCCAATAGGATTAGGACAAGTGTTAGGGTAATATTAATATCATTTTTACCCTTAATTACCCTATTTATTTTTAACCGTGGTAAAAAAAAGTAAAAAGTTACTATTCACTAAAAATTATTTTCATCTCATTGAACCACATTTTACTTACTGACATCAACCGTGTCTCTTGGATTTTTGAAATTCCATTCACAAAAGCGGTAAAATTAAGTTTTATGAAAAATTCAGTTTTTAACTACCACTTAGTAGTTTCACTATTCATCAAAAATTGATGTTTTTCAGAAAAATGCCAAAATTTCATCCTATGCTATATTTCATATTCCGAATTCAAAAATGAAGACTATTTTACCAAATTCATAACATATAAGTTTCATTAATTAATTTTATGATTAAATCCCGCTGTTAAAACAAATAGCGTGTTTTTAAGAAACAATATCTATCAAAAGATTGACACTTGATTATGTCTGGTTTAAATGTGAAATTACATTCAATGACCAACATTGTATTAAATTGTAAAAATATAATCTAAATATACTTTAAAACCACTCAAATTAATAATTTATCACTATTAATTATTTCGATTGAAAAAGTTGTTTTTAACTAAAATTTAGTAATTTTCACTATTAATCAGAAAATGAAAGTTATCCGAAAAGTACCAAAATTTCACCCTAAGATAATTTTGATATTACGAATCCAAAGATAAAGTCCATTTTGAAAAATAAAATTAACAAAATTTCAAAAAGTGGTTATTACTATTCATAACGGCTAGTTTTAATAATATTTTAATAGCATATCGTTGTTTAGTGAAACTCGGTATTGCGTACTACGCACGCTATTGAGGAAGGTCGTGATTGCATGTAATAAAAGGCAAGTCAAGGATGCGTGTTGTGCAAGCTCCTTTTGGTGTAGCGTACAACACAAGACATTAGTGAAATTAGAAAGAATATTTTTCATAAAATCTTGGGCTGTTACATTCTACCCCCCTTAAAATTAATTTCACCCTCGAAATTCATCTGGGTTATAAATGGTTTACTACTTGAAAGTTTTTTTTAATAGAAACCCACATCGTAAAAAGGATTACCAAAACCAATCTTTAAAAACAAAATTATGAAACTTAGCGGTTACCCAAATAAACTAATCACTGGGTTTCCACATAGGTGAAAATATGGATATGGAAGAGAAATCTAACCATCATGTTCTGATGGGGAGTGGTAGAGAACATGGATATGAAATAGCCAACAATCACAAAGCCATATATTTGTGACAATATAAGGTACCATCTGATTTATCAGATATAAGAGCACTAGGACAACATTTTTGGTTTTCAAGATCATTTCCCTAAAGTTAAAGAATTTGAATTAGAATAAATACTTACTTTATTTTGGTACAATCTCACTGTTGTTCGTGCCTTTAACAATTTACACTTCATCTCTTAAATAAATGAAGTTGAATTTGTTATTCACGAGGTGTTAGCAGATCATGTGATAGAATGACGGGTCATTCCATCTATCTCAAAAGGTTAGAAAAATTTATATACATAAGTCGATCTATAGTGGGATTAATCATATATGCTTCCTAAAATGGGCTTATACTTCATATATCATACTGCTTAATATAATAAAACTAGTTTCTACTAAACAGGGACTTCCTGTAGGTCAGTGGTAGGCGATAAAGGCTAGTCTCACTTCGGTTGTGGGTTCGATTCCCACAGCCTTGTCCGAAGCGATGGGCTATCGCCCGTCCTACATGTTGTCCTTTTTTAAAACTACATTACTATAAAATCACATAAATAATATCAAAAAAAAAAGTTCTATACTTAAACAATACTAACTTATGGTTAACATAATCCATTACAATCATTAGGGTTATCTAAAATAATTCGGTCCAAGCTCATAGTATAAAGAAAATGATTACTTGAAATGTCGCCAACCAAGAATGTGAATACCATCATTTATCCCCCATATATCTTGTTGGTCACATTCCAATCATGTGAATACCTTAATGATGTATTCTCTTGAAAAAAAATACCCATTAAACCTTAGTGAAAACATGAATGCTGTCAAAAGTTAACTCTTTCCACATACCAAAATCCAAAAATTCTATATACTCAAACCATGATATAACCTTCTCCTTATATCAGCCATGATCTCATGAATACTATCAAACATTTAATTTTCTCCTTATCCCTTCTTTATGCGCATATCATCTATATTCCAAAAATATCTGAATAACCTTCCATGGATACTGGTAACATTAATCATACACTTTCAAAACTCAAGGAAAGACAATAGTGTAACAATCCTTAGATGTCTCGTTATTCCAACATTACACATGATAAACATGTAATCATTCCACTACATTCTTAAACCATTGTCCAAGATTCAACAATTCTTTCATCTCACATATCATTTGTAGTCTCTTCATCATCATCAACATAAATACTTCCCATACGACCATACTGATTCTCTTCATGATACTTTCCCTTAGGGCATTGGTTTGCATAATGCCCATACATTCCACATTTAAAACATTTAACCAGTGTTGATGTCGTAGCAATACCATTATCCTTATCCCTGGTGTTAACTGAACCTTTTCCTTTTCACTTACTGGTTTGGTGTCCTTCTTTTCCACACCCAAATCATCTTCCAGTTCCTTTGAAACATTCTCCTTGATGCCTCTTCCCACATGAATTACATAGGGGAAATTTAACATTCTTTCCTCTATGATCATCATGAAACTCCATCTTTCTCTTATTAGCCGAGTCAGGAAACTTACCAAATTTTACTTTATTGATCATATTATGAGATTTCTGATTCGGCATAATAATTATGTTTGGACTTCCAAATCCCATTTCATTATGAAGAATATCATTCCATTGTCCATCATATCCTCCATTATCGTGAATCATCTTGTTTCCAACCATTTTCTAAAACCCAAAAAGAATAGTGTGAGAGGCAAAAATCATGCTAGGGAAAACAACATAATAAAGGGGAAGTACCTTCAATATCTAACATCTTAGGTTTAATTCTATGATCGTTAGCGTAATTCTAGTACTATAACCTATACGTATACTTAACCTTAGGGACATCCCTAGACATACCTTAGAAATATCTCTAGGGATCTCACTAAAGTTCTCGCATCCTAGTTTCCAAAGGCTGACTAAACCTTTCCTCTGATACCAACTGTAGAGACCCGTAGCTTGACGTACATGGACATTACATTACTTTTGCGGAATACTTAGTACATAACAAAAAAACACACACAAGGATCGTAATAGTTTAGTGTCTTTGGAAACTCGGAACGTAATCTTCTAATCGTGGTGAATGATCTTCAATATCTCCCATAAAGATCTTCCCTTTTTTACCTAAAACCTTTCTTTATATCCTGGGGAAAAGAAAACATAAAAGGGTGAGCTCAAATGCTCAGTAAGGGTAAACAAAAGAAATATCAATCACATCATATACATAAGAACATAGCTTTTGGAAATCTTAACCTGCAAAATAGCTCATAATATCATAACATGGGGTAAATCATAGAAGTGAAATGTAATCCCAATAATCATAACATAAAACATGAAACTTTTTGGCATACACACTTAATCATATAGAATCATTTCTTGTTAGTCAAGACTCATTGCCAAGACTATCTTAGTGGACAAAGTCCCTTTCTGAATCGAGTAGCCCCCATTTCAGTCCTGTTTCACTGAACCGGTATAACCTACCATTTCAGCCATGTCTATATCATGAGATATAAAATCTTTACCCAATTCATTGGAGGGAGATATAGGTCCCACCCATCTTATAATGAATCCTTTCTTATGTGTGCCACATAATCATAAATCATACATCATCGCATAACACATGTAACAAAAATGGGATTCTTGAAACATCATGACATCATAAAACAAATCATATAAGATAAAGGAATTCATAAAAATAATTCCATCACAACATAATCGAATCAATTAAATAATAGGGATAAAAACAGAACCCTTTATTATCTTAGATGGAAAATAATTTTGATAAAACACTTGAACTCCATTCTTGAGGAAAATATCCTTTCTTCTTCAAAAACACTTTTCCTTTCTTAACATGTCATACAATTTTAAACTAAAAGAAGTTGATTAAAAATAAACTTGAAAACTTGTAAAGGAATCTTCTTGGAAATAATGTTTTAAAAATCCATTCATGCCGTATAAGTTAAAAAAACATTCTTCGTAATTTTTCGGAAAAGTAAAAAAGTACCTCGTACGAAAAACGACACAAGATTCCTTTCATTTATTTTACTAAAAACTCACCGAAGGGTAAAAATGGATTTAAACAATTGTAGGTGGATGGAAATAATATTACATATTTATAAAACATGGATGTGGATGATAAATTACACCCCAGTAAATAGCAAAGTAAAAACAATCTCGGATAAAAAAAGAGATTGTGATATTTTCCCTTACCTTAAGTCCGACTTGCTTTGTGAGTGTCCGAACCTCCTGTATATGATTTAAATCATGTTATTGACTTATTCCAGAATCATATTCATTGTTATTATATCATATATGGTCCACTTATGAATTTATATTACCCATTCTTTTGTAAATTCATGTTAAAGTATCGTTTTGGGTAAAATCGTCTCATTTGTCGTTCGTATTTTTAACTTGTAATTATTCTTATGATTACTTAGATCATGATTACTTAATTCCAGAATATAAAACATGATTTATATATATATATATTCATAATACACATATATAATAAATCAGTAAATGGAAAGAAATACACCGTTCATGAGACGGTAGTCCGTACGTACGCATGAATGCTGTTTTCATTTCCTTATTGAATTGAATGGAATTAAGTAGATGACATACATATAAATAATTATAGTATCATTATTAGGTCATATATTGCATTATTACTTATTATATATACTTTATAATCATTCATGAATGGTTAATCATTGAGAATGAATCTCATCGCGTCGTGGAGACGGTAGTCCGTACGTACGCACGAGCGATGATATCGTTCCCATGGTCGTGGAATTGTGTTGAAGTGTATGTATACTATTTCAGTAACAATATCACTTTATAATAATCATATATAGTTACTCATTACACCTTTATACCCATCCAATTAATGTGGTGGCGGAAAATATATTACACCACGGCGTGGAGACTGTATTCCGTACGTACGCACGCGCGGTGATTTCATTTTTCCATAGGATGGATAGAAGGTGAATTAGAGTTGTTACATATTTATAATAACATATCAGTATATAAGAAATACTGATGTTATTACTTTATCATGAAACAACTAAAGAAGAATAAGCTGATGAAGAAAGAAATTGAAAAGATCGGTAATGGATGTTACCTCTTCTTTGAAACGCTTCTTTGAATCCTCCACTTAGGGAACTAAGATTGGCCTTTGAAGAAGACCAGGACCTCTAGGATTATTCTAGGGAAGTGGAGAAGGGATTTTGGCAGGGTTTGTCCGAGAATTAGTGCTCAAATTGGTGTGAGGAGGAGGGGGAGGAGGTACGCTTTTATAAGGGAGGAGAGGGGCACCTTAGGAGTATCTCAAAATATTATTTTATATTAAAGTCAAAATCGGTTTATAATGGTTCCAAAGGGTCATATTTCGAAGCTAAAGTGGGGATGGGTCGAAATTATATCATCCAATAGGATTTAGACAAGTTTAGGGTATTATTTTAACCTTATCAATTAGATTTAACTCTAAGTTAAATAATTTAACTTTTACCGTGTCTTTTTGTTTTCTTTCACTATATGGTTAATACATTTACTATAACATGCCAAACGAACCCCAAATTGTATATTATTAATACATTTATCCTTATCTAAGTCATTTGGCCTAGCCTTATATTTTTAGGAATAAAAAAACAATTAGTAATATAATATTTGATTTAAAAACTATTTTGTGTCAATTTTGACACTATTTGATATATGATTTTTGTGAAAGTCATAAAAGAACTATATGTTCGATCCAAGTTGATTACATCAACACTAATATATCATAGTAAGCTATAAAATTAGTGTAATTCATAAAAAGTCTCAAATTACATTTATTTTGGTGTTTATAACATCAATTATGTCAATATTTCATTAATAAGATAATTACTGCATCATCATTGTGTCATAAATAAATTAAATTATTTAATGTCTAAAAATAAAAAATAAAATACCATTATATAAGAAATCTTTTTAGCTTTCTAATGAATATTTATAGTCGAATTTATCTTATGTATAACCCCATATTAAAAATGATTTACTTATTAAACATTGATTTTAACTATTTTAACCCTTCTTTAAATAAATTAATAATAAATGTCCTAATCTAACCCAAGTGGGCCTAAATGATAATCATTTACACTTAAGGTTGTTTTTGGTCGAGATACACTTGTCCAATAGGATTAGGACATGTGTTAGGGTAATATTAATATCATTTTTACCCTTAATTACCCTATTTATTTTTAACCGTGGTAAAAAAAAGTAAAAAGTTACTATTCACCAAAAATTATTTTCATCTCATTGAACCACATTTTACTTACTGACATCAACCGTGTCTCTCGGATTTTTGAAATTCCATTCACAGAAGCGGTAAAATTATGTTTTATGAAAAATTCAGTTTTTTAACTACCACTTAGTAGTTTCACTATTCATAAAAAATCGATGTTTTTCAGAAAAATGCCAAAATTTCATCCTAAGCTATATTTCATATTCCGAATGCAAAAATGAAGTCTATTATACCAAATTCATAACATATAAGTTGCATGAATTAATTTTATAATTAAATCCCGCTGTTAAAACAAATACCGTGTTTTTAAGAAACAATATCTATCAAAAGATTGACACTTGATTATGTCTGGTTTAAATGTGAAATTACATTCAATGACCAACATTGTATTTTTGTAAGAATATATTCAAAATATACTTTAAAACCACTCAAATTAATAATTTATCACTATTAAATATTTCGATTGAAAAAGTTGTTTTTAACTAAAATTTAGTAATTTTCACTATTCATCAGAAAATGAAAGTTATCCGAAAAGTACCAAAATTTCACCATAAGCTAATTTTGATATTACGAATCCAAAGATAAAGTCCATTTTGAAAAATAAAATTTACAAAATTTCAAAAAGTGGTTATTACTTTTCATAACGGCTAGTTTTAATAATATTTTAATAGCATATCGTTGTTAGTGAAACTCGGTATTGCGTACTACACACGCTATTGAGGAAGGTCGCGATTTCATGTAGTACAAGGCAAGTCAAGGATGCGTGTTGTGCAAGCTCCTTTTGGTGTAGAGTACAACACAAGAAATTAGTGAAATTAAAAAGAATATTTTTCAAAAAATCTTGGGCTGTTACAAATTATGTGATAATTTGTCACATAGATGGGGAAGATTAAACAATGGTAATCATTTTTTAATTTATTATTTTAAATAAACATCTTTGATTGGTGAAATTATAGATAAAATTTCATTTTAATTTATAACTCTTTCCTTTATGAAAATGAATTAAATAACTAAAATACATACAATGATTTTAAAAAGGTTCACCAATAATTCAGGCAAATACACATTACTGTGTTCGGGTTGAGCTCCAAAACCCATATTCAATCACAAAAATCAAATTCTATTATATGTATTATGTCATGAAAGATATCTCTCATGAAAATTTGATTATATCTTAATAATTTATTTATACTATATTTGGCTAGTTAACTACATGAATGAAAATAAAAAAATATGTTCTGTAAAAATCTCCATGTTGATTCAGTATTAAAAATGTATATACATTAATACTTAAAAATATTCGAAAACATACAATACTTTACATTTTTACGATGTTAATTTTTTAGGAAATTTTTTGAATTAATAATTAATATATAATTATATAATTTTCTGAAACATTAGTGTAAAAATAATTCTATAATATTGTCTCAAATTATTTGTTTAGGATTGTTCCACACAACATTCTACATAAAAACCATTTAGATGGATTTACATCCCCAATACCATAATTATCATAAATTCCAAGCATCTCATTCAATCATTTTAAAATAATATTACAAAACATTCTCCTATTTTTTCACTATTAATAAATTTAAAATATATTTACTTTAATTCCTCAGAAAAATAAATAAATCCAAAGCATTTGACCTCCATACTCATCTTGCTCAAAGGCTCAACCACTAGAATAGATATATTATAATCCACGGAATAAATTCAACATCATCTTAATTTAATACCTAAATATATAAAATTTTACTCAATGGTGATTCTTATTAATCACCATGACTAACAAAGTCACCCTTAAATTCCATACTGTTTCTCTAGTAATTTTTCAAAATTTTAGTATGTGTTCTAGACCACCCTTATGTATTTCCAATGGAAAACACTTTGACATTTACTTTGTAATATATTGACTCTTATGTATTATTTATATACCCATAAATATATTCTTGATATTTTATATCACCGTTATATATAAAAGTTAATATGATTCTTTATTTAATGATAATCTTCCAACTGTATACCATTAAGTATTCAAATGAAACTCAAGAGATTCCTAATTATTAGTCATCAAGTTATAGTAAACCCTCACAAATAATTCCATGTTTTTGATTATCCATTTTTTATGTATTGAATATTTAGAGGTACCATTACACATAAATTACTTTCTATATTTCTCCAAAATTCATCAACTTTGAATTTCTCCATAATGCATCTGGATCCACCTCAAATTAATGTTAAGCAGAATAACCTAACTCTAACCATCTGAAACACTTTTTAAGAAACCTTTATAACATTATTTACAACTTCTAATGGTTCTCAAATATTGTTTATAATAACTATAAAACACCATCAATAATTCCATGGGTTCTACATATTTGAAGACTTTAGTTTTTTTTCAATATTTATCATCTAAATTTTATAGGTTAAACAATTGAATTTTTTTATTTTGAGATATATAATATTGGATAATGGAAATCGTGTTACAATATTTTATGGGAAAAATCATATAATACTGATGTAGATAGTGCTACTTTATTTCATTTCCTTTAATTTTGATTCTATTAATATTTTTTCTATATGATATATAGAAATGACTAAAGGTTATAAAAAAAATTTAAGATAAGAGAAGTGTAAGGAAATATGGTACATTTCATAATTAAATATGATGAACAATCTTTAATATGGAGTTCAAAAAATTTACAAGAACAAAGAATGCTAATGTTATATTCAATATATTTAAAAATATTTATTAATGTGATAAGAATGTAATGATGTTAACATAAAATTTATTGAGAATAGTTTTTAGATGTTTATATGATTGATGATTATTTTTTAGGGTTGTTCCTTACAATATTGGACTAAAATTTAATATATATAATGGATTTCAGAAAAAATGTAGAATATGTTACCACTATAAATAATACCCTTGTTGTTCTAATAAGAAGGTTAGATAAAAATTGATATCCTCTAAAAATTATTATATATATATATATATTATTCTTAATGATTAATTTATAGAAATATTTATATCATATTAGATGATAATGATAAAATTTACACAAAAGGGTAAAACAAATAGAGAAATTATCATTTTATATAAAACATTCATGGAGATATAATTTGAATTTTATAATATGAAATATTTAGATTCGATGTATGATTCTGAAGATTAAATTATTAATGAGATAGTGAAACTTTTATAAAAAAAATATATTTATAGGAAAAAATAAATTATTTTTGTAATATACCATAAAATTGCCACAATTATAGTGAAATTGGAAAATTAGTAATGAACTGTCCTATAGTCAATAATGATGATAATGGAGATGATTATGAGTCATAAAAAATTTAAAAGCTTGAAACCAAACATGTTTCTAAAAATTGATAGTTTTTTTCATGGAAAATGTAATATTACTATAAAAAATGGTGTAATTTATTTCTAAATCCTAGGAATAATCTATTATATACAATTCATGTAAAGCATGATCATCATTTGATACTCCAGAGGATATATTTATTGAAATGATAGACGAGGAATATTTTAAAGTGATTAGAGTAATTTATATGAAATGATAAATGAAATTAAGATTAAATTCATGTTTAAGCATAAAATGAAGGTGTTATTCTCAATGATTAAAAATAATGAAATTGAGTTTTTAAGGATATCTCTCAAATAATTGGTATTGATGATGAATCTATTTCTAAAAATGAGACAGTTTCAGTTATATAAATTATATAATTAAATATCTATCTCTTAATTGAAAAGAAAATGATTTATGTTTTTGAAGAGAAGTATTTATCTGAGAGATAATTACATAATCTATGTAAAAATTATTATTTATTTCAAAAATAAAAAAAAATGTTCCATTTAATTATTGAGAAATATTTTCAAGAAGTTAGAAAAATCATCCAGGGGGTTGTTAAAGATACCAATGATTATCAATTCCGTGAATAATGTTTAAAATATTAAATAAATCACTCATTTGGATCCCAGGGTATTTCATATGCTAAAGAGTGTATTGAAACACTAATTTAAAATAATGTAGTGGTGTTTTAAAAATAATAAAATATAAAAAAATATTTCCATGGAAATGTAATTTTTGATTAAAAAATTTCATAATTCAAGAGGAAAAAATAAGAAAAATTATATTATATTAATTGGGTGATTATCATAATATAACAAATTAAATACAAAAAATAATCCCCATAATTTTTATAAAATTTCAAAAACCAAGTAGGAAATTTTAACTTGATAACATATTAGTTTTACAAGAAATAATTTCTTCTAGAAATTTTATGGGTATGATATTGATTTAAAAAAATATAATGGATATTATAATTTAAAAAAAACCATTTAATTATCCTAAAAAATAAAATTATATTTCTAAATGTGTCACTTCCCGATCAATGAAATAGATATTGAAAACTTTTAGTTTAAACCCTGATATAATATTAATGAGTAATAAAATGTTTTTATTGGTTCATAATTCAAAATTAATAGTTTTATTTATTATTTTAATTATGTTTAAATAATTAGAAAACATTAGAGAAAAATTGAAAATAATTTTGAAAAATTGAAAAAATCATCTCTTGTTGTTCTAAAAAACACACCATGGTTTTTATTGAGAAATGAAATTATAGAAACTTAAAGTAAAACAATCATGATTATAATCTCTAATAGAAAATATAGATGTTTAGATGAACCACAAGGACATATATTTCTTGGTTTACAAGTCATTATGCAATTATTAAAGATGAAGAAGAAAATGATTATGACCCCAAACATAATACATTTATCATTATTAAAAATACAAACATTACAAATCACATAATATAGATGAATACCATTATATTATATAGGAATATTTGAGATATAAAATCATGTAAATAAATGTATAAGAAACATATTTTTATAAGTTTTGAAGCCTGATATGACGATATGTATAGCCCATGTTGCAATGACACTATTCATGTTGATATTATGAGGGAATAAAAAGAAATGTGTAAAAAATTTATATCATTGATTATATTTTGATGGATGAAGTGATCATCTTAAAGTGTTAATTTTTTCTAAAATTAAGTATATAATAATGTCGGGGGACCCTAAGGGATGTTTTGAAGTAATTAAAGGATTTTTGGTTGAACTATAGAGGATATTAAAATTTCCCAAGGTTAAAATATGTGGATTGTACCATTTTTTAATTATTATGGATATTTTTTATTAACTCGTGAGAATGTTGATCTTATTTTCCACCACATGAAAGGGTTTAAAACTTTGTTATCCAACATTATCATTTTTCTCTATTTTTTATTAATGTTGGTTTCATATCTATCGAAGATATAGAAAATTTAATGTAACTTTAAGTATATATTTAGTGAATACCACTTGACTTTTAAGGCCTCCAGGGAAAAAACTAGAATTTTTATTAAAATGAAGATGATATTAATGATATATAAGGATATAAGGTTAAATATTCTATATAAAAAAGATTATTTTTCTTGAAGAAACACAATAAAATTCAAGTGATTGAAAGATATGGTTAGAATTTTGATTAGGGTTTTTATTACCTTTATTAATGTCTAACATGGATCTAATATCTAGTTATAGGAAAAGATGTCGGGGTAAAATTCTTATAAAGATTTTTTAATTAAGTTTTATTATGTGAAACATTTATATCATTTTTAATTATATATTTTTTATGATTATACTTTCATTAATTCTTAAAAGTACTATATTGTTTATTAATTTTTGATAAACAATTATCTATTAATTTAAAAAAATTAAATATTTTAATGAATTACTTCAAACAAATGGAATGATTATATGTAAATATGATTAATAATGTGTTTGAATCCCTTAGTGGATAAATTAATATAAGTTCTTGATTGTCTAAAAATGTGAATTTAGTAAATAGTGATAAAATGAAAGATTATGGTTCTACATGGATTCCAATCAATGAACAATCTGATTAATCATTATGATTATTGGAATATTAATTATCTCATTCCCTAAGATTTATAGAATCTCTGTACATTTTTAACATATATTTCCCTTTGATTTTTTTTATTTTGATTTCATTCATATATTATCTTAATTTTGAATTTATTTCTCATGCAAGATATTACTAGTATTTGTCGGTACAACCACGAACATGAGTTATTCTACACATTTATTTTCTCTATTTTAAGGAGGGATATTTATTAATACTAAACATAATTACCTAAAGGAGTTAATTAGTACACATATGTGTTAATTTTTTCCCTATTTCCATGGATTTATTAATATAGTAGATACTTAGGTTCAAAAATTTATGAAATTATTTTCTTATCTCTATTTAAGTTTTTTTTTGTTATCATGTATTTCATTTTAGGTTATATCTTATAAATTCATAGGCACTCTAATCAAGAAAATTCTTAGAAATTATTAATAAAAAAGATAGTGTATGATCACTTTATCTTGAGGTTCCTGATAAAATAAGGTAAATAAGAGAACATAGTTAGATTATTTCAATTTAAAAAATATTAAATAATATAGAAAAGTGGACAACTATGGAAAAATAAATTAGTGGAGTACTATTTTCCCTTATGTTTGGAGTGAAATTATAATTCATCTTCCATTTATTTTCAAAAAAACATTAATATAAAGAAAAAGATCATTCAAATTATATCAAAATCAATTCATTTTTTTGGGATATTACATAGTGATTTAGAACAATAGAAAACCAATTCATCAAAAAATTTTTTTATTAATGTTCTAGTAAAACATATTTAATAAATTATATTAAAAAAATATTTATAAGCAGTCTTATAATACCACCAATAATTTTTTTAACAATTAGTGGAGGTTATAAACAAACTGCTACAATGTTTTAAAAAACTCAAATTCCCCCCTCTCCCCTGCTCTCTCTGCATGACCTCGACCCCTACCCCATTGTCCCTTAACCTCATTCTCTCCCCTCCCCAGAAGAGTCCCCTATACTACGAGCCACATTTCTGTACCCCTCCAACCAACCCACTCCCTTCTTGATAGATATTGCGACCCCGTCAACCCCACTCTAACCACGATCTCCATGGCCCCCTCCAATCTCCCTCTCCCCGTCTCTCAGTTACCCCCTCCCTGAAAATGTGGAACACCCCCAACCACCCTCTACCCTTCTTGGATCCCCTCCACACCAGTGACGTTGAACCCCCATAATGGTTACATAATCATACCCCTAAATCTATTATTGATTAGAATTAGATATAAAATCATTATTTATAAAAAGGTTATATAATTTTTTTATTTATTAAATAGTAATATATATATAAATCTTTGGTTTATGTGTTATTTGGATTATTTATTTATTTTTTTTGTAGTTATGAAAATAATTAATTTTGGTTATGTTAAATTAAATTTAAAAAATTCATTTACGATATGTGTTAGTAATATAATTTAGATCATTCATATTTTCATGGTTTCAGTTTGACAATAATGAATTTAAATTTGTTCTATATATGATAATGACTCCAATTTTTAACATATAAATATTTCATATTATTTTTAATCACATGACCAAATGATGGTAGTGTTTGGGGTCACACATGGTTTCTTCACAAACAATAGAAATATTTCTAATGATAAAGGCCTTGAAAATGAGGTATTAGACAATTTTAAAAATTATCAGAATAGTTAATGTTTTATGAATATATAAATAATAATTTAGTTTAATAAAATCTATAAAATAATCATAGAGTAGTTAGGGTTAATTATTACATGAATGATAGTCAATTAATGGTTTTGTTAACTGGAAAACAAACATAGTTTCATTGTTTTAATTTTATGTACTCTGATTTTTAGATAACTAATTATAGCGTGTAGTTTGTTTTTTATTGTTTCAAATGACTAATGTTTTACCACTTTATTAGAAAATCACAATACACATTATTCCACCCTATGTTAACAACATTTTTTTTATGTTTGGATCAAATTAAAGAACATATAATTTGATGTTATATGAATAGAGTTGAATAATATAATTAATGGAACAACATGAAGGCATACTAAACCATTTCAAAACAATATGGACATATAGAGTTTAATATTTTCTATAATCATGACATATCATGACATCAAAATAATGTATACATTTCAATAATATTTTTAAAGGGTGATCTTGGTCTTTGTTAGATCATGGGAAATGGTTCTTAAATTGATCAATGTAGATAATTTATCAATGGGATTAAGCCTCTTTAGTTACAACACTATTGTAGAATACACAATTATCCTTTTCTCCATTAAAAATAGAATCATCTACATATTAAATATCAAATATAGATAAAAATATATCTTCATTAATGAAGTTTTTGTTTCCCACACTTCAATAATTAATTTTTAACTGTTTCAAGCATGTATCTAAATTCTAAATCTGTGATTTTGAGTTTTATACTAACCCATATAGATCGTTATTTATCCTAAAAATTAATTTTATCTCTACCTAGAAGGGAACATCATCTTTAACTCTCAATTTAGGAAAAAAGTTGATGTCTTTTAGATTGATCATGGGTTTCTTTTGTGATTAAATGTAGTGATCATCTAGTTTATGTCATCATTAATATATATATATATATATATGAGAAACAATAATTTATTTGATTCCGGTTTTTATATCATATGTTTGGTATGAAAAATTTCATGATTTGATTCTCCCCATTTTCCTTTATATTTGTTATGAAAAATTCAATGGTAAAGTAGGCTGATATTTAATTTTGAGTGTACTAATTTGATTAACCAGTTATATATCAATATTTGATTGTAAATGGATAATACAATACAATACCAATGGAAAAAAATTGGATTAATTTACTTCTAAAAACACCTCTATATTCCATGGGTTTGGAATATTTTTTTGACTATGCATTTGAAAACAAATATGGGGATGGTAAAATAAAATGTATATGTTTGGATTGTAAATTCAAGTGATGGTTTAATATAAAGGATGTATATGATAATTTGACATTGATACATTTTTCTACTCGATATTTATGTTGGATTGGGAATAGTGAATCAAATTTTATGTAAATTCAAAAAAATTAAAATACTATAAATGAAATATCAAGTTACCCAACATATGGTAATTCAGTTAAGAATTTATTAAATAACACATTTGGTTTTATAAATTACAATTTCAAAGATTTTAAAAGATAAACAGAACCTTCAGTTAATCCTGTGAAGGTTAATCATTCTATGAGCATCGGTAACCAAATTTTTTTAGGAATTATCTAAAGATGAAAAGAATGTACTGTATGAAGGGTGTGTAGAGTATTTGAAATTTTCTTTTTTACATAAGTTGTATCATATCAAGTGTCTCTATGGAATTTTTTAAAAATAAATGAACACAATTTTATAATTCTGTATGATTATTTTAGTGAACCTACGATACGTATATCATTATATGATATGAATCAATTCATCAAAAAAACGTGTACTTGATTATAAAAAGGTACACACATACCCAATTGATTTCATGCTTTACGGTGGAGATGAATATGATGAAGAAGAATACACAAGATTTCAAACAATAATATGGATTCCAATGAAAAAAATGAGAGTAAAAATTAATGAAACCATATGAAGAAACAATAGAAGTAAACTTGTGCAAAGTTATTTCATTACTTTCAGCTGAAAACATGCTAAAAATGATTATTAATGTCGTTTAAGAGTGCATACGTCAAGATGTGGAATGATCGGGATAATAATATTGGCTTGATGAGAAAACCAAAAGATTCAAAATCATGGTATATGTTTGATTAACAAAATCAATATTTTTCATTGGATTATAGGAATGTATATTTGGAATTAACTTATGTTGGATTTAATCCTTTTGGTACATTAAGTACTAATTACATCATTTGCACATTTTTATCCCCTATAATCTACCTCCATGGATGGGTATAAATAATACTTATTTCATTATTTTGATTATTATTCTAGGAATGAAAATTCATGGAAATAACATTGATGTATACCTTCAACCATGAAGCAACGAATTGCGAGAATTACAAGATGATGGCATGGAAACCAAAGATGATTCATGGAGATGAATATTCAAAATGCATGATACTATATTGTATATAATTAATGAATTTACTAGAATATTTAATATATTCGATTGAAAAATCATAATATTTTTTCATTACTAGTTTTTAATTTATATTTTGAACCTCAATGATTACCACATGGTAGAAAATGGTTTTTTATGTGTCATCATTGATTTCCTGATGATTCTCATAAATTTTGGACTACAAAGACACAATTCAACAAATATATTGAAATGAGAAATTCACTAAAGGTGTTATATGCATAAAAATCCATTGTAAAATTATTTAATGTCACTGAGGAATATGGAAAATGTCATCAGTTTAAAGAAAGGGGAAATGGGTATGAGGTATAATATCAAATGAAGCTAGAACAATACCAAGGAAAAAAAGAGTATATTTTATCGGAATTACTTATTTTGATTATATTTTGATATGTTATAATCTTAATGTAATGAATATTGATACGATCATTTGTGATATTATAATTTTGACAGTTCTTAATGTGGATAATAAAGCGATGAATTGCCATAATGTTTGTAAGGATTTGGGATCAATGAATATAATGCATGGCTTGTGGGAAAATGATAATGAAAGAATTTCATTATGCTATTATTACAATGAAAAATCATGATAAAAAATATTCATTCCAACATTATAGAATGTAAAAGTGATAGATTGATATTAAAGAAACATATCAAGGAATGTTGACTTAAAACATTGAATGTTACAAGGATGGAAAATTCCTTACTCATATATTTTGATGGAGAAGTTGTTATAGGTTTCTTTTCACAATAAATTACCTAAAAAAGTAAATGAGGTCCTATTAGAGTTTTATATCTTTTTCAGAAAAATATGTGGAAAAACTATAAATCCAACCAATATTGATAAACTTCATGAATGAATTATTTTTGTCACTATTTCATTTAAATATGTCATTTCCCCATTCATTCTTCACAATCATGATTCATTTCATAGATCATTTGATTGATGAAGCTAATCATGGTGGATTAGTACACTATGTATGGATGTATCTAATAGAGAGGTAAGTTTATATTTTTTTTATTTTTATTGGTGAAATTGATTTTATAAAATAATTGTGAATTTTTTTTCATATGTTTCATATATTTTTTCATCAAGTACATAGGTCCTTTGAAATCATATGAGAGGAGTAAAGCTCAACCAGAAGCCTCTATTGTTGAAGGTTATATTACCAAAAGGTTCTTGACCTTCTATTCAAGGTATTTAAATGAAATTGAGACTTGATTTAATCCTTCTATATGTATAAATGACATCTACTCTAATTCTATTTATAAATATCAGTCATCTGTATTTAAAACTATTAGAATAACAATTGCAATGTATTTAGATTTTTCACTAATTAGAATTGAGTTTCTATAATCACATAGATATGTTCTACTCGATAATGTTATTGGTGATACATTTATTGAAGAATTTTTACTATAAACAAAGGTGAGACATACAGTTCGAGCATAAAATGAGATACAATTAACCAAAAAATGATAATAAGGAGTTGGTTTAATGGTTTTCCCATCATGTATTTATATACTCATTTTCATATTAATTATTAGTAGTTATTTTGGCTATATTATAATTTGACACTTATATATATATTTTATGATAATGAATGTTTAAATTCAAGAAAAATATTAAATGATTTATGTTTTTTGGCTCAAGTTCCTCTAAGAAAGGCTAAGAGATTTGATTCCTACAATTTTCATGGCTTTAGTTCTCGTTAAATTTCACACGAAGGAGACTTCAAAACTGAAAATGTTAGCGTATTTTTACTTGAAGTAGTTGGATTATATAGAACGATGAATGATATAATTTAATTATACTATCACATCACTTTTTTAGTTTTATTATTCAAAAAAAGTGGGTCAACATATGGTTGGGTATAATTAAAGATTTATTACATTTATCATATATCAACTTATCTCAAATGATGGATACCAATGAGTTTTCAAAATCTAATCCATTTATCGTAGCTTCACAAGAAAATGTGGTTTATCATGTGGATGATAAAATTCATGATATTTGGAGTTTTTTAAACTTAGAGTAGATTTAATTATATGATATATAAAGTGATGATCAATTGGTTCTTTGTGAAAGTGAAACTCATCTAGTAAAAAAATTTACATTATTTTCCTTAAAATATCATCATAGTATAACATATAAGAGCGTGTAAAAATGAAGGAATCATCACAATAGAGGCTGATAACAATGAATAAAATGAAGATGAAGACAATTGAAAGTCTAAATTTCTCATTTCTAATTGTATCTAACATATATACATTATTCTTGTTTTTCAATTTATTTTTGTTAAAATCTTTTATCTTTTAATTTTTTATACATTTAATATACCTTAACCATTTTAAATAAAGGAATGTCAAGAACAAAAAAAATATCAGGATCCTAACCGATCATCATATCAAAAGAACTCCACCACTACCATCATCTTATGTGGATCTTAGTGATTTAATTGTATCCAAGATAGATAGAGAGCTAGCAATTTCCCCAAATGTCGTTTATAACCAATGAATTTATTCACCTCCAGTGACAATGCAGTTTGTGAACCATCAATATAGATGATATTGGTGTGTTATCGTAACTGGTATGTATGACATTTTATTACAAACCAATATATTTTACAAATTATTTAGTGATTTTTTAAAACAGATAAAGACAATAATAGAAGGGATATAAATATGAACACAATAAATTTATGGCCCCAAAAAGAATTATAGATTATCTTTACATTTGATGAATTCAGGGTTCCCACTGATGACACAACTAAAATCTATGGAAATATTCTTGGGAATCTTGATTTCAATACATTGATCTTTCCCTTTAATTATAAATATTGTGTCCATAGTCATATATCTTGGATAAGGAGTTCTTTGATAATCATGTATGGGTAATATTAATTTAATATTCCTTGATAACTATTTTAAAATACATGAGTATGTTTTTTAAAATATTGATAAAGAGTTATGTTTTTTATATATACATGTTTTTTTATTTTGATTTCCCTAACTCTATTTCATGCCCATGGACATTGATGATTTGGGGGAAAGAAATTGAGAGAATTTAAATGGATATTATGTCATGAATTTAATGACACTTCTCTGCACTCATGAAAAATGTTTGAGAAAGTGCCTAAAATAATTTATAATGAGAAATAGAATCTCTTTTTTGATCCCTAAGGAAATTTATAGCCTTATGTCTCATCCCACCAAGGTAAATTTGAAATTCCATAGGTCATTAAAAAAATTTCAATGGACACATAAAATATTAATAAATAAAACAAAAATGACACTTTGTTTATAAAACACACATTTCGTGTCATACCAAACAAATATTTTTATGTATAGATATGTGGTTGATTTTTAAATCTCCAAAATGAATTATAGATCATTATTTATAGGTTTGAAAACAAGGCGATCTTATTTCCTCAGTTTTGACTCGATAAACACTTCTGAAAGGTACAAAAGCCTTTAAAAACATATTTCTATGGTCAAAAGCGCTCAAATGACACTGTATTGACTTAAAATCATTGGAAAATGGTTGTATATTAATTTTGACATATAATAACTGATGGTTCTTCATTCTTGATGATTTTTTTCCATTATGGCCGTAAGTATGTTTTTAGTTTTTTAGAGCACTAAAATGTGCAAGAAATGTCCAAAACCATAGAAAAAGACCTCTTATTGATGTAAAATAATGGAATACCAACTATTGAGTTGTTTTTGAGGTGTAATAATATAAAACACATAAATACAATGTACATTGTGGTTAGAATTACTCAGTAAACACTTCTAAAAGCTACAAATAGCCTTTAATAACATGTTTCATGAGATAAAAACAATGGAAATGAAATTTTATTACCCTAAATTCATGAGAAAATGAACGATTGTTTAATTTTGAAATGTATGAACCAAGAACATATAATTCTAAATTAATGTTTTCCCATCTTAGACAGAAACCCATTTTTATTGTTTTAAAACACTAAAGAGTGCATAGAACTATCAGAACCATAGAAAACTAACTCTGATTGGTGTAAAATCACGAGAAACCCTCAAATTAGTTTTTATGAAGTGTATGCATAGCCAAAATGTCAATTAGACATGAGGTGAGGTAAGAATTACTCTGTATTCACTTCTAAAAGCAACAAAATGCTTTAAAAACTAATTTCAGGGGGTAAAATATAGAAAAAAAATGTCAGAATTCATTGTAATCAGGGGACAATGATAATAGATTAATTATAATCATTAGGAACCAATAGACTTTCATTTCAAATTATGGTTTTAATATTATATTTGTAATAGAGTTTTTTTAAAATACTAAAACATACATTGAATGTTCAAAACCATATAAAAGACCTCATAATGATGTGAACCCTGGGAAAAGACACTACTAGGTTATTTTGGCATGTAGACGTAGAAAACATATCAATGTGACATGTAGTGTGGTAGAAATTACACAGAATACACTTCTAAAAGGTACAAGATCCTTTAAAAACATGTTTTGGGGGTTAAAAATAAGAACACAAAAACATATATCTTTGAGGTAACAAGATATTGACCATATATTTAATTTTGAAATGTAGGAACCAATGAAATTTTCTTATGAATTTTGATGTCTCATTATGGATGTAAACAAATTTTTAGTGTTTTATGACACTAAATCACGCATGGGTTGATAAAAACCACATAAAAATACATCAGATTTATTTGAAATCATGGTTCAACCACTTTTGAGGTATTATTGATGTTTACGCCTAGAGAAAACATCAATAATATGTGCATTGTGTTCTAAATATTTTTGGTATACACTTCTAAAAGGTTCAAAATCTTTTGAAAACAAGTGTTGGGGGGGTAAAAATGGGGAAAATGATGTCCAATTAACCTAAAATCATGTGAAAATGGCCATATATTTAACAGTGAAATGTTTGAGCTAACGAAACATCATACCAAATTACGTTTTCCCCATTATGACCGTAAACAAATTTTTAGTGTTTTAAAACACTAAAACATGTGAGGAATGGTAAAAACTATATAAAATGACCTCATATATATGTGAAATATTTAGAAAACCACCATTGAGTTTTTTTTATATGTACTGTTAGAAAATGTATCCATCATATGTATGGTGTTATTGAAATTACTCAATTTACAATTATAAAAGGCACAAAATCCATTAAAAAAATATTAGGGGGTCAAAACTAGGAAAATGAAATTGAATTTCCATGAAATAATAAAAAAGTGATTATATATTAAATTTTGAAAGGTAGGAAGAGAAAATACTAGATTTCAAATGATCATTTTACAATTATGGATATAAACACATTTTTTGTATTTTATAATAGAAAAAAGTGCATTTATCAGTCAAAACCATATAAATCAAACTCAAATTGATGTGAAATAATTGGAAAATCACTATTGATTTTTTTGATATTCACAGGCTGACAATACGTAAGTCCATTATGTGTGGTGTTCATAATTACTCAGTATGCACTTCTTAAAGGTACAATAAGCTTTAAAAACAAGTGTCAGGGGGTAAAAGATAGAAATATAATGTCATATTGCACTAAAATCATGTTATAAGGGCCATATATGTATTTTTGAAAAGTATAAAGTAACTACATGTCATTCCAAAATTTTGTTTTATCATTATGGATATGAATACATTTTTTGTGTTTTAAATCACTAAAATGTATGGGGAATGGTCAAAACCATTGAAAATGACCATTGATTGATGTGAAATCATGAGAAAACCACCATTGAGTTGTTTTGAATGTGTACCTATAGACAACACATCACTCTAACCTCAATTGTGTTCATAATTACTCAGTATACACCTTCGGAAGGAATAAAAGCCTTCAAAAAGAAGTGTTGAGGGGTCAAAACTGGGGATACGATGTCAGTTTTCCATGAAATTATAGGTTGTGACTGTAGAAATAACTATAACATGTAATAACTAATGGGAAATTATTCTAAAGTTCATTTGGCCCATTAGGGTTGTAAACCTATTTTTAGTGTCTTGAATCACTAAAACATGTGTAGAATTGTAAAAAAAACCTAAGAAATGACCTATTATTATTGTGAAATCACTGAAAAAACATTTTAGTTGTTTTTGAAATTTATGCATAGACAAAACATCAATCAGACATGTTGTGAGGTTGATATTACTCAGTATACAATTTTAAAAGATATAAAAGATGTTAAAAACAAGTGTTAGGTGGTCAAACTGAGGAAAATGACATCATATTTCTGTAAAATCATTAGAAAATGATAGTGTATTTAATTTTTAAATGTTGTAACTGGGGACAAATTATTCTGAATTATGGATTTACTATTATGGCCATAAAAACGTTTTTATTGTATTATTATACTAAAACATTTGTGTAATGATCGAAAAATAGAAAATGACATCAAATTATTTTGAAATAATTGAAATACCACCTTTGATTCGTTTTTGACATGTACTCATAGATAACACATCAATATCATTTCATAATTACTACGTATACACATATTAATTGTATAAAATCCTTAAAAACAAGCATTAGTAGGTCAAAACTAGGGAAATAATGATCGATTTCCTTGAAATCATTGGAAAACAACCGTCTACATAATTTTTAAATTTCTAATCCAACAAAACATTGTTTCAAATTACAGTTTTTGCTCTATAGATGTAAACATGTTTTTAGAATTTTAAATAAATAAAACATGAAAGGAATGATCAAAACCAATGAAAGTGACCTTAGACTGATTTGAAATCATGGGAAAACCACTGATTAGTTGTTTTTAAAATACAAGACATGTTGTGATATCAAAATCATTGAAATTTTATTATAATGTAAATTTCAAGCATACCTCACATCACATTAAATTTTTTTGGATATTTACTTATCCCCTTCAAGTTTCATGTGTTGAATCTTATATTAAATATGTATTTTTAATTTTTTTAAAGTGTTTATCTTTATATATTTTTTATTTTATGTTAATATTCCTTTTGTTTGATTAAAAAAATAACAAATTTTTTTGTTAATAATTTTAAATATATTTTGTTCCTTTTCTCTTTAACAATTATTTTCATAAATGTTTTTTTCGTTGTAGTTGGTAGATGCTCGTGGTATTTAAGAGGATGGCTATTCAAATCGATTAAATTCATCAGAACACCGTCATGAGGGTTCTTATTTTCTGTAGTATGTTAAAATTTTACCAATTTAATTATTTTTTATTATGTTTAGTTTCAATTTTTCATTTCATTATTTCAATGTTGTTGAGAATACATAGTTGGTTTCAGTTGATGAGATGATGTGGAGGCATAAAAATTTAGTGGAGGTAATTTTGTTTGTGTATATTGGTCATGGGTTATTGTTTTAAATATTTTATATGTATATATAGTTGATCAAGGTATTGGTTGGTAGATTTATGGTTTGTCTCATATTGAGGTTATAATGACTGGATGTTTGTATATGATAGTGGATGATTGATATATGTATGATTGGATTATCATATATATATTTTTAGTTTATTACATGTCATACTTTTAATATTTATAGTTGTTATTAAATATTGGAAAAATTAAATTTATAAAGTGTCAGTTTTAACATAGCATCATTAAATACATTACATAGTATATGTTTACTGATAGTTACGCTTATCCACCACTAAAATTAACCTCCTATAATATGTTATTTTTTGGTTTATTTTATTTTATTTATATTTCCACAAAATGTTTTTTATAAATTAAGAGTTTCTAAATAGACAATGAATCACCGCTAAATTCTCCAAAATTGACACATAAACAACTTACAATTTTTTTAGAAAACCACAGCTAAAGTACTAGAAACCACGAAATATGATCAGGTTATAATAACCACTTCTACACTATTAGATGGAAGTAAACCGTATCTACTCCAAGAAAAAACCACTATTACTGCCCATTTTTTAGTATAGGCACAATCAATGGCAGTTTCCTTGAACACTGAATCTATTTTTCAATTAAATGGTCTTTCTGATGAAGTATTACAGCTATGTTTACTCATATTTTATTTACAATTCAAATATCTTGATCATGTTCAAAACAAGGAACCATATTTCATCAAAAAATGGGATTATATGGAAAAAACTATCTTAAAAATATTTACCCCAAAAAAAATGATTCCCCCATAAATATCTTATATTATAAATAATTTAAGTCTGTGTAACTTTTTGCTGCATTATGTAGGTTTAACGAAATGTTAAAAAATTCTCCCCCTTATATAAAATTTCATTGGATAATCATATAAATTTTTTATAATGATTCTTCTCAATATTATTGTCTAAAAATCTGATGTCTCTGGTGGTAGATCATTTATAAATGAACTATAGTGGGAGAGTTATGAATTATTTAATGACTTTTCTAGTATCATTTTAATTTGGATAGATGAACTACTAGGACAAATGGAATCTTATATGTTGACTCAAAAACTAATCATTCAATAATATTTTTTTATTATATAAGAAGGATTTCTTAGGTCATAAATCAATAGAATTTATTTTCTCCTAGAATATAACCAAATAGTCAAGCAAGGAAATCTTAAGAAGAGTCATAGTTGGAAGCTAAAAATATCAACTTTTCAACATTAATATTATATATATATATAGTACTAAGAACAAAAAATATGGGGGAGATAAATAATCAAAATACAAATGAATATGAATGTTATTTTGAAAGGGTAGTGGCCATTTAGGTTTGACCAAATACTCCTTTATTATCAATTTTTTTAAATCCATTTATTTAATGATATCCAATAATGAATTTCATTTCCCTAGATGAATTTTAAAACATAATATGCATTGAAAACCCTATCCAACACATCGATATGACCTCTTATATATTGAAAATATATCAAACACTCCTTGGACATGGAAATATTGGATTTTCCTCTTTGACCCACCATGAAATGTCCAAAACATGAATCAACTCATTACTCATAATTTTGGATGAGAAATGAGATGGTATGGGAAGATATTTTATCATTATCAAAATATGACTATAGAAAACATGATATGATAATGTATTGTTGTCTGAATAACACATCACACACCTACTACGTCATAAAAAATGGATTAAAAACATAAATAATGGAGAAAAAGGGATTAAAGATCACCTGTAACCTTTCTCAGAGATCACACCATTATATAATATAATACATAATCATCTAGAATTATAGGGTCATGAATATGAATGTGAATAATTCCAAAAAAAATGAGAACAAATATAACAATAAATTATATATGTTTAAAATCAATTAGCATAAACTAATCCCATTAGTGATGAACCATATGTGAACCCATTATGATGTTGTGAAATTAACTATTAAAATATAATTGGGTGTGGGTGCGGCCCTTTTTTATGATTATTCTTCAATGATAGAATATTTCCAAATGGGTGATGTGATATTTTTTGATTCTATGACAAGGATATCCTTCTCAATTATACAACCAAGACATTGGATTAAAATTATAATTGTATAAAGATACATGTTCATAAAATTTCATTGATTAATTACACATAGTGTTTCATCTTTAATTTTTCATAATATTGATAAAATAGTGGTATGAGAATTTTTCATTGATCGAGAGTTTTCTATATTGATAACACAACACATAGATTGATCTCATGGAATTAATTTTTCAACATGATAATTTTTTAGTGTCCCTATATATTTGGTTCTATATTTGAACATAATTTTCATAATTAAATGTTTTAGTTGAAATGATGGGGGATAAAATTTGTGCCAAATGTAACACTATTAATGTCATAATTACATGTATATACATTAAGATATTATTGGAAGTGATATGAACTAGGATGTTAATGTATGAATTCGACAAACTATGTTATTCCACTTGATATTATTTATTTTCATCTTTTTTAGGTATATATTTTATCATAGTTAGGATAGAAATAATATTATTCCTATTAACACTAATCTAATGTGTCCATTTGAAATTTTGGAGTTAATCCCATGAAACTCAAACAAAACCACTTCAATCTTTTGTAGACCTAATTCTAGATGAGCTAATCCTGCATAGAAATCTCCAATCAAAGGTTACTCTTAGGTATGTACTCTTAAGAAGAGTTAGACATACAAAATGGCTATGTTTTGGCTGTAAATATGATGTTATTTATATTTTATCATACGAAGTGGTTAGATAATCTTATGTAGTTCTATTTTAATCATATGAAGCATCCAAATGTATTAAATTTTTCATACATAACTACAATAGTGGTGGATTAATATTATATCTCCACACAAAATAATTTTAACAATTTATGACACCTTTATTTCTTTCATAAATCCATTTATTGTTTTTTATTATTGGAAATTAATTCAGAAATACATAAGTCATTTAAAATAAATAATTGATTCCATTTCTAATTGATTATAACTATTTATCATAAAATAAAAAATGTGATTAATTCCATAAAAATAGTTAATTTATATGGATTTAATATAATGAGATTCATTTTTTTTGATAATAATTGTCTTTTGAATTATATTAGTCTAGAAATGAAGACATGTTAGATACATTAAATTTTTATGATGTGTGCAGGAATATTTTAAATTTTCATACATTATTTTTGAAAGTAGAAAGTCTAAATAGTGAGTTACTAACTTGTGGAGTCTGGTAGAATTTGAGAGTTGGAGGATATATGTTTTACCTAAATGAACATGTTTTTAATGATGGTTAAAGTGGAAACATAACATAAGAGTTTCATAAGAGGATGATTTCCAAACACCACACTATAATAAAAAATAAGTGGTTTGGGACATGTAACTTATGAGAAACCAAAGGTTTTCATGAAAAATAGTTAGATCCCCATAATAATTGGAAGGATTTGGAACAAGTTTCATTATATTTACCCTACTATAAAAATTTGTGGATTTTTCAATTATAATTTAGTGATGTGATTATAAAACCATTTTTAGAGAAATTTGTAGTGTTCTCCTCGGGATTTGGACTATTTCTGACCCAATTAATTCATTATTTTTTCCTATTTTATTAACTTGTGTTCTTATTTCAATGAGATGAAAGAGATTGTGTTTGCGGATTCTTGATGTTGAGGATATGGTGTGTTTTCATCACATTTACAGTTCATTGAGTTTCCATGTTAATACATTCTGGAATATTTTTCACCTTGTTGAACAAGTGAAGTTCCATAGGGTGTATTCTACACCATGGGGGGTTTCTTGTGTAAAATTATTCATCATCTCTCAACTTTTTTGAATGTTTTTAAATACATACATTCGTCATAAATAATATACCTTTTTTTATTATTCATTAATTTTTTAATGGGAATTTCTATTCTATTTCTATGTAATTCCATTAAAAATGTTTAGAAATGAATATAATAATTTAATATGTAGTATTTTAGAATTTGTTGGATTTAGCGTGATGAATTTATATTCTAAAAGATTGTATTAGTGTGATCAAACTCGAAGCAATGAATTGTTTGAAATGGGAAAGGATTGATAGTAAGCGACTTGTTGTAATTCTGGTCTCTTTGGAAAATAATGTTTCCTTCAACATTTATGAGATTAAGACCACTTAAGTTCTACTAAAATTTTAACCAATATTTACTAAAATTAAATAATGATAAAAAACACATTTCTCTCTAGAGACCATTATAAAATAATGTTTCATATTAATAGTCGGTGATAGATCATGTCAATAAATTTAGGTAGATTTCGAGCTGGTTATAATTAGTAGTTGTAATGTATATAAGACATTTGTTGGACTTGATTTTGAATTCCTCTCTTTTCGAATATTTTAAATTAATTGGTTACCATTTTCATTATTTTAAGTAGTATGTATGAATTAGTGAATAAGAATATTTTTGATCTCTTCTTGAATGAGGTGATCATAATAAGGGAAGTAAAAGAATCTACAAGAATTATTTTAATCATAGATGTTATGGGATGGAAAACTCGGTTGAAAATTTATATAACTGTAAAAGAATGGATGGAGATAATGCAAGGGAATTGATATGCACCTAGACCTATATAATTGAATTACAGAAAACAATTTAATATATAGAAATATTGTAGTGATATTATAGTTACTTTTACAATGGGTTATTTTGAATGTTCTATAAAGACAACATTTAATAAAGATAGTGTTCTATTATTAACTATTATTATTTTGACTAAATCATGAATCATTGACTCATGATAAACCATTAATTATATTTTAAATTGACTAAAGAAGACCAACTATTATTATTAAAGATTATTTTATGTTTTTCTTATGAATTATGAGGTTCATTAGATTAAATGAAATAAATATTTTAAATTATATAACATTAAAAAATGTTTGTTGTTGTTTTATGGTGTTTTCACATACTAGGTTTGTAGAGGACAGTTTTTTCTATAGTTCAAATTGATAAAGAATGCTTGTGTATTACAATTATGGGTAGAGTGTTAAATATAAAATTATGGTACATAGTTGTAGAAAAAGAAAATAAATTAAGAACAGTATATATTATAGTAAAATCATATAGAGAAAAAATATCTAAAATAGTATATTTTCTATGTTTAGAGTTGTTTCATTTCCACGTTGGGAGCATAATTGTGGCAAATATGATATATCTATAAGATATAGGTATATTGAATCTTATGAAAAAGGATTACAAAACATTTGATAATTATATACATTGGATGAAGAAAAATTTTCATTCATCGTAAATGGAAGGGAAATAATGTATTATAAGCTAGATCTCACTCACATTGATATTTGGGGACTGAGTCTAATTTAGTCTCATAGAGGGTCACTATATTATGTTACCTTGATTAATGATATAATCTAGAAGGTAAAACTGTAATTTATTAAACATAAGTATGAAAATTTTAAAATTCCAATTTGATATAGATCCATTGATGAAAAGGAAAAAAGAAGATATCTTAATTAATCTATGATAAATAGTGGAGGTGACTATGACATTATTGAATTCCAATGGTTTAGCTAGAATAACGGAATCTAGTTTGTGAATAATTTTCATAAAAAACTGTAATGGAGTTTCATAAATGATGTATATGGATTTAAAATTAATATTTTGATAATACAATTACACTGTGCGTTTCCAAATTAGTTTTTCTCAAAATTTGGGAATTCTTAAACTTATCAAAGAAACATGATTCCATTTAGATTGGTGAGGAGTGATATTATGGATGAAATATGGAACATAATAATTGAACATTACCATACATTAAGTATTATATAAATTTTTACATTGTTTCGATTTACTCTAGAAGAAGGGGTATACATGAATAAAATTCATGATCATGTTTACTTATAGGGTATATAAATGGAAAATTGGTTTTTTTCTCTCAAAAAATGGAAAACACAATAATTCTAATTAGAAATGTTTCATTCATGAAGAAAATTATTTTCAATGATATAAAATACAACGAATAGGTTATATATATATATACTTCATGTCTTAGTTGTTTTGAATGGAAATGTAGATGTTCTAAAATTTTTCAAATGATCAAATATCATGGAAATTACCTGAGAGTAATCATTTTTGGAGTGTTAAAATTTTTTATATGCCAAATGATATGGTTTATAAGATGTAGATTTAGTTTATTGGAATCATAAAGAACAATATAGTTGGTATACTAGGATTATATGATCAGTTCAACAGATTATAAATCATGTGAATTTATTTCTTCAAATAAAAGGTGGGCATATTAAGTCTCCCAATGAAATAGAAATCCTTAATGGTTTAGAATAGTTTGACATAGCTCTGAAGTTAGAGATAGAATCCTAAATAGAAATGTAAACCTTAGAGTAGACATATATACTAATGTTATAGATGATATTCCATAAAAATGGGTTTATAATATAATTGAGGAAGTATATGGTATGAAATTTATAGAGGTTAAATCAGATATTACTGTATTTGAGAAAGTGGTTGGTGTATATTTCTCAGGTATTTTATCACAAATTGTTAATCATAAAAAAACTCATATGGTTTATGTCCTAAAGGCTCTAAATTTATATTTTAAAAAACTATTTCAAATATACATTCCGAAATATTTATTTAGAGTTTTAAATATTTATGATGAAATCATTGGTTTTTATTTATAAATCAAAAGAATGCATAGTTTTTAAACTTATACAAGGAAGGTAAGGGTAGAACCAAGACAAAATGAAATAAAACTAGAAGTTATATTATTTTATGGTCAATAATCAGTATTTATCGAGAAATGATGATCATTGATTTTATCATAAGGAGTTTCATGATAAGAGTTTAATCATACATAACATTTTTATAAATGATATTCTCCTAGAATTTCTTAATATAAATAAGTGCAACGATAAACCAAATGAATTATCCAAAAGGTTTGAGATGAATAATCTCGATAATGAAAATTGGATTTTGGTAATACAGATTGATAGAGGTATGAAGAAGTAAACATAAGTTCTGTCTCAAATGGATTGCATCTTGAATATCATGGAATGATTGTGAATGCTAGTTTTTAAACCCATTCCCACCCTATTTTGTAGACATTTGAAGTTATCCAAAATGAAATAAACTAAAATTGAAGATGTGGATAAATAATTTTATTAATTTATATATATACTATTTATAGTATTATCGAATTATTTCATAATTTTTTAAAGGATAGATATTTCTCATGTTTTTTGATGTTTTTAGTTTTTCTAACGAAAATTATATATATGAGAACTATGAAGTAGTGACGTTGATTCATTGATATTTCAATATTTTAGAATAACTGTAATTTTGTTTTGAAATATATTAATTTTTAAAAGGTTATATTGATGTGATATTTGGAGGATATATGGATAAATGTAAGAGGGTAATGGGTTTCTTATTCAATTTCAGAGGAAACACAAGAATTTTATAAATCAAGACTATAACTAGTTTTTATACTTTAAAATGTAGAAGTAGTTTACATTGAAATTATTAAATAATTATTAGAATTGGTGATTCTAAAGTGTTATTGTAAGAACTCAAAAGGAGTCTTGAAATTTTGATCTTTTTTAATACAATGATAAAACTAATTCTTATGGTGATGAATATGATGTTTCACTCATAGAAAGATAACATTGATAATAAGAATCATTTCATCTAGATACTTATTGATCATGTTGTTCTAGTATGATTAGTGCTAAAATAGTTATTGTCTCATTGATATTTTTATAATGGTTTTAGACAAGGAAATTTGAAGAAAATATATGCCTACGTTGTGCTGGGGTGATCATAAATTGAAATAAAAAACCCTAATTTTTGGTGGAGAAGAATAAAAATTAAAAATTTTCTAATGTATGGGAGGATATCTTGAATCCTAAAAAGATGTATTTAGGTGGGGGAATGTTTGGAGTTTTATAAACTAATTTCATTCAATGTTTCATTTCTTCTAGAAGTAAAAACACATTATCTTGGGTTATGTACATTAGGGGGCTTATAATAACTTCAAACTATATGGAACATGTATTTCTAGAAGATAATGTTATACAGCTTTGTGGAAAGTATCATGCAGTAATGATTTGAAATGATAATTACTAAACATAATAATCTTCACAATAAAAATGTGTTTTATGAAATTTAAACCTTCTGAAACCAAATGTGTTTTGATTAATGATGGAATCATCATAAATATAGGAAGGTAGTGGGGTTTTCTTAGTGTCTTAGCCTTAATATAAATAGGTGAGGCAAGGTGACATTTAATTGAAAATTGAAATTTTATAATCTTCTTATTTTTATTAAAGAAAATATTTTTGTTCTCTTATAGTGTAGGAATCAATCCAAATCATGTAACACATTATTTTGGTTTTTTTAATGTTTCACTTGTATCATTGAATCCGTGAATTTTTAGAGATCAAGTGTGAGGAATCATGGCAGGGATAACAATGGAAAACTATTAATTGTGTACTTGTAAATATATTACATGATCAAATTGATTTATGGTCATGGATGAATATGTATTAATAGGGTTATGCATGAAAATTCAATACCCAATAAATAGAAAACAATGTTATGTATATTACTCTTATATTTTTAAATGATGTTTAAAAAAAGTACAATTACAATATATATTTACTAAACTCTTCATCATGTACATTATTGAATTGATAAATAAATTTTTAATAAATTTTTTATTATAGTGTAATTAAAATGGTTAATTTTGATAAATTGGTAATTAAAAATATAATAGAGTTAGATTATGGTATACAATTTTAAAAATTAAATAGATTAGGGTTAGAGATATGGAATCTTTAGAAATGAAATTGGTTATCACTACCACAAAAACAGTTTTTCCCAGCACCAACCTTTATCAGCGCTTTTTTTAGTAGCGCTGATAAAGGGTCGACTTAAAAAAATTAATGAAAAATATTATATTAATATATAAATATATAAATATAGATATATTGATATAAATATAATATATAATTTTTAAATATATGTTAGATAAGTATAAATATACATTTACACTTAATATACTTAATATATATAATATTTAGGGAAAATGGATTATAAAAAATAAATAAATAAAATTTTAATTAAAAATTTTCAAATTATTAGAGAGGAATAGTCATTTAATAACCATATGAAGACCCAAAAAAAGAAAAAATTTAAAAAAAATCCCGTAAATATGTTGAAAACGCAACTCAAACTTCAAATAACAAAAACTTTTGATCCGGATGTCTGTTTGAGCTCTAACACATATCATATCGAAGACTGTGATGAACTCTACACCTTTAAAAGTTGGGTTACCCTAGTCATGGTTTTTTTAGTCAAAAAAGGCCCAGGAGGACTCCGAAACTGAGTTTTTAGTCAGGATACCCTGATTTTCTATCATTTTTGGGATTTTCATCCTCGTTTAAGGGGGTATTATTTTCTATTTTTGTTGGGTACTAAATTTATTCCAAGGTATTACATTCATGTTGATATTACTTCTTTAAAAGTTTATCTCTTTTTAAAATGCTCTGCTATTTATAATAAAATATATAATAAAATATACATATTTTTTATATATTCACACATAAAAAATTAATTTCTTAAATAAATATTTAAACATATTTATATATAAAATATATTAGCTTTATCTAAATAATAACTAATATCCATTTTATTTAAAATACCAATATATAAATATTTATATACCTATATATTAATCTAACTATATATATATATATTAATATAACTATATATATATATATTGATATAACTATAACTATATATATATATTAATATCACTATAAATATATATTAATATAAATATAAATATATATATTAATATAACTATATATATATAATATAACAATATTAATCTATATATATATATATATATATTAATATAACTACATATTAGTTTTGATGCTCCATTAAAAGAATGGCCAATCCACTAAATTCCAAAATTTCTATTTCCCATAGAATTATACCTTGTACTGAAAACACGGGTCATTACAACCTCCCCACTAAGAACTTATCATCCATGAGAAACCTTTAGGAACAATGAAGATATAACTTGACCTACAGGGGTCCTAAACTCTCATTCAAATGGTCACATTAAGTTTCCAATATATAAATATTTATATACCATTTACATATAAAATATAAAATCTTTATCTAAATAATGACTAATATCCATTTTATTTAAAATACAAATATATAAACATTTATATACCTATATATTAATCTAACTATATATATATATATTAATATAACTACATGTATATATATTGATAAAATTATAAATATATATTAATATCACTATAAATATATATATTAATTTAACTATATATTACTATATGAATAAATATAACTAAATATATATATATAAATAAATAGATATGACATTAAATAGAGAGAAAATCAATATGGCATAATGGTAAAGGCTTTTGGCGTGCAAGGGGGAGGTCCCGATATCAAATCTTGGTGGTGGAAAGGGCGTGCACATGAGGGTATATTTGGGGGCTAGCGCTGATAAGGGGTGGGGGGTAGCACTGATATAGGGTGGAGGGGGGTGTGCGTGGGTGCTGGAGGGGCTCGAAAGTGCTATTAAAAGGGGGTTCAAGCGCTGTAAAGCCCCCAGATTGGTTGGATTTTTTTAATTTTTTTTAAAAAATTATTTTTATCAGCACTAAAAAAAGTGCTGATAAAAGGGATCTTCTATCAGTGTAAAAAATAAAGCACAGATAAATGACCCTTATAACAGTTATTTTTTTAGCCCAGATAAAAGGACCCTTTTATCAACACTTTTTTAGCACTGATAAAAGGGGTATTTATTAGCTATTTTTGGAGCACAGATAAAGGGGACCTCACCCTTTATCTTCCCTAACTATAACAGCGCTTTTTTAGTGCTTTTAAAGGCCATTTTTAGCGCTGATAAAAGTTGTATTTGTAGAAGTGTATGGTATGGATTCCCAAAATTTAAGTGTTTCCAATCCCATTTCTATCCCTTCTGGATTCACTAACTAGGGATAATTTTCATCTCTGTTTCACGACATTGAGTATTTTCATCACTGTATTTTAGAACGTTTTGGTCGTTATTATGAAATTGATGATTTAGAAGTTTTCTCATAAAATATGTTGGATTTTTAACTCAATTTTAAAATCTTAATTATATTAATTTAAGTTACTAAAATAATTTTTATGGATAGAGTCTGCAAGAAAATTATATATTTACACCTAAAGAAGGCGCACTGGGGTTTCAAAAACAACATCAATGACTATCACTTTAGAGTAATGTATGTTCAATTAAGGAATCCATATCAACATTTATAGCAATAATTTGGGTTACATTAAATAGTTAAAAAATATTTTACTGATCAATTAGATACAATGAATGATATTGAATTTAATAGTGGAAAATTTATAAACCATTTTCTCATGATTGAAATGGGTGTTTTTTGTTACATAATGATAACACACATATATATGGATGGATTTCACATTGAAGAGTTTGAAAACCAAAATATTATTTTATGAAAGAAGGTGAAGGTATAAATATAAGACAAAACAAGAAGAAGCAATAAAAAGAGAGAAATGTAATTAAACAATATGAGAGAAAATAAGAGATCCACCTTACAAACCACTACTCACATTCTCAAAAAGGATAAAGAAAGGAAAAATTAAAGAATAAATATGAATGTTTCCAGAAAATGTCAAAAAAATAGATTTATATCTCCTTATTAAAAGATGTATTTATTATCCCAATATATGAAAAGTTCATGAATGATTTTGTTTAAAAAATATGAAATCTTGTCCATTTGGGCACAATACCAGATATTTAAGTTTGTTTATTTGTGTTTTTAAAAAGTATATTAATGAAGAAACAAGATCCAAATATATTTTAAATTCCAATGAATATTGAATCATATAATTCTGGATGATATTTATTTTATTTATGTAAAATAATGATCATTTTTCATACTAAAAATATAAAATCTTCGGATAGGAGGAGACTAATCATACCACGATTTTTATTTAAATAGGGAATAAAAATGTGAGATATTCATGTAAATTTATAGATGATTTTTAAATAAGGAGGATTATGTTTTCTATACAAAATATGGATATAAATTATTTATAGTTCATAAGTTGAATTTTTATTTTTTTTGGATTAACTATGTGTTGGTATATTGTTCATATAGGATTTGAAAAGGCCGAACATCAGGGAAGAGTATGTATTATTTTAGATGAAGAAAGAAGACTCGAATTTATTATGGAAGTTAAAATAAAATGCATAATCAATCTATATCAGGTAGTTTCATTTCTTTCCTCTATCACATGACTTGTTGAGGAAATTTCTATATAAAAGAGAATGAATAATGTTCTTATGGGTGTAGGCCCAATTTTTCATTTCATTAGTCAAATATATATTTTGGTTAATAATTTTAAATATGTGTTATAATTAAAATTAAACCATATTATTTTTTTAATATTTAATGGAATTTTTTATTTCTTTAATTTTTTCTATTCATGTCGAAATTATTGAAAATTATAGAACTAGATGATGAAGAAGGAAATAAGAAGAGATTTAATGGTTCAGGGAGTGCTATTTTTAAATTATATATTTTTTTTAAATATGTATTTTTTTTAATATATATATATATAAGGTAATTTTAATCCCACGAAAAAAATTTACTAAAAATTTAAAACCTTATTATATAAAGATTTTATTACAAGTATCATCATAATTTGGGTTAAATGTTATTCTATATATATTTGAATGACTATTATAATCGGTGGATTTGTAAAGAAAATCTTTAGAATTTTTTTTGATGAATCAAGATTATGGATGAATTATTTATTTATTTAAATAAATTTTATCAAATAATTTTATTCCAATTTTTGTTAATGATTTTGTTAATTGATGGATTAATAATATTTATCCCAAAATTTATTAAAAAATATTTTAAATCATTATTCCAAATAGTTATTTTAATCTATTTATTTGTATTTTTTCATTCCCTTATTTCATGCGATATACTCTTCATAAGTAAACTAGTATAACATGTAATAATTTTCATCCAGAAATTGATACATAAAATTTGATAATGATTATTAAGGATTTTTTTGTTATATTTCGACCTAATTTATTTGAGAAATATTTTTTCATTTTATTTTTGATTAATTTCACAGTGAACATGAACTAAATGTTTGGATACTCATGTTACCGACCTATCACTCCTACCATACCTTACATTTATTATATCTTTACTTTTATAAAAATATTAGTGTTAGGGAAGTGATAGTTTCTTGATGGAATTATTATGAAAAATCATTAAAAAGTATAATTTGATAATTAGAAATTTTTTTGGATATATAATAATAAAATATTTTTTCATTATACATTAATGGAAAAACTAAATGTTTTTAAAAAAATAAAAATAAGAAAAATAATGAAAATATTTTATTTGTTTCATTTTCATTATTTATAGGATATTATTGGAGGAAAAATTAACTTTAATATGAGAAGTAAATTTAACAATAGAGATAAATAGAGGATTATTTCTTTGATGTGCAATTTTATATCATGTTTTATACTTAAGAATTAGACATCCCCTTTTAGAATTTTAAATTTTTGCATCAACGCTGTAATTAACCAAGTATTTAGGTTAACTAATTTGTATGAAATCTCTAGTTAGAGAAGTGTATTTTGTCTTTTTGAGGAGTCATTGATGTTATTGTAGTATAGTTATTGAGTTAAAAGAATTATTACTAGACAGCTAGATGAAATTAGTTAGTAGGTTTGAAACCACACAACAACATAGGGGATGTTGATGTGGTGAGGTGTTGTGGCAAATTAAAAAGTACATTAGTGTTTTGTGGTCATAATGCATCCAATTAGCACTATAACATGATATATTATTTGTAAGGATATATTTTTTGGATGGTCAAGGACTGTGTTGTAGCCAATGATAATGCAGTATGGCTGCCGGTTGCAAGAGTTTAAAATGTTTCTATGTAAGATAAATTTTATAATATGATGCTTGGTAATTCATGAACCCTTATGTTTATACTTTGAAAGATATCCAAGATGAGGTGGTTGTTAGATGAGAATTTAGAATAACATTGTATCATAACAATATTCCATCAATTCAAGGATTTTGGTGAGGGTTGAGTCACCACAGCTAAATAGGCCTTACCATGATGGTGGTTTGGGAAGGAACCTTGTATAATAAGACTTAATTTTATTCAATGAGGGGCCTCCTGTAAAATATTATTAAATAATTATATAGTTTTAATTAAATATTTAAATTTTTATATTTCTATTTTTGTTCATTTCATGTTGGGATCATTTCCAAACCCACCCCTATTGTTCTCTCATCCCCTTAGTGAGGTCCTCATCGATTCGTTTTAGTTCTTTGAGAAGTTCATCACGATGATTATTTATGGGTATATCTAGATATCATTCAATCATAATTTATAGTCTCTCTTTATTTCTCTATTTTTCATTTGTTATTCCATAAATCATGGTTTTTCTAAATTATAATATTTCTTTTAATTGAAGATGAATCAGTTTGGGTTTCGTAATTAGTGTATTCTTATTATCTCCAGGTTAGTAGTGCCTTAATATTTAATGTGTTATATGAATGTTTTATTATCTTTCATAGGAAATTACTTGTGTATGGATATCCATGAAACATGTGTGGTTTTATTTTTTCAAAGGAACCATGGAGTATTCTATTACACCGCATGATTTTAAAATATATTTCTGTCTAAATTAATAGCATGTTCAAAAGCTTTTTTCACAAATAAAACCAAACTAAAATGACTCAAGACATATTTTACTAAAATTATTAAAAATATTTAAAAATAATAAACCTCTAAATAATTATATTAATCAATGAAAAATTATTACATTTTAAAGGTATATAGTTATAATGATTTTTTATTATTCATTCTCAAATAACTAATTAATGTGTTAATAAATTAAATAGATAAAAATTAAATTATTACTAAGTTAATATATTTTATTTAAAGAAATGAAAGATTTTATTAATATAAATTAAATATTAAATTATTATGAAATAATATTGAGAACATATTATGATAAAAAATGATACTTTTTTAAAATATTATATTATTTATATTTAATTTTTTGTTTAAAAGATATATTTTTAGATTTTAGAGTTATCAAATTATTAAATAATCATCATTTTTCAATTCAAACTATAAAAATTATTAAAAGATGATTCTTTCGGATTTTAAAAATAAATGATTTTATGTGAATAGTGAAAATAATGTTTTAACTCAATATATAGCTTTTATGACTATATTAAGATGTGGAAATAAAATAAAAAACTCTAAAAACCATTTCATGATCATAAAATTTATTTATGTAGAAAATTATTAATTTAAAAATATATTATATTTAATTTAGTATACAAATGTATAGGAATTTTAGAAATTAAGAAATACTTTTCTAATGATTTATTTCGTATTATTATTTTAATTTAGTCTTTTTGTTTAATTATTTATTATATTTATTATAATATCACATAACTCTATTTTGGTTGAAAATAATCCAATTTACTTCCATAATAACATAAAAAAAATATTATTTTCAAAAATATAAGGTTTATACTTATGAATACATTTTTAATATAGATGTGTCTTTAGGAATTACTAGCGACAATGTTAAAATTAATTTTTTAAACATTGAAAGATTATTTGATTTTTTTATTTTCTATGAAAAAAGTATGCAATAATTAAAATTTTTCTTTGAGTATTTAAATATATGTTACCTGGGGTCAAATTAATTAACACGATAAGAGACATACATGATAAAAGTAAAACAAATCTTGGTGTAAAATAGTATAAAAAATCAATACTTTTGTGAAAAATAATTTTTTAGGTATTATTGACCATTAAACTTTTAATTATCATTTTTATTTCTATTTTGGATCCATGTGACCCTTTAATAGTGACAATACCTTTTAGATTTTAAAAAATTCGCAACTCCCACCACATATAAATGTATCCCCCACTTCTGTAAATAAAAAAATACACTTATTTTGACCCATTCAATGTCCAAATTACTCTAAAAAATTTCTATGTCCTATTGTTTCTTTTATTCCCAATGGAAAACTAATCAATGGTTTAATCGTTTTTATTAATATGTTTTCTATGGATTCAGTTAAAAATATAAAATTACTCAATTTCCATTTCAACTATTCTCTTTCTTCTTCTATATATTTATGATTTATTGTATCATGTATACTAAAATAGAGTTACTATTAATAATATATTGAAATTTTATTTTTATTACGGAAAAATCATTATCAATAATTTCCTTTTTAATTAAAAAAATGATAAAAGTAACCTCCAATCGTCCCGACTACCATCTCAATGAATGAAAAGTTTGATTTTTCATAACCACCTTTAATGGATAAGAAAAATAATGTATTTAATGTGTCAATATTATACTTATAATTTTTAAAAATTCATAAATTATAAACCATTACCTTCTTTCAAAAATTCTATGAAAAATGATTATGTTGTCTATTCGTACGTGTAGACAATCGCATCCAGAAAGGTGACATATTTCATTTTCCCTCTAGTATTTTATTCATTAGAAAAATCATTTCTAATCTAATTTAACAACTTATTTTTTTAAATAATTTCATTATAATTATATAATAATGATTTTATTCCTATGTAATCACTTTCTTAAGCATACTTACCTATTTATTATTAAATATTCTTATTTGGATCGATTTTAGCACCTACATAAATGATTTCATAAATGTATATCATAAATTAAAATGGATACTTAAATAATAGTATTATTAAATATTACAAACAAAATTTTTTGTTCCTTATTAGGTAAATGTTATATTAATATTTAACTTATTCCTAATAAACCACCATTTGTTTTTTGAAAACAATAATTATATTTTTATAAATCCACATATACTCTTCACAGATAAAACTATCATTAGATGAACATAGAACATTATATATCATCATGAAACATTAATTATAGCACCTTTAATTATTTTATATAAAATATATTTGAATATGTAATCCATGATTGACACGACCATTGGGAATTTGGTATTTGAAAGACAATTGAAACTAATAACATATGAAGATTAAAATGAACTATGGATGACTAATATATTAGTAGTAAATGAATATAAATGATGCTTATAAAATTTTAAATATTTCAATACTTTTATAAAATATGTTATTAATATATTTATTTCTATTATACTAGATATTAAATGATTGTTGTCAAAGATAAGAATTAAGGTATAGATTTCTCATCTTAATCATAATTCTTTGAGACTTTCTCCATATCCTAGACATGTAATATTTTGTTTGGTGTATATACTACCCATATATATATTTACGTAGTATTTATAATTAGAAACTAATTTATTATAGATGCTTCCCATGTTCTATCTATCAAGGGCTTATGGTTCTAGGGCTATAAAATCTACATGTCTTCATTCCAACCACATTTTCCTATTGATATTCCATATTAAGGATAATATATTTGGATATTTTTCATAACTATGTTATTTTTTTATTCAATGAATGTCCTTATAATTAATTATATGATTTATTAAGGAATTTTCATTAAAATTGATTATATTTTTAATAGGAATCCTTTTTTAATGTTTTCCAAGTAGTTATTTTCCACAATCATTGAATTTTTCTTCTATAATGTGAAGTGAATGTTATTTTTTTCATGTTTCCCATGCAAGTGTTTTTTCTTAGTACCGTTATCAAGATTTATTATGTAAAATACTTTCAATATTTTCATGCTTCTAAATTAACATTCTATTAAATTTTTTATACACATTTACCCAATTCTGAGTAAAAATGAAAAGACTATTTCTTCTTCTTTATACAAATAATATTTAAATATAATATTAAAGCTGTTTTTATCTTTTCTATCCTGATTTTATTATCAATATATTTTAATACTGGATATGTTATTATGATTCCATTACATTATTTCACTTTATAGATTATGAAATATAATATTAGGGCTTTTAGAAATCCCATCTATTTTTGTTGGGTTAATCAAGTGATGATGTAAAATGAATGTTTTTATGCTATTTCAGCACACACACACAGACATAGTTTTTAATTAGGTTATAGTTAGTCCTTATATATCCCTAAAATTAATTGGTTAATTCATTATATCTCATTAGATAAGGGAAAATTTGTTTTGATGCTCAATCCACCAAGGGAAATAGGCAGAAAAGCCTGATCTAATAAGGGGAACATATAGTGATGCCTAATATACTAAGGGAAAAATTTGTGAAGCCTAATACACTAGGTTATTATATGTATTCTTATACTTGTGATACATTTTTATATCTTATAATGTAATCATGTTATTATGAATCATTTAGTTTTCACTATGTATCAGCTAGTTTGTTTTTCAAATGTTATGTTCATAGATCATGATAATGCTCACATACTCACATTCTTATCATTTTATTATTTATGATCATCATTGGTTATATATTATGTAATCATTCTAGAGAATATTGTCTAACAATTTTCTTTTATTTGATTACTTAGGTTATGAAAATGATTATTAGTCATGATATGTCTCATGTGGGGCCTAGAGTTATATTATTATATAGAAATGTTCATGATTATAATAAAATAATTTTTCTATGTCGCTAATATCACATGAACATAAAAAATAGGTCATAATTATTTTGTTTCTTCTTTTAAGATGAATGTATTATTTTTTGTAAAAAATTAATTAACTGTGTTTTTCTGGCTCGGGGCACCATAGTTTGTGTTAGAGCATGATTCAGTTATATTCGGGGATTAGTTTAGTATTTTTTGATGAATAAGAAGGGATAATTTAAGTTGAAACCATGGGTACATGATTATATATAATATAAAATATATATATGTTTTTTAATGTATATATTATGTTGTTCTCCTAGAAATTACCTCTCTCAATGGAAATTGAACATTAGTTGTAGATTTGGTAGAGATACAACTAGCGTTAAACACGCCTAAAGAGGTTGGTTGACTATCAAAATAATATTTCCTCAGCGCACAATGAGTGAGATTAATACTGTATACCAAGATATAAAATCCACTACTATATTCCCTGGTTAATCAAATTCTTCAAATCTCGTTGTAAAGGATTTATTATGTTAGTGAAATATGATTAATTATTATTATAGAACCCATCATAATGAAAGATTGATTGAACTAAGAGTAATTATGGTTGAATTAAAATATAACATGATCATTTTATAGAGTAAGTCATTTTGAGGATGTTTTTTCAATTATATTATGTATGATAATTCTCATATGAAGTTATTACTAATGATAAAACATTTAGTAAAGTAATTCATAGAGTTAGAAGGAACTATGTGATAAAAGGATGTGATGGATAATCCAAATAATTTTCTAATGAAAATCCTAAAAAAATATGAACTAGAGTGAGATGTATTTGTGTTATACATAACTATAAATCATGAATACTTATGAATAACATTAGTTTTTTTGAACATAAATAAAAAAAAAGAGAATCATAGAGTCTCATGGAAGTTCAAGTTATAATGACCATGGTGGAAAAATGACTTAACTTATTATTGGTCAATGATGAGGATTGATTCACTAAGAAAAATGTATCTATATAACAAAAAGATGTTTTATTTGTGAATTTATTATATATAGTTGTAGTGTACTACCCCATATTCCACTAAATAGTGCCCCGAGACGGTGGAAAAAATGCCATAAGCATTCCTCCATGAATGCTGGAGGCTACTGAATTGAATAAAAGGCCTATGTTTTATACTTAAAGAGAACATTCCATCATTGATCAGAGTGTAGCACAAAAACACAGATACAGAAACATAATAATATGAGGAAAAAAACAAACATATTGTAGCAGAATCAAATAATTAGTTTAAGATAAATGAATAACTAATAGAATAAAAATAATAAAAACAAACAATATTTGATGATGGCATGTAATTTTTTATACAAAATTTAGTATGTATGAGACTTTGGATATAGTCCTATACCACGTTCTATATAAAATAAAAAAAATGAAAAAACAAATTAAAACTAAAATCCATATCATAGGCACAGTCATTTTCCCCATACTCCATCCAAGTGCCACAAACAAAACATTAAAATATGGTCATTTCACATTTTCAATTATTCCAACCATGAAATCTACTTTGGTACCAAAGGAGGACAGAGTAGGATATGAGTTAAGATCACAGTAGAACACTAGCAATGCTTCTTTGATTAATCCATTAGTGAGATATAAATGTATACTGGTGTATAATCTATACATTAAAGATTGAAATAAAAAAATTAAAAATAAACCAGACTATTTTCAATTGTGATACCCATCCAATTCAACCTGATTTAACATAATCTAGTGAGTCTGATCCAAGAAATAATGGGATGGTAAATAGAGTGATATAATTGAAATGGGTTTGAACAATACTCGAGCTTGTTTTGGGCTTGATGGACACACCCACATTTCTTCCAAAAACCAAAAGATCAATTATAATCTTGAAAAATTCATTTTTCTATTTAATTAAATTATTACTCTTTATGAAATACTACAAGTCACCTTGATCTCATCCTTCAAAATTATAATGAATTGCACATATTTTTCTTGGCAATGGGTATAGGTCAAATTCCTATGGTTTCTATCCATGGTGAACTAAGAATTATGGACCATGTTTCACTCTATGTATGGTGTTAAAATAGCATAAACATACCTTGGAGTTTGTACGTGGTATCACAGATTGTCACCCAATTCTATCTTGTAGTATGGTACAACCATCATTCGATCAATCCCATCCAAGGGGTATCCCCAAGGGAACCACTATAACTCATCTAGATAAAAAATGGAAACCCACATGGAGCTCATATCTGACATAGCTAGTGTTTCTCATTTCATGTTTATAAAGAATTAATAATTTCTTAGTAGAAGGCATAAAGAGTCCATCCATGGGGTGTTTATGTTGGAACCCATTTTATCACCCTCAACATAAAGGTGAATGAATTTAATCAAAAAATGAACTTAGATAACAGATATATTAAAAGAACCATTTCATTTGTTCAATCGTTTATATCATAATAGGAATATTGGTAATGTAATTTCCAATTATCAATCTATTTATTTAATTAGACGTATGGATCATGGCAACAACTCATGTCCAATTCAACTAGTTCAACTAAATTGGTTACCTGGAAGTATTAATTATTTGGAGACACGCCTCAAGGGGTGTTTATATATTTTATAAAAATTTATATATATCCTTAAAGGTGGTGCACAACTAGTGGGGTGGCATAATTCACATGGATTAACCAAAGGGGTTTATTCACCACTAGCTATAGTTGAAAATGGCACAATAAGGATTTCAATTTAATTTAATTAGAAATTATAATGCATTTATATAAATTTCCTGGTCATGGAAAAAAATTATACTTTATAACGCATCAAAATTACGGGAACGAACCTATACAACCTACCATACCCTCAAAGTTCGTCCCTTATCCTATGGCAACCTTTGATTCAAGCTAGAATGAAATATATCAATGAAACCATCAAATTCCTTGTTAATGGGTAAAATGATCTTGCCCTGAGATATATAATATATCAGAATAGAAACATATTGTTTAATAGATACAATAGAATATCCTAAATCTAGATTACTAATGGATCTGATGATGAATGAAACAGATACTAGATGGAGGGGGTTTCTTGATCCCTAGTTTTTGTAGAATGAGTGATAAGTGAGGAGGAGCCTACTGGATAAAAATCATAGGAGGAAGAAGTATTGAATTAAAACATTCATAAATGCAAAAAATAATCCATTCAACCCCACAAGAATGTGTTCATGTTTTGGACGCAATGTTAGACAAACTGTGCACCAACTATGCACCTGGTTTTTCTCTAATCCCCCCGCATACAGTACTATAAAAATTGAAAAGGGAAGCACTTCCCCTATATCAGCAATAAAAAAATCTCGGGTAAAGGGGGCCTTTATCAGTACTAAAGAAAGCTCTCATAATAGGGACCACTTAACAGCACTTCCTTTAGTAGCTCTAATAAAGGGGGATTTATCAGTGCTGATAAAATTCATATTTCAAAAAAGATCAAGAAAAACATATTATTGTTATATTAGTATATTTATTCATATATAAATATAATATATATATTTTTAAATATGTTTTAGATACGTATAAATAGACTATTACATTTAATCTATTTGAAATTTAGTGAAAATGGAATCAAAATATTTTAAAAAATATTATTCATTAATAATTTGTTAATTATTATTGATTAGAATTCATTTAATAACAATATGAAGTCATAAAAAAATCAAAAAAATTAATAAAAGATCTAAAATAAGTTCAAAATGTAACTCAAACATCAAACGGCCATAACTTTTGATACAGGTGTCCGTTTTAGCTCTATATCATATCAAATCAATGCCTGTGACGATCTTCACGTGCTAATGATTGAAGGGAATATTATTAAACATTTTTTAAGGCAAAAAAGACCTAGAAGGCCTCCAAAATGGAGTTTTTAGTTGGGATACCCTGATTTGTTAACATTCAAACAATTATAACTTCTTATCCGGATGTTCGTTGGCCTGTACCACATATCATATCAAATATTGTTTCATTTTCTTCAATTTTACTGGTTGTGGAGTTGAAACAGGCTTCTAGATTATATGTTATAGTCGTTTTAACATTCTATGGCTTTTCGAATACACATATATATGTATTCATTCGTAAATATATATGTGTCTTTGTGTGTGTGTGTGCTGTATATATATATGTATTTATTTATTTATAAACACACTAAAAAACAAATTTTTTCATAAATTTATTTAGAACTAATTTTATAAGAATATATTAATAAACAAATAAATATATGAATAAAAAATTATAACTAAAAATGTATATAAAAATAAAAATAAATATAAATTAATATACGAGTGAATATATAAATACTAATATATGAATAAATATATTTATATTAATATAAATATATAAAAATATATGAATAAATATAACTATATATATAGATTTATCATTAAATAGAGAACAAAACGAAATGACTTAATGGTAATGGTGCAGCTGCGATGTGGGGGAGGACACGAGTTCGAGTTTAGGTGGAAGCAAAGGGGTGTGTGCATGTGAGGATGCGTGGGAAGGGCAGTGCACCGGCTAGCACTTATTAGGGGGGGGGGGTCATGTGCTGTTAAATATATCATTTTTTGAATTTTATCAACACTAAAAAAGTGCTGATAATGTGGTATTTTATCAATGCTTTTTAGCGCATATAAAAGGGCCATTATTAGTGCTTTTTCAGTACACTTATAAAAGGGACCCCCTATATCAGCTCCGAGTTTTATAGTGATTTTTAGCACTGTTAAAGCACATTTTGAGCACTGATAAAGGCAGTTTTTGTAGTAGTGATAGTCAAGGTGCATGACTTCCCTTACCATGTGACAACCATAGAAAAATAATCTTTCAAAAATACATATAGATTACAATTTCATGGATCTTGTGCATCATGGTTTCAGAAAATCTATGAATCCCTTAAGTCCCCACTATCTACAACTGCATGTTTATACTAACTGTGTCTGTTGGGTTTCAAGGTGCCTATTAACAGTGATACACAGTCTGCATCTTCCCAATTTGGGGCTCTAGGCTCTGAACAAGCCTCAGAAATTCGTGATAGCTCCATGACTCCCGTATGAGATATTATATGGGCCAAATAAATGAATTAAAACAAAAAAAAATGTTTTATAACATTCAGAATTTTTAGGTATTTATAACCTTCCCCAAAATAAGAAAACTCATACTTGAACTTCCCTTCAGATAGAGGTAAAACATCTTATGAAAAAGGTTTTGGCCAACGCACACATACATTTGAATCCCACTCCTAGGTTTCATCCTTAATGTGTTTATACTTCCACAAAACTTGAACCCTAGGAACTGACCTACCTTTGAGAGAATTTAGGATATGATCAACAATACATATCAAATTTTTTCTAAAGGTTGCATATGCCTCCATATGATTTTCCTCAAGGTCAAAAAATGAGACATGTCATTATGATACTATCAATGCTACAATACATGGACAATTCCACCAATTGAATGGAAGCTATGATATAAATGAAATCGATATCCTACCTTCCCATATATCTCCACTATCACAAAGAGCATGATATATTGAGGTGATAACATTCTTTTTCTCCTAATTTTTTTATGATCCAATCTAGGTAATACATACAGAAAGATCAAAAGTCCCCTTTGAACTCATGATGTCTAGGGCGATGCTGGATATAATAATTAAACAAAGAACGATCTATATCTATACACTTCTAAATCATTTGAACTCTTTTTTATGTATCCTAATATAGATGAGGACCCAGTAAAGCTATCTCACCTGCCTCTATCCATTAGAGAGGTGAATAGAAATACTTACTATAATGGGAATCATATACATCTTTCTGAATTGTTTTTTAAAATATGTTGTTATAGAAGAAATAAACCAGATGTATATGTCTTTCCCATGAACCTCCAAAATCTGGAATACATGCCCCAAGCATATCCTCTAATACAAAAAATTAATTTTTTAGACTACCCATCATGGTGAGGGTGATATGTTTTACTGAATCATTCCTTTTAACCCAGTTCCATTTGCTTCCCATACCATAACCATCATGTAAACCGGTTATCACATTCCAAAACAATAGTATAGGGAACACCATAAAGGTTCACAATATCATTTATATAAATCCTTCTAATCTTATCAATAGATAAGGACTCCTGGATCTGTAAGAAGTGTGAAACCTTGGTCAACCTTTCAAAGATCACCACTATTGAATCCCTACGTTGAGGGGATCTCATAAATACCTTCATGAAATCCATTACCAAAACTTTCCATTTCCACTCCAGAATTGATAGATGATATAAAATTCTAGAAGGTCATTGGTTTTATACTTTCACTTATTAAAAGTTGAAACATCATGTTATAAAACCTGTTATCTTTCTATTAATACCTTGATACTAACATTGATGACTGATAGAATAGTATATGTTTTTGATACCAAGGTGAACTTACTAAATAGTGGAATGGGAATCCTTAATCATCAATCCCTATATATCATATGAAATGCAAACACACACCTAAAAGAGTAATGTCTCATTTCTATCAACAACCAAACTAGGAGGTGGGTTCTCCCCTATTGCACTCTCCCTCCCAACAAGGCCCTCAAAATTGGATAACTGCTTCATATGGACCATCTTATTAAGGGAGGATGTCACTAATAGAGATTTTAAGACTGGTCTCCCATTTTTTCTTGAATCTCTAGGGGAAAATCCTAACATGTATCCATAATATTCCACTCACTTCAAACCTACATGATGGATTGGGTCTGATTACTACATCTCTAGTTGTTTGTTATGTAATTACCATTTCTAGGTGTGCAAGGATACTTAATTTCAATGAATTTAAAGTATTCTTCCCACCTACACTACCATATATACATGTTTTTTTGTCTGGATTTGTATTTGAGTCTATTATAACCTATATAGATAATATACCCCTCATCCATTATGTAATTCCTTCAATAAGACAAAGTGTGAACCACAACATATAGCTCGAGATCATGTGTATGGTAATTCCTCTCATGAGGTCTTAGCCGGTGGGACCCATATTCCACAACTCGATAACCCTATATTAGAATAAACCATTTCTTGAAGCATAATATTAAACATTATGGCATATTCCTAGATCACAAAGAATCAGGATCAATGTTAAATTCAATATTTCCCTTATCTCATGAAAATATTTATCACAAGCTTCAATAAAGTCAAATTTCATTCCCTTATTGGTAAATCTTGTAAGAAAAATTTCTAGGATAGATAATTTCTAGATAAATCATATCTAACATCTATCCATACCTAAGAATATATAAATATAAGACAATATTTTCAGTTATTCCCTGGAAACCACTATTATCACCTTCTAAAGGTCAACTAGTAAGCCCGCTTCAGATAAGATATCACCCAAGATGTGAACCTTGATGATCGAACAGTTGAATTTTATATGCTTTTTAAATATATGTTACAATCATAATGTATCCATCATGATATTAAGATGGTTTGAAAACAATAATACATCATCTATATTACAACTAAAAAAAATGATGATACGAGTCAAAACCACAGTTTATCAGAGCCATGAAGATTGTTGGAGAATTCATCAGAACGAACAACATAAACATATACTCGTACATGCATACATTATTCAAATTTATGTATGTGGTATGTAATATGGTCTCACATGCACCTGATAGTAACCCAACCTCAAATAAATCATTGATTAAATTGTTGGTCCTTGGAGCTAGTTGAATATGTCTTCTATATAAGGATGTGGACACTTGTTATTTACCTTTAGGTGGTTTAATCGATAATAATACACACACAATAGATGGGTACCATATTCCCTCTTGTAGAATTAGACTAGTGAACCACATGGTGATGTGCTGGGTTGGATAAAACTCATATCCTATAGACCTTAAAACTGCTTATTATTTTCAAGGAACATTATAGGTTCAATCCTATACAGAGATATAGAGACATGTGTCAAAACAATCACAATCATAATGGTGAAATCAACCTCTATTTCATGAGGTAATATGTTGAAATTTTAAATGTTAATTTCTTCCAAGAGATCCTCTATAATATGGAAATATGTTAGATGCATTCCATGATCACTCATGTAGAGTCTATCCATTGGTGCTATCACTCCACCAAGACTAGTATGCTTGGGTCCAGCTCGAGTTTCTAGGATATCTCATTCTTCATTTAAGATATAAATTCTTCCCTAAGATGATGTAAAGTATAATGGAAAGTTTTAGAAATCCAACTGGGATCAATAAAGCACAATCCAATCCATATCGAGATGGACATTGAAACCCATCATCTCAACGATGAATAAACTCCAAAAAAATTATACCCAGCTATATCAAGGAAGAACTCCTTGCATTAGCTCATTCCTTTACTTTGAACACCTATTGCAATGTATAGAGTCATAATGAAACTAGAGTACTCTATCACAAATCCCAAACATTACCTAGTTTCATTAGATATAAAAGAGTGCAATGAACCTATATAAAAAAAATAATATACTAGGATGAAGGTTGTTGGTTCATATGCTTTACTTTGTACTTTTCAAATCCTTTATTTTTGGAAATGAAAAATACATTATTAAAATCATGTTTACTAAATTTTTATAAACATTACCTTTTACCCTATATATAATATGTTCAAAAGTATTAACAATTTAAACATTACGTTATTCAATACAACTTTCAGTATGAGTATGGGTCCAATATATTCATACTCACCATTACCAGAACCAGAAGATATACTTTATGTCATTACTATGGTACCGACAATGTGTTAACAATCATACAGATACCAACGTTGACATAATCAAACTAACAATAATAAATATTATCATATAAACATTGATAATGAACTCATTCATTCTGAATATGTTTATAATTGGATTATGAATAATGTTTTTCTAATGTAAGGAAAATATTTAAACACTGTAATTGTGTTAATAAAAATTATTTCCAAAATTCTTTTATAATGTGATTTTAATGTCCAACTATCCAATATCATTTCAATAAACTTGGAAATATTACATTTGGGAGAGTATCCTATAAATATGAGGTTATTTTAAAAGTTGGGAGCTTCTGGATTACATTCACTCTCAAATATTTCTCTATGTGAATAAATGTTTCTTATTCATTCTAACTATATTTACATTTTTCATTAAAATGACACATTTTTAGGTTTTCTCCTTGATATTAACTATAATTATACTTGCATATGATAAATGTTACTATCAATTTATTCTAAGGATATGAAGATGGTGAATCAAATCCATTTGATCGAGGTATTATGGGGATAGTAAGATTGAGATGATGAATATATCAAGGTTTTTTGGTTATAGGAAGACAGAACCATTCTATTATTTGAATCAAGGTATTTCCAGGTAATGAAAGACATACATTAATTTAATTAAAATTAATGGGTACCATTATCCATGGTTATTTAATTGTTTTTCTTAATTTTGAATGAGCTAACTTTTTAATATATCTTTTAAGACTTTTTTAATTTTTCATAGCTATTGAATTAGAAGTAAATAAATGTTTTATATTCCAATGCATGTAATATAATGTTTTTCATCATACCCATATTACTATATTTGTTTGTTTTATCATAATTATTCAGATTATAATTAATTTACTCTAATAAGTCATATCCATCATGGACCTGATCTTTCAATATGATATAATTAGACTATTAGTAGTTCTAATTATATGACATGGTTACTCATACTGAGTCTATGTCCCATAAATCCACTTAAAGAGTATTTATGCTTTTCATTGTTTAAACATATTAAACTGTGTTTTTAAAAGTACAATTCATCCCCTCTTGTAAATATATCCATCATAATATACTCTTATGATCTTAAAAGTTTTATCTAATCTAGATTCCTTAGGTTAAATTTTTTTTTTGATTTTTTAATTCTTTTATATTTTCATGTTATTTAATATTTTGATATAAACATCCTATTTATAATCGTGGTTACTCTAACACGTATTTGTGAAAAAAAAATTAAATTTTTTATTATGGAAGGTATTAGTTTTTCTTCTAAAGATGATCTAAATCTTAATAGTCCACATATATTTAATGATGATTATGAGTGTTGGGAGATAGAATGAAAACAATTGATATCAATACAAGTTTTGATAATTATTTCATACTTATTGGAAACCATAATATTTCTAATAAATAATGTATTGCTTCTACATATAAAAAAAATGGATATCGGTAAAATAAAGAGTAATGAATAATTTGTTATGTTCTATGACATGGAGTATTTACATTCATATATCTTCATGTGAAGCTACAAATAGTATATATAGAAGGATACATGTTACACAATTTGAAAATTCTAATGTTAATGAAACCATGATAGATATTCTTGGAGATGATTACCATGAATCTTATTTTCTTCCTATATAATTTGTTTCTAAGATGCCCCAGTGATTCATGATAATCATAACCAATTTACAATCTATTAGTGAGAAAGTTATTAATGATCGGATTTTTGTTCAAAATATAATTACTATTTTGAAATTTTCATGAGATCCAAAGATAACATCTATTAATGAGACTATAATGTTGAATAACCATTCTCTAGATTATTTTATTGAAACCATTATGAACTATGTGGGTAGTATTAAAAGATATTTGGACAAATAAGAAAATAAATATGGTGGTATTGTAGAGAAAATTGATAAATCTTCTGAAAATAAGAAATTTATAATTCAATCTTAATTTATTATTTCTAAAATTTTTGAGAATAAGATCGAAAACGTGTACATAAGGATGAACAAGATATTTGTAAATAAATATATCCAATACCGATATATAAAACACCATTGAGATAAAAGTGATAAGAAAGATGAAATCACTTGCTAAAAAAGTAAAAAGATCAACATATTGGAACACATTCTCGAAATATGAATTGTAATGATTGGAAGTGAAAAAATATTAATAAAGGAATACCAAGAAGTATTATAAATCCAAATGAAAAATTGTTATTGTAATGTTTTTTATTTTTTGAATATTATTTTTAAATACTATATATATTTATTTGAATAGGACGTGTGATAGTGAGGCTCGATGTTCTCAGAAAAAATGTTTGAAATATATTAAATAGTTAGCACACACCATTTTCCTAAAAAAGTGGAATAAAATATAATCATGAGCCCGGATTACAAACCATAGGGAACAATTTATTTCAGAGAAGAATATTTACTTTATGTATAGATTGAAATCAGTCAATTCAGTTCAATTGAGAAAAGAGGTTTCATGCATTTTTAATGAACTAAATAAATTGAAGATTGAATATATTTATTTCTATTTCATTAACGAAGAAACATAGCGCTGATTTATTTTAAAAAATCCTTCAGGTTGGGATCTAGGGTTAAGATCATAACCCTAAAATTCCCTTGACGATCAGGATAGAATACAAATAGAATTATCTAAACATCAAATGATAATAAAACCATGGATCAAATATTGAAGGGCTCCATTCGTGAAAGATCTCACCAGAGATGATGATGCAACAACTGATATTTAATAAAATATCATTCAAATCTCAAGTAGGATGTGTTATTTTGGTTTCCTTCCCCCATTTTTTAATTCAACAGTGAATGTGGACCAACCAATGGATATGTTAATCCACCGTTCAATTGTTCTGGTAGGATTTATGGGGTTGATTTTTTCTTTGATTTATTGATCATTCTTATATGAATGGATCAAGTCATGAATGAATAATGGTTGAGTTCATTCCATGGATTTGTTCTTTGTGCATATTCTTCTCCACCATTTTCAACACGTTCTTAATTATTTGGAGAGTTATGAATTATTGATCATTGCACCTTCGTTTCTTGATGCAATGATCTAGGATTGATTATCTGACATCGCGATGATCTTTTAGAGGTGATATGGAAATGGTAGTGGATGTATCGAAGAGATTCAAAAATACCCATTCATCGGGTCAGTTACATGAGTATGCAAAAAATTGGACTTCCTTTCCAATTGAATCCCCAAAACACCTCAATTTGGTGTTAGGATGATGAGGATACTCTCGATCTGGTGTTTTGAGAAAAATGCATCATCAAAATGGGATCCAGGAGATCAACAAAGGCTTGGATAGGAAGAATGGATGATTCTAGAAAATAGGGAAGAACACGATGTGAAATCTAACTTACATAGTGTGTGGCCCCCAATGTGTGTAGATAGGGTTTTAGGAGATTTTTAAATTTATGATGGCGTGTGAACCCTATCACACAGTGTGTAGACCCTTTCTAGAGACTCGGCATGTATCCCTAGAGATTCATGAACATGGGGTGGGGGACATGGGTTTTCCATAGGACATGTACTCCCCCACATGACTTGTCTTGGACCAAGTACATGGACTACCCCATGTACTAGAACATGGTTATAAAACCAAGGGTTGACACTATGTTCTGTCACATGACCAGAGTACACATGTGGACTCCAGATTGAAGGACACACCACATGACTCTTTATATGCATTTTGTACCCATCTTCTACATGCCTCAGTTGGAATGATGTGGGATATTTTACACAGGCAGTACCCTTGGTCAAGGGACACGATGTGTGACCCTACTACATGTCATGTACCCCTTTAAATGTGGTTTGAATCTCTTTTCCACTGTATCTTGAACATGTTTTGTTCGGTTTTGTGCCTTTGACCACTTCAGAGAAGGTTGGTGCGAATCGTTTTCTACTCCTATGAGTATTATCCCTTAAGCAGGACTTTCTGGATAGTGTTTTTGGAATCACATGGGTGGACTAGAGTAGAATCCTCTATTTATTCTTGTCCCCTAGGTATATTTCTTGGTAATAAAGTATCCAAATTTACTGGGCATCTATCCTCAACATATCAAGTTAATCCAGATGGAGTTGTCAGTATCACCCCATGGACTTGGCTATGACCCTCATCTATTGTATCATATCTATCATTTTAGATATATCAATGTATCTCTATGATGATGGTTCACAATTAAAAATAATTATCAGATGGAAATAATTTGTGCTATTAAACTTAAGAGTGTGTTCTCCCAGATGATCTCTTTGTGGAATCATCAATATGGATCCCTAGTGTTTGTATTTGGTAGATGTGATATACCACTTGACTACGTTTCATGTATTGAGTATATCTAGATATTATTATATATGTAGCATACATATACTTTTATAGAGATATCTGTATCTTTCCTTTGTGTATTGGTTTTTGGTTTTGCGGTTACCTACTGAGTATTTCTATACTCACCCATGCGTGGGAATTTCCCACACAAGTCATGTCCCAGGCATATGAGAGTCCTTTTGAAGGAGTCTAAGGAAGAAAAAGTTCATATGGAGCATTGTGAGATCAGGTATCCAAGGTATTCCTACATATACAAACATTAGTCCAAGTACCATTTCTTACATATTGACCTTATGGTTATAGACTTCTTATGGTTGGCATTTATATGGACCAGTTTCACATTCCATTCCATTTGTACACTATTTATTGGTATATAGTGGCATGAATGCATTGTTTTTTTTAGTTTTTTTTACATTTTTTCATTTTTAGACCTTGGGATATGTGAGTGCATACATGCACATAAGTAATGGATCCCATGTCATTGATATACCCACTTAGTACTAGTCACCAGCCCCTATCCAATTGGAAGCGGGCAAGGAGAGTCATGACATGGGACCCACTAGGATGGGTCATGATAGTGTGGTATCAGAAGGGTTTGATTCTACTTTAGGACAAGGAGTCTATGAGATCAGTTTGTTGAAATAGTTTAATGTGTATTGAGTAAGGATTTTAGGCAAGGGACCCCAGTGTTGGTGTGGGATCCAACATATCCAAACACTAGGACTCTTATAACACCGTTTTTTACTAGGTACATAAGGAAATTGGTTTATTGGAAAATAATGGTACATGAATCATATAAGAATGGTTTTTGGTTTCCATGTCCTTATTAAGTCATATCTCTAGATATACTCCTTGACCATCATACATTTTGTTTTCTAATAGGATGCCCCTGAGACACATACCGTATTAGATTCCGTAGATCGATCCAAAGGATGACCCCATCTATGACGAGGCTTCGAAATAGGGACCAGTTCCACAGATGTCACTTCCATGTGGTGCACCGTCTATACCACCACCTGTGGAGTAAAACGTGGTACCCTTAGTACTAGTAGATTAGGATCGTATACTGAACACACTTCATCAGCTCCATAGATAGAGACCCCTTAGTATCTGAAGCTATCTAGACACTCAAGTAGATGGGAACTGGTTGGATGTGGTGACCATTTTTTTTCAACTAGTCCAAACACTATCAGATCAAATGGTAGTCCTGGTGGAGAGCCTTCAACGGGGTTCAGTAGGGAAATGGTGGACTTTGCCAATCTAGAATCAGGATGAGGTGAACCATTCTTGGACAGTGTTTGAGCACCTATTTAGAGATGATGTATCCCCAATTACATAGAGATCTATTCATATACAAGATTTTCTTCTACACCAATAGGGTTTAATCAATGTAACTAATTATTCATCTAGGTTCACTTACCATTCATGGTAATAAATCAATATGGTTATAGATCAGTACTTCTGGGCTCATACCTCTATGTACGGTCTGTGTAGAGACATTCGAGACACCGTTATCCCCCTATGCATTCAAATATATGCTGGGGTTCTTGAGAGATATTTGTGGGATTAAATATTCTTGGATGAGTAGATATATTTGGTGGTAGTCAGTAATGGATGAAAATCTATAGATACCTAAACATAAGAGATCCAACTTGGTTCTTAGGGTTCCAGATATGGAATTTGTTTTAAGAGGAGGTCCCAGGACATGAGATCTACAGTTTAGGGATCACAGGGTTGGTCCAGTGATCCCAGGGAGAGGAAGTTATATTTATGTAACAGAAGGGGACATATCACTTGATATTTTCCAACCTTCCATAATTCTTACTGAGAGACAGTAGATGGACCACCAATGTAGTGATCAGAATTATAGAAGGAAGATGCACATGGCATCAAATTTGAAAGATGAGATGAGATATCCGAAAGAGGTGGTCGACATTTCGACTTATTACAACCACCACCCCTAGGAGGTCCACACAAGGCTCATGGTGCTGGAGGAAAGGGTCTCAGACATCTATATGCAGTCGCGGAATATGACTTAGGGTGTCCTAGAATGATTCAAGGTAGTATCTATGTCTTTTCAACTATATATGATGTATTGATAGACATTGGTTCTAGTTATTCCTTTCCCACCACAGATCTTTTTCATGTACTAGATATTCTGTTTGAACCATTAACTCGACCCTTACATATGGATACACCTACTAGAGAAGATTTAGTGATCACACATCTATACCAATATTGTGAACTTTCCCTTAGGGATGAAAGTTTCAAGTGGAACCTCTTAGTGACAGTGTTGGGGCCTTACGACGTCATTCTTGGTATGAAATGGCTATCCACTACCTGTGCCCAAAATGAATCTTTTAGGAAAAGGGTGAAGTGTGTCTACAATAGTGGAACATGGTGTTCTTGTTTCACTGAAGTGGAATCCCTAGCAGTATTGGATTGACTCATGCATAGGAGGGTGAATCCGATTAATCAACAGTTTTCTAGATTATCCCATGATATAATAGATGTTATGTGTTTCCATATCCGAACTGTAGTGGTGGTGTATGAAGAATTATTCCCTAAAGAAGTTCTAGGACTACGTCCCCACCCTGATAAATACTTATGCATTGATTTACAACCTGATATGGCACTGATATCAACACCAGCATATCAGATGGATCTCAGAGTGCTTCACGAGCTGAGGGTGCAGTTGGATGACTTGAAGATTTGGGGCTTGGTGAGAGAATGTGTTTCAACCTAGGCATCCCCAGTGTTGTTTTCAAAAAAGTAATATGGGAGTTTGAGGATATATGTGGACTATAGTTGAATAAACTAGGAGACCCTAAAGGATATGTGTCCATTACCGATGATCAAATATTTATTTGTACATTTCTGAGGGGGGAAATGGTTCTTGAAGGTTGACCTTTGATTGAGATATCAACAAATATGAGTAGGGATGAGGATTTAACAAATATGGATTTTAGATGTCATTATGGTCGTTATGAGTACTTAGTGAAACCCTTTGGAATGGAAAAAACAAGAACTATTCATGGGACTCAGGAACCATTTCATTTAGTCTTATTTATATAGGTTCATGGTAGTCTTCATCGACGATATCTTTGTGTACTCGGTTTCTGAGGAGGATCAGTAAAGATGATTTAGGATGATTTGGGACATACTCCAAGACCACATACTTTATGGGAAATAATAAATGTTTTAGGTAAAGATTCAAGAAGACCACATTATAGGACATGTTATCTTAGTGGATTTAAGGGATATGTACCCTATCAATGTTGAGGTAAATTTCACTTCGGATCCATGTAGGATTGAGAAAAAGGTGAAGATCTTCCTCAGACTAGCAGGATATTATTAGTGATTCATTCCTGATATCTTTACTTATCTACATCGATGAAATTATTTAGAAAATGGGAATTTTTCCATGTAGAAGGAGAAGTTCTTGATGGATAATTAGTAGTTAATTTATAGTTTGATGAGTTGTTGTATCTAGAGATTTTGGGATGTGGGTATAAAGTATGTATTGATGTTCATTGCATCTGGAATAAGACATGGTGTTGTCCTAATGGTGTGGTAAGAAGTGATTTACAATCATTTATTCCAGTTGATACCACTATATCAGAACTATGAAACCCACAATCTTGAGTTAGTAGTGGTTTATCATCGACTCTGATCACAAGAATCTCAAGTATATATTCTCACAGAATGATCTGAGCTTGAGATGAATTCGTTGGATATATTTCCTCTGGGAATATGTCTATGATGTTTTCCGAAATCCTGGGATGTGGAACATGGTGGATGATGTTCTCAGAAGGTGATCTAGCTCATAGTTTCAAAATGAGGTGTCAGAGATGTTGGGATCATTATAGTTATCATGTGTGGATGGAGTGGGCGTAGCATACCTATAGTCGATGGTTTTTACCCCTCCACTCTTACATTGAGACAGGGAAGAATAGAATGTGGATATCAACTGTGAGACTCTACGTGTGTAGATATCCATAGGGAAGACACCTAATGTATATTCCAAATATGGGTATCATGTATTTATTTTTAGATAATATATAGTAATACCAGTGGCATTGTGGGAGGATGTTTCATGGTGGTAACATACATCCCCTTTGGATGCACATCCATGTGTGTATAAATTGAACCAGGACCCTTGATATCTTTTTTGGTGGCCACGATGAAGAATAAAGTGGCAGAGATTATTTCTTGATACCTTAATTGTCCGCAAGTGAATGATAAGCACCATTTTCCAATAGGTATAGCTGAACACCCTGAGGTGCCATAATGGATGTCAGATGTGATATCAATGGAATTTGTGATAGGTTTACATCATACATCCAGGGTCACAATTATATCTAGGTGATCGTTTCCTGACTCATGATGTTGGTCCACATCCCACCGATCTAAGATTAGAGTTTAGTTGAGATCCTGAAACACCTCTATGTTTATGAGATAGTTTGATTCCATGTAGTTACATCATTCATTATTACAGGTCATAATGCTAATTTTACATCCTATTTTTGTAAGGGATTGCAAGAGCCATCTGTAATGCCCCGACCCCAGTTACCCAGAGTCGGTGCATTATTACATAACATTGGCATGATCACAAGAAAGATCAAATCTCGAAAGACCGATTGGTTTAGTAGCCTTGGAAACACTAGATATATTCATAAGTTTTACATTACATCATAAAAAGAAAAACTACTACAACAACATAATGTTTCCACAGTCCACACTATAATCCCCTCATAATATCCCTGCAGGTCATTCATAACTTACATCTTCACATCCTGGGAAAAATAAAACATAGAAAAGGGGTGAGCTCAAATGCCCAATAAGGATAACAATATAGCGGAACATTCAAAATAAGCATAAACATTTAAGGCAATTCATTACTAAAACAAAAGCCTTTTAAACTTTAACTTCAACATAGTATGGCAAACGTAAAATGAAATAATTCCATTTACTTATTCACATGGATATTCTATTAATCGAATAATCACATGCAAAAATCAAAAACCACTTTCATAATGTTGGAATGCATAATGCCAGACTATCATAACAACATAGTCAAGGCCTCGTGCCAAGACACCAAATAAGTTTTTTCCAAGGCCTTGTGCCAAGACACTAGTTTGTCTCATGAGACCTACCGATGCATCGAGGAGCTATAGCGGGCTCCACCCGTCACATATTAAGTCCAATGAATTCCCATATGAAAATGTTAAACATAACATAAACATTCGTATTAAAACTAGCATACGAAATGTCAATACTTTCACCATAAACTATGAATGGTATAAAAATAGCACATCCATAGTCAAACATATCACAAAACCTTAAATACAATATAGAAGTTTTGTATCATAATAAATCAACTTCAAATAATCTTAAAATCCATCAAAGGATGTTGACATAGATGAAATCAAAATTCTTTTTAAGGAAATATCTCCTTTTATTTTGAAATCATTTAAGATCCATATAAAATAAAACATTTTCTTTGAAAATATTCTTATACGCTTGTAAGGAAAGCTTTGAATATTTTATAACGGCATAAAATAACCGCACCCGCCGTATAAGTTTTAAAAAAAACATTCTTATCTTAATTCTATCGAAAAGGTTAAAAAGCACCTTGTTTGGAAAACGACGGAAAGATTCCCTTATAAACCTCTTATAAAAAGTCAAACAAGGGTATAAATGACTTTAACCCATATTCTTTTAAATATTAAAAATGTTTTGAAATACATTTTGAAGAAACATGGATGTGGATGATAACGAGATCCCAGTAGATTATTACGTATAAACAACCTCGGATAATGAAGAGATTGTGAAATAACCCTTACCTTGTACTTTTCCTTGGTTGGGGTAGGTTAACCTCCTGTATAATGGTGAAATAATTGTTATTAAATTATACAAGAATCATATAAATTATTATGATATCATATATGATCTTTTAATATTGATTTGATAATAATGTCTTAGAATTATCGTCGTTTTGGGTGTTAACTTACTCATTTTCTTTTATATGTTTTGTTACATAAGCCATGTTTGTTGTATATTATTCATATCCAGAATGATATCAAGTCCATAAACATCATTTTTAAATCATCAAATGATAATTATACTTGAATGGATACGATGGAGGATGAATCTCATCGCGTTCGTGGAGACGGTAGTCCATACGTATGCACGAGCGACAATATCATTATTTTGATATTAAAATAATATATAATTGGATAGTATATCATATATACAAAATCATTATCATGTTATATTTATTATTTACATGAATTACATATCATTATTATACCCACCTATATAATAATATATTGAATAACAATTACACCACGATGTGGAGACGGTAAGCCGTACGTACACACGTATGGTGACATGTTATTAAAAGGGTGGATAGAATACTGAATATGGTTGTACCATATTTATAATAACATCAAATTATATGTGAGATACTGGAGTTATTATTTTAGAATGGTAAGAAAAAATAAAGAAGAAGTGGAAGAAGAAAGGAACTTGAAAAGGGGTGGTGAAAACATTACCTCTTCTTCGGGTTCTTCCTTTTGATTTGATCAAAAGGGCTCCTTAGGTTGGCTTTATGATCAAACTAAGGCCTCTAGGTTGTAGTGAGGGATGTGGGTAGCTTATTTGGGCAGGGTTTGGACGAGCCAAGTGGCTTGAGAGGTGTGAGGAATGAGTAGAAGTGGTCTCCTTTTATAAGGGAGAGGAGGGGCTCTTTAGGAAAGAGTGAAAGTATTACTTTATAATATAATTATATTCGGTTTATAATGGTCCAAAAATCATTGAGGTCGAAGATAAGATGACTCATATTCTAAATAACATCAACCAATAAGAATTGGACAGGTTTTAAATAATATTTTAATCATTATAATCTTATTTATTTAAATGATTTATTAATGAGGTAAACATTGCATCATTATTGTGTCATTAATAATTTAAATTATATGATGTCTAAAAATTATAAATAAAATATCATTATGTAGGAAATATTGTTATCTTTCTAATGAATATTTATAATAGAAAATCCAATATGTAAAACCCTATGTAAAAATTGGTCTTCTAAAAGATGTAAGCTTATGCCATTTTTATTTTTATTTTAACTTTATTAATATAATGTGTCCCTACCACATACAAGTGGCTCTAAGGGGTCCCCAAATCGACCCAAGGATGCCCATGGTCGGGTATGTGTCCACCAATAAGGTTAGGACACGTTTTAGGGTAATTTGTTATTATTATAATATTATTTTTTAACCCTTATTTACCGGATTTACCCTTAACCATGGTAAATAAAATATTTACCACAGTAATTATTCAAAATGTCTAAAAATAAAAGTTACCTATTTACATAATTTGGACATCCTGATTCCAAATATGTAATCCATTTTTCCAAATTCAAAACATAGAAGTGGCAGAAATTAATTTAAAATTAATTCCCGTTGTTAAAATAAAAAGCGTGTTTTTAAGAGATAATAACTATCAAAAGATTGACACTTGTTTATGTCTGGTTTAATTGTGAAATTATGTCCAATGACAAAAATTAAATTAAATGGTAAAAATATATTCTAAATATACTTTAAAACAACTCAAATTCATAATTTATCAATATTAATTATTTTGATTAAAAAAGTTGATTTTAATTAAAATTTAGTAATTTTCACTATTCATCAAAATATGAAAGTTATCTGAAAAGTACCAAAATTTCACCTTATGCTAAATTCGATATTCCGAATCCAAAAATGAAGACCATTTTAAAATATAAAATATATATAATTTCAGAATTTAGGTATTACTATTCATAACGGCTAGTTTGATTGGTTGTGGCGTGTGTTAGAACTCGAGGTTGCGTACAACACACGCTATTGCATTATTCGAAGGGAAACCTACCATGGAAGCTTGGGGTGTTACATTCTCCCCTCCTTCAAATAATTGCGTCCTCGCAATTTCTAGGGTATTAATGCATAAAAAGACTCGGGTGGTTCTTCATCATAAGTTCCTCGGGTTCCCACGTTGCCTCTTCCATCTTATGATTTCTCCACAAAACTTTTACCAGACGCGTCGTCCGGTTTCTCAGTACTTGTTCTCTTGTATCAAAAATCCTGACAGGCTCTTCACAATAAGACAGATCGGGTTCCAGTTCTAATTCCTCATATGTGAGTACATGCGTTGGATCAGGCATGTATTTCCTCAATAGAGATACGTGGAACACATCGTGACCTTTGAAGAGACTTGGCGGCATTGCCAATCGGTATGCTACAGCCCCAATTCGTTCTAGAATTTCGAAAGGTCCGATGTACCTGGGACTCAATTTACCTTTCTTACCAAAACGTATGACTCCCTTCCACGGAGATACCTTCAGGAAAACATGATCACCGGCTTGAAATTCCAAATCCTTCCTTCGATTATCGGCATAGCTCTTCTGCCTACTTTGAGCTGCTTTAATGTGATTTTGGATTACCTTCACCTTTTCCACCGTTTCCTCCACCAGTTCTGGGCCTACAAGTTTTCTTTCACCAACGTCATCCCAACAGGTTGGTGTACGACATCTCTTTCCATATAATGCTTCATATGGTGCCATCTGAATACTCGAATGGAAGCTATTGTTATAGGAAATTTCTTCCAGTGGTAAATATTGATCCCACATACCCTGAAAGTCAAGTGAGCAAGATCTCAACATGTCTTCTAGGGTTTGAATAGTCCGTTCTGATTGTCCATCTGTCTGAGGGTGGTAAGCAGTGCTCAAATGAAGTTCAGTATCCAGGGATTTCTAATGACTTTTCCAAAATCTTGAAGTAAAATGGGGATCACGATCAGAAACAATCGATAGGGGTACTCCAAGAAGTCTCACAACTTCATTAATGTATAGTCTTGCTAGACGTTCCAGGGGTAGATCTTCTCTTATAGCAAGAAAATGTGCTGACTTGGTAAGACGATCAACAATAACCCATATTGCATCGTTCCTTCAAGGAGTCTTTGGTAGCCCCATGACAAAGTCCATCGTAATATTGTCCCATTTCGAATCCGGTATGGGAAGAGGTTGCATGACTCCTCCAGGCTGTTGCCTTCCAGCTTTCACTTGTTGACAAACCATACATCTTGACACAAAATCAGCAATCTCTCTCTTCATGTTGTCCCACCAAAAATGTTCCTTCAAATCTCTATACATTTTGGTGCTCCCAGGGTGTATAGAGAAATTGGAACTATGAGCATCATCCAGAAATTCCCTTTTCAGATCAGGTAAATCGGGAACACAAAGTCTCTTCCTGAACTTCAAAATTCCATCTTCATACACAAAGTCTCTCAGTCTCCCATTATTCACAGCATTAATCTTCTTCTGAAATTATTCATCATCGGTCTGATAACTCTTAATCCTTTCTAGTAAGGATGGTTTGGCAACCATTTGAAAAGAATTGATGTTTCACCTTCCCTGGTTATTCCCATGTCCATCTTCACTAGATCCATGAAAATTGGATCCCTTTCAATTCTCCTCATGTTCAAAACACCATGGTCTTTTCTGCTCAAAGCATCTGCCACCTTGTTTGCTTTCCCCGGGTGGTAGTGTATCGTGCAATCATAATCCTTGAGTAATTCAAGCCATCTCCTTTGCCTCATGTTGAGTTCTTTTTGTGAGAAAATATACTTCAAACTCTTGTGATCAGTATAAATCTCACATTTTTCACCATAGAGGTAGTGCCTCCATATCTTCAAAGCAAAGATCACAGCTGCTAACTCAAGATCATGAGTAGGATAGTTTTGTTCATGAATTTTCAACTATCGTGATGCATAGGCAATAACTCTATCATTCTGCATAAGTACACAACCAAGTCCTTTCTTTGATGCATCACTATAAATAACGAACCCATCATTCCCCGATGGTAGAGTCAATATAGGAGCATTGACTAATCTTCTCTTCAGTTCTTCGAAGCATTCTTCACACTCTTTTTTCCAAACAAATTTAACCCCTTTACGTGTGAGCTTCGTTAATGGGTTAGCCAATCGGGATATATTCTGGACGAAACGTCGATAATAACCTGCCAAACCAATAAAACTACGTAACTCAGTTATACTCGTAGGTGCTGGCCATTCTTGGATTGCATTGGTCTTAGAAGGATCAACAATGATTCCATCTTTAGAGACAATATGGCCAAGAAAAGAAATATCCTGAAGCCAGAATTCACACTTGCTAAACATCCCATATAATTCATGCCTCCTCAGAGTCTTCAAGATAATGCGCAAGTGATTTTCATGATCTTCGTAGGTTTTGGAGTATACCAAGATATCATCAATAAATACCACCACAAATTCATCGAGATACTCCTTGAAAACTCTATTCATCAGATCCATGAATACAGAGGGTGCATTAGTCAATCCAAACGGCATTACGGTAAACTCATAATGCCCGTACCTGGTTCGAAATGCTTTCTTCAGAATGTCTTCCTTCTTCACACACAACTGATGGTATCCAGATCGAAGGTCAATCATTGAAAAGTATTGAGCTCCATGCAGTTGGTCAAATAAATCATCAATACGAGGTAGGGGATACTTGTTCTTTATCATTATAGCATTGATCTCCCTGTAGTCGATACATAACCTCATAGATCCATCTTTCTTTTTAACAAAAAGAACAGGGGCTCCCCATGGAGAAACACTAGGGCGAATAAATCCCTTATTACTCAATTCCTCTAGTTGTTTCTTTAGTTCGACTAATTATACAGTGGACATTCTATAAGGGGTCTTCGATATAGGCCTTGATCCAGGAATCAAATCAATGGAAAACTCAACTTCTCGTTCTGGAGGATGTCCAGGTAAATCTTCTGGAAATACATCTACAAATTCATTCACAACAGGTACATCCTCAATTTGAACATTCCTTTCCTCACCGAAAGTTATTTTATTCTCTTCCTCCCCAATAATTGAATTTAGTTGAGCTACTGGGGGTGGATCTAAATAAGAATTAAGTGGTGATGATTCTGCTCTAAAAATAAGGTGTTCCTTATCATTATCATCAAGAATCGTAATTTCTTTCGTCTTACAACAAATATTCGCATCATAGTCCGAAAGCCAGTCCATACCGAGGATTATATCAAACTTAATCATAGGTATGATGATGAGATCAGCAGATAAAGAAAATTTATGTGCTCTAATGGGGACTGATTCACAAAACATTATTGCAATGATACTTCCCTTAGGAGTTTTAACTGACAACTCCCTTATTAAATCAAATTGGAAATATCTAATTTTCTTAGCAAACTGGGAAGATATGAAACAATGCGATGATCTAGAATCAAATAATGCATTTGCTAAACATGAGGAAACCATTAAATTACCTGCCACCACATCTTTCAGAGCTTCTACCTCAGCAGTAGTGATAGCATAAGCCTGGCCTTGATCCCTTGGCCTTTTCTGAGGTAAGTTCTCCTGACGCTTAGGACATTCATTTTCATAATGCCCCATCTCCCTGCAATTGTAGCACTGAACGTTGGTAGCTTCGTTCTTCCCCTTGCAATCATGAGCTTGGTGGCCTTTTTCACCACACTTGTAACAGACTCCCATTCCCTTCAAGAAAGTACCAGGATGTTTCTTCCCGCATTTACCACAATATGGATATTCAACCTTTCCCTTCTTCCCCTTATTTCCATTCCCAGATTGATCAGAAGGTCTCTTCTTCTCTTGCTTTGCTTTAATGTCATAAGACTTAGAGAATTCCTTTTCGGTCTTGATAGCACATGAGACAATGTCTTCGTACGATGAAAAGGATTGTGAGACTAATGCTCGACGGAGAAATGGTTTTAACCCATCAAAGAAACGATCAATCTTACTTCTTTGGTTACGTATATAATCACCAGCGTACCTTGCTAACCTTGTAATGTTAGCCTCATACTTTGGGACATTCTCATCCTCCTGTCTCAGACTTAGAAATTGCCTTTCCATATCAGCTCGATGGTCGCGAGGGAAGTATTTTTCTAAAAACAGATATTTGAACTCCCTCCATTCCATATTTGATACTTCATCATCTTCCTTCGTATTTTGAATTAATGACCACCATTGATCAGCATATCCAGTGAGGCGGTAAACTGCCATGATAACTTTTTCCCTTTCACTGCTCCAAAATGCCTGAAATATTTTCTCTAGGGAAAATATTCATTGCTCAGCTACTAAGGGATTTGTACTCCCATCGAACGTTGGTGGTTGTTTCCTCATGAATCGATCTAATATTGATCCTCCACGCTGCGGATCAGGGTGCTCCATACGGGTAAGGTTATTATTCATAACCTGAGTAAGTTGTCCCAATATGGTGATTAGTTGATCGACACCAGTTGCATCACCAGCCCCACTATAATTTTCTTGAGCAAGAGGGAAATCCCTACATGGAGTGCGTGCGTTGATACGGTTTCCATTTCTTCCACTAGGCGCCATTTCTAAACAATGGCATAAACTAGATCAGTTTATGAATCAAAATACATAATCCCATACTTATAAAACACATAACATAAATTGAACTATTTATGGATATAATCCATAATCATAAAAATGTTTTCTTTGAGGAAGTATATACTCATAAACCCTTCATAATTATTTGTAAAGAAAATGAGAGTTATCCTAAGCATATCCCCCGGGAGTGTCGTAACCAAGAGTGCAGCAAGGCCCGTTGTCGTGCCCCAATTCCCGTTCGAGTCTAGCTCAAAGCGGTGTTTTCGGGTTTTACCCCTAGGTACATCTGTGCTAGAGCCGCCTCTACCTGCTCGTTTCCAGACAGGGATGTATTGCTCGGAAAACTCACAAAATCTCTACAATACCAAAATTCTAGGAAGTTATTCTATACTAATCCTCAAAGTTCATCTTAGGTCTACGTGCTCTAATCAGAGTTTATCTAAATACAGCTTCCAAGGTTTGTACTAAACTTCCTCTGATACCAACTGTAACGCCCTGACCCCAGTTACCCTGATTCGGTGCATTATTACATAACATTGGCATGATCACAAGAAAGATCAAATCTTGAAAGACTGATTGGTTTAGTAGCCTTGGAAACACTAGATATATTCATAAGTTTTACATTACATCATAAAAAGAAAAACTACTACAACAACATAATGTTTCCACAGTCCACACTATAATCCCCTCATAATATCCCTACAGGTCATTCATAACTTACATCCTCACATCCTGGGAAAAATAAAACATAGAAAAGGGGTGAGCTCAAATGCCCAGTAAGGATAACAATATAGCGGAACATTCAAAATAAGCATAAACATTTAAGGCAATGAATTACTAAAACAAAAGCCTTTTAAACTTGAACTTCAACATAGTATGGAAAAAGTAAAATGAAATAATTCCATTTACTTATTCACATGGATATTCTACTAATCGAATAATCACATGCAAAAATCAAAAACCACTTTCATAATGTTGGAATGCATAATGCCAGACTATCATAACCACATAGTCAAGGCCTCGTGCCAAGACTACAAATAAGATTTTGCCAAGGCCTTGTGCCAAGACACTAGTTTGTCTCATGAGACCTACCGATGCATCGAGGAGCTATAGCGGGCTCCACCCGTCACATATTAAGTCCAATGCATTCCCATATGAAAAGGTTTAAACATAACATAAACATTCGTATTAAAACTAGCATACGAAATGTCAATACTTTCACCATAAACTATGAATGGTATAAAAATAGCACATCCACAGTCAAACATATCACAAAACCTTCAATACAATATAGAAGTTTTGTATCATAATAAATCAACTTCAAATACTCTTAAAATCCATCAAAGGATGTTGACATAGATGAAATCAAAATTCTTTTTAAGGAAATATCTCCTTATATTTTGAAATCATTTAAGATCCATATAAAATAAAACATTTTCTTTGAAAATATTCTTATAATCTTGTAATGAAAGCTTTGAATATTTTATAACGGCGGAAAATAACCGCACCCACCGTATAAGTTTTTTTAAAAAAACATTCTTATCTTAATTCTATCGAAAAGGTTAAAAAGCACCTTGTTTGGAAATCGACGGAAAGATTCCCTTATAAACCTCTTATAAAAAGTCAAACAAGGGTATAAATGACTTTAACCCATATTCTTTTAAATATTAAAAATGTTTTGAAATACATTTTGAAGAAACATGGATGTGGATGATAACGAGATCCCAGTAGATTATTACATATAAACAACCTCGGATAATGAAGTGATTGTGAAATAACCCTTACCTTGTACTTTTCCTTGGTTGGGGTAGGTTAACCTCCTGTATAATGGTGAAAATTTTTTTATTAAATTATACAAGAATCATATAAATTATTATGATATCATATATGATCTTTTAATATTGATTTGATAATAATGTCTTAGAATTATCGTCGTTTTGGGTGTTAACTTACTCATTTTCTTTTATATGTTTTGTTACATAAGCCATGTTTGTTGTATATTATTCATATCCAGAATGATATCAAGTCCTAAAACATCATTTTTAAATCATCAAATGATAATTATACTTGAATGGATACGATGGAGAATGAATCTCACCGCGTTCGTGGAGACGGTAGTCCGTACGTACGCACGAGCGACAATATCATTATTTTGATATTAAAATAATATATAATTGGATAGTATATCATATATACAGAATCATTATCATGTTATATTTATTATTTACATGAATTAAATATCATTAGTATACCCACCTAAATAATAATATATTGAATAACAATTACACCACGACGTGGAGACGGTAAGTCGTACGTACGCACGTATGGTGACATGTTATTCAAACGGTGGATAGAATACTGAATATGGTTGTACAATATTTATAATAACATCACAGTATATGTGAGATACTAGAGTTATTATTTTAGAATGGTAAGAACAAAGAAAGAAGAAGTGGAAGAAGAAAGGAACTTGAAAAGGGGTGGTGAAAACATTACCTCTTCTTCGGGTTCTTCCTTTTGATTTGATCAAAAGGGCTCCTTAGGTTGGCTTTCTGATCAAACTAAAGCCTCTAGGTTGTAGTGAGGGATGTGGGTAGCTTATTTTGGCAGGGTTTGGACGATCCAAGTGGCTTGAGAGGTGTGAGGAATGAGTAGAAGTTGTCTCCTTTTATAAGGGAGAGGAGGGGCTCTTTAGGAAAGAGTGAAAGTATTACTTTATAATATAATTATGTTCGGTTTATAATGGTCCAAAAATAATTGAGGTCGAAGATAAGATGACTCATATTCTAAATAACATAAACCAATAAGAATTGGACAGGTTTTAGATAATATTTTAATCATTTAAATCTTATTTATTTAAATGATTTATTAATGAGGTAAACATTGCATCATTATTGTGTCATTAATAATTTAAATTATTTGATGTCTAAAAATTATAAATAAAATATCATTATGTAGGAAATCGTTTTAGATTTCTAATGAATATTTATAATCGAAAATCTAACATGTATAACCCTATGTAAAAATTGTTCTTCTAAAAGATGTAAGCTTATGCCATTTTTATTTTTATTTTAACTTTATTAATATAATGTGTCCCTACCACATAAAAGTGGCTCTAAGGGGTCCCCAAATCGACCCAAGGATTCCCATGGTCGGTTATGTGTCCACCAATAAGGTTAGGACACGTTTTAGGGTAATTTTGTATTATTATAATATTATTTTTTAACCCTTATTTACCGGATTTACCCTTAACCATGGTAAATAAAATATTTACCACAGTAATTATTCAAAATGTCTAAAAATAAAAGTTACCTATTTACATAATTTGAAAATCATGATTCCAAATATGTAATCCATTTTTCCAAATTCAAAACACAGAAGTGGCAGAAATTAATTTAAAATTAATTCCCGTTGTTAAAATAAAAAGCGTGTTTTTAAGAGATAATAACTATCAAAAGATTGACACTTGTTTATGTCTGGTTTAATTGTGAAATTATGTCCAATGACAAACATTAAATTAAATGGTAAAAATATATTCTAAATATACTTTAAAACCACTCAAATTCATAATTTATCAATATTAATTATTTTGATTAAAAAAGTTGATTTTAATTAAAATTTAGTAATTTTCACTATTCATCAAAATATGAAAGTTATCCGAAAAGTACCAAAATTTCACCTTAGGCTAAATTCGATATTACGAATCCAAAAATGAAGTCCATTTTAAAATATAAAATATATATAATTTCAAAATTTAGGTATTACTATTTATAATGGCTAGTTTGATTGGTTGTGGCGTGTGTTAGAACTCGAGGTTGCGTACAACACACGCTATCGCATTATTCGAAGGGAAACGTACCGTGGAAGCTTGGGGTGTTACACCATCTGTGACCCAATTAATAAAGAGCACAACATTTCACCCTCATAAATATGTCCCATTGGAGTGGACCATTCAGTTCCTCAATGATATTCTATGAAATTGCATGTTAGACTTAAGTCACAGTTGGGATGATCACCTACCCCTGTGGGAGTTCATGTACAAAAGTAACTACCATTCCACTATTAGTATGGAACCATTAGAGGATTTGAATAGACTACCCTGTTTGTCACCACTATGCTAGACTGACCAAGGAGAGTCATTAATCATTGTCTCCAAATTATGGTGATACTGAATAGAGAATGTGCAGATCATCTACAAAAAAATTAATACTACAAAGACCTATTATAAATATTATTCTAATAGTATATAGAGTACTTTTTTTATTGAATAAGGAGACCATGTGTTTCTTTATATTTCACCTCAATGAGGTTTACAATGATTTGTTCAGGGTGACACATTATCTCCCATGTTCATAAGACCTTTTCAGATAAAACATATATTAAGAAGGGTGGTGTACCTCATTGCTCAACCCCCATAGTCTGACCAGGTACAGAACGTCTACATCCTATCGCAACTAAGGTGGTATCTGCATGACCCATCGCACATCTTTGACTGGGGATGGAATGTAATTATGGATGATGTGACTTTTGATTACTACCCAATGGAGATTGAGGATTAGTAGAGAAGGTTCCTTTGTGGTAGAGCAATTCCTTTAGTGTGTGTCTGGTGGTAGCACATGAACCTCCATGAGAGCACATTGGTGAAGGAGGCTCATATTCATGCTCAGTAAACCAACTTTTTTGTATCCTTAATTTTTGTATTTTTGGGGATGTATGTCCACAAGGAGGGGAGAATATAGTGTTTCATATTTTCCATGTATTGTTTTTAAATACTATATGAATCAATTTCGAGACCATGAATTGAGACGATGTGTGATTCTGAGTATCATAGTGGTTGAAATAAATGTTTGAAATATATTAAATATATTAAATAGAATGCATGAACATTTATATTGAAAATTGGGATATCGTCTTAATGTGTTCCTAGATCAAAAATCCTAGGGAACAATTGTGTTTAGAGTAGCGTCATTACCTTAGGTGCGGCCTAACATCAGCTTATGATGGTCGTCTATGAAAATTATTTTCATATGTTTTTAATTAATGAAATAAATTGATTATTTATTTTAATTATTTCTATTTAATCAATGCAAATATGCAATAATGGTTTATTTTAAATAAAACTACAGTCATGGATCCATGGGTAAGCTTATAACACTAGAACTCCATAGAGCCTCTGCAGAGAAACCCAAGAGAGGTATCTCAATTAAAAATAATGACAGAACCTTGTATCAAAGATTGATGGACATCATTATTGAAAGATATCACCAATGAAAACATCATGACAACTAATCTTAATCATTGAGCGATCCAATTCCCTTATAGGAGTGTTATTTTAGTTTTTTTTTTCAAATTCATAATTCAATGATGAGCATAGACCTACCAAAGAATTTTTTTATCGGCAGTTCGACCGTTCTTGTGGGATGGGTTTTAATTTTGGGACTTAGGGAAATGATTTTGGCTATGATTTGTTGATCATTATTATAGGAATGGATACAGGATGGAATGAACAATGACCAAGGTTTGTTCCTCAGGTTTCTTCTTTGTGCATAAACATATAACCCAATTTATATTTATTCTTCATTCTTTGATGGGTTATTAATGCTTTATCATTTCACCTTACCTTATCGGTTCATTGATTTAATATTGAAGTTCCAACATTGGGGAGACCTGTTGGAAGTGCGACAATGACGAGGGAAGATGAATGGAAGTGACCCAAGAACACCTATTCTTCGGGCATGTTACATGTGGATGAGAGAAATTTAAATTTTAAGGTGATTAAAGGGCCAAAACCCTGCGATCATTGTTAGGATGATGAGGTAACACTTGATCTATAGTTTTGAGATGGAAAATCAGTAAAATATGATTTGGGAGATTAACCAATAAACATGGAGGAAGAACATAAGAGTCTCGAAAACCACAATGAACATGTAATGTAATCTAGATTACACTACATATGGCCCCCACTATGTGGCTTCTATAGTGTTGAGAGATATTTAAATGTCACGTGGAATGTGACCCTTGTTACAATGCATGTAGACTCTTCCAATGGACTCGACGTGCATCTCTATAGATATACATATATGGGGTGGAGTACATGTGTTACCTACACGGAATATACTCCCCCACACGACATGACCGGGACCATGTATATGTACAATACTATGTACTAGAACATAGAAAGAGACACACTATTTGATACCATGTACTAGCACATGCCCATAGAATACAGGCAGACACCAGATGGAAGGAAACAGCATGTGACTCCTTAAACATATCATGCACCCATCTTTTATATGACATGGTTGTAATGACATAGTCTATTGTACACAAACCTTTCTAGTGATCAAGGGACCCAGTGTGTGACCCTACTACACACCATATACCCCTTTCAACATGGATTAAATCTCTTAACCATCATATCTAGGACAAGTTTCATCAGGGTTCATGCCATTGACCCTACCTTGATGGTTAGTGTGTATCATTTACTACTCATAGAAGTATGATACCCTTGGAAGGAAATCTATGATATAGTTGTTCTAATCCCCAGATAGGCCTGGAGTGAGATCCTCTTTTCATTATTTCATACTTTGGTAGACTCCATGGTATTGCTGTGACCAACTTCACTAGGAATCAATCATCTACTTAACAGGTTAATCCAGATGGAGTTGTTAGTATCACCCCATGGCCCTAGATGTGATCCTCATCTATTGTATCATATCTACATATTCAAATCTATTAGCATATCTCTCCCATGATTTTTATCAATGAATAGTACCTCTCAGATGGATGCCATTAATGCTATTAGACTCAGGGGTGTGGTCTCCCGGACGAGTTCTTCAAGGAATCATCATGATGGATCCCTAGTGTTGGTATGTAGTAGTTGTGACTTACACATATAATAAGGGTCTTGGTTTATAGTATATTTGGATATTTTTATATATTTTGCAGACATAGAATTGTATAGAGATGAATGTATCATTCCATTGTGTATTGCTTTGTAGTTTCAGGGTGTCTTACTGAGTATTGTTATACTCTCCCTACATGGGTGTTTCCCACACATGTAGTGTCTTGTGTTAATAAAAAACCATTTTACAGGGTCCTTGGTGGACTCAGAACAGATGAAGCGTTGTTAGATCAGGAATATGAGTTATTCATATGGAAACAAACAATATTCTTAGTACGTTTTCCTATAGGTTGTACTTGTGGTTAAAAAATTCTTTTTGTGGGTGGGTATATGGCTCAGTTTACTTTACTTTACTTTCCTATCATACTATGTTGTTTGGGATATAGTTGATTTCATGCATTGTTTTCTAATAGTTTTTTATATTTTAGCATTTTTTGGGAATGGAGATCTGTGACTGGATATAGGTACATATACAATGACTCCCCTGTTAGTGATATGCTTACTCGGTGCTACTCACCAACCCCTGACCTATTAGACATAGGTTTATGGAGTCTTAGAACTTGACATATCGAGATGGTTCATGACATTTCTAAAATATTCTAATAACATAGAGTGATTGTGGAGGTGATTATTATAAAATCACATCAGACCGAAAATGTTCGAGAAAGAGGAATATGCCATTTTCTAATGTACCCCTGGTTAATCATTATCTTATCGAAATTGAATAAACTGATGAAAATCCTAAAAGTATTTTCTTAAATGAATATTACCCTGAGGAGAAAAATTCTTCATCTTTAGATGATTAATCTTCCATTAAAAGTAATGATAATTCATTACCCTCTTATAATGAAGTTTCTCATTTTTCAAAAACCATTAGAAAATCATAATTCTTTAGTTTTTAAAAAACAAGAGAATGAAAAATAAAAACAATATAAGGATGTTTTAATATAAATGTTTTAAATTATTAAATAACGTATATTTCAAAATTTTCATGATCAGTATAATTTATAAAATGAATCTATTTGTAAAGACATTAAATGATTAGTTTCTGTGATTTTTTTTCAAAGAAATTTTAATAAATATAGTTCCAAAACAATTACAAATTTGGGAAATAATTTATTTGTACAACTAAAATATGAAATCACTTATTTGAAGAATATTTTATCGAATTTTACCACCAGTAATGAAAATTTTGATAAAATGTAGAAACAAATAAAACTTCATGGTAATATAACTACAATGGGTTTTAATTATAAAAAACGTTTTTAGTAAAAATTATTTTACACAAAAAATTGTACATTCTGTACCAAATTTCAAAGTTATAGACATTTGAAAAATAATAAATCTGTAAACAATGTTAAATCACAAGGATATCATAAAGCATATTTTTCAAATAAAATTACATGTTCCAGACAAATTGTATGATTGATTTGTTTACCCCTGATTTTTTTTAAAATTTTATTACTAAGAATGTTTGGGTTTTGAAAGTATAATCTTTATTTTTCAGGAAAACAAAGGTAGTAGAAATAAAAAAATACATTGTACATGGATAGTATGTGTTTTAGAAACTTGACTACAAACAATGACTTCTTCAATAAGATAAAAAAATGAATTGTTGTAATGTAATGTTCAGAGAAAATTTTAATGAAAAAATTATCATAATATTTATCATTGTACTTCTTAGTAAAGATATTATTTAAAATGTTTTCTGTATGAAAGGTATTATGAAAATCCATCTTAGTATAATTAAATTATTTTTTTAAGGTCACATTGTTAAATTGAGGAATGATAAATTTTTAGTATATAGATACAAGGATGGATTTATTATTTTTATCAAATTACATGAGAATATTTACACACTAAACATATAAGACCTTAGGAGATAGTACCTACCTTTCCATAGTTCACTGTAAGATTAATCATGGTTATAGATTTGAATAATAAGAAATTATAACCTTATAAACTTATCTAATATGAATAATAAAGGACTTGTTAAGGATCTACCAAATCATAGGTTTTGTACTTTAAAATTCATTGAACCTTGTCAGCAAGGTTAGATAAATAAGATTTTTTTAATCTATAAGTGAGTTATAATATTTTTATTCATTACTGTTAGTTCACATATATTTGGTCCAACAAGAAATGGAAATATTGGTGTGAAATACTCTTTATATTTCTTAGTTGATTATTACACTAGATATACATGGGTTTATTTCTTATAAAAGAAATCCAAATACTTTTTTATTTTAATCATTTTTTATCCAATCTTAAAAATCAGGCAAACCACTCCATGATAACTATTCATAGCGATCATAGTATAAAAATTTTATATTCTAATTTTGAAAATTTTTATTATAAGAAATGTATTAAATATAATATTTCAGCACATGAAACTCCCCTGAGAAATAGTCTATTTAAAATAAGAAATTTAATATTTCAAGAAACATCTAAAACCATGTTGAGTGAATACTAAATTTCTAAACATTTTCAGGATGATGAAGTTAGTACTACCTCCTGTACTATAAATCACGTTTTTATTAGATAATTTCTTAATAAAACACCATATGAATTTTGTAAAGGAATAAAACCAAAAGGTTCATAGTTTAATGTTTTGGTTTAGAATGTATTCATACTTAATATGAAATATAATTTAGATATGTTTTCACCCAAATCATATAGAAGAATATTTTTAGTTTTTGTAATTATCCTTAAGAATGTCTTCTACCATTTGATTAAGAACAGACTTTTACAAACTCAATAATTTAGTTATTTCTTTTTAATCATCTTAGTTAATGTATCATTAGTGATGTTGATCAATCATTTAGGACTAGATTTTAATTATGGACTGAAATTTAATATATTAGTTTTTTATCCCAATTTGAACACAATAATCTAGACAAGGATTTTTGTGATGAATATTTGATAGAGGCTATGCAAGATATACTCAATGATTTTGAGAGGAAAAAAGCCTCATCTTTATTTGGCCAACCTATAGACACATCAATAATTTGATTAAAATGGGTTTTTTAGAATATGTGAGATGAGAATTGAATATTTGATATAAATAATGATATAATTTTCTATAAGGGATATAATCAATAAGATTGAATTAACTATGAAGAAACCTACTCACTGATAGAAATACATGAATATATTCGTATACTTTTAGTCTTTGTAGTATTCTTTTATTTCAATCTTTTTTCAAATGGATATCAAGTGCTCGATTCTTAACAGATTTGTTCGAGAGGATGTTTATGTTGAAAAATACAATTGTTTTGAAAATAAAATACATCCTGAATATATTTATAAAGATACCAAATAAATATATGTATTTAAACAAGCCCCTAGAGCCTCGAAGGATTGGATAAATTGATTTTTGTTATGAAATAATTTTGGTAAGGGAGAGGAATATCCCAATCTTTTTATAAAATAAGTACATAAAAATATTATGATAGTAAAATTTTTGGTTTATTTCAATATATTTTGTTCAAGTGAATAATAATTAATTAATTCCATTGTAAATCTTATGAAATCTTTGTCTTAAATGAAAATTATTTTTTCGTTAATATGTTTTATTGGCTTTAAAATTTCAAAAACACCTTAAGGGACTTTATTTAGAAATAAAAGTATATAAAATATCTTATTAATTAATTTGGATACCAAAATATGAAAACTATTAGTAATCCTATTGGTTCAAAAAATACATTAGATCTTGATGAGGCTAGTCCCCAAGTTAATCAGAAGACAGTTAGAGGTATGATCTGAAGTTTAGTATACTTAACAGATATTCATCCTAATATAATTGTTTTGTATGATTATGTGAAAGATATCAAGAAAATACAATAGAATCACATTTAAATGGTGTGAAATTAATTTTTTGTTATTTTATGATATTTATGGATTTATGACTTTTATATTCTTCTAGAAATATTTTCAAACTAATTGTCTTTGAGATATTGACTTTGGTGGATGAATAATGGATAGGAAAAGTACATACATATTTTTTTTTGATTTATTCGTTGATTTGGTAGATTCTTGGCCCTCTAAGAAACAAAAATAATTATAAATTTTTACTATTGAAGCCGAATATGTGGTATATAAAAGGTTTTCTTCTCAAGAGTTGGGGATGGAATAGACACACACAGACTTACAATATCTTGATTTTTACTAAAACTCAAAAACATAGTGATAATACAAGATCCAATGATTTAAGAAAAAACCCAGCACATCACTCGTTTTCTAAACACATAGATATAAGACTCCATTTCCCTTCGGATTACACACTTAAATGAGAAGTAATTATACAATTAATTATAACACAAGATCATCTTGTTGACATTTTTACAAAACATATTACCATTGATATATATGAATTCATTAAACATATGATATAAAAGATTAATTTAATGAAATAATTCATAAACACTTCTTGTTTACCTTCTCTCATTACAATAATATACACCTTTTTATAAGGGGATTACATATGTTTTTGTTTATTTTTTCAAATATTTTATCTTCTCATAAGTCATTTAGTTCTCTAAAAATTATAGTTTCCTAAAAAAATTCATAATGATTTTACTATACTTATATATATTTATAATATTTTTCGGATTTATAATACCCAATTAATTTACAAACTCACAAAATATCATAAAATTTTTAGAATAAAATTTTGTATTAAATGTTTTTTATTAAAAAAATAGATCAGTTATATTTTCTAATGAAAATATTTTAATTAAATTGTGCACTTGAACTATCGTAATCTATTTTGAAAAACCAAGATGAATAGATTATTAATATCGATGAAATTATTCAGTCCCAAAGGAAATATTATATTCATTTTATTTTCTACAATATTTCATTATGTTAGTTATTTTATTTTCTTTTTTCCAAATTTTTTTAAAAAATGTTTTTGAAGTTTTTTGATTTTTTTAGATTCATTATCAATCCTTTTAAATATTTAAAAACATTGAGATTTCTAAATTATTTAAAAAATTCATTGGATATTTTTCAACCATATGATTAAAATGATTTCAATATCATCCATTGGTTTTCTTATCAAATTTGGAAATTCCAACTCAATTCCTATATAATGGAAGACTCCCCCCATGTCCTGCAATTAAAGATAAAACAATTTGATCCCAACCTATTGTATCTTCCATGTTCATCATTCTAGTAAATCATCTATTATATATAATTCGACATTTCAAGAATATGAATTCCATAATGAACAAGGAATAATTTTCTATGTGGTTTGAATTTATAAAAAAGCTGACATAAATGGAATGGTATGATATGTATTATTCAACTCAAAAAAAGATTATTTATTTTTATTGATGGGAATCAATATCCCTAAATATGATGAAAAATCGTTTTGAATTGTTTAATTCAATGTTTTTTTCACAGGTCTTTTGTTTCTATCAAATGTTTTATGAAATATGGGAATGAAAAAAATATCTTTTACTATGTATGGAAGGAGGTAAATTATTTCTTATATGAAACTTACTAATATTCTAGGAATTTTAATGGGGGTTAAAAATTATTCCAATAAAACATTTTTCCTAAAAATCATGGATCGTATAACAAGTCCAAATATAAAGAATCATTGCTTTAGGAAAATGAAATTTCATGAATGTTATCTCACTGCACTCTAGAAAAATATGTAGTTTACCATTGGATGAAAATCTTCTTGATATTGTAAAAAGTGGACTGAGATACTTTAATTTTATATTATATGATTATATTGGATATATTCAGGAATATAAGAATAATTAATCTAAGAATGTCTATCCTTATCACTATGGAAAACCAAATTAATAATATAAATTCTAAGATTACAATGTTTCTAGATTTTATAAGCAACATTGATGAAATATGTATAGATGTTTTCAATGTTTCTAAAAAAGCATATATGATTTTAGAGAAAATTTATTTTATTTGTGATGATACAATTAATAGGATGAGGATGGTATTTGATTGTACATAAAAAAAAAGTTTGTTGAGAAATCTGGGGGATTAATTTCTGAAGAAAATCTATCAATAAAGTTAGAAAAATTTCATTAGAAGAAAAATAAGAAGTTTGAGACCACTCCTCCAAAGAAACAAAATAAGAAACTGAAAGTACCAAATAAATTTTTTTATAAGTGGATGAAAGATAGTGTAGAGAAATATAAAGGGAATTTAGAGTTCAAATTAAATCATAATAAATCTAAGGCACCAAGAATTCAGGTTGCTGATGTTCTAGAAGAATAATCCATGAAAAAATAACAAAAAAATAGATTGTTAATAGTTGTTCTGTATGAAATTATATTTAAAGGAGTTGAAATAAAGAATTTGGTTCTTCAAACTTCTAATACCAATAAGTTCATTCCAGAAATGGGGTTAGTATTTGGATAATTAACTATAGTTCATGTTGAAATTATTTCTATCACATAAAATGGAAATAAAAAAGTAGTTGATTTAGATTTGGTTATGGTTATCCTTGTAAATTAATCAAAACCGGAACAAGTTGGAAAGAATTCTCTTAGAACAAAAATACTATTAGAAGAACAGCATGATAAGGCTGTAAATGAATAATTCAATGAAAAATAAACATAAAAATATGGGTAATAATAGTAATTAATGAATATGATATTGAAGAATAGGTGAAAGATAACGAATTGGATGAACAATATGATAATGAAGAGGTAAATGATATTGAAGATACTCAATATTATAAAAATACATTAGATTCATCATTATCATCATCATCATCATTAGATATACCCTATATGGTTGAAAAGGAAGAAAAAATTTAATGTTCTATGGGGGAATCATCATTATCAAAAGAAGTATACAAATGATTACCTCAAAATAGAGAAGTGGATCAACATTTTATTTTAAAGATGTTGATAAAGACCAAAATGATGAAGAGAATGATTTCATGGAACTATCAGATGATTAAAAATTTTATAAAGAAGTTTTAAAAATTGTTTCAATGTTAAATTAAAATATATAAAAGAAAGAAGTTGTCATAATCATCAAAATAAAACCTCTAGAGGTGCATAAAGATACATAAAATTTGGTGGTAACTATAACTATAAAAGTAATTGAATATATTGTTCATATTTTGAAAAGGATGAAGGGAAAAATTATATATTTTTCTAATTTGAAATCTTGATTCCTGCTTATTCAAGGAGATCTAAATGAGAAATCAGAATAAATAAAAGGTTTAGTAGTGAAATTAATTAGTAATGTAGCTGAGTTAATGGCCATACACAAATATTCACAAACACATAAATATTCTTATAATGAAATGGTGAAGTGGTATTACAATGTTGATTTAGATATTAGAATGAATGATGAAAATTTTATTGAAGTTAATATGTTTATGGTAAAATTAAAATTTTCATTCAATTTTTTATCAAAACACATGGAATGCAGATTTAGAATTATGATAAAATTATGAGGTTCCATGGATGAAATAAAGGATGAAATTATTTTTTTTAAAAAGAATAGCTTGGTTAAATATCTTGATACGAGAAGTTTGAGATTGTGTGAGGATAATGTTTTCCAATTGAGAGACAAAAAAAAATAATTTTCTCAGGAAATTTAGACTCAAATAAAATTAATAGGAATGTTGGGGAAAGACTGATATGAGTTAAAGAATATTAATGATTTTTGGAAACCCCTAATGAAAAAATAATTTTTTATTTCTTATAAACTCATGTTGTACTTTTTTTAAACAATTTAAATTATATTAAAGAAAAAATTACTTTTTCATCCAAATCCTATTTTTGAAATTTTTTTAAAAAAATTTTGATCAGTGGAATGTTATTTAATTTTTTTATTGATGATTAGTAAATTAAATGTATTGTTTCATATATTTTATTCCCTGTCTAGATTTTAGGAAACCTCAAATGTGACTCCCCATTCCTATTTGAAAATTCAAAAGCGGGATATATTTTAAATAGAGAGGTGTTTTTAAAAAGATGATGTTTTAAAATAATGGGGGGATGTTTCATTAAGGGGTATAATATCCTTCAATTGGAATAATGTATTAAATAAAGGGGAGATATTATCATATGGGTGAGTTATTATATTCCACACTATTGTCTCCATCATATACAAAAGAGTTATAAAATATGGGGAAGTTAAGGTTTACATAATATCCTTGCGTAAGAAGTTATTAAAAGAAAAGGATGGTATGTTTTTAAAGTATATTTTTTATTTATTTTTTTGTGTTTTTTCTTTCCAGAAGGGTTAAATTATTGGTTTATAATTTTTACTTCTTAATTTTCTTTTTTTGGGTTTTTTAATCAGAAAAGCGTTCTTAAAAACATTTTTACAAACTTTTTAGGTCCAATGTTTTTTTGATTATTTTGTATAAATAAATACCTAATACGATATATAGAATATGATCTAAAGTATTATGAATATAAAATCTAAATTATTTATTACATCTATTAGAATGATTATCTGCATGAAAAAAACAAACTCATATCTATTAGAACCCAAAGTTATTCTTTTTTCATGACTATCACACTGACAATGTATTAATAATTGTACTGATACTTGAAATGATACAATCATAGTAACACTCACAAGGATTATCATATTGAAACTGTTAAAGATTTATATTTGACTGAATAATATTATAATCATATTATGAAGACCTATTTCCAATGAAAGAAAAATCATTAAACACTATAATGGTGTTATTCAATAAGTTGTTGGACATTCTGTTAGGATGACATGTCAAGCACCAGTTGTCAAAGTCCACTGCAAGAATATTGGAAATATGACCTTTAGGAGGATTTTCGATAAATTCTAGGTCATTTGAGGAGTTTTTATCGGGTTTATTGCAGTCACTCTAAAATATTACTCTACATGAACCACTCATTCTTAGTCAGTGTAATACTTTTAGAGTTCTTATTCGAAAGAAACATTAAATGGTTGTCTCCAAAAAAACCATTATAATTTTACATTCATTAGATAATTTTTATAATAAATATATTCTAGGGATTGGAAGATAGGGAATATGATCCTTTGTATCAAGGTCTTATGGGTATATTAAGAATATTTGATCATCATATCGAGGGCTTTCGGGGATTGGACGATAAATCCATTACGATCTTCATATCGAGGGATTTTAATTTACAAAATGGTAGACTTTACTGTAATTATTATATAGTTCATAAATACATTCAAATTTATTGAGTAAATTTTTCTAAAGGTTAAATGAGTTATATATTAATATATATTGTAAGTCATTTTTTAATTATATATATATATATTAATTCTTGTCTTTACATGTTTTCTATTATATTGCATGTCGTAGAATGATGTTCATCATACTCCACAATTTATATGTTTTTGTTTTATTATAATTACTCTAATTATGATTAAATAAATATATTAAATCAGATCCATCATGAGACTAATAATTCACTCTAATATAAATGTGTTCTGATTCTATTACTTTGTTAATCCGTTTAGGTCTATGTTCGATCAATTTACCTAAAGAGGATATGTTTTTTTCAAATTTTAAACATCATAAACAATGCTTTTAAACTAAAATTAACCCCCACCCATTATAATAATATACATTATATGATACTATTACAATATTATAGTGGATACTAGAATCATTCCTACAACTATATATAGCACTGGACTATGCACTTATGGAATAATTTATACTATATAGATATTCTAGAACCATGGACTCCTGTTTCTGCCAGAGTAGCCTGACTAGGTCCACCCTGCTGATACTGAAACACTATGGCATGTTTTCCTCATCCATGACCACCAAATATTCTATAATATCCTATATAAGACCAACTTCTAGCTCGACACAGAGTTTTTCATCCTTCAACTGAAGGTTGTTCTAGCACAAAACCCCACTCGCTTGCCACTGAGAGAAATGTTCGACAGAAATGATGGAGGTTACCCATCTTCATTTAATCCATGAACATAGTTTGTATCCTCATACAATAGGTATTTTATTTTATATCCTACCACATAGGTGAAAGACCACATAATAGTTGGTGTGTGGCACGTAGCTGGAACATCCCTCGGGTGTATCATTGAAATGTCACTTCCACCCTCTAGATAAACAACTACCCTTCCTGAAAGATGAAATACCCTCTTTCACATCATCTCTTCCCTCATATTCCACTATGTGATGAGGGAAAAATTCACTATTCATGAAATGGTGTAAATTTTATATACTTTCAACAAATAACTAGTGGAATATGAAATTCATTCATCAAATTGCATCATTGTAGTTAATCATCTCCGATCAAGGTTGGTGAAAAACATTATGATTCAGTGAAGTGATCTTGATATTTCACCACTAATATCTCACCCAACAGAAGGTGAGATAACCCTCAAAAATTCGATGTTCTCAAGATATTAGGAATGAAGTAGTTGAATAAGTCCATCTAGAAGTCCACACAGACCATACTCTAATGTTGACTTGCCTGACTTAGTAAATCCCACCAATTTTTATCAGAGTCACATAGCATAAAGGATCTAAGAATCCCCTTCCACTCTGGAGGAATATAAATGTTATCAAATATTGTCAAAATAGCCTATATCCATGCCTTTCCAGCATTAGGTCTTCCATACCATATTAATGTGGGAGGATTCTTCTATTGGAACTCATAAGCCATATCTACCACAAAAGGGGTAGGATGATGAGCACCCTATAGAGACTGTATACAACGAAATGAAACTATCATGACACTGAGAATTAGTTTCCAATTTAATATCCAAGGGAGGTTACTTTAGTGGGACTATGTTAGGTATTATGGGTGGATCAGGGACCACCATAATTAGAGTATGCCCATATCCACTATCTTGGCATACAACACTGTGAAATAGTGGAGGCATAACTCTATAATTACCCAACACACTCCTCATATAGAATATATAAAAAATATGTGAAGGAAATATTGATGTAAATGTAGAATGCCTTCCTTATAAAAAAACTATGACATTTTCCTACTCCTAGAGTCAAGTCAAGGTGATCAGAAGAGGTTGTGAAGAGACTGTATGAGACATGGCCTACATCCCACTATAGAGGTCGTGTCATGGTGAATGTGTCATATCACACATATAAGTATCGATTTCATTTTAGAGGATGCATTCATAGTTATTTATTTATATATTTACATTTTGTTTTAATGGATTAATTATACCAGTGGCTGATTCCAAATTATAAGGATTTATACACAATATAAATTAAAATGTGGCATCTAGTTAATCCAAACCATAACATATTTTGAACCATGTGACCGATGGTCTAATGCTCAACATGTCATAACTAGCTACATAAGGCATCTAAAATATCCTATATAGGAAAAAACTATTATTTTCTAGAAAATACATTAAGTGTCAATTATGTTTTCACCACACTGCATGAAATAAAAAATAAATTACCACAACAGTCACATGTAATACATTCAATTCATGTTGAATATAGATATGGAATGACATAATGCATGGAATTTTAATCCAAGGGTTTATAATATTATTTGAGCTATTGGTAAGAACTCATTTCTTCAAACCAATTATAGTCAACCCTTTTAATGACATAAACATTTACAACAACAAAAAGAATGAGAGTCACACAATAGTGAAATCAATTATATGGTAACAATGTTAGTAATAACAGCATTTACTCACCCCATATAATTTTGGGTTCCCCCCTGTATATGGGATAGAAACTCCCATGAATAGGATCAGTACCAAATTCTGATATCCTAGTCTTCTATCTATCCCAAATAATTATAAACAAGTAAACGAAGGATCTATAATGATATTATAGTACATAATCCCTAATTCCATTAAAGGGTCCCCCAAGATGATGGTCATATGACCTTGAGTTCCCCCCATTCCAAAAGATACTCACTAAAAGTGATGGAATATGTTGTGTATATTTGGTGACTATTCATTCATTGATCAGAGTGGAGTTCATTAGAATATATACAGAATATGAAAAAAGATGAAATAATAACATATAGATACAAGTGGAAATAATTTGTTCCAGACAAATGAATAATTTTTCCAAGGTAAATAATAAAAGGAAAACATATATAATGAATGCATGTCATCTATATTAAAAAATTATGAATCCAAGAGACAAGGGATATAAGCCTATACCACATGATATACAAAATACCAAAAATACTAAAAAATGCTTCAAAAAGAATCTTGATCATAGGCCTAGTCATATGCCTCATACTCAATCCTCTTTCAAAAAATTATGCATCAAATATGGGACACCTCCCATTAACTATTCCTCCAACCATAATATCCACTTGGGTAGTAAAGTAAGAAAGAGTATTATGTGAGATAAAATCCATATAGACCACCACCAATTATATCATTCTCAATCCATTCATGTAATATAAATAAATAGGGTGTCATAATTAATAAAAGAAACATTGAAATAAAAAAAATAAAAAAAATGATTGAGTTCCATTAGGACACCATTATGATTCTATATGCTTCCATTGAAGTTCGAGAGTTAGATGAAACAAAATCATACAATGTTAAAGATAGTGGTATATGGTAAATGGGGGTGTACTATCCCTAATATTGTGATTGGGTTGGGAGACACACCAATAAATTTTTCAAAATCCAAAAGATCAAATTTTATATAATACCATTCATTAACCTTTTTGATTAAATTAATCCTTTTTATAATATTTAACAATTCACCCTGATCCCATACATGGAAATTCTATTGAATTTCAAGTATCGATATATGTACTCAATATAGGTCGAATTCCCAATGAGTCCGTCCGTGGTGACCCATGAATGATGTCGAAAGTGTCACTCCTGTAATGGTTTGAAGACCTCATAAATAGACTTCAAATTGAAACCTAGTATTTCATATAGGGTCTTGAATCTCATTCATGTCATGAAAAAACCATTGTGTCATAGAGCATGTCCATGGGGTCTCCCCTATGGAACCAGTGTCACTCATCTAGAGGTAAATAGAAAACACACAGAGATCTCATAATATACATAGCTATTGTCTCCCTTGACGTGCATACAAATCATTAATAAATTCTATTAATATGGAATAAAGATCACATCTAAGGGGTCCTTAGTCAAAAACCCTTGTATCACCCTCAATGCTACGTTGGATGGTTTTAAACAAAAAATGTACATATATATATTTTTAGGAAATTTAAAAAAATATATAATAGGTATATTGGTTATTGGATTTCTAATTATCAATCCATTTATGTCATATAGAATAAGTCACCCGACCTAATCTTACAAACATGTCAACAAATTCTACTTAATTCATTACCTCAAAGTATTAATTATAGGGTGACACACATCATGGGGTGTATAGACAATTTTGAATAAGCCAATATTAATCCTCAAAAGATGTTCGCACCCATTGGGGTGGAATAATTCAACTCGATTTGCACAATGAGTGGATTTTATACTAGGTATGGTCTAAAATCAAATGATACGACTTTCCATTTAAAATAGTAAGAAATTATAAGGTGTCACTGGAAAGGTCAGGCTTATAGAACACCATCACATATTATAGAACACAATGAAATTAGGGGAAAACACTAGAAAACCTACCTTATCCTCATAGTGCTTCCCTCATCCTACATCGAAATTTGATTAATGATAGAATGGATGATATAAAGAAACCAAAAAATGCATTGAAAATTGGGAAAATGAATATGCACAAATACAATACAAAAGATATGAGGGTAAAAGTGAAATTAAAGGGAGAGGATTTATGATCATGCTTATATTATCTAAATAGATAAAATGGTCTGGGAAAGAGATGTTTTATGGAGGAGGTAACTTGGTCACTATTTTTTCTGGAAAGAGAGATATGAGAGGAGTCTTCTAGAGAAAGAGGGGAGGATGAAAAATGGATGAATTAAAACATTTAGTAATGGAAAATTTTTAACTCACCCACAAATTAAGGGGAACATTGTTTGGTTTCATGGTTGGACAAAATAGCCACCAACAATGCACCATGTTCTACTGTAAAGGTAACCTTATATGTTTAAAGTGCATGGTTTCTTTAACCGTCTACCAACCATGAAAAAAAAACTCTACAAAACATCAAAATTTTCAAATTGTTGTGTGCCATGGGTGTTAGAGTTTGAGAAAAAACATGTAGTGACTAGGTCACCACTATCAATGACAAAGTTAGAAAAACAATAAGGGTTGGGACTTAGAGTTTATACGGACTATGTGGCCCAGTTTGTCTCTTTCAAATTAAGGGCTCTGAGCTCTGAATGATCCCCAAAGGCCCCTCACTCCTCCTTGACTTGAATAGAATGAAATATAAGGGTAAAAAAAGGAATTAAAATAGAAAACCAATGGCATTTTCGACAGATAATAGATTTGATTCAACAATAGTTCTCATGGCTTTCAATATGGAGTGATGAAGTCGATCAATGAAATGGAAGAATAAAAAATTCAAATTTCCAAAATGTATGGATTTTGAGAATTATAAATATCAATGCCTTAACCCCTAGAATCACAAGAATAGTATACCCCTTGTACCAATAAAACAATGGGAACTGGGAAAACATGATGTAGTCTATAATAATGATGTGAATCCTGATAATTATGGTACAATTATCATCTAATTCAGAGTTATAGATGTCTTCTAAGGTTTTTATTCTAGGAAATATAGTATTTCAAAGTTTTTTTCCAAAGAGCACTAAATCACCACATAGATTATTTTATTCCCAAATAAATATTCTTATAATAATATTATTGTATTTCATGTTTCTTTTTATGAGATTTTCCCTATGAAAACCTATTTATCATTCATTTAGATACATTTAGTATGCTTTTTGGAAATATATTGGATCTCTCTAAATAGAAGAAAAATTATCTGTCTGAATAATGAAATAATATTTCATATCAACCTATGATAGTATATCAATGCAAAAATGATTTTGAGAATTCTTTAGAAGAAAATTATATAATTTGTCTCTTGATATCATATAAGAATAAACTCTTATCTAAAACTTATATAATAAAAACTCAATATTCGGTATATCTAATTCTAAAAAATGATTTGTTTCATAATTTTGATATCTTAATTTGAAATATATCTTGACTCATTTTTATCATTTCATTAGTATAAAATAATTAAATCCTTGAAGAATAAATTTATTATGGGCATGGGGGGATAGAATCTCCCTGTATGTGATTTGGGAATATCACTTCTCTGTAAATTTGTTATATTTTCGACAACTTAAATCAAAAGCAACACTGAACAAAAACAAGTCATCATATATTTGATTAATATTATTAAATACTTTTATGAATAATAGGACATATTGAAATAATAATTAATCAACTAAAATTATTACATTTAAATGATATAAATTTATTATGATTAAATATTATTCATTATCAAATAACTATATAAAATATTAATAAAGTAACTCAGCCACTTGTAAATGATTATTATGAAAAAATAAAAAATTCAGAATATTATTGAAAATATTTAAATTGTTTAAAATAATAATTAATATAGAATTATATTTAGAAGACATTGTTCTAAAAATCACGTTTTTCATAAAAAATAGTTTTCTATATATTTTGAATTTTCAATAAAATAAAAATTTATAAATTTTTGAATTATAATTTTATAAAATTAGTATTTTCTTTACATTCAAAAAATAATAATTAAACTGACATGGTTTTCTTAATATATCTCAAATAATTTTTTTAACTATTAAAAAATAATGTTTTTACAAAAATCATAGTTTTAATGAATATATCAAGAAATAAAAATTATTTAATAACTTACAAAACTTATTCAATGATTTTTTATTTAACTATATGACATAATTTAAAATACTATGTTGAATTTATGAATCATATATTTACCATTTTGGAAATTAAGAAATATTTTTATAATAAAATCTATTTTTAGTCTTTATCTTATAATTATGGGTTTTAAATGTTATATTAGGTTATAGATTACATTTAATTTCTTAAAACTCTATTTTATTTATTTTAAACTAAAGTCAATGAAATTTAACAACATCGAATTTTTTTCCTAAAGATAATATTTATTCATAAAAATAAATTTTTTTCTAAAGATAGATCTTGTCACATTATGAAAATAGAACCATTTTTGTTTTATTTTTTAAAATTAGGATGCAATGGTTATCACTGATTACCATGGAAAAAATAATAACAGTGAAAAATCGAACACGTACAGACTTAAATACATGTTTAAAAAGTGTTTAGAAATGAATAACTGAGATATGATCAAACATAACCCATTACCCTCTCCATTATTTTCCATTATTCGATCTATTTGACCATTTAATAGTGACTTTACCATTTATATATTTCATGACATACACTACATCCACATGTAATGTGACCATTCACCACCCAACTTATCCTAAAATAGAAATTAATTTTGGTCAACCAAAAATCTTCCATAATCCCTCACAAAAAATTATAACAATGTATTAATATGTATTATCTTACCAAAGGTCGCCCTTTAAAGGACGAATCCTTTATTCAAAAGAAGTTTTCCAAGGATTAAGGTGAAAATTCCTTGGTACTCCCTTTCAATTTAAATTTGTTTCATAATTTTTTCACTTCATTGAGATCTATTTTATCAATTATATGATAATTAAATTATAATTAATAATATAATCACATTTAATTTTGATTATTTAATTATCATTTACCCTCCTTTCACATTTATTATGAAAAATGAAAATCTCATCATGCGTACGTGCGAATTACCCCTATTTCAAACCTGATATTTATTTTTCACAACCACCATGGATGGATAGTTACAAATGGATATTTACTATATTATTATTTTATTTATAACATTATTAAGATTCTAAAATTATAAACAATTACGTGCCTACCTTCAGTTATATGAAAAATTAATACATCTCTCGTGCATATGTGTAGAATTTCGCCTCAACAGAAGTGACATATTTGTTTAAACTAATATTGTATTATATATCAAGATATATTATTAAATAGTTCAACACCTTATAAACAAATAAATAATATCATTTTAATTATAAAATAACCATATTACTCTAGAGGAAAAATTTTCTTATCCATACTCAACAATCGATTATAGGATTTTGTTGCTTAGGCCAGTTTGACACCAACATGAACAACACTATGAATTTATATCATGGATTACTATAGAATCCTAAATATTATTATTAATATATATTATTTATTTTATAATGTTTTTAATGTTTTTGGAAGTGTAATATTATTATTAAATTCATATTTATATACCACGCTTTGTTCATCATGGCTATCAATACTGACTCCCTATAAATCTAACATATATATGTCACTACTCAAAATATATTTTGATGAAAATATAAATTTATATATCATAAATAAATATATATTAAACTACACTGAAAGGTATATTAATTATTAACTTTAAATCAATAAACAATAACTGACACCACTATTTCTAAACAAGGACCAAACAATCAATTGAAACAAATAAAATTTGATGATGAAAAAAGCATAAAAATCTTATATATTAGAAATAAATGAATATTAAAAATATTTGTAAAAACTTATATAAATATAAGTCCTTTTTTAAATAATTTATTAAGATAATGATTTTAGATATAAACAATAACCAGTCTCTATCATGGATTTTATTAATTAAGGTATGAGGTTTTCTATCAAAATGATCATTATATAATACTTATTCTATATACATCACATATTCCTTTTTATATAGTTAATGTAATTCCCATGGATAATTCTTTATAAATATTTTAATTAGAATAAAATTGATTATAGATCCATATCATGTTGTTTAATTCATATGATTTTTGTTCATGTATTACCAATGCAATAAGGTTTTTTTCCAATCTAATTTTTTCTTTCAACATTACTAATGAATGATAATCTAAATAGATAATTTTCATGTCCATATTTAATATTTTTTCATAAATTTTCTTTCTTTTAATTATATGATTTCTTGAATTCCCATTTTATAATCTTGATTCTCCTTTTAAATATAATTTTATTTTAATGTTTTTAAATTTTCTATTTTTCAAAACATTGATTTCTTTTATAAAAAAATGAATTGAATGTTCTCTTTATAAATTTTTAATTATAGTATATTTTAAAACCAACATAATTTGAAATTTTCATGAAACATACTCTCAAAGTATTCATTATCCTATAAAGAATTTTTAAATCCATTTTATTATAAATATTTTCTCACATGTGATAAAAAGAAAAGAGTATTCATACTTCTTTATCTATGTAATTTTTAAGGTAATTATAAGAGCAATTTTTCTTCATTTTCAACATCCATTGGAAATATATACTTTGTTTAGGGGATATGTATTCATGGTACTACCAATATAATTTCTATGGATGTATTATGAAATTTAATATTTATATTTTATTTAAATACATATCTTTTCTATGTAAAACATTGAAAACAAATTCTTAATCCAAATATACTATGTGAAATAGGTTATAATGCCTAATTCACAAAGGGAGAAGACTTATAATTCATGATCCACAATTTTATGTTACCTTTGAATATTTTTGTTCCATTTTATTATATATTTAAATATAAACATGTTATGATGGATCATGTATTATTATCCAGGTTTTATCTTGGTATATTAACATATCGTTATGTTCATGGGTCTTTATTATGCTCTCATACCCGAATTCCTATATTTTTACCACTTATAATCATCATCAGTTATCAATCATGTTTCAATTACTAAGAATATATAAAAAAAAACTTTTCTTAACTAACATATACATTAAATATTATTTGGGGAATATTTAATAGATTACATAAACACACACTGAAAGATTAAAATAGTTTAGTTACTTTGGAAACATGGAATGATAAACAACTTGTTCATAACACGTCTAATTATTCTCCCACATATTTATTCATAACTAGAACATTTTTTACATGTAAAATTAATACCTTTCTCTATATCCTGGGAAAAAGAAACATAAGAAATGGTGTGCTTAGATGCTCAGTATGGGTAAACATGGAAGATATATAAGTATATCATGATCATAAGAATATAAAAATATGAGCATATATTTTGAAAATAAAACACTAAATATCAAAGATCATTATGTTGAGTAATGTAATTATAGATTGGTAGTTCATAACGGATGAATCATAAGAGATTAAACATCATAAACCATGAAAGTGTTATATATAAATATGATATGAAATTTTAGAAGGATTATAAACATGTAAAATAATTAGAAATAGGAAAAGGAAAATTTTGAAAAAATAATCTGGAATATCATGAGGTCTAAAACTATTAGGAGGGAAATATCAATATCTCCAGTCACAATCTTTTCCTTATATGGGATCAGGTTTCTCCATCTTCTTATAGTGGATTGGGTTTCCCAATTTTACAATAGGGGATCGAGTTTCCCAATATGACATTATAGATATGGCATGTTGAATTTCTTCAATCGTTATCTAACATGATATAAATATTTTAAAAATTCAAAGGATGAAGATATGTCCCACACCTATCACATAATGAAATATATATATATGTGTGCCACAAGAACATAAATCATATCATAATCCAATAAAAAAGGGATTTCATAATAATTTCATCGTAACATAACTTATGTAAAAGAAACAAAATTCATAAGTACAAATCTAGAATTAAAATAATCCTTTCCTAGATATAATAATACTGTTATAAGTTGATAACATCACCAGTAAAACATTACTATCAAAAAATAACGTTGTCTTAGATAGAAAATAATTTTGAAATATAACATGAAGTAATTCAGGAAGAAAATATCCATTAAAAAACAATTTTTAAATCATAAAATCTTTATCAAACACATTTTTGATAATAAAACTGAAAACCGCTAATGGAATATTTTAAATCTATTTTATATACCTTTTAAATCATTTTCCTCCAAAATTTATGAAATTAAATTTAAAACACATTATAGCATTTTTTAAAACATTGATTTGAAGGAATACAATTTTCATGCTGAAGAGACTATAAAATTACATGAAACACATAATATCATGAAGATAAAAATATTCTTGTTAAAACATTTAACATATAATAATTTACACCATGTAAAATAATATAGGTTTATATAATAACAAGTGTCTCAAATAAGGAAATTGAGACAAAATTATCTTACCGATTTGGTAACATTTGAACTCTAAAACACATGACAGAGAGATCATAAAGTGGATATGTAAATACAAAAAAATTTATGTATATGGATTATATAATTCATTTATGGTTAGTATATACACCAAAAAAATAAACTATTGGTTAATATGACCTAAGGCTTTCAGAAATAAAAGGAAAAATTGAAATCCCCTTACCTTTTTTGGACTCTCTTATAACTCATTAAATCCTCCATTATAATAAATATATGTTTATTATTAATATATTATATAACCATATTAATATATATAAGAACATATATTATTTACTTATTAATTGTATATTAACATATTATAAACAAGTCTATGACTTTTATTGTTTCGGGTAATAACCGCATTGTTTCTCGCACATGTTTTCAACTATTATTCTTGGTCCTTATACATAGATCATGATTTCATTATATCTATAATGGTAAAAAAGAAATAAATAAAATATATATTCATTACATATTTATTTATGGTTATATATTGTGGATATAAAAATAAAATTAAATTCACCATTCATGGAGACCATAACATCATACATATGCATGAACCTTAATTCTTATTCATGCCCTATTAAAAGAAAGTAAGAAAACAATATATATATATATATGAGTATATATTTAATACTATTATTGAAGAATTATTATTTCATATATAAAATATAATATCACTAAACCAATCCCTAATACAATCCATGTAAAGTGTGAACATATCACATCACTTTTAGGAGGCAGTAGTGTGCACTTCTGAAAACATAGTGATTATATTTCCACAAAAATGAAACACAAATATATATGTGTTATATAATAATTAATGTAGAATAAATAAATCCTAAATATAATATGTATAATATAGAAATATGAATTCCATAATTATTTCATACCATGGAAGGTTGCAATATATGAAAGAGTGACATCGGTTCACGAGGCTGTATTCTTCACTACACATGAACGATGATTATGTATCCCATTTTATGGAAGTATTGGTGAGTATTTTTGGATCACATATTATAACAACATATCAGTTTATTTATGATACTTTGGTTATTATGATAACCTTACATACAAATAACTGAATGGATTTAGGGAAGAAATAATACATAAATACTCATTGATGAATGTTACCTATTGTTTTGGTGTCTCATTTTTATTTTCACAAAATGACTACCCTTGTTGGATTTATACCCAAATTGAGGCTTATGTGACAAAGTGAGTGAATTTGGGATGATATTTGAAAAAAAATTCCAAAAATATTGTTTTACATGTTAATAAAATAGAAAAAAATGGTTCCCACTTATAAGAGTGGGGAGAGGAACCTTGGAATTTTCGCATAAGATTTATTTAAAATAAATTAAATTTAAATTTAAATACATAAAAATGACCAATTATTCAATGTTAATTAATTATATGGTTTTAATATCCTAAAAATTTATATTCTAGACAATTTTGAGTGTTATTTTAAAACTTGTCATTTTGATTAACCCTTAGTTAATCCATTTTAATTTTAATTATAGTAACAAATCTCCAATTTAAGAAGATGCATTTTTTACACATAAAGAGTAAATTAGACCATAAATGGAAAATTCATTGATTTTTAGACCATATATCATCCAAAATTTCATTATTTACTATTTTATTATTTCTAAATAATTTAATGAAATGTTATTTTGAAAATTTTTAAGATGTTTCATTTTTGAAAATATTTATCACATTGTCTTTAAGAAAATTAATAAAGAAAGATAAATTAAAAAAATTAATACACCATTAAAATATCATAATAAAATATTAAATTATTGTATTCCCTTAATGAATTAAAATAATATTATTTTAATATTTATAATATCAATTAATTCATTGTTTCATTAATTAAAAAATTACTACATAATCATTTTGTAATTATTTAGGATTCATATTTCTTCAAGAAAAGTTAAACACAAATTTATATTATTCAGATAATAATTTTTTAATTCCTAATAATAAATATTTTCAATTATGTCTTCAATTTAACTGAATAATAAAAATATTATTCTTTTTAAGAGTATGAGAGTGATGTTTTTCACTCTCTTTGATTTTTATAATATCTATGCCTTTTTTGGGGAAATGTGTCAGTTAAATTATATTATTTTTATCTTTATGTGTTAATGGTTGAGTTGTGTTCACAAAATAATATTTGGTAATGATTTAGGTTCATTTTATTTTCCTTATCACTTTATTTTTAACTTAAATTACACAATTTCCCCTTTACCATGGTAATTGTTTTTAGAAAAGTTATGATTAATATTTTCTTAAATTATAAGTGATATATTTTTAGATTTTTTTACTTATTAATCCAAATATGAAATCCATTTTAAATAACTTAAATTGAACAATTTTATAGAATAAAATTAAAATTAATTCCATTGATAGAACGAAAGAGCAAGTTTTCAAGTGAAAATGTCTAAAAGATTGGACTTGTTTTATATCCAAAGTTAAATGTGAAATTAATTCCAATAACCTAAATTGGATTAAATGATAAAATATTCTATCTTATTATAATTTCATACTAATGAAATATATAATATTAAACTAATATTTATTTTTATGAATAATCTATTTTCCATTAAAATTTTGTATTTTTCACCCTTCATCATAACATGACTCTTATTTGAAAAATACTAAAAATTAATGAAAAGTGTATTTTGATACTCATATTTCAAAGAAGATTTCTTTTTAAAATATAATTTATAATATTCTCAAAAACTATATTTTTAATAAATTTTCCATAAAAAGGATGCAAAAATTCTATTTTAGAAAAATACATTTTTATGAATAAAATTATATTTTTTCATATATCATGTTCAAAAAATAAATTTAATTAATGTTTACATTATATTTTATATAATATATATATATAATTAATATAATTCATTAATTTGTTTTGTTTATTTATTGGCATAAAACACACTTGTTCACATTTAATTAATTTTTTGAATACACATTCCATTTATTTTAAAAAGTTATTTACACTAATTTATAAATATTTGGTGATATAATTATGTTTAAACCATAATAATATAATTTAGATAACCTTTTTCATACATGAAATTATAAAAATAAGTTATAATTTTTTTCTTTAAGTAATTAAAATAATAAAATGACGCTTCATTGAAACTCAGTGTTGCATGTAATGCAGGCTAAACTGGTGTTGTGTGTAACATAAGACATCAACAAATTAAAATTATCTTAAATAAATATATAACATTAAAATATTAGTGTTTTAGAATATAACCCCCTTACATTTAGTTTCTCTTTAGAAATTTATCTAGGTTATCTAGGGTTTAATACTTGGATGGACCTTCTATAAAAACAATCATCTTAAAAATGAATTCTAAGTCACTATTTAGTATTGAATGTTGGGAACGTAATCTTTACCCAATGTAACTCAAAACAAGGTTTCTAAAAGGGGTAATTATGTGGAAATTGAATACGTGTATATGGAAGAAAAAACTATCATGTTCATATAGAGAGTGATAAAAAGCAGGGTTAGGATATAATTAATTATTATAGATCCATAACCTAAAGAGGCTTGAAAATGGTCATTGATACAATAAAAAATGATGATAATAGGACAGTATTTTTATTAATGTCACTTTTCTTAATGTGGAATTATTTTCATGAGATGATATATTAATATTATTTCAAGACAATATCTCCCTTTGTTGTGTATTGATCAATTTCTAGTTCCTGTCTTATTCCAAAAACTGAAGGAGAATTTTTCATTACTAGAGATTTAGTCATTCATGATATCCATAAATAAAATGATTGGTTATTCCATATCATTGTATCGTAAAACAATGGATAGCACAATATATCCAATATGAATCAACACTTATATAGATAGATACTAATTTTATCTCTAAAATATAATCTAGAGTTTAACATAACCCATTACATAAATGGTTAACCTTAAAATTCTACTGAAAAATGAATGCCCAAAACTATTGAAATAAGGTAACTAAAATTTCTAAAAAAATATTTTCATTGATCCCTCAGATATTATAAAGTATTTCTAGTTTTTGAAATACTAGGCTTCTGAATACACTACTCATTTGGTATAAAAAAACATAGTGATAATTTCAATTACCAAAAAACCATAGTGAAAAAATGCATTATTCCTAAAGATAAATCATTCCTCATACCAAAAAACCATAAACTCTATTAACTTAATCATTAAATCAACTTGTAATCATATTAATGAATAGTTTTAAGGTCATCTATTCAATCCACTTTATCTTCTCAAATAATCAATCATCTATTTATTTCATTATCCCAACATCATTCTCATATTAAGGGTTATTATTCCCTTAATCTTTTGTTCTCCAAATATATCACCTTACCACCTCAAGCACTTTTCATGGTTTCTAGTTCCATTCATCATATTCATTAAAATTATAAAAGAATGACTTATACTAAAAATTATAATATATCTCATAATATTTCCTCAAATTAGAAATATGATTCATGTATTAAGGTTCCATAACCTCAATCTTATCATGATTTTGATATTCAATATATAAGATATTTTTAGAACATATGATATATTTTGAATTAAATTTTTGGTCTATGTATCCACAATAATATAACCAATACATGTACCACCTTCTTAATTCTCTTGATGAGATATATACTCAAGAAATCAATCATCATATTTACAATACATTCCGTATATTAAATATTTATTGTTAAACCTATTCCTTATACTTCATGCTATTGACTAATATAAAAAATAACAAAGTGAGAAACATGTATCATTGTAGAGAAATTTTTTTATCAAAAACTACCTAGAGGATTCCTAAATCATGAAACCTAATTATAAATCTATGACACCTTTGGCTTATCCTTTTAGACACCCAAGCCATATACTTAGAAATATAGCTAGAGATCGCACTATATTTTCTCATCTAAGGTTCCAAAGGATTACTAATCTTTTTCTCTGATTCCAAATGTAACTACACATTCTTAACATACTAAGACATTACATATATTTTTCACAAAATATAAAATATTACACAAACACATGGACAAAGACCATAAAAGTTTTGTGCCTTTAGAAATTTTGAATTGAAAACAACCTATTCATAACCTATATAATTATTCTCCAACATATATATTCCTAAATAGATACCTTTTTTACATATAAAACTTAATACTTTTCTCCATATTCTTAGGAAAGAAAATTTATGAAATGGTGAGTTCAATTGCTCAGTAAGTGTAAACATTGAAGAGATATAAGCATATAAGGATAATAATGCAATGAAAATAGTTGAATAATATTTTACAAGAAAACCCTATATATTAAAGATAAAAATATATAATTATGGATTTAAGAATTTTAATTTCATACGACATGAATCATAAAGGATTGAATAGAATAAACCACGATTTAATGACATAGAAATAAATAAAGGAAGTGTTGGATACTCAATAAGAAGTATTATAATTCCCTATAAGTTAAGGATAATTTCCAAAACATAATAAGGAACTTCATGGGAACTTCTACTACTTGAAAGGGGACACCCCCATCCCCCTTTGTATCCATTCCTTGTAAGGGATCATTTTTTCCAATCATCCTATAGTGGATCGGGTTTCCCCATGTTCCCATAGGGGACTGGGTTTCCTCATCTTCTATAGTTGACCATTCCCATCAACTTGTTCCCATCATTATATCGAGAGAAATAAATCTTTAACCAATGCATTGGTGGGAGATATATTTCCCACCCCTTACATAATTAAAACCATATATATATATATTCCATAAGAATTTAAATAAAATGATAATAACATAAAAATAATTGGGTTTCATAAACATTTCATCACAACATAAATCATTCAAAAGAAAAAGAATTAATAATTAAAGAACACATTATAAACATAGACTATTAAGATACATAATAATAATGGTATCAATTTTTAATATCCATAGTAAAAGATATGTTGCATCAAATAAAATTTTTTTAGATTCAAAATTATTTTGAAAGATCACTTAAAATAATTCTAAAGAAAAATATCGTTTTAAGAAAAATATATTTTGAAATAATAAAAATTTCCAATACTGATTTCATTCAAAATAAAATTTAAATCTTATACAGGAATAGTAGAAAACTATTTTAAACATCTTTTAAATCATTTTTCATTAAAATACATAAAATATCATTTTAATAACATTTAAAATATTTTTATAACTCATTGATTTTATGGAACAAAGATTTCTGATTGAAGAGAAATTAAAATTACATGGAACTTAAAAATTTTGTGTGAATAATTATATTAATGAAAAAATATGTTAAATTTATGTATATACATACTTTATAATAATATAGTTTTATTTCATAACATGTGTCTCAACGAAAGAAAAATTTAGACACAGTTATCTTATTAATTTAGAAAATGTTAAACTATAAAGCACTTGAGAGAGAGATCATAAAATGGGCATGTATGTAACCACAAATTTAGGTATAAAGATCATATAATTTATTTATGGAAATTATATACATTAACAAAAAGAAATTAGTGTTGAATATGCATATGTCTTTATGAAATAAAAGGGAGAATAGAAATCCCCTTACCTTATATCTGGACACTCGTCATACACATGAATTCCTCTGGTATAATAAATATATGTTTATTATAGATATATTATATAACCATATTAATACATATAATACCATATATTATTTACATATTATAATATATTACCACATACTAACAATTCCATTATTAAGTACTATTTTAGGTAAAAATGCATTTGTTTCTCGTACATGTGTTGACTTATTACTGTTGGTTCTCATGATTATCATGATATAATTATCTCTAGAATGGTAAAAATGATATAAAAATATGATATATATTCATTTTATATTTATTTATCGTTATATATGAAATATAGTAATTTACAATTAAATAAAAACATTATGGAGATTTTAGGATGTGCGTACGGATGATCGCAACTTCCTTTTCATGTCGTATTAAAGGAATGAAAGAAAATGAAAAATATTTATATAATATAATTCCAATATAATTATTATGTAAAATATATAAATAATTTTAGTAAACCCATCCTAATACATTCCATGTGATATGCGAACGAATCAAATCACATTGATGAGGTGGTAGTCCACACATACAAAGACGATGTTATAGTATTTCAGAAAAATGGAATGAATGAAGGTTTGTGTTATATAAAAATTAAATAATAATAAACTCTTCATAGTTATCATATATATATTATAAAAAATAAATTTATTAATTATTTATAATCATTAAAGGTGTCAATGGAAGAATGAGCGACATCAGTTAGTGAGGCGGTAGTCCATCATACACATGAATGATGATTGTGTATCAAATTTCTTGGAAGTGTGTGTGTGTGTAAGTGTATACCTTAGTATAAAAAACTAGAGGTACATTTAGGATAAATATTATATTATTTATACTTAAAATAAACATAATTTAAGGGGTTTCCAACCTTCCTGTACCCAAGTGGTACATGCTCTTGTTTGGCTTCCAAAAGACCCATGATCAAATCCAGGAAGGGAAGAATTTTCGGGTTAATGTATTAGTACCGTAGTAGTGCAATGTAGAAGTACTGTAGCACATATAGAATTATAGTAGTGGGAATACTACAGTGGCAGATGAACTGTAGCAGGTACTGTAGCGATGATTGGACTGGAGCCGGTACTGTACCAGCGTGGGTACCGTAGCAGTACTGTTTACCGAGGAGTCCTTTGGGCCAAAAAACTGGGCTTTCAGGCCTTGGATATAGGCCACTTGTCCTTGGGCCTTTGAGCTATGTAATGGGTCTCCCTCTTCCCACACTGAAGAAGTCTTTGATTTAATTATAAATTGAGGCTTTGGCCACATCCTTTTAAAAAAAATTATGGGGTTTATTGAAGAAATAAAAAAAAATGTTTGTTGATGAACAATACATCTTTTTTGAGTATCTCGTTTTTATTTTCACAGAATAACTTCAATGGTTAGATTTATAAAAACAAATTTAGGATTATATGATGACGAAATAGAATGATGTAGAATATCTGGAGTTATTTTTCCCAAACCAAATAGGATATGATGTTTTAATAAAAGAGAATAATAGGATCCTATATATAAGCGAGGGGAGATGAACATTTTGAATTTCATAAAATATTTATTTATAATAAATTAAATATCAATTGAATGTACTCAAAATTCTAAATTTTTTTCATATAAGATATTTTATGATGGTAATATTATAAACCAACATATTTTAAACAATTTTTTATTTTATTTAAAACCATATAATTATGATTAACAATTAAAAAATCTATTTTAATTTTTGATATGTTAACATGTTTTTTAATATTAAAAGAAAACATTTTTTTATTTTAAAGTGTTAATTGTACAATAAATTGGAAATATATACTATTTTAGACCATATCTAAACCCATTTATAATTATTTAATTTTTTTTCTAAATAATTTCATATATTTTTAGTTTCAAAAAAAAACATAATTGTTAGTTATGAATATATTCATTACATTGAATTTAAGAAAACCAATATAGAAATTTAACTTCAAAAAAATTATTTACTAACCCCTGAAATGTAATATTCACTAAGAAAATTCTTCTACCACATTAATGTTTTAAAATTATATCTATTTTAACATTTATAAAATCTTGTAATAGATTGTTTCATTGATTAAATAATTATTGTATCGTCATTTTGTAATTATTTATGATAAATATTTCTTCACTAAAAATTAAAAATAAATTTCTATGACTTAAATACACAATTTATATTTTAATATAATATTTATGTATGATCATATATTATATTTAACCCCATATTAAAAATATTAAACTTTTTAATTTAAAGACTATGACATTTTTTCACTCTTTTAATTTTAATAATATCCTAGTCATTTTGATGATAAAGTTTCCATTAAATTAATCAACATTGATAAATATGGTTTATGGTTTGAATAAAATTTATCTAGAATTTTTTTGGAATGTTTTAGTGTGGTTTTAAAGTCCATAAAACATTATGTTTAACATAATTCACAAATTTTCTCTTTTCCATGGTAATAAAAATTTGAAAATATACTATTAATATTATAAAAAAACATATGAGGCGTTTTTAATCAATTCATTGTTTATGACTCAAAATTTGGAATTATTTTTTTTATAATTTGAAACACCTAATTTGATAAAAATATTTAAAATTAATCCATTTTACTAAATGAGAAACTATGTTTTAAAGTGAAAATGTCCAAAAGTTTTAAAAGTTTTAATATCCAAATTTAATATGAAATAAATTCCACTGGCCAATATTTTATGAAATAAAAAAAAAATTGATTTGTTAATACATTAAAACTAGTCCGATATAATATTTAATATTTTATATATTTAAATGAAAAATTTATTTTCAATTAAAATTAAATATTTTTAACCAATCATAAAAACCAGAAACTTATTCGAAAGTTAACAAAAATAAAACAAAAGTAAATTTTTATACTCTTATTTAAATTAAGAAGTTAAAATTTTAAAATATAATATTTTCATTTTCAAAAATATAGATTGAAAATATATGTGCCGTCAAAAGGTGGAAAAACATCCTTTTAGAAAAATAATATTTTTGTATAATGTTATATTTTTCATATATCATCTCTAGGAAAAACAAAAGTTGATTGTTAAATTGTATTTCATATTATATATATATTTCAATACATTATTTCAAAAATATTTATTTGTGTATTTATTGGTATGGAACACACTTATACACATTAAATAATTATTCATATAGACATTTCTATATTGTTTAAAAAGGGTTTTACATTATTTTATAATTAATTGTTAAAATAATTTTATGCAAACAATAATTTCATAATTTAGTTAATTACATCTATACTCTATGTTCTGAAGTCTATGTTATTAATTCATTATTAAAATAATTAAAATAATTAAATGAAGTTTTATAGAAACTCAGTGTTGCAAGAAACATAAGATAAACCAGTGTTTCATGTAACACAATACATAAAAGAAATCAATTTTTTGGAAAAATATATATCATAAAGATCTCAGTGTGTTAGGATATGATATCACCCCTTTCTATCATTTTTGTTTTTCAAGTTACAATAATGAGTATTATTCATGATATATCCAAAATTGGGGTTATAGATTTTCATTATTATGGATAACTGTTCAAGATTGTTGGAAACGAAGTTGAATATGGAGATAATATCCCATGAAAATAAAAAAATAGGTTCTTTATTTTTTAACTACTTTTAATTATATGTTTTTATTGATGTAAAATAATGAATTGTGTTTTTTTACCAGGATAAGGTTTCCTAAAAATCCCATGAGTGTTTTAGTTTGTTTTACTAGGAATTGAATATTTAATTTTTATATATGTCTTGAATGCTTGATAGGTATGTTTCCATGGTTGGGAAAGTTGTGACCCTTATGATATGATCATTGATTTTCTTTATCAATATTGTGATGGGAGTATCCTATGTGACTATGCAGTGATGTGGTTCCATGAAAAATTTAGGGAATATATCATTCCCCAATTGGTGTTAAAGAAGATAACATGGTTAGGGTTTTTTGTTTTTGTTGATATACACTCACCATAGGGCTGAGAGAATTGGATTTTGGTAGACACATGACATGAAGAATAACATGATTTTCAATCATTAGTTTTTGGTGATTTAATCTATATATTTGAACATATTTATAGGTGATGTTGTTGACCACCATTTTAGTGGTGGGATAATCTATAGGTGGCCAAGGGTTATTGTTAGTGATTAAGATCACCAAATAAGAGTGGGTTCTCACTGTACAAGGGAACCATCTGACTGTTTAGCAAGTGGTTGTAAAATCGGTTTCATCTGGCTATTGTACTAGTATTTTTAAGGTAGAATAGTAGACACTAGTAATTTTACATGGGATATGTATGTGCCTTTTTTTCATAATTTATTATAATGACTTAATATTGTATAAATGAAATTTCCTTTTACAAATAATAAAGGAAATTTATATACTAATTTTATAGAAAACAATTCCTCTATATTGTTAATTTTGATTCATTATAAGTTATTTAATTTCAGAGTTAAATAATTATAAGAATCATAACCATTTAAAATATTTTCATTTTAAGATGACTGTTAATATTTTTATATATTATGGTTTTTGAAAAATTCCAATTCACATGGATTGTTGAAACTATAATGAAGACCAGTGACATCATACCTTATGAAGTCCATTTTTAATTTTTTTGATGGATTTGAAATAACAATATTTTTCGCATGACCAAGAACCAATCAAAATTCAAAAAATAATGAAAATGAGAAACCATTTATTTGAGTTGGCCATGATTATTTATAAAACAACCCAGAAAGTTGCAAATCATTCCCTTCAGAAATATATAGGTGTGATATAGGGAAATGTATCAAGACCATACCTATAATATTTTTTATTTTTTAAATAAAATAATGATTATATTTACCCTTTCTATTTTCCTTTATAAATATTTATGTAATGACTTTGATTAAAATTATATTTTAACATGATGAAGGAAATATTTTTCTAGATATATATTATTTTAATCAAGAATCTATTTCTGACGAATTCATGAGTCTTTTAAAAAAAATTTAAATTAATTATTTTTATTAAATAGTAGTTTTTCCAAAGTAAATGGTAATATTGTTTTATAAAATCAAATGTAATTTTTATGATGTATAAACTTTTATCGTAATAAAAAATCGTATTTTTCAATAAGTAGAAAATTTTTGTTTAAACATTTAGATTTTCATATTTGAGGAATATTTTTATAACAGAGATATTATTTTGGATGTCATCATAATAAAAATATCAAAATATTATGTTTTCCAAATTTTATATAATTGTCAATTTTTTGGATAAAAATAAAATATAGTAAAAATATACTATATGTATTATGACATCATAAAATCTTAAAATTGATGTACAAAATACACAAACAAGTAACCATGACCAATATTATGTTTTCCATTTTAATATAGAGGTTTTTTAAATTTATTTTATTAATTTTATAAAAAAAATAATAAATCCTCCAAATGTAATATAACATTTTACATTAGAAAAATTTATACTTTAAGAAAATGACTCAAATCCACATCACATGGGGTATTATTTGAATGAGTTATATTATTATCCTTGTAAAATATTCCAATCACATCTTCTTCAGTGGAATCCATTTAGAAAAAACATTATGATTATCTGTGATTTTTTATTTTATTATATAGAATCCAAAACCAATCATTATAAAATAATAAAGAGTTCCCTACAAATTTTTTATAAACCCAACACAAAATCACTTTAATCTTCACAAAAATCCATAGGAACATGAATTTAATCTATATTTCATTCTATAAATCACTCCCATAGTTCCCCCGTGATCATAAAAATCTCATACCGGACTCATAGATGTTCCCTCTTAAGGTTATAGATCATCTCCTATCACTTTTTCTTCCAAGTACTCTCATTGTCCTATGATTTCCAATTTTTGATTTTTTAACATTGTAATGTTATTTTACACTCCCATTTTATAGTCCTTATGATTCTTCTGTAATGATATAAAACCATTCACCATTATTAAACCCTTCTATTAATGTTTATATACCCCTGTTATGGTTCCAATATTATCAAGTGATTTTCCATTTAAAATATTAGTGAAGTGAATATCCATCCTTATTTCCACTGAAAGGATTTATCTATGTGTAAATATTAATAATTTATTGGTAAATTACATGTATCTAACCCAAACTCTTTATTCAGGGGATTAAATTTTTTGAAATACATAATTATGTTGTATGGTCTATGTGGCACACTTATGCATCTACATGATAAGAATGTGACACGTGGGATTGAATTTATAAATCCTTTAAATTAATTATGAATGGTTTTTATCTCATTAGATACCATGTTTGGTTCATGGGAGGATATACAAGGAATTATATGTTATGTTATCATGCTTTTTAGACTTTCATATGTTTATAATATAATGTTTTATTTTGTTTCCTCATTCCCCTGATGCCTTTATATAGTCATCTTATATCATGATTACATGATAATGTTTATGATTCTAAACCATTTTATGTCACTGTAATATTCCTATTAACAAACATGTATTACTTTCATAATTTTAGGATTTTATTATTTAATTATTAGGATTCATAGATCACCCCATTATTATATACATCCCCATGATATACAATATAGTATTAGAATATCAAATGATTTTAAGGGAATGTATTTGATTTTTTAATAATGTTATTGTATCCATGTTTTTAGTTGCTATGATATACACCTAATTTAACAAATACACTAGGCCTTACGGTCTAATGGGATTATATTTTGTGTTTCATTATTCAGGATATCATGAACTAAGGTGTATTCATATATTAGATTTAATAGTTGGTATTAGAGAGAAGTATAGTTATTTTGGGGTATTTGGATTAGAAAACCAAACATAAAACCCTAAGGATAAGAAATAACATATGAAAATAGTGATAAATTAATGTAATCTATTGAGTAAGTCATTTCTAAGGAACACAAATCTCCATATGGGCACTACAAGTGGATGTCTCTCTGGAAAAATTGGGCCCTAGTGTAATAAAGTTGAAAAAGGAACATTGGGCATTGACATGATTGTCTCCTAGTTTATAATAAAGATTCCTTTATGCACACAATGTTTGAAACTCTATTAGGTTCTTATAAGGTAAATTCACAAGATATATATAAATAATTATGAATGGAAAAAATGTCCATTAAATTTTATGTTGAAAAAAAAACGTGGATAAAGAAAATTGAAACCAAGAAATTACAAGTTTAATAAATATATATCATTTATGGTTTATCCCTTTAATGTTTGTAGTTTTATTATGTGATTAATAGTTTAAAATTCACATCCCTTTATATACATTGAATGATGTAAAAAATTATAACCAGAATCAAATAGTGAAAGGTAGGTATATCATCTATTAATGAACCTAAAATCTCTTATATGACTGTGGTTCTACTATTTTTTTTCATATAATGAAGTTTTAACAAAAACAATTAGAACACCACCTCAGAACATGGATATTGAGTTATTGGTAAAGACATTAGTTGAGAAACTTGTTTCGACTAATGTATGTAACTCATCTATTTGAAAATTTAGGGGTATAAAATTTCAATTGATATTATGATACTCCCTCTAGTATAATTAATTGTTATTATTGGAATGGATTGGAGTTTCTTATGTATATTCATCATAATTGTTTTGGTTAATGTTATCACCCTCTTTATCTCAAATCTGCCACAAATTCTAGAAAAGTTCCAAAATTATGCTGGATCTCATTTGGTATTATCATCTTAGTCATGGATATTATTTCTTTATTAAAACACATGACTAGATAAAATGATTTAAAATAATTAAATGATCATCCTTCATGACATTCCCATTGTAATGGAATTCACATATGTGTTTCCCAATGAATTTCTTGGATTTCGTCCTAGTTGAGAGGATCATTTCATTGCTGAACATATACCATGATATATACAAATATAAATGAATCAATATAGAAATTCCAATGTTGAATATAAGTATTTGAAAAATAAACAATATGGTAATCTGAAAAATGGGTTTATACACCCATGTGCTTCACCATGGGTTACATTGATTCTTTTTGTTAGGAAAAAATATGGGACAATGTGCTAATGAATTTTTTTAAAACAAGAGGAGGGAAACACCCCATTTATTAATACAAATAAGGAAATACTATTTTGAGGAATGGGTAAAGAGGAAACCCATTACAAACTGATTAGAAACAATTCATTATAAATATAGATCTAAAGGGATTAATAAAGACCTAATTGATAAATGTTCCTCTGCATTAATTATTGTGAAATCAATAAAGGCCATGATCAAAAAAATATCCCCTTACATAGATATTTTACATGTTCGACAAACAACCTGGATCCCAATACATATCTAATGTGGATATTTGGTTGGGATATTACCATGTAAATTTGGAGAAGGGAGATATCCCCAAGAATTTTTTCATAAAAGTTACTACCACAATATTTTCATAGTTATTATATTTATACTTACTAATTATCTAGTTATATTCATGTACATGATAAATATTGTCTTTAGGCACTACATCAAAAAAAATATGGTTTTATTTACAGAATAATTTCATATCAACTCCAAAAAAATAAGGACATGAATAGTATTTGAATGTTATAATGAGGACCCTATAAAAAGAAAAGTTTTATGAAAAGTATAATAAATGATATTATTATATGGAAGAAGTAGAATTTGGGGGTCATGTTATCAATAGAATTGGTATATATGTGGATCCTTTAAATATAGGGTTATATAATGAATGTCTCAAACTAATATTTTTTGGTAAAAATATATAGTTTCCATAGATTATTGAAGCACTACAAAACATTTGTTAGAAACGTCTCTTTATTTTTGAGACTTCTATACAAGATTACATTGAATAGAGTGATGCTTTTTTAGGATGGATGAATATGAGGAGAGAATTAAAGAGGTAAATATGATTATATTCATTACACATATATTGATATTGCACATAATCAGGGAAGGATTTTTATCAAAAATAATTCATATAAAAACTACTTGGGTTTTGTAATCATGAAATATGAAACATTAATGGCCTCCAGCTGAATGAAAATATGGATTCATTAAAAAAACCCAAATTCCTAAAATATAACTAGATGTGGTGTTGTTCACATTGAATATTTGGCGACATCTCCTCTATAAAGATAAGTGTGACATATATAAGGGTCATAAATGACTCAATAATGTATTCACCAATAATGAATTCAAAATGTGCTAATGAAGGTGGATAGATTTGGTCAGGGATTTTAATTTTTAAATCCATGACCATCTTGGTATATAAGAAAATGATAGACACCCTGGGATAAAAAGATCACACAACCCTATTCATGATGAGGATTACAAGTGTTCCAATATTCGTTGATAAGTAAACTATGAATATGGGAATAATAAAATTAAATTCATTATATATTTATCAAATAACTAATCAACCATATATTTATGAGAGGATTACAGAGCACTATAAGGATATTGATGTGCTATAGAAAATGGTAGAGAATATTTAAGAGTTTAACATTGTTCAAGATGGAGGTATAATGTCTTGAACTAAGATATAAACTTTGATAAAAAGTTAACTTCATGATGATGTTAATAAATGATCCTTGTATATTCCTATAGGAAGCACTAATTTCTATAGAGATATATACAAAATATTCGAGTGGTATAACAATATGAGGGAGTATAAAGAAGTTGAATTTGAATGATTCTTATGCCAACATGTCATGGATGAACACAATAAGTCTAACAGTATGATGAAACTGTTTCCCACAGTAATATAGAAATGAGAAAACACAATAATGGATTTTTTCATAGGCATACCAAGGAAATATAATAGATATAATGCCATCATGGTGGTAGTCTATAACCTAAAAAATTAAATTCATCTCATTATTATGAATGAAGATTTATATCTTCACTAAATCACTATGATATAAATCAGATAAGTGGTAAGACTACTTGGAGTTCTACTATTTATTTTATCTGATTGATATCTATGGTTTACCTTGACTTTATGGTTAATCTTTCAACAAGAATTTTATATAGAGGAAATATTCAATATAGATTTTCACCCTCATGAGGATGTTCAGTTTGAAAAAACCATTCAACCTATATAGTATATATTGTGACCATATAAATTATATTTTCATGGATTATGGGATTGAAAACAACCCCTAGTGGATGTATCATATAAAAATAACATCCATTCATGTATTGAAAGCACACATTTTGAGGATCTGTTTGGGATGTAGTATTGAACTCCTACATGGTGGGATAATGTTATGGAGAGTAAGATGATGGGAGTTTATCTTGTATAAGAGATTGTTGTGAAATTCTAAACCATTAGTTTTCATATGAAAAAATTATTAAATTGATATAAAATCATTACAGGAAATCATCTATGAAATCTACAGTTTTAGGTTAGATATAAATTTTTCTTTTATTTATCTACATCAAAGAAAGTCATGAGGATTGGGAAAATTGAATGTTTAGTCCAATATACATTTTTCCAATTGAGTTCCTTGATATCATTAGAGATTCATCCTATTGAATAGAACTCCCTCCTAATCTATCATTACTACAATATGTATTTCATGTATCCATATTGATGAATTAAATACTAGAACTTACACTTGTACTATAAAAAAATATGGTACTATTTGAGAATGATAATTTATATGATGAGAAGCTAGTGATGATCATAAAACATAGAATAAATGTCTATGAAGACAAAAAAACTCACTAATTCAATGTACCATGGATGAACCAAAAGTTTAAGGATGTGATATAGGAATTTAACGAGGCGATCAAACAAAATTACCCTAATCTATTTTAGTTTATGAGATAATTTTTTTATAAATTTTTTTAATGTAGGAACAATGTAATAAACTTATGTTATATAATTAAAATTCCATTTTAAATTTAATTAATTTATTTTTACAAAATAAAATTTAAAAAATAGTAGTAATACTTTTTTATTTAGTATAATTTTAATTATTTACTTTTGTATTGAAAAAATACTTATGAAACATAACCATTGATAATATAGTTATTTTAAATAGATCATTAATATTTTTATATATTAATGGTTATGATAATGTCAAATTTACATAGATAGAATAATTGATGGGAATGTCTACTAGGGTCATACCCTATGAAGCCAATTTATCGAACCTTTGTGGGAGATGGAATCAATTGGTTATTTGTTTGAAGAATCCCATGATGAGATTCAATAACTAAATCATGATCGAATCCATTTACTAGAAAAGATAATTCTTATCGACATCATGACACAAACCATGTTTATTGAACCATTATATGAATGTATCAATGTCACACACCTTACACTTAGGGAATATGATGGAGTGATAAGGGATTTTGAATATATATCCTATCATTATTAATTTCTGTATTTTTTTTATAAAATAAGAATTGTATTTATTCTATTAATTAACAGTTATGAAATTTTTAAATAATGAGTTTTCTAAAAATAATATTTTGATATGATGAATCACAAATTGTATTTTGGGATAATATATATTTTCAATAAATACACTACTTTTGATGTATTCATGAAATTTTGAAATAAATTTTACATTAAAAAGTATTTTTATTTAATATTTTTTCCAAATATAAATATTAAAATATATTTTAGATTTCAAATGACATTTTTATAAAAGAAAAAATGTTATATTTTCAAAAATAATAATTTTCAAATTAATTTGAATTTTTTGTTATAAAATATAAACATTCTTATATATAGAATTATTTTTTGAAAAAATATATTTTTTAAATTAACATGTAATAATAATTCAATAGTGTTTTTTTATAAATTTTAAATACAGTAAATATTTTTGGCAATAATTAAGGAAGGAATAAATATATAGTATTTATTGTGACATCTTAAATGAACAAAATTGAGGTAATAAATATTATAGTTAATATCCAGAACCTAAATTATGTTTCCCTATTAAAATAATATGTTTTAATGTTATTTTTTTATCTATAAAACCCATTAATAAATAATTCAAAACATATATTATATTTTATGGTTTTATGATTAATTCTCTAGGAACATGAATTAATTCCCTATCCCAATGGGGTATTATTTTAATGATTTTAGATTTGAGAATTATAAAATACATTGTTGAATTAATGGGAAAATGGGATGTATTTTGGTTTTGATTATTTTACTATATAGAATCCAAAACACATGTTTATAAATTAATTTTGATTTCCCCTCTCATTTCCTATAAAAACCCATCCAACCTCCCCTTAAACTTCACTCAAAACAATTGGAGCATGAATTTTCTCTATATTTCTATCTATATATCCCTTCAAAAGTTCCCACTAGCACATAATAAGTTCAACCCATTATTTAATAGGTGTACACTAAAGGAAATAGATACTCAACTTACCTAATTTGATTCATGTACTCTAATTGTACTAAACCTTTTGATTTATAATTTATTCTCTTTTAATGTATTTTTACACACCCATTTTAGTATCATTATAATGATCATGTAATGATAGATACTATTAAATTTTATTTAACCCTTCCATTAATTTTTATGTACAGTAATATGTTAATGAAATTATCCTACATTTTTTCTTACCAAATCTTTATACAAGGGATAACCATAAAAAGTTGCAGTCAGGGTTATTTGCATATATTAATTGATTATTTCAAGAATTAAAACATTTACTTATTTTATGATAACTTCCTAATATATGGTCAAAAAAATTTCAAATATCTTTTTATGTTGTGTGATCTATCTAGAATGTTTATGAATATATATTATATGAATGTGATAGGTGGGCCTGAAATTATATACCCCTTAAATACATTGGGTATTGTTTTTACCTCATGATATACAATGTATGGTGCATGGGAGATTATCATAGGAACACTATGTTATGTTGTATTGGGGATATCCATGACTTATATTTATGATTTCACATTTTTTTACCAAATTCCCATGATTTCGTTATGTTATGTTTTTTACATCATTTATAAATAGTCAATTTCATGATTCTAACCCCTTTTATGTCATCTTTATATAAATATTCAGTAACATGTATTAATTTCATCATGATATTAATTGATTATAATATTATTAATAATTATAGATCACCCCTATCCTATTTACATATGTAGATTATAGTATGATGTATTATAAGTAAATGGATTTTATGGGAATGGTTTTTAGTTTTAAATATTGACGTTGTACCCATGTTTTGTGTAATTGTGTAGTGTACCTAATTTACTAAAGACAAGGGGCATAATGATTTTCTAAAATTTTATCATGTGTACATTTATATAATATATCATGTATAGAGGTATTTTAAAATATGGTTTGTTATATGTATGGATTGGGATAGTTATAATAGTTATGGGTTATCATAAAACCCATTATGAAATAAAATTATTTACAATTATTAGGGGGAATTTTCTATATTTTATTATGGGTGCACTGGCCTTCTACATCACTACAAGAAATATATAAGGTTATAACTATGGATTAGTAATCATGGGGTGAGAGTTTTATACATGTTTGAATTGGTTTCCATTATTCAATACAGTATACATTTATAAATAAATTGACATTTTCTAGGGACACTACTTGTAGAGGCCTAAAGAGATCATACACATATTATAGACAAGACCAATGAATTATTAGAGTCATTATATATCATGATCATGGAATTTACAGGGGATCAACATTTAGAGTATAATTGTTAATAGTGATAGGGATGCAATTTTTTTTGTCAATCGTTGGAATATAACAGCGTGGGTTCTCGGTGTTGGGTAGTAAGTTGTCTTAATTTTTTGGATATGTTTGTATGTTACAGGATTATGGGTGATCCATTTATGTCTTGTTGGATTGGTATGATTTTTTGATTATTTTCCATATGAATATATTGGATTGTTGTATAAACTATTGTATGGAGGTATTTTTTATATCTAAATGGTATATTCATACCAAAATCCCATATTAGACCCACACTAGTTGTTAATATCCACTAGAATATGGGGAGGAACATCTAAGTTCAATGGGATTCTAAATATGTTGGTTAGTGGGATTCTAAATATGTTGGTAATTCATTGGAATTTCACCCATTTTCATACACAATGGTAAATGATTTTTGTTTTTCAAATTTTTAAAGACATTGTTAATTAAGATTTTATTTAAATCATGCCCAATTTGAATTTTTTTACCTCTATAAAATCATGCACCGACATAACCCATGTCACATATAAAGACAAAAACCCTAGTAGTATACTTTTACTGGATACTTTATTATAATAGAACTAATACATGGAATCTCATCGTAAAGGACCCAGGAGTTTAGTTGTCTAGGCATACTTAAGACCTACTAAAATCTAATATTTGAATTTTAATAATAAAATACAACAAGAAAATTTCATTGACAAATCCATTTTAACCTTTAGAATATACATACATATTAATCATAATACACTTCATAGAATCTTATAGAAAAGAAACATAATAAAAGTATTTTCTCTAATTCTTATTTTCATTATCTATATAGTGGAATATATTGAGAATAAATAAGTAAAAATTGACATGGAAAGGAAAACATCTAAAAAATTATAATTAATAAATAATATGAACATTAAGAATAATATTTTAGGAATAAATAATCCCCAAATATTTATATAAAAAATAATATCGTGATCTTGAAAAATATTTCTATATATTCTATCAAATAAAAAAATCCCATGGTTAGTGGTAACTAATATCGAAATAGTGGTATTCATAATTCCTAGAATTATAACCATACATTCAATGCCTCATTCCATGAAATATTAATTAAATTGAAAATGTGTCAGACATAAATCCATGCTTGTTTGTCTCATGATACATAGCAATCCATCAAGGTTATATAACAGGCCCCTCCCATCACTTAATCTGTCCAATGCATTTCTCATATGAAAGGGGAGTTACCTAATCATGTAAACATTGATAATAAAAAATTCTATAGAATGTTAATATTTTCACCAATTAAGAAAAATTATTAAAAAAAACATTTATAATTGAAACTATAATAGGAAATGTTAACAATTTCCCAAATCAACAAGAATAATCCTAAAATATCCCGAGTAATATGCATATTGATATGATAATATGACATCCCCACAAAAAATTATTATAAAATATGTGAAGAAATAGTAAGGATGATATATTCACAACATTTACTAGTTTATAACTATGTAAAATTAGATTATTTCCTTAATTTAAATACTGTAAAATTTCTATTAAATAATTCTTGAGGAAAATATCATTTTCACTTTAAAAATAATTTTCAAAAATATATAATTCATAAAATATTGGGAAAAAATTTTATTTGAAAATAAACTTTCAAAATTTTAATGCATTATTCAAAACAATGAGTGATCATGAAGTCATTTAAAACTATACATGTCTTATAATTTAAAAACATTCTTTTTACACTATTTTTAAGAGGTTAAAAAGTACCCCTTTCAAAAAAACAGAAAGAATATTCCATTAAAATGATTTCAGAAATATTATAACTTGTTAACAAATTTATTTAATAAATAATTTATTTGAATTTGGAAAATTAATATATATTAAAAAAACATGGATGAGGATGAAAAAGTATTTTCAACCCAAGAGATAAATAAATTCATCTTTTCCAAAAACAATTCTCAAGAATTTAAATTCCAAAGATAGAAAAATATTAATATTACATGAAATATTCATGAATAACATGAGGATAAGGAAATAAATTATTTTATTTAATGATAGACCATAAAATTTTATAATCCATAACTTAATCACAAACAATCCTTAAAAAGTATGAGATTGTAATCATGAAAAACTGACCACATTCATAAGATTTGAATCAAAATTCCAATGAATGAAATAAAATTAACTCAAAAATAAAATATCATGTTTATAAATATATTCAGGATATAAAATATCAATGGGGAAGTTAATAAACAACACAAGAGCAATTTTTTGTGAATATGACATATGTCAGAAAACAGTAAAAGTGGTACGAGAAACCATTACATCATGTTTGATTTACTTATTATATTATCCAACATCCTACATAAAAAACATAGACTTAATATTAATATATTATACAACCACTATCATTTATATCATACCATATTTTATTTTCTTATAATTCTTTAATTCTTTTTTACTAACAATTCATTGTGAAAATTGATATTCGGGTAACAAGGGCTTCATTTTTCATGAATGTTTTGGTTTGGTAGTTTTTGTCCATGTATATTATTGAGGTTCCATAATATATATAATTTTAATAATTATAAAAATATCATGTATATTCATTATATATTAATTCATAATATTACAGAAATGTTACAGAAATAAAACGAGTTACATTGTTCATGAATATGGTATGTTGTATTTACACATGAATGTTCGTTTAATTTTTTTGATGGAAGGAATGAAATATAGGTAAATAATATATCACCATTAAAAATTAATTATTATATCATATAAATAATTTATATTCATTAAATTTATCCTTATTATCATCCATTCCAGAATAAATATAATTTTTTTTCACATTACTCTATAAAGGAGATAGCCCACCCATACGTCTGGGCGACATCATGATTTTCAATGGATTGGAAGATATGAATTTTGATGTAATGTTATAATTTAATAAGTATAATTGTATCATAAATATCATATTTATATACTAAATGCATCATTATATCCCTCCATTATTAGTAGGGATAAAAAAAATTACATAAGTTTGTGAGGCGATAATCCCCTATTCACATGATCAAGAGTTTCATTTACTTTTATAAGATAGGGAGATGTAAGGCCCCGATGCCAGTTACCTAGATTCGGTGCATTATTTTAGTACATTGTCATGATACAAGGAACTAATGTCTTGAATGACTGATTAGTTTAGTAGTCTTGGAACTACTAGATGTATTCATAAGTTTTACATTACATCATGAAATAAAAACATGAACGACATTTTTTCCCCATTTACCACACATATATCCTTATTCTATCCCTGCAGGTCAACCATAAAATATTTCATCACATCCTGAAAAAATTAATCATACAATGGGGTGATCTCAGATGCCCAGTACGGATAACAATATAGAATAAAAATTCATAAATAAGCATTAAAATTTAAGGCAATGTATAAGACTAAAAAAACTCCTTTTAAACAAAAAATTCAGAATAATATGGAAAATCTAAAATCAAATATTTCCATTTACATATTCACATGCATATTCTACTAGTTGAATAATCACATGAAATATCAATACCATCTTTAGGAATGAGGGAAGGCAGAATTCCATACCTCATAACCACATAGTCAAGGCATGTGGTAAGATTAAAAACAATATTTTTTCATGGCCTTGTGCCATGACACTAGTATATCTCATGAGACATAATGATTCATCAAGGAGTAATATCAGGATCCCTCCGCCACTTACAAAGTATAATGTATTCCTCATATGAAAAGGTTTAGACATAACATTAACATTAATAATAAAACTAGCATACGAAATTTCAATACTTTATCTATAACCATGAATGGTGTAAATATAACACATAGACTGTCAAACATTTCAAAAAACCTACAATAAAATATGGAGTATTTTCATTATAATAATTCAACATTGAATAAGTTTAAAATCCATCAAATGATGTTGATGTAGATGAAAAGAAAACTACTTGAAGAAAATACCTCCGTCTATTTTGAAATCATGTAAAAGTCACATAACTATAATAAAACATTTTTTGAAAATATTCTTATAATCTTGTATGGGAAGCTTAGAATAACATATAAGGCATAAAAATATCCACATCCACCATATATGTTAAAATTATACATTCTTCCCTTAATTTTGTCAAAAAGGTTTTTAACTACCTTGTTTGGAAAAGGACAGAAAGATTCCATTCAAACCATTTTATAAAAATTCCAAAAATGGTATGAATGAATTTAACCCATAGTATATAAAATATTATAAATTCTTTGAAATAAATTTTTAAGAAACATGGATATGGATCATAACAAGATACCAATAGATACTTACGTAAAAAAAACCTAAATTAATAAAGAGATTGTGAAATTGACCCTTACCTTGCACTGTCCTTCTATCGAGGGTACGGTGAGCCTCTTTTATAATTAAAATAGTATATTATTATATAATTCCAGAACCATATTAATGTTTATTATATCATACATGATTAATTTATGACTTTATACTACACATTTTATAATGATTTCCATGTTAAGTTAACATTTTGGGTAATAATTGCTTTTTTATCGTATGCGTTTTAACAATTTATTCTAGATTGTATCATTTATATAATGATTTAAATACTTCTAGAATATAAAACATTATATATATATCATATATATTTATAATAGAAATATTTATAATATATGGATATATGAAAAGGAAGGAACTATTTATAGAGACAGTAGGCCATACGTACGCAGAAACGCTGTTTTTGTTTTCATATCGTATTGAACGGAAGTTAGTGAAAAGGATATATGTAACTAGAGATATATATATATATATATAATATAATTATTATTAAATATATTACATAATTATTAATAATATATATTTTTATAATCATCATTGAATTGTGAATGTGGGAATGATTCTCATCTCCTCAGGGAGACGGTAATCCATACGTACACACGAGCGACAATATCATTATATTGATGGTGATATTGTTTGTAATTGGATGGTATATCATATATAAATAATCATTAACATGTTAAATTTTTTATTTAAATCATTTATAACCATTATTATACCCATCCAAATAATGAACTGTTTGAATAACAAACTACACCACGACGTGGAGACAGTAAGCCGCACGTACACATGTGTGGTGAATTTGTCATTTATATGATGGATAGAATAAAGAACATGGTAGTATCATATTTATAGTAACATCATGGTTTGTTGGATGTAATAGATTTACTATTTTGTTCAAAAAACAAAAAAGAAAGAGGAAGGGGAAGAAGAAAAGAACCATAAAGTGGGTGGTGAAATTATTACATCTTCTTCCTGTGTTTATTTTTGAGTTGATAAAAAAACTCCTTATGTTGTATTTCTGATCAGTGTAAGGATTCTATGTTTATGTGAGGGAATTTGGGAGTAAATTTTGACACTTTTTGGCTGATCCAAATGGCTTTGGAGGTGTGATTTTAATACAAGGGGAAATAACCTTTTATAAGAGAGGTGAGGAGCACCATAGGAAAAGATTGAAATATTATTATATAATAAAATCATTGTCAGTTTGTAATGGATCAAAAATAATTTATTTAGAGGATAAGGTTGGTATGGTTCGAAAACTTCTCATCCAATATGTTTTATACATGTCTGTGGCACCATATTAACCTTATATTATAGATTTAACTCTTAGTTAAATAGTTTTACTTTTACCAAGTATTCTTGTTTTATTATAATAATTGGTTAATAAACATTCTATAAAATGAAAATATAATATAAAGTGGTTTATTCATGATATATATATCATTATATATGTTGTTTGTTAGAACCTTATATTTTTAGTACTATTATATAATTTAATAATATAAAACATGTTTTAGAAACTCATTTATGTCAATTTGGACACTATTTAGTATTTGGTTTTTTGAAAGTAATAACAAATATATTACTTTGAAAAAAGTACATTTAATCAATCTTAACATGTCATATTCAACTAGAATGTTAGTTTAAGGCATAAAAACATTCAAATTATATTTATTTTAATATTTACCTTACCATTTATTTGATTCTTTCATTAATAAGATAATTACTACATCATAATTGTGTCATAATTAAATTTAATTATTTACTTATAAAAATTATAAATAATATTTAATTATGTAGGAAATAATTTAATATTTCTAGTGAGTATTTATATTCGAAAATATAACTTATATAACCCCATGTAAAAATTGTTTTACTAAAACATATATGTTTATGTCATTTTGGTCTTTACATTAAATTAATTAATATAAAGTGTCATTATTACTCTCATTTGGCTCCATGGGGTCCCCAAATCGACCTAAGAATATCCATGGTCATACATGTATCATACAGTAGTTTTAGGAAATGTGTTAGGGTTATTTAAAATTATTAAAATTTTATTTTTACCCAAATTCACCGGATTTACCATTTAACCATGATAAATAATATATTTACTCAAGTAAATATTCAAAATGTATTAAAATAAAAGTTACCTATTTAAAAAATTTGGACCTCCTGATTCCAAATATGGAATCAATTTTTTCAAATTCAAAATAAGAAGAGGCAGAAATTAATTTAAAATTAATTCCAGTTGTCAAAACAAAAAGCATGTTTTAAAAAAATAATAACTATCAAAATATTAACACTTGTTTATGTTCAGTTTAAATGTAAAATTACATAAAATGAAATAAATTATATTAAATGTAAAAAATATAATCTAATGATACATTAAAACCACAAACATTTATAATTTAACACTATAATTATTTTGATTTAAAAAGATGTTTTTTTATTAAAATTTAGTATTTTTCACTATTCGTCAAAATAATAAAGTTATCAAAAAAGTTCCAAAAATTTATCAATACTAAATTTTTATGTCCCTCTATTCTAAAAATGAATTTAATTTCACTAAATTGAATTTATTAAAGTTTCATATATTGGATTTAAAAATGGTTTTCCATTAAAAGGCGGAAAACATCATTTTTTGAAAAATAACTCTTTTATTTTAATAATTGAGTTTTTATAATATTATATCTAAGAAACATAGAATATGAATGCTAAAATAATATAGGATATATTAAATTTCAAATGTGGTGAATACTATTCATAACCTCTTTTTTCAACGGCTAGATTGGTATGTCATGGTGTGCTCAAACTCAGTGTTGTGTGTAGCACATGTTATTGAAATACTTTGAAGAGATAACATACTATGAAATTATGGGGTTTTATATTCTCCCCTCCTTCAATAAATTGCATCCTCGCAATTTGAATGTTTTTTTAAAATAAAAGGTTAAAAAGGAAAAATACCTTTGTGGAAAACCCACTAGGAAATTGGGGTAATAAAATATTGTCTTTATAAGTGGGAAAGGGAAATGATAAAGTCACCATAAAATTATTATTTTGATTAGGTGAAATTGTATGGAAATTATAGATAAATAATTGGATGAAAAATGAAAACATTTATAGGGAGTGATTGAGGACATCAATCACAAACATGTGTAAAATTGAGTGCCTCAAAGCCATCAATCTATGATGATTTAAAATATCATCGATTCAACAAAACATTAGGTATCAAGATAACCCATTTTTGGTTTTATGAAACCTTTATTAATGGTTAAGAATTAATTTCTTCATATAATAAGTTGAATTTTTTTGACAAGTACAGTTGCATCTGTTAACTACTCTCTACCACAAACTAATATTTCACTCAAAAAGATAATAAAACTCAAAAATATTCTAATTATTCTAATTGTATAGGGTTCCAAAAATAATGACGTTATAATTCATTTTTCAGAATATTAAAACAAACTACATTATACAAACCAGGACATCAAGTATTCCAGTGGTAGGTGATCCCCCCTTGTCGCCCTTCCATTGTGAGTTCAAGTCTCACAGCCTTGCTGGACACAACGGGTTGTCGCTCGACCACTGTGTTGTCCTTTTTACAACAATCCAAAAATAATCTCAAGAAATGATTTAACCTTAACAACCATCCTTTAGGCTTATCCAAAATACTTTTGTCTGAAATCATAGTGAAAATTTAATAAGGAATTCAAACACAATGAAGATCTTTTTTTCCACATAATAACATTTGAATGCGCTCATCATGTAATCTTTTAAAACACTATAACACACTGAATTACCATAAAACATTATTTATTACATTCATGCTCCCTTATTCCTTAAATAATACTTGATATACTCCTTTTATCGAAAAATGTTGTAAACTCCAACAATGATGGAATATACAAATCATTAATCTATTTTAAGGTAATCAAGAATATCAAATATAATTTATCCAAATCAAAAATATATTATTCCAAAATCACTAACTCCATATCAAAACCGTATTATGGTCTGTCTTTCTCTCAACCAAATATTTTCCATAAAAATATCAACCTCCTATTGAGTCACTTTTCCAGGTTCCACACAATTTCAAATCCTTAATGAAATAGTACTACATTACAATCCTTATATACTTTATAATTCTTATAAAATATATATCATTAATACAAAACTAAAATGTAACAATATTTTAATAACAACATAATAATTATAATCATTCATGTTCAACTTCAGTAGTATCATAACTTGATTATTATCCAATAACTTTATTTTGGGGATACTCTAATGATTTAGGCATTGATTCGTGTAGTGTCCCAACTCCTTGCCGATGAAGAATTGTATATTTTAAAACTTTCTCTTACCCTTGCAGTCACATACATGGTGTCCTTTTCTCCACACTTATAAAAAACTCCTATTCCCTTCAAGAATTTACCAAGGTTATTCTTTCCTCAGTTATCACATATGGGAAAATCCTTCTTTCCCCTCTTCCCTTTATCCATCTTTCTCTCTTCCATCCTTTTCTTCTCTGGAATCCATTAAAATCCATAGGATTCAAGTAATTTTTTACTAATCCTTTTAACATGTTATACTACATCTTCATATGATGAGAATACATGGGAAACTATTTCCCTTTTAAATGTTTGCTTAATACCATGAATGATATGATAATTCTTAATCTTTTGATCATGCATATTGCTGGAATAAAAATTCCTTCTACTAGGTGTCATTTCTAATCAATGGCATACACTTGGGTAGTTTATGAATCGCAATGATTAATTCCAAACATGTAAAACATCTAACATAAATTGAAACGATTATGAATATAATCTATAATCATAAATTGTTTTCTTTGAGGAAGTATTTACTCATAAAGCCTTCATAATGGATTTTAATGAAAATTTGAATTACCCTATGTATATTACCCTTGAGTTTCATAACCAAGAGTGCAGAAAGGTCCATTTTCATGTACCAGGATACCATGGGTTAAACCCAAAAACTCATTGTTAGAGTTTTCACTCATAGGTACATCTGTTCCAGAGTTTCCTCTACTTGATCATATCCAGACAGGGATTCATTGCTTGAAAAATACCCAAAATCTATACATTACGAAAATTCATGGAAATTATTCTATACTAATACTCAAATTCTATCTTAGGGTAATGTTCTATAATCATAGTTTTTCTAAATCTAGTTTCTTGGGTTGTTTCTAAATGTATTCTAATACCAACTATAATGCACTGACCTTAGTTACCCAGAGCTGGTGCATTATTTTAATACATTGGCATGATTACAAGGAATTAAGTGCAAAAGGACTTATTAGTTTAGCAGTCTTGGAAAATAGATTACACACATGAACCTTACATTATGTGATAAAATGAAAAGGAACAACAAAATTAACTCCTTTTACCACATTCATATCCCTTAGACAATCCCTATATTTCAGTCATAATACACTTCTATGAATCCTAAGAAAATGAAACATAAAAAAGGGGTGAGATCTGATGCTCAGTAAGGGTAAATAATTTAGCAGAAGCAATAATCTTTTAGGGAAAATTGTGTAATAAAAACAATAGCCTTTTTAAACATAATATTGAACATAATATGGAAAAAATAAAACAAACATAACCATATAAACATCAACATTGATATTCTACTAGTCCAATAATCACATGTTTTATATTTTTCATACGAGGAATGCAGTGGACTTAATAAGTGATGGGTGGATCCCACTATAGCTCTTTGATGCATTGATAAGTCTCGTGAGACAAACTAGTGTCTTGGCATAAGGTCTTGACAAAACTTTTATTTGTATTCTTGTCCCAAGGTATTGATTATGTGGTAATGAGGTCCAGTGGTAGGCATTCCCTCATTATGAAATTAGTTATTAGATGTGATTATTCAACTAGAAGAATATCCTTGTGCATGTTTATATGGTGATGCTTGAATTATTTTTTCTAAATTATGTTTTAGATTATGTTTAAAAAGGATTTTGTTTTTATTACACATCTTTACGTAAAAGATTATATCTTTTTCTAAACTATTTACCCTTCTTGAGCATCTGAGATCACCCCTATCCTATATTTTATTTTCCTTGGATTCTAAGAAGTATTTAGGACTGACCTGTAGGGATAGTCTAAGGGATTTGAAAGTGGTCAATGGAGACAATGTTGTTGTTCTTTTTCATTTAATAATGTAATGTAAGGTTTATATATGTAATCTATTTTTCAATACTGTTAAACTGATCAGTCTTTTCCGGACATGATTCCTTGTAATCATCCAAATGTATTAAAATAATACACCGCCAGTGGGTAACTTTGTTCGGGGCATTACAAGAGATGACACACATAATCCTTCACCACATCACACTCTCCTTTTCCTTATTAGACCAGGCCAGGTCCACGATGTTGCCTCCCCTCCACGGTTCACTACGGCTGAAGAGGGGAGGTAATCCTCCCTCATATGTGCCTCCTTCTCTTACTCATTTATTATCCCCTTCAACAGACCTATCTTCTCTACCTTTCTTCCCTTCAATCAATTTTAACCCTAAGGTTCCAACTTTCATGAATGGAGTTCTCTTGGTCCGGATTTCTACTTTTGAATTCATAGAAGAATAATCTTTGTTGTATGTCCCTCTTTTGTACTATTTAGTAAGAAACATCCCTTCTTCGATGCATTTGATAGGTTCATTACCACTTCTTCATGTTTTTAGGACCGATCCATTGTTGGTCTTTAAGATGAGAATCATATTCAGATCCTTTTCTCAAATGGAGACGACCAGATTGTTTCATGGGCTTCTGCTTCGAGATCTATAGAAGTTTGTGTTTTTTCCTATTTTGTTGTCCATTGCCATTCACTTGATACAATACTCTTTGGTCATAGTGATCTGGATCTCGCTCCCCAGACTCCCTCTATCATTCCATAATCAGCCGATTCTCAGGTTGATCGGAGACATTATAGGGTGCTACCATACTCGGATTCTCATACCAATGATGTTTAATGTCTCATATCACATAAGATTTTTGTAGAATATGATGTGTATAAGGTCCCACTAAAATACATTAACATCATTTTTGAAGTGGAAATCCTCTAGCATCAAATGTTATGCTATGAAACATGTACCAATTATTGTGTCTCATGTGGTCGTCTTGGGAACATGGCACCTATATTCCAGTGCGAGTGTAGATTCAAACAAGCACAACACTCAGTGTAGTGTGTGGTATTGGATATGTTAGTGATGTGGAGTAGTGGAGCTATTATAGGAAGAAGAAACATGGAGTCTAGGAACATGATACCTTTCATACCCCTGATATACATTTAGGGACTGTTGCACTCAAGGAATCCCATTGCGATGCAGGGAAGAGGGTGGTCAACCGAATTAGGGTGGAGAAGGTTGTGTATGACACATTTTGGTGGGTATCAGATGAAACTTTGTGGTATTAAGGTGAAAATAAGTAGGTTGCAGTTATGAGTGATCTACAGGGGATACATTAGAACCAAATGGTGGATGATGTCTTAGGAAGACTTCATTTTAATGTGATGTTTGGGCGTACTTCCGGGCATGTGGGCTCTCAACCAAATTCAATTGTTTGTAATGAGAATTCCATGTAATTATATGATGGTGATAAGGATAAGGAGGTATCTCAAGTATTTATGGATTCTAATGCCTCTGAGTTTGAATTTAGCATCGAGGATGATCTATCTAGAATTCTACTTCTGGGGAAGTCTTTTTTGTTGGCTGCTACAGAATCACAATAAGGATAGGGGAGGATGGATGAGGTAAGTTCCTTGGGACCCATGGACCAAAATAGTCTCATTAATAATTCATCATCCCCTCATAAGGCTGTGACTGAGGGGATGGATAATTCCTTAGAGATTAAAGTATGTAAGGTGAAGTCTCCGTTCACGCAGTGGTACCTCAAAGAAGGCCTGGTGGTTGAACTGAAAACCCCCTTTTGAAGGTTTGACAACTCAAAAACTAAAATTTACTAATGAGGAAGATGATTTAGGTGATGACAGTTATAGCCCACTCTTAACAGGCAATTTTGACCAAAATCAAGGGAAAGGCCCCCACATCCCCGGAAGAAAGATAGGGAAAAAAAGAAACTACGGCTCAGGGAAATGCATAATGGTCAAAGGAAAATAACCAAGAGACACAAACATTTTTCTCAATTGCCTAATGCGATGGAGATTAGGTCAGCGATGAAGGGTGGATACAAGGAAAAAAATCCATACCAAATGGGGCGAGTTGAGAACCAAGAATAAAAATAGTAGTAATGGAAGAAGACGAAGGCGAGGGTTTGAGGCTCATACATCACTCCAAGAAAGAAATGAATGAAAAAGTTGTCCCACCCAAAGAATATATTGAGGAGGTTAAAAGAATATATATAAAAGAAGGATTTAGGTTAATTCCACTGAGGCTGAAGAATATTTAATAAACAATATTTCCTGAATCATGGCTCGGGGCTTCAACTATTGAAGAATGAACCTGGAGGAATTCATTCAGACTATGGACAAAATGGTTACTCACCATGAAGAAGTCATCAAAAAGGATCTAGATTCCTAGGGTTGTAATTTTTACTAGGAATTATATAAAGTGTTTGACTAAAATAATCATAGTATTTTGTATAATAATTTTTTGAGATCTTTTAGTAGGATTTGGTATTTTTTTGCGAACTATGGTTTCCCACTTGTCCTTAAAGCATATAAATAAAAAATTTATATTTTTTGTGGGGCAGGAGAGAACATAGTCAGCATTTTGAAATGAATAAAATGCACCCCATGTTTTTCACATCAAAGGGTTATAAAATTTTGAATCATTATAGAACCAGATTTGATATATGGATGAAATGTGGCTATAAAATATAAATTAGAATTTTTTTTAACCCTTATCATTCTATTTAACCCCCCCCCCCCCCCCCCACAAACCATTTTAAACCTCAATCACAGAAAATAATTTGTACTATTGTTTCTATTAATTATAGAAACTATATTTTTTAACTATTAATTAATATTAAATATAATGAATAAAAATATTTAATTAATTTTCATAAATAAAAAATATAGGGTTATACAGATTTAATTTTAAAATTCAACCTTCATGCATGTCGAAAACAATATTTCCCAAAGGAAAAGTTTTTTATGTTGTAAATGTTATTCTATCAGAACTAAATATGAAATTTATTCTAATAATCTAAAATGGATTAATTATAACTTTATTAAACTAATTTTAGTTTTAAAACATTTCTCAAACAAAATTTATATTTCGAAATTCCTTAATGAAAAGTAAGTTTTCAATAGAAATAAATATTTTTCTAAATTCATTGAAAAATATATATTTTTCAAAAAATATATAAAATTCAGCCTTACATAATATTTAAATTTTTATTTAAAAAATATTTTTTTTGAAATAAATTATCGAAATTTGTTAAAAATCAGTTTTGAAATAAGTTTGTAGAATGTGATGAAACAACTTTTGTTAAAAAATATAATTTTAAGTATAAAACATGGTTTACTCTTATCCTATGCTAAAAAAATATTACATTAATAATAAATGTGTTTATTGAAGTTATAACATTTAAAGTTAATTAAATTCACTCACAAATATTATTTATAGAATTTATTGTGAATAAACGCATTACATGTTTAAAATCATCTTTTTTCATAAAAAAAATTATTTTACTTTCAATTGATTATTATTTTTATCTAAAATCAATTTATTAATAATTTATTAATTTTATGAATGTTTGAAAAATATACTTTTAATTATTTAGTCAGTACTACCCATACCCACCATTTTAATTGATAGCTTATAATGTCCATATTTGAATAATTTATTTCACAGGTAATTTAATCACATTGTTCTATATTATATAAATTATAGAAAAAAATCTATTAAAATATCATGATGGAACCTTCATAGAACCATTAATAAATTGAATTTGTTAAATTAAAAAATGTTCTCAGAAATCAAGGGGTTGAAATTTTAAAATTCCTCTCTTGAAAACCCACATTGTAAGAAGGGTTAATAACAATTCTTCTTGATAATATAGTATAAATGTCATCTATAATAATACATAACCATGTTTCCAAGTATAAAAAATTATATGGATTTGAAATAATGGAAATGGATGACCAAAATAAATAATTTTGGATTGTGATTGAGATCATTGATAAAAATAGTGGTCAAGGGAAAGTAAACTATGAATAATTTATAAATCTGTGGTGTGTGAAAGGACTATTGATTCATTAGAGAATATGGTAAATGTACAAAATTATTATTTCAAGATACCTCTTCTAAATTATAGGTTTTCTCTTACTACCAAGATATTGAATAGAATAAAATATAATTACATCATATACTTTTATTTCACAATCAAAATTTAATCGTTTGGTTATTCTTTGGTCAATTTACAATTCATTTTTTACTCTCTGAAATGAATATCCAAGGATGATTTTTTATACATGAAGAAATAAAATTAGATATAAACATATCATGAGATCCATGAAGGGGTGAAAATTGTTTTTGTATATCTCTAAATATTTACAAAAACCTAGGCGGTTAGAACAAACTATATAACATAATATATTAATCCCTAAAACCAAAATAATAGACCTAAAGTAATACCAAATCCATTCCCAAAATAGTTAATCTAATAAATCATCCAAAATAAATCTGACCAAAATTAAAATCCCAAAATCTAAAAAACTTGACTAAACATTAATCCATATACATCTTAATGTAGATCAAAATTTCACATAAAAAACATGTGAATACCCTTATCATATATTATCTTAAGAAACAATAATAAATAAAAACAACAAAAAACATTAATGAATTCATAGTATTCTGATTATAATCCAATAATATATAAATTTTTTAAACTCTATCAAAAATATCGTTGTCACCAAATCAGTAATCATTTTTATGGTCACCAATATAATACCCTTTATGTATTGTATTTCAATATCTAATTTGTCCCAAATAAACATTATTAACTCATTATTTGAAACCAATTATGTGTTATATTTCTCTTATTTATGTGTTGCCCAAAATTATCACCTTACCAATAAATTAATTTTCATTATTATCAATAACATAAAAACATATACTTACAAATCCTTAATTAAATCTTCTACAATTCAGTAATTATATATTTCAAGATTCTTATAACTGGAATATCATTAATAAAATAATTTTAGAACATAATTCTTTAATCCAATACACATGTACTTTATTCCAGTTTAGTTATAGAAATAACATAATCTTTACCTTAATCCATTATCTTCATCTAAGATATATTCCTTTGATGCTTGGGGAAATAATTTATTTATATCCCCATCTACTGAAGGATGAATCAATGAAAATTAATATTTTTTTTATTACCCTTTAATTTATATGTCTGCTATCCATTCTCCCCACACTTGATGTAAACTCACATTTCCATCAAGCAAGTATAAAGGGGATTCTTTCCATAATTATCACATATTATAAAATCCTTCTATATATTCTTCAACTTATCAATTTTTCTCTCTCTGATAATAATCTTCACTAAAATTATTTAAAATACATAAGACATGGATAATTACTTATTTGTATTCACTAAATATGATATTATATCCTCTTATAATGAGAATGTCTAGAGGACTAGTTTCCATTGATGGATTAACTTTATCCCTTCAAATAATAGTTCAATATTCATCATTTCACTATGTACATAATTCCTAACACTCCTTTATATCTTTGTAAAACATTTTCATACTTATCTACAATATCCTCATCAATTTATCAATGACATAGTAATTTTATTCCCACATCTTCTCATAGCAAGTGAGGAAAATATTTTTTCAATAAATGTACCATAAATTCCTATCACTCCATGTTATCCATTCCTTTTCCATCTTGAGTTTTTTTGTGTAAATTACCACTATTTATCTAAATCCCCTAAGAGATGATAAACTACCATGAATCCCTAATCCCTTTCATTACATCCTAACATGAGAAATATCGTCTCTAATGAAATTATCCACTGCATAACTAAAAATTGGTTTCAAATCCTAGTAAATTATGGAGGTTACTGAATCATGAAATTGTGAAATATTGCCACACCATATAATAGATCATTACGATGATACATACTAGAAAGGTTATTATAAATAACCAATGTTTTTTCCCTCAACAGAGTAATAATTTGTTCATCTCCAGCTTTATCTCTAGGTCAACCATCATTATCTTTCTCAAAAGGTAAATCCAATCATAGATTATGAAATTTGATAATATTTCCATTCCATCCACTATCAAAATTTCCAAAATAATGGAATGCACTATATTCCATCAAAAAATTATGATTCATAATTTATAATTTCATTACTAGTGAAACACTTAAAATAAAATGAAAATTTATCAATAACTAATCTCAAAATCCAAGACTTGGTATCATTGGGAATATTCTAAACATATAAAAAATACATTCAAATCATTCATATTGGGTTATAATGATAATTTGAAATAGCCCAGGTATATACACTGAGAGTGATTGACCAATTGTGCACCATGGCCCATTTCCATGCACTAGGTGATGATAGATTCAAATCCCAATGTATCCATTTCAAATTTATTACACCAAGGTGCACCATTTTCAAGCCAATCACACTTGTATTATCCATATAGGGATATATTACTAGGAAATTTATTTAATATCTATCTTATTAAAACATCAGGATGTTATCATTTACAAAGATATATCCTGATAGTTAGTCATAAGAAAATACTACATAATCTATGTTTTTCTAAATCTAGTTCTCATGTTTCTAAAAAAAATACTCTTATACAAGCTGTAACGACCACAAACCTAGTATCCCAAAGTCCGTAGTCACATTATTAAATTGTCACTCGATAAATAGAATCACATATTGAATGGCCAAATAGTCTAGTTTTCATGGAAATCTAGGTATAAAGTTGAATCAAATATTACAATTGAATACATAAAATAAAATTTTGGGTTTTATTTTAGAACACAATTATTCCACTTATAAAATACCTCCATATAAATTATAATAAAATTTCTAAAATCTGAGTGAAATGAATCATAATAAAGGGGCCATCACTAATGATCCTTAATGGTAACTGTATAATGTACACTATTATGAATAAATAATACACAACCAATATGGGAAGATAAATAACTGAATAAAATTCCCTTTTTTAGTTACTTGAACATAAAAAATAATATTAAAGGAATAAATTATGAAGAGATAGTTCCATATAAATAATCACCTAAGCCTGAAGCTTATCCACAGATATTGAATTTAATCAAATTATCACATACTCTGAATAGCACGAGGCCTTCATTTATCATTGATTTTTGATAACCCTCGTTTAAAGGGATGAGGGAGAAACCTTATAAGTAAAGTAGGATTAGAGATTACCTTGACCTTAGTATTCAATGATTATATGACCTAATGGTCATAGGGAATTAAACTAGACTATAACTACGAGGAACTTCCCCTCCCCAGCATCTGCATGGTGATGGTACCTCTTCACTGTCACATGGATGTCTATCAAGGCTTCTCGTGCTATCATAGGCTGGTCCTAATTGCATACCATACCCTCTCATTATTCCAAATCCATTTTGGTTCTGCTCTAGTGTGTGTAAATTCACTGAATCCTCTTCTAGGACTACTCTTTTTTTTGTAGAGTATGTCTGGGGAAAATGCTCTAATCATGAGGCCTAAGGTCCTTGAGGGGGCCGAAAGGACTTAAAGGTGGCTCAAAATCCTTACTTACATGAAGGCCTGGTTGGAAAAAAGGCCTTAAAGACACTAATCCCAAATCTATGGCCCAAGGTTAATAGTTTTGGATAATACAATACCAAAAAGAATCTTCTACAGTACTTACTACAGTACAAAAACAATGATTCTATAGTACAAGCTACAGTGTATACTACTGTATTACTACAATAACGAGAGATATTCATGTTTCTGTTTTGAGCCTGGGTCACATGGATTCACTTAAGGAGTCATCGCCATCAAGGCTAAGGAACATTTGGAATCAAATAATCACATAGATGTCAATAAATAATTCAATAACACAGTAATTCAAAATTTCAACATCATAATCATTTTGTTAAGCCCCCTAAAAAGAAATATTACATAAATGTGTAAGTCCTTAGAAAAAAACATAGTCTATTTTATCTCATGATAACTAATGAAGCATTGAGGGGAAATAGAAGGATCTTTCTATAACTTACTATGTAAAAAAATTTCCTCATGTGAAAGGGGAGTAACATAATCATATGAATATTTGTAATGAATAACTAGCATATAAAATAATTATAATCTCCCCTTTCAATAAATATATGAAATGAAAACATTCATATTAGAATCTAGAATAAAAAATATTGAAAATTTTCTAAATCAATAATCATAATGAACATAGATACTCTAATTGTATAATAGAAAATATAATGTTAATAATTTATCTAATAGAAAGAAATTATTTATAAACCATCCAGTGTAATATTGAGAATGGAAAAATATAGTATATACCCTTCCAAAATGATCATAAACCATTTATTTAGATAATAAGGATGGTATAATTAAAATATATTCCCAATGTCTTATAAGTTAAAATGATTCTTTTTATCATTGATGAATATAAATACCCTAAAAATTCCTTAAAAACATTCATTTGGAAAATATACTTTTCACTTTTAAAATCAAATTCAAAAACAAAACAAAAATCAGGAATATTAGAAAAATCACATTAATTGAAAAGAAAATTAAAAAACATTAAGGAAAGGTTCATTAAAATGGGTAGTGGTAGTGGTTTAATATTAGGTTCACACTTTATAAGAAAAAAAATGTATTTCATATTTTTTCTCCGTAGTTAAAAGGTATGTCGTTTTGAAAAAAGATAAAAATATTACTTGGAAACCATTGTGTTTAAATTAAAACATAGATAAAATTTATTTAATATATCTTTTTTATAATTTTGAAAACATTTAAAAAAATATCTTTAGAAAAAAAATGTTTATGGTAGAAAATGGAATTTATACTCCAGGGGGATATAAAGCATGATTTTCATAAAAATAATTTCTCTATAATTTTATGTACCAAAGAGAGGTAAATGGTTAAATTACTTGAAAATACATTAAATAAAAACAAAATAAGAAACTTTATGAGTTAATTTTGATATATATCATATTATTTATTCATTTGAAACAAAATAAAAAACAATCCAGATAAACTATGAGATTGTAATCATAGAACCCTTACCACATTGGTGTTATTTGAATCATAACCCCATGAAAGAAATAACTTCAAATGAAATTTATAATATGAATAAGATAAATATATTCATTATATATCAGATCAAATGGGAATTATATATTTGAAAATAGAAATATAAGGGGGAATAAGTCATGTGTCTCCTGAAATTAAGGGTGAGATGGGAAACCCATAACATAGTACGGATTTCCCTAACATATGTTCAAACCACATATATAATAAATATATAATTATTATAAATTTAACGACCTAATGTTTTTCAATGGAAATTCCCTTCTCATATGTATGTCATAAAATCACATGAAAACACAACATAATGAACTACTAAGTGCAAAGTGACATTTAATCATAAGTTTGTCACTTTTTTGTTTGTAATTTAAAAAATCTGGCACACACGGTTGTAATTAGTAAGGTATTTTGGAGTCCGATAAAGAAAACATAATATTTGGTGGATAGTAACCTACCCTAATTAATATTAACATAACCTTATGAATTGTGATATACATAAATTAATAGTAACCTCACCTATGATAGTATAAAAATAATATTCAAGTTGGAAGTATGATATACCTATATTTTTTAATAAGTTAATCAATGATTTATAATTGGTATTGGTAATAAATTACGATTTTAAATAAATATTAATATAATTATATTTAGAAAATTATTTTTGAAAAATTGGATTTCATTTTTGGATTGTACACATCAAAAAATGGTTAGGGTGAATTATTGGAATTTTTGTGAAATATTTGAATTTTTGATGAATAGTAAAATACGATAATTTACAATAAATGCTAAATATGGGATTTATTGAGTCATTGATGATGTTCTGATGATATAATACCACTTGGTTCGGGATCACATGATAAAATTACTATTCCTGGTCATTGAATACTTACTATTCATTGTCTTTTAAAATAATAATAAATTAATGATTATAAAATTATGAAATCCCTCCTATCCTTCACTATAACCCCCCCCCCTCACTCCATCTTCTCTTCACTCATATGAATCACTGTGACTTGCAAATATTCGTCCAAAATCACACCCCATTATCCACCCCCACGCCCAGAAGCTCCCAGCCTCTTAAAAATACAAAAACCTCTTCTCTTAAAAGGTTCCCAAAGGGGGAAGTCTCAAGAGGTACATCCCTCATCCCAATTCCTTCATATCTTTTAAGTTCTATATCTTTTTTGATTCTTTACTCACCTACCATCACCATAATAGTATGATAAATCTGGTAACATACATGTACTGGAATATTTTCATGCTAATGGTATATTTCATTATCTTCTCTCCTTTCCCCACCCGTTAATTTGAATGAAATGAAAGCACTGTTTGATATGTTCTAATTTAGCACATTCAAGGACAACAGTTTATCAATTTCTATTATTATCATTAATAGTGGTCATGAATCCATTTGTGTTGTGGTTGAACTAGATTATTTTATATGTAATATTTTCTATTTTTGGTTCTGTAATCCTTTTGTTAAAATGTTAGTAAGTTATAAAGACAAACATGTTATTTGTAATCAAATCCACCGATTAACAAAAATAGTTATCACTAAGGATATATATATAATAATTCAACTTCACTCTATGTAACCTAATTAAAATTAAAACCATTTATTCTCCTATATTTTAAATAAATAATATAACCTCAATTCTGGACAACCACTTTTATCTTACATATAATCCAATCATGAATATAAGTGAACCGATCTTTTATAGCCAAGCAAACAAATGAGCCCGAACAATATAATTGAACATTATAACTAATAAAAAATGCATCGAATGAACTAAAAAGGGTTATGATAAATTAATTACATATATTAGAGGTTCTGGAATTATTAATTAATAAGCTTAATATTTTTATTCAGGTCTTTAATAACTCGTGGAGAACACCAACAGATTTAATGTTAGGGATCCTCTCTTATTCACTCATAGTCAGGATTGTTCTCTATGTTATTCCTTTTTGTTTAATACCAAGTGATGAGGTATATTTTCTCACCTCCCCCATACATTAATAATGTTTTATAATTGATGATAATACCCTTATTTCTCTTATCAATCTCTCTTAGTTACACCTGATACCATGTTGATAAACCGTAATGGATTCTACCCAAACATCCTTTGTTCCTTTGGGTTGTTGTATCTTTATTTTTACCAAAATGTAGTTGTATTTTATTTTTATGTAAAACATCTAAATTCAATTTATATTCTCGAAAATCATGTTCAAAGATCCACCTCTCTTTCTCTTTTGTGGATATACATGATTTTAAGTGAATCTCTCCAAGATATTTTCCAATAAGCAAACTCCTTTTAAAAGAACTTCCCGAATTGTTACCCAATTTCAAGTGCACTCTATCCACTGTTTTAAGACACCAATGTATTTATAAATTCATTATTTTTATAATTAAAACCTTCATGGTTCAATTATGGTTTCATATAAAATAATGGTCTCTTTACTATTTTAAAATATCTATAGTATTTTCCTTAAAACTGGACAAAAATGTTTTAACGATAATGTCTCACAAATACATTTCATGTATGAGGTAACATATATTTGTTACCACCTACCATGTTATATTCCTAAATAACCATATAGGCGTCCATTTACATTCTAATCCCTTTCTTTCATGGATACTTTCATGATACACTCATTGGTTATGCATTATTTCATGATTGTGGTGCCAAATTCTCTCCATGGGTAACCTTATGTTTATGAACAATTGATTATGCATGATCATTAATGTGGAATGAATATTTATGTGGAAATAATAATTATGTGGAAAGAATATTCATGAAAATTTTGAGATGGGTGTTCTCATATAGTGCTCCAATGCATTGGGTAAGGTTAAGTCTCGTGAGATGTGATGTGAAACGGGGTTGGCAGTTAGCCTTGACCTGTACTGATATGGGAAACAGGATTGGCAGTTAGCCTTGACCTATACTAAAGGAATGTTTTATGATTCTTCCACATTTATATGATTCCATGTTTATATGATCCCATGTTTATACGAAATGATTTTATAAGTTTCATGCTTTGGATATCATTATGTCATTCCTTCTAACTGATGTACTTGAGATGTATCACTATGTTCATTCACTTACTAGGCTTGTTAGCTCATCCCTTTGTTCATGTGTTCCACAGGGTAACCTATGTAGATGTAATGGATCAAATGATGTTAGGATCTCTTAATGAAGATTATATAAAGAAGTGTTTTTTAGCCCCATGTTTTATGTCATATGTAACTAGTCTTCCAAGACACTAGACATAACGATCCGTGGATTGTACTCTGATGATTAATTATTTTTAAAATAATGAATTGTTATATGTAAAAGCCTCGGGTATCTATAGTTGGTATCAGGGGATGATCTAGTTATTTTTTAAGATTAGGAATAGAGAAACATAGTGGGAACCTTAAGGTTGAGATGATGTACAATAAAACATCCCTAAATTTTGGTAAGTATAGAGTAAGTTATTTATCAAGAAAATACATCCCTGTCTAGATACAAGTAGGTAGAGGCGGCTCCTGCACGGAGGTACCTAGGATTGAAAACTCCGACAAGGAGTTTCGGGCATGACTCGGTGTATCCAGGTACACGACAATGTGTCTTGCAGCACATTTGGTTACGAAAATCCCAGGGGATATGATTTGGTAGATTCACGAGCTTAGTACACATCATTATTAGGGTAAAAAAAGAAGCTCGTAAGAATAAAAGTTAAGATATAGATCAAGGATAATTTGGATATAAACCTATGTAATCACAAGTCAGGATGTACTTCTTCATTACAATTTTATCCTTTTATGTTGAATGATTCGTTTTTATGCTCAGTAAATAAGTATTCAAGACCTTTAATTATATGTTCTTTTTCTTAGTTAATGATGGTAAATAGAAGAACACGTTCCATCAAACAATGTGATAGGCAATGTGATGATTTCCCCAATGATATAACTGATATGATGGGTGTAGGTGCTCAAAACATCATGGAAGTACTTTCTCAGCTAGCTTGAGTTATGAATAATAACATGAATCAGGTGGAACATCCTCCTCCTCCGTGGAAAGAGAATGTTGTTGTATAATCCTTCACGCAGAAAAGGCTTCCCGTGTTTAGCGGGTATTTTGATCCCCTCCTTGCAGAAAAATGGATTAACTCCATTGAAATGATTTTCTCCGTTCTCCAATGCTAAAAATAAGAGAAGGTTGTACTGTTAGTCTATTATTTTGATGGGGAAGTTGATCAGTGTTGGACACTGATCAAGAATACAAAGACCCAAGAGGAAATTCATTCCATAGTTTGGGAGGAATTCATGAAGATGTTTTCAAAAAATAATTTCCTCTAACCCTCCGTCTCAAGATGGAAAGAGAGTTCCTCAGACTCAAGAAGAAGAAATATGAGTCCATCAGAGCATATGAAGAGAACTTTACAAGGATTGCAAGGTATGCCTCTGGCATTATCAAGAACACCGAAATCAAGGTGGATGGCTTCATTAGCTGACTAAAGCCAAGACTGCAAAAAGTGTTGGAGATTCGAGACTTTTACAGTTATGAGGAGATTTTTTGTTGTTCCCTCAAGGTAGAAATTGATATTGGATACTCTCAGAGGTCTTGTGGTCATAGTGAAAAGAAGTAGAAAATGGATAACAACATGGGTGGTTCATCAAACAAATCCCATAATTGAAAGAACCCTCACATCCCCCTTTGTAAAAATTGTTTGAAGAAGCATCTTGGTGACTCTCTCAAGGGATCTATGAATTGCTTCAAATTTAGAAAGTTTTGTCACTTAGCCAAGAACTGCTGAAGGGATATGAAAAATCATGAAAATGATTTAGAAGAAAGGAAGGTTCAGATCAACACTCAGTCTATAGTGCAGTGTTACAACAACAAGGATCTTGGGCATTATGCAAACAATTTCCTTAAGCCGGGGGTTGTTGGAGGAAATTAGAAACAACCTCCAAGGAAATAAATAATGTCTTATGCTATCACTACTGCTAAGGTGGAGCCAGAAAGCGATGTGGTGACTGGTACACTTGTTATTTTTTCAATAATAGAGAATGTACTATTTGATTCGGGTTCTAAATATTCTTTCATATCTCGTATGTTTAGTAGCACTATTTAAAAAACCTAAAAATTTGGAGAAACGTTATCTGTGGGAATAACGAATGGGGAAATTATTGCACCCATGGTATATAACACTTCCCTGGTAACGTTTGTGGACTGAAACTCCCAAAAACATTAATCATACTTTCTTTAATGGAGTTCGATGCTATCATGGCATGGATTGACTATATTTGTACATGGCCAAAATCAATTATCAGGAAAGATATATTCCTTTTCACATCCCGAAGAATCCTCTGATTCTTTACAAGTGTAAGGAGGAAGATGATTCTCCTTTAGAATCTTCATCTCAAGTTTGGATACTGCTTCCTTTTGAGCAAGCATATCTTCCTCAAATGATTGAGACAAATGATAAAATCATGCTTGAAGACATGCACATCATGAGGTATTACACTGATGTATTCCTTGAATAATTTACTGGTATTCCTCTTGATCAAGATTTCGAGTTCTCAACTGAACTTATCCTTGGATATCTACCAATCTAAAAGACACCTTACAGAATGGCAACCATAGAGCTAGAAGATCTGAATAAGCAGTTACAGGAGAATATGGAGAAGGTTTTTATATGACCGAGTTCTTCACCATGAGGTTCTCCAGTACTCTTCATCAATAAGAAGGATGTATCATTGCGCCTCTTCATTGAATATCATGAGCTCAATAAAATAACAATAATGAAAAATTATCCCCTTCCACAGATAGATGACTTATTCAATCAGCTTTGATGGGCCAGTGATTTCTCTAAGGTGGACCTTCGGCCGGAATATCAGCATCTAAAGGTGATGAAGGAATATATTCACAAGACTACCTTTCAAATGATGTATGGACACTAAGATTTTATAGTGATGTCCTTCAGACTCACTTTTGATCCATGAATTTTCATGTATTTAATGAATAGATTCTTTAGAGATTACCTTGAAAAAATTGTGCTGGTCTTTATTGATGATATTATGATATACTCCAATAACAAGGAGGAACATGAGGAGCATTTGAAAACGGTGTTAAATACATTGCGAATGGAGAAGTTGTATGCAATGTACAACAATTTTGAGTTATGGATGGAGGAAGTATCGTTCTTGGGGCATGTTATCTCCCGAAAAGGGATATCTATGGACCCTTTCAAGATGAAGGAAATTGAAGAGTGGAAAGGCCAAATTCTTTAACAGAGATCCATAGCATTTTGGGTCCAGCTGGGTATTATTGATGATTCATGAAGAACATTTAACGATTGTAAAACCCAACGACCAAGCTGACACGGAAGGGAGTAATGTTAGTCTGGAAACGAAAATGTGAAGACTATTTCAAGGAGTTGAAAAAAAGGCTAATCACTATGCCATTACTCACAATCACTTCAATTGGAGATGTCTTTGTGGTTTATTGTGATGATTCATAGAAGTTATTAGGTTGTCTCCTAATGCAAAATGATAAAGTGATAGCCTGTGCCTCAAGGTAGTAGATAATACATGAGAAAAACTATCCCATGCATGATCTGGAGTTGGCGTCTGTGATCTTTGCATTGAAAATATGGCGGAATTATCTATATGTGGAAAAATTTGGTATATATACTGACTACAAGAGTCTCAAATATTTATTCACTCAGAAAGAGCTTTAAAATGCCAACAAAGATGGATAGAGCTCATCAAAGATTATGACTGACCAATCCACTACCATCCCGGTATGGAAAACAAGGTGGCAGATGCTCTATGTAGAATGAATCCTGCATCTTTATCAATGATGATAATTGAAAAGGATTCAATATTATTATATTTTCAAAGGATAGACCTAGGGATCATTAAGGGGCGAACATAATCAATTCTTTCTCAAATGATTTCTCAACCATCCCTCATGGAGAAAATAAACGATTCTCAAAGAAAGGATGTGGAAATTATAAAAAAGGTGGAAGATATAACAAATGGGAAATCCTATGATTTCAAAATTGATGAGGAAGGAGTTGTATGATTTGGGACTCGATAGTGGGTACCATAAGATCCAGAGAAAAAGAAGGAGCTATTTAATGATGCACATAGCTCGACCTTATCTATCCAACCAGGGATCATAATGATGTATCGAGATCTCTGAGAAAACTTTTGGTGGGACAATATGAAAAAGGAGATTGTCGAATATACCTCAAAGTGCCTGGTATGTCAGAAAGTGAATGCTGAGAGAAAAACGTCTAAGGGGATGATGCAACCACTACCCATACCAGAATGGAAGTGGGAGAACATTACCATGGACTTTGTCACAGGACATCAAAAGAAATATAGAGTAAACAATTCTATATGGATCATTATGGATCATTTACGAAGACATACCACATTATCGTATTTTAGAGGACTTCTCATTGTATCAAATTTCATGGATTTACATCAATGAAGTGGTCAGGCTACATGGAGTACCATTATCTATTGTATACGATCATGATTTGAGGATCACCTCGATGTTATGGAAAAGTCTCCAACATGCTCTAATCTCTGAACTGAATATCAGTACGACCTATGATCCTCAAACTGATGGCCAATCTGAGTGATCAATTCAGATACTGGAAGACATGCTAAGAGCTTGTTCAATGGAATTAAAAGGAGGATGGGACCATCGTCTTCCACTGGTTGAATTCTCCTACAACAATATTTTCCACTCAAGAATCTGAATGGCACCGTATAAATCCCTATATGGGAAAAGGTGAAGAACACCGATGTGTTGGAATGGAGTCAATGAGCATATACTGATAGGACATGAAATGGTCAAAGAAATGGGGGAGAAGGTGAAAACCATTCAGCAACATATCAAGGCATCCCATTGTTGATTGACGAGTTATGCAGATAACTGTCGATGAAACCTTGAGTACAAAGTTGGAGACATGGTATTTCTCTGCATATCCCCATGGAAGAAGGTCATGAGGTATGGGATGAAAGGGAAGTTAAGTCCCAAGTACATCGGCCCCTTTGAGATCCTTGATCGAATAGGAGATGTGGGCCATCGACTGGCACATCCACCTACGATGTTGAAAGTAAATGATGTATTTCATGTATCCCCCTTAAGGAAGTACATACCAGAACCTTCACAGGTACACTTTTAAAAGGTGGTATAGTTAGAGGATTATCTCAATTACAAGGAGCATCCAATGAAGATCTTGTATCGTTGAGAAAATGTTCTATAGAACAAGACTACTCATCTGGTCAAAGTACTATGGAAAAACTATAAGTACAAAGAGGCAAAATAGGAACATGGGGAAGCAATGAATGAAAATTACCCACACCTATTTTTGGAATATAATGTAAAACAAAATATCGAGGGGGAAATTTTATAACGGGGGAAGAATGTAAGGACCCAATGTTTTTCAATGGAAATTTCCTTCTCATAATTATGTCATAAAATGACATGAAAACACAACATAATGAATTACTATGTGATAAGTGACCACTAAACATAAGTTTGTCTCTTTTGTGATTGGAATTTTGAAAATCTGTCATACATGGTTGTAATCAGTAAGCTATTTGGAGTCCGTTAAGGAAAACATAATTTTTGGTAAAAAGTAACCTACCCTAATGAATAGTAACATACACATATGAATAGAGATATATCCTAATGAATATTAAACTCACCCATGATAGTATAAAAATAATATTCATGTTGGAAATACGATATACCTATATTTTAGAATAAGTTAATAAATGTTTTTAAACTTGTTTTGATAATAAATTTTGATTTTAACAAAATATAAAAATAATCATATATAGAAAATTATTTTTGATAAATGGACTTAATTTTTATATTCTACACATCGAAAAATGATTAGGGTGAATTTTTGTGATTTTTATGAAATACTTGAATTTTTTATGAATAGTAATATACGATAACATACAATAAATGCAAAATAAGGGATTAATTGTGTCATTGATGATGTTTGTAAAGACCTGGAAATTTCAAGGGAATTTTTTTCTTAAATTCTTTAGATTTTTTTATGTGTTCTTAGTTTCTCACGACATCTGATTCTGAGGCCCGGTGTGCTTGGAATAATTTTCTGATGTTTAGCTCGGGTATGTTCATTGAACAAATGAGTGAGTTTTCCTATCTTTGGAAGCAGTGCTCGGAATTGAAATCTAAGGGCACTGATGAACTCGCAATGCTGACATTTGATTAAGGGGACCTTTACCATAGTTTTATTTTATGAGGGTTGATGAAAAAATTGGGGTTAAATTTAGAAGTTAAATAAAATTATTAGAACAATTTTTTTTATCTATGGAAGTTTATTTCTCCCATGGGAAGTTATTGGTGGGGCCCACAACCACCCAACTTCCCATGTGTGGATAATTGTGAGGTGGGTCCCACATGATCCCGAACCTTTCACCTCCCATAAATCTTTTCAAACCCCCTTTAACTCCCTTGTTATTTCATGACAACACCCCCTTAATTAAGAGATCTCTTCCTCTTCCTCTCTCACACTTTATTTTTTTGCCAACAAACCTTAATAAATTAAATGAACCACTTCAATTAATTTATTATGGGTTTTGAATTTTGAATTATATGTTTCATGTGTTAAAAAAATAACAGCAATAGCTTATTATTTTATTTTTGTAGTAATCATTGTGCTAAGGAGAGTGGGGAGAGAGCTCTTGAGAAAGAGAGAAAAGTATTCCTCTCCTCAATGAAGAACGGTTTCCTTCTTTGAAGAAGAACACCAACCTTCAATGAAGAAAAACTCGGAGAAGAATGTTCCACTATTCTCCAATCCTCTACTTCCTCCACATCAGGGGAGGATACACCAATGCGGGGGACTCTCCAACGTCGACAATTATTTCTCCAATGTTGACGGAGCAACATCACTTTCCGCGTTTATGACGAACAAACCATATTCGAGGTAAGGGGTTTATATTCAATTTTAATGGATAAAAATTGTTCCTTGTTCGAAATTAAATATCTCTGTTGGTCTCCAGTGTATTTCTATCATTTAACATGGAGGGCGTGGGCCGAACGAACACGGACCGATGACCCTTCGTTGGATCTTGATTATTTTTGGAATCGGTGATAGGAGGTGGAACGCAGAAGAGGCCGCCGGGCCGGGCCATTCCTCTGAGGTTGGGACAAGCCACACATTTCATCGGGCTGGTTTGACACCCCTATTGGGCCGAACCCGTCAAAATTGGGTTAACCCGACCCGCCAGCCCACTGCGCTTAACGGGCCAGACATGTTTTCACTTAAAGGTGAATATCTTGAAGACTGCACATCCGAACGATGCGCCGTCTGCAACACTGGGAACCTTTCGATGAGGCTGTCTTTTTGTGATACACTAAGTGAGATTTGGAAAACATTAAAAAATGTCCAGGTTTGGAATGATCATATTTCCAACCGGGCCCCTAGAAATGAAAAGCCAATATCACTCAGACCGGGTGTCCGATTGACGTGCCGACTATCACGTCGGGTTCCTTTTGACGAGATGGAACTTTGCAATACATCAACTCAAGAATTTGATCTATTTGATGTATCGACCCCCTTGTCAAGAGGAGCGGACCCTCTTGGAATCGAGCGTGCTGTGTGCAAGAACCCTAGAGCTGGCTTGGACTACGACGAATATCGTGCTAGGATACTCCGTGGGTTCGATAATGATGACGACTGTACTTGGATCCTCCACAGGTTCCACAGTGACGACAACTGTACTTGGATCCTCTATGGGATCAACAGCGGTGATGATTGTACTTCGATCCTACGTGGGTTTGGCAGCGATGACTTCTTGTACTAGGATCCTACGTGGGTTCAGCATAGGAGATGATTCAGAGGCTACATCTAATCATATATAACCTTCATCGTGAGTAGTATACCTGTGTGAGCAGAGTCTTAACTTTCAATCATTATCATTGATGTGATTGACTATCTTTCCTGTGTGGACTGGGTTGTGCTTGGGCTCGACGGTTGGATCCAAACTGAGATTGCTAACTTAGGTATATGTATGGGCATATACCTAAGTAGGGTTGGTTGATTCATCAGTATTGTATCATTACTTTGTGGTTTATCCTTCATGGATTCTGGGAGACCATCGGGGTCTCGGGGTCCCTATGGAGTAGCGTATACTCACCCCTGCAAGGGATATGCCCGCACTATGTTGTGTTGGATTAGGATGACAGACATCCCTAATCATGGAGGAGTCTTGTGGAGCTTGACGGTACCCAGAGGTGGGCTACCTAGCGAGGCGTACACGGAGTGGACAGAAGGACCCGAGGTGCCGAGGAGACCATCTGTACACAAACATTAGGTGGGATTCCCATAGGATGATTAAGTGGTTTCTGCATTACTTTACTGCTGTTGAACATTCATTTTTAGTTGTATTGTACTTCCAGATGGGTTTGAATACTATCCCATTTACTTTTCAGCACTTACTTTTGTACTCAGTTTTACATAGTTCATACTTCACTTGCGTACTCTGTTGTGTTTTTTTACTTATATAATGGAAATTCCTTCTCTTTTTATCTATATTTATGCCTTTGGTGCTAGTCTCCAGCCCCTGGCATATGGAAGGAAAGCTTGGGGTAGTCATGGAACGGGCCCTGAGGATGGGCCGTGAAAAATTGGTAACATAGGAGTCAGTTCTACTACAGAACTCACGGATGTGATCTTTCATTTTTGTGAAGCAATAATTTTAAGAGTATTGAGTGTGGTTTTCAGTCTAGGGAGTCTAGTGTTGGTGCGGACGCTGACGTATCCATACACTCGGGCCCTGACTCCTGATTTTCAACTTAGTGCACGAAAACATTGATTGCATGTGTGTTTTAAAATTTTTCATTGTGATTACATTGTGTCAGCTCACCAGGAATACTGTTTAACCATGACGCACCTGTTTCTTTTTAGGATGACCCCACAAAGGAAGAAGACTTGGGTTCTGAGTCGTGTACGAGATGGCATTCCACTGAGTGACGAGGCCTCGGTGCAGGGCCCCGTCACAGAGGAGGCAAAAGTGGTACCACTACTCGCTGAGCCACCGATACTACCAGCCTCAGCAGCAGAGGGTGCATGCCGACTGAACATGTTGCAAAAGTTTCAACAACAGAGGCCACCCATGTTCCGCATAGAGATGAACCCTCAGGCAGCCGAGGATTGGATGGAGGCTATCGTCAGAGTATTGAGATTGGTAGGGACACCAGCCGACCTTATGGTGATCCTTTCCATGAGTCTACTACACACAGAAGCAGGTAGACAGTGGATCCTGATGCTCATGGTGCATGACGGGGCATCTCTTCTATGGACGGACATCGAGTGTCTCTTTCACTCGAAGTTTATTCTAGCCACCCTTCGTATGGTGTGGATCCAGGAGTTTCTTCATCTATTGTAGGGAAACATGATAGTAGCTCAGTACTTAGCGAGGTTTACTAACCTCTCATGCTACTCTATGGACATGGTACGGGACCCGTTTTTTAGAGCCCAGACCTTCAAGAAGGAAATTATGAATGAGATGAGTGCTTCAAATCTTCCTATCAACATCCCGACTCAGGAAGGGGTGCTAGAGCATGCCCTTCTAGTGGGGAGCTTACTCACTGTACAGACTTCAGTGGCGAGAACCATAGTAGGGTGACACGTAGCAGAGTCTTCTACAGCCGGCAGTAGACAGTTGTTGCAGAGGTCCAAGCATACAAAGCCATTAGGAGGGAGACCCTAGGATACTGGTTCGGAGGTGCAGGGCACACGAAAAAGAGCCAGCCATTTGAGGGGCAGACAGTGCTATGCATGCGGCGAGTAGGGTTACATGGTTCGAGATTGCCCAACCCGCCATGTAGACGAGAATCAGACAGTATAGTGACCTCCAAGGTAGTGGAAGAGGTTCGACCATGGCAGTCTTTTAGGAGCAGGAAGATGAGGCAAAGGAGCTGGCCAAGCAGCGGGTGGTGGGCGATGCTTCGAGGCTCTACCACCACCACCTCCAGGAGGTCCACCCCGACCACAGCGAGCTAGCGGACAGAGGTAGTCTAAGCTCCAGTCAGTCGAGGCCTATGACCATGGTGCACCTATGATGATTAGAGGTATTATCTGTGACTACTCCACCCTTGTTGTAGTACTTATAGTCACAGACGTGAGTCATTCTTTTATTCCCATTTCCCTTGTTCAGAACTCGGAGATTCTGATGGAATTGTTGGCTTGATCCTTACAGATAGAGACTCCTACAAGAGTAGACTCGATGATTACACACTAGTTCTGGAAGTGTGAGCTTACTCTAGGAGGTGAGAACATCGGCTGGGATCTTGTTGTAGTGGCGTCAAGGGAATACGATGTCATCTTGGGTATGGACTAGTTATCTATAGTCCCTGCCCAGATCGACTTTATTAGGTGAAAAGTGTGGAGTGTCCACACAGATGGGAGCAGGTTCACCTTCACCGGAAAGAAGGGAGCCTTTGTAGTGCAGGATGGAATTATTGAGAGGAGTGGGTAGCCGATCACACATCAGTTGGCTAGCCACATCCTAGGAGCAGTTGATGTGTGGAGTCCGAGTTTTCCTATTGTGGTGGATCAGTATGCAGATGTTTTTCCTGACGATGTTTGAAGAATACCTCCTTACAGATAGGTTGACTTCATCATAGAACTGTACCCCGGAACAACACCGTAATCTACTCCAGCATATCAGATGGCTTCCGCTGAGTTTCATGAGCTGTGGGTACAGCAAGAGGACTTTCAGGGAAAGGGATTCATCCGTCCCAGTGTTTCACCCTGGGCTTCTCCGATTTTGTTCTCTAAGAAGGCGGATGGAAGCTTGCAACTGTGTGTCGACTACCGTCGCCTGAATCAGGTGGCCGTGAAGAATAAGTATCCACTCCCGAGGATTTGCGGCCTCTTTGATCAGCTCAAGGGAGCACGATGGTTCTCGACGATAGACCTCAGGTCATGCTATCACCAACTCAGAGTTCGAGACAAGGATGTGCAGAAGACGGACATTAGGTGTCGGTATGGCCACTATGAGTTCATTGTTATGCCCTTCAGAATAACAAACACTCCAGCAGTGTTCATGGGTCTCGTGAACAGGATATTCCATCCTTACCTTGATCGATTTGTCGTAGTCTTCATCGACTACATATTGATATACTCGACTACTGAGGAGGAGGATGCTTATCACTTGCGGGTTGTACTGGATACACTCTAAGAGCACCAGCTTAATGGTAATCTCTTGTAGTTATAGTTATGGATTCGATAGGTTCATTTCCTGGGACATGTTATCTCAGTAGCTGCAGTTGTAGTGGACCAAGTGAAGATTGAGGAATTGCTTTCTTGGGAGCCACCCAGGAGTGTGACGGAGGTTCGGAGTTTCCTGGACCTGGCTAGATACTACCTGAGATTTGTGCCAGACTTCTTCTGAGTTGAAACACTACTTTTTTCCTTGAGAAAGAAGGGGAATCACTTCGTGTGGTTAGATTGAAGTTAGCAGAGCTTTTGGGAGATGAGGTAGAGTTTAACCAGTGCGCCCATCTTGAGGATAATAGAGGAGGGTGTTGAGTAAGTAGTTTTCTGAGATGCATCTGGGACCAGACTCAGGTGTGTCCTGATGCAGGAACGAGTAGTGATCGCCTATGGTTCATGTTAGTTGAGGGAGAACAAGCATAACTACTCTACCCATTACCAGGAGTTAGCAGCAGTGGTCTTCACCTTAAAGATGTGGCGACACTATCTGATGGGCGAGTGCTTTATAGTCTATTCTGACCACCAGAGTCTTAGGTATATCTTCTCGCACAACGAACTAAACCTAAGACAACGACGATGGATTGAGTTCCTCCAGGATTATTACTTTGAGATAGTCTATACTCATGTGAAGGGGAACGTTGTAGAAGATGCTCTCAATAAGAGATCATGCATTCAACTACTAGGAGAGGTGACAGAGAAGCTAGCCACGTTTAAGATATCCTTTGTGGATAGAGATGTAGTAGCCCTTCTTCAGTCATTCAGAGTCACACCTCCCCTCCTTCAGCGAGTCAGAGAGGCACAATGTGGGGGAATTGACTCTAAGACGCGACGTGCTCAAATATCCTCAGGGCAGGCACTTGATGGATTTTCTGAAGGAGGGGAGCACGTCATCCTCTTTAGGGGATGTACAATGGAACCATTTGCACTACAGGAGGAGGTGATAAAGGTGTTCCACACTTCCCCTATAGCGGTACATCCAGGATTGGCGAAGATGTATCAGGACCTCAGACGACAGCACTGGTGGCCAGGCATGAAGAAGGCTGTAGCAGAGTTCGTTTCACGATGCCTCACTTGTCAGCAAGTGAAGGAAGATCACCAGGTACCAGTGGGCTTGGATCATCCATTAGAGGTTCCAAAGTTGAAGTGGGATGGGATATCTATGAATTTCCTGGCAGGGCATCCACATACATCCAGGGGACATGACTCTATCTGGGTGATCATAGACTGACTGACCAAGTCGGCCCACTTCCTACCGATCAGAGAGTAGGGCTCAGTAGAGAGCTTAGGAAGCCTCTATGTTAATAAGATTGTACGACTTCATGGTGTGTTCTTGACTATTTTTTCACCTGGGAGGATCATTTAACCTCGTGGAGATTACGTAGAACAACAGCTACCACTCCACCATCGGGATGGAACCATAGGAGGCACTATATGGCCGACCATGCAGATCACCTCTGTGCTGGACCGAACATAGGGAGTTAGCACTTGTAGGACCAGAGATGGTTCAGGCTATGACGAAGAAGGTGAAGATCATCCAGGAGAAGATGAGGACTGCATAGAGTAGACAGAAGTCCTATGTTGAAAGGATACGGAGACCAGTAGAGTTCGTCAATGGAAACCACATTTTCATATGGGTCTCACCTTGACGTGGTTTATGGAGATTTGGTGGGGGCGACAAGTTATATATTCACTTCATCAAACCATTCTAGGTCCTCAATAGGGTAGGTGAGGTGGCTTACCACCTAGACCTTCCACCTTAGTTGCACCGGGTGCACGATGTCTTCCACGTATCTTAGCTGAGGAGATACGTGCACGACCCTTCACACATCATCGATCACGGGGAGCAGGACATCGATGATGGGAAAACATTCGCGGGGGTCCCAATGGAGATCTAGGATCGACAGGAGCAGGTCCTTCTTGGATTGTCAATTCCTCTAGTGCGCATTCGTTGGCGGCACGCGTACCTCCCAGAGAGCACATGGGACCAGGATGCTCAAATGCATGCTCAGTACCCTCATTTGCTTCCCTAGTCTATGTTATAGCATTAAGTGGACTTAAAGACCTGAGGTGGGGGTAATGTAAAGACATTGAAATTTCAAGGAAATTTTTTTCTTAAATTATTTGGAAATTTATGTGTGTGTAGTTTCAAATGGCATCTGATTCCGAGGCCCGGTGTTCCCGAAATAATTTTCTAAAGTTTAGCTGGGGTACGTTTAGTGAACGAATGAGCAGGTTATTCTATCATTTGAAGCAGTGCTCGAAATTGAAATCCAAGGGCACCGATGAACTCACAGTGCCAGTATTAACTTATGGGGACCTTTACCGCAGATGTGTTTTATGCAGGTTCAAAGTAAACATTGGGGTTAAATTAAGAAGTTAAATAAAATTGTTAGAACAGTTTTATTTATATCTATGGAAGTTAATTTCTCCCATGGGAAGTTATTGGTGGGGCCCACACCCACCCAACATTCCATGTGTGGATAATTGAGAGGTTGGGTCCATACGAGCCCCAACCTTTCACCTCCCATAACACATTTCTAACCCCATCTAACTCCCTTGTTTAATTCATGACAACACCCCCCCTTAATTAAGAGATCTCTTCCTCTTCCTCTCTCCCTCATTATTTTTTTGCCAACAAACCTTAATTAATGTAATGAACCTCTTCAATTAATTAATTATGTGTTGTGAATTTTGAATTTTAAATTGCACGTGTTAATAAAATAATAGCATTACCTTATTATTTTATTTTTGTGGCAATCGTTGTGTTAAGGAGAGTGGCGATAGAACTCTTGAGAAAGAGAGAAAAGTATTCCTCTCCTCAATGAAGAACGGTTTCCTTCTCCAACGAAGAACACCAACCTTCAACGAAGAACGACTCGGCGAAGAATGCTCCAATATTCTCCAATACTCTACTTCCTCTGCATCAGGTGAGGAGACAACAACATAGGGGACTCACCAACATTGACGATTCTTTCTCCGTCGTTGACGGAGTGACATCACTTTCCTCGTCTATGACGAACAACCCATATTCGAGTTAGGGGGTTTATGTTTAATTTTTATGTACTAAAATTGTGCCTTGATCTTCGTTGAATATCTTTGTCTATAACCAACCTCTTGCTATCACTTAATGCAGAGGGCATTGGCCGAATGAACATGGCTCGATGAACCTCAATTGGATCTTGATTATTTTTTGGAATCAGTGACCGGAGGTGGAACGCAGAAGGGGCCGACATCACAAGGGTCGTCGTCCCACACACGAGGAAAAGTCGTGGCCAAGTGGGACATGATGGAGGATGCATAGAGCCATCGCACCAGCCGTGCGGAAGGAACCGCGGCCCGCTTCACGGGCCTCCTCGATAGGAGAACCAGCCAACTTGTCAGCCGGCCGGGTGGAGGAAAGACGTGGCACTAGGATGGCGCTGCGCTGGATGAACCGAAACCCGCAAAAGCGGGCCGCTTGCACCAAGAGACCGGACGGATTTGGCCATCCGGATAGAGAGGATGGTGCTGCTTGGCGCCTCCGGTTCGGGCAGCCCCCCCTTGGACCACTAGGCCAGCTGGATGAGCCAGCCGGGTCGGGGCAGGGCCACGCCCCGCCAGGCCGGGCCGCGCCCTCTCAGGTCGGGCCACGTCCCCACGGGCCAGGCCGCGCCCCTCGGGCCAAGCCGTGCATATCTTCAGGACGTTCCAACATCCCTGCCGTGTCGGACCCACCAAAACTGGGTTAACCCAACCCGCCATCCCACTGGTCTTAACGGACCGGGCCCGTTTTTACTTAATGTTTAATATCATAAAGACCGCGCGTCCGAACGATGCGCTGCCTGCGGCACTAGGACCCTTTCGATGATGCGTTCCATTTACGATACTATATTTGAATTTTGGAAAATTTTGGAAAATGGTTGGGTTTGGAACGAGCATATTTCCAACTGGGCCCTGGAATGGAAAATCCAATGTCTCTTAGACCGGGCGTCTGATTGACGCGCTGTCTTTCGCATCGGGTTCCGTTTGATGAGACAGAACTTCGGGATACATCAACTCATTACTTTGAGATAGATCATGTATCGACCCCCTTGACTCGAGGAGTGGACTGTCTTGTAATCAAGGGTGTTGTGTGTGGGAACCCTTATGCTGACTGCGACTACGACGACTACTGTGCTGGGATCCTCCCTGGGTTCGACGATGATGATTAATGTACATGGATACTCTGTGGGTTTGAAATCGATGACTACTTACTTGGATCCTCCGTGGGTTTGGAAATGATGACGACTGTACTTGGAACCTACATGGGTTTGACAGCAATGACTTATATACTAGGATCCAACGTGGGTTCGACAGAGGATATAATTCAGAGGCTACATCTAATCATCTCCAACCTTCTTCATGAGTAGTATACCTGTGTGATCTGAGTATTGACTTTCAATCATTATCATTGATGTGATTGGCTGTCATTCCTGTGTGGACTGGGTTATTCTTGGGCCAGAGAGTTGGAGTCAAACTCGGATTGATAAGGTATATTTATAGGCATAAACCAAAGTATGGTTGGTTGATTCTTCAGGATTGTATCTTTCCTTTATAGTTTATCCTTCTTGGATTCTGGGAGACCTTTGGGGGTCTCAGGGTCCCTACTATGTATCGTATACCCACCCCTGCACAGTCTATGCATGCACTATGTTGTGTTGGATGTAGACGACGGACAACACTGATCATGGAGGAGTCTTGTGGAGCTGGACAGTACCCGGAGGTGGACCACCTAGTGTGGCATACACGGAGCGGACGGACAGACCAGAGTTGCCGAGGAGACCATACGTACCCACCCTTCAGGTGGGATTCCTGGAGGATGACTCAATGGTTTCCTCTTTACTTTACTACTATTGTACTTTACTTTTTAGTTGTATTGTACTTCTATTTGGGTTGGTATACTGGCCCATTTACTTTTCATCACTTACTTTTGTACTCAGTTTTATGTAGTTCTTACTTCACTTTCATAATCTGTTGTCTTTTTTTACTTATATAAAGGAAATACCTTCCCTTTTTATTGGGATTTAACCCTTTGGTTCTAGTCTCCAGCCCCTAGCCTATGGAAGGCGGGCTTGGGGGAGTCAGGACACGGGCCCCGAGGATAGGTCGTGACAATGTTCTGCTGAAGTAATCCCACATGGTTTGGGAGCATATGATAAAATTTCTATTCTTGGTATTGTAATACTTACTAATCCTTGTCTTGTGAATAAATAATAAATTAATGATTATAATATTATGAAATCCCTCCTCTCCTCCATTATAAAAATCCCTCTTCACTCTCTCTTCTCTTCACTCCACTCAATCATTTTTCCTTGCCATTATTCTGCCCATAAATCTCACCAAGATACTCCACCACGTCCAAAATCTCCAAGCTTCTTCAAAATACCAAAACCTCTCCCCTTAAGAGGTTCTCAATGGAGGAAGTCTCAAGAGATAAATTCCTCTTTACAGTTCCTTCATTTCTTTTATGTTCCCTTTCTTTTTGTTTCTTTCCTCACCTACCTTCTACATAATAGTATGATAAATCCGAAAACATACGTGTACTAGAATTGTCTCATTCTAATGGTATATTTAATTATCTTTTCTCTTTTCCAAACCCTTTTATTTGAAAGAAATCACCATGATAGATGTGCTAATTTAGCACATTTAAGGACAACAATTTATCAATTTCTATTATTATCATTAATTCTGGTCATGAAACCATTTGTGTTATGGTTGAACCATATTATTATATATGTTATATCTCATATTTTTGGTTCAGTAATACTTTTGTACAAATGGTGTTATGTTATAAAGAAAAACATGTTCTTTGTAATCAAATCCACAGATTAACAAAAACGGTTATCACTAAGGTTATATATATTATAATACGACTACAATCTATGTAACCTAATTAAAATTAAAACAATATATTCTCAATAATTTTCACTAGATAAAATAACATCAATTCTGGACAACCACTTTGATCTTACATATAATCCAAACTTGAATATAAGTGAAATGATCCTCTAAAGCCATGCAAACAAATGACCCGAACAATGAAATTGAACCTTATAACTATTAATAAGGGATTTGAATGAACTAAAAAGAGTTATAATAAATAAATTACATTTATAATAGATTCTAGACTTATTAAATACAAAGCCAAATTTGTTTACTCATTTCTTTAATAACATTTGGAGAACATGGACAGATTTAAGTTAAGGGGTCCTCTCCTTTTCACTCTTAGTCAATATTGTTCTCTATGCTATGACTTTTTGTGTAATATCAAGTTATGGGGTATATTTTCTAACCTCACCATACATTCCTATTGTTTTATAAGTGATGATAAACCCATTATCTCTCTCATCATTCTCTCTTAGTTACACCCGATACCATGCCGATAAACCGTAATGGATTCTACCCAAACGTCTTTTATTCCTTCGGGTTGCTCTATGTTTCTTTGAACCAAAATAAAGTTGTCTATTATTTTTATGTAAAACATATAAATTCATCTTATATTCTCCAAAAACAATTTCCATGGTCCATCTATCAATTTCTTTCGGGGATATACATTCTTTTATGTGAATCCCTCTTCTATATTTCCAAATAAGCACACTCATTTTAAAGGAACTTCCGAAATATTTACCCAATTTCAAGTGCACTATATCCTCTATTTTAAGATACCATTGATTTATAAATTCAATATTTTTATTATGAGAATATTCTTGGTTCAATTCTTATTTTATATAAAATAATTTCTCCTTTACAATTTTAAAATCTCTATAGTATTTTCCTTAAATCCAGACAAAAATTTTGAAGACTAATTTATCTAAAATAAATTTCTTATATAATGTCACATATATTTGTTACCACCTACTATTTTATATGACTATATTACCTTATGAATTTCCATGTATGTTTTAATCCCTTTCTTTGATGGATATATTCATGACACACTCATTGGTTTTGTGTTATGTCATGATTGTGGTACCCAATTCTTTCCATGGTTAGCCTTATGTTTATGAAAAAGTGATTATGTATGATCATTCTTTTGGAAATAATATTTATGTGGTAATAATATTTATGTGTCAACAATATTCATGAAATTATTGATATGGGTGTGCCCAGCTAGCCATCCAATGCATTTGGTAAGCTTATGTCTCATGAGATGCGATGTGAAACGAGATTGGCGGTTAGCCTTGACCCATATTGAAATGGGAAATAGGATTGGGGGTTAGCCCTGACCCATACTAAAGAAATGTTATATGATTCTGCCAAATTTATATTATTCAATGTATATATAATCCAATGCTTATATTAACTGATTTTATATGTTTCCTGCTTTTGATATCATTGTGTCATGCTTCCTAATTCATGTGCTTGAGATGCATCCTTATGTTAATTCCCTTACTGGGTTTTTTAGCTCATCCCATTGTTTATGTGTTCCCCAGGGTACCCAATGCTGATGTAAGGGCTCAAAGGATGTTAAGATATCATTATGGATATTAAATAATGAAGGGTTTTTTAACCCCATGTTTTATGTCATATGTGCCTAGTCTTCCATGACACTAGATTTAACGATCCTTAGCTTATACGATGATGATTAATTATGCTTAAAATCATGAAATATTATATGTAAAAGGCTTGGGTTTCTATAGTTGGTATCAGAGGAGGGTATAGTTATTTTTGAGGATTGGGAATTTAGAAACTTAGTGAGAACCTTATGGATGAGATGAAGTATGACAAAACATCCCTAAATTTTGGTAAGTATATAGTAAGTGGTTTATCAAAAAAATGCATTCATGTCTGGATACATGCAGGTAGATGTGGATCTAGCATAGAGTTACATAAGAGTGAAAACTCTGACAAGGACTTTCGGGCTTGACTCGGGGTATCCTGGTACAATACAATGGGTCTTGCTACACTCTTGGTTATGACACTCCTGGGGGATATCCTTTGGTAGATTCAAGAGCTTCGTACAAACCGTTGTTAAGGTAAAAAAAGAAGCCCATAAGAATATAAGTTATTAAATAGATTGAGGATAACGTGGATATAGACGTAAGGAATCACAAGTCATTATGTACTTCTTCTCTATATGTTTATCCTTTTATGTTGAATGTTTCCTTTTTTATACTCAATAACTAAGTATTCAAGAATTCTAATTATAAATTCTATTTCTTAGTTAATGGATTAAAATAGAATAACACATTAAAATAACCAATGTGATGGGAAATTTGATGATTTCCCTAATGATATGCCTGATATGATGGGAGTGGGTGCTCAAAACAACATGGAAGTACGTGATCAGTAGGCTTGACTTATGAATAATAAAATGAATCAAGTGGAAAGTACTCCTCCTCCAAGGAAAGATCAAGTTTCTATAGAATCATTCATGTGGAAAAGGCCTACCATGATTAGAAGGTCTTCTGATCCCCTCCTCGCAGAACAATGGATTAAATCCATTGAAAATATTTTCTTCGTTCTCTAGTGCTAAGAAGAAGTGTATGTTGTACTGACAGTCTATCATTTTGATGGGGATGATGATCTGTGGTGGAAACTATTCAAGAATACAATGTCCCAAGAGGAAATTGATTCAAGAGATTGGGAGGAAATCAATAAGATGTTTTTCAACAAATATTTTCCTCGAACCCTCTATCATGAGATGGAATGAGAGTTCCACTGACTCAAGCAGAAGGAAGATGATTCCATCGGGGCATATGAAGAAAACATTACAAAGATTTCAATGTACGCCTCTGGCATTTTCATGAACCCATAAATCAAGGTGGATCGCTTCTTTAGAAGACTAATGCCATGTCTATGAAAAGTGTTAGAGATTCAAGACTTCGAAAGTTATGAGGAGATTTTCCATCATGCCCTCAAGGTAGAATTGGAGATTGGAGACTCTTAGTGGACCTATGGGCCCAGTGAAAAGAAGCGGAAAATGAAAAAAAACAGGGGTGGTTCCTCAAACAAATCAAATTATAGAAAGAAGCTTCACTTTTCCCTTTGCAAAAATTGTGGGAAGAAGCATCTTCCGGACTCTCTCAAAGGAAAAAATAATTTCATCAAATCTGGGAAGTTAAGTCATCTGGCCAAGAACTTCTGAAGGGATATGAAAAATCCCACTAATGATGAAAAATAAAGGAAGTTTAATATAAACACTCGTCCTGTAGTGTTGTGTTACATCTACAAGGAGCTTGGGAATTATGTGAAAATTTTCCATAAGCCGAGGGTTGTCGGAGGCAATTAACAAAACCTCCAAGGAATCAAGGAAGGGATTATGCTTTCACTACTACTAAGGTGGAGCCAAAAAAAATGTGGTGGGATTTATTCTTGTTATTCATTCAAGAATAGAGAATGTACTATTTGAATTTGGTTCAACACATTCGTTCACATCTAGTAAGTTTAGTAGAGCTATTTAAACCCCAACTCAGAATATAAAGGAAAAGTTATCTGTAAGAATAGTGAATAGGGAAATTATTGCATCCATGTTTTATAACTCCTCCCTGGTTAATGTTTGTGGACTAATCCTCCCAGGAAATCATGTCATACGTCCTTTAGTGCAGTTTGATTCTATCTTGGTCATGGATTGGATATCTTTGTACAAGGACAACATCAATTGTTTGGAAAGGGAGATCAATTTTCACATCTAGAAGAATACTCTGATTATTTACAAGTGTAAGGAGGAAGATGTGTCTCCTTTAGAATATTTATCTCATTTTGTTCACTTCTTCATTGTGAGCAAGCATATCTTGCTCAAATGTTTGGGGAAAATGATAGAATCATTTTTGAAGACATGCCCATTGTGAGAGATTACACTAATGTATTCCCTGAAGAGTTGCATGGTCATCTACATGATCGAGAGGTTGAGTTCTCCATTGAACGTATCCCTAGATCTCTGCCAATCTCAAAGAAACCTTACAGAATGCCCCTTATAGAGCCAGAAGAGCTGATGAAGCAGTTACAGAAGAATATAGAGAAGGGTTTTATACTCCCGAGTGCTTCACCGTGGGGTGCACCAGTCCTCTTTGTCAACAAGATTGATGGATCAATGGGCCTCTTAATTTATTATCATGAGCTCAATAAAATCACAATAATGAACAAGTATCCCCTTCCATAGATAGATGGTTTTTTTAATCATCTTCGTGGGGCCAGTTATTTCTTTAAGGTAGACCTTCGGTCGGGGTATCACCAACTAAAGGAGAGGAAGGAAGATATTTTTAAAACTGTCTTTTGAACGTGGTATGGACACTATGATTTCATAGTGATTCCCTTCGGACTCAATAATTCTCCAACAATAATCAGCGACTTAATGAATATAGTCTTTAGAGTTTACCTCGACAAATTTTTGGTGGTCTTTATTGATGATATTCTGATGTAATCCACTAGCAAGTAAGAGCATGAGGAGCATTTTAAAACTGTGTTAAAGAATTGGTGAAGGGAGATGTTTTATTTAATATATAGTAAATGTGAGTTTTTGATGGAGGAAGTATCACTATTGGGGCATGTTATCACCAAGAAAGGGATATCTCTGGACCCTTCCAAAATGAAGGGAATTGAAGAGTGGATGAGGCCAACTTCTATAATAGAGATCTGCGGATTTTTGGGTCTAGCTGGGTATTATCAACGATTCATGAAGAACTTTTCATGATTGTCAAACCCAATGACCAGGCTGACACAGAAGGGAGTAAAGTTAGTCTGGACACAAGAATGTGAAGAAAATTTCAAGGAGATGAAAAATAGGCTTATCACTACAATAGTACTCACACTCCCTTCAAGTGGAGAACTCTTTGTGGTGTATAGTGATGCTTATAATAAGGGATTAGGATGTGTGATAATGAAAAATGATAAATTGATAGCCTATTCCTCGAGGTAGAGGATAATCTATGAGCAAAACTATCCCACACATGATCTGGAGTTGGAGGCTGTGATCTTTGTGTTGAAAATCTGGCGGCATTATCTCTATGTGGAAAAATGTTAGATATATTTTGTCCACAACAGTCTCAAATATATATTCAAACAGAAAGATATTAATATGCGCCATAAAAGATGGATATAGCTCATCACGGATTATGACTGCTCAATCCACTACCATCATAGTAAGGAAAATAGGGTGGCAGATCATCTAAGTAGAAAGGATCATGCATCTTTATCTATGATGTTAATTGAAAAGGATACGATCTTCTTAGATATTAAAAGGATGGAAATGGGAATCATTAATAGATGGAAATCATCAATTCTTTCTCAAAGTATTGCTCAACCATCCCACTTGGAGAAAATAGAGGATTCCCAAAGAAAGGATGTGGACATTCAGAAAAAAGTGGAAGCTATCAGAAAAGGGAAATCCTCGGATTTCCAAATTGACGAGGAAGGAGTTGTAAGATTTGGGACATTATTATGTGTACCATATGATCTAGAGATAAAGGAGGATCTATTGAATGATTCACATAGCTCGACCATCTCTATCCAACTAGGGATTACAAAGATGTATCGAGATCTCTGAGAAACATTTTGGTGGGACAATATGAAAAGGGAGATTTCTGAATATACATCAATGTTCCTAGTATATCAGCATGTGAAGGCTGAGAGAAAAATGTATAAGGGGATGATTCAACCACTACCCATACAAGCATGGAAGTGGGAGAACATTACTGTGGACTATGTCAATGGACTTCCGAAGACATCTAGAGAAAACAATTCTCTATAAGTCATTGTGGGTCATCTTACAAAGACAACTCACATTGTTGTTGTCCTAAAGGACTTCTCATTGGATCAAATTTCATGGATTTACATCAAAGAAGTTGTAAGGATGTATGGAGTACCAATATATATTATATCTGATCGTGATCCGAGTTTCACCTCCATGTTCTGGAAACGTCTCCGACATGATCTAATCCCTTAACTGAACTTCAGTATGGCCTATCATCCTCAAACTGATGGCCAATCTGAGAAAACTATTCAAACACTAGAAGACATGCTTAGAGCATTTTCAATGGAAATAAAATGAGGATTGGAACAACATATTCCCCTAGTTGAATTATTCTATAATAATTGTTTCTAATCAAGTATCCAAATGGCCCCATATGAACCCTTTATAGGAAAAGGTGTAGAAAATCAACCTGTTGGGATACCATCGATGAGTGTAAGCTCCTATGACCTAAAATGGTTGAAGAAATGGTGGAGGAGGTAAAAACCTTTCAGTATCATATCAAGGTAGCCCAAAGTCGACAGATGAGTTATGTAGATAACCATCAATGAGACTTTGAGTTAACATTTGGAGACATGGTATTTCTAGGCATATCCCTATAAAAGAAGTTCATGAGGTTTGGGATGAAAATGAAGTTATGTCCCAGGTACATCAGCCCTATTGAAATCCTTGATCGAGTCGGAGCTGTGTCATATAGACTGGGACTTCCACCAACCATGTTGGAAGTACATGATGTCTTTCATGTATCCCTCATATGTAAGTACATACCAGACCCTTCATATGTACGCTCTTCAGAGGTGGAATAGTTGGAGGATGATATCTCTTATGAGGAGCAGCCAGTGAAGATCGTGGATCATAGAGAGAAATTTCTATGTAACAAGACTACTAATATGGTCAATGTAACTTGGAAAAACCATAAGTAAAAAGAAGAAACATGGGAATTGGTGGAGGAAACCAAGAAAAAGTACGCACACATTTTTTCGGAATAGAATTTAAAATGAAATTTCGAGGGTGAGATTTCAAAATGGGGGAAGAATGTAATTACCCAATGTATTTCAATGGAAATTCCCATCCCATAAGTATGTCTTAAAATCACAAGAAAAAATAGCATAATGAACTACTAAGTTTCTAGTGACCTTTAAACATAAGTTTTTTACTTTTGTGTTTGGAATTTATAAAATCTGGAATACATGGTTGTAATCAGTATGTTATTTGGAGTCTGATTTGGAAAACATAATTTTTGGTGAATAGTAACCTACCATAATGAATAGTAACATACCTTTATGAATAGTGATATACCCTAATGAATATTAACCTAACCTATGATAGTATATAAATAATATTCATGTTGGAAGTACGATATACCAATATTTTAGAATAAGTTAATGAATGTTTTAAAACTAGTTTTGATAATAAATTATGATTTTAATTAAATATTAAAATAATCATATTTAGAAAATTATTTTTGAAAAACGGACTTCATTTATGGATTCTACATGTTTAAAAATGGTTAGTGTGAATTTTTGGGATTTTTATGAACTACATGAATTTTTTATGATTAGTAAAATACGATAATTTACATTAAATGTTAAATAAGGGATTTATTGAGACATTGATGATGTTCTACTAATGTAATCCCACATGTTTTGGGATCACATGATAAAATTACTGTTCATGGTCATTGAATACTTACTATTCCTTGTCTTTTGATGAAATTATAAATTAATGATTACAATATTATGAAATCCCTCCTCTCCTCAACTATAAAAACCCCCTTTCACTCTCTCTTCTCTTCACTCCTCTCAAGCCTTGTACCTTTCAATTATTCTGCCAAAATCTCCCCCAAGATACTATTCCACGTTCAAAAGCTCCTAGCCTCTTCAAAATACCAAATCCTCTCCCCTTAAGAGGTCCCGAACAGAGGAAGTCTCAAGAGGTAAATTCCTCTTTACAATTCCTTCATTTCTTTAAAGTTCTCTTTCTTTTTGTTTCTTTTCTCACCTCCCTTCTCCATAATAGTATTGATAAATACAATAACATAAATTTAATAGTATTTATTCATGCTAATGGTATACTTTATTATCTTATATCTTTTCCACGCCCTTTTATTTGATAGAAATGAAAGCACTGTTTGAGATGTGATAATTTAGCACATTCAAGGACAAAAGATTATCCATTTATATTATTATCTTTAATTCTGTTCATGAAACCGTTTTTTTATGATTTTAATATATTATTATATATTTATTATTTCCTATTTATTTATTTAATATTCTGGAACTAATGGTAATATGTTATAATGAAAAACATGTTCTTTGTAATCAAATCCATCGATTAAGAAAAACAGTTATCACTAAGGTTATATATATAATTATTTGACATCACTCTATGTAACCTAACTAAAATTAAAACCATTTAATCTCCTATATGTGAACAAAATAATATATCCTCAATTCAAGAAAACCACTTTGATCTTACATAAAATCCAAACTTGAATATAAGTGAAATGATCTTTTAAAGCCCAAAAAACAAACGAGCCCGAACAATGAAATTGAACATTATAACTAATAAAAAGGGATTGAATGAACTAAAAATGGTTATAATAAAAATATTAAATATACATAATATTTTATAGACTTATTATTTAATATGACTAATTTTTTTTATTAAGGACATTAATAACAAGTGGAGAACACCAACGGATTTAAGGTAAGGGATCATCTCCTTTTAACTCTTAGTCAAGATTGTTCTCAATGCTATGCCTTTTTGTTTAATACCAAGTGATGGGGTATATTTTCTCACCTCTCCATACATCCCTAATGTTTTTTAATTTATTATAAACCCCTTATCACTCTCATATATATCTCTTAGTTACACCTGATACCATAATGATAAACCGTAATGGATTCTATATGAACAACCTTTATTCCTTCGGGTTCCTCTATATTTATTTGTACCAAAATGTAGTTGTATTTTATTATTATGTAAAACGTTTAAATTCTGTTTATATGTTTCAAAATCATGTTCCAAGAACCAACTCTCATTATCTTTTGGGGATATACATTCTTTTATGTGAATCCCTCTTCGATATTTCCAAATAAGCACACTCATTTTAATAGAACGTCCCGAATCATTACCCAATTTCATGTGCACAGTATCCTTTGTTTTAAGATACCATTGTATTTATAAATTTAGTATTTTTATTGTGAAAACCCTTTTGGTTAAATTTTTGTTTTATATAAAAAATTTATTCTTTACTATTTTAAAATCCCAATAATATTTTCCTTAAAACCGCACAAAAATATTTTAATGCTAATATCTCTCAAATACATTTATTATATGATGTCACTTATATTTTTTACCACCTACCATGTTATGTTCCTATATTACCTTATGAATGTCCATGTAAGTTATAATCCCTTTATTTCATGGATACATTCATGTACACTCATTAGTTATGTTTTAAGTCATTATTGTGGTGCCCAATTCTCTTCATGGGTAACATTATGTTTTTGAACAATTGATTGTCTATGATCATTATTGTGGAAAGAATAATTATGTGGTAATAATATTAATGTGGAAAGAATATTAATGAAAATATTGAGATGGGTGAACCCAGATAGAGCTCTAATACATTGGGTACCATTAAGTCTCATGATATGCGATGTGAAACGGGATTGGCGGTTAGCCTTGACCCGTACTGAAATGGGAAATTGGATTGGCGGTTAGTCTTGACCCTTACTAATGATACATTTTATGATTCTTTCAAAAAAATTTAATTCCATGTGTATATGATCCCTTTCTTAAATTAAATTAACTTATAAGTTTCTTGCTTTGGATATCATTATGTCATGCCTCTTAACTCATGTGCTTGAGATGTATCCCTAGTTTGTTCCCATACTGGGGTTTTTAGCTTATCCCTTTGTTCATGTGTTCCCCAAGGTACCTTTTGCAGTTGTAAGGGCTCAATGGAAGTTTGGAGCTCTTTATGGAGATTAAATAATGAATTGTTTTTTATCCCCACGTTTTATGTCATATGTACCCAGTCTTCCAATACAATATACTTAACGATCCTCGACTTGTACTCAAATGATTAATTATCCCTAAAATAATGAAGTTTTATATGTTAAAGGATTGGGTCACTATAATAAATATATTATAGAATCATAATAATAAATATCATACCATATATAATTTATTTATAACTTTTTATCACCTGTTTGTTATGATTTCTTTGTTAAATTGACTCTTTTGGGTAAAACTACATTGATTTTCATGTATGTTTTGGTCTTATAGTTATAGAAAATGTACATTGATCATGCTTCCATTTTATAAAATATTTTTATAATTATATAAATATCATATCTATTCACTATATATTCCTCTATAACATTGACTAAATGTTAGAGATAGAAAAATGAGTTACAACATTCGTGAAGATAATAGGTCTTACATAACATGAAAAATGTTCTCATTTTTTTGAAAATGGAGTGAATGAAAGGTAATTAATAGTTTAAAATTACCAAATAATTATTAGATAATATAAATTTTATATATTCCATAAATTTACCATTATCATGATCCATTTCAAAATAAAATTAAAAATCCATCACATCGTTATGTGGTAGTTGTAGTCCACTCATATGCATAAACAATGTTATTGTTTTCATCAAATTGGAATGTTAGAAGGTAGATATGATATTATTTTTTAAGTATAATTAATAACACCTATAAATAATATATAAAAATTAAATCCATCATTATATATATCCATGAGAGTTGGTGGGGGAAAATGAATTACATCAGTTGGCAAGGTGGTAGTTTGTCCCAAAAATGATCGATGGTTTCAGATCCCTTTTGATAATAAATGTGAATTAAATGGATTAAAACATTAATTTAATAAAATATTTGAATAAAAAATATATTTTTTTTTATTATTAAATTATATATTGAAAATATGTTATTGAGTTATAGGATGTATTATAATAAAGACTTGTGGATAAGAAATATAACTCTTATTCAGAGAACCTCAATAGGTTTATACCTAAATCCTTCTTTGGGTAGTTTTCTGGCCAAACAAAAAACTATAGGATTTGGGTATGTATGTATGTAATGAAATTTTTTAGGGATTTTTTAGACCAAATTTCTTTTTAAATTTAAAGAAGTGAGGTGGTGGATTCATTTTATAGCTGGAGGAGAGGACCCAATTGTAATTTTTGAAAAGAATAATATTTACCCATGTTATTTGCATTTCAAAGGGAACCAAATTAGATCATTATCAGAATCTATATTCAATAAGGTATAAATATGGCCATAAATCATGAATTGAAATATCTTTTAGGATATTATAACACTTCTATTTTTAGTTTAACCCTTGATAAACCCATCTTAACCTTAATAGAAGTAATTAATATTTTTTTCTTAATATTTATTCATGAATAAAAATTTAGTTAAACATATTATATAATAATAAATAATTTAATTTTATATTTGGAATCAAGTTTTTTTAATTTCAAATTAAAAAAGAGGTATATTATTTAATTTTTTTTCACATGTGCATAAAAACTATATTTCTACAAAAGTTTTCTTAAATATAAATAGTTTTTATATAAAAAATCCACATAAAATTTATTTCATAAAAATTTATTAGGATAATTATAATAAATTTTAACTAATTCTACATTTAATATAATTTTAAGAAATGGAATCTTTTAAAATTGATTAAATAAAAATGTGTTTTTTTAATAAAAAGTGTATATTTTACTATTTATAAAAAATAATTTTTTTAAAAAATCCTAAAAAAAATATCTATATGATAATTTTGAAATTATTATTTAAATAATTATGTTAATTTTTTATTTTAATTTTTTTAAAAGTGGTAAAAAGTAATTTTAAAATAAGTTCACAAAACCAGAGAAACCAATTTTTCGAAAAAAAACATTATTTTTAAGAATAAATGTAGGAATATTCTTATCTTGTTAGTAGAGAAAAAAATATAAGATTAATGTTAATGTAATTTATATAATATATAATATATAAATTTCAATAAAAATCATTCACCAATCGTATTACATTAATTTATTATGATAAAATCACATTGTGTGCGTAAAAATGTTTTTAAGGAAACATTTTTTTACATTAAAATGGTTTTTTCTTTGACTTATAATAAATTTATATCTAGTGAATTTTTATTATACATGTTTAAAACACATATTTTTCAAAATTATGTAATAAAAATTTACACCCACCACTTCAACGAATTTCTTATAACGATCATATTTAATTATTATTTTTAGGTCATTTATGATTGTTGTTGTGTATCGTATATGTTATCAATGATAATGTTTTCTTTAATTTTAGGGGTGTTTAAAAAAACCAAAAAATATATTCCTACCTAAAAAAGTCCATATCATATACCTGTGAACCCCTCCCCTCACCATGACAACTCATTAAACCCATTGATACACCACATCCCCTCCCAAGGACAACCCATTGAAAAGCCCCCTCTCCATGCACCACACACACCACATACACTACAAACAAACTCTATAAAACCTTTTTTAAAAATAATAACTACCACCTATTATCTATTATTTATTCCCCTCTCCCAAAGAAATTCACTCAGTTGGACTGAAACTCCAGCCTCCCTAAAAAGCCAACTAAACCCTCTAACATGCTCCACTAGACCCAACAAGACAAAATCTAACCCCTATGTAAAAATATATCTTCCACCTACTATATTTCTTGAGACTAATTCCACAATCCCGATAAACTACATTGCACCTTTCTTACACCCCTTCCCACCCCACTAATTTATTCACAACATTCCCCTCTAATCCCATAGAATAAAACCCCCTGACATGCCCCTCCCATATCATAGACAACATGGTGACCACTAACTCCACTTAAAATAGTTTTAGTCCCAAGGGGAAGGACCCGTGAAGTTGATGTTATTTTTGAATTCTCATACACCTCACCCAATCCTTATTTTTTGTAATTCAAAATAATATTTTATATTTAACTATATCTGAGTACAATTATAATTTTATATCGTATTTAATGTCTTAATGTACATATATTTATAAAATAATTAATAGGATTATATTTGTAAAGTGGGGTGTTGTATGAGTGGTAATTACCTTATTATTGTACATTCGAGACACAGTTTCACATATAGGTGGAAGGAGTATTTTTGAACAAACTATAACAATATTGAAGTGGTACATTAGTTGTGAAACAATTCCCAAAATTGGGATTTCGAGCCCCAAATTTGGGATAATGGTATAGGTGTCCTTAGAAACATTAATGGTCTTCATAATACCATTGGGCCTTTTGACCATAAGGATTTCATTCCTAAATTAATGAATATAAAGTGACATGGAAATAGTTAAAATTGGACCGAAACAACAAGAAGTGGTGCAATAGTGCAGCCCACATGAACCAATATGGGGTAAACCTCAAAAGAGTGATGGCTTTACTAGTATGTATCAACTGTACAAATATCCCCTTGGAAATACAATGTTTTATAGATGGGATCCACACTAATTACAATAATTTAGAGGGATTATTCAGATTATTTAATGTGATGGTAGATGATACAGTTGGACTCTACACAAGACATTCACAGGGGGATAGATCAAAGAATATATTGGTGAGTTGGCACATACCATCCATCCCTTGTCCTGCACAATTATTACGATTAGATGGATTCCAAAACCTGGTGGTTAGAATGTAATAACGTTGAAATGATTCTTGGAAGTGGTGGGTTTGTAGAATTCACACTAGTGACAAAGTTAGATGACTGGTGGAAAGGGCCAGGTGTTCCACTAGTGACAAGACATGATGAATTTGTCTCCCTTTGGAATTTATTTCACATGCATGGGCTTCATATCCTTATTATTTTTAGTTATATAATGTCTTACACGTTAATTGTCTTTTATTCTATCAAATGTAATCAAATATTTAATGTATTTTCATTCCATATCTTGCAAATAGGGATGATCCTTGACGCATAAGGGTGTCTTGTTATGAGTGTTGTTTGGTTACTTGTAATCACTTATACATAGATAATAAATAAAAAAATATTTATATATCTTAATATATATGAATTAATATTTATAATTATATTTAATTATATGTATATATATTAATATACATACATGCAGTGTTAAGTGGTAACCACCCAGATTCAATATTTCTTAAGGATGGGCTGATTTCATATGTCCTTAGCCTTGGGAGATATTTATGTGTGGTCTATAGTCTTACCTTAAGGTACGTAGTGCAAGATGGTGATTTGTATGGTTGAGGATCTAGAGACTATGACAACATGCTACTGTTTTGGTGGTGGGATTAGATACATCGGTGACATGTGACCTATGATATGATGATTACAAGGGATTTAGGTTTCATCAGTTGGTGGTGGTTACAATGGGGCTTCATGCTTCTATGTTGGTGGTGACTGATCAAAGACAATGGCATTAAATGACCTATGAAATACTATTGGTGGCTTTGTTTTCTACTGGTAGTGAAATTGGGGATAAATAAAGATAGGGACTGGTGGTGTGTGGGGGGAGGTAAGCCCTAGACAAGCCTTTGCATCTATTTTTTTTGATTTTGGGAAAGGGCCTTATGGAATACTTCTTTGCTTTCCGACCATGTATTTTTTAGGGGTTGTGTGTTTGAGGCTAAAAATTCCTATAATGGGATCCCCCTCATCCCAGTTGAAAAGGGGTCTTCCTTAATAAAAAGGAACTAGATGCTAACCTGTTATAATTTAAATATATTGACTCCCACAACAATTTATAGTTTATATATGTATACACATTAATTTATATACTAATGATTTAATTTAAATGTCTATTTATTTATCTATGTAGTTACGAATTAATATAAATATACTAAATTAATTAAAATATTAATATATATATATAGTAATATATATATATATATATTTGAATATGTATATGTATTAATTTTTAAACTCGGGATTATTTATTTAGTTATTATTGATTAATATATATGTATATATATATATATTAAATAATATAAATAAATAATTATTAATATAAATAATCTTGTATATATTATTTATTTTATTCCTATATAAGGCAATAATCATATGATTATCTTTATAATTTAATATATATATATATATATATTAGGAAAATGTATTTATGTTAGTGTATAAAAATATTTTATGTTAATGTATTGAAATATTAATTTATAGATATATGTTAATATATTTATATTTATATTTATATTTATATTTATGTCTGTGTATATATATTATATTATATATAGAGAGAGAGTAATATAACTACAAATATATATATATTTTAATATGTACATGTATATATAATTGGGTCATATTTAGCGATAATTGCTACTCAGAAATCCATCTTCTATTAAAATGTGGATAAATTATTCTTGTATTAAAACATGGATAAATAAGGAACATTTTGAAATAAGACTAAATCTATCTCATTTTACAGTGCAACTAATTTAGACATATTTTTCTACTTCAATAAATTAAATATTATTAAAATATTTAAATGTGAAAAAACACTACTATATTAGCCATCTTGTTTTAGAAACATGGTTAAATTAAAATCGAGGGACATTTTTTGAAAACATTCCAAAAAACGATTATTAATCAAAATTTATAAAAAAATTTAGAAAAAAGGCTAAAAACGTGGTTATTGACCTTTTTTAAGTGTGTCTATCCAGTTATATGAATCATGGAAACGATAATGTTTTATTAGAACAAGTTGAAAAAAAAAATTTACAGAGTAGGAAATTATTTTTTTAGTGGTAGAATCGAGTGATGGAGATATTTAAAACATAGATTGGATATTGTAATACATTTTAGGACATTATAATGGTTGAATGATATCTATGTCTCCATAATAATTTATATTTTTAATTTGGATTTTGTTGATATGGTTTAGTTTTTTAATTATGAATAAATGGTAATTGATGTTATTGATATTTGTTTCAGACTCCAAGTACTGAGAGTTGAAAGTTGGTGCTTCTACACTATCTTGGGAATGTAAGGCTGACATGAATCGTTTGTGTCTTATTGTTTTTTCAATATTGATTAGTGTTTTAGAATGATATGTTACTGAACTATTTAATTTTTCAGAAGAAACCAATATGGTGTTTCTAATATAGCTTCTTTGTGGAATTCTACTTATCTAGAGGGATAATCCATTCTCAATATGATAAAATATGTGGATTGTAAGTGTGTGTGGTACCTAACCTATGAAATCGGTAAGTGGAACCATGAGGTTGAATGACCAGAATATTTAGCAAGAATTGAGAAGTGTGTAATTTAATGAAATGTGTTACCTAGTATAACATTAACTATTTCTGATATTTTTACATTTATATATATTTTATGAATGGAATTTGTTTTTTAGAAATATGGACCAGTGATAGTCTTCTTTTGAGTGTCCGGAAGGAATGATATCGTTCCACTAGGGAGTGATCTGGTTGAGACCCTAGAGGGTGATGCAGATAAAGAACCATATGTAGAGGTTCTAAGTTTGGAATGAAAACTAGAGAGGCTAGACGATATAGGTTAATTGTTTGATGAGTAGCTCAAGGTGAGCCTTGAGTGGTTTATTATAGTATTTAATAGATTGGCCATAGAGATACGACTTCAATAAGATACTACACATGATATTTCAAGTCTTATCCCCCTCCCTTATTCCATGGAGAGTGTATACTCTGGGGAGATGGGTTTTGGATTGATTCAGAATATAAGATCATTGATTTGGTCAATATTCCTTAAAGATATGGATAATTTTATTAATATATATATGATTTGTTATTGAAATTTATGGTGATATATATATATATATACAAGCTAGTTTTTTATATGAGGGATTAATCTATAATTACCTTGAGGTGAGGTTAATCATGTGCCTATTTCTGATGTTATTTATGATATAAAACATCCATGAGTTTATATACCTCATATAGGGAGAAACATTGTATATGGGATATCTCATGAGCTTTATATACTTATTTTTATTATCATTATAATTTTAATAAGATAATATCACTATGATATGATGATATACGAAACGAATTAGTCATTCTATCATCGTTTAGTTAAACATATTTAGGTATAACTCATTTTTGGAGGTAGTGAAGTAGGACCTAATAGCAGAGTATATCTTGAAATATGTTAGTACACCTAGATTGCTGGTAGTGTTAGTAAATTTTGGTAATGGAGCTCGAGGTAATCAAATTAAAATACATGAAGAGGCCTAATAGAGAATTATGTGTAGGGTATCATGCTACCATCGTAGATTGGGTCATAAGTATGGTTCTTCTAGTAGTGGGAATCATGGCATGATCAAGCCAAGTGTGATCGATTTCTAATATAATTTCAATATAATAGAAAAATGATACAATTGGACTAGTTTTTTTCTGGATGATCTCTCAAACTGATCACGGTCATGAATTGCATCAAACTAAGACATATATGGTTGGGTTGGGAGATGTACTATGAGTTAATAGCTAGAATTCATACACATTTTTAGTTTATGTTAATGAATAGGTTTCCTAGTAACAATGGTAGTGGCTGATAGTTAATATCATTATTTGTTAAGGAACAACATTAGCTACTTAATTATTAGGTTAGATGCACATGATTGAGGTAATATATTTCAATCAACATGTGATGGTATTTATAACCTTAAATATGCCAACAGTATGATGGTTATTTGATTTTGATGATGGATATAGGTATGTGCTGTATAACATATATGTGTAATAGAATGACTATATTGTAGTTGATTTATAGTTATAAGGAATATTGGAAAATTATTATAGTTTACAAATGGCGGCCATGTGTTGATAGTTAGGGCCTCCAAGGATTAGGATTATGATCATTATGGTTCCATTTCTATACAAAATTGTTCAGTTAGGATGAGATTATGTAGGTAATTCCTATAGTGTAGTGTTCTTATAGAATATCTCAATTGGTTTTTATTGTTCAGTCATGGTAATAAAGATTAAGTAAATGTTTTTAACATCATCTTGGTCTCTTTGATGTGTGGTGAGTTGGTAATCTAGGTTTTGGAAGAAGTTGGTCATTGTTTTCTCTCAAGACATCTTGGGGATGAACTATCATATAGTGGGACGTTTTCAGTTGCTCAAGAAATAGGGTAAAGTAATTCAAGATGAATATTTGAAAACATGTTTCTATATGAATCTTATTTAAGTTTTAGTATATTCTGGGAATCATGTTTTGGAATGTTGTTTTTTTCTTAGGGAGGGAATTTTTCAATTAGCATTCACCCACTATATAATATAGGGGATTACAACATGGTGAGAAGTTGTATCATAATAAAAAGTTTTTTTGTTATAGATCCATGTTTTGATGAGTGATGTGTAAAGGTATATTTTTGGGAATGTCGAGGATGATGTTGTAGTCAATGGTGGTGTGGCATATTTGGTTTATTCATGATATAAAAAAATTACATGATAGATTAGTTTTTCAAGGATAGCGGTGGGATGCACTACAACCTATATACTTTTAGTATCATTTGTTGATATGGGAAGGGGGATATGCCATGAGGGGAGACATCATGTAGTAGTATAACCCTGTTCTATGGATTTAGGGATGTATGATTGGTTTTTCATTTTGTAACTGAAAGGGCCATCCCTTGAGGAAGATATGGACGGATCCCCACAATTTGTGCTTTAGGACCACACCCGGGGGAACCTCTTGGGTGTATATTTATGAAAAAAATAATGTTTTTGATTAAATTATTTAAATGATAATATGCCTCATTTGGTATCCTTTAAGCTAGGGTTATATCCCCAACTCCCTCCTTTCATTCTCTTATCCCATTAGTGATTGTGGTGTCGATTCCTATAAAACATTCAACTGGTTTCATTTAAGGAGTAACTATGGGTAGGGATAACTATCCTTGAGTTTCAATTTATAGTCTCTATCAAAATATCATCAAATTTATCTATTGGGACCAAAATCAAGGTTTTTTCTAGATCATGTGATTTATTCTAAAAATAAGTGAATCTACCTAGGTTTCTTAGTGAGATGTGTGATAGTAACTCAAGGTAGGTTATGACCAGTTACATATTTTGTTATATATATGTTTATGCTCCATGTGATAATGAGGCGTGGGTTATATTTTTTGTGTGATAAGGTTGGGATGATTTCTTTTATTTTATAATAATTTGGTCACGATATAGTCTTGTTGGGGTATTTGGGGGTTTGGAAATTATGACTGGCACTAATGTTTTATGTTTCATAAGAGCATAATGGGTGTGTTTTTGTTTTTTGTCAATTTTTGATACCTTGGATATGATTATTGATATTGTATCTTGATACCATGATATGTGTAACTCAAGTGAAAACTAGTCTATTGGGTTCCCTAAGAAATGTGAGAATGATTTATCATTTCCTATTCAAGGAAATGGAGGCTTTCTATATTATGGTCATAGGTTGTTGGTGATTTCAGTTCATTATGTGGATAAGGTTGTTAGGTCCATGTGTACCTAGGATATTTCAAATTATTTGATTTGGAAACTTATTGTTAGCATTTTTCTTCTGTGGGTTTCATTTGTTTAGGGTTGAGGGTGTCAACCATCGTTTGACAATAGGGATACATTGGAGGTTACATTGGGATGTGTTTGGGGATTGAATTCAAAAGAAGGGAGAGGTTGTTCCCATACCTATAAAAAATCAGGTTACTGAGATGATGGTTAGAATGTTTACATTGTTTGATATTGAGCCAGCCGATGCAATGGAAATCATTGGACCCTAGTATATGTGACATAGGATGGGGATGTTCCGTCATAGATTGATGTATGTCTTGAGAAGTGTATGGGGGCAATGGGTTGGTGAGTGATTCTATGTGATACTAAATTAGATGTCAGGCCAATGTGGCCCCCAATATGGAAAAGAATTGGTGCATCATTATATTCCTTCAATGGCCAATGTAAAATTCATTCTATATTTTAATGAGAATTGGTGTATTGGGTTAGGTTTGTTGGTATTAGATTCCATTATTTCATTTAGAATACACTAATATACATATGAATATTATATCAAGAAACCTTTTGGCCTATGTCACACACACCTTCTTAAATTAATTTAATTTTATCAATTTTTTCCCTTGGGTTCTCTCTCCAAGGTCCGAATTGGTCCCGGATAAAAATTGTTGACATTTAATGTTTTTACTGGGTTTTGGACCCGTGCATGGTCACCGCACGATTGGTGGTGGCCACGCAACTGGCCCTAGTGTCGTGAAATTGCATAATATTAATAATATTTTTTTATTATCATAATTGTTATTATTATTTTTATTATCATTATTATATATATTATTAATTCTATTATTATGGTTTTATTGTTGTTTTATTATTGTCATTTTTGTTTATATTATCCTAATAATAATTGTTATTCTTAATAATATTATTATAATTTCATTATTAGTAGTATTATTATTAAGATTACTATTACTATTATTTTTTATTATTTGTACTATTAGTATTTGTATTATCTCTATATTTATTTTTATAATAGTAACAATATTATTATTATAATATAATTGAAAAAAATTAGAAACTCTATGTGGGAGGTGCAGCCCCCCTTCTATTTCACTTCCACATGTGGGCTGCACAGGCATAGCCCTCCCCTCCCGATTGATGCAACATGGCCACCTGCGGTCCATTGGTCCCCCACCGCCTCACCCTCACCTTTGTAGTGGCACCCCAGCCTCCTCTCACGTCCGACCTGCTCCGACAGCGATGACCTCATCGGACCCCGGCCATGATCACCCTCACCTCGGTAGTGGTGCCTCGGCCTTTCCCTCTCCAGATCCGGCCACCCCCTCCTGCCTTCTTCCCCTCCCCGGTCTTCGTAGCCTCTATCTGGCGCCCCTTAGCACAACCAGTGGGCCACCTGCTCGCATCTAGAACCATCCTCCACCAGATCCCGCTCAAACACCACCCCCCTCTATATCCCTTCCTCACCCCTACTGAAGGTCGTGTCCAGGCCTCTGCACACCTGCCCTCCCCCTCTTGCTGGCCCACTCACGACCTCTCTATTCTTGATGTATCACGCCCAACATCCCACTCTGCCTCCCTCACCTCATACTCCAGATCACCCTCGACCTCTTTCGGCTTTGCTCAGCACCCTCGCTCAGTGCCCCTGCCTTTATCCCATGCCTCCATCCCCTACCACACTCACCCTCTTCCACTCCCTACACCCCTTGTCATTTCCTTTCTCTAGCAGCCCAGAAAACCCCCTTCCCACCTTGCTTCGGACCCCGCCAGCCTTGTCGCCCCTCCTTCGCGCTTCCTCTCCCTCTCTAGTTTGCAGTGGCATCCTATGGAATGTTCTTTTATTCATTTATTTATTCATTTTATTTTTTATTTTATTAATATTTTAATCATTTATTTATTGATTCACTAATTTATTTATTCATTAAATTATTTATTTACTTATTATTTTATTCATTCATTCATTTATTGTTTTATTTATTTATTATTTTAATCATTTATTTATTTATTTATTCTCTTGTTTTTATTTTAATTTATTTTCCCATTGTTTCACCTTTGCTGTTTTTATTTAATTTAGATAATTCATAATATTGTCTTGGGTTTTGTGTAGTGTGTTTTTATTGCAGTTCAGCATGTGTGGTTAGTCCACGGGGTATTGTTATTCCTTTTATCAGAGTTTCTTCATGTCCTGTTTTGTTTAAGGTAGAAAATTCCATGGTTTTCCTTTCCGTAGTCTAAATGATTTTTGGTTATTTTAATAATTTTATTTTATGTGATTTGCAGCTTTGTTGTATCTATAAAATTTACTAATACAATGATTTTAAATTTTCAGAATTAGTCAAAAGCATGTTTTGAGTCAATTCCTGGTTTGAGTCTATGGTTATTTGATTGTGTACCAAATCATGTTTTGATATTATTTATGGCTATTTTTTCGGGTGTTTCTTTTTATGTTAATACAGTTTGATTAAAAAATAATAATACATTGAATGTAAATATTTTGTTATGATAATGTTTATGTGCACATGGAGAATTTGATAAAATACTATAGTGTTCAAACTGGAATTGAGGGTTTTTATGAAATCTTTATCCTTGATTATGTTATGTATCGGCATTGGTTATTTGTAAACCTAGTTTTGATTATAATTTTGGTATGGGTATATCTTTCTAATAGTGTTAATGTGTTAAAATAAAAAGGGGGATATTTGGTTATTAATTTGGCGGTGTGAGTTCTTTTCAAATAAATTGAGCTGTTGGTTTTAGTTTCAAAGTGGTAGTTTTGTGGGAAAAGTGATGGTGGTTTTCTTGAAACGTAGGTGTGCCATTGGATGTTGGAACATCCATTGTTGCACTCGATGCACCCATGGATGTGCTTTCAAGTTAAAATGACACCTTTAAACTAGTGTTTCATTAAACCTTGGTTTTCTAAATGGTTTTTGATTCCTATGTAAGATTAAATCCTTTTGTGGCTTTTGTGAATGGTTTGATGTGTGATATCTAGGGTGAGATAGTTTGGATTTTTAAATATAAAAGTTGTATTTGGGTAACCTTTTTGGTAATGTTTTTGCACATGACAACTTAAAGGTCCATTTGGCTCTTCCAATTCATGGGTGGAGTTGTGATATCTTTTAGAATAGTTTTTGTTTGGAAATTGTGTGTGCCTGGATGGATATTTAATTTTTTTTATAATAATTATTTTGACTTGTGTGTGTCGTGATGGACCCTATGGAACATTCAACTTTAATTTACTATTTGTGTTTACTTTTTGAAATAACGACGTTCTGATAACTATATGCCCATATAACTTCTTTTGCGTTATGAAAAAGGTATGAATAGGTTTTAATGATTTCATGGATTGACGGCCTGGTTGTTATCTTTGATGATATGTTATATATCTATTTATATTTATATATATACTGGGGCACCTCTATAGTGGTGATATCCCTTATGGGTTATCATTTTGAGTGTCCATGTTTGGTGTAGGAAAGTGCGATGAGATGAGTCATGCATGAGAGGGCATCATACTTACACAGTATTATTGTAACCACTTTGGGATCATGTTCTTCTTTTAGAGATACAGTGGTTATTGTTGACCAACCCCAATTAGATGGTTTGGTACCCCATGGATTGGTTATTAGTCCAGGAAGTCATTGCCACTGGATTGTTCAGTTAGTGCGTCTAGTTGGTTATAGACATAGGAGCTTCAAGATATGCTGATAGTTGGTTCTAAAACAGAGTACATCTAGGTGTCTTTTAGGGATGTTTAGGATCACCCATGGTTACTAGATTATTTTCATTGCTTGTTTACTTTACGTTCACGAGTCATGTTTACCTTCCGTGCAATAGTTTATTTTTATCTTTCACTCTTACTTGTTTTACTCTAGCACAACATTGGTATTTTTTATTTTGGATTTTATTTATAAAATGAAAAATGATTTTGGTAAATGTTATATAGTGTGTTTTTGGTTTTAAAATGGGAAAAATGCGTTTCTTTTTTTCAAACGTAAAAAATATTACTTTATAATTGTACTTCAAACTTGCGTAAATGGATTTCTTTGGGAAAGGAGATGTTGGCTTCTATGTTTTATCTTAGCAACCCTGCTGAGCATATTTAATAATCACACCTATCTTTATAATTTTAGTTGCAGGGTTCCTTACTCAGGCTATCTTGGCCGAGTTTCTTGTTATTGGAGTAAAGTTAGACTTTGGTCAGGAGGTGACCTAAAAAATCACATTGAGGAATGTCCAGTTTTATTTTCATTCCACTGATAGCGATATGTGTATCGACTATTTATATTTATCTATTTGTTTGTTTATTTATTTTATTCATATCAAATTTTTTTCCCAATGATTTAAATTTTGATGCCCGGAATAGGTTAACAGTCTGTGGGGATCAGGAATACCCTTCAGGTCATGTCGCATACCAGCTCGGGTTACCAGATCAGGGTCATCCCGGGTTGGATCATGAAAAAATTGTATCAAAGGAGTCCCTTATATCTAGGATGTCTGGTAGATAGAGATTAGGACTATCAGGACTCGAGAGGTAGGTACATGAAGGATGTCATGAACCCTCGCTCGCTGTGAACATCGAGTCGCCATGGGAAGTCTGGGAATTGGGTCCTTGATTCATTATGTTTTGTTTTTGATTGTGGAATGAAAACAGAGGAAAGTCGATGTCACATCATGAATTCACATGGAGTAGTGACACATGTGGATTTTGAGTACATAGTTTAAGTTCATCCAAGTAGTGGGTGCTTACTTGGGGCATGGCCAACTGCCTTGTCGTCACGTTAATCATGATTACTTGTACCTCACTATGGTAATTTGAAGCATGTTGTGTGTTGTCTAGATTATTTTTGGTGTAAGTGAATTCATGAAAATGAAAAACCGTTCTTGAAATGTGAAATATTTATTTTAAATGTTTTAAATCTATGAAAGGGTTTTTTAAAACTGAAAGAGCAATGTCTAAAAATCCAGTGGTTTCTTGGTACTGGTAGAGATATGGTTTGGGAGAAACCTCAGGTACACTTTATGAACCTTGCACATGTGAGGGAATGCATGGGAAGTGCATGTTCATGCATATGGGTGAAAGTGGATTAAGACATGTGCAATAGTTCATGGGATTACTCAGGTGTGAACATGGAATTAAAGGCTTCACCTAAATTTTCTAAAGCAATTTTAAAAAAAGAAATTGCTTTTTTGGAAATTGAAATTGGTTTGAAAATTGGGTTTGGTACTTGGAAAAAAATGGCCTTCAAAGAAGGCGGTTTTGAAATCTAAAATAAAAAAGGTGTTTTTGAAAAAAAAACGTAATTTGTTGTTATGTTTTTATTTCTTTGTTCCTTTTTGAGCTGGTTGTTTTTGGATGATGGTTCTTTCAATGTTGTTGCTTTGGCTTGATATTGGTTTGGGTTTTGTGTTTATACATGATTCAGAAAATGCCGCCTAGAAAGGACCCCAAGGTTTTTGATAAGTCATGCCTAGTTTTTGTTCATCCTCGGACATTTCCTAACCTTTGCAGTGATCATGGTCCGTTAGGAGAAGCAGAATGGGTTGAAGGTGTCGAGCATGTTTTTAGTGTTTTGGGAACACCCAAAGCTGTCAGAGTGCATGCTATATTGGGTATGTTTGAAGGTCTTTCTTTGGATGAATGGATGCTGGTTTCCACACTGTCAATGCAAGTTGGGAGGACGTGGGATGTATTTAAATCCTTCTTCTTCTGGTGGTTTATACATGTAGAGGTGAAGATGAAGAAAATAGAAGAGATCAAGCGTATTTAACAAGGCCAACAGATGGTGAAGGCATATGTTGACCATTTCAAGGAGCTTGTGTCCTTTTCTCCAGATGTAGAATCATACGATTTGATGAAGACTTCTCTCTTAATTGGAGGGCTTCGCTCTATGATCAAGGAGTGGGTCCTCCTTTCTAAAGACCATAGTTTCGAAAAGTTGGTGGATGAGGATTTCCTAACTGTGTTGGTTCCTAGGGCACTGGTGCTTTGCAATCCAGCGAATCCAGTTACTCATGGTGGTTCCCCATATGAAGAGTAGGGTATGCCAGATGGACCCATTTCTAAAGAGTCGTCTGAAGTGGTTCTGGCTTCTAGTTCATCAGATTGTTTTGTGGTGTTCCATTGTGTGGCTAATTCGGGCACGTGTATTCATAATGTCACTTCCCTCCTAAGTTGTGTCCTCATTGCGGGTTATGGGGTCATTTAAAGATGTTCAGGTGGATGCGTCGCCTATAGAAGATGATGTGATGGAAAAAATTTCAGTGCTTAACTGTGAGTTTGGAGATGCTTCAACCATCAGAGCCCTAGCCACATGCCTTTGGGTGAAGCTCATGGTTAGTCAGAAGTTTCTAGAGGTATGAAGCCTAGGTCTGGGTCTTGTGTTCCATGTTGGTAGTAGAATAATTAATGTCTTTTCATTTTTTTTTGTACTATTAAAGTTTTGACATTGTTGTAAGTTAAATTTTTTCATCGTGGAGTTATAGTAGACATGTTATGTTGTAACAAACTATTTTTCTTGTCTGGTTATGGTTTTCTGAATCATGCATTTTTCTTAAATGTTGATAGGCCCTTGTATGGGTTGATCTTGGTTTAGCAGTATTCATTAGGAGATGTCAGATCCTTTGAAGGAGTTAAGGATTGTAGTTATACTTGGGTTTACTATTGGAATCATGTTCTTCTCAGAGGTTTTTCTCTAGTTTTCGGGGTTATTGGTAAGGGTTGAGAGTTCCATGTTTCTATGGATGTGTTGTTTCGCTCGTGCTATAGAAGATAGTTTGGATCGATTTAGAGTTCCCATGTTTCCCCCCCTCCAGGGGTGGTATGTTTAGGTGTTATAGTTTTGTGCTAGATGAATTCTTATCATGGGGAGATCCCTCTCGTGTTCCCCCATTCTATTGTGATGTGGTTCTTTTCAGCTTCATTTGGGCATGGATTCTTGCTCTGTCCATTGTTCAATTGGGTGAAATTATGGTTGTAGAACGTGTCTATGGTGGGGAGAGTTATCACACCCACCATCTTAAATTAACTTTTATTTTATTAATTCATGGCCCCAGGTTCTCTCGCCAATTTTTGAACTGGGTCCTAGATCAAATTTATTGACGTTTAATGTTTTTACTGGGTTTCGGACCCATGCGCAGTCACCACACGATTGGTGGTAACCCCGCAACTGGCAATAGTGTCGTCAAATTTCTTAATATTAATAATAATAATATTATTATTATTTATCATAATTTTTTTTATTAATATTTTTATCATTATTCAATATATTATTATTCTATTATTATTGTGTTATTGTAATTTTATTATTGTAATTGTTATTTATATTATCCTAATTATAATTGTTTTCTTATTGTTTTTAATATTATTTTAATATTAGTATTATTATTATTAAGATAACTATTATTGTTATTATTATTATTCATATTATACATATTAATATTATTATTTGTACTATTAGAATTTTTATAATTTCTATAGTTATTTTTATTATTGTAATAGTATTATTATTATTATAGAATGGAAAAAAATTAGAAACCCTAAGGTGGTGGCGCATCCCCACCCCCTTTCCATTTCACTTCCATGTGCGGGCTGCACATGCGCAACCCTCCCCTCTCGATCGACGCAATGCGGCCACCCAGGGACCACCGGACCCCCATCGCCTCGCCCTCCCCTCTGCAGCGATGCCCCGACCTCCTCCCATGTAAGACCTGCTCCGGCGGCGATGACCTCGTCGGACCGCAGCCCTGCTTGCCCTTTACTCGGCAGCAGAACTCAAACCACATCCTCTCCAGATCCATCCATCCCCTCTTACCTTCTTCCCCTCCCCGGTCTCAAAAGCACCTCGTCGGCACCCCTCAACACACTCGGCCTGCCACCTGCTCATTCCTAGGCCCTCTGTCGTCGGATCTCACTCGCACTGTAACGCCCCGACCCCAGTTACCCAGAGTCGGTGCATTATTACATAACATTGGCATGATCACAAGAAAGATCAAATCTCGAAAGACCGATTGGTTTAGTAGCCTTGGAAACACTAGATATATTCATAAGTTTTACATTACATCATAAAAAGAAAAACTACTACAACAACATAATGTTTCCACAGTCCACACTATAATCCCCTCATAATATCCCTACAGGTCATTCATAACTTACATCTTCACATCCTGGGAAAAGTAAAACATAGAAAAGGGGTGAGCTCAAATGCCCAGTAAGGATAACAATATAGCGGAACATTCAAAATAAGCATAAACATTTAAGGCAATGCATTACTAAAACAAAAGCCTTTTGAACTTGAACTTCAACATAGTATGGAGAAAGTAAAATGAAATAATGCCATTTACTTATTCACATGGATATTCTACTAATCGAATAATCACATGCAAAAATCAAAAACCACTTTCATAATGTTGGAATGCATAATGCCAGACTATCATAACCACATAGTCAAGGCCTCATGCCAAGACTACAAATATGATTTTGCCAAGGCCTTGTTCCAAGACACTAGTTTGTCTCATGAGACCTACCGATGCATCGAGGAGCTATAGCGGGCTCCACCCGTCACATATTAAGTCCAATGCATTCCCATATGAAAAGGTTTAAACATAACATAAACATTCGTATTAAAACTAGCATACGAAATGTCAATACTTTCACCATAAACTATGAATGGTATAAAAATAGCACATCCACAGTCATACATATCACAAAACCTTCAATACAATATAGAAGTTTTGTATCATAATAAATCAACTTCAAATAATCTTAAAATCCATCAAAGGATGTTGACATAGATGAAATCAAAATTTTTTTTAAGGAAATATCTCCTTTTATTTTGAAATAATTTAAGATCCATATAAAATAAAACATTTTCTTTGAAAATATTCTTATAAGCCTGTAAGGAAAGCTTTGAATATTTTATAACGGCGGAAAATAACCGCACCCGCCGTATATGTTTTAAAAAAAACATTCTTATCTTAATTCTATCGAAAAGGTTAAAAAAGCACCTTGTTTGGAAAACGACGGAAAGATTCCCTTATAAACCTCTTATAAAAAGTCAAACAAGGGTATAAATGACTTTAAACCATATTCTTTTAAATATTAAAAATGTTTTGAAATACATTTTGAAGAAACATGGATGTGGATGATAATGAGATCCCAGTAGATTATTACGTATAAACAACCTCGGATAATGAAGAGATTGTGAAATAACCCTTACCTTGTACTTTTCCTTGGTTGAGGTAGGTTAACCTCCTGTATAATGGTGAAATAATTGTTATTAAATTTAAAAGAATCATATAAATTATTATGATATCATATATGATCTTTTAATATTGATTTGATAATAATGTCTTAGAATTATCGTCGTTTTGGGTGTTAACTTACTCATTTTCTTTTATATGTTTTGTTACATAAGCCATGTTTGTTGAATAGTATTCATATCCAGAATGATATCATGTCCTTAAACATAATTTTTAAATCATCAAATGATAATTATACTTGAATGGATACGATGGAGAATGAATCTCATCGCGTTCGTGGAGACGGTAGTCCGTACGTACGCACGAGCGACAATATCATTATTTTGATATTAAAATAATATATAATTGGATAGTATATCATATATAAAGAATCATTATCATGTTATATTTATTATTTACATGAATTACATATCATTATTATACCCACCTAAATAATAATATATTGAATAACAATTACACCACGACGTGGAGACGGTAAGCCGTACGTACGCACGTATGGTGCCATGTTATTAAAAGGGTGGATAGAATAATGAATATGGTTGTACCATATTTATAATAAAATCACAGTATATGTGATATACTGGAGTTATTATTTTAGAATGGTAAGAACAAAGAAAGAAGAAGTGGAAGAAGAAAGGAACTTGAAAAGGGGTGGTGAAAACATTACCTCTTCTTCGGGTTCTTCCTTTTGATTTGATCAAAAGGGCTCCTTAGGTTGGCTTTCTGATCAAACTAAGGCCTCTAGGTTGTAGTGAGGGATGTGGGTAGCTTATTTGGGCAGGGTTTGGACGAGCCAAGTGGCTTGAGAGGAGTGAGGAATGAGTAGAAGTGGTCTCCTATTATAAGGGAGAGGAGGGGCTCTTTAGGAAAGAGTGAAAGTATTACTTTATAATATAATTATATTCGGTTTATAATGGTCCAAAAATCATTGATGTCGAAGATAATATGACTCATATTCTAAATATCATCAACCAATAATAATTTGACAGGTTTTAGATAATATTTTAATCATTATAATCTTATTTATTTAAATGATTTATTAATGAGGTAAACATTACATCATTATTGTGTCATTAATAATTTAAATTATTTGATGTCTAAAAATTATAAATAAAATATAATTATGTAGGAAATCTTTTTAGATTTCTAATTAATATTCATAATCGAAAATCCAACATGTATAACCCTATGTAAAAATTGTTCTTCTAAAAGATGTAAGCTTATGCCATTTTTATTTTTATTTTAACTTTATTAATATAATGTGTCCCTACCACATACAAGTGCCTCTAAGGGGTCCCCAAATAGACCCAAGGATGCCCATGGTCGGGTATGTGTCCACCAATAAGTTTAGTACACGTTTTAGGGTAATTTTGTATTATTATAATATTATTTTTTAACCCTTATTTACCGGATTTACCCTTAACCATGGTAAATAAAATATTTACCACAGTAATTATTCAAAATGTCTAAAAATAAAAGTTACCTATTTACATAATTTGGAAATCCTGATTCCAAATATGTAATCCATTTTTCCAAATTAAAAACACAGAAGTGGAAGAAATTAATTTAAAATTAATTCCCGTTGTTAAAATAAAAAGCGTGTTTTTAAGAGATAATAACTATCAAAAGATTGATACTTGTTTATGTCTGGTTTAATTGTGAAATTATGTCCAATGACAAACATTAAATTAAATGGTAAAAATATATTCTAAATATAATTTAAAACCACTCAAATTCATAAATTATCAATATTAATTATTTTGATTAAAAAAGTTGATTTTAATTAAAATTTAGTAATTTTGACTATTCTTCAAAATATGAAAGTTATCCGAAAAGTACCAAAATTTCACCTTAGGCTAAATTCGATATTCCGAATCCAAAAATGAAGTCCATTTTAAAATATAAAATATATATAATTTCAAAATTTAGGTATTACTATTCATAACGGCTAGTTTGATTGGTTGTGGCGTGTGTTAGAACTCGAGGATGCGTACAACACACGCTATCGCATTATTCGAAGGGAAACGTACCGTGGAAGCTTGGGGTGTTACATTCTCCCCTCCTTCAAATAATTGCGTCCTCGCAATTTCTAGGGTATTACTGCATAAAAAGACTCGGGTGGTTCTTCATCATAAGTTCCTTGGGTTCCCACGTTTCCTCTTCCATCTTATGATTTCTCCACAAAACTTTTACCAGACGCGTCGTCCGGTTTCTCAGTACTTGTTCTCTTGTATCAAGAATCCTGACAGGCTCTTCACAATAAGACAGATCGGGTTCCAGTTCTAATTCCTCATAGGTGAGTACATGCATTGGATCAGGCATGTATTTCCTCAACAGAGATACGTGGAACACATCGTGAACTTTGGAGAGACTTGGCGGCATTGCCAATCGGTAAGCTACAGCCCCAATTCGTTCTAGAATTTCGAAAGGTCCGATGTACCTGGGACTAAATTTACCTTTCTTACCAAAACGTATGACTCCCTTCCATGGAGATACCTTCAGGAAAACATGATCACCGACTTGAAATTCCAAATCCTTCCTTCGATTATCGGCATAGCTCTTCTGCCTACTTTGAGCTGCTTTGATGTGATTTTGGATTACCTTCACCTTTTCCACCGTTTCCTCCACCAGTTCTGGGCCTACAAGTTTTCTTTCACCAACGTCATCCCAACAGGTTGGTGTACGACATCTCTTTCCGTATAACGCTTCATATGGTGCCATCTGAATACTCGAATGGAAGCTATTGTTATAGGAAAATTCTACCAGTGGTAAATATTGATCCCACATACCCTGAAAGTCAAGTGAGCAAGATCTCAACATGTCTTCTAGGGTTTGAATAGTCCGTTCTGATTGTCCATCTGTCTGAGGGTGGTAAGCAGTGCTCAAATGAAGTTCAGTATCTAGGGATTTCTGAAGACTTTTCCAAAATCTTGAATTAAAACTGGGATCACGATCAGAAACAATCGATAGGGGTACTCCATGAAGTCTCACAACTTCATTAATGTATAGTCATGCTAGACGTTCCAGGGGTAGATCTTCTCTTATAGCAAGAAAATGTGCTGACTTGGTAAGAATATCAACAATAACCCATATTGCATCGTTCCTTCTAGGAGTCTTTGGTAGCCCATGACAAATTCCATCGTAATATTGTCCCATTTCCAATCCGGTATAGGAAGAGGTTGCATGACTCCTCCTGGCTGTTGCCTTCCAGCTTTCACTTGTTGACAAACCATACATCTTGACACAAAATCAGCAATCTCTCTCTTCATGTTGTCCCACCAAAAATGTTCCTTCAAATCTCTATACATTTTGGTGCTCCCAGTGTGTATAGAAAAATTGGAACTATGAGCATCATCCAGCAATTCCCTTTTCAGATCAGGTAAATCGGGAACACAAAGTCTCTTCCCGAACTTCAAAATTCCATCTTCATACACAAAGTCTCTCAATCTCCCATTATTCACATCTTTAATCTTCTTCTGAAATTCTTCATCATCGGTCTGAGAACTCTTAATTCTTTCTAGTAAAGATAGTTTGGCATCCATTTGAAAAAGCATTGATGTTTCACCTTCCCTGGTTATTCCCATGTCCATCTTCACTAGATCCATGAAAATTGGATCCCTTTCAATTCTCATCATGTTCAAAACACCACGGTCTTTTCTGCTCAAAGCATCTGCCACCTTTTTTGCTTTCCCCGGGTGGTAGTGTATCGTGCAATCATAATCCTTGAGTAATTCAAGCCATCTCCTTTTCCTCATGTTGAGTTCTTTTTGTGAGAAAATATACTTCAAACTCTTGTGATCAGTATAAATCTCACATTTTTCACCATAGAGGTAGTGCCTCCATATCTTCAAAGCAAAGATCACAGCTGCTAACTCAAGATCATGAGTAGGATAGTTTTGTTCATGAATTTTCAACTGTCGTGATGCATAGGCAATAAATCTATCATTATTCATAAGGACACAACAAAGTCCTTTCTTTGATGCATCACTATAAATAACGAACCCATCATTCCCCGATGGTAGAGTCAATATAGGAGCATTGACTAATATTCTCTTCAGTTCTTCGAAACATTCTTTACACTCTTTTGTCCAAACAAATTTAACCCCTTTACGTGTGAGCTTCGTTAATGGGTTATCCAATCGGGAATAATTCTGGACGAAACGTCGATAATAACCTGCCAAACCAATAAAACTACGTACCTCAGTTCTACTCGTAGGTGATGGCCATTCTTGGATTGCCTGGGTCTTAGAAGGATCAACAGAGATTCCATCTTTAGAGACAATATGGCCAAGAAAAGAAATCTCCTGAAGCCAGAATTCACACTTTCTAAACATCCCATATAATTCATGCCTCCTCAGAGTCTTCAAGATAATGCGCAAGTGATTTTCATGATCTTCGTAGGTTTTGGAGTATACAAAGATATCATCAATAAATACCACCACAAATTCATCGAGATACTCCTTGAAAACTCTATTCATCAGATCCATGAATACAGAGGGTGCATTAGTCAATCCAAATGGCATTACGGTAAACTCGTAATGCCCGTACCTGGTTCGAAATGCTGTCTTCGGAATGTCTTCATTCTTCACACAAAACTGATGGTATCCAGATCGAAGGTCAATCTTTGAAAAGTATTGAGCTCCATGAAGTTGGTCAAATAAATCATCAATACGAGGTAGGGGATACTTGTTCTTTATCGTTATAGCATTGATCTCCATGTAGTCGATACATAACCTCATAGATCCATCTTTCTTTTTAACAAAAAGAACAGGGGCTCCCCATGGAGAAACAATAGGGCGAATAAATCCCTTATTACTCAATTCCTCTAGTTGTTTATTTAGTTCGACTAATTCTACAGTGGCCATTCTATAAGGGGTCTTCTATATAGGCCTTGATCCAGGAATCAAATCAATGGAAAACTCAACTTCTCGTTCTGGAAGATGTCCAGGTAAATCTTTTGGAAATACATCTACAAATTCTTTCACAACAGGTACATCCTCAATTTGAACATTCCTTTCCTCACCGACAGTTATTTCATTCTCTTCCTCCCCAATAATTGAATTTACGTGAGCTACTGGGGGTGGATCTAAATAAGAATTAGGTGGTGACGATTCTGCTCTAAAAATAAGGTGTTCCTTATCATTATCATCAAGAATCAAAACCTCTTTCTTCTTACAATAAATCTTCGCATCATAGTCCGAAATCCAGTCCATACCGAGGATTATATCAAACTCAATCATAGGTATGACGATGAGATCAGCAGATAAAGAAAATTTATGTGCTCTAATGGGGACCGATTCTCAAAACATTGTTGCAATGATACTTCCCTTAGGAGTTTTAACTGACAACTCCCTTATTAAATCAAATTAGAAATATCTAATTTTCTTAGCAAACTGGGAAGATATGAAACAATGCGATGATCCAGAATCAAATAATGCATTTTCTAAACATGAGGAAACCATTAAATTACCTGCCACCACGTCTTTTGGAGCTTCTACCTCAGCAGTAGAGATAGCATAAGCTTGGCCTTGATCCCTTGGACTTTTCTGAGGTAAGTTCTCCTGATGCTTAGGAAATTCATTTTCATAATGCCCCATCTCCGTGAAATTGTAGCACTGAACGTTGGTAGCTTCCTTCTTCCCCTTGCAATCATGAGCTTGGTGGCCTTTTTCACCACACTTGTAATAGACTCCCATTCCCTTCAAGCAAGTAACAGGATGTTTCTTCCCGCATTTACCACAAGATGGATATTCAACCTTTCCTTTATTCCCCTTATTTCCATTCCCAGATTGATAAGCAGGTCTCTTCTTCTCTTGCTTTGCTTTAAAGTCATAAGACTTAGAGAATTCCTTTTCGGTCTTGATAGCACATGAGACAATGTCTTTGTACGATGAAAAGGATTGTGAGACTAATGCTCGACGGAGAAATGGTTTTAACCCATCAAAGAAACGATCAATCTTACTTCTTTGGTTACGTATATAATCACCAGCATACCTTGCTATCCTTGTAAAGTTAGCCTCATACTTTGCGACATTCTCATCCTCCTTCTATCTCAGACTTAGAAATTGCCTTTCCATATCAGCTCGATGGTCGCGAGGTAAGTATTTTTCTAAAAACAGATCTTTGAACTCCCTCCATTCCATATTTGATACTTCATCATCTTCCTTCGTATTTTGAATCAATGACCACCATTGATCAGCATCTCCAGTGAGGCGGTAAACTCCCATGATAACTTTTTCCCTTTCACTGCTCCCCAAAGCCTGAAATATTTTCTCTAGGGAAAATATCCATTGCTCAGCTACTAAGGGATTTGTACTCCCATTGAACGTTGGTGGTTGTTGCCTCATGAATCGATCTAATATTGATCCTCCACGCTGCGGATCAGGGTGCTCCATACAGGTAAGGTTATTATTCATAACCTGAGTAAGTTGTCCCAGTATGGTGATTAGCTGATTGGCACCAGTTGCATCACCATCCCAACTATAATTATCTTGAGCATAAGGGCAATCCCTACATGGAGTGCGTGCATTGATACTGTTTCCATTTCTTCCACTAGGCTCTATTTCTAAACAATGGCATAAACTAGATCAGTTTATGAATCAAAATACATAATCCCATACTTATAAAACACTTAACATAAATTGAACTATTTATGGATATAATCCATAATCATAAAAATGTTTTCTTTGAGGAAGTATATACTCATAAACCCTTCATAATGATTTGTAAAGAAAATGACAGTTATCCTAAGCATGTCCCCCGGGAGTGTCGTAACCATGAGTGCAGCAAGGCCCGTTGTCGTGCACCAGTTCCCGTTCGAGTCTAGCTCAAAGTGGTGTTTTTGGGTTTTACCCCTAGGTACATCTGTGCCAGAGCCGCCTCTACCTGCTCGTATCCAGACAGGGATGTATTGCTCGGAAAACTCACAAAATATCTGCAATACCAAAATTATAGGAAGTTCTTCTATACTAATCCTCAAAGTTCATCTTAGGTCTACGTGCTCTAATCAGAGTTTATCTAAATCTAGCTTCCAAGGTTTGTACTAAACTTCCTTTGATACCAACTATAACGCCCCGACCCCAGTTACCCAGAGTCGGTGCATTATTACATAACATTTGCATGATCACAAGAAAGATCAAATCTCGAAAGACCGATTGGTTTAGTTGCCTTGGAAACACTAGATATATTCATAAGTATTACATTACATCATAAAAAGAAAAACTAATACAACAACATAATGTTTCCACAGTCCACACTATAATCCCCTCATAATATCCCTGCAGGTCATTCATAACTTACATCTTCACATCCTGGGAAAAATAAAACATAGAAAAGGGGTGAGCTCAAATGTCCAGTAAGGATAACAATATAGCGGAACATTCAAAATAAGAATAAACATTTAAGGCAATGCATTACTAAAACAAAAGCCTTTTAAACTTGAACTTCAACATAGTAATGCAAAAGTAAAATGAAATAATGCCATTTACTTATTCACATGGATATTCTACTAATCGAATAATCACATGCAAAAATCAAAAACCACTTTCATAATGTTGGAATGCATAATGCCAGACTATCATAACCACATAGTCAAGGCCTCGTGCCAAGACTACAAATAAGATTTTGCCAAGGCCTTGTGCCAAGACACTAGTTTGTCTCATGAGACCTACCGATGCATCGAGGAGCTATAGCGGGCTCCACCCGTCACATATTAAGTCCAATGCATTCCCATATGAAAAGGTTTAAACATAACATAAACATTCGTATTAAAACTAGCATACGAAATGTCAATACTTTCACCATAAACTATGAATGGTATAAAAATAGCACATCCACAGTCAAACATATCACAAAACCTTCAATACAATATAGAAGTTTTGTATCATAATAAATCAAATTCAAATAATCTTAAAATCCATCAAAGGATGTTGACATAGATGAAATCAAAATTCTTTTTAAGGAAATATCTCCTTTTATTTTGAAATAATTTAAGATCCATATAAAATAAAACATTTTCTTTAAAAATATTCTTATAAGCTTGAAAGGAAATCTTTGAATATTTTATAACGGCGGAAAATAACCGCACCCGCCGTATAAGTTTAAAAAAAACATTCTTATCTTAATTCTATCGAAAAGGTTAAAAAGCACATTGTTTGGAAAACGACAGAATGAATCCCTTATAAACCTCTTATAAAAAGTCAAACAAGGGTATAAATGACTTTAACCCATATTCTTTTAAATATTAAAAATGTTTTGAAATACATTTTGAAGAAACATGGATGTGGATGATAACGAGATCCCAGTAGATTATTACGTATAAACAAACTCGGATAATGAAGAGATTGTGAAATAACCCTTACCTTGTACTTTTCCTTGGTTGGGGTAGGTTAACATCCTATATAATGGTGAAATAATTGTTATTAAATTATACAAGAATCATATAAATTATTATGATATCATATATCATCTTTTAATATTGATTTGATAATAATGTCATAGAGTTATCGTCGTTTTGGGTGTTAACTTACTCATTTTCTTTTATATGTTTTGTTACATAAGCCATGTTTGTTGTATATTATTCATATCCAGAATGATATCATGTCCTTAAACATAATTTTTAAATCATCAAATGATAATTATACTTGAATGGATACGATGGAGAATGAATCCCATCGCGTTCGTGGAGACGGTAGTCCGTACGTACGCACGAGCAACAATATCATTATTTTGATATTAAAATTATATATAATTGGATAGTATATCATATATACAGAATCATTATCAAGTTCTATTTATCATTTAAATGAATTACATATCATTATTATACCCACCTAAATAATAATATATTGAATAACAATTACACCACGACGTGGAGACGGTAAGCCGTACGTACGCATGTATGGTGACATGTTATTCAAAGGGTGGATATAATACTGAATATGGTTGTACCATATTTATAATAACATCACAGTATATGTGAGATACTGGATTTATTATTTTAGAATGGTAAGAACGAAGAAAGAAGAAATGGAAGAAGAAAGGAACTTGAAAAGGGGTGGTGAAAACATTACCTCTTCTTCGGGTTCTTCCTTTTGATTTGATCAAAAGGGCTCCTTAGGTTGGATTTCTGATCACACTAAGGACTCTAGGTTGTAGTGAGGGATGTGGGTAGCTTATTTGGGAAGGTTTTGGACGACCCAAGTGGCTTGAGAGGTGTGAGAAATGAGTAGAAGTGGTCTCCTTTTATAAGGGAGAGGAGGGGCTCTTTAGGAAAGAGTGAAAGTATTACTTTATAATATAATTATATTCGGTTTATAATGGTCCAAAAATCATTTAGGTATAATATACGATGACTGATATTCTAAATAACATCAACCAATAAGAATTGGAAAGGTTTTAGATAATATTTTAATTATTATAATCTTATTTATTTAAATGATTTATTAATGAGGTAAACATTGCATCATTATTGTGTCATTAATAATTTATATTATATGATGTATAAAAATTATAAATAAAATATCATTATGTAGGAAATCTTTTTATCTTTCTAATGAATATTTATAATCGAAAATCCAACATGTATAACCCTATTTAAAAATTGTTCTTCTAAAATATGTAAGCTTATGCCATTTTTATTTTTATTTTAACTTTATTAATATAATGTGTCCCTACCACATACGAGTGGCTCTAAGGGGTCCCCAAATCGACCCAAGGATGCCCATGGTCGGGTATGTGTCCACCAATAAGGTTAGGACACGTTTTAGGGTAATTTTGTATTATTATAATATTATTTTTTAACCCTTATTTACCGGATTTACCCTTAACCATGGTAAATAAAATATTTACCACAATAATTATTCAAAATGTCTAAAAATAAAAGTTATCTATTTACATAATTTGGAAATCCTGATTAAAAATATGTAATTCATTTTTCCAAATTCAAAACACAGAATTGGCAGAAATTAATTTAAAAATAATTCCCGTTGTTAAAATAAAAAGCGTGTTTTTAAGAGATAATAACTATCAAAAGATTGACACTTGTTTATGTCTGGTTTAATTGTGAAATTATGTCCAATGACAAACATTAAATTAAATGGTAAAAATATATTCTAAATATACTTTAAAACCACTCAAATTCATAATTTATCAATCTTAATTATTTTGATTAATAAAGTTGATTTTAATTAAAATTTAATAATTTTCACTATTCATCAAAATATGAAAGTTATCCGAAAAGTACCAAAATTTCACCTTAGGCTAAATTCGATATTCCGAATCCAAAAATGAAGTCCATTTTAAAATATAAAATATATATAATTTCAAAATTTAGGTATTACTATTCATAACGGCTAGTTTGATTGGTTGTGGCGTGTGTTAGAACTCGAGGTTGCGTACAACACACGCTATCGCATTATTCGAAGGGAAACGTACCGTGGAAGCTTGGGGTGTTACACGCACACCACCTACCTTGCCATCCCAGCCTCACCCACTGTTGTAGTTCGCGTCCCAGCCTCTGCACTCCCGCACTCCCCCCTCGCTAACCCACTCGCTGCCTACCTGTTATTATTGTGTCGTGCCCAACAACCCACTCTGCCTCCCTCACCTCATGCTCCAGCTCGGCCTCGACCTCATCTAGCCTCACTCAGCACCCTCTCTCAGTGCACCATCCTTTATCCAGTCCCTCCATCTCCTGCCGCACTATCCATCTTCCACTCCCAACCCTCCTTATTGTTTGCCTTATCCGACAGCCCAGAAAACCCCCTTCCCTCTTTGCTTCAGACCCTACCAGCCTCACTGCACCTCCACCGTAATTCCTCTCCCACTCTGGTCAGTAGCGGCTTCCTCTGGTATATTCTTTTATTCATTAATTTATTTATTATTCTATGTATTTATTATTTTAATTATTTATTTTCTTATTTTTTTATTCATTTATTTATTTATTCTTTCATTTATTTATTCTTTTAATTATTTATATAATTATTAAATAATTGATTAATTAATTAATTATTTTATTTTATTTATTTATTTATTTATTTATTATTTTATTTATTTATTTATTTATTTTCCCTTCATTTCATGTTTGGTGATTTTATTAAATTTAGATAAATCCTAATATTGTTTCGGGTTTTGTGTAGTGGGTTTTTATTATTATTCGGCACGCGCGGTCAGTCCACTGGGGATTATTATACCTTCCATCATAATTTTATTGCATCTGCTCTTGGTTTAAGGTTGGTAATTCCAGGGATTTTCTTTCCACAATATAATTGATTCTTGAGTGTTTCGATAAATTTATTTTATGTTATTCGTAGATTTTTTATATCCATAAATATTCCTGCTATAGGGCTTTTAAATTTTTAGAATTATTCAAAGGCATGTTTTGAATCGATTCTTAGTTCGAGTCTACAGTTATTTTATTATATGCCAAATTCTGTTTTGATATTTTTTATTGCTATTTTGTTGGGGATTTTCATTTTATGTTAATATAATTGGATAAAAAATAATAATACTTTGGAAGTAAATATTTGGTTATTATAATGTTTGTGTGCACTTGTTGCATTTGATAAAATACTATAGTGTTCAAAGTGGAATTGAGGGTTTTTATGAAATGTTTAGCCTTGACTATGTTGTTTGTTGGTATTGGTTATTTTTAAACTTGGTTTGGTTTATAATTTTGGTATTGTTATAGATTTCTAATAGTGTTATGGTGTTAAAATAAAAATGGGGCTCTTTGGTTTTTAATGTGGCGGTGTGAGTTCTTTTAAAATAAAGTGAGCGGTTGGTTTTAGTTTCATAGTGGTAGTATTTTGGGAATAGTGTTGGTTTTTTTCTTGAAATTCAGTAATGAAATTGGATATTGGCACATCTATTGGTGCACTCGGTGCACTGAGGGACGTTCCTTCAAGTGAAAATGACACCTTTAAACTAGTTTTTCCTTAAACCTTGGTTTTCTAACTGGGTTTTGTTTCCTATGTAAGATTTGGTCCTTTGTGTGGATTTTGTGAATGTTTTAAAGTGTGATCTCAAGGGTGTTCTGATTTGGCTTTGAATATATAAAAGTATAATTTGTGTCATGTATTGGATAATGTTTTTGGACATGACAACTTAAAGGCTCGTTTGGCTCTTCCAATTCATGGGTGGAGTTGTGTTAACTTTTAGAATGGTTTGTGTTTTGAAATTGTTTGTGCTTGGTTAGAACATTATATGTTTATAGATTAATTATTTATACATGGGTGTGTCATGATGGACCATTTGGAACATTCAGCATTAATGTAATATTTTCATTGCCTTTTTGAAATGACGAAGTTTTGATTATTATATGCCCATATAAAGGCTTTAGTATTTTTAAAAAGTTATCAAATGGTTTTAAGGATTTAATGTCATGAAGTCCTGGTTGGAACCTTTGATGATATGTTATATATATTTATATGTGTATATATATATATATATTGGGGTACCTCTATAGGGGTCATATCCCTTATGGGTTATCCTTTACAGTGTCCGTGTTTGTGGTAGGAAAGTGCGGCGAGATGAGTCACACGTACGAGTGCCTCCTACATACATAGTATTATTGTAACCACCATGGGTTACTGGGCATCTTTTATAGATTGAGTGATGGTTTCTGACCAACCATGATTAGACGGGTTGGTATGCCCTGGATTTGTTGTTAGGCTAGGTGGGATTTTCCACCCGATTAGTCAGTTAGGGCGGCCAGTTGGTTATAGACTTTAAAGCTTCACCATACGCAAGAAGGTGGTTCTGAAACCGAGTACGTCTAGGGGTCTTATAGAGAAGTTTAGTATCAGCTATGGTTACTGGATTATTTTCAGTTATTGTTTTCATTCCATGCACTAGACTTATTTAAATTCCGTGCACTTGTTTATTTCTAGCTTTCACTATTACTTGTTTAACCCTAGCACAAAATTGGTATTTTTTATTTTTGATATTATTTATAAAATGACAAATGATTTTGGAAAATTGTATGTAGCGTGTATTGTGTTTTTAAATGGGATTTGTTTTTCTTTTTTACAAATGTGAAACCCATAGTTTTATAATTGTATTTCAGTCTTGGGTTAGTGGATTGTTTCGGGAAAGGAGACGTTGGATTATGTGGTTTATCATGGAAACCCTTCTGAGAATATTAAATGCTAATGCCTATCTTTATCATTTCAGTTGCAGGTTTCATTTCTGAAGTGTTCTTGGCTTAGTTTCTCATTATTTGAGCAAAGTCAGCCTTTGGTCGGGAGGTGACCTAAAAGGTTATGTGGAGATATGTTAATTTTATTTTCTTTCCGCTACTTGCATTATGTTTATCGACTGTTTATATTTATATGTTTTCATGTTTATTTGTTTTCTTTCATGGGCCATATTATTCCCAACGATTAAAATTTTAATGCCCAACACTGGTTTCGAGCCTGTGGGGATCGGGAACGCCCTTCGGGACATGTCGTGGACCGGCTCAGGTGATCGGTTCAGGGTTGACCCTGGTTGGTTCATGATTGCCTTCATATATCATATACAAAACCTCTATGGGCCCTTCAAAATGTATTCCAACTTTAGGTCTCATTATACAAGAATGGGAGGTGGCCCAATGTTTTTCAAGTATAGTAGAAAAGCATGACGGGGATTCATGGGTTCGATATCGATGGTTGGAGATTGACCATGTGGATACATTGTACATATATTGGAGTAATCTATTGTATCTGTACCTATTTAAATGTCATCGTTATATAAGAATTATATTTATGTCTTCTATGACTAGTTTCTAATAGTATCCTTTCATTTTATAGCTATGTGTACGTTCTAGCATGATATATTGACTATTTAGTGATATTTGTTCCATTTTTTCGTTTTCATTTATATTCAAAGTGAATAGTCTCTCCACAATCAACTCTTAAATCATCGAATATACTTAGAAACCTCTGGTATATGGGGAGGTTCACGTGAGGTACGTTTTTCTTCATATCTGGTGTCATTTGGGACCTCCTGGTTGGGAATGATACAATCACCTACGAACCCTTTAACCATAGAAAAACATTAATTAATTTCCTAAGGATAATTCTTGTTTTTTCTATTAAAATTAAAAATATAAATTAATTTGAAGCTTGTATTCATGATGCATGTTACTATTAATTGATCATAAAACTAATTAAAGGATTCTTTAGTGATGAGTGAAATATCTTCTGATAAAGTTGATCATATATGTGGATGAATGTTATTATGAAGTTATAAAATATGAATTTTATAGTGTATGTGATTCATTTACATAAAATTAAAATTAAAATACATTACTAGTTATTTTTCATGAAAATTAAGGAATTGAATAATTGATTTTATATAGAGATTGAAAGATTACGCTAACTAATAATAGCCTAATTTTATTGTTTAGTTCTACCAAATTCATATTTTTTGATTCATTGAAGGTATGATGAAGCCTAAACATACATTGGATTACATTGGTTGAAAAATATGGAATCATATGTCTAAATGTTCCCAAAATCACATCAGTATTATAACCGGGTAATTAAAAATGGGTACCATTTAAGGAAAAATTATTTTTTATCTATAATAGAAAATATGGATTTTGTGAATAACCACATGGTCTATAATACTATGTTTTACAATTCAGGATTTCATGGATGATATTGAAGTGGAAAATGAAGAATATGAAAAAAACACTATTAATTGTATCAATTAAAAAGCTAAAATAGACCAAATTATTATTATAATATCACTACATAGTTACTAAAAATATTAGATACAAAACCATGATTTAAATTAGTGTAAATTTTTTTATGGATGTTTAAAACATGAGATTATGGAGGTCCAATAAATTTAGTGGTTTTAATAAGAGGGGTGGGGGATGAATCATTAAATAATGGGGTGTTCTTAAATTTTATGAATTCTTTGAAATCAATATTTTCCAATCGTTAGAGTGATTAATCACATTTCTCAACTCACGAACACCGAGGATGAAAACTAATAATGACAGATTATTTATAGAGTTCACTACTCTGAATGAATGAAAAATTCTTGGCATGATCTGAAATAACATAAGACCAAATAATCCACTAGAAAACGATTTTGGATTTAATGATAAGGATATATATGTGACTCATAATATAATAATATAGTTTTTATATCTCCAAAAAAGTTTCAATTCATTCTTATACCATGATGAGTTAAGGATTGTCTTTCTTCCTTTAATTTTATTATCTCTGAAAATTTTATAGTTCTCCCACAATTCATTTTAATAAAGAGAATGTGTGACCATGTTGTCCCAAATAGATAAAATACCCTAATGGTGGGGGGGGGGGTGAATCATCTTATCAACCATTAAAACAAATTCCACCATGGATATTGTTCTTTCATTAAATAAACACTCTTCTCCCCCTTTACGAAATCAATGTACGAATAAAAATGAATGAATTCACAAGACACATTAATTTTACTTAGTTATCCATCACATGGATATGTACAGGGAGCATAAAATTAATCTTTTGGGATGTTCCAAATAAATTAAGGATAACTTCCAAAAAAATGTAAAGGCTTGATAACTTCTACGCTTAGGCTCACATACCATACTGTGTTTGGAGCGATCTCACAATCCTGGATGGATTGCAACCAATGTTGATTTGAATTCTCAATGATCTTCCAAATTAGGTGTTTCCAATATTCCTCAAGAATATTCAAATTTGATCACTTGAATCCATCTATTTTACACATCAATTTGTGCATCTTTATGTTTCACTTTCATCCATGAGATGAAATATTCTTTAACATATAATTATAATATTATTATTTATAGGTGTGGATTTTTTTTCATACATCCATTCTCATGACTTGAGTAAAACTCTACCAACTATCATGCAACATTAATGTTTTATGATAAAATAAAATATTGTGTGAATCTTTCACACTGTGCATGTAACTACATTGGTCATGGAAATATAAGATATTTTTTAACCTACAAACTTTTGAGTTGTTTCTTCATGTAACTCTTATTGGGAAAAAATTTACCACCTTGCACACAACTCATATGAAATTTAAAGATCTTATACTCTCTAATTGTTGATATATGAAATAGAGAGGGGCATCAATCTATTTATATCATGGATTTACCTATGCACAAAATTTCTGTTGAGATTCAAAATCATTTTTTCTCCAGAAAAAAATCAACCTAAAAATAAAACAATGTATCCTAGATGGATTTTTTTTCAACTATAATTCTTTAATATAACCTAATTAAAGGAATAATTTTAATAATCCAATATAAAAAATCCATTTCACAATATTTCTTTCCTCCTCATTCCTTATATACATCAACTACTACAAGTATTCTTATTCTTTTTCTCTATTTTTCTCTCTTTTTGTGAATAATCCACTACAAACAACCCTTCAATGAATTACTCTCAATCACCACAAATTATCTATATTATAAATTCCTAAACCATTTTCCAATGCTTACATAGAAGAATTTTTTTATCTCTTTCATTTTAAATTTGGAATTAGAAAATAAAAAAATTATATATATTCAACTATTATTTAACACATCCTTACATTCTCTCTCTTACTATTTTGTTTTTGGATCCTTCCATGTCATCGTAACATTTTTGATTACATCACTTTATGAAAACAACGTTCATACATCTTCTTTTATAGAATTTTCTCTCTTTTAATTAGGAAATAATTCTTCATAATGAAACCCTTATTCAATATCTGCATGGTCATTATAGGGAAATAAACCCCATGGTGTAAAACAATTGTTATATTTATTAAATCCCAAATTATTTTCACATTATTTAATTTTTGAAATAAAAAAACAAACATAATCATTTTTAATTTATGAATTCTTATAGACATTTATATCATTATTATAAAACTCCTATGTAATTTATAATAATATCACATTTTAGAAAATTATATTACCTTTATGTGTCACTCTATATCACTAAATGACCCTTAAAATTTGAAAAAATAAGATTGCATGTCATCATGATTACTTTTATATACTATTATAATTAATCATATCTCTTTCATTTGACTCAAATATTCCATTACATGTTTACCTTTATATTGAGGACATATCTAAATTTATAAAAATTATAGTCAGTGTTATGATTATATATTGATCAATGATACTTTTTTGTATGGTATGTCAATATGTTTTTTTATTAATCTACACTAAAGTATTCTTAAGTATTGAGATAAATTACTGTTATTTATAAGGATTTTCTAAATTCTTGATCTATCTACTAATAGTTACTATTAAATATTTTAATGATTAATTTTATATATGCATAGAGTTATAAGGAATTTTAAAATTTTCAAACATAATATTAGGATGAACCTTACAAGTTGACTAAGTTTACCATTATGTATTTGGTTACCCATTGAAACATCAAATAGAACATAAATATGAATCTTACATATTAATATTAGAACTCTTATATATTGATGAATTTTCCAAATATCAGAACAAAATATATTATAACATAAAAAACATTTAAATTTATTATAAACATTTCTTAATTCGTTAAAACATATAAAATCCTAGAAAACCAACACCTCACATAATAAACATTATTATGTGGGATTATAAATATTATTTATGTATTGAAATAAAATTCACACAATAAAATCATATCCACTTCATTCCATGGTATGATTTCAATATACAAAAACAATATTTCATGGGGATTATTTTTCAACTCTAGAATACAACATCTTCCATATTAATGGGATAAATATCATTGATGATATGGAGAGTCTAAATTTTAATAATACCTACTATAGTTTTTTATGAATAAATTTGATGAAAATGTGTGAAAATTGATGATCGTTGATAAAATTTTCTAGGATGACCATATAACATAAAATAGTTCATTTTAATGAAATTATTTTATTATTTTATAAGGGTACCTCTAAGAGAGTATCATAGTGATTATTGGATTTTTATATGACTTTTCAATAAAAATAAAATTGACTAATTTTTTACATATCATTAATGTTAATTTTCTAAGAAGTCAAGTTAATTTTTTAATCCTCAATGGATTTGGAGTTCACTGTCACCAACACGGAAGGGTACATGATATGGCTATGTGAACCTTATTTTCACAACATTCCTTTGAATATTTTTATGATTTTATATCTCTAAACTTTATAGAAACATCATGTAAAAATTAAAAATTTATTTGGTTCATACCACTAAAATATTAAGTAATATTTTAAAGTTGGATGGTTTTAAATTATATGGGATAGGATATAGGAAATGTTAAACGTTAAATAGATTGGTTTACCCTTTATAAATATTAACATATCTTTAATAATCTAAAATTTTATTTAACATAATGTGTAAGGTACTTCGTCTAGAGGTTCTAATAGCATGAAGTTTATAATTACCAATTATATTAAGGTATTTTTATCTCACTTTCATTATTGTGATAGATAAGAATTAAGGATGTAATTAATTAAAGTATGGTGGAAATTCTTGATATTTATTTCTAATCATTGGATGTTGAGTGATTTTTTGTTCATTTTAATTAATTACTACTATTATGTTTATGGAATCATTTAGTCATTCTAATTGATGAATTTTTTTTATTACACAGACTCTATTTTTCAATTATTTATTCATAATAGAATTATTTTAAGTACATATGTCTAAAAATGGTTTTGAGTCAACTAACTTTTAAATGAATAAATACATTTAAAAATATATGAAGATTAATTTATTAATTATATAGTAAATAATTTCAATCAAGTTTACTAGTATTCAATTAAGAGGATAATATGATCATATATAGTGAAAATTGGTGTTTTAATAATACAATGCCTCATATTCATAATACTCAAGTACAATTTAATAATTTAATATTATTTAAAAAGATTTAAAATTATTTATTTCATTAAAATCAATCATATAACTTTTAAATGGATGTTTCATGTTGGGATCCAAGGTTTCTATGGGATTGGACTCATACTGGAGTTATGAAATTAATTTTTTGTTTTATTTTTAGGGAATATTATTTATAAAATATATATTTTATTTATAAAATTGTTAATGATGTATCATGGTAAGTTAAAATATAATCATAAATTTCCTATTTGAGGTTTTTGATAAAAATTCAACAATTAAAGTGATTTTTGGAATATGTGACTAATATAAATGTATTTATGAAACATAATACATTGTATTTTTATATTATTAATTAAATAAAAGAAAAATTAAATTATATTTGATAATATTAATGAAAAAAACATAAATATTAATGTTTATTCACTGATTACCTCACAATATATTCATCATTAATGAAGATGGAAACATTCAAAGACGGTTGAATTTCTATGGTGATAGTTATAAAGGGTTGTTTTTGTGGTTATGATAAAGGTTTTCATTCCATTTAATACCTTATACACTAAAATTTCTAGTCCAACTTCACTCCTTCAATATCTAAGTATGGTATGGAGAAATGACTAAATAAGGGTTTTGTGGTTTGTGGTTTGGCAGTCAACCGTGTTCCAAGTGTGACCAGAGTTAGACACTATCATCTTTATTTTATTCCCATATCAACATTTATCTAAGTTGTATATTGAAATATAAATGGATCAGTGAGATAATAGTCACTAGGGACCTCACTAACAATGTCAAAATGGGTACAGAGATCGATATTCAAGTGTGTGGTTAAGGCTGCTCTTGTTTACTAATCTCGTGGCCCAAGGTGATTTTTTTGGTATAGGGATGGATTCTTGGATTTGAGTGGATTTAGAATTTTTAAACATTGATTTTTATTACTATTTATATTTTTCTAGTTTAATTTTGTAATCTAGATTCTTGTACTTTTTCCCTGACTAAATGTGTGGTCACCACTAAACAATAATGTGGATTTAAGAAAAGTTTAAAAAAATGATGGATTTTGAGGACTTTTACTAGTGGGAGTTAATCCCATGTGTTGGATGATTTAAATAAATTAAAGGGAATTAGAAATCAACATCTTGGATATGTTCAAACTATAAATTATAAATCACTAAATATCAAAGGAATTAAATCTATTTAAAATTAATGACAACCAGAAGAATATAATGATTTTTTTCTATAGACTAAATGATTAATTACTAAGTGTATCATAATTTAATAGTTATGGTAAGGAATATTTTTATTTTAAATAAAAATGGTGATGTTTATGAGTGATATTAATGATTTTATAGATGTATATCTGACAATAGATAGTCATTTTCAAGTTAGTAAATCTGAAAAATCATTCCTTTTGTGAATTTATATGGTGAATGCATTGTTGAGAAAGTGATTTGGTAACATTATTTAGAATATTATTAATTGAACTTGTTTCTATTTAAATAATCAAATTTTTATTCTTCTTGAACATCAATGATATACACGATAAAGTGATATGAAATATATTGACCGAAATAAAATATGAAAAGTTATATAAAATAATGGGTTATTCTTCACATGTTTATGGTGATAGAAATGTTTTAGTATATTTATGTGATGATTTAAAAACCAAATTAATCATATACATTTTTTATCTTGTATAGGAATCCTCATGTTATTATTGGAAACATGAAGCATCAATTCAAATAAAAAGATTAGTGCGTACAATAACACACATTTATTTGATGTAATAGATTTTCATGAGTAGTGAGGATGAAAACTCAAAAAAAATTAATAAAAAAATACTTCATGAATTAATATTCCATAAATTAATTAATAAATATAAACATTTTAGACCAATGAAGAATTGTATATTTTTTATTCAAAATAACCTATGGATAATGTACTATAGTAGAAGTGGTTTATGATATATGTCCAATACCTAATGTTTCATAACAGATATCAGAATATTGATCCCATTAACTTATTTATCGATAATTATTTTGACCTAGTGGGATAATAGATTAATTAAAAATTAATTTTAATATTTTTTCTATAGTAAAAGAGAATATTTTGGGAAGAACAAGGAGGGAATATGGTGACTTTGATATATTTTTCTTAATGTTTTGATTTGTTTTTACAGAATATGTGAATGGATATAATGTATAAACATTGTAGGATTTGTTTTTTATAAATTAAAATATTATCATATTAAGTAATAGATGAGCATGGGAGTCATATTTTGGAATACAATTGTTTTAATAGGTGATGAAAAATAATAAAGAGGAATTTAAGAGTAAATTAATAGTTATAAAAAACTATTTAGGTTTTAATTTATTAATTATTTTTTCCAAAATGATACTCTAACATAGACATAGAGAAAATTTATTTCTTAATTGATGAAAAAAATGAGAATAATTGTAATGTGATGAGTGGTTATCCAATATATTCATGTTTAATTCCAAAATTTTAAACCAATGGAATGTATTTCTTTAAAAGAGAAATATTGAGGGACACTTGGAATAAATATTTCTCAAAGGGGTTTTATTATACTGTTATTCCTAAAATTAAGTGAATTTGTATATATTTGGATACATTTGTTATTCTTAAAAAATACAATGGGTTGATTATTCATCTAGGCTGAGAATATTTTTTATTACATGATTCTTTATTAATAAAAGGGGGATATTTCTTTGAAGCCTTTATAGAAGAATATCAAATAGGTCACATAATTAAGGTGTTAAAAAATATTTTATTAATCAGGTAAATTAACAATAAAAATTATATCAACCAAATAGATAAATTTTCAAGTAGTTCAAATAAATTATTGATATTAATAAGAATATTTTTTGACTAATATGCATTACATTGAATAGTTTGTAAATATATTTATTAATGAACATAATAAAAAATATTACATGTGGGGTCTATTAAAAATTAATGTTTTTTTTCTAAATAGTGTATTTTTTTTAAATAATACATGAAATTTAAACGTTATTTTACAAGATTAAATAATAATTGTCTAGTGTTTCAAAATTATTAACTAGTTGTTTCAAAATATTGATAGCTGTTTGGTGATGTAATTTTATTTATAATGGTACAGAAGAGGGATTCATAAAACTAAAAAATGATTTTAATATAATTAAAAAATTGGATGTAGACTTATAAAATATTCACAAGATTTTCATGAAGAAATAAAAGGTCATGTAATGGTTAAATAATTTCTATCGAAGAATGAATGTTTATTTTTGAGGTCCTCTAAGAGTGAATATCAATTTTTAGCTACACTAAATAAAATTATATTCTTCTAAATTAATCCTCACATATTGATTCATTGATATTAGAAGTGTTCAAGAATTTCATAAATTGTAATTTAATTTTAAATATTTTATACAGTAAAATATAGTGTGAATTGATAAAAAAACTATGTTATTTAAATTCAAATTAAATTAAATTAAATGAAATATAAATTTATAGTCAGAGCTATCATAGACGAGAAAAGTAATATGTTTAATGAAGAAAAATGTATATCATGTTTTTATATTTATATACTTGAGATATATTAATAATTGATACATAGATAATATAATAATTAATTACAAGTTCTTTTATGAGATACCTATTTGATATTTTTATAAATCAATCTTATATTTTTGGTGATAAAAAACAAATGTGTTTAATCTAACCATTTCATTTAAGTGTTATTTCAACATTTATGTTGAGAGACCATCCTAGGGAATCAATAGACATAAATAATGAATTTAATTATTGTGGAGGAAAAAATTGATGACCCTAAATGGGAAACATCACCAACTAGTTGGTGGAACCCCATCGGCAAGATGGTGGAAGTAGATAAAACCACATTGGTTATTAAAAGTCTACTAGCTACCTGGTGGCTATCACCCTTCATTTGATTAGGTCTTAACAAAACCATATTTCTCCAGGTATCTCACTAGCTAGCCGTTTTAAGTATGAGATTACCCAGTGGAGTCTTTTGTAACATGGAAGGCCATAGAAATCTCACTAGATTGCTGGTGGAATTGAGATGCTAGCTGGTGGAATCGATTCAACAAGTCAATGTGTTCATAGATGATGGTATGGAATATATTCCTTTACCCATTTACAAATCATACATGACATAAATACCATTAGTGACTCTAAATACAAAACATGGGAGGATTGGAATGAAATATTAGTTGAAAATAATGAATTTCAATTATCTATAAAGAATAAAAATGACCATATATGGTAAAATATTTCCATTGTTCCTACTCATGAGATCACTTTATACATATTTCATCTAACAACTTGATCTCCATTATTTCTGTAGAGTCCCACGCTTTACATACATGGAAATTACATTAATTTTGTGGAATACTTAATACATAACAAGAACCAACACTCAAGTACTGTAATAAATTAGTGTCTTTGGAATCTCGGAACATATTCTTCTAATCATGCTGAAAGATCTTCAACATCTCCCATAAAGATCATCCCCTTTTTTCTTAACTAAAATCATTCATTATATCTTGTGGAAAAGAAAACATTAAAAGGGTGAGCTTAAATGCTCTAGAATGGTAAGAATGGAGAAAAAAAAGCAAACCACATACATTTGAACCTAAAAACATGAACATAATTTTTAAACATCAAAATCTTGAGTGGTGAAATAAATCTTGGCAGTACGTAAGGTATTGATCATAAATGAACATTAATTAGGATTAAATAACATTGGAATAAAACATGTAATTGTGGAAACAATTAAGCATAGGTTATTATTCCCATAGTTTCCAAGGCATTTCTGCGAAGACTATCATAGTGGACATAGTCCATTACTGAACCGGGTTTATATGCCATTCCAGCCCTATATTACTGAACTAGATTCACATGTAATTCCAGCCATGTCTATCTCATGAGATATAAATCATTACCCAATCCATTGGAGGGAGATATAGGTCCCACCCATCTTATAATGAAATCATTCTTACATGTGCCACAAAATAATCATACATCATTCATCATACCCCAAAGAATAAAATGGGTCTGATAAACATCATCCCATCTTAACATAATCCATATAAAAAATGGATATCATTTCATAATTATAATAATGAAACCATGAAAATAATAGAGACATTTTACTTTAAACATAGTTATACTAAATAATGTCATCTTATATGGGAAATAGTTTTGGTAAAACACATGAAATGAATTATTGAGGAAAATATCATTTCTTCTTCAAAATCATTTATTTTTCACCAAATTCCCTAAAAATTTAAAAGATTTTTTTTAAAATAAACTTGAAATATTTTAGGGGAAAATTCATTGAAATACTTCATTATGAAACCATAAAAATCTGTTCATGTTGAATAAGTTAAAAAAACGTTCTCCTCGTTCTTTTTTCCGAAAAGTCAAAAAGTTCATCATATGGTAAACAATGGAAAGATTCCTTCCATAAAACAATGTAAAAGAAAAAAGTAAATTTAAACATACATGGAAGAATATTAAACACATTATGAAAAAAAATTATAGACATGGATGAAAAATATACCCTAGTTAATACTTAACTATTAGCGATCTCGAATAAAAAAGAGATTTGCAAAAATACCCTAGACAAATTTGGTAACTTACAAAAAATACACCCCATGAAAGAAGTATCATAAAATTAATATGTAAATACACATAAATTAAAGTGTATTACACAAATAATACAATTATGGGATGTACATACACCACACAAAATGTAATATTGACAATATGGCATGAATCTCAAGGGAATAAGGAGTGAGATGAAAACCCCTTACCTTGAACTTTCCTTTAGTCGAGGGTACGCTAAACCTTCTGTATGAAGACCATAGTATGATATTAAATTATACCATTACCATATTAATATTTATGATATCATACATTATTCATTTATGACTTTATACTACCCATTTATTAATAATTTCCATGTAAAATTAACATTTCAGATAATAATTGCTTTCTTTATCGTACGTGTTTTAACTTGTTACTCTCAATTATATCACTTAGATCAAGATTTAAATACATACAGAATATAAAAAATTATTTATATATCATATATATTTAGAATATATATACGTATAACATACATATATATGAAATTAAAAACACTGTTTTTGGAGATGGTAGTCCGTACGTACACATAAATGTTGTTTCTGTCTTCATATCATATTGAACGGAACTAAGTGAATAAGATATATGTTAGTAAACAGACACACACACACAAAGATATATATATATATATATATATATCTAGTAGAATTATTATGTCATATATTACATACTTCTTAGTAATATATATTGTTATAATCGTCGATGAATAGAGAATGTTGAAATGAATCTCATCACGTCGTGGAGACGGTAATCCATACTTACGCATGAATGACAATATCATTTCCATAAAGGTGTGTAATTGGATGGTGTATTAATTTTAAAGATACATTATCATGTTATTTTCATTGTATCTATAATATTAATCTTCATTATATCCATCCAATTAACATAGTGTTGAATAACAAATTACACCACGACATGGAGACGGTAAGCCGTACATACGCACGCATGGTGAAATTATCATTCCTAAGATGGATAGGATAATGAATATAGTCGTGCCATATTTATTATAACATAAAAATATATATAATATATGAGACTTATTATTTTATAATTGAATCAACAAAGAAAGAGTTAGTGGAAGAATAAGAGAACATGAAGGAGGGTGGTGAAATCATTACCTCTTCTTCGGGATCTTCCTTTTGATTTAATAAAAAAGGCTCCACAGGATAGCATTATGACTAAAATATGTCCTCTATATTGAAGGGAGGATAGTTTATAGGGTATTTGGATAGAGGTTGGATGATCCAAATGGCTTAGAATGTGTGAATTGGAGTGAAGGGGGAGTGCCATTTTTTAAGAGGGGTGAGGGGCACCTTAGAAAAAACATAATATATTATTTTATAATAAATTTATTTTCAGTTTCTAATGGATCAAAAATTAATTATTTCGAGGATAGGGTGGCGATGGGTTGAATGTTTCTCCACCAATAGGTTTTAGAAAAGTTTAGGTTACGATTTTAAACTTATCATTTAGATTTATCTCTAAGTTAAATAATCCAACTTTTACCGTCTCTTCTTGTATTCTTACATTATATTGTTAACAAACATACTATAAACTTCCAATAGATACCCAATTGGTTAATTAATGTCTTATATAATATTATATAAGTCTTTTGACTGATCATTAGTTTTTTAGGACCTTTCTATCAATTAATAATATAATAATTGTTTTAAAAACACTTTTATGTCAATTTTGACGCTATTTGGTATTTTGTTTCTTATAAATTTATAACAACATTATTACTTAAGAAAAATTCATCTAACCAACTCTAATATGTTATATGAACCAATAAAATTAGTGTAATACATAAAAATTCTCTAATTACATTTATTTAGGTATTTACAATATCAATTATGTTAATATTTCATTAATAAGTGAATTATTGTATCATCATTGTGTCATAAATAAATTAATTTATTTAATGTATAAAATAAAAAAATAAAATATCATTATGTAGGAATTCATTTTATCATTATAATGAATATTTATAGATGAATTTATCTTATGTATAATTCTATATTAAAAATTTTTTAGTTATTAAACATATATTTTATCTAATTTAACTCTTCTTTAAATAAAATAATAATAAATGTCCTAATCTAATACAAGTCGACCTTAAGGGTACAATTCTATTCCTATGGTTTTTTTTGTCAAATTACACTTATCCAATTGAATTAGGAAATTTTTTAGGTTAATATTAATTCCATTTTTACCCTTAATTACATTATTTACTTTTTAACCGTGGTAAATAAAAGTTAAAAGTTACTATTTACAAAAAAATATTTTCATCTCATTGAACCAAATTAAACATTCTGATACCAACAATGTCTCTAGTATTTTTGAAATTCAACTCACAAAAGTGTTAAATTTATGTTTTATGTAAATATGCAAATGCTCCTAGAAGGTGGGTAAAACACAGTAAAAACTTCAAAAAAAATTTATGTTTAAAATTATTATAAAATGACTCCAAATAATTACATTGAACTTATATTGGTATTATGTATCTTTTTTGACCTAAAATAAATTTAAATAAAATAAATTATTATTTATATAAAAAGTCGGTTTTAAGCAATAACTCAGTGTTTTCACTGTTTATCAAAATTTGAAATTTTTCATAAAAATACAAAATAATCACCCTAGGCTGATTTTGATATTCCAAATCCAAAAATTAAGTCCATTATGAAAGATAAAATATATAAAATTTCAAAAAGTGGTTATTAATATTCATAAAAACTAGTTTATAGAATATTTTATTAATATATCGTTGTTTAGTGAAACACGGTATTGCATACAACGCAAGCTATCAGGGAAGGTTACACTTTTCTGTAAGGCAAGACAAGAATAGTGTATCATATATTACATGATAATACGGTGTTTCTTATAGCACAATATATTTTTGGTGTAGCATACAACAGAAGACATTAAATTAACTAAAAATAATATTTCTCATGAAATCTCGGTGTGTTACATTCTACCCCCCATAAAATGAATTTCACCCTCAAAATTCGTCGGGGTTATAAATGGTTTACTACTTCAAAGAATCATTAATAGAAACCCGCGTCGTAAAAAGGAGTACTAAAACTTAATTTTAAAAAATAAACGTAATGGTTACCCAAATTAACTAATCACTCAGTTTCCACATAGAAGAACATAGGTGAAAATATCGATATGGAAGAGAAATCTAACCATCAAATTCTGATGGAGAGTAGTAGAGAACATGGATATAAAAAGCCAACAATCACAAAGCCATAAATTTTTGATGATCTAAGGTACCATCTAGGACAACATTTTTGGTTTTCAAGATCATTTCCCTAAAGTGGAAAAAAATTGAATTAGAAGAAATACATAATTGATTTTGGTACAATATCACCCTTGGTAATTACATGAACAATTTCCACTTCATCTCGTAATTAAATGAAGTTGAATTTGCCATTATTTAAGTGTTAGAAGATCATGCGATAGATTGATTTCTCATTCCATCTGTCTCAAACAAAATGCTTGAAAAAGTTATCAAATAAAATAAGTCCATATATGGTGAGATTTATCGAATATGGTTCAAAAATTGGACTTATACTTCATATATCATACCACTTAATAAATTAAAACTAATTTATACTAACTAGGGACTTCTGGTAAGCTAGTAGTAGGCAATAAAGGCCTGTCACACTTTGGTTATGGGTTCAATTCATGAAACCTTGTCCAACGTGATGGGTTGTCACCCATCCAATGGGTTTTCCTTTTTCTAAAACTATAATATTATAATATTCCAGATATAATATCAAAAATTTCTAGCCTTAAACAATACTATATTTTGTCTAACATAATCCATTCCGATCTTTAGGCTTATCCAAAATACTTCTATCTAATCTCATAATATAAAGAGAAATATTACTAGAGAGGTCATCTACCAAGAATGTAAAAACCATAATTTATCCCCCATATATCATAATATATATCTTGTTGTTGGTCACATTCCAAACATGTGAATACCTTAACCATGTATTCTCTTGAAACATGAATTACTAAATAATCATTGTGAAAGCATGAATGTTATCAAATGATAACTCTTTCCACATACCAAAAGCCCAAAATTTCAATTACTCAAACCGTGATATCACTTTGTCCTTATATCAGTCATGATCTCCTTAATACTATCAAAAATCTCATTATATCCTTATCCCTTCATTATGCACATATTATATACTTTCAAAAAATATCTAAATACCATTTCATGGAAACCGATACCATTCAATATATACATTCAAATACTTTAGGAAAACAAAAGTGTAAGAATCCCTAGATGTTTCTTTATTCCATCATACCATTAAATTAACTAGACAACAGAACTCTTGAAAAACATACAATCATTCCACTAACATCTTCAACAATTGATCGAGCATCATCATTTGGTTCCTCAACACTTCTTTCATCTCATATATCATTTTTAGTCTCTTAATCATCATAAACATAAAGACTAATCATACGACCATGATGATTCTCTTTAATATATTTTCCATTAGTTAATTGGATTGCATAATTCCCATACATTCCACATTTAAAACATTTAATCATTATTGATGTCTTAGCAATACCATTATCCTTTTCCATGGTGTCAACTGAACCTTTTCCTTTGAACTTACTGGATTTGTGTCCTTATTTTCCACACCCAAAGCATCTTTCTGTTCCATTGAAACATTCTCTCTGATGCCTCTTACCACATGATTTATATGGGGAAAATTGAACATTATTTCCTCTATTATCATCATAAAACTCCATCTTTCTCTTATTAGCTGAGTAAGGAAACATAAATGAGATGAGATTATTGATCATATTATGAGAATGCTGATTAGGTATAATAATTATTTTTGGACTTCCAAATCTAGTTTCATTTTGTTTCTCATGAAGAAAATCATTCCATTGTCGATCATATCCTCCATTATTGTGAATTATCCAATTTCTATCCATTTTCTAAAACCCAAAAAGAATAGTGTGAGAGGCGAAAATCATACTAGGAAAAAAAACAAAATAAAGGGGTATTACCTTCAATATCTAACATCATAGGTTTAATTCTAATATTTTTACCGTAATGTTACTACTATAACCTATATTTATAATTAACCATATAGACATCCCTATACATACCTTAGAAATATCTCTAGGGATTTCACTAAACTTTTCACATCCTACTTTCCAAAGGATAACTAAACCATTCCTCTAATACCAACTATAGAGACACAAGATTGACGTAAATGGACATTACATTACTTTCGCGTAATAATAAATACATAGCAAGAACCAACACTCAAGGACCGTAATAGTTTAGTTCCTTTGGAAACTCAGAACATATTATTTTAATCATGGTGAATGATCTTAAACATCTCCCATAAGGATCATCCTGTATTGTTTTCTTAACTAAAACATTTCTTTATATCCTAGGGAAAAGAAAACATAAAAAGTGTGAGCTTAAATTCTCAGTAAGGGTAAGAATGGAGAAAATAAATCATACCATATACATTTGAACTTAAAAACATGTACATAATGTTTAAACATCAAAATCTTGAGTGGTGAAATAAATCATGGTAGTACATAAGGAATAGATCATAAATGAGCAATAATCATGATAAAATATGATGGGAATAAAACATGTAATTATGGAAACCATTAAGCACATGTTATGATATCCATAATTTCCATGGCATTACTGCCAAGACCAACATAGTGGACAAAGTCCATTACTGAACCGGGTTTACTTGTCGTTCCAGCCCTGTATTACTGAACTAGATTCACTTTCCATTACTGCCATTTATATATGATGAGATATAAATCTTTACCCAATGCATTGGAGGGAGATATATTTCCCACACATATCATAATGAAATCATTCTTACGTGTGCCAAAAAATTATCCTACATCATTCATCATAACCCAAAAAATAAAATGGGTTTCATAAACATCATCCCATATTAATATAATCCATATAAAAAATGGATACCATTTAATCATATGAAAAATAGAACCATTTAAATAATATAGACATTATACATAAAACATAAACATGCTATATAATATCATCTTATATGGAATGTAGTTTTGGTAAAACACTTGAAATGAATTTTTGAGGAAAATATCCTTTCTTCTTCAAAATCATTCTTTTTTCACAAAATGCCATTAAAATTTAAATAAAAAGTATTTTTTTTAAAATAACCTTGAAATAGTTTAGTGTAATATTCATCGAAATTAGTCATTATGAAACTATAAATATCAATTCCTGCCCTATATGTTAAAAAAACACTCTCCTCATATTTTTTCCGAAAAAGTCAAAAAGTTCCTCATATGGTAAACAAATGAAAGATTACTTCCATAAAACAATATAAAAGTAAAATAGGGGTGAAAGTGACTTTAAAAATACATTGAATAAAACTAAAAACTTTATAGAAAACATTTTATGGACATGGACGAAAAATATACGACAGTAAATACTTACGTATACGCAATCTCGGATAAAAATGAGATTTGAAAAAATATCCCTTACTAATTTGGTAACTTACAAAACATACACCCCATGAAAGAAGTATCATAAAATGAATATTTAAATACACATAAATTAAATTTTATTACCCAAAGAATACAATTAGGGGATGTATATACCCCATACAAAAGGTAATAGTCTCAATATGGCATGAATCTCACGGGAATAAGGAGTGAGATGAAAACCCCTTACCTTGCACTTTCCTTTAGTCGAGGGTACATTTAACCTCATGTATGAAGATCATAGTATGCTAATAAATTATAACACAAACATATTAATATTTATTATATCATACATTATTCATTTATGACTTTATACTACCCATTTAATAATAACTTCCATGTTAAATTAACATTTCGGGTAATAATTGCTTTCTTTATCTTACGTGTTTTATCATGTTACTCTCAATTTTATCACATTATAGAATATTTAAATAATCAAAAAATATAAAAAATTATTTCTATATCATATATATTTAAATTATAAATATGTATAATAGGCATATATATGAAATGAAGAACAACATTTATGGAGACGGTAGTCCGTACGTACGCATAAACATTGTTTCCGTTTTCATATCATATTGAACAGAACAAAGTGAAACATATATATGTAAATACATATATATATATATCCAGTTGAATTATGATGTCATATATTACATACTTATTAGTAATATATATTTTTATAATCATCGATGAATGGTGAATGTGGAAATGAATCTCATCGCGTCGTGGAGACGGTAATTCGTACGTACGCACGAGCGACAATATCATTTCCATAAAGGTGTGTAATTGAATGGTACATTCATTTTACAGAGACATTATCATGTTATTTTAATTATTTATATAATATTACTCATCATTATATCCATCCAAATAACATAGTGTTGAATATCAAATTACACCACGGCATGGAGACGGTAAGTCGTACGCACGCACGCATGGGGACATTATCATTCATAAGATGGATAGGATAATGAATATAGTTGTACCATATTTATAATAACATCAAATTATATATATGATACTGGAGTAATTATTTGAGAATTGAATAAACAAATAAAGAGTTAGCGGAAGAATAAGTGAACTTGAAGGATGGTGGTGAAATCATTACCTCTTCTTCGGGATCTTCCTTTTGATTTGATATAAAGGGATCCATAGGATAGAATTATGACTAATGGAAGGACTCTAAGATTAAGGGAGGATAGTTGAGAGGGTATTTTGGAAGAGGTTGGCCGAGAAAAATGTTTTAGAAGTTGTGAATTAGAGTGAATGGGGAGTGACCTTTTATAAGAGGGATGAGGGGCACCTTAGAAAAAACATAAAATATTATTTTATAATAAATTCATTTTCGGTTTCTAATGGCTAAAAAATTACTTATTTCTAGGATAGGGTGGGGATGGGTCGAAATTATTTCAACCAATAGGTTTTAGACATGTTTAGGTTACCATTTTAACCTTATCATTTAGATTTAACTCTAAGTTAAATAATTTAAAGTTTACCATGTCTTCTTGTATTCTTACACTATATGGTTAATAAACTTACTATAAAAGGCCAATATAAACCTAATTGGTTCATTAATGTCATATATAATATTATATAAGTATTTTGACCGATCCACAATCTTTTAGGACCATTATATCAATTAATAATATAACAATTTTTTAATAACTCTTTTATGTCAATTTTGACCCTATTTGGTATTTTGTTTTTTCTAAATTCAAAACAGCATTATTAATTAAAGAAATTAATCTAAGAAACGATAATATGTTAAAATAACTTATTAAATTAGTTTAATTCATAAAATGTCTCAAATAACATTTATTTGGGTATGTACAATATCAATTACGTTAATATTTAATTAATAAGGTAATTATTGCATCATCATTGTGTCATAAATAAATTAATTTATTTAATGTATAAAAAATATATATATATAATACCATTATGTAGGAAATACTTTTAGATTTATAATGAATATTTATAGATGAATTTATCTTATTTATAACCTGATATTAAAAATGTTTTAGTTATCAAATTTTGATTATAACTATTTTCTCTCTTCTTTAAATAAAATAATAATCATTGTCCTAATATAATACAAGTGGACCTAAAGGATAATATTTTATTCCTAAGGTTGTTTTTGGTTGAATTACACTTATCCAATAGAATTAGGAAATGTGTTAGATTAATAGTAATATCATTTTTACCCTTAATTACCCTATTTACTTTTAACCATGGTAAATATAGGTTAAAAGTTACTATTCACCAAAAATTATTTTAATATCATTGAACCACATTTTATTTACTGATGTCAACCGTTACTCTTAGAGTTTTTAAATTCAACTCATAGAAGCGGTAATATTATGTTTTATGTAAATTTGTAAATACTGCTAGGAGGTTGGTAAAAGACAGTAAAGAGTTCAAAAAATATTTATATATCTAAAATTATTAAAAAAAATGACTCCAATGAATAAAATTGAACATATATAGGTATTATGTATCAATTTTTAAAAAAATAAATATAAATATAATAAATGAATATTTAAATAAAAAGTCAGTTTTAAGCAATAACTCAGTGTTTTCACTATTCATCAAAAATTGAATGTTTTCAGAAAAATGCCAAAAATTCACCGTAGGAAAATATCGATATTACGAATCCATAAATGAAGTCCATTTTGAATGATAAAAATTATCAAATTTTAAAAAGTTTGTATTATTATTCATAACGAGTAGTTTATATAATATTTTAATAATATATCATTGTTTAGTGAAACTCAGAATTGCGTACAACAAAAGTTATCAAGGAAGGTTGCTCGTACATGTAACACAAGCCAAGAATAGTGTTGCGTATATTACAAGCTAATACGGTGTTGAGTATAGAGCAATATAATCGTGGCGTAGCATACAACATAAGACATTAAAGAAAATAAAAAAAATATTTCTCATGAAATCTCAGGGTATTACAATTTCACTCTCTATCTCTCGCACACATTAATTTAATGTCACCTTAAACTTATTTATATAGATTTGAGGGAATCTATTAAAAGGTTTTGTTCTTGAGAAACCCACTTCATTCATATATTTATGTTCTTGTTAACCCCAAAAAACAATGTTCTTTTTATTCAAGATCCTATAAATAGATAAAAAAGTTATTTTTATGAGATTATTGGATACCAATAATGTCACATGTTTTATTATTTTTAGTTTTATTAAACATGACTATAGTCATGGACTATTAATTTATTAACCCATAAGAATGTTTTTTTGGAGCCGTCGGAGCACTAATTGAGATATTACTAAACTTCCATTTTGAATTGTGAACCATGTATTTTATTTACATACCATATGTTTTTCTTTTTTATATTATTAATTCCTTAAAAAATAATATTTAATCTTATTAATAACATAATATCTTAACTTATAGAAATAAATCACTTTGATTGATATTTTATTTCTACTACAATTATTCTTTTGAATTTCAAAATTCTTATCAATTCAACTATGTTTACATTGATTATTTTATTTTATCACTCAAGTGATTAATTTTAACATATATTTATACTTAAAATATTAAGGAAATTCACCCAAATTTTACCATATTAATCTCAGAAACAATTTCTATCAAAAGAGACCTTAATATCATAATTTATTAAGAAGATTTTTTATAATTTTTTATTAAATAAATATTAGTAATTTTCATGGATTGATCTTTGAAAAATAAATTCAACCTCTAACACCCAAAATTAATTTGAAGGATGAACATAAGGAAGAGGTTTTGTATTTGATGGAATAGATTCTCGATATCCTAAAATATTTATTCCATATTTCAGTGGAAGAATTTATAAAACTGTTTGGAACATTTTAAGGCATAGTTGTAGAAAACATAAATAATTGGATGAAAAAGGGACTCTAAATGATATTTACATTTTTTAAATTGATTTTAAATCAATGAATTATAAAATTTGGGGTTAAAAATTAATTTAATAGAGTTGTTACTTGTAATGCTGCTCAATAATATTATAAATTACATGAAGTTACTCATGAGGACAAAAATAATGTTTATACACTTGGAATGTAATGTATAGAAATTTTTTGGAAGCTTTTTCATTCACTATATGCACTAAATTATTTAAATATTTACTCATTTAACAAATATATTTATTGGAAAAGCCATAATCTAGTATTCATTACATACCTTGGGTTGGTTATTAAAATAAAATTGGATTCCAATGGATTCTATGTTACAAATATCCGGTATCTCTCTATGCTCCAAGTTTTTCATATTTCTACATCATAAAGAGGTTGTCAATTACCTATTTCTCAGCTGTGTCTCTACTTTATCTTTGTGTAAGAAAGAATTTGATATATTTTAACGTCCCATTACATCCCTACTATCACATATATCAATTCTTTTGTTTGGTTTTTGATCATTATCTCCAAAACCTTCTCATATTTGTTGTGTGTAAATTATTGAGGTGTCGCACATTATATGGCATGCCCATAATACATCAATTCACATTAAGTCCTTAGTCATCAATAAATAAACCATTTTTAGTTTAATTTTATATATCATTTACACTATTGTTCATCAATAAGATTATTCTGATAAGAATATTTATGATTTCAATAGATTATGATGATTGGGAATTTAGGGGAATTCCAATCCCATGGTTGGTTCTTTGGAAGTATTCTAGAATCATCCATTTAATTTTTTGATCAAAATTAATATGGATTGAGCCAAATAGAGAACCAAAGACCTTAGATATGCATTTTTGTTTACCACGTTAAAATTGAAAAATATATTTTATGTGATTATGGATCGAGCTGATTGGATTCATCACTTTAATATGAAATAATATGAGTTATTCATTCTACTACATTTTATAAATCCAAAGGATAGAATTATTTATTGCTAGGGAGTGACTCTAGTACTATTATTTATGAAATAAGAAATGGGGTGTGGCATCTCTAATAGAGTTCATAGATTGTTGGATGGAGTGTGTTAGTATTCCTTTTAAACTTAATTGTGTCATCACATATTCCTAGCGGGAGGTGAATCACATGACTAATGGTTTTTCCAATAATGGAATTTGTTCTAATATAAAATCATTAGATTATCTACCCCATTAATTGAACTATATTTATGATATATAATTATATAAAATAATGTCTTTTATACTCTAGTAATTATCTTTTTTAAAAACATTCCTTGGAAACATTGTCATAGGAACATTAAAAAATACATATGTAAAATAATAAATTCTCCTTGAAATTTTATTACTACATAAAATATTGTGAATTATATAATTTTTACTTTTTTCATGTACATGGATAGCCAATGTAATTACAATTCATGTTGTAAAATATTGTAGAAACATTGTTATTAAAGAACTCATGGGTTATCTAATGGCCTATTTGATAAGAAAGAAGTGAAAATAATAAAAAAAAATAATTATTTGAAAATAAGTCAATTTATTTCAATTAATGGAATTTTGACACTCATGAAAGTGAAACATATATATAACATTTTTCCATGAAACAAAGAAAGGTGTTGATGAAGAAGAAATCCTTTCACTATGGAAAAATGATAATCAATAGAATAAAACTGATGTAAATTTATATTATTGACATAAAAAGTGAGACATCAAGATTTATTTACCATTCATCAAATATAAAAAATGAAAATAATGAAATCCAACAAATTTTTTCATTGAATTTTTTATGAAGACTCCCACATTTATTTCTAACTCGACTGATTAATGTTCCAAATTTCTCACTATTGAAATTAAGGTATGTGATCATGATAATTCTCTCAATTATTCCACTTATAACTTATCCAAATCTACTTATTCACCAATAAAATTAGATTATAATGATTTATTGTATGTATTTATTGAACATAAAATTATTTTAAGATTGATAAAAAAATAAATATAATCATGTTTTTTTAAAATAAATACCTCTCTAATGAATATATTGTGTTATCCTTGAAATTAAATAACAAAACCAATTTTTAAAAATAAAACAAAAAATTAATGATCATGAAATTTATATTCATAAATTCAATTAATGTTAAAAAAATATAAATGACATTTTGGGTACTCAATGTCATCAAAAAACTATACTATTTTTGGGTTTTCCAATCAAGCATTCACCTCAACAAAATACCACTTCCTTTATAATAGTATGTTCATAAAATAAATAATATAATAATTATATGAAAACGGTGCATCTTATTTTTTTATTGTGATTTTGAAAATTATTATTATGGATCGTATAATTCATCTAATTTCATATAATATTTTTGGTAATTCCTATGTAAAATCATACGCTAAACAAGTATTGATACAAAAATATATTTTGGAATAAATAGGCGGAACAAATATTTTGGAATAAATAAAATTTTTTTCTTGGTTATACTAGAGAAACATTTGTTAGATAAAACCAAATTCACATATAGGTGCATAGACAATAGGTGATTGAGATATATGTTTAATGATTAATCCAAGTTCAATCATAATGCAATGTTCGATAAAGGACATGTTAGTTTTAGGCATAATGAAAAGAAAATGATAATCATTTTATGCCCTATTTTTTCAAAAAGTAAATTATTATTATTATTATTTAATATGTTATTAGTTTAAAACATAGTTTTATAAGTATTAATATATTTTATGATAACTGTTAGATAATCCCTTTTCAAAATAATGTTTCTAAATTATTTTATTCCAATGGTTAACTTTTATCCATTGAATATCACTTGAAAAATTCTTATGTTGTTGATTTAAAATATAAATAAAGTTAAAATGATAATGTTTTTGGTGAATTAGATAGTTATTCATTGCATGGACATAGTTTTTCAGTCATTCTAACATAAATACTCACACTAGTATAACATAATAGAAATCTTCTCGTTTGAGATATTCTTAAATTTATTTTAAAAAAATAACATTTTTTCATGATTTAAAATATAGTAAGAAAAAAATATAAAAAGGAATTATCCCCCTCTAATTCCCCTAATATTATTCATATTTTTTTGGACCAACCCATGTTTTATTTATAGGAGTTAAATCATACACTTTATTAGTTGTTTGATTATGTAATATTTACATTGTTTAATTTTTATCTAAGAATGTGATGCCAATAAATAATTTATTAAATATTTCAATAAGGACAATAATTAAAAATTCAACAAGAGAAAATATTTTTTATATATTACAAGGGATATTTAAATAGATAATATTTCAATGAATTTTTTACATTAAAAGGTTATAATCATTATTTTTATTTTCCATGGACTATATAAAAAATAGTTTTTTTGAAGGTTGGAGTTGAAATCTTAATTATTTTATAAGAACTCTAATGAATAAATTTCAAAGTATTTACTTTTTGGTAGAGGCCATTAGTACTTATTATTGTACCTCTACCGTTTTCATATAATACACTTCCATAAAAATATCTCTATGAACTTTGGGAAAAAATTATATATGTTATCCATTTTAAAGTGATTCTATATAAGTTATATATTCATTACCATTATGAAAACTAATTAAATGTTCACCCAAATATGATGATTTTTTTGTTGGGAACTATAACTCAATTAATTTATATTGAGTATTTAATGAAATGACCTAGACTATAGAAGAATTTAAGAAAATAAAATTCAAAGAGATCTTTCCTAAACCTCATCCCCAAATTAATGATGTGTATGTTGGACTTGAAAATTGAACATAAATAATCCTACAACTCTTTAAAAATTGATGTTGTGGATAAACTACCATATATACCTTTATCCAATGCATGGGTGAAATTTAAATACCATCCCTTATAAAACATTATTTTTAATTTTCAAGATGATACATAAACTAGATGGTAGATTTTAAATGATATAGATAAACATGCTATTGTTTCACATTATGAATACATAAATAAATATGATGAAAATAATGATGACAATTTGTATCTTTAAATGCAATATGAATTAATTAACATAAATGTAATAGTGTTTGGAGTCTTGTTGAACATCCTAAAGATCATCGCATTATTGGTACTAAATGCCTTTTTAGAAAAAAATCATATTATAAATGTGTCATCACTAGAAATATATCTTACCAAGTGGTAGTTTCTATAATAAATAAGAATGCATTGATTATGGTGATACTTGAACACCTATCACCAGGTTTGAATCTAATATAATTTTATTAGAATTAATTGCGCATTTGAATTTTAAACCATTTAAGATGGATGTTAAAATTGTTTTTTGTAATGGCTTTATTTTCAAAATGGTTTTTATTTGAAAAATCCTCAACTTTAAATATTTAAAATTGAAAAATCATTTTGTAATGGTAAAAAAGGATCTCTTTGGTTTAAAACAATCCCATTAGAAATAGTATATATGGTTAATAAAATTTTATTATAAAATGATTTTAAAATTGTAAAAAAACACAACTTTATTTTTATAATAAAATTAAAATGATTTATTAATTATTAAAATTTATTCTTTTTACGTAATTTTTGGGTCTATGAATTTAATTCTTTGTAAGGAATATTATGATTTAGTGAGAAAAACCTTTTTGGAGATTCATGCGTCAAAATAATTTTTTAGTGGTCATTAAATTTCCAAAAATAAATACAAAATTTGTTAAAGTAAAATAAAATTAAACGATGAAATATTAAATGTGTTTTCATGGGTGGAGTAAATAAAGTAAGTAAATGTATGAGAACTTATTATTTACTTACACTGATTAGTGTAGGTAATATAGTTGAAATTTTTTATAGAGGTGTGTTTGGTATCCTTATTTATAGTACTATGACCTAGTATGACATCATCATTAATGGTACATAGATGTGGGCCTCTACTTCCCAGAGGTACTAGGTTCAATCCCAGATGGGAACTAAAATAGTTCCAGTAATAACTAGGTGCTGAAATGAGATGTAACGTAGTTGTGGACTTATAAAGGCAGTGACACATCAAAGGAGAATGGTGTAGGAAGGATATTACATATGGATAATGAATAAATTATTCTTATATACAAAGACATTTTTCATAAAAATATGCCGTTGTTCCATGTAATGTGCTTCATACCCACTAGAAATTTTGGAAATTAAAAATTATAATGGTTAATATTGGTTTTGGTCCTACCCTTAGGGGGGATGAAGTTTGAGATCTACCATCTTAGAGGGTGTGTGTTTGTTTCCTTTTGATATAACCCATAAGTCCTCAAATAAATTAAAATATAAATTAATCAAATATGAGATCTATTAAATGAGATTTTATATATTTAAAATGATTCCTAGATCTCTATTTTTAACCATATGATATTTATTTTTAAATTACATATTTTTAGGATTCTAATTTTGGTGGATTTTAATTATATAAGATATTTAAAAATAGGATTTATCACCTAATTTGAAAATATTATTCCTCATTGATTAGTAAAAATAAAAATTACTTATATCTGTCTATAGCTAAAATGAAACGTATAGTCATAGGAGTTGTTGCAACTAAATAATTTATTTGAAACAAACAATTATATATAATGGGATAAATTAAAATCATGATCCTATAAATTATTATGATATTATAAACACTACTATTTATAAAAATCCATTTCAACACCCAATGTCAAATAAAATTGATTACATATATCACCTTTAAGGGTATCTCTTCCAAAATGGTAATATATCTCTTGAGTTCATTTGCACCAATATTAAATTATCCAATACTTTATAAAGAATATTGTTTTAGTTTTTTAACAAAATTATGGGTGAGTTATGTATAGTTTTATTTGGACCTATATTATTTAGAATTGGAAAACTTGATTTGGTTAATAATTTATAAATATTTCAATCTGTTGAATATTTCATTTTGAATATAGTAATATAATCAAACATTACAACCATTAATTATGTTATAAAAAGTTATTATGACCATTCAAGAAAACATTATTGGATAGATAAAGACAAGTGGATATTGTTTTTGAATAGATGATCCTAGTTGTTATAATTCCTAAAATAGATTTTTTATTTAATCTGATCTTCCCCCTAAGAATTAGTAGTTGGCCTTTACAACAGACCTAGTTTGGAAATCCTATGGAATATGATATCAATTATTTGAACAAACCTTTATATCCATAATAATTAATTTGAATTTCTAAAGTAAATATTTAATGTCAAATCGAATTTAAATTCTTATATTTTCAATTTTTATATGATTTATTGATTTATTTACTAAATCATTGATTAATTTAATATATTTTATAACTTTTTATTTTTCAATTGAATGAAATTGGTTTAAGGATATATATATATTTTTATTCCATATATTTATCAAGATCTTGTTTTGTTAATTTTAAAATGGTTCTTGAGTAGACTTCCTATAATAATGTAGATCTTTATTTAGAAATAATTTATTATTTCAATTTTTTTATTATTTGCCACATTGAGTATCAACTTTTAAAAAAAACTATGAAATTTATTCTACAAATTAATTTTTTATATATACATATATTATATATGTTAAATAAATGTATTCTTTTTTTTGAAATTCTTATAATATATTTTTAACTATATTAAAGGATAATTAATTATGAGTAATGTATTTAGTTTTATTTATTTATTTTACCCTATTTATATGTTATTATTGATAATTAAAAAGGGATATAATGTTCTTATAATGGTTAATTGGTAATGTGTTATTTGATATGGTCTAAATAAGAATATATTATAATATCATTGGTATTTTTAATGTTCCAATTGAATATTAATCAATTTTAATGTTGATGGTCTTCAATCCTTTGTTTTTTTATTAATAAAAATGTTTTTAAATATCTTTTAAATATATTTATGAAATATTTAAACATTATTTGCTAACACCATGGATTTAATATTTTTTAAATCCATTCGTATATCTTCTTATTTCAAGTATATGTGATAAGAAAAATTGGGGATATTGTTCTACCTCACACTTTATAAATTTTTTAATGACGGAAAACTCATTTTAGTGATTTAACTATTTCATATAAGTGATAATTTATACATTATGATTATAAATCCTCATTTGGAATAAATATATCAAATAGAGGATTCAATATTTTTATGGTCAGATAACATGAATGTCTTCACTAGAAAACAGGACAGGACAGCTTGTAAAATCCCATTGGTCATTCAATGTAATAGACATATCCACACGAGTTATCTAAAGACCACCAGATACCCTATGGATCTCATAATCCATTCGGTGACATCTAGAAAGAAATTTAATTATCTACATAGCTCCAAGACTACCCATTTGAGTCCTATAACTGCCTGGTTAAGTCATATGAATAATATAGGGAAATATCAAGCTCGGTTGAAAGATGATGGAATCAGGTGACTAGACATTATTGTTGAGTAACCAATTCAATGGGCACATTGATGATGGTCGTCAACAGATTCATTATCCCATTTATAACTCCAACATAACCTAAAGTAATATATAGCCTATAAATTCCAATAGTGTGAGGAATATAAGAGAACATCAGTGATAAAATCATTATTGATCTATAATTAATGATAATAGGCATCAGCAAAAAAATGCTTCCCCTGCCCCAACTCTTAAACTTTCTTTATTCCTTTTCTTCAAACACTTTGATATCACATCTCTCACTCTCTCTTTCATTCTAAAAATTTCATCTTATAATTCATTTTTTATAATTATTTTCATTTATTAAAAGGGTATTTTCAAATGTAATCCTTCTATTTCAATATTTATTTGTTCTAGGTAAAAGACTAAAACGAAGGTCTTCCTTGTTAGGTTCCTGGAAACAACTAAAACCATGTTTTTTTTCCAATTTTTTATACCACTAAAGTGAAGTTTTTTGTTGATATGTTTCTTGGTTACCTATAAATAAAAGATATTTATATTCATAAAACCTCAGGTAATTTTTTTTAAAAGATACATAATCTCTTATTCAGATTTTTTCCAAACCCACTTATCAAATTATATACCATGCAATTTATTATTTTATTACTATCATATCTTTAAAAACAATTTTGTAATTTATAATTCCTTTAATGATTAAAATATTATTTAAAGTAATATAATAAATTTATAGTAATATTTAATACAATTAATTACATTTAAATTAATTTTATAATATATTTCATTACAGGTCTATTTTTTGGTTTGAAAATACATTTTTGTGAAAACTGTTTCAATGTGCCTAATGATTACACATATTAATTAAATAAAATAACCATTAATTATAAAAAAAATTAATTTAAGTATATATATTTTAATTATATATATTTTAGTTTAAATTTATATAATGTTGATTTTTATCCATCATGTAAATAAAAGATAATATTTATCCCGAAAAGTACATTTCTTGAAAACCACTATTTATTTAAGTATCTGGAAAAAATTTAAAATTAAATTATATAAATTCTCTGAATTGAATGTGGTAAAATGGATTTAATATTATAAATATCATTTATAATATTATCTAATTAGATTATCTTAATGTTTTACCATAATGAATAGTATAAATGATAATAATTAATTATTGTTGTTAAGGTAGAAAAGGGTTTATCGGTGGATTAACTAATAAGATATATACAAAAAATGACGTAAAACAAGTAAGACACCCATTATATGTAATTATTTTTACCTTTTCGCCTTTAAAATTTGATAATGACCCACTTCATAGTCTTTTTACTTGAGAAAAACGTTGTTATCACTTTTTCTTTTTAAAAATTCCATGTTTGTGCTCTCTTACACATATAAAAGGACACCGCCTTTCCTCCCCTATACACACCTAAAACACCATTTTAATCAAAAAAATACATATAAAAGTATCTTAAAAAATCCCTTTAAATATCTAAGAGGTCTTATTTTGTATTAGGAGTGTCTCTTTAAAAAGCTTTATTTATAAACCTTATGAGGCTTTCCAAATAAGTGGTAACGTTCTTAAACATGCATATTTGTTTTATTTACTCTTTATCCTCTTTCAAATAATACTAAAAAATGATAATAAAATATCAATAGTATATCATTTATATTTATATTTTAGTATTATAATGTAATAACCATGATCCATCTCTACTTACATCAGATGAGAAATGAAATGGTCTATCATATATACAACAAACTATCACCTCACGAACTGATGTAATTGTTGTTCCATCACCACAATTAAAGGAATGAAATAATGATGTATTTTACATATTTATACAATATTTATAACATTTGTATACTTATATTATTATTATATCACATATATATTCTTACATACCAATCCTTAATGGGATATGATAGCATTGCTCATGTGTACGGCAGACTACCGCTTCTTGAAGTGATGTGATTTTTAATCTATATTTACATAGAAGAATTAGGGATAAAATTAAACAATATATTTCATATATATGACATCAAAATAACTATGTAAATATAATATCACATATATATTATTACCTTCCAATTCGATGGATATTAATAATGTTGATAGTTCATACGTGTGGACTACCACAAACACGTAGTGATGTGGAATGTTTTTAATTTAACATGTACATGTATGGTAACAAGGTTTTATTTGAAAAATCTAAATTATATGTATGAAATATTAATTTATTAATTAATAATGAATTAAAATATATTTTTATTTGATTTTATTTATCAAGAAAAATAGAAATTGTGTACAACCATATGTATAGCCTACTGTCTCCGTGAATGGTGTAAACCGTTTTCTATCATTAACACATTTACATTACTATAAATAAATATATAATCAATATATATGATATTAATATATTGGTTATAAATTTATATATTATGTAAACATGATCAACATAAAGGACCAAATTTAGTGAACAAAAAATATATGAAAAAAATGTAATTATCACACGAATAAAGGATTTAAAATGAATTATTAATAAAAGGGTCATAAAAGTTTATAAGTAAATAATATAAGGTATGTAATATAATATTATGGGTTATTAATATATTTAGAAAAAATATTTATTTATTATGTGGGACTTTGAAATACATTCCAAGGAGATCATACCAAAGGTAATAGTTTCTCATCTCACTTTTACTTCTAGTAGGTATATGCAACATTCACCAATAACATTTATTGTGGGGTATATACGTAAACAACTTTATGTTAAATTAAATTTATACCTTTATCATCATTTCATTTCATTTTAAATTTAAATTTATTTATTTCATGGGGTGTAGGATTCAAATTTTACATAAGTGGTAAGGAAATATTTTATAATCTCATCACCTAAAAAGATTGTTTATGATTAAATTTATGATGTTGAAATATACAAATATATCTCTCAATGAACTCATAAATTTTATTATCATCTTGATATTAATGAAATTTTCAAGTAATTTTACTAATTTCCTCTCTTTGTACTTCACATTATAGTGAAAAGTTTATTAATCAAATCCATCATTATTTCCCTCTTTATTAGAAAATCCATTTATTCATCCAAATTCTAGTAGTAAAAAAATATTTTTAACTTTATCCAAATAATTAATTATATAATTGTTACATGAGTTTTTTTCTAAAAAAAGTATGTATTATTCAAGTCATTTTCAAAAAAAAATTCTTATTCATCCATTACCGAAAATGTGAGGAAAAATATTATTTTAAGGTATACGACATGTGTTGAATTTCCCACTATCAATTACAATCAATATTTTAAATATTATTTTATAAGATTCCAAATTTATTATAAAAAAAATTTTCTTAATTTTTTTATCAAAATTTATTTTTAAAAGGTCTTTTTTGAATGAAAATGATACGTTCCTCAAGAATGTTTTAATGGAATTTTCATGCTATTTATATTATTCAACTAAATCAACTCATTGTTTACATATGATCCACTAGGGAAATTTTATATAAATACCATATTTATTATTTCTTTCGATAATTTATGACTAGTTTTACTAGGGATGAAAAATTATATTACTATTCACCATATTTCTTTGATGGATTATTATTATGTTTATTGACTTGGGTATGTATTAAAATTTCATATTTTTTAAATATGAATGTTTATATTGATTATGTTTCAACTATTTCATATGAGGAACACATTAGACTTATTATTTTATTTGTGGGCCCAGAATTACATAGCCCTACTATGCATTAGTTGGTGTCATGAGACAAACCATTTGTCAAAATTAAATGTTTTTTACCAATAATTTTAAACAATCTCATGAATGGTATCGACACTATGATTATGATACCCATTATTATGTCTTCCCTAATTGTGATATTACTTATTGATATTCCATGTGATTATTTAATTATTTAGAATATCCATTGTTACATTTCAAGTTCATGTGATTACTTATATGTAATTATATTATCATTATTTACTTATTCATATTATTCTCAAGTAATTGGCCGAAAAAATGTTTTTTCATTATTTTCCTTGTTATATTGATTGTTCTATTTATTCCAAATATATTCCTCTAAACACATACCATTACTATAAATTTGAGATCAACGCTTTCTTATGTTTTATGATTTATAGGACACCTAGATGTTTTTGTGATTTAAATGGAAGGACATTTATTAGAGATTAATGGAGTACTGAAAGAAAGTACTATATTTTATTTTATTTTTTGAATTGTAAATTTATATTCATGTATGTTTATATTTTACAAATAATACTAAACTATTTAGTAATTTATGATGTGATTCCTTATATATTATTGAAATTTAATAAATAACCATCGCCTCTGGGATAATTGTTTTGGGTTGTGTATAGTTGGTATTAGAGGAATTTTAGTATAACCCATGTGAAATAGATTTTGGATAACAAAGTTTAGGGAAAATAAATCTAATATAGAATTTGAGGGTAATAATATAATAATATACTAATGTTTTTATAAGGTATATATTATCTTTATTTTACAAGAAATATATCCATGTTTGGAAAATACATGTGGGTATAGTTCTAGAATTGATTTTCTTAATGGTAATAACTCAGAACAAGTTGTGTTGATCTTGACTCATTAATTGCATGGTATACCAAAATGGGCCTTACTGAACACCATTTTTTCCACAACCCTAATAAATTTTTAGGATAATTCATATATTATTTACAGGCCATTAGGAAGGATTGAAAATATTTTTATGATTTGAGAAAATTCCCAATGAAACATTGCATATGGTTATGAGATATGAATTGAGAAAAAAAATTAAATTTTTGTTAAGTGTTTCACATGTTTTGGCATCATACAATAACATTCATAATTTAAGGATATAATATAGTGTATTACATTATTTTCAAATAGTTCCTTGTTGAAGGAATTGTAATAGAATTAATGAACCTTATAAAAAGAGTAAGAATGATCATTACTTATATTGGATTAAGCCTATATTTATGAAGGAACTAGTCTTTTAAACATTCTCATCATATGAGGATATAATATCATGTGAGATAATGATAAAGAAATAATTCTCTTTGTGTTATGGATTTAATGGGATGGAGGACATTAATTACATTCCATTGAAAAACAAATAAGGGGGGATGGAAATAAAAAGTTTCAAACATATAATAATTCTAGATAGAATCACATTGGTAGTTTTAGGAAGGGAATGTGAGTTTGATAAAACTATAAAGAGAAATTCCATAATACTCATAATTAAAATGGTTAAAAATAATATTCCAATAATAAATGCATCAATTTTACGGAGATGGAGCTCTATAAAAATGAATTTCCCAAGCATCAAGAGCATATACCATTGAAGTTGTTATAGGATAAAGGTCAAAATTATGTTATAGCTATAAAAAAAGTCATATAAATTTCTTCGGTATTTGGATTAAAGATTTTTCTTGAAGAATTTTTTTATCGACAATTTTCTCTTTTAAAGAATAAAAAATAGTATAATGATTTTAATTTTGTATATTTTATTTAAGGATTTTATATATTGTGTTGAATGGTACTGATGACCAAAAAAATTGATTCAGTGAAAAGTTAATCCTTTTGGAAATCACATGGCTGATATAATATAAACATTATTATGTGATTGGTTTGGATAAAATACTGATAAATAGATTTTTAGGGTACAATATTGTTGACCATTAAATTGGTTAGTTATTTTATGTTTTATGTTAACTTTTCTGGAGTTTACTACATGTTTGGAATTATGGAATATTTTAACAACAATATATTATTTTCAAAAAAATCATTTTTCAATTAATTATTTTAGTGATCATATTATTAAAATGTTTGGATTGTGAAATTTAGAGAAAATTTATCTTATGTAGTGAATATATTGTTTATTTAGTGGCCTTATATTTAAATATTTGGTCTTTGAATCTGGATAAAAATATTTTGGTGCGGCCATATTTTAATCTATTCATGAAATTTATTATTTTGAAAATTGGGTGTCAATATTGTTTTCTATAAATAAATTTATTATATTGGATAACTTGTTTCAACCATATCAGTTTGGTAAAATATTTAGAGACCTAGGGAATGGGTTTTTATTCTTTTATGAATGTTATGATTCATTAAAATTTAATGTTATTACTTCAGGTATATAAAATTTCACCTTGTATATTCCCTTCATAAAGAAATAAATTATATTAGAATTTATTGAAGTGAAATCAAATGATTAGATTGATCCTATGAAATATAATGATATAATGTATTTATATTTCCTCATATTCATAAATAGTAAAATAATTTCTAAACATTAGTAAAAGGACCGTGAAACAAAAAATGTCATCAAATTAACTTCATATCAGATAAAACAATTTATATTAAATAATCACAATTTCTTTGAGGCCATTAACATTTCAATTATAATTATATTTATTATGATAAATTAATTCAATCAATCTCTAAACTTATTTACACATTTCTTCCAAGTCTATATCATCACATCTTCTTAATTTTCTCCTACATTGAAACATAGTAATGAGTTATTAATGATGAAATTCATACTTCCTAGTTTATCATTTGATAAAGAGGAATTATAAATCCTTTTATGATTTGGGGTTCCAAAACATGTATTCTAAAATGTTAAACCCCTAATTAATAAGATAAATATTAAATTGGGAGTATATAATCTATTTAAGTTGGTAGAATGTAACAACCCATGATTTTAAAAGAGGAAAATAATATTTGATAACGTATATAACATGAGATACAAGATTATAAAATAATGTAATAAAATCATAATTTATGATATATTTATTTTTAAACAATTTTTATGTCTTAAATATCTTATGTTTCACACTACATTAGGTTTCAAAGAAACACAACACTCTATTATAATATTTTCATATAAATGTGACCAATATTACTTAACTGTTACGTTGGAGAGTATGAATAATAATAAAAATTTAAAATTAAATTCTTTACCCTTGGGTAAAAAATCAATTGTTATCGATTGATTTAAATCAAAATAAAAATAATTTTAAAAAAAAGTTATATTTTCTTGAAAACATTATTTTTCTATAAAATGTTTTTTATTTCAATTTAGACACATTATTTCAAAAAATTAAGGACCATTAAAAACATAACATTGAAAATGGAATGAATTATTTAATTATCATATAAAAATTACCTTTGGGAGAAATTTAGTTTTTTATTGAAAAATATTGATTTTTATATTAATAGTAAAAGAATACCAATATTTTTAAAACTATAATTTCATTATAATAAATTAAATAAATTAACAGGCCAGTGTTATACGAATTTTATTTAAAGTAACATAAGTATTATTTTCTTTTATTTAATACAATTAATTATATTTAAATCACCTTTAGAGTAGGTTTTGTTATAAGGTTGTTTTTGATATTTAAAACACATTTATCTAAAATATTTTTTAAACAACATAAAATTTATCGATTTTAATTGATAAAAACTTCCCCAAATGAGGAATTATTTAAATGAAATTAATGGATTATTAATTTAATTATTATTTTTATTTTAAAATCATATAATTATTTTATATATAAATATTGAAAATATAAGATCATTATTTCATTGAAAAAAAATTTCATGAATACTACTATTTCATTACAACTATAGGATTTATTTTAAAATAGATTATAATAATATTTTGAATTTTATATAAAAAAATTACATACATATTGTGAATTAAAATAATTAATGTTTTCTATTATGTTCAATATAATTTTGAACCATAATAGATAGTACAAATAGTAAAAAATAATTACCATGGTAGAGGTAAAAATGGATTTTTCAGGGTTAAGCAAAGAAGATAGTGGTTAAAAATGACATAAAACATGCCCAAAACCCATTTAACAGCCATATTTTTGCATAATATCCAATATTGTTCAATAATTCTCATTTTTCCTATAGTAATCATAAAAATTTGGGTATCAAATTATCTTTTTCGAAATTCAATGTGTATGCTCTCCCCCACATATAAAAAGACCCCCTATCCTAAAATATTCACACATTAAAATCCTTATTTATTAAATAAGATTGAAAACATATTCTTTAATTACCTAAAAACATATTAAAGGCCACAAGATTTTATTAACCACTCCTATAAAGTCATTAATTACAAATCTATTGGGGATACATGAGAAATATGTGACATTATTAAATGTTTATATTTTATTTTTATTCATCCACCTCATTCAAAATATTGTTAACTATTGTAATATAGGAACAAAAATATCTCTTATATACTAATATGTTATTATGTTAATATATTATCCATGATATTTCTTCTCTTCCATCAAATGGGAAAGGAAACTGTTGATCATGTTTATAGAAGACTACTACCTCACGAACCAGTGAAAAGTTTTCTCATCACCACCTTTCAGGATATATATAATGATTTATTCAAAAAAATTATTTTATTTTTTTTATATTTTTATACTTATGAAATTACAATATATCTTATACCTTTTTACATACCACCCTGTGGGATATACGATAACATCGCTTGTGTGTATGACGGAGTACCACCTCGTGAAGCAATGTGGTTTGTTTTCTTGGCTACTTTTTACATGGAAGGTATTATGGTAAAAATTAATGAAGTAATGATATATTTTTGAAATAAAAATACTTTTATAATTATAATAAATCATCTAAATTAATACCTTCCAATCCATTGAAAAGCCAAAATGTATCTCATGTGTATGTGTAGTCTAACACCTCCTCGTAGCCATGTGAAATGTCTTACAATTTTTACATGGATGGTCATAATGATTTATTTGATTAATATATATTATAAATAAGAAATAATTATTATTATGGAATGGTGAATTAATATTTATTTTTATTTCATTCCATTATTGAAGAAAAATGGAAACAATACTAATGTGTATGTATGGCCTACCACATCCATTAAAGGTGTAATCAAATTTATATCAATTACTTTTATATATTAATATAGGTACATATATAATGAATCTATTTGACATTTAAATCATGGTTAACATTATCTATATTATTTATCCATGATCAATATAAAATGAACTAAATTACTGATCCAAAATATTCATGAAAAATGATGTAATAAAAAAAACACAATGATTTTAACAGTGAATTTTTAACAAATTGGACATTATAGAATATAATTAAATAATATTTATTGTTAATAATATTATTAGGGTTTGATATGATATTTATATAAAAACCAATATTTATTATACTATATGTTAAATACAATAAAAATGAAATCATACATAATGTAAGGGCTTCTGATCGCAATTTTACATCTTTGATATATGTGCCATATTAACTACATATTTTTTGTGGGGTATATAATAAAAATTTGATGTTTTATTTTTATCATGAATCCCTTTATCTTTGGGGTATTTAATTTTTCATTCGTTTTTATTTCTTTCCTGGGACTTATAATTTAAATGTTTAAAAATTGATAATGTAATATTATATAATATCATCATTTATCAAGATTTTTTATGATTAAATTTATGAAGAGGAAATATTATTATCAGACCCTAAATAATCTCAGGATTTTTCTTATCCTATGTTCATTCAATAAAATTTAAAATAATAGTACCATTTTTGATACTTTTGTATTTAAAATTATTGAGAAAATGTTTTTAAGAAAATCACACTTTATTTATATCTTCTATCAAAAAAGTATTATTTCATCCAAAACCATGATTTATAAAAAAATATCTAACATTTTAAAAATTAGTTATTAAATATGATTTTACCCAAGAATGAATTTTTAATTTTTTTAATGTAATTTTGTGTCTTTTATCAAAAAAGTCCCATTTTTATTTTACTAAAAATTTGATAAGAATTGTTCATTATAAATTAATAGAATGTTTGAAATTTCACACCAAATTGACCACATAATGTTTTAATAAATATTATACATGTATGAGTTGTTATTTTTATGGAAAGGTATTTTGATTTTTTTAACATTTAGTTTTAAAATGTGATTTCCAAATTTAAAATTATATTTTTCTCAAGATTTTTTTAATGGAATTTGTATGGTGTATCTATTCATCAATGACACGAAACCTTTATTATAGATATTATACAATGGTTATATGTTCCATTAATACCATCTTAACAATTTATATATATGTATTCTGAACATTTCGATTTGGGATTTATGATTTAATCACCATTCACCAAATTGATCTTATGGGTTTATGATTATGTTTATTTATTAGGGAAATATTCAAATTTCTATTGTAGATTTTCAAGAATAATATCAATTTTTTTTGTGTTTCAGCCTTTTAATATGAGGAAAAAATTGTAATTATTAAGAAATCGGTGTTGCCTATAATTATATAGAATCTTGAGGCATCACTAAGTCTCATGAAACAAATTATTCTCCTGAATCAAATTGGTTTTTACACCTAGTTTGAAACTATCTTTTGAAGGGTCATTAATTTATGATTATGATTTATATAAATATTATTTTTCTTTATTATAACATTTTTTATTTATATTATATGGGATAATTTTATTAGTTATAATATCCATGGTTATGTTTCAAACTCATGTGATTATTTCTATGGAATTATTTGATAATAATATACACCAATAATATTATTACATGTAATGGATTGAATTTTTGTTTTTAGTTATTTAAAATTCCATATTAATAATGTTTAGTTATTTATAATAGCTAATGGTGAAAATATACCATTACTGATTATCTATTATCACACATTAATTATGTTTTATTTTCCTAGGGTTTATCCTCGGTGTTTTCTGACCGATCTACAAGGATATGCTAAGGGGAATAGTGGTTTTCTCAAAGAAAATACTATGAGGTATTTAATGAATTAAATTTTAATATGGGACTAAATTATGTAACTATATTAACAATTCTAATATACTCTTAAATACATAGAGATACAATTACTTTTTTATTATGCCAATGTAGTAAAATAAACACCAACTCTAGGTTACTAAAGAGAAGGTCATTATATATTATTATAAAATAACTATAATTTTATTAATAACATCATTAAAAAACATATACAATAGTAGATTTATTTTTTAGTGTCAATGTTAGTTTCATTGGATTCATATTTTGTTGTTTTTGTAGGATACCATGTTGTAGAAGCACGTTATTGAGTATATATTATGATAATAATGTGAACCTATAAAATTTGAAAATTCCTATTGGGTGTGTCTATAAAGGGTGTATGTGATTAAATTTAGGTACATCCAATGTCAATTATTATGAACCAAGACGTGAATATGGGGAATTCAATGGTGACATTGTCACTAATGGAATAAACCATATAGTTTTGAGTTGTCGAACATGTAGTACAATGTATGTGAGAAACAAGCTAAAGAAGTATACAACCTAAAAGTAAAACTTTAGTTAGTCTTGAATTGATTAGTATATTAAAAGTAACTACATATAAAATTTATAAATTAAATAATATTTATCTAAAATATAATTGAATATTCAATAATTACATTTAATTGAACTTGTAGTATAGTGTTAGTGAGAAAAAAGAAAAATAAGTAAACAATGTAAAAGAAAAACATTAGGTAGTCATGTATTAATTAGTATATGGACAGGAAATACATATAAAATTTATACATTGAATAATAGTTATCTAAAATATAATATAATAATCAATAATCACATTTAAAGTACCATGTGGATGATAAATGGGGAACTAAAAATGTGCTACACTACAAAGTATGTTGTATCCATGTTTATTTGTCGATTAGTGTGATATTTTAACATTAAAAATTGTCAGAGATTAGAGTTTGTACACATAATGTTTGGAATGCGGTTGTGTGAACCTCACTTGTGGCCATGAGATCATCATTGATGTGCTGTCTCATGAATCTATCTATCCATTTGAAGAGTGGAGTATGGGAGAAATATAGATGGTTGATAATGAAAAGGTATTATATGGTTAATGATGATCTAATTTAAATCTAGAATTATTGAAACAAAAACTACATGATAAGGGTTATACAGTTGAAACCATTGATAAGTATAACAATTCTAAATTTAATAATGTGGTGGATGAATTTAATAAAATTTATTATTTTAAATGAAATAAGAGAATGTATCCCACTGTGGAATGAGAAATTGGATGATACAAAAAGATATTGTGTGACAATAAAAAGTGAACTAGGTCATGTAATTATGGATCCCTTTATTATTTCCTTGAAAAGTGATTGATGAAATTCTAGTGAATATAATCAAATTAAATAATACATGAATGCAATACTCTAAATAGTTTCCCATATTATAAAAAATACATAGTTATAAACCTATATTGGGACTCCCTATGGAGGTAAGATGTTCCATATAGTCATATAATAAATCATTATTATGTAATATGTAGAAATAAATGAATATATGGTTCTTATATATCCATTGTATGGTAATTATAGAGAAAATATATAAATGTATCTCCAAGAGACCATGTATTTGTATAAAAAAAAATTAATAATCTATAACGCATATCAAAGTATTTGATGGCCTCAATATAGGAAATGCATGAATTTAGATTAAATAATTTCTAACATAATGATATTTTTTATTTCATGATTCAGGAATTAATTTTTAATGACTTATAGAAAATTAAACTAGTACAATTGAATAAAAACAGGTACACTAGTGGAAATTTAACAAAAAACTAATGATTTTATAATTTTTGATAAATTTTATCAATATATATAAATAGAAGGGATAATTATCAATATAGGAGGAAAATTTTTTAATTGATGGAAAATATTAACTGTTATATATATAACATCATTTATGGGATCCAAAATATTTTAATATTAAATTTGTAAATTTCTGTATACCATTTAAAAAAATCCAAAAAAGATCAATTTCTAACATGACATGAAGCATGTGGGTCAACTATGGTAGTTATTTTCAAAATATTTCTTTATATAAGTATTTCCATACAATGTGCCTAAGATGAAAATAATGTTACAAGATTTATGATAGTTTAAAATATCATATAACCAAATAGGCATTGTTGAGTGTAATATTATATGTTGTTCAAAAGGGAGATTTTTGGGTGAAAACCCAATCCAACATCTGTTTTAGGGAGGTATTTTTGTCAAAATATAATATTTGTGGGGTTATAACTCTTATTACCTCATTTTTTTAATGTGATAATCCATTTGGGATAATGAGGGACTATCTTCACATTTGGTATCAGAGTCTGTGTTTCTATTGATGTATGTGTATTGACTGTATTTTTTCCATAATATTTTGAGATAGATATTTTTGGGAGTCATGGAGGATGTGACATGACTATTATGGTCATTCATAGAGGGAAGTTCTTGAGGAAAAAGAAAAATAAAATGTGTTAGTTTATAAGAGATCTAGGATTTAGAGAACTAAAAAGATAAAGGGTACAAAATGAATTAGATGGGGAGTATAACTGTCAAAAAATATCCAATATTACATGTTCATCCATTAGCCTATGGATATTGGGTGTTTATGAATTTGAATATCTATACTGAAATTTTTTGGAGTACATTTGATCTAACCAACAAAATCCACAACCCATGTGGACTAGCCCATTTAATGTCCATGCATTCTATTTGTCTCAAAATTATATGTAGGGTCTCTAAAAAGTTGTGTATGAACAATAAAGTAAAATAATGTAATAAAAAAGTAGACAAATTTTTTATGGGGGTTGAATTATTATTTATTTCATTTTAGATATTTTTATTTATTTTATGTTGGTTTTTAGTTTTAACAAAAATTAAAATATTTGATGCAACATGTGTTATCAATTGATTTTTTTAATTTTGAAACTAGCCATTTTTTTTAATTTTATTTTTGTTTTTTTTCGGTTTTTATGTTATATTTAGTTTTATATATATATTTTTTATTCATTACATACAATTTTTCTATGAAAAGTAACAATCAATAAGAAAAAAAAAGTTTTATTAATTAATAATAAATTATTTATTACTAAAAATCAGTAATAAAATTATTTTTTAAAAACTTGAATATTAAAAACTAAATCATAATAATTATTATCATGGAAAATAATATATATTATTATTATTACTCAACAATATTATTATAAAAATTTTCAAAACAACTCAGTCATAGGTGTGGAGAAAAAACCTATGACTTCAAATTCATTGAAAATGATAAATAGTATAATAAAAGAGATGGGAGATACAAGGCACAAGAGATCACGCCCGATAAAAGCGAATGATAACAAAATTAACTCATTCCAGTTTCAATGGATCCCAAAATTCCTTGTGTATTTACCTAATCCCTTTGGTTTATTTCCTCCCAACCCTATCTTCTTGGGCATGTCATCATATTCAATATCTGATGATTTATAAGATCCCCCCATGTATGTCACAAATCATAAATTTCTATGATAAATCCTAAACACACATATTTGGATCAAATCAGAGTATAACATAAATTTTAATTGATATAAACCTATTGAATTACATATAAACATTGAAGACAAATATATCAAGCTAATTTTTTGAATAAATATATTCACGTTGTGAAAAAAACAATTCAACTGCTTCTTTGTTAAGACCATGGGTGAGTCTTTTAGCTTCATGGGCATCAGGTGGTAGGATACAAGAGTTCATTCAAAGAAACTATTACATTCATGAACCGATGCCTTTCCAGAAGAGTGAAACTAATTTTTCATTAAGTCATTGATTTTAGATGGGTTAGACCACTCCTCATTCTCATCATCACGTGGATGTATGACCTGATATGCTAAAGCCTATATGTAAACGATACCGAGGTGGATAAATGCTTTTGCTTTCTGAGGGGTAACTAGTTAGAATCCATCCTCATCTAGAAAAAATTTATTACCTTTCTAGTCAGTTATGAGTGAACTATATATGTCTCAAAACTCATGAATGGATTAAGAGATTTTTCATGCTCCATCACGGGAACAATTCCATAGCCATTCATCATGTGAAACTCATCAGCATTCATTCCACTTATGGCATATGAAGAATCCAAGGAAATTATGGAAATTTTGTGGACTTGAGTGTAATTTAAAATACTTTAATGTGTAGAGGACATGAGATATTATGCTTTCTTACCCTTATGTTATTTTTAAATAATAAGTTATTCTTGTAGTAATTATTGATAAAATAACACTTCTGTAATCAATTCATCAGATGATTTACCATCCACATACTATATAGATAGATCATTGATGCATGACATAATTCCCCCCCCCCCCAATTGTGGGAACATTCACCTCCACAATTGAACTCCTTAATTATCACTTATGAATTCAATCCCCTATGAGATGATTCATGACCTATTTTTTTAATAGGAGCCATCATATGGGTCAATTCAACACCACAGAGCAGGCCTTCCCAACCCTTTTCCCAATTGGTTAATTAGAAAACACTTCTTCATGGAATTCATTCCTTTATAAACCGTTTTATCAAATGATTTATTAGAGAACTACTCATTTAATGTCCATTGATCCTTAATGGTACCCTGAGACAGCCACACCCTCCCCCATCTTCTGAATAGATGTAGAACAAATCTACTTTCCCATCAAGGGCACCTGATTGGTAATTTCTTCATCATGAGGCATATCCTAACCAACATTACCAAGAGTATTAGAGTACCTAGAAATCATCTTTTTCAGTAACTAACATTCATAATTCTTCCCCTCTATAGATAAATACTTACAAACAATGGACCTCTAGCAAGTTTAGAGATCATGGCCTAAAACCATGCATTTTGAACCGAATTTGTGAATTTTTTCCGAATAATTTATTGATGAACTTAATATGATAAATAATTTGTAATATATTGATTTATTAATAATTTTCTTGATGATTAAAAAATTAATATATTATAAAATACTAAAATATTTTGAATTTAATTAATAAACAACATCATCGATTACAAATTAATAGATAATAATTAAATTATTTGTAATATATCAAAATTTTAAGGGATAATTGATACTATTTATAATTAATAATAATTTATTATATAATTTATAATATTATATAAAATAAAATATTCAAAATATAATTTAAATTTATTAATAAATAATAATATAATATATATAAATAATAAAAATGTAATAAAATTTAATAATTAAAAAATGTTTTATAAAATGTTTATAAAAATGTTTTTACAAAGGTTTTGAGACGTTTCAGATTTTAAGAACAGTTTTTTGTTTTTTAAAATTTCTTATGTTGTTTTTAAAATAACATTTTACTTAAAGATTTAATACATAAAATGAAAATACTAAATATTTATAAATAATTAATAATTTAAATATTAACAACACTGTTAATATAATTAATACAATAATAAATAATCAAGAACTGATAATATAATTATTTATTTGTAATTTAATTATTAAATAATTGTAATATAATAAAAATTAACATGAAAAATATTAAATAATAATAATATTATTTTTTAATATTATTATCATTAATTGTAAATATAATTAATAATTAATAATTAAGAAGAAAAAAATAAATAATTAACTATATTTTTAATATAATAAATATCATAATTACTAATGACTAATGAATAATATAATTATTTATTAATAAAATAAATAAATAATATTAAAAACATAATTAATAATTAACATTAAAAATAATAATTAATTTGACAAATAATTATTGATAATACATTAAATTATTTAATAGATTAATTGATATGATAAATAATCAATAATAATATTATTTATTCATAATTTTATTAATAATTAAATAATAATATTAATGAACTGAAATAATTAACATTTAATAACAAAATATATAATTAATAAATATTATTAAAATAATTAAAATAATAAGTACAATGTATTAAGTAAAAATGTAATTTAATAATTTTTAGTTAATAATTATAAATCAATAATTATCATCTAATAATTAATAATTAATAAAATTATTTTTATAAATAATTTAGTATAAAAAATAAGTAGATGGTGATGTGGGATAGAAGCCCTTTATCTGAAGGTAACGATGGAAATCATGGTTCCATTGTGATGGGTTTTGTCTTTGATCAATGTTTCAATCAGAGGAAGGTTTTTGTTTGTGCATCAAAGCAGGTGGAAGAGCATATTATAGTGAATATAATCATTTCATCTTCTAAAAAACTAGTTTCAATGGATTGGAATGCAGGGATTATATGAGATCCATTTATGATATCTAGTTTTTCTCTTTCAAAATTAAATGGAGAGATATCTTAAGGAGTTCGTCATAGGGGTATCATTATTCATGATACTAAAAATTAAGATGTAATTTAAAAGAGGATGAATTTAGGCAAGCACTCAATTATTTGTCCATTAATCCTTCCAAATGATACAAAACCTTATAAAAATATTTATCAGGTTGATCAAGTCTCGTCTCTATGGGTTTTTCCAACTAAAAGTGTGTATCCAAGGGCCTTGGATTTTTTTAATTGATTTTCTCAATGGAGGATGTAAAGATGAAGTCTTAGAAATTTAGTAAAATCTCTCTAAAACTAGGTTTCCTCGATATTAGTTAATGGGATTTCACTATCAATACCATGGAGGTATGTGACTCTTTAATTCAAGTTTGGGTTATAATTTTTTGGCACAATTTGATTCTTTTTCACCCCTAAATGATTCATGATATTGCATTGGAAATTTGAATCCCCATCAAATTGGTCAAAGAAAACTGAAATCACCAGGTACTACCACTATAAACGGCTATTGATGGAGGTTTATTTCTTTTCTATACTAGTCGATAATGATTTTTTAAAACTTATTGTGATGAATTTGAACTATTTATTTATAAGGAGAATATTCATTAGTTTTTTCACTTCAAAGAAATTGGATATGATAAATTGCATTGAAAAAGATCTATTATATGTTTTTTTTCTCGGATGGGAATGAGGAATGTGAGTGAATAAATACTAATAAATATTGTCTTAGTGTTAATGGAAAGACTAATGTATGTAATTAGGCTGGGATTATTAATAATATTGGTTTTTAACTAGTAGGAGCGGATGGTCAAAAGTAATTTTCATGCAAAAAATAAATAATGGAAAGATATAGTAGCTGAATGAAATATTGTGAAACCATTTTAAATTCGTGATAAAACATCCAAATAAATATCGTATAGAAAATATGACATAAAGAGTAAGGTGGATGATGTAATACCTTATAATCAACTGCTGGAATTTCCAAGTACAACAACAGTTGTATTGGAAAATTTAAAGGATACGGGAATAAGGAATTTGGGTTTCCATCGATCAGTGTATGTTTGAATAGTTGATAAATCAATACCTAATCATTCCATTGATGAAGATGATACAAAAGAAATACCTTTTCTATAATTAAGGACAGCGCAACTGATTGCATCAAGGTCATACAAAGGTAAACAAAAACTAAATCCCGAATCACCTTTGAAAATAGAAACTATGAAAGAAGGAAATATTTCTTCCCCAGATGCTAGAAATGTATATAATTACTTCAAATATCCATGATTAAACTTTGGGGTCCTCTCGGGGGATCTATCCTCTAGTTTCAGATCATGGAAAATTATATTATATTGTATCACTATTAAGTATAATGGTACGACCCCTCATGGAGAGAGACAATGGGGTGGATCAAATGTCATGAAGTGTTGAAGGAATGAAAGTGTCTTCATCACAGAATTATTTGTAAAAAGAAATATTTCTATTAGATTTTTTATATATTTTTAGAGTATAATCTTCTAAACCTAGACCGTATTCTATTCTCTCTTTAGGGGACATGGTATTGGCCCCTCTTTTTATGCTTATACACATGGAGCCTCGATCAGGCATTTATTTATGCATGTCAGTTGTCTTTGACTTTCTGGAAGCACCATGTGATCCAATACCATTTTTTGTAAAACTAACATGATATCCAAGGATGGATCATGTGTATAATTATATCCTTATGAGTTCTTGATATTTTAAGTAAAGGTAAAAACCAATCTCAATATGTGGAGGTAGATGTATTCCCCTGAAAAATGTAGTCCCAATCACCAGAGCACTTGAAGGGCATCGATGATACACTTGAAGGTGGGGTATGGGTAAACGTGCTTCAAACTGCCATAAATAATGGAACTAAAAATAGCTTGATTTATTACACAACTTAGAGGATGGGTGTTTAATTAGATCATAGAAAATCTTAATTAGAGGACATAGACTTTTAGGGCCACTTACTACTAGAAAAAACATGGGGGGAGGTTTTCATCCCAGTGGTAATGGGTGTGGGAGGGGAATTTTTATTGGAATACTATGCATGATGAGGAATGTTGAATTGGGGATAAATATTGGGAATTTTTTTTGTTTTTAACTACTTTATCGATGAGGTAAATTCTTCTTTGTCTACACATCCAACATTTTATTTTTTAAAATTTTTATGAAAAAGTCTTTTGCACTACGTTTTCAAAACATTCTAAAAAAGATCAATTTATAATTAGTAATTAGTAATTAATAAATTAAAATATAATAAATATTTATTATATAATTTATATAAATTATATTCTTATTAGTTATAATTACTAATTTTTCCTCATATGATTTATATAATTTATGACATTATATTATTTTTATAAATTTAATTTAATTTTCTATTATTAATAGAGTTCTGTTATAAAATAATTTATAATATCATTTATATGTTAAATAAATATATTATAATAATTACTAATTTATAAAAAAAATTTAAATAAAATATTTTATAATAATTTATTTAAATTTGATATTAATTATACGATTAATTATATTTTTGAATGTGCAAGATCTAGATCACAGATAAAAAATGGTTTTTAATTTTTTAAAATATTTTAATGATTAATAATGATCATATAATTAATTATTAATAAAAAATTCTTATTTTTTATGTTAATTAATATAATTTTTTAAAATCATATTTAAAGAAATCAATTTCAAAATTTATAAAAAAAAATTAAAAAAATATTAAATTTCATAATATTTTAGAAAACATTAATTTAAAAACATTTTACACAATATATTTAAATCATCATTTAATTTATTTTTTAAAATGTATTAATATTCAGGTAACAAAAAATAGAAAAAAGTTCAAGAATCATTACAGTCCTTTCTCTAAAAAACCCATATCCCTAAATTATAAATCCATAAACCCATAAATCCAAATAATTAATTTTAATGTCCACAATAAGAAATAGAGCCCAATAATTTAACATGATTGTGGAAAATAAGTTCATGTTTATAATCAACAAATAAAACTATAAATAAACCATTAAATATATAATTTTTTAATGATTGTTGTTTTTAGGGTCATTTTTAATTGAAAACTAAAGATTTTCTCCCATCCTCGAACATGTCACTTTTCCCACTCAACTTTATCATGCTTTACCATGAAATAAAGTTCATTTATTATTTTAAATCCCATGGTATAGATTTTTGGTCCTTGAGTCCAACATGGATAGGTTCGGAACATTATTTTTTGATGCATCATTTTTTTGGACTGAGTTAGACCACTCTATAAAATTCACTACTTGTACGATCTTACCTATGGGATGACCACCCAAATCCATTAAAAAATATACTGGTGAGGGAGTGATTATTCAATTGGCTACATGTAGAAGATAATAATTTTGGTTGTAGGTTAAGAATTAAAAATAACATACTGACTCCATAATCCTAGAATGTGTGAGACCCTACATAGAATAGTAGTGAGAGAATATCAAGGACATAGAAATATCTTGGTTTAGTCCCACACATGTTTGAAGTGAAATGACACTATGTAATCCTATACTCTATATATATATAATCATTTCAATATTTTAGACATATAAAAAATAACTCATAAAATAAATAGATTTAGTTTTTGGTTAAAATTAGATTAATGAAATATAGGCATTTATAATATAATAATCATTATTTTAATCCTTTTTCAAGGTCATATTATAGAATTTCATAATCTTGTTAATACATGTGATCTCCAGGGGTCATCAATCAAATGAATGATGATCTAAAATCCTATCAAGGTATGAATAATATGAACGAACATGTGACATTAATCTATATTGTTACATGATAAATTATTATAATCATCACCAAATCATTATAATAGGATCATACTAATAAGAATATGGAAATTATTTAAGGAATACATGGAATTTTGCACATGCATAGTAATGAAACATTATAATGATATGTCAATGATTACTACCAAGACATCATTACATCATGTACAATTCTAACAACTTAATTACTATGCATAAAATTATAGATAATTCTTACTTTATCTTTCATGAAAAAAAAAGATATTATGAGGTACAATACATTACATAATTTAATAGGTGGATATATTATTTTTATCTCACCCATCAGATCATGTCATGTTCATTATCACCTAATCTATTTTGAAATGAATTTTCTATATTTCTTGAATATAAAATAAACATAGTTGAAAAATATGTGTTTCATTAAAATTTCATAAAGAATAAATTGATTAAGAAACATGTATGTTCCAAATTTTAGGAAGGAAAACATTATTTTGGACATTTAAGGGTTACATTAATAACGAAATAGTCATAGTTCATGAAGAAAGGAAGGATAAAAAATAAATGATATTTTTTGAGGATAAGGGATTTATAAAAATTAGTTGGGGTGGATATTAAAAATTTAAGAACCCTCGCTATAAAAATATCTTCAATAAAAAGGGAAATAATATTTTGGACATTAAAAAGTGATTAAATTATGATTTAAAATAATCACATGGATGTTTATAAGAATAGACTGTATAAAATATAGGGTAAAATTGAGTCTTGGAATAAATTTACAATAATTAATCTTTTTTCATCGTGATAAAAATATACATATTAACAACATATGATAATTTAAACATTGACTCAGAAGTATATTATATTATATTTAAGTTATTATTGATCAGTTATAATAATTTTATTTTATTTATTATCTTTTATTCGAAGTTAATATTATTTGATCATAAATTTCATTAAATGATTCACTTTTAATTTAAATATTTTTTCAATAATATTAGTTTATTATTAATTAAAATTAATTCTAGATTCATAATTTGTGATAAAATATCATATTGACATATTATATATATGTGAAACTAATCATTCATGAAGGATGTTTTACTATTCTTTTTATCCCATTTCCAATGTTTCGATTAATTTTTTCCCCACTCTGGTTTTCTAAAGGATGGAGTCCGCACAGTTAGTTAAGGTGGTGATTATGTAATATTTTATAATATAACAGAAAAGTATGTTATATCATCAAAATAGAAAAAAAAAATTTCCCTCTAATATAAGTAAGAGTACTCATGGAATCCTATTCAATAACAATATCAGTTAACCTTGGGGTGAAAATGATAAAGCAATACCATGAATATGTTAGAGATATTGTAACACCCTGAGATTTTATGAAAAATATTCTTTTTAATTTAATTAATGTCTTGTGTTGTACGCTACACAAAAAGGAGCTTTCATAACATGCATCCTTGACTTGCCTTGCATTACACGCAATCACGACCTTCCTCAATAGCGTGTGTAGTACGCAATATCGAGTATCACTAAACAACGATATGCTATTAAAATATTATTAAAACTAGCCGTTATAAATAGTAATAACCACTTTTTGAAATTTTGTAAATTTCTTTTTCAAAATGGACATCATTTTTGGATTCAGAATATCGAAATTAGCTTAGGGTGAAATTTTGGTACTTTTCGGATAGCTTTCATATTCTGATGAATAGTGAAAATTACTAAATTTTAATTAAAAACAACTTTTTTAATCGAAATAATTAATAGTGATAAATTATTAATTTTACTGGTTTTAAATTATATTTAGAATATATTTTTACAATTTAATACAATGTTGTTCATTGGATTTAATTTCACATTTAAACCAGTCATAAACAATTGTCAATCTTTTGATAGTTATTATCTTTTAAAAACACGCTATTTGTTTTGACGACGGGAATTAATTTTTAAATTAGTTAATGTAACTGATATGTTTTGAATTTGGAAAAATAGACATCATTTTTGAATTCATAATATCAAATATATCTTAGGCCTAATTTTTTGTATTTTTCTGAAAACTTTCAATTTGTGATGAATAGTGAAACCACTAAGTGGTAGTTAAAAAAGCTAAATTTTTCATAAAACTTAATTTTACCGCTTCTGTGAGTGGAATTTCAAAAATCTAAGAGACACGGTTAATATCAAGGACTAAAATGTGGTTCAATTAGATGAAAATAATTTTTGGTGAATAGTAACTTTTTACTTTTTTTACCACGGTTAAAAGTAAATAGGGTAATTAAGGGTAAAAATGATATTATTATTACCCTAATACATGTCCTAATTTTATTTGAAAAGTGTAATTCGAACAAAAACAATATTAGGAATAAAATATGTCCATTTAGGCCCACTTGGAATAGATTAGGACATTTATTATTAATTTATTTAAAGAAGGGTTAAAATAGTTAAAATCCACGTTTTCTAAGTAAATCATTTTTAATATAGGGTTATATATAAGATAAATTCGGCTATAAATATTCATTATAAATCTAAAGTGATTTAATACATAATTATATTTTATTTGTTATTTTTAGACTTTAAATAATTTAATTTATTTATGACACAATGATGATGAAGTAATTATCTTATTAATGAAATATTGATATAATTGATGTTATAAACACCAAAATAAATGTAATTTGAGACTTTTAATGAATTAAACTAATTTTATAGGTTAATATGACATGTTAGTATTTATTTAATTAAATTTTAGAACTAATCATTCTGTTATGATTTTCACAAAAATCAATTACTAAATAGTGTCAAAATTAACATAAAATAGTTTTTAAAACAGATATTATATTACTAATTGTTAATTTATTCCTAAAAACCTAAGGTTCGGCCAAATTACTTATATAATGCTATACATATTAATAATAAACAACTTGGGGTTAGTTTGGCTTGATATGGTAAGTTTATTAACCTTATAGCGTAAGAAAACAAGAAGACACGTTAAAAGTTAAATTATCTAACTTAAAGTGAAATCTAAATGATAAGGTTAAAATTGATACCTAAACTTGTCTAAATTCTATTGGATGAGAGGATATAGACCCCTACCCACCTTAGCTTCGAAAAATATCAATTTGGAGCTATTAAATACCGAATTTGACTTTATAATAAAATAATAGTTTTAATTATTCCAAAGGTACCTCTCTCCTCCCTTATAAAAGGGCACCTCCTCCCCCTCTTCCTCACACCACATTGAGACTTAAAGCTCTGCCAAAACCTGCCAATTTATCCTCTCCACTTCCCTAGAAACATCCTATAGGTTATGGTCTTCTTCAAAGACCTATTTTAGTGCCCTAAAAGGAGGTCTCAAAGAAGCACTTCAAAGAAGAGGTAATTTCTGTTACCGATTCTTTCATCATTATTTCTTCTTCCACTTCTTCTTATTTAGTTGTTTCATTATGAAATAATAACATCAGTATCAATCATATAATGATATGTTATTATAATTATGAAAAACCCTATTTAACCAACTATCCATCCTACGGAAAAAGAAATCATTGCGCGTGCGTACGTACGGAATACCGACTCCACGCCGTGGTGTAATCTATTTTCCACCACCACCTTACTTGGATGGGTATAATGGTGTAAATAATGACTATATATGACTATTATAAAGTGATATTGAATCTTAAATAGTACACATACACTCCAAAATAATTCCACGATCCTTGGAACGATATCATCACTCGTGCGTACGTACGGAATACCGTCTCCACGATGTGATGTGACTCGTTCTACATGATCATCATTGCATAATGATTATATAAATGAATTGAATGAATGAATATGATATATATTACACTAATACCATTCTGGAAATGAGTTATCTATAACCTAAAGATAAGAATTAGAATTTATTCGACAAAACACGCATAAGAACAAAAAGTAATAAACACCCGAATAACAAGTATTAATGAAATATTACTAATAAGAAGCTAATAATATGACCATATATGATATAATAAAAATATTCATGACTCTGGAATAAGTCAATGACATTATTTAAATCATTATGCAGGAGGTTCGGACACTTACGAAGCAAATCGGACCTAAGGTAAGGGAAATATCACAATCTCATTTTTATACGAGATTGTTTATACTTTAGTATTTACTGGGGTGTATTTTATCATCCAAATCCATTCTTCCTAAATATTTAATATTATTTCCATCCACCTACAATTTTTTAAATCCAATTTTACCCTTTGGTGAGTTTTTAGTAAAGGATATGAAAGGAATCTTTTTTCGTTCTTCGTACGAGGTACTTTTTGACTTTTCTGACAAAAGTACGAAGAATGTTTTTTTAACTTATACGGCATGAATGGATTTTTAAAACATTATTTCCAAGAATATTCCTTTACATGTTTTCATGTTTATTTTTAATCAACTTATTTTAGTTTTGAATTGTATGACATGTTAAGAAAGGAAAAGTATTTTTGAAGTAGAAAGGATATTTTCCTCAAGAATGGAGTTCAAGTGTTTTATCAAAATTATTTTCCATATAAGAAAATAAAGGGTTATATTTCTATCCCTATTTTTACATTTATTTGATTATGTTGTGATGGAATTATATTTATTAATTCCTTTATCTTATATGAATTGTTTTATGATGTCACGATGTTTAAGATTCCCATTTTTTTACAAGGGTTATGAAATGATGTATGATTTATGATTTTGTGGCACACATAAGAATGGTATCATTATGAGATGGGTGGGACCTATATCTCCCTCCAATGCATTGGGTAATGATTTTATATCTCATGATATAGACATGTATGGAATGGTAGGTTATACCGGTTTAGTGAAACAGGACTGAAATCAGGAGTGAACTCGGATAAGAATGGGACTTTGTCACTAAGATAGTCTTGTAAATGAGTCTTGACTAATAATAAATGATTCTCTATGATTATGTGTGTATTCCACAAAGTTTCATGTTTTATGTTTTGATTATTTGGATTTCATTTCACTACTATGATTTATCCCATGTTATGAAATTATGCTCTCTTTTGCAGGTTATGATTTCCAAAATTTTATATTCTTATGAATATGATGTGATTGATATTTCATTTTTTTACCCTTACTGAGCATTTGAGCTCACCCTTTTATGTTTTCTTTTCCCTAGGATATAAAGAGAGGTTTTAAGTAAAAAAAGGGGTAAGATCGTTATGGGAGATGTTGAAGATCTTTCACCACGATTAGAAGATTATATTCTGAGTTTCCAAAGACACTAAACTATTACAGTCCTTGTGTGTGTGTTTTTGTTATGTACTAAGTATTCCAAAAAAAGTAATGTAATGTCTATGTACGTCAAGATTCGGGTCTCTACAGTTGGTATTATAGGCAAAGTAGGTAGGAATGTATCTAATCCTTGGGAACTCTCACATGTGAGCGTTGGACAAAGCATGGCTCTCCGCCCAAGGGCTTCATGAAGAAATGGCTGCCACTGGGGATGGTGGTGTGTCCCACCCAGGGGGTGTAGCCTCCCATGGATAGCCCTAATAGGTATCAATTATAGTCCACTGGAAGTAATTCCAGACCTTTGTAGTTGGTATCAGAGGAAAGGTTTAGTCAACCTTTGGAAACAAGGATTCGAAAACGTTAGTGAGATCCCTAGAGTTATTTTTATGGTATGTATAGGGATGTCCCTAAGGATAAGTATATGTATAGGATATTGTAACACCCCAAGCTTCTATGGTACGCTTCCCTTCGAATAATGCGATAGCGTGTGTTGTACGCAACCTCGAGTTCTAACACACACCACAACTAATTAAACTAGCCGTTGTGAATAGTAATACCTACTTTTGGAAATCAATTATATTTTATATTTCAAAATGGACTTCATTTTTGGATTCGGAATATTGAAATTAGCCTAGGGTGAAATTTTGGTACTTTTCGGATAACTTTTATATTTTGATGAATAGTGAAAATTACTAAATTTTAATTAAAATCAACTTTTTTAATCAAAATAATTAATATTGATAAATTATGAATTTGAGTGGTTTTAAAGTATATTTAGAATATATTTTTACCATTTAATTTAATGTTTGTCATTGGACATAATTTCACAATTAAACCAGACATAAACAAGTGTCAATCTTTTGATAGTTATTATCTCTTAAAAACACGCTTTTTATTTTAACAACGGGAATTAATTTTAAATTAATTTCTGCCACTTCTGTGTTTTTAATTTGGAAAAATGGATTACATATTTGGAATCAGGATTTCCAAATTATGTAAATAGGTAACTTTTATTTTTACACATTTTGAATAATTACTGCGGTAAATATTTTATTTACCATGGTTAAAGGGTAAATCCGGTAAATAAGGGTTAGAAAAATAATATTATAATAATACAAAATTACCCTAAAACGTGTCCTAACCTTATTGGTGGACACATACCCGACCATGGGAATCCTTGGGTCGATTTGGGGACCCCTTGGAGCCACTTGTATGTGGTAGGGACACATTATATTAATAAAGTTAAAATAAAAATAAAAATGGCAAAAGATTACATCTTTTAGAAGAACAATTTTTACATAGGGTTATACATGTTGGTTTTTCGATTATAAATATTCATTAGAAAGATAAAACGATTTCCTACATAATGATATTTTATTTATAATTTTTAGACATCAAATAATTTAAATTATTAATGACACAATAATGATGAAATGTTTACCTCATTAATAAATCATTTAAATAAATAAGATTATAATGATTAAACTATTATCTAAAACCTGTCCAATTCTTATTGGTTGATGTTATTTAGAAAATGAGTCATCTTATCTTCGACCTCAATGATTTTTGGACCATTATAAACCGAATATAATTATATTATAAAGTAATACTTTCACTCTTTCCAAAAGAGCCCCTCCTCTCCCTTATAAAAGGAGACAACTCCTTCTCATTTCTTCACACCATAAAATCCTTTTGGATCGGAAAAACTCTGCCCAAATACTCTCCCAACTTCACTCAATACAACCTAGAGTCTTTAGTTTGATCAGAAAGCCAACCTAAGGAGCCCTTTTGATCAAATCAAAATGAAGAACCCGAAGAAGAGGTAATGTTTTCACCACCCCTTTTCAAGTTCCTTTCTTCTTCCACTTCTTCTTTCTTTGTTCTTACCATTCTAAAATAATAACTCCAGTATCTCACATATACTGTGATGTTATTATAAATATGGTATAACCATATTCAGTATTCTATCCACCCTTTGAATAACATGTCACCATACGTGCGTACGTACGGCTTACCATCTCCACGTCGTGGTGTAATTGTTATTCAATATATTATTATTTGGATGGGTATAATAATGATGTGCAACTCATGTAAATAATAAATATAACATGTTAATTATTCTTTATATATGATATAACATCCATTTATATATTATTTTAATATCAAAAGAATGATATTGTCGCTTGTGCGTACGTACGGACTACCGTCTCCACGAACGCGATGAGATTCATTCTCCATCGTATCCATTCAAGAATAATTATCATTTTATGATTTAAAAATGATGTCTAAGGACTTGATATCATTCTAGATATGAATAATATACATCCCATTAATAACGAATATGGCTCACATAACAAAGAATATAAAGTAAAATGAACCCGTTAACACCCGAAATGACGATAATTCAAAGATATTATTAACAAATCAATGTTAAAAGATCATATATGATATCATATTAAAGTAAATGATTCTTGTATTATTCAATAACAATTATTTCACCATTATACAGGAGGTAAACCTACCATCGACCAAGGAAAAAGTACAATGTAAGGGATTTTCTTATCTCACTTTCAATTCCGTGAGATTTCCATTGTTCGCCACTAAATTATTGAAAGTGGTGTATTGTGTACTAAAATTTGATATATATTATCATGATTCTCTTTATATTCATGTTATTCTGTAAATCATTTGGTGGTTATTAACTTTTGTCCATACGACTCAGTTGATTAACGTGGTAAGGGGTTTCTTAACTCACTCTTAAATTCGTGAGAATTCCATTGTTCAGCACTTAATTATTGTATGTGGTGTACGTGTACTGTCCATGATTGTATTCATTGTGTAATATACTTTAATTTATGGGTATTTACATCATCATGGTATGATACATCTTTCGTGGGTGTATGTTTCGTAAGTTACCTAATCGATAAGGGAATTTGAGATTTCAATTTCCACTCATTTGGCTTTACGCATATTTCATTGATTATATTACCCAATGATTATGTGTGGAATCACTATTCATTTGATTATGTCATAATTTCCACTCCCCTTCCTGTGGATATACTTTTGATACACATAATCACTCCATTTATAATTCTCAAGTTATTGATATGAATTTGATAAGAGTAATTTTAACTCATTCTCCATTTATTGAGTTAAACATCCAATTCGTTGGGATTGTTTTTATAAGAATATATGTGAATGTACATTGATTGTTTTACACTGAATATCCAATATTATTTAGTGTATTTATATTTTTCACACATAATTATGTCATTGATTTATCCTTAACCTAAGGATACAACCTTTATGAGAGATTTCAACTCAATTTACATTCCATTGAAACTTCTTTGATGATATACACCAAATCACTTTTACGTGGTGTATATAATGTACTTTGACATAGTATATCATGATTCCCTTTATTCTCATGATATTACAAAGTTTTGATTACCTCAATTATTTGTATTCAAGTGTATCTTTTGGTTAGAATCTCTAACTAAAATACCATTTTTAAATTTTTTAAAGACTTATTCATCTAATCCTTTCTCATTAATGTCCATGTTTTAAAAATGGTTTTAAGGATTTATTTATATGGACATTAAAGTTTAGAAATCAAAACTCCTTTTAAAAAGTTTCAAAGTGGTATGGGACACTTTGATTCAAAAATCGATTTTTAAATGGCTTCTTGACAAATAGTGTGACTTTTAAATGATTTCAAGAAAAGGGGGATATTTCCCTCAAATAGTTTTGATGATTATTTTCATCTATATCAAAATCCTTCATTATTCATGATTGAGGTTAATGTGATACACTACAATCTTCCATATTGTATCAAATGAGTTATGTTTGACTGTGGATGTTCTATTTTTATACCATTCATTATTTGTGGTTAAAGTATTGACATTTCGTATGCTAGTTTTAATACGAATGTTTATTTTATGCTTAAACCTATTCATATGAGGAATTCATTGGACTTAATAAGTGACGGGTGGAGCCCGGTATAGCTCCTCGATGCATCAGTAGGTCTCATGAGAAAAACTAGTGTCTTGGCAGAAGGCCTTGGCAAAATCTTATTTATAGTCTTAGCACGAGGCCTTGGCTATGTGGTTATGATAGTCTGGCATTATGCATTCCATCATTATGAAAGTGGTTATTGATATTGCATTTGGTTATTCGATTAGTAGAATATCAATGTGAATAAGTAAATGGCATTATTTCATTTTATTTATGCCATACTATGTTGAAGTTAAAGTTTAAAAGGCTTTTGTTTTATTTATACATTGCCTTAAATGTTTATTCTTATTTATGAAAGTTTCCGCTATATTGTTATCCTTACTGGGCATTTGAGCACACCCCTTTTCTATGTTTTTTTTTCAGGATTATGAAGAAGTAATTTATGAATGACCTGCAGAGATAGTATGAGGGGATATGAAGACAAGATGTTTTTTTTATGATGTAATGTAAAAAAATATGGATGTATCTAGTTATTCCAAGGCTACTAAACTAATCGGTCTTTCGAGACTTGATCTTTCTCGTGATCATGCCAATGTTATGTAATTAATGCACCGACTCTGGGTAACTGGGGTCGGGGCGTTACAGTTGTTATCAGAGGAAGTTTAGTACAAACCTTGGAAGCTAGATTTAGATAAACTCTGATTAGAGCACGTAGACCCAAGATGATCTTTGAGGATTATTATAGAAGAACTTCCTATAATTTTGGTATTGTAGAAGGTTTTGTGAGTTTTCCGAGCAATACATCCCTGTCTGGATACGAGTAGGTAGAGGTGGCTCTGGAACAGATGTACCTAGGGGTAAAACCTGAAAACACCGCTTTGAGCTAGACTCGAACGGGAACTGGTGCACGACAACGGGCCTTGCTGCACTCTTGGTTACGACACTCCCGGGGGATATGCTTTGGTAAATTCACAAGATTAGTATAAACCATTATTAAGGGAATACAAAAAATGCCCCTAAGAATATATGTTGGAAAATAGATAGTGGATAACCTAGATTTTAACATAGGGTACCCCAAGTTAGGATATATTGTTCAATTACAAGATTATCCTATTATATCTATTTTTCTTTACATTCTTATTAGATAAGTATTCAAAAAACCTAATTGTATTTTCTTTTGTTAGTTGAAACATGGAGGGAGCAAGATCACGAACAACGCTTCTCTCTCTTCCTGAAGAACTACTTACAATTATTATCCAGAAGTCATGCGCAGACGATGTTGAAACTTTTTCAAATGTCCAAGTTACATACAAACAACTTTATGAGACATCCAATACCTCTAGCATTGCACGATTATTTCAAGGATCAAGTACCGACTATGGGATAATGTTGCGCTCTCAACTTTCATACCACGCTAAGCATGGGAAGTACCATCAGGGTCTTTCCAAATTATTCACTTTATCTCAAAATTACGATGCACTAAATGATTTTCTAGATGCTGTAGAAGAGGGAGACCTTCGAGCAGCCTATATGTATCAAATTATATATTTATGTCTTTTGGGATATACAAAAACTGATTTACCAAAACCTTATTTTGAATTATTTGAAGATGAATCAGTGAGAATTTTTCTAAAAAAAAAACATGTTAAAGACGATGTCTCAAAATTATATATAAGAAATACCTATTTTTTTATGATACATCGATGCTTCCATCGATATAATCCAAAATGGATGAGGAGTTTTTGGGTAAAGGAAGTAGATGATTTTGAAAAATTCCTGAGGTACCATTGTGACACATGAATTCATTCTACCAAAAGGAAAATCCACCTAGTCTCTCCAGAGTTCATGTTGTGATCCACATATCTCTAGTGACAAAATACATGCCTGACCCAACGCATGTACTCACCTATGAAGAATTATAACTGGAACCCGATCTATCTTATTGTGGAGAGCCTATCATAATTCTTCATACCAAAGATCAAGTGTTGCGAAACCGGATGAATCGTCTAGTAAAAGATCTATGGAGAAATCATAAGATGTAAGAGGCAATGTGGGAACCCGAGGAACATATGATGAAGAACCTATGTGGAAATAAATGGATGGTGAAATGTTTAAAAGTGTTAGTTCTCTTTATTGATGGGTTTACTTTGGAATAATTTTCTCTTGTATTTGTAACCCCGCAGTTTTCCATGTGAGAATGATATTTGAGGAAGAATTGTCTCTTATCTTGTGGATATAGGTATAAATAACCATTTTGTTTTATATGATCATTGGGGGTTTGAGGAAATTATAAGTTATTATAATTTGGGATGAAAATGCAAGGTATGATATAACATTTGTGGTTAAATTATGTTATTTTGAGGAATTTATCTCATCTTGGTAATATTATAAAATATAGTTTTTGAAAAAGGACAACACGTAGACCGTGTGACAACTCGTCGCGTCGGACAAAGCTGTGGGAATCGAACCCACAACCAAAGTGCGATTGGGATTTATCACCTACCACTGGACTACGTGAAGTCCCTGGATAGTGTGATTTTTTTGTTATATGATTTTATTGATCAATAATAAGATGACTTGGGTTCTTATGTCTTATCAAATGAATACCCTTGGTATAGGAAAATGATTTGGTGATTAAGTGATAAATGTTATTTTGGAAGATGTTTGTTTTGTTGGGAACACTATATGCCCAAGGAAAATAGAATACAATGGGGTTTCATTTGTAGAGTAATGGTGGATTTTTATCTACGTTTTTATTGTTGATTTATAGTGATTTGGGTTATTTATGGAAATGATTAACCTATAACAGAGAATATGTGATAATGTTAATTACTTTTAAGTATGTGACTTTAAGAGTATTTGATGTCATTTGGAGATACAATGTAACATGGGAGACTACATAATCAAATTCTTCTATGTTTTGGGTTTCAATATTAGTTTGGATTATATTAAAGGATTTTAAGGACAATTGGTTATTGTATGGTATCTATTTAACTTTGGGGTATTGTTGGTTTAATTTTAGAAATTAAGATTAGTGCATATTTATCTCAATGAATATCCTTTTGGGGGATCATTAGATCATTCACTAACCATTTTTGTTTTGATTAATCTTCAACGACAATGTAAATATATGGTTTATCCTGCATGGATCATGTGATTCTATAGAAGTTTATTCTAGCTCTTCCAGTGTGACCAAGTCTTCTTGAATACTCATCGTTTAAAAAAATTGAGTTAGTGGTGGAAATTTATTAAAGAATGAAAATCTACTTAAAATGTAAGTATATCCCATAATGTTCTTAGTCAATATCATAAATGAATTCCTCTTCCTTATGTAATGTAACTTAAAAAAAATGTTGTCCGTTTACTTTCCTACTAGGAGACTAATGGTCGTTTGTCCCAACACAACTTTGTGGTTTTCTCATTGTTAACTTTCTCCTGATCATGATTTCTATCCCTCTCCATCAGAACTTGACACTTTGTTTATCATCCATATCCATGTTTTCTTACATGGAATCCTAGTATGGGTTATCTTGGATGACCCTTATACCTCTCTTTCTTTCTTTTAAAGTGATAGTTTTATTGACTCTTTTTCCGATGTGAGACTTTCCATTATATTCCCAAGCAAAATTTTAAAAATTGCGCGGATGCAATTTATTGAAGGAGGGGAGAATGTAACACCCCAAGCTTCTACGGTACACTTCCCTTCGAATAATGTGATAGCGTGTGTTGTACGCAACCTCGAGTTCTAACACACACCACAACTAATTAAACTAGCCGTTGTGAATAGTAATACCTAATTTTTGAAATCATATATATTTTATATTTCAAAATGGACTTCACTTTTGGATTCGGAATATTGAAATTAGCCTAGGGTGAAATTTTGGTACTTTTCGGATAACTTTTATATTTTGATGAATAGTGAAAAGTACTAAATTTTAATTAAAATCAACTTTTTTAATCAAAATAATTAATATTGATAAATTATGAATTTGAGTGGTTTTAAAGTATATTTAGAATATATTTTTACCATTTAATTTAATATTTTTCAATGGACATAATTTCACAATTAAACCAGACATAAACAAGTGTCAATCTTTTGATAGTTATTATCTCTTAAAAACACCCTTTTTATTTTAACAACGGGAATTAATTTTAAATTAATTTCTGCCACTTCTGTGTTTTGAATTTGGAAAAATGGATTACATATTTGGAATCAGGATGTCCAAATTATGTAAATAGGTAACTTTTATTTTTACACATTTTGAGTAATTACTGCGGTAAATATTTTATTTACCATGGTTAAAGGGTAAATCCGGTAAATAAGGGTTAAAAGAATAATATTATAATAATACAAAAATACCCTAAAACGTGTCCTAACCTTATTGGTGGACACATACCCGACCATGGGCATCCTTGGGTCGATTTGGGGACCCCTTGGAGCCACTTGTATGTGGTAGGGACACATTATATTAATAAAGTTAAAATAAAAATAAAAATGGCATAAGCTTACATCTTTTAGAAGAACAATTTTTACATAGGGTTATACATGTTGGTTTTTTGATTAAAAATATTCATTAGAAATCTAAAAATATTTCCTACATAATGATATTTTATTTAGAATTTTTAGACATCATATAATTTAAATTATTAATGACACAATAATGATGAAATGTTTACCTCATTAATAAATTATTTAAATAAATAAGATTATAATGATTAAAATATTATCTAAAACGTGTCCAATTCTTATTGGTTGATGTTATTTATACAATTAGTCATCTTATCTTCGACCTCAATGATTTTTGGACCATTATAAACCGAATATAATTATATTATAAAGTAATAATTTCACTCTTTCCTAAAGAGCCCATCCTCTCCCTTATAAAAGGAGACCACTCCTTCTCATTTATTCACACCTTCAAAGCCTTTTGGTTCGGCCAAACTCTGCCCAAATACTCTCCCAAATTCCCTCACTACAACCTAGAGGCCTTAGTTTGATCATAAAGCCAACCTAATGAGCCCTTTTGATCAAATCAAAAGGAAGAACCCGAAGATGAGGTAATGTTTTCACCACCCCTTTTCAAGTTCCTTTCTTCTTCCACTTATTCTTTCTTTGTTATTACCATTCTAAAATAATAACTCCAGTATCTCACATATACTGTGATGTTATTATAAATATGGTACAACCATATTCAGTATTCTATCCACCCTTTGAATAACATGTCACCATACGTGCGTACGTACGGCTTACCGTCTCCACATCGTGGTGTAATTGTTATTCAATATATTATTATTTGGATGGGTATAATAATGATGTTCAACTCATGTAAATAATAAATATAACATGTTAATTATTCTGTATATATGATATAACATCCATTTATATATTATTTTAATATCAAAAGAATGATATTGTCGCTCGTGCGTACGTACGGACTACCGTCTCCACGAACACGATGAGATTCATTCTCCATCGTATCCATTCAAGTATAATTATCATTTGATGATTTAAAAATGATGTCTAAGGACTTGATATCATTCTAGATATGAATAATATACATCCCATTAATAACGAATATGTCTCACATAACCAATAATATAAAGTAAAATGAACCCGTTAACACCCGAAATGACGATAATTCTAAGATATTATTAACAAATCAATGTTAAAAGATCATATATGATATCATATTAAAGTAAATGATTCTTTTATTATTAAATAAAAATTATTTCACCATTATACAGGAGGTAAAACTACCATTGACCAAGGAAAAAGTACAAAGTAAGGGATTTTCTTATCTCACTTTCAATTCCGTGAGATTTCCATTGTTCGCCACTAAATTATTGAAAGTGGTGTATTCTGTACTGCCATATGATATATATTATCATGATTTTCTTTATATTCATGTTATTCTGTAAATAATTTGGTGGTTGTTAACTTTTGGCCATACGACTCAGTTGATTAACGTGGTAAGGGGTTTCTTAACTCACTCTTAAATTCGTGAGAATTCCATTGTTCACCACTTAATTATTGTATGTGGTGTATGTGTACTGTCCATGATTTTATTCATTGTGTAATATACTTTAATTTATGGGTATTTACATCATCATGGTATGATACTTCTTTCGTGGGTGTATGTTTCGTAAGTTACCTAATCGATAAGGGAATTTGAGATTTCAATTTCCACTCATTTGGCTTTACGCATATTTCATTGATTATATTACCCCAAGATTATGTGTGGAATCACTATTCATTTTATTATGTCATAATTTCCACTCCCCTTCCTGTGGATATACTTTTGATACACATAATCACTCCATTGATAATTTTCAAGTCATTGATATGAATTTGATAAGAGTAATTTTAACTCATTCTCCATTTATTGAGTTAAACATCCAATTCGTTGGAATTGTTTTTACAAGAATATGTGTGAATGTCCTTTGATTGTTTTACACTGAATATCCAATCATATTTAGTGTATTTATATTTTTCACACATAATTATGTCATTGATTTATCCTTAACCTAAGGATACAACCTTTATGAGAGATTTCATCTCAATTTACATTCCATTGAGACTTCTTTGATGATATACACCAAATCACTTTTATGTCGTGTATATAATGTACTTTGACATAGTATATCATGATTCCCTTTATTCGCATGATATTAAAAAGTTTTGATTACCTCAATTATTTGTATTCAAGTGTCTCTTTTGGTTAGAATATCAAACTAAAATACCATTTTTAAATGTTTTAAAGACTTATTCATCTAAACCTTTCTCATTAATGTCCATGTTTTAAAAATGGTTTTAAGGATTTATTAATATGGACATTAAAGTTTAGAAATAAAAACTCCTTTTAAAAAGTTTCAAAGTGGTATGGGACACTTTGATTCAAAAATCTATTTTTAAATGGCTTCTGGACAAATAGTGTCACTTTTAAATGATTTCAAGAAAAGGGGGATATTTCCCTCAAATATTTTTGATGATTATTTTCATCTATGTCAACATCCTTCATTATTCATGATTGAGGTTAATGTGATACAATACAATCTTCCATATTGTATCAAATGAGTTATGTTCGACTGTGGATGTTCTATTTTTATACCATTCATGGTTTGTGGTTAAAGTATTGACATTTCGTATGCTAGTTTTAATACGAATGTTTATTTTATGCTTAAACATATTCATATGAGGAATGCATTGGACTTAATAAGTGACGGGTGGAGCCCGCTATATCTCCTCGATGCATCGGTAGGTCTCATGAGACAAACTAGTGTCTTGGCACAAGGCCTTGGAAAAATCTTATTTATAGTCTTGGCACGAGGCCTTGGCTATGTGGTTATGATAGTCTGGCATTATGCACTCCATCATTATGAAAGTGGTTATTGATATTTCATGTGATTATTCGATTTGTAGAATATCCATGTGAATAAGTAAATGGAATTATTTCATTTTATTTATGCCATACTATGTTGAAGTTAAAGATTAAAAGGATTTTGTTTTAGTTATACATTGCCTTAAATGTTTATTCTTATTTATGAAAGTTTCCGCTATATTGTTATCCTTACTAGGCATTTGAGCTCACCCCTTTTCTATGTTTTTTTTCCCAGGATTCTGAAGAAGTAATTTATGAATGACCTGCAGAGATAGTATGAGGGGATATGAAGACAAGATGTTTTTATATGATGTAATGTAAAAATTTATGGATGTATCTAGTTATTCCAAGGCTACTAAACTAATCGGTCTTTCGAGACTTGATCTTTCTCGTGATCATGCCAATGTTATGTAATTAATGCACCGACTCTGGGTAACTGGGGTCGGGGCGTTACAGATATAGTCCTAGAACTATGGTAACGATATTATATTAAACCAAAGATGTTAGATATTGAAGATACTCCCCCTTTATTATGATTTTTTCCTCTCACGCTATTCTTTTTGGGTTCTAGAAAATGGCTGGAAACAAGATGATTCACGATAATGGAGGATATGAGGGACAGTGGAATGATATTCTTCATGAGCAATCAAATGAAATGGGATTTGGAAGTCAAAAAATCATTATTATGCCGAATCAGTAATCTCATAATATGATCAATAAAGTGAAATTTGTTAAGTTTCCTGACTCGGCTAATAAGAGAAAGATGGAGTTTCATGATGATCATAGAGGAATGAAAGTTCAATTTCCCCTATGTAAATCATGTGGGAAGAGGCATCAAGGAGAATGTTTCAAAGGAACTGGAAGATGCTTTGGGTGTGGAAAATAAGGACACAAATCCAGTAAGTGCAAAGGAAAAGGTTCAGTTAACACCAGGGATGAGGATAATGGTATTTCTACGACATCAACAATGGTTAAATGTTTTAAATGTGGAATGTACGGGCATTATGCAAACCAATTCCCTAAGAGAAAGTCTCATGAAGAGAATCAGTATAGTCGTATGGGTAGTATTTATGTTTATGATGATGAAGAGACTACAAATGATATGTGAGATGAAAGAATTGCTGAAGCTCAGTCAATGGTTTAATAATGTAGTGGAATAATTACATGTTTATCTTGTGTAATGTTGTATAAGTGATCTCATGGTACTATGGAATAAAGAGACATCTAAGTACTGTTACAATGTTGTCTTTCCTTGAGTTTTGAATGTTTATGATTAATGGTACCAGTATTCATGAAAGGTTATTCAGATATTTTTGGAATGTAGATGATATGCGCATAATGAAGGGATAAGGAGAAAATTAAATGTTTGATAGTATTCATGAGCTCATGACTGATATAAGGAGAAGGTTATATCATGGTTTGAGTATATAGAATTTTTGCATTTTGGTATGTGGAAAGAGTTAACTTTTGACTGTATTCATGTTTTCACTAAGGTTCAATGGGTGATAATTCTTCAAGAGAATACATGATTAAGGTATTCACATGTTTGTAATTTGACCCACAAGATGTACCTAATGATATATGGGGGATAAATGATGGCATTCACGTGATTTTTATGTGACATTTCAATTAATCATTTTCTTTATACTATGAGCTTGGACCGAAGTATTTTTGATATGACTAAATATTGGAATGGATTATGTTGGACATAAGTTAGTATTTTTTGATATTATTAATGATATGTTATAGTAATATAGTTTTAGAAAAAGGACAACCTGCAGGACGGGCGACAGCCCATCGCGTCGGACAAAGCTGTGGGAATCGAACGCACAACCGAAGTGCGACTGGCCTTTATCGCCTACCACTGGCCTACAGGAAGTCCCTGTTTAGTAGAAACTAGTTTTATTATATTAAGTAGTGTGATATATGAAGTATAAGCCCATTTTAAGAACCATATATGATTAATCTTACTATAGATGGACTTATGTATTTTTTGATAACTTTTCTAACCTTTTGTTTGAGAGAGATGGAATGACCCATCATTCTATCACATGACCTGCTAACACATCACGAATGACAAATTCAACTTCTTTTATTTAAGAGATGAAGGAGAAATTGTCCAAAGAATGACAAACGGTGAGTCTATACCAAAATCACGAAAGTATTTCTTCTAATTCCAATTTCATCAACATTAGGGAAATGATCTTGAAAACCAAAAATGTTGTCCTAGTGCTCTTATATCTGATGAATCAGATGGTACATTAGATCGTCACAAATTTATGGATTTTTGATTGCTGTCTTTTCCATAGCCATGTTCTCTACCACTCTCCATCAGAACATGATGGTTAGATTTCTCTTTCATATCCATATTTTCACCTATGTGGAAACCCAGTGATTAATTTATTTGGGTAACCGTTACGTTTCATACTTTTGTTTTTAAAGATTGGTTTTGGAATTCCTTTTTACGATGCGGGTTTCTATTAAAGAAACTTTCGAATAGTAAACCATTTATAACCCCGACGAATTTTGAGGGCGAAATTCATTTTAAGGGGGGTAGAATGTAACACCCCGAGATTTTATGAAAAATATTCTTTTTAATTTCATTAATGTCTTGTGTTGTACGCTACACCAAAAGGATCTTGCACAACACGCATCCTTGACTTTCCTTGCATTACACGCAATCACGACCTTCCTCAATAGCATGTGTAGTACGCAATACCGAGCTTCACTAAACAACGATATGCTATTAAAATATTATTAAAACTAGCCGTTTTGAATAGTAATAACCACTTTTTGAAATTTGGTAAATTTTATTTTCAAAATGGACTTCATTTTTGGATTCAGAATATTGAAATTAGCTTAGGGTGAAATTTTGGTACTTTTCGAATAACTATCATATTCTGATGAATAGTGAAAATTACTAAATTTTAATTAAAAACAACTTTTTTAATCGAAATAATTAATTGTGATAAATTATTAATTTCAGTGGTTTTAAATTATATTTAGAATAAATTTTTTCAATTTAATACAATGTTTTTCATTGTATATAATTTCACATTTAAACCAGACATAAACAAGTGTCAATCTTTTGATAGTTATTATCTTTTAAAAACACGCTATATGATTTGACGACGGGAATTAATTTTTAAATTAGTTAATGTAAATGAGATGTTTTGAATTTGGTAAAATGGACATCATTTTTGAATTCATAATATCAAATATAGCTTAGGCCTAATTTTTGGTATTTTTCTGAAAACTTTCAATTTTTGATGAATAGTGAAACCACTAAGTGGTAGTTAAAAAAACTGAATTTTTCATAAAACTTAATTTTACCGCTTCTGTGAGTGGAATTTTGAAAATCCGAGAGACACAGTTAATATTAAGGACTAAAATGTGGTTCAATGAGATGAAAATAATTTTTGGTGAATAGTAACTTTTTACTTTTTTTACCACGGTTAAAAGTAAATAGGGCAATTAAGGGTAAAAATGATATTATTATTACCCTAAAACATGTACTAATTTTATTAGACAACTGTAATTCGAACAAAAACAACATTAAGAATAAAATATGACCATTTAGGCCCACTTGGATTAGATTAGGACATTTATTATTAATTTATTTAAAGAAGGGTTAAAATAGTTAAAATCAAAGCTTAACAAACAAATAATTTTTAATATGGGGTTATACAGAAGATAAATTCGTCTATAAATATTAATTATAATTCTAAAAATATTTCCTACATATTGATATTTTATTTGTAATTTTTAGACTGTAAATAATTTAATTTATTTATGACACACAGATGATGCAGTAATTATCTTATTAATGAAATATTGACATAATTGATGTTATAAACACCAAAATAAATGTAATTTGAGATTTTTTATGAATTAAACTAATTTTATATGTTAATATGACATTTTAGTATTTATTTAATTAACGTTTTTTGAACTAATCATTCTGTTATGATTTTCACAAAAATCAATTACTAAATAGTGTCAATATTGACATAAAAAGTTTTTAAAACCAATATTATATTACTAATTGTTATTTTATTCCTAAAAATCTAAGGTTCGGCCAAATGACTAATATAAGGCTATATATATTAATAATAAACAACTTGGGGTTCGTTTGTCTTGATATGTTATGTTTATTAACCTTATAGTGTAAGAAAACAAGAAGACATGGTAAAAGTTAAATTATATAACTTAAAGTTAAATCTAAATGATAAGGTTAATATTGATACCTAAACTTGTCTAAATTCTATTGGATGAGATTATTTCGACCCCTACCCACCTAATCTTAGATATATATCAATTTGGAACTATTAAAAACCGAATGTGACTTTATAAAAAAAATAATATTTTTAGTTATTCCAAAGGTGCCCCTCTCCTCCCTTATAAAAGGGCACCTCCTCCCCCTCTTCCTCACACCTCTTTGAGACTTCAAGCTCGACCCACCTCTGACAATTTCTCCACTCCACTTTCCTTGAAACATCCTAGAGGTTCTGGTGTTCTTCAAAGTCCTATTTTAGTGCCCTAAAAGGAGGTCTCAAAGAAGCACTTCAAAGAAGAGGTAATTTCTGTTACCGATTCATTCATCTTTATTTCTTATTCCACTTCTTCTTCTTTAGTTGTTTCATTATGAAGTAATAACATAAGTACCAATAATATACTGATATGTTATTATAAGTATGAAACAACCCTATTTAACCATCTATCCATCCTAAGGAAAAAGAAATCACCGCACGTGCGTACGTACGGAATACCGTCTCCACGTCGTGGTGTAATATATTTTCCACTACCACATTAATTGGATGGGTATAATGGTGTAAATAATGAATATATATGACTATTATAAAGTGATATTTATTCTGAAATAGTATACATACACTTCAATACAATTCCACGATCCTTGGAATGATATCATCACTCGTGCGTACGTACGGAATATCGTGTCCACGATGTGATGCGACTCGTTCTACAAGATATTAATTGCATAATGATTATATAAATGCATTGAATGAATGAATATGATATATATTACAGTAATAACATTCTGTAAATGAGGTATTTATAACCTAAAGGGAATAATAAGAATTTATTCGACAAAACATGCATAAGAACAAAAAGTAATAAACACCCGAATAACATGTAGTAATGAAATATTACTAATAAGAAGCTAAGAATATGACCATATATGATATCATAAAAATAAGTATGATTCTGGAATAATTCAATGACATTATTTAAATCATTATATAGGAGGTTCAGACACTTACCGAGAAAATCGGACCTAAGGTAAGGGAAATATCACAATCTTATTTTTATCCGAGATTGTTTATACTTTAGTATTTACTGGGGTGTATTTTATCATCCAAATCCATGTTTCCTCAATATGTAATATTATTTCCATCCACCTAAAATTGTTTAAATCCAATTTTACCCTTCGGAGAGTTTTTAGTAAAGGATATGAAAGGAATCTTTTGTCATTTTTCGCACGAGGTACTTTTTGACTTTTCCGACAAAAGTATGAATAAAGTTTTTTTTAACTTATACTGCATAAATGGATTTTTAAAACATTATTTCCTAGAAGACTCCTTTAAAAGTTTTCAAGTTTATTTTTAATCAACTTCTTTTAGTTTAGAATTGTATGACATGTTAAGAAAGGAAAATTATTTTTGAAGTAGAAAGGATATTTTCCTCAAGAATGGAGTTCAAGTGTTTTATCAAAATTATTTTCCATCTAAGATAATAAAGGGTTATATTTATATCCCTATTATTACATTGATTTGATTATGTTTTAATGGAATTATATTTATGAATTACTTTATCTTATATGAATTGTTTTATGATTTCACGATGTTTAAGATTCCCATTTTTATTACAAGGGTTATGAACTGATGTATGATTTATGATTTTGTGGGACACATAAGAATGATATCATTATGAGATGGGTGGGACCTATATCTCCATCCAATGAATTGGGTAAAGATTTTATATCTCATGAGATAGACATGGCTGGAACGGTAGGTTATACCGGTTCACTGAAACAGGACTGAAACGAGGAGTGAACTCGATTCAGAATGGGACTTTGTCCACTAAGATAGTATTGGAAATGAGTCTTGACTAATAAGAAATGATTCTCTATGATTATGTGTGTATGCCAAAAAGTTTCATGTTTTAAGTTATGATTATTGGGATTTCATTTCACTACTATGATTTATCCCATGTTATGAAATTATGCTCTCTTTTGCAGGTTAAGATTTCCAAAATGTTATATTCTTATGAATATTATGTGATTGATATTTCTTTTGTTTACCCTTACTGAGAATTTGATCTCACCCTTTTATGTTTTCTTTTCCCCTGGATATAAAGAAAGGTTTTAGGTAAAAAAGGGGGAAGATCTTTATGGGAGATGTTGAATATCTTTCACCATGATTAGAAGATTATATTCCGAGTTTCCAAAGACACTAAACTATTACGGTCCTTGTGTGTGTGTTTTTGTTATGTACTAAGTATTCCGAAAAAGTAATGTAATGTCTATGTACGTTAAGATTCAGTTCTCTACATATATTATATGTATGAGGGATTCTCCATATTTTTATATGAGTTATAATTTTTCATTTTAGTATTTTATTTATTATTTAATTTTTTAAATACATATAGTTTGGCACTCTTTCTCCATCAAGTGATAAAAATGTATTATGGAGTTGGGATTTGGCTTGGGATAAAGTCTTCTAACATGCCTCTATGATGTAAATTCACTCCCATGTGGTTCACCTATTTTTAATTAGCAACACCATATCATTTGTCTTTATTGGAAAATGCCTATAGTGGATATTGTTTTCAAGATACCATAACCAATGATTTTCATTTTTGTGGGCATATCTCGAGGAACAATGATGAATCTTTTCAGCTCTTATGTAGATGATTGTAGTTATGGAATCCGATATATTGTATACTAATAAAGGTTTCTTTGGTTTGGTCCCAAATGAAATTATAAGGGAAAATGGATATCAACAAAATTCATTATCATGGGAGTCAAGGTGTTAACCCAAGATTTAAAATACAAATCAAAATTCATCTTTGATGTGCAGATATGAGAGCTTAAGATATTTTAAGGATTTATATTTAAAGTGATGTAGCGGATGGAAATGATAGTGTTTAACTAATATTTTAACTAAAATCTATTTACCATTATTGGGTGATGTGGATCAATTTATTTCATGTATTTTTTTTTATAATTTTATGTCTTTATCTCTCATTTAATTATTATGTTTACCAAATTAATTTTTTGATAATTTCTAGGGATCATGGACAAATTTTTATTCCTCTAATGTGAATATTTTTCCCTATAAATAGAGGAGGAAACATTAAGGATGAATTATAAATCAATTGAGGCTTCTATGTAAGGGTTTAGGTTCATTTATATCTCTTTGATTATCATTATGTAATAGTTGGACTCATGATTTGGATTGATCTTTATTAAAGTAACAGTTCCACTATTATTCAATTCTTTATTGGAGTTTATTTTTCTATTCTATCCATTATATATCTTATTTTTCTTATTATTTACGATAAATCAATAATTAATGTATGAACTCATATAAGGGAGTGGTATTAATAGATGACTTTGTCCAAAGAATGTTTCAGTTATAATTCACTCATGTGATGAAATTATTTTTAATTTTAAGGTTGATAATTAATTAATTCATCATTATTGTAATTAAATTATTGTCTAATCCTATTTAACAATTACTATTACCCAATTTTAGAGAGATAATTAAGTCATCTAAAGTGATTTGAATTAATTAATTTCTTTTTTGTTTAAATTTTAATTCACATAAAAAATTTCGATTAATTTAATCACCGAAAGTGAGGATAATTTATATCATAGGTAAAAATTAACAAATTTGATATCAATTCAGTATATTACTATGATAATTTATTTTTGATGTTTTTTTATTTAAGTGCGTCATTAAATTTTTTAAAAAATAGTCCTTAGAATTTTCCCCCTCTCTTTAATCTATCTTTTACTTATTTTTTATTCACTTACATGTATATTTTCATTTGGTTTATTTTATGTTTCAATTCATATTTTTGAAAAACTATGAATATTTAACAATTAATTTTAAGATATCACTGGGATTCCTGGTTCATTTTGGGATTGACCTTATGAATTAGAAATATTATTCCATTGTAGTTATTATTAGTTAGAGCATACTAAAATTATAATATTTTTCCACTTCTTGGAATTAATATATAACTTTTAATTATCACACCACCTTCCTATTGGTAACTAAATAGGTGGGTATGTTTTACTGGATGTATGGGTAGTCATATCAGTGGGAGAAATGTTTGGGTTTGCACAATACTGAAATCCATTATATAATTTATTCTAATTGGTTAAACCCAATGTGGGTGATAAGATTCTTGAATGAAATAGAGATTGGTTTATAGAATTCAGGATTACATTATTGGGTTCGTAAAATACATACAATTTATTTATGAGTAGAGATCCCCATTACAATAGGAATACATAATTTACCATATTCCTTATATCCAAATAGTTAGGGAGGATAACCTTGTAGATTATTATTTTTATAGATTACATAATTAAAATGGTGAACACAAGTGTGTATACATACCAAGATATGTATGTCAGGATTCCATGGTGGTTCCCTAAGAAAAAAATGATAGTTTAGAGTTTTATTATTTTGAAAGGATTAGAATAATATCATTAAGAAAGTTTATAAATGAAGATTGAATTTAACCTATTACACTATCCAAGATATATAGGAAACATATATATACCATAAGAGTATAGGTAATGCTCTAATTTTATTATTCTCAGTTGATGTGTATAGTATCCCTAGGTGTGAACTTAAATAAGAGGATTAGGTGAGATTATAACTTTTTAAGACACTTGAAAGCATGGTGCAACCTTGATTAGGTGGAGTATTGAAGATGTAGCCCTATTGATGCCCCTTTATGAAAGGTACAACCTCATAAAGGCTTAAAATAAGTTCCATAAAGATAATTATCTTATTGATAGATCATAGTAAAAGGATCCATCCACTAACTTTATTGTAGGAATGATTCTATTGGTCTCTAATATAATTTTTGGAAGCCAAAACATTCAAATGAAATAAATAATCTTAGTTCTCATTATTACTTCAATGTTTTAACTCAAACAGTAATGTTTAGGATATATCTATGAACTTTGGATAGGAATTGGATGAGTTATATTATCTAGGGAGATTGGTCCTCATCATACATCACTTGGTGTGTAAATGGGTGGCTTGATGAACTTTTTATAAGAAAATGAAGGACCAGGACCTTGAGATTACATAACGACCACTAGTAACCTATCAGGATCTGAGGTTGTTAATTTGGGGTGTGTTTTCATAGGGGTGAAAAGGCACAATGGGTGACCATTGGAATATATAATACAAGTTCATCAGTGTTTCAGACACAAATTCATGATAAAGGTAGATTTTGGGAACATAGAGGAACACATGCCTGAACATGTGGGAAACAAGGGAATGAGAATAATAAGCATGAAAGAGAAGAAAAGGTATGGTGTGGTTATGTGGGGGTACGGAATCATATTAAATATTTCAATTAAATATATTCCTCATTAAATATTTTTCGCATTTTCTGACTATTTATCTGTACAAAAATCTAAGAATCAATAAATTCACCTCACATAATTTGATTCAAAAGGGATTAGTACTGTTATATTCTAATGAATATGAAAACACTAACATGAAATTTTCATAAAAGATGAAAATTAAAAATATTTGAGGATGTAATTAAACTTTTTGGTACTAAAAGGGACATATTTATTACAGTTTAAAAAGGATCATGCGTCATACAATACAATTATAGCTCATGATAATATGGGATTCAAGGTTAGAACTAACCCATTTATTATTATGGGTTACTAACGTATTCTATAGAATATGATTCAGAATATAGTATTTTGAATATTTAAACTATCTCTTCATTCTATAGAGACCCCGATTTTCTCCCTACATAATGTAATCCCAACATCATTGACTCTCCAATTCCATGACATGTGAGGCTATTTACCAGGCTAGGTACACATCCTTGGCAGAACCACATTGGACACCAAGAACATCATGTGTAATGTTGGACACCATTTTGGTTGGACAAATATAACCTAGGTGAGATGTACTAGGTTAAAATTTTGTATTTTTTGGAATTTCCACCCATTCATTTTAAATAAATTTCTCATGTCATTGGATTTAAAATTCATTTTCATTTTCACATAATTTTTTTTATTTCACTAAAACCTAATAAATTAATTAAAAATAATGATTGTATCATCAAACACCATTCCCAATGAAATTATGATGTATTGAATGTTAGTAATGATTGATGACATCAATCTATACTTATAATGCCTCACTTACAATGTCATTACATTCTCTCATGATTTCAATGTCAACTGCTACTCTGTTATTCATTATTATATAAGATACATTTATATATATTTTGTATCTTATTTGATGAAACAAATCAATGTTTGGATGAAAATCATCCATCTATATAGATTACATCATAAATAAATAATTTTAATATGATCATCACATTGAATGAAAAGTTTGGATATAAAAAAGGTGATGAGGAAGCATATATTTTAGCACATTCCATAGTTTCAATGAGAGACAATACAAAAAATAATGAACCATTATTTTGGAATAATTAATTATTAAAATATCCTCTATAAAATTTTAATGAAATCAATTTAGGATCCGAATATATCTTAAATATTGATGGAATTTCTCAAAATTTTAGTCATTGTTATACAATGTGAATCAGTGTTTAACTAGGTGTTAAGCCAAATAAAGTGATTTCAAATGGTCTGAGTCTATCTATACTATATAATTTTGATTTTATAATCTAAATGATCTATTTCCATAGTTATTTAGTTGGTGGTTCCCAAAAACAAATATATTTTATTAATTTAATGTGATATTTATTATTAAACTTTCACATATACACTAAATTAGGGTAATATTCATACTATGTGTAATGTTCCATGACTTACTCCTTGTTTACAGTTCCAAGGATAATGTTGATAAAATGACCACTTTGATTAATAGTTTATTATAACAGGTCAAATTCATATTAAGGATAAGGGATCACTCTCTTACCAATACCCCTTTTAGCATTAGGATTGACATAATTATATGTTTTCATAGGTTAAAATAGAAAATGATGAGGCTGAGGACCTATCCAACCCAAAATGTTATCCAGGATAAGAATACAAATTTTTCTATTTTAAATGATGGAAAATATAACTTATTGGGTTACAATGTCATATTAGTATTATGTCTATGTCATATGTAGGTGGTAATTTTTGAAACATTACTTTGTGTGTATATTTTAATAGTGGAGGATGCTCAAACTATTGTTTGGGACTGCGCATTTATTAATGATTCATACCTTGAATGAGGGAAATAATTTTATCTTACTATGCTATATTTGGGGATATTTTTTCCAAAGATGGTCTATGTTTAAGGAGGTTAAATCCCAATAGTATCTACATCCCAATACCATCCTAAATATTTTTTATATTATCTCATTTATACAAAATGGTCACCAAGTGCACTATCTTATTTCCCATATTTAGTGATAGTCCAAAATTTTCAGTTTTTTCATTAATGAAATTGATAACAACAGATTCCAAGGAGATGGAAAATATTTTAGGATATAAATCCTAGTATATATTCATTACATATGATGCTCATACTAGAATGGTGACAATAAAAATCATTGATTCGGTGGATAATCATTCTTATATAATCACTATTAAGGATAGAGTTCTTATAGTTTGGGTTGATTGATATTTTATTTTTAATATACAGATAATATAATAATTTGGGAAAAAGTTATTAATGTGAATAGAGGGTTATTCTATATTTCTATTATAGGGATCCTGATAGGAAACACCCAATGATTCTGAAGTACTTCAGTTTTGACATAATACATGAGGACTCTAGTTACAAATTCAACATTCCACCAGTTGAGTATTTGATTGATAAAACCATGGAATATTATTTGAAATAAACTGAATAATATCAAAATACAATATTGAGAGGATACATTCAATGAGAACACAGTTCAACTTTATAATCCATCTATAAATTCCATGAGTAATTAAATTGGGAATGTTATTTCAATGAGGTGTGTTCTATAACAAATGAGGTGTAGATTATGGTTTTTGGGACTTATCAAATGATTCTAACTTTATTTTACTTAAATACTATATTGTATTATATTTTCTTTATATAATTTTTTATGAAATTAGGGTACAATTAAATTATTCCATATTTCCCATAAATAGGATATTGAGTTTCTCCTACATACATTGAACTATAACTAGAGGGTGAAAATGATTTTTCTTTAGTACTTCAGTGGTAATTTTTAAATAATTATCCCATTACCCAATCATTCCTTTTTTCATCACTTTTATAATGGTAAAACACTGATTGTTTATTTTTTATATAAAACTACTAGTATTGGAAAAGAATATTTAAATTCCTTTAAACCCATAGAGGGTTATATGGGTTTATATAAAAAAATTCCTTTTTTATTGGTGTACACTTTGATACTATGATAATAAATTAAAAAACAATTATATTTTCATGATGTTAACCCAAAAAAATATCTTTAATTATTTCATGATAATGTATTCTAATCAAAATTTAGGTAATGAAATTTGAGGTCAGTGAAATAGTTTGAAAACCTATGTAACATTTCAACTTGATCATCCACATAATTTTCCACATTTTTCTCAAGGAAGAACCCAAATATATGGTGGATCACCCTATATTAATAGTAAATGAGAAATTTAGATAGAAATGAAACAATAAAAAAGTATATACTCCATGTGAAAACCTAAAAGAATAGGATTCATCAATCTTGAAATATATCTATATATGTTAGTAACAATAATAAAAATCCATGAATTAACTGGCTTGGAAAGGGGTTATTAGATTAATAAGAAGTTCTTTTCTTAGAACACAGAATTATTATATTATATATTGGTAATTTTAAATCCATGAAGTAAATATGGACTCATATTTCAAAATTATATTTCTTAAAAATGAAAATTCTATTAATACATATGGGATATAAATCCTCTAAAATAAACAATAATGTAATCTTCTTTTCAAAATAATCTTCCATATTTCCTACATGAGTTAGAATCTTCTTTATAACTACATGAATGTAATATTGTGATTCTTTTATAGGACTCAATATTGAATAACAACCTGGGGATCTATCTATAATAATTTTATTGTAATTATATGTGAACATGTACCAATACAGATTGAAAAACAATTTATTTCTCCTTATAAATATGATCCTATGATGAAATGATCAAATTGGGCCATAAGTTTTCCTAATCACACAAATTTACTTTTTTAACTCATCGATGGAGGTTAAAATAACCTATTCTATTATTGTAAGGGGTCCTTGATATCTTCTTCTATTCCATTATCAATAATAGTAGAAGATAGAATCACTTATATATATTAGGGAGCGTATGGATTTTTTTCATCCATATTAAGGATACACATATCTAACGAGTTTCTGGTTTCACCTAGATTTGTTGATAAAATGTAATTAAATTAAACAGTGTATAATCCCTACATTCTACACTGGTGGTATATCTTTATAATATCAATGTACTTATATTTCATTGACCAGATATTAGTCAGTACTATATTCAATTAGAGATTCTCAATGTTCATATTAACATATATGGATTTAATAGGGATACATTATACCAATATAGATGGTTCAATTTATATTTTTTTTATTATTCATCATAGAAGATGATGGTCAATGGATATCATTATCCTTATAGATGAATATTTAATTTCACAATAAGAAAATTGTTCATTAATTTCAATTGATTTGTTGTATAATGATTTCATATAAACCGTTCCTTGGGTTTTAGTAGAGTTTCTTCTTACCCATTAGGTATAATCAATGATGTTTTTATTCACTAATAACTACCTCCCTATCATTATATAGTGTCTTGAATTGATATATTGGGATTATTATGATTCAATTAGAATGTTTTCACAATATATTACCCACAATTTTCTATTTAGGTAATATATATGACATTTATGATATGAAAAAGGCACCGATACAAGAAAACATTTCCATTGTATTACAAATAGGGTGTAAACATTTGTGTATTTTAAAACTACTATGAATATAGAATAGGATAAAAGGTCTCTATACTGGGTATTCAATAAGATATCACCAAGTTGTTTCTTAAGGGTATAGACCATACTCCCTATATATCAAACATTGAATATCCTATAATGCAATGAAGGTTGATTCCTGAACCATTTTCCCTTGGGGATTGATGAACTTTTACATCATATTGTTTTATGGACATATAAATTGGCATGAAGATACCATATATGATAATTTCTTGATCATAATATTGAATGTAGATGACTATACAAAATTTTATTAGATTTTTTTTAGTATTATGTTTCCATGGAATCAACTTCGATAGTTAACTCTTGGAGTTTTTAAAATGATCAATAAAAGACTCCTTGAATTCATTGGAAATATGTATATAATTTAGAAGTGACTATTACACAGTGATAATTGAGAGATATTTTACAAATCATATTTTTAGTCTAGTGACTGAGAAATTCTACCATGAGTGTATTATCATGTATATGTATTGAAATCATACGCTATACATTATGAAATTTTAGTTGTTATTATATCATAATTTAGGGTAATTTTCTATAGGATACATAGAAAAGAATTTCCCATAATATTTTTAACAAAATTATATTCATTGGGTACATTTATAGAAAAACAGATAGATTCAATGTCATATTTAAAAGATCCATTATCTAATTTATTCTCTCATTCTGATTTATAATGTTCATATATCCTAGATTATAAAATGTATATGATTCAAGGAATTATATTAATAAGAATCTAGGTTCTACCTTCGTAATTTCTACCTCAGTTGGAATATCCTCATATATGTTAATTGGGGTGATGATCCACTTCATAAAAATTTTATTCTTCAATATAAAGGTGTATCACAATGATTATGACGACCAAGAAATACAATAATTATTTATCAAGGGAAAAACTATTTCATGGGGAATCTCCCACCATTCAAATGGTTTGGGTATGAAATCTCGGTGGTTTTACATCATTGTATATACTAGTGTATAATACTCAACTTGTGGTTTTATTATTATTCTAATCTTCATAGACAACTGTAGAGCTACAGATTAGATTAATTTGATGTAATAGTTTAAAATGGAACCATGTTTGTGAATGATTGATTAATTAATTCCCAAGTAATTTTTTTCTATGTTTTGTCTTCATTCAAGTCATATAAATATTAAAAAATTACATTTTCAAGGAATTACTATACTTATCCTTATTCTTTTAGTTATGAAGATGAAAAATTTGTTATATGTGTTTTGGGAGAATCCATGTCACTTTATTACGATACCCAATCCTATTGACTATGTATTTTAATAGAAATACATCCAGGATGCTATTCACTAACTAAATTTTATATAGAACATAACTAAATTATAATTAAAACCTACCTCATTTAATTTTCCCATATCTAAAAACAGAATCAATTTCTTCTCTAAATAAGTCATAAAATACCCAACTCCTTGATCATTTTATAAAGAGTAAACATTGTTCTTTATGTCTTTTGGGAGACATTAATCCTCATTATCATCATGATAATGGGATTGTTTGTCGTTCATAATAGGAGGAATTTTATTATTCATAATATGATTATGGGTGGAAGGAAGCACCAACACTAGTATTCGAGTGAGAGTAAAGGATTTGTATTTTCTAAAATTCCATGTTTTTTTAATGATGGTTGATAATATTTGTATTTGGTGTGTCAATGGGAATATCCATACTTTCTGCCACTATAGTGAACTCTTACAACTAGTCAAGATACATTTACTGAATGAACACTATTTTTCTCTCATGTAGTGTTTTTTACATAAATTAGTAGTAATTGAGGCTTCTGGAATTATATTACTTAATAATATGTTAAACTCATCCCTCTAAAATAAATTCCATTAATATCTCATTTATTCTTCGGTTGTATTTCGATAAGTCAAAGACAATTCACGTCCTAAACACTGAGATGAATTTGTTTGGTAAATCATAATAGATATATTTTCATGCAATAATTTTACGAGTTTTTATTAATTGGTGATCAAATACTTCTCTCTATACAATTACAATCATTTAATCATTTATAGTGGGAGAGTTTATTGTTTTCTTAAATTTTAGAATGTGAATCATTAATTTTATTATGTTCCTTCTCTTATTTATATTTCTTTTTTATATAGGTTATTATAAAGTGTTACAATATCCATTAAAGGGTATGATTGGGGGTTCTAGATCCCATACAAAATTTAGGCACTTGGTTGTGCCTCTTGGGTAAATAGTTAAACTATTTAGGATTTCCTTTAGATATAGTGGGGATTATTTTCATTAGGTTTAAACCACTATGAGGAAATGTATTTTTAGTTTTCTTGTGAATATTAGAGGGAAAATGACATTTTATGATTCCATTATAGTGGTTATAGTGTTTCTCATCTCTCTTAGTTTGTGAGACGTGTGAAGAGTGGACTATGATAATCTTGATTTGAACCACTATAAATATTTTCTATGTACATATCTTTTTATTTCCTTTAAATTTATAATATATACTTTGATATAACATATAATATATAAATCCATACATTTATTTTTTTATGTATAATTCATCCCCCTCTTAGATATCAAGTATAATTCCATTATTACCAATAATGGGTATAATAACATTGTTGTATGCTCCGTATATCTTATTTATTTATGGGAACCTTTTTCAGAATAAAGAACCCAGGGAATATATTATTTGGATATGGTTGGAGCAATTTCAAAAATTGTATGGAAACATAAAAACCACCACATTTTGATGGTACTAATTATAGACATCAGAATTATTGGATGGAATACATCTTATTAAATCATAGTATTAATCATTGTAAAATCATGGAAAACCCATACAAGATATTGGATGTAGAATCTGAATCATTATTTGGATATGATGTGGTAATTTTTTTGTTAAATTACATGTTACTTAATATATTATATTTTTATATAAGTAGAATTTTTTATAGTCATGTATCATCATTTATAACATCTTATTAAATCTAAAAAATTATGATATTTACACATATGAAATAGTACTTATATAAATTCCTAATATTTGACTTGTTAAATAGTTTATTATATATGAAAGTATGAAATTTATAGAATACCTTCTTTATGATCTTATTTGATCACTACTAATATATGTGTAAGAGCCTAAATATCTTATTGATGAACTGAATTCAAATAATAGATTTTATTTTTATTAAAAAAAATATAATTACCCTTATTATTCAAATATAAAGTTTAATGAAGGGAATAAAACATTATATATTACAAAGATTGGATATAGAATAATGAAAGGAGAATCAAGGAAATCCTAGAAAGATGACGTAAACATTATCATAAGGAAATAAAAAATTATTTCTAATGATATAAAGATCTAACTTTTTATTAGTGAAAGAAAATACGCCAAATCAATAATAATAAGCTTTGAATATAGAGGTTAGATAATAAGAAGAAATAATACAATAAATAAAATAAAGAAATGGAAATAATTGAGTAGCACTGAAGACTGAGGTGTTTTTGAAGATTCTTGTCCAAATATTTTTATGTAAAACATGTTCTTAATTTCTTTATAAAATAAAGTAAGTGATTATAATTATATATATTCAGATAAATTTCATTCCAAAAATACTACTATGGAAGAGTTAAATAAAATATTTTGATATAGTTTGGTATAACATTGATAATATCATACTTCTATTCAAGAGTTTCTGAGTTAGAATAAATTATTTCTAATGGAAAATGATATTATGATAAAATATATTGAGAAATCTAAATGTTTATATTATTTAGATATGGAAATTAATCAAGAAAATATGTAATCTACTATTGATGGAAATGAAAAATTGAAAATAGAAGTGGATTTAATGTCTCAATTTCATGAATCTAAAATAATGAATTTTGATAATGCTCTTTATAAGATTTAATTACTCAAAAATGAAGCTGAATGATTAAATTTGAATATGTAACTTTTTTATTTATGGAACATAAAACATTGATAAAATAATTTTTTTCATAAATTGAACCAAACGAGACTTGATCATGGTTATTTTCATAATTTACCTGAAATATATAAGACATTATTTTTTAATATATGTAATGGAATTATATCAACTAATTCATGTTTTAGATGATACATAAAAGTTCATTATTCATATGGGTTCTCCATTGTATTTCCACAATATCTTGGAAATAATTTGAAATTAATTTCGAAATCCTTATCTTCATGATTAAATGAAAATACAAGATTAATATAAATATTTCTTCCCCTGAATTAGTATACGAATCCCATTGGATGTATGTCTTTATGGGTACCAAAAATATCTTAAACATGTATTTGCATGAAACTTTTCATGGCTGCATCAAAAAGGATGTATTGTACACGGATTAAGCATTTTCAATAAATGTGACTAAGGATATTCCAATATTTTTATCATTGAATAAATTTTATGGAGTTAATGTTAATTTTAGTAATATTTTTTAAGGAAACATAAAATGTTTTGGTGGGGTCGGATTTTCAAATTCTTTTTTTATTTCAAATTTTTTACATATTTTTATTGATTAAAAAACAATTAACATGAATTACCCAATTATTTGATGATTAAATTTATATTAATTTTCTAAATAATAAATATTTTTATTTAATTATAAATATGTTTTTTATATAAATATAAAAGAAAATTTGTATTTAATAAATATTTCTCAGAAAAATTATAAACATTTTAAAATTATAAATTCAATACAATTTGATAAGATATTTTCGAAAAAATGTTGGGACATGTTATTTTCATGCCGTTAAAAATGCTATCCGAAAAAAATAAATTTCAATAATTACTTAAACTTAATGAGTAAAATACATTTGTATGTGAAACGTTCTTAAATGGTAAAAAACATATATGTAGATTCATGTAAATTGATGAAGTAAAACATTAAAGTTGATCAATATTATTCAATGGGATTTATATGGACCAATCAGACCATCTATTTTGGGTGGTAAGAGATATTGTTTTTTTATTAGTGATTTTACAACATACACATGAGATTATTTTGTAACACATAAAAATGAAAGGAAATATATGCGTATAAATTTTTGTTAATTGGATTAAAATGAGAAAGGAATAATAAATTTATCAATTGAATGTGTTCATAGAGGTTAATTATATAATAATTAATGAATACACTTTTTTTGAATAAAATATAACCTAGAAAAGCATAATAAACTAGTGTATTTGAGTGGAATAATTGAACTCTTCACCAAATATCTAGGACGTAGTTAAATTGGATTAAACAAAAAAAATTATTGGGTAGAGGCTATAAATACATCAAGTTATGTTACTTATATTAGTATTATAAGATTATTATTAAAAACTAGAATTATGGGCCTTCGATGTTGATAAAAAATAGGTTATTTTGTAGTTTTAATATGTTATGTATTTTTTCTAAATAGGGACAATCATTTAGACTTATTTGACAAAAAATTTGATGAAAGAATTTTATTGGGGTTTTCAAATAGTATAATGGAATATAGATCATATAATAAAATAACGACGGTTGTTAAAGAATCAATTCTTGTTATGTTTGATGAAAAGTCATTAAATAAAAGAGACGATGAAATTGATCTTCATAGGGATTAATTTAGGGATTTAAATTTTAAATAATAAGAACACCAAGATAAATATTCACATATGGGGAGATATTTATTCCCAATTTGAACCTACTTATAGAAAATCTTTGATGAATATTGAATATTATCATATAGGTAATGTTACTATTAATGATAATTCAAATGAATAAACATCAAAATATATTGTTAATATTTTATCTCATCACAGATTGTTTTAAGATTTTTTACAAAGGAATTTTGAAAATGCTTTTAATGATTCTTGTTAAATCTTGGATATTAAGGATAAATTAAATCATTTTAGTAGAAATAATTAAAATACATTCTTTTTTCTACCAAACGATTCTCATATTATTTGAACTATACAGATCTTTAAAAACAAACATGATGAATATGAAAATATAGTTAAAAATATTACAATATTAGAACCTCAATGATATTATAGAGAATAAAATATTAATCATGAAGCATCCTTTACACCTATATTAGGATTAGAAGAAGTTAAAATATTATTTTTTTATTCTTATTTTCATGAATTCAAATTTTTTCACATAGATGAGAAAATCAATTATCAAAATGGTTTTAATTAAGAAGAATTATATGCTAGAAAGACCCTATTTTTGGAAAATTAAATAATCCTTATATTGTTTTAATACTATCTAATTATATATAATGTTTTAAAAAAGAATCTTGGTATTTTATTCAATGGTTAAAAAGTTTTATTTTGATATATTTTTGAAAATGTAATCGTTGAACATACATAATTTATTAATAAAATATCTAATGATATTTTGATTTTGTAAATTTATTTTTAGGATATTATTTTTGGATAATCATGTGAATATGTTTGTAATTTATTTTTTAAATTGATGATTTATGAAAATGATAGTACTATAATGAAGGAATTAAAATTCTTCCTTATATTGAAAATATTCCCAATAAATAATTGTATTTTTTTGAAATCAACCAATGTATGCTAAAGAGTTAGTAAATAGATTAATATTTAAATCATCAAAATTTGAAAATACTCCCATTAGAACTACATGTACATTATTTTTCGATAATTCTAGAAAACATGTTAATGTTTAAACATATATAGGAACTATTAGTGTTTTATTATATTTAACTAAATCAATGATTAATTTATTGAGTTAATTTCTCATGTGTGGATGATTTTAAAGTGGCCCTATAGAAAGAAACATTAAATATGTTAAAAGGGTTATTAGATATGTTTTGGGATCATTAATGCTTGGTTTATTTGAATTCTATAAAGTTAATTTTTATTTAATAGTATAATCTAATTTTTATGTTCATGAACGCAAGATAAACATAAAAAACACATCGGGTATGTGTCATTTTCATACTAAATGTTTAGTTTCATGCATTTTAATGAAAAAAAATATTTTTCCTCTTTTAACTATAGAATCTGAATATATATAAAAAATATTTCTTTGGGTTCCAAATCATTATATAAATTTGGAATTTATTTCTTAATAAATTATGATTGATGACATATTTACTGACCCCTAGACTAAACTAGGTACAAAAAAATAATGATGTAAATTGAAATAATGGAAATTTAAAAAAATTTCAAATGGATTTAGGGTTATTTTGAGAATGTTTATCTGCGGAAATTTTCATATTTACGTGAAATATTTAATTATCTACAATCTCTATTTTAGTCTAAATAATGAAGGCTTTATGATGACTCGTTAACACATGTCTAAAAATATTCATGTTTAGAACAATTTAACACAATATATATACTCTTTTTCGCATCACTTTTTTTAGTAAAATTATAATTAAAAGTAAAAATATCATCCATTATGTATTGAATGGTTATCTTTTTTATAATTTCATAATGGGGAATATTTTGAAATTATACACGATCATCTAATTATCAAAAGGAATGAAAGGATGTGTGGATCCTTGAACAACCTTTTATTTTTATAATAAAAAAATATAAAATTGTTTTATTTTCTTTGAAATTACTAATACATCATCTCTTGTATTAATAAAATTCTGATTAAACATGAAAATATAATAATATTTTTTCCTAAAATATATTTATATTTTTTATTTTTATTTTTCAAAACATGTTCTATATGTTTTTTATTCAGTTTCAATCACTATAGTCATTGTTTATGAGGATTTAAATTATTTTTATCTTTTTGATATATTTCATTAATTTATTTTAGATAAAAAACCATCTTAGAGTGTCTTAAAAAATCATATTTCATCTTTGAGAAATATATATATATATATATATATTTGAATAAATCTAGAAATATTATATGTTTTACATAATGTTTCACAGTTAAAATTCCAGGAAGATTAATTTGTATAATTTTAATATTTTGTTATTTCTAAAAATAGTCATTAATTATCTATAATTTGTTTGAATATTTTTTATTTTATTTTTTGATGAATTATTTGATATTAAAATGATATTAATCTTGTATTTATATTCATTCTTAAATTTTGAAAGTTGAAATATCTAAATTTATATTGGAAGAAATATGAAGGGTCAGTCTTTATTATTATATAAGAGGATTCATAAGTTACTAATACTTAGTATATTCTATTTTATTAATTATATAAATTAATTCTATATGTTTTTATTTGTTTTTTTAATGAATATAAATAAATAATAAATAATTTTTTTCTTTTTACGTTTTTGTGGGATATTATTTGTTAAATAAGTGCATACCACTTTGAAGTAGTTAATTGGTTTTATGGGGGAAAAAATTATTATGAAAATAATGGATGAAATAGATGTAAAACTTTTTCAGATTATGTACATATATAAATGATATAAAAAATTATTTTTGATAGAACTTGTGATATAGTAGAGACAATGTGGTTGATAATTCTATTGAAATAAAAAAGTGACCCATTATTTGGTGATCAACTTCTTCTCTCATACTAACTGAAATCATTTTATCCATTATGATTGGAGAGTTTCTTGTTTCCTCAAATTTCACTCTATGAATCATTCATCAGTTTTTTTTCATTTTACTTACTCATAATTATTTCTCTGTGAATAATTTTAATGGATTATGAGACCCAATAAAATTTAGTGTTATTGGTTGTCAGTCCTATATAAAAGTTTGTAATTTTTTTGTGCCTCTAGTTTAAAAAGGAAGACTCGCTAGTTTTTATTCTATGTAAAAATTGTAGGTTTTTATTGGGTTTAAACATCCAGAGGGAAAGGATTTGAAACTATGTTGTGAATCCAAATTGGAGAATGTAATTTTAATATTCTATTGTAGTGGTTATAGTGGTTTTAACTATCTTATTTCATTAGAGGGGTCAAGAGTGGACAATGATGTAATTCCATGACCCCAGTTACCTTGAGTCGGTGCATTATTTTAATACATTGGCATGGTTACAAGGAGTCACGTCCCAAAGGACTGATCAGTTTAGCAGTCCTAAAAAATAGATTACATATATGAACGTTACATTACATTATAAAAATAAAAACTCAAACAAAATTTTCACCATTGACCACAATCATATCTCTTATATTATCATTGTAGGTTAGTCATAATATACCTTTTTTCATATTAGGAAAAATAAAACATAGAAAAGGGTGAGCTCAGATGCTCGGTAAGGAGAACAATATAGAGGAAACATTCATAAATAACCATAATCATTTAAGGCAATGAATAAGACTAAAACAAAAGACCTTTTAACTTAAACATCATCATAATGTGTCAAAGATAAATCAAATAATGCTATTTAATTATTCATATGGATATTATATGGGTCAAATAATCACATACAATATCAATAGCCACTTTCAAAATAATGGAAACCATAATGCCAAACTTCATAACCACATAGTCAAGGCCTTGTTCCAAGACTACAAATAGGATTTTTCAAGGCCTTGTTCCAAGACATTAGTTTGTCTAATGATACCTTCCGGTGTATTGAGGAGCCATAGCGGGCTCCACTCATCACTTATTAAGTCCAATGCATTACTCATATGAATAGGTTTAAACTTAATATAAACATTCATATTAAAAATATTATATGAAATGTCAATACATTATCCATAAATAATTAATGGTATTAAAATAAAACATCCACAGTCAAATGTATCACAAAACATTCAATACACTATGGAATATTTGTAAAATAAATCAGCCTTGATCTAGAATAATATCCCATAATGGATGATGATATAGTTGAAAATGATCATTAAAAAAAATTGAGAGAAATATCCATTTTTCGTGAAATCATTTAAAAGTCACACAATTTATAAAGGAAATAAATTAAAAGATAGTTTTTAATCAATGTGTCTCATACCACATTGAAACTTTATAAAGTAATTAACATTTTAAAACATTCATGTTCATATAAATAAATCCATAAAACCATTTTGAAAATATAGACATTAATGAGAAAGGTTTAGAAGAATAAATCATCAAATCATTTAAAATTATTTTTTAATAAAATAGTCCCTTAGAAAAAATCCCTTTGAAAACTCTTTTATGAAACATGGACTTGGATAATAAATATGTCCCAGTAGATGCTTACGTAAAAACACCCTCGGATAATAATGAGACTGTGAAATTAACCCTTACCTTGTACTTTTCCTTGGTTGAGGGTATGTTAACATCTTGTGTAATATTTAAATCACTGTTATTAAATTATAAAATAACATTATACATAAATATTATATCATATATGATCCTCTAATATTTTTGTGTTAATAATATTTTAGTAGTATCATCGTTTCAGGTGTTAACAGATCTGTTTTCCTGTATATGCTCGGTTATGTAAGCCATGTTTATTTTGGATGTGATGTATTTTATTCATATAAAGAATGATATTAAATTCTTAAAAACTATTTTTAATCATAAAATTAAATTTATTCTTGAATGATTACAATTGAGAATTAATCCCATCGTGTTCATGGAGATGGTAATCTGTACGTACACAAAAGCGACACTATCATTATACTAAGGGTGAAATCATATGTAATTGGATGATATATCATATATAAATAATCATTAACATGTTATATTTATTATTTAAATCAGTTATACTCATTATTTTACCCATCCAAATAATTATTTTTTTGAATAACTAACTATGCCACGACATGGAAACGATAAGTCGTACGTATGCACGTATGGTGACTTTTTCATTTATTAGATGGATAGAATAAAAAATATGGTTGTACCATATTTATAATAACATCATACCATGTAAGAGGTATTGGAGTTATTATTTTGGTATGGAAACAACAAATAAAGAAGAATTGGAAGAAGAAAAGAACTTGAAAGACGGTGGTGAAATTATTACCTCTTCTTCTGGTGTTTTCATTTGAGTTGATCAAAAGGGATCTGTAGGATGGGTTTATGATCAAAATAAGTCCTCTATATTGAATTGAAGGAAATTGGGATGATATTTGGCCAATGGTTGGCCATGCAAAATTGCTTTGGAAATGTGATTTTGAGAGAAGTGAAAGTACTCTTTTATTAGAGAGGTAAGGGACACCTTAGAAAAAGAATGAAATATTATTTTAAAATAAAATAATTTTTAGTTTATAAATGGCTAAAAAATGATTCATTTCGATACTAATGTGGGGAAGGGACAAAAACCACTCAACCAATAGGTTTTATACAGGTTTGGGTCACCATATTAACCTTATATTTTTTATTTATCTCTTAGTTAAATAGTCTAAATTTACTATGTATTCTTGTATTATTATATTAATTGGTTGATAAAACTACTATAAAATAACAAGAGAAAGTCAAGCGGTTAATTAATGCTATATGTATCAATATATATGTTTTTCTCCAAAACAATATATTTTTAGGAATATTATATAATTTAATAATATATAATTTGTTTCAAAAACACATTTATGGCAATTTTGACACTATTTAGTATTTGGATTTTGTGGAAGTCTTCACAACTAGATTACTTCGAACCAAATACACTGAGTCAATCCTAAAATGTCAGATTCACCTTGAAAATTCGTGGATTACTTCAAAACATTCAAATTATATTTATTTTAATATTTATATTATCATTTATTTTATTCTTTTATTAATAAATAAAATAGTGCATCATTATTGTTTCATAAATAAATATATTTATATTATGGATAAAATTTATAAATAAAATGTAATAATGCATGAAATATTTTTAGATTTAAGTTAATATTTATAGTCAAGAGGATCAATTATATTACCACATAGAAAAATGTTTTACTAAATGATACATGCTTTTGTTATTTTTGTATTTACATTAGATTAATTAATATAAATGTCATTATCACTCCCAAACGGCACCATGGGGTTCCTTAAATTTCCCCACAGGTTCCCATTGTTAGATATGTATTATCCAATTGGGGTAGGACATGTGTTATGGTAATTTAATTTTGTTATAATAATATTTTTACCCTACTTCACCGGATTTACCTTTTAACCATAGTAAATAAAATATTTATTGAAATAAATATTCCAAATGTCTAAAAATAAAATTTACCTATATACACAATTTGGAAATACTGATTAGAAATATGGAATCTGTTTTTCTAATTTCAAAACACATAAGTGGTGGAAATTAATTTAAAATTAATTCTGGTTGTCAAAACAAAAAGCGTGTTTTTAAGAAATAATAACTATAAAAAGATTGACACTTGTTTATGTCTAGTTTAAATGTGAAATTCCATCCAATGACCTAAATCATATTAAATGATAAAAATATAATTTTTATACCATAAAATCACTCAAATTTATAATTTATCACTATAATTTATTTTGATTAAAAAATTTGTTTTAAATTAGAATCTAGTATTTTCACTGTCCATCAAAATATAAAAGTTATCAGAAAAGTACCAAAAATTAATCCAACGTAAGTTTTTATTTCCTGATTCTATAGAATAATTTAATTTCATTAAAATAAATATAAAAATGTGTCAAATATTTCTTTTAAAACAGATTCTCTATTAAATATTTTGTAAAATTTCATTTTATGAAAAATTCTTCTTTTATCTGAAAAATTGAATTTGTCCTTATATTATGTCTAAGAATAAAAAAATATGAATTTTAAAATTATATATTATATATATATATAATTAAAAAAGAACTTAAAATAATTCATAACCTCTTTTTGAATAGCTTGTTTGGTAAGTCTCGGTGCACTCGAAATCGGTGTTGTGTGTAGCACAAGTTATTGAATTACATTAAAGAAATAATGTAATATGAATTATTGAGGTGTTAAATTCTCTCCTACTTCAATAAATTGTGTCCTCACAATTTGGAATTTATCTTTCAAAATAAAAGGTTAAAAATTTAAAAATACTATTGTGGAAAACCCACATCCAAAATTTGGTTAATAAAATTTAGTCTTAATAAGAGGTAAAGGGAATGAAAAATTCACCACCAAATTAGGATCACAATTAGAGAACTTTGGTGGAAATTATATTAAAATAATTGGAGGAAAATTGTAAATATTTACAGGGAGTGATTGAGGTCATCAATCACAATGAAGTGTAAAATTGAGATCCTCAATTCCATCAATCTATGATGATTTAAAATATCATTTTTTCAACAAAACATAAGGTATTAGGTTAACAACTTTTTTGATTTAAGATCATTTCACTAATTCTTAAACATTAATTTATTCATAGAATAAGAGGAAAAAATATACTGGACAATTATTGTTTCATCCTTCAACTAATTCATACCACAAACTCATCTTTCACTCCAAAAGATAATATAATTAAAAAATATTCTATTTATTTTAATCGTATAGGGTTATAAAATAATGAATTTATTATTCATTTGTCAGACTATAAAAAAACTACATTATACAATATTGGAAATAATGTGGGCCATTAGTAGGTGATGCATCCTTATCGCCCTTCGGTTGTGATTTCCTGTCTCGTGGCCTTGCCTGGCACGACGGGTTGTCTCCCAACCTCTGGGTTGACCTTTTTATGACAATCAAAAAATAATATCAATAAATGATTTAACCATAAAAATAGTATCCAATGTTAAAAATAATCGATCCAACATTTAGAATTATCTAAAAATAATTCTTTCCAATCTCACAGTTCAAAATTTACAAGGAAGGTAAACACAATGATGATCATTTTTTCCACGTAATATCATGTGAAAACCTTCATCATGTATTATTTTGAAACACTGTAACACCCAAAATTACCATAAAACCTTATTGATTACATTAATGCTCCCTTATTCCTTATAGAATACTAGATATTCTCCTTCTATACAAAAATTTTTTAAACTCCAACATTGATGGAATATACAAACCATTAATCAGTTCCAATGATGTCAATAATATACAATATAATTTAACCAAATCAATAATCTCTTATTCTGAAATCAATACCTCAGTATTTGGACCATATTAAAGTTTTATATTTCCTTTAACCATGTATTTTCCAAAAAGATTAACTTGCGATTGAGTCACTTTTCTTGGTACCATGCATTCTCAAATCCTTAGTGAAATAGTATAGAAATGCAATCCTTATATACTCCATAATTATTATAAGCAGTACATCATTAATACAAAATTCAAATGACATTATTCTTTAATATCAATATAAGAACACTAGTAATTATTCTTTATCTGTTATACTATCATAACTTGATTATTATCCAACTTTATATTTTGAGGTATTCTCTGATGATTTGTATATTAATTCCCATAGTGTCCCAACTCCTTGCCGATAAAGTATTATACAATTGAAAACATTTTCTTACCCTTTCAATCACGTACTCGATACCCTTTTTCTCCACACATATAACAAACTCCCATTGCCTTAAATAATTTTCCAAGGTTATTTTTTCCACAGTTATCACATTTGGGAAAATCCTTATTTCCCAAATTCCCTTTATCCATCTTTCTCTCTACCGTCCTTTTCTTCTCTTACATCCCTTCAAACCCATAGGACTTAGAGAATTCCTTACATATCTTATTAACACATGATTTTAATTCTTCATATGATGAGAATACATGGGGTAATATTTCCCTTTTAACTGTGGGATTAATAACATAAAATATTTAATCATTCTTAGTCATTTGATCATGTGTATTACTAGAATTCACATTACTTCTAAAAGGATAAATTTCTAAACAATGTCATACAGTTGGATAGTTTATGAATCACAATGCATATTTCCAAACATATGAAATTCCTAATGTAAATTGAAAAGATTATGAATATAATCTATAGTCATAAAATATTTTCTTTTAGGAAGTATTCAATCATAAATCCTTCATAATGGCTTGTAATGAAAATGTGAATTTTCACAAGTATATCCCCCAGGAGCGTCGTTACCAAGAGTGCAACAAGGCCCATTGTCGTATACCAGGATACCCTAGGTTAAACCCAAAACTCCTTGTTATAGTTTTCACTCCTAAGTACATTTGTGCCTGAGCTGCCTCTACCTGCTCATATCGAGACAAGGATGTATTTCTTGGAAAACCCTCATAATATATATATTACCAAAAAAATTGGATCCTCTTCAATAATAATCCACAAAGTCTATCTTAGGGTAATGTTCTCTAAATAGAGTTTATCTAAATCTATTTCCAAGGTTGTAGCTAAACTTCCTCTGATTTTAACTATAAAGCCCTGACCACAGTTACCCAAAGGCAGTTCATTATTTTAATACATTGGCATGATTACATGGAATCAAGTCTCGAAGGACTAATTAGTTTTGCAATATCGAAAATAGATTACTTATATGAACGTTAAATTAAATTATAAAATAAAAAACAACAACATAATTATCTCCATTGAACACAATCATATCCCTTATATTATCCCTATAGGTTAGTCCTAATATACTTCTTCCCATCTTGGGAAAATTAAATCATAGAAAGGTGTGGGCTCAGATGCTCAGTAAAGATAACAATACTGTAGAAAATTTTATAAATAAGAATAAAATTAATGGAAATGTATATGACTAAAACATAATCCTTTTAAACATATACTTCATCATAATATGTTAAAGATAAATAAAATAATTCCATTTACATATTCACATGGATATTATACTAGTCTAATAATCACATGCAATATCAATAGCCAATTTAATAATAATGGAATACATAATTCCAGAATTCATACCACATTGTCAAGGGCTTGTGCCAATACTTATTGTTTTTCAAGACCTTGTTCCAAGTCGCTAGTTTGTCTCATGAGACCTACTGATGCATAGACAAGCTATAGTAAGCTCCACCCATCACGTACTATGTCCAATGTGTTCCTCATATGAAAAGTATTAAACATAACATAAACATTCATATTAAAACTAGCATAAAAAATGTCAATACATTATTTATAATCCATGAATGGTATAACAATAACACATCCGTAGTCAAACATATCACAAAAACTTCAATACAATATGGAAAATTTCTATAATAAATCAACATTGATCAAGAATAAAATCATTTAAAGGATGATGATATAGTTGAAAATAATCACTAAAAATCTTTGGGAGAAATATAAAATTTTCCTGAAATCATTTAAAAGTCACAAAATTTTAAAAAATAAGTCATTTAAAAGTTAGTTTTTTATAAATGTGTCCTATACAACTTTGATGCTTTAGAAAGGAATTAACATTTTAGAACATTTTTGTCCATATAAATAAATCCTTGAAACCATTTTGAAACCATGGATATTGATGAGAAAGGTTTAGAAGAATAAATATTTAAAAAATTTAAAATAATGTTTTAATAACAGAGTCCTTTAAAATGAATATCTTTGAAAACTCTTTTATGAAACATGGACAGGTATATTAAATATTTTCCCGTAGGTAATTACCTAAAAACATCCTCCTATAATGAAGATATTGTGAAATTAACCCTTACCGTGTACTTTTACTTGGTCGAGTGTACATTAACCTCCTATAGAATATTTAAATCATTGTTATAAGATTATACATTATCTATAAACATAAATATAATATCATATATGATCCTCAAATTTTTCATTGTTAATAATATTTTAGTAGAATCATCATTTTAGGTGTTAACTGATCTGTTTTCCTTTATATGCTCAATTACATAAGCCATGTAGACGGTAATCCATACGTACGCACGAGCGACAATATCAATTTATTGATGGAGAAATCATCTGTAATTGAAGATTATAACATATATATAGAATCGTTAGCATGTTATATTTGTTATTTTCATTTTTTATAATCATTATTGTACCCATCAAAATAAAGAAGTGTTTGAATAACAAACTACACTACGACGTGGAGATGGTAAGATTTATGTATGCACACATGGTGAATTTTTTATTTATAGGATGGATAGAATAATGAATATGGTTGCACCATATTTATAATAAATTCATATTATGTTGGATGTACTGGAATATTTATATTGTTATGGAAACAACCAATAAAGAAGACGTGAATGAAAAAAAGAACATCAAAGAGGGAGGTGAAATTATTACCTCTTCTTCGAGTTTTTCCTTTTGAGTTGATCAAAAGGGATTCCTAGGTTTTTTTTCAATATAAGGACTCAATGTTGATTTGGGTAAAATTGGGAGGGTATTAGGGAAGGTTTTGGATGTACCAAATGGATTTGAAGGTGTTATTTTGACTAAAGGGTAAGTGCTATTTTATATCAGAGGTGAGGGGCACCTTAGGAAAAGATTGAAATATTATTTTATAATAAACCAATTAACTATTTATAATGGATCCTAAATGATTTATTTCTAGGATAATGTGGGGATGGATCAAAAATCTCTCAACCAATTTGTTTTAGATAGGTTTGTGTCACCATAATATCCTTATCTTTTAGATTTAACTCTTAGTTAAATAGTTTAACTTTTACCATGTATTCTTGTATTATTATAATACATGGTTATAAAACATACTATAAAAAAGACCATATAACCTAAAGTGGTTACATAATGATATTACTATCATTATATATGTTTTCTGGAATAACATTTGATTTTTAGAACTATTAAATAATTTTATAATATAATAATTCTTCTAAAAACTAATTTGTGTCAATTATGACACTATATAGTATTTAGATTTTGTGAAAGTAATCACAAAATTATTAATTCAGAAAACATTTATTGAATCAATTCTAACATGTCATATTAACCTATAATATTCTTGGATGGTATAAAAAATTTAAAATTATATTTATTTTAATATTTACAATTTCATTGATTTTATTCATTTATTAAGAGGAAAAATACTACATCATTATTGTGTTATTAAAAAATATATTTATTTTATGTCTAAAATTTTAAAAGAAAATATAATCATTTATTAAATTGTTATATATTTCAAATGAATATTTATAGTCGAAGAGATCAATTATATTACCCCATTTAACAATGTTTTACTAAAAGATACTTGCTTTGTAGTTTTTGTCTTTACTTTAGATTAATTAATATAAAATGTCCTTATCCCTCCCAAGTGGCTCCATGGGGTCCCCAAATCGACCCCATGATTCCCATGGTCAGATATTTATCAGAAAATAGAATTAAGGCATGTGTTAGGGTAATTTAATATTATTAAAATACTAAATTTTTACCTTAATTTATAGGATTTACCCTTTAAGCATGGTAAATAAAATATTAACTGAAGTAAATATTCATAATGTCTACAAAAAGTTACCTATTTAAACTATTTTGACCTAATGAATAAAAATATGGAATCCATTTTTCCAAATTCAAAACACAGAAGTTAAAAAAATTAATTTTAAATTTATTCTCGTTATCAAAACAAAAAGCGTGTTTTTATGAAATAATATCTATGAAAATATTAACTCTTGTTTATGTCTAGTTTAATGGTAAAATTACATCCAATGACATAAAATATATTAAATCATAAAAATATAGTCTAATTATATTTTAAAACCACCCAAATGTATAATTTAACACTATAAATTATTTATATTAAAAATGTTTTTTTAATTAAAATTTAGTATTTTTCAATAGTCATCAAAATATGAAAGTTATCAGAAAAGTACCAAAAATTTATCCACACTAAATTTTTATGTCCCAATTCTAAAGAAGAATTTAATTTAATTTAATTAAAGATATTAAATTTTCAAATATTTTTATTAAAAATTATTCTCCATTAAATAGGCTGCAAAATTTCATTTTTTGAAAAATATTTATTTTATCAAAAAAATTGAATTTGTCCTTATTTTATGTCTAAGAAACACAAAATATGAATTATAAAATTATATAATATATATATATAATTAAAAATGAATTTAATTCTATTCATAATCACTTTTTAATGACTATTTGGGTATGTCGTGGTGCACTCAAAATCAATGTTTTGTGTAGCACAACTTATTGAATTACTTTGAAGAAATAACGTACTCTAAAATAATGGGGTGTTTCAAATGGTCATTTAGATCTAAAACACTGTAATTTTTTTCTGTTCACCACTATATATTTCCACCTTATTTTCATTAAATACTCTGATATAACCTATAATCCCTAAATTCATAAATTCCTTTTAAAAAACTAATCCACCCGACCCCCTATTGTTTATCTAACATATTACTATTAGGACAAACATCATAAACTATATCCTCATCCCCATCATTTTAATATTTATCCTTCTCAAGATCAAAAAATTCATTATAAGATAGATCAAAATCCTCATTTTCCTTTTTTTAGATGTTTTTTTGAGTAGAAAACCCATTTAGCAATTTAATATAACCATTTATTGATCCCATTGAGAAAAAGTAGTACGGTTCTATAAGATAATTTTTTTTTTGATTCACCTCAAACATTCCTCCAATGTGATCCTGGTAAAGGTTATGGGTATTTAATTACTAATAAATAATAATCTAAGGGAAATTATTTTGGATCGTTTATTATTCAAGAGAATATTGATCACTATTGGTGGGGGGGGGGGGGAATTCCACCATCCTGATGGGAAAAGAAAACTTCTATGTTAGTGAAACTATATAAACATCTCTTTTCTTAATTGAGTATCCTAAGGGTAGTGGTGGGGTTACAAATTTCCCCATATTATAGTTGAGGGTTTCTAAATGTGGTTTAAACTATTTGATGACTCTCATCCTTTTAAGGTATCATTAAAGTATAAAATTGGTATAGTGTAATCTCTAGGTATTAAATATGAGATATACATTGTATTGGGAATGGTTTTTCATTAACAATGTTCTCTCATCCTATGTATGTCACCTAATTCACCATTTTGGTGCATTGGTGTAAGATGATATTGATTTCCCACTCTCATTTAGTGATCCTCTTCCAACCCCTTTGATTTGATGATATTTGTAGGATCAAACATCTAGAATTCACAAATCTATGGAAAGGGTTATGGATAGAGTTAATGAAATTATATGATTGTTTTTTTCCCATTGATTGTGGAAAAATTAAACTCCAAAAATACAACTGATGCTCCAATACATACTTGGGAAGTAGACCCTCGGTTGATTTAGTGAGGTGACTTTTGATTATTCAAGGATTATTTATATATTCCATAATGGTTTTTTTCAAAATTGTTGGTTTAAACTACTCGAAGAGAAACCAAATCAATATGGAGTCACTGCTCAAGGATTATTTAATATGGTCAATATATCATCCATATGAAAAGTACCAAGATTTATTTGATGAAATTTAATCCATATGTTGAAACAATTATGTGGTATATTTTCCTATTTAATGACATTATAAATAAAATAATTATAGGAATATATAAAATATAAAATGACTGATATTTTTTATTTAACCAATTACTTTCACATATTACCAAAACCTGCTACATCATAATTGAATTATTCATTGACTTCTTCTATATATTGTGGTATTTTTATCACAATATTATTGAATGATATGATATAAATTCAAAAATTCTAAGTAATTTTAAATATTTCATTATTTATTAGAGTAAATGTTAAAAAAATTGTCTCTACCAAATGTCTCGATCAGATGAGACACGACCAGTTAATGTACTAGTTCTTGTTGTAGTAAAAAATTTCTTCTAACAACCTCTCTATATGAGTGATACTTTGATATTTTTGGGACATATTATGAAATTATAAGTTGGTTGGATGTTATTTGAGATGATGTAATACATAATTAGTTCCATGGGGACGTGATCCTTTGTAAATAATTCATTTATTTATATTGGGATGTACATCTCCATTTGTATCTTGGATTGGAACATTAGGAAAACCAATTTTGGATAACTGAATCATTGTAGAATTTAATTTCAGATACCACGGGATAAACATTTAGGGTTAGAGACATCTTTTTTACCATTATAGTAATGAACTACATTATTCCGAATTGTTTGATCACCAGCGGAAGGCCTCTCTATTAACTAATTTATCAGATGTCATCACATAGAGGACCATTATTTTGGATAATTTATTAATCAACATAGGTAGTACCTATGTGGTTAATAATTTATTGTATTCCATCATGAGTAGGACCTTCCCTTTAACTGGTCATTCCATCCCAGTGAGGACCTCTATAAAAAATACCCAATCGAGAACCTCTAGATCCATTAAATTTTAATTTATTGAAAATGTATGGATATTATTGATATCTTATTTTCATTATTTATGAATAACCTTTATAACATTACCTATAAATAGGAACACCATTGTTGTTAAATTGTTCATTTAAATTGGGAAGACATCCACAATAAATATTCACATTTCCTCTATGAGTTACTCTATAATGAGGACTTCAAGGATAGATTTCCATGTTTCTTTAATATGATTTCCCAAGGGGGACCTCCATGTATATTTATTTATATTTATTTAAAATATATGACACCTTCTAAATAGGTATAATGATTTCATTAAGAGGGAATTTGGAGTGACTTCACTATAAAGGACCACTAGAGCTACTCATTGTTTTACTATTGGGAGGCCCTATATAGTATTAGTTGTATCCCTCATAGTTTAATGGAAACTTAAGGTACTTAATAAAATATTCCTTATTGATATATGAGTATTATTAATATTGGTGACTATAAATTACCCTATGGATTTTGGTGATATATTCTTATGATCCTTGGGGGAACTAATACTAGCAAGGTTATAAACAAGTTCCAGATCGTTGTTATGTAGATCCCCCTGATGGGCCTTCCAAATGGGTTCCCCATACAAGAAATCATGAATAGTGATAAATTCCTACAAACTTTTTTTGGGTATTTATGTGAAATGAGGTTGATGTTGACCATTTTTAGGAGGATCCCTCATAGGAAACCCTCATTGAATATCATGACATAATAATCATCCTCCACTATATCTCAAAGGTAAAATATATGTGTGTTGTCTCACTATAGGGATAGAATACCCATGTGGTATGTTGAAAGTACACCACCTACTGACTAATGACCAATCATTGATAGGGTTTTTCTCAAGGCTTCTTCACTATAAATATTTTTCTAGTTCTCTCCAAAACAGGTTTTATGTGTTTTTTAAAATAATAATTGAAAATGGAATTCACCACCAGATTTTGATAGCACCAAGTTGGAGATAACATTTTTTTTGAGTATTTTAGTGATGATGAAAATGTTACATTGGAGAAATATCTTGAGGGTATCATCAGATGATGAAACAAAGAAATGAGATTTATCTTTTGGTTTCCCCTGGAATACATTTAGAACATTAATCCTTATAAAACATTTATTAAGGATTTTATTTTGGATAATATGGGAATAAAAATATATATGGAATATCATCAATTTTTTTAAATGAGAACATATGTTTAGTAATTCTCTTTTAAAGGTATAGTATTTCACATCATATTTCCTATAGTTTTTACATTTTTTAACCATATTTATAGGTTTTATTTATTTGGTTTTCACTCCCATTGTTAAAATATGGGTTGCCTCTCAGACACCTGTGTTTGAGAAAATGGAACATTTTTTTATATTAGAGGATGATAGGTCACTTATTATACATGGTATATTTATACCTATTTTATGAATCTCTTATAAATTTAGTAGTATTCATGAAATCGTTCCTTATAATATTACCTGTTACCCTTTTCATTAATGTGATTTATTGATACCATAAGTTTTTGAGTGATACAATATTTATAAAACATTATCCAAATATATATATGATAGGTTCTATATCATTAGTTCCATTTATTTCTTATACTGTAGTTAAAATACACATAGTTATGCTCTCTAGAATTTAACTCATCCAAAGTAGAGAAACATTTTATGGTATTTTTATTGGTACTATGGTAAAGGATTCCTACATGTAAATATAAAGTGAATCAAAACCCAATGTTTTTAATTTCCTTTAACAAGTAATCTTATTCCTTTTAATTTCGTGTGATAATTCCCATAACACATCCTTTTACAACCATAAACCATAAACAATGATTTTCCTTTTCATGGTCAGGTTTCTAGAAGCAATGGTGTTATTTTTATGGATTTCCATCCATGGGAAATGATTTTCTTTTTATTGTTATACATCTAGATTAAAAAGTACTATTATTTTGTAGAAATATGGATAAGACCGGTCTTGAGTAGTTTCAATTCATATTGTATTTGCTACTAGGTGAAATTCACATGAATCCTCACTTTGTGTATCAAAATATTTATATTAATTTATAAAAATAGATCATTCTAAAGTTGTTATTAGTTTGGAATATTTTCAATTACTTATTTATGAGAGTGAATCCAATATGTGTAATTGATTTCTTTTATATTGTTTCAATTAAAATTTACGATTATGTGAGGTTTTCCCTACAAATATCTTATTATTTGAATGGAAAAAAATTATTATAATCTCACATTATCATGGGTTTATAGGAATATGAAGATAAAAAATTTATCATCTAATTGAGGGATTCCTTGGATATGATGAAAAATATCAGGTGCATCCAAATTATTGAAGTGAGATGCGAATGATGAGTATTTGCAAAGGATTTCAGGGATAATAAGATAAATCTCAAGATAGGTTTAAAATCTTGGATAAATTAAAATAGGTTTAATTTCCAGGATATCTATGGTTATATTTACATATCTAACTTTTACATTGGATAAAAATTGTTGTTTTTAATAAATATCCTTCTAATGAAGTATTTATTTTTTCATTACCAATGCCAAATTAATTATTTGTAATATTTAGTTGTATTATTTCGGAATTATAATTTTGATATTTCATACTTAAATTAATGTAATTTAGTTTTTATAACTCTCACATGAATTAAATATATCATTTTTATTTTACAAAAAATTATATTTAATTTCCACTAAGACATTGTATTTCAATATTGTATATGTTTTAGTTATATTTCTCCTTGATTGAAACAGTATTCATAAAATTAGAGAAGTCTCTAACTTCATAGATATATCAAAACCTATCATTCTAATACATAAAGGGTATGAAAATTGTATGTTAGTTTTAAAACTTGAATACCCCCTCACACACTCTTTTATTATATTTTATATCACACTACCAAACAAATAAGAGTTAATTATGGTTGTATAATGACATTAAAATATTTTAAGGAAGGTTATTTTTGGTAAATTTCAATAGCATTATCCGTAATAATTATTTAATTTTTTTGAACATATTTCTATCTGATTTCTAGTTCCTAATATTTTATAAAAAATGTTTTGACTTCATCAGATGATAATAGATGATATTATTTGTTTAATGTTAAAATATATTACACCATAGTTTATATGAGTCATATTCAACATCATATGATTTTAGTGGGAGGATTATAAGGGTCATTTTAAAATTCATAAGGGTAATATGGATGTTGTAACAATAATATAATTCTTCATAAGGGTCATCTATAATGTTCATAAGATTCACTATAAACATAAAAAGAGTAATTTCTTCTCTTTAGAAATGATATTTTATTTTTCTAAAATATAATTTGAGGTCATAAAGTAAGGATTTCATGGAATTATTGAGACTCATAAGATTCATTAAACATTTTCATCAATTAAGAGCATATAATTTTTAAAAATGTCTTCAATCCTAATAGACTTTTTCAAAAGTGGTGACTTTGGAAGAATATTAATTAATTTATAGAATTTTACATATGCAATAATGATAATGGATTCATATTTTTTTGTGTTTCTCATAAATGATCTACTGATATGGATTATTTCTAATATTATGATTCAAGACTTTTGATGAATAAATATAGAGAATATGAGCTAGTGATGTATTGAAATGTGAAAATCAATTTTGCAATGATATTTATGTATAAAATCAAGTATATTTTGACAATGATTTTTTTGATATATTTCCACCACATAAAGAAATACATCCTACAGTGCTTGTGGAAGAGATAATAGTAGGAGTACTTTGTGCTACAAGAGGTGATTCCCTGACAACAACGTTTTAATTCAAAATATCTCATTCATATATGAATTTTAAATAAGTAAGATTTGTGAAGAAATAAATTAGAAGTAATCGTGATGCGATAATTGAGGAATATCACAGGTTGAATAAATCGAAATTCTTAGGAAGATTTAAATTAAATATTAGAATGAGATTAAAATTTGATTTTGGGAAGAGATATATTATTATATATAATTAAATATTTTTATATCTAGATATAGAAATATTCATTAATGAATAAAATAATAGAAGATATAGAATAATAATAAAATGGGGTCTGACTCAATTGACATTCACAAAAATGTTTTGTCGAAAGAGATGATAAAAATAAATATAGATTCTATTTCTCATATTATGTATTAATGAAATAAGGAGGCATAATATTGATAAAACATTATATATTCTAAGTGTCAATTATGGATAATAAGATAATTAAAATACTATATTTGGATGATGATATTTATTATCAAATGGGGTGTCTGTTTCTTAAACCTATGACCAATGAGTGCATATTCTATATCAAAGATTAGTAGATAACCAACATGGAGATGAAATATTGATCTCTATGATTTGAAGAAGAAGGTGAATAGAAAGTAAGAGACTGACTAGTCATTTGTTGATCATTTTTATGGCCAAAAAATATGTCTCTGAATACCCTGATATGATATCACTATTTTATAATATCTAAAGAAGTATAGAGTCAACTAGTCAGGATGTTACACATTAAATGAGGTAATCAGATTTTATATATGTAGGAGGTAAATTAATCCCTCACTTATTATCTACTTCATAGTGTTATATGATAATATAGTTTTTGAAGAAGAATTAAGTTGGTTCTTTCATTATATCTGGGTTGTTCCAATTATATAAGTACAAGTATATCCCTTTATCGATATATTCATGTTAATAAAAGATGATATGTGTATGATTGAGACAAAAACCCCATAAATAGTGGTAATAGTCATCAATCTTGGAGGATAACCTTGTTGACAAATCTAGTTGTCCATTATTTTGGGATTTTGTGTTCACACCACATGAATAAAAACCAAATGTGAGTAGAGTAAAGTGAAATAAATCAATTTACTGAATACTTCTATTGATAATTAATTGAATAAAAGTTACATATTCTATAATACATATAAAACCTATCCTCCTTCCATAATCTATGAGTTCTCATTACCCAACAGATGCTAAAAAATATCTTCTTGAAAACAGGGCAGATAATGTTTACCATATGTAATGTTTATCCAGATATTCTAAAATATTTGTAATATAAATCTGAGAATACCTCTAGTTGATCTATTTTATAAAATGTTATACTACTAGAAGGTGTATTTTTATAGAGTTAAATTAGCCGATTGTATGATAATATTGAATACATTAATAACCTAATTTCTATGATTTTAGTTAAAATTTATGTTTATAAAATCTTAATAAAATAGGTATCCACTAGGGAAATATTATCATGCCGTAAAAACCTAGATTGTGAGAAAAAAGATAAGATTATTCTGTTTCTCAATGTGAATAAACTGAGTAATATTTGAGAAACCCACTGAATGGTTATTCTATATTTTAAAATGTAGTGATTTAAAAATAATTATTGGTGATCAAATTTTGATCAACTACCATAGGATTTTTTTTATGGTTTAGATAATAAAATATGGGTATTTTTGTAAATTCAATTAAGGATAATTGGGAAAAATCCCATGCATTTTGTTGAGAAATAAATTTTTTTAAGGATCATGGAAAATAATCAACATTATCAGTTAAGGGTATAATATCATTAGGAATCACCTAGATAAAATAAATTGATATTTAAAATATAATATTCAAATTCAACTTACTACAAACTCTTGGAATTAATATCTTTAAAAACATGAATCGTGAATGATTTTGAATACTCTTGTCGATTATAGTTGATCTTATATTGATACAAAATCATCGTAGATATTTCCATTAATCTTCACGTTTTTTGTTCATAATATTATTATAAACTAGGTAGATCTAGTATAAATAAAAAAATGAATATAATATTTTTTGGGATATATTATAATAACTTTTGATATTAGTAATAAAATATATATATAATACATGAGTAGAAAACAAAAATAATATGCACCCACATTGGTGGACAAAATTGTTAAATTATATTGTACTATATTTTTTAGATTCAGTAAATGAATGATTGAGAGTTTGTTGAATGGATCTAAATCATAAACAATCCTTGAGGTTTATTTGTAACTAGGTATAAATTTTAAAATAATGAAACACGAACTAACACCCACCCCATTCTTAGTGTTATATAATTTCATACATGGGAATTTCATGTGGTGTTAGAGCTAATCTAAGTTGTCTTTATGAGAACCTTTTTTATTTGAAACTGATGATGAAGAATAAAAATTTGATTAATAGTAGAGGAATAATAGCATTCAATGGAAATAAATATCATGGATTAAATAACAGAATGGGTTTTTATCTTATATCTATATTCCTAGAAGAAATTAAAATTTAAATTATTGGTTTTACAATAGTTATAAGAGATAACCCCATGAAAATTAATGATAAAATTAATTTGTTGTCTATGTAAAAATAATTCATACAATTAATTTTTCCTTATCTGATAGATTTGATACAATGGTAATTGGACTCAAAAGTTTTCAAAGAGATATGAGGAAATATTTAAAATATTTTTGAAGTTCATTTCAAGTGATGCAAACAATGATGAAAATTTAGATAGAAATTATATAAAAATTAAAATAAATAATGATTTAAATATTTGTAAATATTTTACAAGAGTGAATTATATTTTAAATAATGTTAGAGTTTTCAAAGATACTCTATAATATTCAACAATGTTCATGAATTTAATGATAAATTTCATTAATATTTCTACTCGGGATGATATTTATTTCTTATCACTTATTGAAAAATACAATTTTATTATTTCATATAAAATTTTAAAGGATCATATTTAAGTGAATATGTTTAAATATGAGTGGAAAATTAATTTAAAACTATTAAATATCTCTAGATGAAAGGGGTGAATAATGAAGAATTCGTAGTATTAAAAGATGACTAATAACGAGATGAAGAGAATGAGATAATCTTGTTACCCATTTCAGAGAACCTCAGAAGAGGATGAGGTAAATGTATATGTTAATATTCATTAAAAAAAATTTAAATTATTTTTGAATGGGGAATTGTTTTTGTCTATTGTATAATAAGGATAACTGTGGGACAAATAATAATGATCAAGATGATGTTTTCACCAAAATGAAATGTGTGAATAATAAGAAGGATGGTATTATTAAGAAGATGTCACCACCATGTATAGGAAGGAATCTGATGAAAAAATAAATATAAGTTTAAGAAACATCATAAATATTTGATTCATATGATAAATTATCCCCTAAAAAATCCATGGGGTTTCACCCTCTAGTTTTAAACTAGATACAATTCTAGGGGAATTTAAAATTTTCCCTTTAATGGATGTATCGTTATGTAAAATAATAATTGGGAAATATAAATTTCCTTTCATTATACAAGTTTTAAGGTCCTAGAGGTTCCTAAAGTGTGCTATTAAGTCTAGGAAGCATTAGGACCTGATAACCCAAAAAAGTTTATGTTTAATAGGGGCTCACTGGTTGTCTGAAATTGTAAAATCGTCCATAAAAAATTGTGTTGCAAATCTAGTGGAGATAGAATCCTCACATAGTTTGATATAACAATGTGTTATGGGTCACACAACTATATGTTCCAATATAGGTTTTTGAAGGTATGAAATCAGATGGTGTTCACATAGTTTCCCAAACCATTCACAAAAACTAATTTATTCCCTTTTAAAGTAGTAGAGTGATCATGGTTTGGCCAACTACAGAGCCTATATGTGCATCCTAGATTTTAAGAGTGGATTTAAATATTTTTTCCCATGAAATTATTTTAATGAATTCTCTCATATTTATTTTTCTCCATAGTGTAAAACACCTATACTTTTCTCCCATGGATTACTCCTCCTTCCCCTAATAGGGATGATGATGTGTTTAATCGAATTCAGATTTGAGATAAATTATTATTATTGGATTCTAATCGATAAGTTAATATTTTCCCATGATCCATTCATTTTTAATTATATATCCATGTGGAATTATTTTGGGGAGACCTAATTATACCTATTTTCAAGGTTATCATATATTTATTCAATTTATGTCAAATCAGACCAAATCAAGTATCAAATTTAGTTGAGTGAAATATTGTTAGTATTTGGATATTTTTCTATAGAGTTTCCATTTTGTTTTATGTATTTTATAAATGGACTCTATGTGCCACATGTCAGACATTCATTATATTGCTATTGACTTAGGTTTTGGTTTAAATTAAATTTCACAGACTACATTGTGATGTCTTTAGATCCTCCATGGGATAGTTTTAAGTTATGTAATCAACCTGAACCACCACTTTCAGGTGAATCCATAGAGACTCCCCTACGAAATTTCATATTCCTTGGTTGAAGCTACAACCTTGGGGTGTAATTTTTATTCACTTATTAAATATTAGTCCTTTCCTATTTTATAACCACCATTTATGTGGGTTTATTTATGATTTTTAATATAATTGGTTTTTTCTTAAGTGAATTAAATGAATTTTTTGAATAAAAAATCTTATTTTCTAATAAGAACCCTAGATGAGGTGTGCTATGTTCTAATTGGAAAAGTGATATATATGTTATGCCTAGATTGGATTAATATTATGGGTATCCCATGGGCTTGTTTTCTATATTACCTTTGTGATGTGGTTTATCTATATACGTGATCCTATTTATTGTAATATTAATCGAAAAATGGGTGTGGCCTTCATAAGGAATCATTGTTTTATATTATTCTATACACACAATTATCACCCTTTTTATTTCTTAAACTAATTGATTAATAGTATAATTGAAATCGTGAGTGATACTTGGGTTTCTATAAATCAAATTCTGAGGATGGGCCCATTTCTATTATGATGAGTTTTAGTGATAAATTGTCTATAAATCAGGGGTAACTGTGGTACGCATGGTCAGGATCCTGACACATTCATTATATTCTAGAATGAGTGACACTAGTTTACTATCGAGACACCATGGATGGGATCAATGTCTAAATGGTTACACTATTAAATGAGTATGAATGGTTCCCCAACATATTGATACCAATTACAGTCTTAGAGGTTATAGTCTCACATTAGGCCAGGAGTGATACTTGAAATACCATCTATGGATTACATTGGACGGAATCCAACAGTAGTGATCTTTCATGGTAATCAGGGAGAGATAAATGGGTTCCTTGTTCTTGTTTACCATTGATAGACCCATGATGATATTCATTAATTATTTGTGGATAATTTAATTGTAAATTCTGGTGATGTTTATTGGTTACTAAGGGACAAAGACACAATGTAAAATCAAAAGATTTGGTTCAGTCCATCTCAGGTTACCTACATATGGATTTTATTTTCTTTACACCATTATCTCATTTTTATAGGTTTCCTATGGATAAAACTATTATGTCTTAGAATGATGCTTGTAAGATCAAGCCTAGTGTCTTTGAGGAACATGAGCCCAACATGGTTATTGTAGGACCCCAGGACACCCTGAGAGGGGAGGGTTGAATCCGGGTGGCAACTTTTTCTTCTTAAAGTTTTGGATCTTGTTCCCACGTTGGTAGGAAATACTTAACCCTATATGATGGATATAATCATCAATTAAACCTTCACATGCAGAGAGATGACACAACTATTTTTGCATGGTTCACCACTAAGGGCTACGTCCAAGGAGCATACGCTGACCGGTTGTCGGTCGTACCAAAATCCACTATGCTTCACTAGCTGTAGATTACAAATATTCGGGTACAGTCACTCTGTCCCAGGCTCACTGCCTTTAAAAAAGTTTAGGGATAGCTCACTGCATCCCTCGGGTCACTCCCGTTGACTCCCCCTGGATCACTGCCATTGGTGAAGTCACACTCAGTTTATTGACGTGATGGTATCTTCAATAGATGTGCATTGAAGTTCTTTGTCTCCTGTTCAGCATCAGACTTTTCTTGCATCTGGGTTCAGAGTTCATGCTCTTTTTAGTTCAATACTTCTTCTTTAATGCAATGACTTAATGCACTAGATCTCCTTGTCTTTGTTTTCTGGATTCAAAATCACTTATGTGATTGCTAAATAAATTATGCTCACCTTACTTGTTATTGTTAGAATCAGTTCACCATGTATGCATGAGATCATGCATGTATAATTTAGATTTCTTCTTCAATCTCACTTTTCACTGAAAGTATCAGGCTATCATTCAGCTCTTGTGCAGCTCCAGAAAGGCGGGCGTTCTTTAACAATATCTGTCTCTCCATTTCAAGCCCAGTGCGCAAGACTCAATTTGGCACTCAAGTCCTCGGCACACAAGTCTAAACTGGCGCGCAAGTGTCACCAAAGCACCAGCACGATGCTTCCTTCCCCCACTATAAACTTGTGCAACCCACTTCCTTTCTCTCCCAAACCGCCTTGGGCGCGCAGCCAACAACTGGTGCGCAAGCTCTACTTGTGCGACCCAACTACCACTTGCGCGGCTCAACCACCTGTGTGACGAGAGCTCGAACAATCTCTATGTCTTGAACTCCGTACGAAATGAGGAGGGGTGGTCCAGTATTTATAGGCAAACTGGCCCCCTTACTCAGCGGCGTGCAAGTCCCTTATTGGCATGCAAGTCTCATCTCCCTTAACCTCTATCGCGCAACTCACTTGCGCGACCCAACCAATACTTGCGTGAACTTCTTTCCTTAGCCAAATTTTGAAGTTATGTTCTTGGAAAACAACTGGCGCATATGTTTGAATCCTTCTAGGTACTAGCGCGCAAGTTCTTTCACGGCGCGCAAGTCCATTTGCGCGACCTAACCAACACTTGCGCGACCCTTATCCCTTTGCCATATTTTGATGTTCTCATCCTAAAAACATATGGCGCGCAAGTTTCCTCTACTTCAGGTGTATGGCGCGCAAGTCCCATTTCCAAAATCACCCTTCTTCATTTTTTGATCTTGAGGCCCCAAAATATGGAAAACACTGGAAAATGGCGCAACCTTGTATCTGCTCTTTTTGTACCGCCTCCAGATCATCCATACCTCTGTCGATGTTCATGAAGAAAACATAGTTCATTGAACTAAACTCTTGAACTCGACATGCCATCATGAAATCCCTTTTTTCAACAAATTTGTATGTCATTTTTTTCTTTTTCAACAAGAACAATCACCTCAAAAACACTTCCTCTCGGTGATTTGAATCCTTCAGCAACTCTTCTGATGTCATCACATACTCCACCATCGTGATATGTATTCTTTGAAGGAATAACTTTAGAACCATCATCTTCTGATACAATGTGATGTGCATGGCCATCTCATAAGTTCAATCTCTGCATGGACATCTCAGAATTCCAATCATTTGCACATTGTCTTCTTCATCAACCGTCGTGATGTACTTCATGCAGACCATGTGATTCAATTCGTCAAGAATTCTCCTGCATGGTTCTCATGCAATCATGAGTAAATGCATAGTCTTCATCATAACCCATGGTTATCATTCAATAATGAGGAATTTCATGGTCTTCATAAAAACCCATGGTTCTCATGAAATAAAGAGGAATTGCATGGTCTTCATCCAAAAACCTCAGTCTTCGTTAATCATCCTAAGATGGATCCTCAGATGGATTACACCTCACATTATTCATTATTGCAAACAATGTATCACCTTGGACACATGTTCTTTGATCTTACGATCAATAAAACAATCGGCTGAATCTCCATTCCTCCACTTCATTGGAGTACTTCTTGATCTCCTTCATTTTGATCTTCTTTGACAACTATTGACAACAAATACAACCTTATACACAAAGTGGTTTCAACTATCTCCCCCTTTATATTTTGTTTTCAATACCTTATACATCTTCTGAAATGAATTCGTCAATGTCAAAATGAGAATCTTCTCTTCAATCAACTTTTCTTTCCAAACGTTCATTTTAATCTCACTTTCTCTCCCCTTTATTGACAAGAAATACAAAGCGCATGGAAGGGAGGGTATCAATCCACACATAAGCGATGTTTCATTAATCATTTCACTCTAAGTATACTTGAGCAATGCTCGATGTATAAAACAAGAGGATTTGATAAAGTCAACATGGTTGTCCATTATTCACAGATCATGATACCAACATGAGATGAGAACTCATGTATTTTTTCATCAAGGGTTTACCACTTTTATTTCAGGTAGAAAAAAAATAGTTGTGATAGGGAATAATCAACCTGAAAATCCTGCACTCACATCATCAAACAGATCAAAAACATTCAAGTGCAATTAGCAGGATAAGTGACCTTATAGCACATCCATTCTTTTTTATGTCACTGATCAATTCAGTTACTTCCCCTTTGTAGAATGATCTTTTATCTGAGTAACCAAGGGATAGAGATTGAGAAATGGAATACCTTCTCCATTGACTTGTTCTTCATGAAATTCACAGAGTAACTGCTTTTGAGTCCAGCTGGAGTTGATATTGATTGGAATAGTGAGTATGAATGTTTCTTCATTTTTCTCCCCCTCAAGGGAAACACTCCTCATCATCTTCAACAAGAGTGATCCTTCATCATCATAATATTTGAATATCAGTTGAATAATCCACTAAGTATCCAAACTTCTTTAGCTTGGCTATCAAGACTTGACAGCATTCACTACTTCTCAGGTTCTCCCCCTAAGAGCATACTTCACCTTCAATTCCCTGCATTATTAGCACAAATACAATATGTAACACCCTAGACTATTCTGTTATATAAATCATCAAAGAAATATTTTTCTACACAACACTTTCTTGACTTGCTTTACACGAAATCGCGACCTTCCTCAATAGCTTGCGTCGTACACAATACCGAGTTTCACTAAACAATGATATGCTAATAAAATATTATTAAAACTAGCCGTTATGAATAGTAATAACCACTTTTTGAAATTTTATAAATTTTATTTTTCAAAATGGTCTTCATTTTTGGATTTGGAATATCGAAATTTTCCTAGGGTGAAATTTTGTTATTTTTCTGAAAAATTTCAATTTTTGATGAATAGTGAAACCACTAAGTGGTAGTTAAAAAACTGAATTTTTTATAAAACATAATTTTACTGCTTCTGTGAGTGGAATTTAAAAAATTTGAGAGACACGGTTGATGTCAGTAAGTAAAATGTGGTTCAATGAGATGAAAATAATTTTTGGTGAATAGTAACTTTTTACTTTTATTTACCACTGTTAAAAGTAAATATGGTAATTAAGGGTAAAAATGATATTATTATTTCCCTAAAACATGTCCTAATTCTATTGGATAAGCGTAATTTGACCAAAAACAAACAAAGGAATAAAATATGACCATTTAGGCCCACTTGGATTAGATTAGGACATTTATTATTAATTTATTTAAAGAAGGGTTAAAATAGGTAAAATCAAAGTTTAATTACTAAATAATTTTTAATATAGGGTTATACATAAGATAAATTCGACTATAAATATTAATTAGAAAGATAACATTCTTTCCTATATAATGATAGTTTATTTGAAATTTTTGGACTTTAAATAATTTAATTTATTTATGACACAAAGATGATGCGGTAATTATCTTATTAATGAAATATTGACATAATTAATGTTATAAATACCCAAATAAATATAATTTGAGACTTTTAATGAATTAAAATAATTTTCTAGGTTAATATGACATGTTAGTATTGATTTAAGTAACTTTTTACGAACTAATTATTCTGTTATGATTTTTACAAAAATCAATTACTAAATAGTGTCAAAATTGACATAAAATAGTTTTTAAAACAAATATTATATTAGTAATTGTTATTTTATAGCTAAAAATCAATGTTTCGGCAAAATGACTTATATAAGGTTATATATATTAATAATAAACAACTTGGGGTTCGTTTTGCTGCTTATAGTATGTTTATTAACCATATAGTATAAGAACACAAGAAGACACGGTAAAAGTAAAATTATTTAACTTAATGATAAATCTAAATAACAAGGTTAAAATAGGAACCTAAACTTGTCTAAATTCTATTTGATGAGAGGATTTCGACCCATCCCCTACTTAAATTCAAAATAAATCAATTTGGAGCTATTTAAAACCGAATTTGGATTTATAATAAAATAATATTTTTAGTTATTCCCAAGGTGGCCCTCTCCTCCCTTATAAAAGGGAACCTCCTTCCTCTCTTCCTCACACCACTTTGAGCCTTCAAGCTCGGCCAACCCCTGAAAATTTCTTCTCTCCACTTCCCTAGAAAAATTCTAGAGGTCATGGTCTTCTTCAAAGACCAATTTTAGTTCCCTAAAAGGAGGTCTCAAAGAAGCACTTCAAATAAGAGGTAATGTCTGTTACGATTCTTTCATCTTTATTTCTTCTTCCACTTATTCTTCTTTAGTTGTATCATTATGAAGTAATAACATCAGTATCACTCATATACTGATATTTTATTATATGTATGAAACAACCCTATTTCACCATCTATCTATCCTACGAAAAATGAAATCACCGCGCGTGTGTACGTACAGAATACCGTCTCCACGCCGTGGTGTAATCTATTTTCCACCACCACCTTACTTGGATGGTTATAATGGTGTAAATAATGACTATATATGATTATTGTAAAGTGATATTGATTTTAAAATAGTATAAATACACTCCAATACAATTCCATGATCATGGGAACAATATCATCGCTCGTGCGTACGTTCGGAATACCGTCTCCAGGATGTGATGCGACTCGTTCTACATGATCTTCATTGCATAATGATTATATAAATGAATTGAATGAATTAATATGATATATATTACACTAATAACATTCTTTAAATGAGGTATCTATAACCTAAAGAGAAGAATAATAATTTTATTCGACAAAACAAGCATAAGAACAAAAAGTAATAAACACCCGAATAAACAAGTAGTAATGAAATATTACTAATAAGAAGCTAAGAATATGACCATATATGATATCATAAAAATAAGTATGATTCTGCAGTAAGTCAATAACATTATTTAAATCATTATACAGGATTTTCGGACACTTATGAATCAAATCAGACCTATGGTAAGGGAAAATATCACAATCTCATTTTTATCCGAGATTGTTTATACTTTGGTATTTACTGGGGTGTATTTTATCATCCACATCAATTTTTCCTCAATATGTAATATTATTTCCATCCACCTACAATTGTTTAAATACAATTTTACCCTTCGGTGAGTTTTTAGTAAAATATATGAAATGAATCTTTTGTCGTTTTTCGTACGAGGTACTTTTTGACTTTTCCGACAAAAGTACGAGAAGAATGTTTTTTTAACTTATACGGCATGAATGGATTTTTAAAACATTATTTCCAAGAAGAATCCTTTACAAGTTTTCATGTTTATTTTTAATCAACTTCTTTTAGTTTAAATTTTTTTGACATGTTAAGAAAAGAAAATGTTTTTGAAAGGATATTTTCCTCAAGAATGGAGTTCAAGTGTTTTATCAAAATTATTTTCCATCTAAGATAATCAAGGGTTCTGTTTATATCCCTATTATTACATGGATTTGATTATGTTGTGATTGAAATATTTTTATGAATTCTTTTATCTTATATGAATTGTTTTATGATGTCACGATGTTTAAAGATTCTATTTTTATTACATGGGTTATGCAATGATGTATGATTTATGATTTTGTGGCACACATAAGAATGGTATCATTATGAGATGGGTGGGACCTATATCTCCCTCCAATGCATTGGGTAAAGATTTTATATCTCATGATATAGAAATGGCTGGAACGGCAGGTTAAACTAGTTCAGTGAAACAGGACTGAAATGAGGAGTGAACTCGGTTCAGAAATGGACTTTGTCCACTAAGATAGTCTTGGTAATGAGTATTGAATAACATGAAATGATTCTCTATGATTATGTGTGTATGCCACAAAGTTTCATGTTTTAATATATTATTATTGGGATTACATTTCACTACTATGATTTATCGCATGTTATGAAATTATGATTTCTTTTGCAGGTTAAGATTTCCAAAATTTATGTTCTTATGTATATGATGTGATTGATATTTCTTTTTTTACCCTTACTGAGCATTTGAGCTCACCCTTTTGTAAGTTTTATTTCCCCAGGTCAGGAATAAGGTTATTAAGTAAGATATTCCAAAATGGACTATAGATATGATGAAATAAATGGGAGACAGTGTAGACGCTTTATGAACCAGTTGTTTATGTTTCCCAGTTTCTAAAGACACTATACCTATACGGTCTTTTCCTAGTTTTGTTATATATTGTAATAAGTGTGCTTCAATTCTGAAGTAATAACAATGTTTGTAAAGTATGGGTCGCTATACAATACACAAATGAATAAGGGAATAAGGTGGTTCCTTCTTGCTTCATCAACAAGACCTGCATGGTTGAGGTTCTTTTCTCAACCAAGTTACTGTCTTCACTCCAGTCTTCATGCCTGCACATTTGAACATATGTTCTGACATCTGTTGGTGTGGCATGGCATTCTTCACATTCTCTTCTACTTTCTATGTGGAATTTTTCTGCTTAAAATCCATCATGAATGATACATTCTTACTCCTCTTAAGGACTTCTTCTTTCTCTGGTATTAAAGTTAGGCAACCTTTTGCAATGCGACCTGATTTCTTGCATCTCTCAAACAGAACTTCTTTGACACGTGTATTTCTCTTGGATTGCAATCTCGCATGAACCGTGTATTTATCATGTGAAAGTTTTCCTTTTCCTTTGTTACCAGCATTGACCTTTTCATCTTCAAGATTCCTCATTATTTTCCAATCTTCTGGCCAGATGAAAAATATGTCATTAGCAAGTTTTGCAGCTGGTTTGGGTCTTCCACATGGGTTCATCTGAGTTTCATCCCACTTATTGTTTCTTTTGGATGAATTACCCTTCAATTTTATAGATCTGAAATCTTGGGTCTTCTCAGCTTCCCTACTTGAGCTCTTCTTAGGGAAATGTGTGCTCACACAATTTTTCTGGTTTCTACCCAAGGTACTTTATTCATGCTTAGCTGGCATCAAAGGTCTACTTTTCTTATCAATAGTGAAACCATATTGATTTTGACATGTTCCTGCCTTGTGACCACTGCCACTGCATACATCACAGATGTTATGAAGTATTCTAAATCTGATTGCTGTAAACAGATGCTTCTGGACCTGCAGATGTTGCATCTTCTTCTCTGGCTTCCTTCCCTTTGATATAGGCTTTCAATGTGCTTTTCCATGTAAGGGATTATAAATACAATCCAGTTCACAGTGCCCAAATCTGTTGCAGCACCAACATTAACCCATAGACCTTGCCTTCTTTTTATATTCTGTATGTCTTTGTTGGGCCTTCTTCTTAATATTTTGTGCTCTATTTGAGGAACTAACTTCCTCCTTTTTCTTATCATCCACCCTATCCATGGTGGAAGGTTTCGTATTCTCACATTTCCTCATCCATACTTGTTTAGAGCTGTTCTTCCAACCTGCACTAATTGTAGGAACATATTTAGAAACATGACTACAAGATGGTTTGGATGGTACCTTCACATTCTCAGATTATTGTGATAGATCAATGAGTGAAGTCATGATATTCTTATCACATGTTTGAGGTCTTTTGACAATATAATCCTCCATTGAGCATTGAGTACCAGCAGAAACTGATTCTTGATGTAGATAATCAAGTGTTGTCATAATCTTCTTGTCACATGTTAGAGGTATTTCAGCTTTAGAATCCTCCAACGAACATTGAGTACAAGAATCACTCATTTCATTATTTTGTGAAGTCTCAATATGTGCATTCTCAATCTTGGTCAACTGGGATTCCAATTGTTGACCCTCAATATTGAGGATGATCTTCTCATATTCAATCATGATCATCTTCTCTTCACAAGTCTTCTTTACTCTTTCAACCTCATCTTCATGCATCTTAACTTTGTTTTGTAACAAAGACTCAAGTTCCTTGAATTTCATGGAAGTTTCTTCCAAACAAACTCTCTTGAATTCATTGCTCTTCTTCAGCTCAGCTTCAAGTGCATGGATCTTTTCTATTAGAGTCTTATTGACTGCCTCGTTTTCTTCAACGACATTAACTTCTTTGGTGAGCATCATACATTCCAGAACATTGCTTTCTGACCCCATTTCAAAATTGTCAGCTTCTCTTTCTAGTTGAGTGATCTAAACCTTCATAGATTGGAATAGGCTACAAAAATAGCAACCCTTTATTCAGGAATACCATATAGATATGTTTTGAGTTTTCCTGAAATCTTGAATTAGGGGTGTCACCCTTTCCTCTGAAAGAATTCTGAGCCACCTACTCGATACATTCCAAGATTGACATTTCATCATTATTGTAATGGCATGGAGAACAAGACACAATATCTTATTTTGTCATGAGGGTCTTCTTCATCATATTCTTCTACTTGTTTTTACTATTTTTCAAAGTCTTGGTGGATATAGATTTCTACTCTGAATCTTCATCGAGACTGCTCTTCATTTTTTACTTTAGGAAAGTAACTCAAATCCTCTTCTCAATAGAATTACTAGGGAATATCCAACATACGTTAACCTCCCTTTGATACCACTTGTAGGACCCCGGGACACCCTGAGAGGGGAGGGGTAAATCAGGGTGGCAAATATTTCTTCTTAAAGTTGTGGATCTTCTTCCCACGTTGGTAGGAACTACTTAACCCTGTATGATGGATATAATCAGCAATTAAACATTCACATGCAGAGAGATGACACTGCTATATTTACTTGGTTCACCACTAAGGGCTACGTCCAAGAAGCACACACCGACAAGTTTTCGGTCGTACCAAAATCCACTATGCTTTACTAGCTGTAGATTACAAATGTTCGGGTATAGTCACTCTGTCCCAGTATCACTGCCTTTACAAAAGTTTAGGGATAGCTCACTGCGTCCCACGGGTCACTCCCGTTGACTCCCCCTAGCTCACTGTCGTTGGTGAAGTCACACTCAGTTTATAGACGTGAAGGTCTCTTAAATAGATGTGCATTGAAGTTCTTTGTCTCCTGTTTAGCATGAGATTTTTCTTGCATCAGTGATTAGAGTTTATGCTCTTTTTAGTTCAATCCTTCTTCTTTAGTGCAATGACTGAATGCACTAGATCCCCTTGTCTTTGTTTTCCTGAATCACAATAACTTATGTGATTTATCAATAAATGATTCTCAGCATACTTGTCATCGTCAGAATCAGTTCACCATGTATGCATGATATCATGCATGTATCATTTAGATTTCGTCTTCAATCTCACTTTGCAACGAAAGTATCAGGAAATCATTCAGCTCTTGTGCAGCTCCAGAATGGCGGGCGTGCTTCAAAAATATCTGGCTCTCCTTTTCAAGCCCGGCACGCAAGCCTCAATCCGGCACACAAGTCTAAACTAGCATGAAAGTGTCACCAAATCACCTGCGCGATACATCCTTCCCCAACTATAAACTTGCGTGACCCACTTCCTTTCTCTCCCAAACCGCCTTGGGCACGCAGCCAACAACCGGCGCGCAAGCTCTACTTGCGCGACCCAACTACCACTTGCGCGGCTGAACCACCTACATGACAAGAGCTCGAACAATCTATAATTCTTGAACTCCGTAAGAAATGAGGAGGGGTGGTCCAGTATTTATAGGCAAACTGGACCCCCTACTCTATGGCGTGTAAGTCCCTCATTGGCGCGCAAGTCTCGTCTCACGTAAACATTGTCGCACAACTCACTTGTGCGACCCAACCAATACTTGCGCGACCTTCTTTCCTTAGCCAAATTTTGAAGTTCTGTTCTTGGAAAATAATAGGCGCACAAGTTCGAATCCTTCTAGGTACCAGCGTGCATGTTCTTTCACGGCACGCAAGTCCACTTGCGCGACCTAACCAACACTTGCACGATCCTTATCCCTTTTCCATATTTTGATGTTCTGATCCTCAAATACATATGGTGTGCAAGTTTCCTCTCCTTCAATTGTACGGCGTGCAAGTCATTTTTCCAAAATCACTCTTCTTTGTTTTTTGATCTTGAGGCCCTGAAATATGGAAAACACTGGAAAACAACACCACCTTGTATATGTTCTTTTTGTATCGCCACCAGATCATCCATTCCTCTGTCGATGTTCTTGAAGAAAACATAGATCATTGAACACAACTCTTGAACTCTACATGCCATCATGAAAACCCTTTTGTCATTAAATTTGTATGTCATTTTTTTTCTTTGTCAACAAGAACAATCACCTTAAAAACACTTCCTCTCGGTGATTTGAATCCTTCAGCAACGCTTCTGCTGTCATCACAAACTCCACTATCGTGATATGTATTCTTTGAAGGAACATATTTAGAACCATCATCTTCTGATAGAATGTGATGTGCATGGCCATCTCATAAGTTCAATCTCCACATGGCCATCTCAGAATTCCAATCATTTGAACATTGTCTTCTTCATCAACCGTCATGATGTACTTCGTGCAAACCATGTGATTCAATTCGTCAAGAAGTCTGTTGCATGGTTCTCATGCAATCATGAGTAAATGCATGGTCTTCATCAAAAACCATGGACCTCATTCAATAATGAGGAATTGCATGGTCTTAATCAAAACCCATGGTTCTCATGCAATAAGGAGGAATTGCATGGTCTTCATCCAAAAACCTCAGACTTCGTTAATCATCCTCTCATGGATCCTCAGATGGATTACACCTCACATTCTTAATTGTTGTAAACAATGTATCACCTTTGACACATGTTCTTTAAACATACGATCAGTACAGAAATCGTCTTAATCTCCATTCCTCCACTTCATTGGAGTACTTCTTGATCTCCTTCATTTTGATCTTCATTGACAACTATTGACAACAAATACAACCTTATACACAAAGTGGTTCCAACAGTTATTTATTTATTTCTCTTTTATTATTTATTTTGTTTTATATGTATAATAATTATTTTATATGACTGAACTAGATTATTCTTTAATAACTGTTGGTGGTGGACAACAACGTATATCTAACACCATATTCAATATGACATTCCAATGGGGTTCTTGAGTAGATCCTATTGTTCTTAGTTCCATTATTATTGGATTAGTTTTATTTTTTTGTCCTGGAACTAGGGAGTTATGAGGAAAATACATAGCTATATCTTTGGATTCATAGGGAGTTATAATTTTCTGCTTGTTCTTTTGTTTATATTTTATACTGGATTGGTTTTCATACTTTATGTTTGATATTTTATTTTTTATCTTCAGATAAACCTTTATGAATATTTATGTTTTTTCAGTTATATTATATTCTGGTGATTATTTTAATTTATTATTATTTATTCTGTTGTTGTCTACTAATCTATCATCTCTTGTAATATTATGCAAACTAAACATGAGGGTATAGTCCCTCAATCATACAACCATTAGACCCACAATTCTAATCTCAACCTCTAGAATATGGGGAGTTGTCCATGAGGCCATGTGTAATCCATTTTAGATACTGGTTT